>CM077221.1:16375715-17678215 GCA_039654775.1 Spinibarbus caldwelli | reverse complement strand
CAGGTGAGTTTGTATGTGTGTGTTGCCTGTTTTCAATTAAAATCTTTTAAGAGTGGCAAAGTGGCAACGCTCCATTGAGACTACAAAATGCTTTGCAACTTGAGATGAGAGTTTAATAAGTACCATGGATGTGATTTGTGTGCATGGGATTGTATCCCAGTGCTGTGCATCTCCCACGTCTGCTTTCCAGAGTCAGGCACTGTTAAACTGACCTCCCTTGATAGATGGGGATGCTGGATTGGCTATGGAATGGTTGGAGTTTACCCTTGCTCCAATTTCCATCCTAGCACTTGCATACTTTGAAATGATAGGCGATGTTATCAGGAATATATTGGGAGTTCATAGTTTCCTGTGTCTGGGAAAGATCTGGTGAGCAGCCAGATTAAAGTTCACTTGTGAAATGACACTCTTGACAGCATATTCAAGGACTTTGGCAGTTCAGTGCTGTCATGGGTCAAGAGTTCCTGAGAAAATTTTAATCAAACATGCATTTCTGTCCATTCCTGTCACGGTTTAGGTCTGTTATTGCATCTGTCTGTCCATCTGCACAATAAAAAATGTGATAAATGAGTATATATATTGTGTGTGTGTGTGTGTGTGTGTGTGTGTGTGTGTGTGTGTGTGTGTGTGTGTATATATATATATATATATATATACACACACACACATACACACACATACATATATGTGTGTGTGTGTGCATGATTGGCTAAATTGCTGATTGAGCTATAGTATTAATGAATGGCTAGTGTGTAAGAGAGATATAAATATCATTTGTGTTGGTATGTGCAGAGATGGTTTTTTGTGCTTAGTGTGTTGCTCATCTTGACCAGCTGCCAGTAAGCCAGCTGTGAACCAGGCCAACTTTAATCAAGTCCAGCAATGTAAACATTATACTAGTACAATACTGTAATACTGCTGTCTGTTGTACTCCTTTCAGCCTTTTTCAGGACACATTAAATGTGGACCACATCTAGAACTTTTAAATCTGTTTTTTTTTTTGGTGTGGCTTATGATCTTTGTGGCCTGTAACAGACACTCGTCTGAATGGGTGACACTCTTAAACTGACCCGCATTCATATACACTATGGCTCATTGCAAGTGAGGTGCACATTCATGACAAATGTTGCAATGGAATGATGTCAAAACCGCAGGAAATCCAAGCTGTTCATAAAAAAAAAAAAAAAAAAAAAAAAAAACCATATATTCAGCTCTTCACACTGTCATCCAATTAATACAACAATTTCATGTTTGAATAGCCTTCTGACTTTTTGCCAATTATAGTGGAATCGCTTGGTTAATCCAGATATTACTCAGCATTTCTTTCACTCAAGTGTGATCACTTATGGCTCTGTGTTTGACAGTGAAAGTACAGATGCAGGTAGGTAAATGTGTCGGCAGGGCTTAGTGGTGGCTCTGTTCCACACAACCAGTTATTAATGACATTGATTTACATTTCACAAACCTTCAGTACACAAAAATACTGCTTTTGAGATGGACAATGCTGAAAGCAAGTGTAATTTTCAGTAAGTAATTTTCAGTAAACACTCTAATATATTCAGTGAAGGTTTCATCACACAGGTTTAAACTAGTGACTCCTGAGTCTTTTTAATAATTCACTAAAAGAAGCAACTCACATGATTCTGTTCATGAATCAGACTGCACGGCTCACACTGTCAGTTGGTTGTAGTGTGCAGCTCACAAGGAATAACTCAGCAGAAATATTTATCACTACATTCAATTCAGACTACAAATTCACATTCACAATTTAGGTTAAATATGATTTGTTTTGCCTTGGTAATAGAGACTTAGAAATACAGGCTGATGGTCGACCTGCTGGGCATTGCTGCCTGACGCACCTCCACCAGTGCCTTTTGTGCAGATGTGCCCCTCTGAGCACCTCTCTGGGCATAAACTGGTCATCAGCTGGGGACCACCAGTCATGGATGTTTCGCTCCTTTAACCCCAGTACATCTCCTGGTGGCGGAGCGATGGCAGGGATCTCTCCCTGCCACCCCCTGCTGATGCCCTAGGTGTTATCTGATCCCCACCCCCTATGCTTCCTCCTTAGCCACAGCCAAAAGCTGCCCTTCTCTGCCTCCTCTGCCAGTTCTTTAATGGCTTTTCGACACCCTGCTCCTGTGCATCCCATGTCGCGGAGCAGGCGAACCGTTGAGGACCCGACGAAGCCCCTGCATCCCACTTCGACAGGACACGTGATGGCTTTCCAGCCAGCCTCCCTGCAGTCTTCTGCCAGGTCTGCATACTTGGCATGCTTCCGCTCGTTGGCAGCCTCCATTCCCTCCTCCCATGGGACGGTGAGCTCCACCAACAAGATGGTCTTGCATGGCTCTGACCACATAATAAGGTCTGGCCTCAGAGACGTTTCTACGATCTCCCTGGGGAATTGGAGCTGCCTCCCCAAGTCGACCCTCATGCTCCACTCGCTGCCAGATGAGAGGACTCTAGATGTTGTTCTCTGGTGAGGGTGGTTGATGTTTTCTCCGGCCCTTGCAAACAGGATGGGACGTCTCGTTGGCACGGAGAGTCTCCTATTAGCATCTTGTCTGCATGACTCTGCCACCTCTGCTAGCTTCCTCAACACCAGATCGTGTCTCCACCTATAGCGGCCTTGGGACAATGCTGTCTTGCAGCCTGACAGGATATGCTGGAGGCTTGCGTTGCTGGTACTGCAAAGGGGGCAGAGTTCTTCAGTGCCGAACCACTGGTGGAGGTTTCTGGGACAAGGTAGGGTGTCATAGGTGGATCTAATCAGGAAACTGAGCCTAGCTTGGGGGATCTTCCACAGATCAGACCATGACAAATGCCTGTCTGTGACACCTTCCCATGACATCCAGCCTCCCTGCCGGCTCTGAGACACCGCCTTGATGTTAAGGCGCTCCTGCTCGGTCCTTGTCACTTCTGCCACCACCATGGCTCTCCGCTCTTCCTTGGAGGCCTTTGACCAGAAGAGGGGGGTCTCGCTCCTCCCAAGGCCTGCTCGACCCTCCTGGACTCTGCCGACTATCTCACGGTGTTTCAGCCTGCTGATTGCCATGTCGACCTCTTCCTGGGCTTTCCACTTCCTCCCCGTTTGTATGTTGGGGCCAGCTGCTCTCACCAGTTGGTCAGTGGATTCTCTCAGCTCCAGCACCATCCGAGCCTTCTCCTGCTTGTAACCCAGGCCGATGGATCGCAGTGGCAGCTGTAGCATGTTCCTGCCAAAGAGGCCTACATCTGATAGGCATCTTGGCAGTCCCAGCCACTTCCTGATGAATGAGTTTGCCAGCCCATCCATCTTGTTTGCCACCGAGGAGGGGACTTCACTTATCTTCAGAGGCCACATCACCCTTGGGTACAGTATGAACTGGTAGCTCCATACTTTATACTTTCCGGGAAGCTAGCTCTGATTGATCCTGGCCAGGCCATCTGCAAGCTGCTTCCTCACTGTTTCCCCCATCTGCCTGTCAGAGAGGTCTGCTGTGTAAGTACGACCCAGGCTACGGACGGGTTGATTTGCAAGCAATGGGATTTCTTCACCGCCTGCGACAAAGATGGTATTGTTGCTTCTGACCCCTTTCCTGAGTGACAGGCTGCGTGATTTGGCGGGTTTGATCTTCATCCTCGCCCACCCCACAAGCTCGTCAATCCTCTTCAGTAGTCTTGTTGTACATGCTGCTGTCTGGAGAATGGTGGTGATGTCGTCCATATAGCCTCTCACTGGTGGTAGCCTTTGGCCTGATGGTAGCTTCATGCCTCTGACCATCGCCCTTGCCCCCATCAGGATAACCTCAAAGGCTGCAACAAACAGGATGGGAGAGATCGAGCATCCCATGGCAATGCCTACTTCCAGCTGTTGCCAGCCTGTTGTGAAGTCCCGATGGGTGCAGCACATCTTGATGTCCTCAAAGTACTTGGCTACCAGGGCACGAATGCAGACAGGGATGTAGAAGAAGTCCAAGGCATACTCGATGAGTTGGTGGGGGACGGACCCGTATGCGTTGGCAAGATCCAGCCACACCACATGCAGGTCACCTCTCTCTCTTTTTGCTTTCTGGATCTGCTCCCATATGACTGCCGAGTGTTCCACGCACCCTGGGAAGCCTGGCACGCCTGCCTTCTGGCAGCTAGTGTCGATGTACCCATTGCTTGTGAGGTAGGTGGTCAACCTCTTCGCCAAGATGGAGAAGAAGATCTTGCCTTCAACATTCAGGAGTGCAATACTCCTGAACTGGCTAATGGTGGTAGAGTTCGCTTCTTTCGGGATAAACACTGTAACAGCTCGTCGCCACTCTAAAGGGATGACTTGCTTCTTCCAGGCCACTCTCAGGAGGTTCCACAGATGTTTCTGGACCCCTGGGCAATACTTATACAACTTATAAGATATCCCATTGGGGCCTGGAGCTGAGGCTGCTCTCGCTTTCCGTACAACTTCTGCTACCTCACTGAATTTGGGGAGATCAGCGTTGAACAGGAAGGATGGGAGGGCTGGACGAGGAACGTAACCTGGTGATCCCAGCGGAATTGACTTCGCTGGGTCACTGTACTGCTCCCTGATGAAACTCTCCAGCTGTGACTGTGTTATCTCCAGCTTCCCGTTTCTCTTATCCTCCAGTAGTTGTCTCGCATGCTTGAAAGGGTTTTTGAAGAAGTTGCTCCTCTCCTTCTCCTTCCGCCTTCTGCGTTTACGGATGCGCTCTGCCCTCCGAAGGCTGGCAAGGTTCTTCTTCACCTCCTCCCACAGTGGCTTCAGGCCCTCCTTCTCCTCTTTACTTGCCTTCCTCCACTGCTTTCGGAGCTGGCGTCGCCTCTTCACCAGTTGCTCGATCTCTCTCTCCCTCCTCCCCTTCTGCTTTGGGCCCTTCTGCTTCCCAGCCACTACTCCGAACCTACTTCTGCACTCCTCATACAGGATGTCTCCAATGCAGTTCAGCTTGGTTTCCACCTGGCCACGCAGTGAGTACTCTAGGATGATGCTGAGATCCTCGTCGAGCTGCTGCCAAACTGCCACCTGATTTGCTTTCGGCCATTTTACTCGCTGCCTCCGCCCAGGTTCTTTCCTCTCCGTCCTCTGGCCTGGCTCCTGGTTGCTGGGGTTTGTTGATGTTGATTTCCTAAGGGTGTTTTCTTCTATGCTACCCTCAGAGGAACACGTATCGACCAAGGACCCTCCTGTATCCTCTACCTGCCTTCCCTCAGCAACGTTGGCACCCTCAGCACTGTGGTTAGCGACCTGGCTTTGGGCTCCTCTTGTCTGACCTGCAGTTGCAGTGCAATGTTGCTGCTGGCCCCCCACTTGACACTTCTTCTTTCCCTGGTGAATCCTTAAACCTCTGAAGGTAGTCATCTTCTCCCATCCACACCTGCATCTTCTCAAACTCTTACAATCATTACCTGTGTCCGTTCCAGTCATTACCAAAAAGTCCGTCTGGTTTGATAATCACTATACAAACAATAGGTGAACATTTCGGTTGAATACTGGTCTAATTTCTTCTGGTAAATGCTAGTTTTCTGGCAAATTAGTGTAAACAAACAACACTGAAAAAAGGGCTTAGAAACATTTTTCACTCAGAAATTATTAATTTTCACAATTATTTACAAATAAATCTCAGTTAACACTTTGATTTAAGCATGACATTTTGAAATGCTTCTTTGTTTTATAAGGAACGTCTATTTTTCTCTGTCATGTAGTTTGCAAGAGAAGTTTTTTTTCTGGCACAAACAGGTATTTAATCTGGCCCTAAATCTTAGTAGCAGCTGATTTACTTTGCAATTTAAGATAAAAAAAATATTGTGATCTCAGATGCTTTTACCTGGAATACTACTTTGGAAATCATTATTATAGAATAAGGTTATTTTTTTTTTGTGGGTGAGGAACTCCAGAGCTTGTGAGTAATGCCTGACTGTGTTGTATATCAGTCTGCTGATGCCACATGCCTCACGGATAGTTTACTTTGGCCACAAACCCAGTCGCAGGCCACCAGGCTCATCCCCTGCTAGCCATCTCTCAGCAGCCCTTCAATGAGCTTTCCAGACCACAGAGCTCACAGTTGGAAAGTCAGCACGAAATGAGCAATGTCTGGTCATTTTACTCTTGATCTGTGAGTGTAGCAGAATGTATATCAGTCCCTGAGGTGCAGCACATACAGTAAAAGCATAAAGCCCATGAGATCTTAAGCAGAAGAGCATTTCAAAGCAATGCATTTCCGGCATGTGGAGTTTATTAAAAGCCAATCTGCTGGCCCATAATCCTTGCCAGTGGGCATCACTGAGGCTCATTAGCATCAGGGCAGTTCCTCACGTAAATATTTGTGAAGGAGGAGAGAGACGACTAAGGGGTTAGCAGATGTTTAGAGGGGGATGTCTGTCACATGTGGGCTTGTACACAGCTGCATGTTTAACTAAGGCCTTGGTAATGAATTAGTATTGGTAGTTTTCTTTGGTGGCATTGATGTGGGTTTTGATTATGAATTAGATTTTGATGGATGGTTTGCGGTGGATATGCCCTAGATATGGTCTAGCACTAGCTCAAATGTTTCTTTCGAAATATTTTGATTTTGATCATGACCTGGGTTAACCTGATCACTATTTCAGAGGCCAAGCATGTGGCATGGACTGTTTTTAAGAGGTCTGTCATAATATATTGCAGCTGCAGGAATTTTGTGCCATATTCAAGTTATACATCCTTTTTGACAAAAATAAATTGTATATTATAGCATCAAGCATATCGCTTTACTAAAATAATTTCCTCAGAAGATCAATGGGATGTAGCACCTCTATTTTTGCTGCTGTTTCCACTTCAGTAAGTGTTTTAGGTTTTCAGTGAAGATGTAGTCTTCGGATGCTGCCTTTAATGACAAGGCAATGGAGAGAAATAAGGGAATGAGACTAGAAAATGACGTAGACCATATTCAAACCTGCATCCCTGTGAGCAGCTCTTCATATAGCCTGAAAACATGTATATCCCAACCACAATGCCATGGTTCTGTCAAGCTCTGGCAAATTGTTAGTCTTGGTGATGCATGGACATTCTCATAGGCTGGTGCTTCTCTGTCAGTATGACTGTGGTGTGGCTCCTGTAGCTTGATTGTGGTCCAAAAGCAGCGCAGGCCTGGCCTGGACACAGAGCACAACCCTTGCAGCCACTGTACTGAGGTTTATTTATCTGGGCAAAAGAATCCACACACAGGAAACCCACTCTATAAGACCTGCTGATATTACAGAGAATATTAAAGTGTCTGCCACGTTAGGGCTTTTAAATGGAAACTAGAACCTTTCTACTCCCCCTTTTTTCTCATATTTTTTTCCCTTAGTTTTTTTCTCTTCATTTTTTTCAAGGGTAAAGCTGTTCTCAGTTGGTGTCTGGGATAATTTGGTTTCAGTAACAGACTGGATGCCTTAGATGTGTATTTAAGCCCTTTGGAAAAAGTGATCAATGACTGTGGGAGAGAATTTAGGGGGAAAAAGCTTAGAAAAAGGTAACATTATCCAGCATGATCACTGGTATTATTCAGCTTTTCTTCTTCGCTGGTCTGCTGACTGATCTATTTTTAGATTCATGCATGTTTCTCATTTTGTTGACTATTCATAAATGAAGACTTCTGGGAGAATGTTTCGGAATAAGATCAAAAGGTTCTGGATGTCTGGACAGCATTGCAATTAGTGCAACAGTATGTTGCCATGATATAAGCGAATTATATAGTTTCATATAAGTAACTATTTGAGTTTATATATAATTAAATGAGTTCAGGCAGTTCATTTAATGCTTGACCTCTCTTTTTTCAGGAAAGAGATTTTTGTCTGATATTCAGCAAAGCATGAGGCAGGTGACAAACAGCTTTGCTTATACTACTGTTCAAAAGTTTGAATAAGTCTGTGTGTGAACCAGGAACAAACTGAACCTCTTTATATGAGCCTCCAATACACTTCACTGTGGAATATACAGTACTTCTGCTCAGAATAATACGTCAGTCACTGGCAGTGTCACTCACAACTCTTCATCACTTTCTGTGAAAGGCAGTGACCAAAAATAAGGCTAGGAAAAACATGTGGTCCACATTATTCCCTGTGCATTCTTGTGCTCGAGTAGATTAATGTGCAAAAATGCTTTTACATCATCCCCAACACTACAGTAGCCTGTCATCATTCATTCTTTTGTCTACACACAGAGAACGTGGGAAAGAGAAAAAGAGTGTGAGAAAGAAAAGACACTAAAAGCACTTCACTTTTCTTCCTCTCCCCTCTACTAAGAGGTAGATCTCTTCATCTCATCCATCAATCATCTGCAAGATATAAAATGCTGAATGGAAACTATACATCCTTCCATGAAGCAAACATTATGCTTATCAGCACAGTCATCAATAAACTATTAAATTTTCACCAGTGACAGCTGGAAAATAAATTTATATATATTTTTGTTTTGAAAGCCCTTTTATTTATTTTTTTTAATTGAATCCAGAGGAGATAGATGTTTTTCCTCTGTTTTTTCCATTGGTACAGAGGCCAAACTGGAGACCTGGGGCCACCAGAGAAAATCAGGCCTTTCATCAGATCCTATTGTGTTTTCTGCCTCCTTGCCATTATTTATTTTTTTTTTTCAGTTTCTAGGTGTGCAGGGTTATGACATCCATATGCTGTCGTTTAGGGTTCAGAGCGTAGATTAACAGAGTAATTCCGTGTAATTCTCAGATAAATTAACCGTTGTGTTTACACTTAGATCAAAGCTTCTTTATATTTCTAAGTTCAGCACCTGCTTTAGATTTATTTTTAAGAGCCATACTTCTGAATACTGATCTTTATGATATGGGGTTGCCATAATGTGATGTTCTAACATGAGAAAGCTATCTTTGTACTGTGCATCTGATGTAAAAATGTTTGCAAAATCATTAAAAACACAATTTTTTTTTTTTTTTTTTTAACATTTTTTGCTTAAGCCTTTCTATAAATGTGATCCTGGACCACAAAACCAGTCTTAAGTGTCAATTTTTTGAGACTTGAGATTTATACATCATCTGAAACTGAGTAAATAAGCTTTCCATTGATGTATGGTTTGTTAGGATCGGACAATATTTGGCCGAGATACAATTATTTGAAAATCTGGAATCTAAGGGTGCAAAAAAATCTAAAAATTGAGAAAATCGCCTTTAAAATTGTACAAATGAAGTTCTTAGCAATGCATATTACTAATCAAAAATGAACTTTTGATATATTTACAGTAAAAAATTGACAAAATATCTTCATGGAACATGATCTTTACTTAATATCTTAATGATTTTTGGCATAAAAGAAAAATGTATAATTTTGACCCATACAATGTATTTTTGGCTATTGCTACAAATATACCCCAGCGACTTAAGACTGGTTTTGTGGGCCAGGGTCACAAATATTTAAAGGTCTAGTTCACCAAGAACTGAACCGTCTGTCATTTACTCGTCATCATGTCATTCCAAACCTGTATGACATTAGTTCTTTCTTATGTAGAACACAAAAGAAGATATTTTGAAGAATGTTTTAACTCTTTTTGTCCATGCAATGATAATTAGTGGGGTCCAAAAAAGCACTGGAGCCCACTGACCTTCATTGTATGTACAGAAACCAAAACAAAAATAAAACATTGAAACATTTTTCAGCATGTCTTCTCTTGTAAGTCATACCAGTTTGGATCAACATGAAGGTGAATAAATGATAACAGAATTTCAGTTTTTAGGTGAACTAACCCTTTAATTTAAAAAATAATTAACTGTAGCCTAAACAGTCATCTTTCTCAGCCTTTGCTCCAGGTTAAGCCATAATTATGGTGCTGACAGGAAGCAACTTAAAAGACAAAATAGTCTTTTAATTGTGACTGAAATAGGACCTGCCTGTAAAAGCTCTGTGAGTCAGAAGTAACTTCCTTACTTCCTTACGTCTTTCTTTGACTGACAGACTGTCAAGTTTGTTGTGATGATTGACAGCATAATTGTTTAGTCTCATCCATAATGAGGTCCAATAGTCCTGTGTCTCCCACACCAGAGTCTGTTGACAGAATTGGAGAGTGTCAGGTCAAGCACTGAAAATCATGCAGGCTTTCTCCATGACTGTGAGCATTAGACTGATTATGAAGGGTTTTCAGCAGAAGACCTCCATGAATGTGTTTGTTAATCCAGTGATGAAGATCTTGTAGTCTTTGGGAGTCTGTCAGAACATAAACAGAAGCCATACAGGCATGTGAAAACAAAGACATCTTTGAACTTTGATGGAGACAAAGCAATTAAAGTCTGTTTTCTGAATGAAATGAAACATCAAAACACCAAAGTTAAAGTGTCCATAGATTCTTTTCCATTTAAAGAGGATTTCTGGACCACATCTTTAAGGACCTGTAAAGCCCAATTAACAATGCTGCTCAGTCATCTACATTGCCGGCAATACTCACAACAAAGACAAAATTCAGTAAATTAAGCCAGCTTTGAGTAAAATTACTTAAATTAACTGATTCATAGAAAGTGGAGTGTAAAACCCTATATCCAAGATCAATAGAAAAAAAAATTTAGATTGTGATATACATTTTCACACTCTATTTTCCATGAGTCTGTGCATATTTGGCCTAAGCCAAATCACATGACAGATCATAGTCTCTGAGACCAGTTTTTTGACAAAATAATTATTGCGTTTGCGCTTGCAAGCAACAAACCACTTTTTAAAGTGCAAAACATTGCAAAAAAAAAAAAAAATCTGTCAATCTGTTGTTTAGAAACGATAAAGATTACATCTAGTGTAGTTCATAGAAGGAGACTACTGTTTAGGACTCTTTGTGCTGGCAGAAACTCAGTTTAGCCACAATTAAATTTTGCTTAGTTTTGAGTCATTGCTGGAGCTTCTTGGCTCATAGAATCTACTGCCAGTAAATGTAGTCTTATGTCCAAGCATGCTGTGGATGGTTCATATTTGAATTGTCTGTGTGTGTTTACAGGGTTCCATGACTGTTTCAACATTGACACCAGAAATCACAGGATCATAAAGGGCCCCAGGCAGACACAGTTTGGCTACACTGTTCAACAACACATGGCTGGAGGACAGAAGTGGTAAGAAGCACTTCTTAGGTCTTTTTCTGTACCCCTTCATCCCCTAAACCTAGTTTACGTCATTAGTGTATACTGACAGAAGATGATATTTTTAGAAATATGATCAAACACGGAGACAAAATATCATAAAAGAAGAATTTTTGGTAACACTTTACTTAAAACCTTTATGTATAATGCATTATAAAAGTAGTTTTAATGTATTAATTATGCTGTGTAATGCACCTTAAAATGCATTGCACATCTCATAAATAATTGTAACTACAGTTAATACATTATAACCCTTATCAATTCATTGTTACACTATGCACTTTAAATTCAGTTTTAATTATTTACAAGATATGATGTATTACTATGCATATTATGAAGAATTATAATGCATTATACCCTTTAATAACCCTTTGTAATGCATTGTACATAAAGGCTTTAAGTAAAGCGTTACCAATTCTTTTATTAATCATCTTTTATGTTCTATAGAAGAAAGAAAATCTCCAGAGTTAGAACAACACTGGCAAGTAAATGATTTTTCATGCTTCCTGCATTTTCACACCTTCGTAAGATGTCAAAAGCTCTTTGGTTGTGTGAAAATCATAGTTATAGTCACATTCATCTGGCAAAACAAAAAGTGTTCATGTGTGTCCAGGTCTTGAAATGAAGGAAGTATAATTCAGAAAGATGTCCAAGAAAATAATGAATTTCTGTTTCATTGCATCTCCCAAATCAACAGTAGATGTCATTGCCTCAGTGATTTATAAAGTTTTCATCACAAGTAAATTTAGATCTCTTGTAAAAGGAAAATCCACCAATGATGCATTTACGGGCTTATGAGAATTGGAAGGAGTTTAGCATTTGTCATCCATCACTGTGATATCACAATTGCTTTGGCAATTTGATTCCAATCTGGCATCTCAGTATGTCTGCTTGGCCACAGCTCACCTGAAACCCTGCCCAGAGGTCTATATCTGTCTGTGTGTGAAATAATAAGTATGAATGCAAAGAAAAATGTTTTCTTTGTTTATCAGTGTAATTCACCTGAAATAAGTGTTAATGTACCACTCATGTTGGTTTGATATAAGCATGCAAGAGAATCAAGCTCATTTGCTTCTATTCATAATGAGGAGATTTTTTCACCCACTGTACCTGAGTTCATGAAAATGATCAATTCTATCTCACATTCCCTAGATAACAGTTAAATGGCTTGGTCTGTAGTTTAGCTGTGAGTGTGTTGCCAGTTTAGCTGAACTGATGTGGGGTGATATCAACAAAGACTTTCTCAAGTGAGCGGCTGCCAAACAGATCCCCTTTCTGTCTCTGCCCCATTCACACAGCATCTGGAAACCATTAACAGGCCAAAGGAAATTTTCAGTGTGGCATGTGTGTCTGGCTTGGCTCTTGTGTGTGTGTCACATTTATTTTGTCATATGCAAGTTTTGTTTGGGAGATGTGAGTTGTGTGTTGTGAATATGCATTTAAACAACATTCACTAAACCAGACTCAGTTAGAGACACGCACATCAGCCAATACTAAACTACACATAATGCCAAGAGATCCAGTTTGAAACCCCAATTAACTGAGTCAGATTTCACTATGCAGCTATATTTTAAAAAGCAGTATGCTGCAAACAGTTGAAAGTGAAATCTGTGTATGTGATAGAAAGACAGAGCGTTAGGAAGAGTGTGTTGTGTTTATGCTGGCATGACTCTAGGCAGTAGGAGAGGAAAAGGGTTGTGCATGAATTGGCTATAGACAGTAGTTAATCACCATTATGCGGTAAGGCTACCTCAGATGGTTTGAACAGGGGAAACATTTTGGACACTGCTGGCTATTTACTTGTGTGTGTGTGTGTGTGTGTGTGTGTGTGTGTGTGTGTGTGTGTACTGGTGCTCTCACACAGTTTGACTCAGGAAATGGCTTGATTAGCACAGTCAGATCATCAGAGGAGAATGTTTAGTCCAAGAAATTAATGGAGTCTATCTGCGTCTCACCTATCTCACAACCCTGAAGTCTTTCATTGTGGATAACACAATACATTCACTCTGACAGTTCAAGCTCTTTTTCATGCAGGTTTCAGTGCAGAATACCTACACTATTATATTCAGTGAAGTGACTGTTCTGACGGTTCCATAGAGACTTGTTCTGAGGCTTGAACTATAGTCACTTGCCCTCAAATGTTTTGACATTATACTTGACTGAGGGTCTGTGGAGACTTATTTCTGGCGCAGGGCCATAGTCTCTTGCCTTGGGATGAAGGAGACATACAATGTTCCTCTTCTGTATAACTTACTCTTTGGGCCCACACAAAAAAAGAAAAAAAAAAGTTTTGTGCTTAATGAGTAAGCAATGCAATACAATGCAATAACATATCATATCATACCATACCACATCATATCTCATATCTCATATAATATCTTAATTACAGATTTAAAAGATAATTTTTTTTTTAGCAAAAACCAAAACAAAATATAGTATGGACATTTAAATTCGGGTGACAGGGTGATTGAACTCAAATGCACCATCAGAGAAGCACTAATTAACCCTCATGTAGGTTTCCAAACTTTTTGACCGGAGATGATTTTCTTTAAAATGATAGTTAATGTTATCGCATTAGACTAAAGCTTACTGACTTTGCTCAGTTGTAGGCATCATTGATCTGCACTTATGCACCCCAGTTTTTGAGTGAACATTCTCAAAATTATCCACACATAATGCTTTTTTACTCAAAAAATTTAGGTCGTGTTATCATATATCATATCTAATCATCCAGCTGAAAGGGAATGGCTAATGATGATGACAACAAAAGACTATCATCCAATTAGTTATCTTTGTCTCTTTCTCTTTGAATCTGGATATTTTCAAAATAGACAAGTAATGTACTTATTAAGGCATAGTGTCAAGTATATACTACCTACTATTGTTTAAAACTGGCATGCTGTAAGAAACTAGTTTTATGTAACTTTAAATTTAACACTAAAATAATTTGAATAAAATAATTTTAGCAGTCAACTGCTAAAATGGTATGTTATAGTTGTATACTATTCCAAACTCTACTTTCTCTCTTTCTCTTTCTCTTTCTCTTTCTCTTTCTCTTTCTCTTTCTCTTTCTCTTTCTCTTTCTCTTTCTCTTTCTCTTTCTCTTGGGTGCAGTGAGGGTCCTATCACAGCAGCATGCAGTGGAAAGAGGTGTTATCCCAGTTTCAGAGGCACAGAAGGGGTTTAGTGGTGTAGGAAAATGGGGGAAATGAGTTGGCAACACACACATCAGCTGTGGTTATTGCTCTGGAAGGCTGTGGAAGGGAGTATGTAGCTGTTGTTCTCATATTTTTCTCTTTGAGTCTAAACATTATGTTAGCATATACAATTTATTTCAGGTCAGTACACCAGGATTGTTTGGAACACATTCACTACACATGTTCCAAGACACAGGCATTGCCCTGCACGATATATATTGGAACAATCTCAAATGTTGCTACCATGTAGCAGATAAATAATTACAGGCTAGAAACTTTGAAATTTTCAAAATGCCATAAACTGCTAAACAAGCATGTTGAATTTTATTTTAAATCAGAATTATATACATTTGCATATGTCACAGAGAGTGAGCTGAACCCACTAACTTGAATCACATAGAGAAATTTGAACTCTTCAGCTCTGTGATGATGATAAAATCAGATCCAGCCCCATGCAGCCCCAGAAATTCATTGCACAACTCATATGGAGCATGTGGGAGTTTTGGAGCACAGGAAATTTTCATAGGTGATGAATATTTTAACTATTTCAGGAATCTGTTGTTCTGGTGTACAGGACTGCTGTGTTTGGCTTCTTTGAAGTATGAGTAATATGTGTCTGTGACTATTTCGTAATGAAAAATGCGTGTTTTACACTTATTTGTCTTTTTCATTTCTCTATACAGTACCAGTCAAAAGTTTGGGGCCCTTTTTTTTAACATTTTAAAATGTCTTTTGTTTCAATGCTTAAGCCATTGCTCAAGTCATTAGTGTCACATGATCCTTCAGAAATTCTAATATGCTGATTTAGTGTTCAAGTAACATTTCTTATTATTATCAATGTTATAAATAGTTGTACTGTTTAATATTTTTGTCGAAAATGTGATGCATTGTCAAGGTTCTTTGATGAATAGAAAGTTCAAAATAAGAGCATTTGCAATTTTATGCATCCTTGCTGAATAAAAGCATAAAAAAATCATTAAAATGTTACTGACCCCAAACCTTTGAACATAAGTGTATAATATTTGTAAATGTCAGAGGTCAAATATCAGAGGTCCTAAAAGCTGTATCAAATAATCTGCAGCCATTATTAGCCTTAGCTGTTAGTAATACCAAATGGAGCACATTTTAAATTCATTTTCATTCTGCCTGTCACTTTCTGTTGTAGTAGTTTGGATAGAAACAGATCACAGCTGGAGAGAAAACTATTGAAACTGCACGGCAATACACATAGCTGAGTTTGGTTATAACTTGCATGACTATGACTTGCATGACTATTATGGGTAACACTTTAAAATATTGTTCCATCATTAATGAATAACTACACAAGAACACATGAGTAATGCAATATTAGCACTCTAGTAACTACTTGTAACTAACGAGAAACTCTGATTAATGAATTAGTAAGTGATAGTGCTTAGTCAAATGTGGTAATTCACTATTAAGCTATTCAGTAACTTTTAATTTTCCATGCCTCCCTAAGAACTACTAAGAACTACTGTATACAGATTCATAATTAATATGAATAATACATAATGTATAATTAATTCTAAAGTAAAGGTCATGGTAACCCACTAGTAAAGACTCAAGTATTACCAAATTCTTCAGAAGGAATTACTAATTATTTGGATCAGTATTCTAAAGTGAAGATCATGATAACTCCCTAGTAATGACTGAAATCATTGTAAGCTTTTGAGGTTTTTGTAAGGTTTTGGTTAGTAATTCATTTTGTTAGATTTGGTAACACTTACATCATTACTAGTGAGTTACCATGATCTTCACTTTAGAATACTGATCCAAATAATTAGTAATTTCTTCAGAAGGATGTAGTAACACATGAGTCATTACTATCCAAAACCTTACATATATTCAAAAGCTTACAATGATGTCAGTCAGTATTAGGGAGTTATGATGCTTTTCACTTTAGAATACTGATCCAAGTAATTAGTAGTTCCTTTAGAAGGTTGTGGTAATTCTTGAGTCATTACCAATGGGTTATGATCTTCATTTTAGAATTAATTATAAATTATGCATAATTCACATTAATTATGAACCTGTATACAGTAATTCTTAGCAGTTCTCCAGGATATATATTTTAAAATAGTAGTTATTGATTATCTAATAGTGAACTACCAGTTTCAACTGAGTGCTATTACTTACTAAATCATTAATCAGAGTTTATTGTTAGGTAATAGTAGTTACTACAATGTTAATAGTACATTAGTCACTTGTTCCTGTAACGAAGGAACAGTATTCTAAAATGTTACCCTATTATGACTGATAGTGTTCATGGATAAAGTTGAAAGCATACACAAATGCAATTATGTATTCTTTTCCTGACAACTCTCTGCCTGCCAATGGGATTTTTTTCCTGGGTGGCCACTGACACGTGCATATCCACAGAATTGATTTGATAGATCCCTGGGGATGGACATACAGACAAATGTAGACACATATGCACAGCTTGTTTATTTTTGAAGGGTTGCAGTTTGAATTCCTCGCTGAGTTTTGACTTTGTCTGGCCTGTGACCTCTGAATTCTTCAAGCAGCAGGAGGGTTGAAGCGTTCTTCATTTCTAGACTCAAACTTAGCTGAAATACTGCTCACAAGCATTTTTTCACTAGTCTAGGAAAATTCATCTGTACATGAATGTCTTGGTTAACAAAGCAGTAATGATTAGATGAAATTAACTTACGCAGTAATAGTTTTATGGGTTTAAGGATGCGGGGTGAGTTGCTATATTTACTTAACTAGCTTTGCTGCTGAAGAAATAACAGCACAGAAGTGTTGTGTTTCATGGTAATGTCAGTCTGGTGAGGTTTTTGTGAAGTTTGACGTGCCCTCTTAAATACACGGGCCATGAAAAGAATAAAGCATTTGTGGTTCATCTCTCTTTTTCTGTCCCATCATATATGAAGTAATGAAACGCCATATCAGTGCTCACTGGCACTTCATAGACCTCAGCACCCCAGTACCATGAGCAGTCTTTTCTCACTCTCCAAATGTGAAAAACATTTGGCTATTAATGGCAAACCCTTTCCTTTTTCCAAAGGATCTGGGCTGCTAGTACAGCGTTTTGTGGCAGATTGAATATGTAAAGGTTGTGTATTAGCAAAGTTGTTTCATTCAATGCTATTAGCCTTTTGTAGCCCTGCCACAGAGAAAAAACCTAAGAGCTTAATGAGTCTGAGCCTGATTGTTTTAACAGATCACTGTGTCATTACCCTGGAAGTTTGACTAGACCATTAAATCACTGCAACAAAGGTCCTTTTTCTCATACTCATCTTTCTATTTCTCTTTCATACTTCCTTCTTTCCTTTTTTTGTTTAGGTAAGTGTGTCCTGAGCTGAACTCAAGTGTAAAGTATAGTGCCAAAGACAGCTATAACACCAGTAATATTCACAATATTAATAGCAGTGAAAGTATGCACACAGTCTGAGCTCCTCCTGTGAAAAATTATTTCCAGAGACATTTTTCAAAATGTTTAGATGAACTTTTAGGAGACTTCTGCTGGGTTTTTTTATGTGTAAGCTTATTTCATGCTAATTTCAAATGTGGAGTTTGTTTATCCAAAAATCGTTATATCAGAGAAATTTCATATTTACATATGAAACAATGATGAACTGTCGCTGTCAGTTCATTTTGTTTATTTGATCGTATTGACTGAATTACCGAAGTCAGGCTGAGCTGTAGGACGTGTGCACTGCTTCTTGTTCTACTTCATTGCTTAATTCCACTGTAAATAGCCTGTGGGTGTCTTATAATTATATTTTAACTGTAATGGGTAAAATCCATTTGTTTGGGAAGCTGGATCCAGATTTTGTTGGAATGCTTCACTTCTGAAGCTTGCCAAACAGAGAAATATTTTCTCGAGGGGCCCATGATGTTGACCCCTGGCCTATGGCAGAACACTCATGGAGGTCTGGATCTGCAGTAAACTAGTGTCAGATATCGCTCTCTGAATCTCACTGTCCCTGAGTGGGTATTGCTCCTGTTTAGAGCATTAACCTTTACCACCTGTCAGAATCAGCTTTAGATGTGCTGATTACTGGTGTGTGTGAGATGCAGTGTTTCAAATGGTTTTCAGTGTGGCAGGATGTGATAGTGCCTTTGTGATTTGAATCTTTTATCTGTAAAACAGAATGAAGAGGCGTTTTTAAACTACGCCAAGGATCATCAAATGTGGTGATCTCCTTCCTAAAATATAAAAGCAGCTCTAAATTTTCACATAGAGCCTGCATCAAGTCAAGTCAGGAGAGCTTTAGTGTCATTCTGCTATACAGTATGTGGAATTAAATACTGTGCTTCAGACTATGGTGCTACATATTTAAACATATAAATCTACACATATAGTAGCTAACCTATTGAAGAAGTATTCTAACTATAATAGACTTTACATAGATACTTTACATATACTTTAAACTTACACTTTGTATTTACACAGATAACAACACGTAGTACAGTGGTACATAAAAACAACAAACAGCACAAAAATGGAAACAATGCAAGATGACATTAAGGGCATGAGGACGCAATAGATAGGCTGTATGTATATGAAAACGTCTGTTTCCCTGGCAAGTATGGGTAAATATGCAATGTGTGAAAATATGCAAACAGAGTCTTTGTTTGAAAAATATGAATAGTACACATGATACTCTACAGACAGCAAGTTGATTCAGAAATGAATTTATTAGCTTATATTGGTCATTGTCAAAAGCTAAAATAATTTAATGAAATATTATCTGAAAAATATACATATGACCTATATATAGCAATGTAAAGAATCTACCTTAAACCATTCTTATATTTTAAAATATATTAAAATATAGTCTCTTTTTAGTAATTTTTCTTGATACTCATGTTTTTGGTTTTGTTGGGTTTTTTTTTTTTTTGTTCTGTTTTGCTTTGTTCTGCATTCCTTTGCAGCCCCTGATAACCTTGAACTAGATATGACAAGATTAAGATTCAAGGTTTCAAGGTAGGTTAATTTAACCTACTGTTAAGATTAGTAAGTACTACTCTGTGAACAGACCTCTGAGTTACAATCAGTAAGAACTGATATGCTGCTCTTGTAATGTAACGTTTTACATGAGAGCTGCTCTTTAAAAGGCAGACAAATAACTCAAGGATCATAAAATAGCTCTTTTGCAGAAAATGGACTTTTGTTTCCCATGATTAGTGTAGTTTTACTGTCACTCTCTGACCCCCATGCAAAAATACTGCCTTACGTCTGACAGACTATTTATTTGTACCATCTCACCATAAACTAATAATGAAGTTCTGAATAAAATTTAAGAGCCCATCCTGACCTGGCTCAGGCACGTAAATGTGAAGTCAAGCAAGTTTTCTATCTCCCTTGAGACCACTATCAGCATGAAAGAATTCTGCGTCTCTTGCATAAACAGTTGAAAGTACACATCTTGTTGTGTTTAAGGATGCCTAGTCTTCTAGTGGTCTGTGACTAGTTAAATGAGTCCTCTACGGCTACTTAGTGAAAGTGACGGCCTTTGCTTTTAAAAGCAGCATGCTTCCGAGAGCTGTGACAAGTACGTACTGCTCCCTACAGTGCTACTGCTACTGCATCTGAGTGATGTGTGTGTCCCTGATTGCTCTCTGCAGGGGCAGTATTACGTGTAAAGCATGCCAGCATTAATGGAGCAATATATTTAGTCAGTCTGGGCTGCAGGATACATATTTCAACACGTACACAAACAGATCTCAGCAGAGTCTCACATACCTAACCGCCCTGCACGCTTCCATTGATACATTACCTCAGATGTCAACATTCAACTTAAACCTGTTTAAACATTCCTTTGTCAGTAGATTCCACTCACCTGCCATCTCTCATTGATTCACTTCCTCTAACCTCCTTTAAACGTCCCTGTTTTCAGAGGGAACTTAAATCAACAGGCTTCTGGCTGTATTATTTACAGGGAAGTGGATCACACACCTGCTTGTGTATTTCTTCTGACATTTTTGTTAGATGAATATTGTACTGTGTCAAAGGTAATATTTATGTTTTGATTCTGGATGTTTCTAGGTTACTGGTTGGAGCCCCACTGGAAACAAATGGACAGCATCAGACAGGAGATGTGTACAAATGTCCCTTAAGCAGAAGATCTGGAGGACCCAGTTGCAGCAAACTCAATCTTGGTATGATGACTGCAGAGTTAATTTTTACACTTTTTTTTTTTTTTTTGTCTTAGTTATTTTTATTTTTTTGTATTTTGACAAAAAAAAAAAAAAAAAAACTTCTTTAAATGTAGTATTTTATCATGTCAGTTTTATTAAAATGGCAATACATTTCTAAATTAAATTAATTATTTAAAACTTTTTATTTAACATATTATTAATTCAACATATGAAGAGCAAAAATATTAATTATAAAAATATTAATATATTAATTCAACATAATTCAGCTGTCCTTGTGAAAACTTCCTGAAATAACATTATAATGAGTGCACTACTGTAGCATAGAATTGCAAAATATTTATGCTTTTAGTTATTCATTATTCATGTTATAGACACGTTATATTTAATATGTTATATTTTAATGACTTAAGAGTGTATTCACATTGTGACTGACACATTCTGACTAGCACTGAAAGCTTAAATTCATTGTGCACACCATTTTGATGCTATTAATTTTTTTTCCAAAAAAGTATTTGTGCGTTGTTAATACTGTATATTATTTTCATATTTTTTCAATATTTAAATTAAAATTATTTAATTTTTATAATATTATTATCAATGCACGCTTTCCTTAATTATTGGCTAAATTAAACAACTTTGTTAAAAAAATTTCAGTAATTTTGTCGACTGGATTAGCACTGTATGACTGGATTATAATTACTAGACATATAATCAGAATAAATACTTTTGTAATTACACTTTATTGAAATTGTTATTAAATTGTTATTATTTACTAGCAACAAATAATTACATTACAAAGCTGCCACAATAAGGGTTAGAGTTGTGATTTGGGTAAAGCGTTACCAGGCATGCCTTGTGAAAAGCAAAGATGGGAAACACATTGATTCATTCAAATGTACTCCTGATCTGTAATCCAGTTTACATGTGGGTTCTTCACTGCAGAACACAACACCTACAGTATGTCAAGCATATGTGTTCTATATAATGTTAAGTGTGTCGATACAGCCTTTCTGCCAGTTTTAATATGTGCATGTGTATAGATGCACACACATAACAGATGCACGCTGCATATAAAATCAGGAATGTCTAGAGAGGATTAACAAATATGTTTACAGTTAAAGGAAGTCTTTCTGCAAAGTACATATGCCACATATGGACTGTGGTTGGATTTTATAGCACAGCCTTTTATTTGCCTCCAACATTTGTTAATTTTTTTTTTCTTAAGGAAGGATATCATTGACAAATGTTTCTGAGCGAAAGGATAAGATGAGACTTGGAATGACACTTTCGTCCAACCCTAAAGACAACAGCTTTGTGGTGAGTTTGGATGGGTGGTTAGATAATGCATATTCTTTGTAATATTAAAGTCATCTGGTGTTTAAATGTTCTACAACACTAATATTGTGAAGTGTTTAAACACCATCCATTCCCTGTGAAATGCTATGGAGTTATAATTTATGTAGAATGAGCCCATGATCTTTATGTAAATCATAAATGCATTTATTAATGGTGCACTTAATAGCCTTTGTGATAATTCACAGGCTTGTGGTCCCCTTTGGTCGTACGAATGTGGCAGCTCATACTACAGCACTGGAATTTGCTCCAGAGTCAACGCCAGCTTTAAATTTTCACGCACTATCGCTCCTGCTTTCCAAAGTAAGCACACGCACCTGCACCTTCGATTTAACTAGGACAGTTTTTGCAGTGAAATTTTTGGTAATATGTTTCCACTTTCTGTCTTAACCATGGACTTTATTTTTATGCTGAATTTGGCCATGACAGTTTCTGGACCTGCCATAGGCAATATATTGTGAAATTAATCTTCTTTTTAAAAAGAAAATGATCTTGACTGCTCATAAAGAGCTGAGTTGTTAAATCTTTTTTTTTTTTCTTTTTTTTTCTTCACAGACCTTGTTTTTTTAAATTAATCACAAAAATTTGCTTTTGAACAGAACTACTACTGTTTCAAAAACATCTAATTTCCTCTTTCAGGGTGTGAGACATACATGGACATAGTGATAGTCCTGGACGGTTCAAATTCAATCTACCCCTGGAACGAAGTTCAAGATTTCCTTATTAACATCCTGCGGAAATTCTATGTTGGACCAGGACAGATTCAGGTGTTTTAGACTTTCTGAACAATGGCAATGTGAAATATCAAATGTGTCTTTATATCAAATGTGTGGATCATGTGCTTTTCAGGTTGGAGTACTGCAGTATGGAGAAAAGGTGGTGTCCGAGTTTCAACTGAATGATTTCCGCTCTGTGGAGGATGTGGTCAAAGCAGCCCGTAAAATAGGCCAGCGAGGAGGAGAAGAGACCAACACTGCGCTGGGAATCAGTATTGCACGGTACTACTAAAATAAGTGTTTTCTATTTTAATATATTTTAAAATGTAGTTTATTTATGTAATGGCAAAGCTGAATTTTCAGCATCCATTACTCCAGTCTTCAGTGTCACACGATCCATTAGAAATAATTCTAATATGCTGATTTGGTGCTCAAGAGACATTTTTTTTGCAACATTATGTCTTTACTGTCACTTTAAAACAATTTTTAAAAATTACTGACCCCCAAACTCTTGAACGGTAATGTACATTTTACAGAGCATAAATTCTTATCTATGGATGTTCACAGCTCAGAGGCCTTTAAACAGGGAGGCAGAAGAGGAGCAAAGAAGGTCATGATCGTCATCACAGATGGAGAATCACATGACAGTGCTGACTTGCAGCAGGTCATTGAGGACAGCGAGAAGGACGGCATCACCCGATATGCCATTGCTGTAAGTATTGCGTTCAATTTTTTATTTTTTTTGCTGTGGCATTGATCAGACGCCCATTCTCATGCTGAAATTATGGGGCGACCCATTTTAAAATGGGCATTGGACCAATCATTGAGGTCATGTTCAGCTGCTGCCACCAGTGAAAAAGGCCCAATGCTTTCAGCCCTACTTATGGAGACTCGGATTAGCATGTGGGCTTGGGCACTCGAGAGAAATGCGTCATGTTCAGGCTGATTGATTCTTAGGGTCGTTCCTCACAACAGGTACTGGGCTACTACAACCGCAGGGGCATCAACCCTGAAGCTTTCCTCAATGAGATCAAATACATCGCTAGTGACCCCGATGATAAGCATTTCTTTAACGTGACAGATGAAGCAGCTTTGAAGGACATCGTGGACGCTCTTGGAGAGAGGATCTTCAGTTTAGAGGGTTGGCAATTTTACCACACCAGCACCACACATTGCATTGCATCATATCCATAACACAGCCCAAAACCTCAGCCTGTAAAACATTTACATCTCTGCACAGCACTACACTGTAAATCTCATTGGACCAAATCTTAAATTTTATACCACATCTCTTTGATATATTCCCTGTGCCAACTCGTTCTTTAAGACCACTGAAATCAGCACTGCTCTGTTGTAGGAAATGGCGGATTCTTTTGCTCTCTTTTGCTCTCCCGTGTGTTCATTTTGTCTCTGTTTGCAGGGACTAGCAAGAATGGGACAGCATTTGGTCTCCAGATGTCTCAAGCTGGCTTCTCCACACACATAGTGGAGGTGAGTCTGGGTGTCCATCAGTCTGTAGGTTCTCGGTTGACTCTATTCCTCAAATTCACAGCTCTTTATTTCATCATCTCAGTTGAAAGAAAAAAACCAGACAGGTTGACTGAGATCAGATTAAGACCTACTTTGTGTGAACCAAAAGTCAGACATTCAGTGATTGGTTAGGATTACTTTCTTTAAACTTAAACCTTATCTTTCCTTCTTCTTAAACATTCTTCATTTCTTTTCTTCTCTTTCTGTAGGTCATCTTTATATGTCATTGTCAGTAATATGATACACCAAAAATATTACACCTTTACAATGGTGAGCAGATAAGATTCCTCCCTGATAATTCAAACAAGCCTCTTTCTGATTCTCATTCCAAATAAATGAATATAAGGCCCAGGTTTTCCCAGGGAAGGGATTATTGTGAGAAGTATGGAGGAGCCGCACCTCAGGGGAGAAGGAAAATTCTTCTTTTTTTCTTTTCTGTCTGAACCCACAGCTGATATCAGAGCTGGCTTGTCCTACAGCACAGCCTCAGCATCTGACACTCCCATACTGTACCTGCTGTTCTGGCAGGCCGTCTGCCATGCTCCATCCAAAAAATTTGCCTAAACTGTACCTGGTGGGTCTGTGTCAATCCAAGACCTGCTCCCAACTGTAGCGCTAATCAGGTTGCACAGTTTCCTGATGCAACCCCTCTGATTTTTTCACTCCATCCCTTGAAGGCAAGCACAAACTGCTGTGAGAGTTATTAATATGTAGTCTTTTTTGTGGAAAAACAGATAGGAAAACTCCAGATGGCCATTGGGATGACTGGAAATCTAATCCATCAGGCCTCTGGATGCCTGGAACAGCATCTGCAACAAAAGCAACTTAAATTGTTGAGAGGGATAAGTTGTTGGAAAGAATGTTTGCACTCTACGAGGAAATCATACCCCTAAATCCAGATGGTACTCTCTAAAAGTGGGATGGGTGTAGGTTTAAATATGGCTTATATTTTACACGTTTTATTAGCTTTATTTGTGGATTCATATTTTAAATGATCTCTAGAGAACATTATTTATTGAGATATGCAGTAGCATTATAAAGTGATTGACTAGACATAAATAACAGTGAATTCAGCAATTTATTGTGAATTTAGCAAGTTAATTTATTATAGATCACACTTGATAAAAGTCACATTTGGATTTAGAAGCACCTTTTTTTAAGGCTACTTGGGAACAAAAAAAAAACAGACTGATACCACCACAATTTCCCAGATTGACTGTTCTGTGAACAGGCTGAAGCAAGGCAATCAAAAATGATTATCATTTTCAATTTAATTTGACATTTACCAGGTCACTTTCATTAAATGCCAATTCAATTCACTCTATCAAAAGACTCATATGCCATGTGATTATGTACATTACCTTTTCAGAGTAAACACATCCAATGTAGTGGGGAGTGTAGTGTTGCAGGAACAAGCTTTAGAGGTGTAACTGGGTAAAAATTACACTAACAAAAGAAAGAAATTAAAAAAGCATGTCTAGTAAAAGTGTTATGAAGTCCAGGGGTTGATAATAAAATGGGTGATGGGGAAAAGGTAAAGCAATGCAGTCCTGGTGGCATAAGGTTTAGAGGCAGTCCTCCTTTGTCTCTCCATGCTGGCCTTTTAGCACATCTTCTGCATGCATGTGGAGCTGGTTCTGTAGAAAAGAAAAGTGCTGGTGGATTTATGGCAGTGGTGACGAGGTGCAATGGGCACCAGGTGCACAACATCACATGCAGCCAGCACTGTTCCATTTACTTGTGACTCCTTCCACAGTAGAGCCGGAGCAGAAGTTGTTGAAAGGATGAAGTCACAAAATACAGGAGGCTTTCTGGAAAACTCTGGTGGTTTAATCCATGGTGCATTTTGTTCTCTGATTAAAAACCAAAAAGTCATGATTATCAGTTCTGTGTGTTTATGTTTGCATCCTGAAGTATCGACTGAGCCAGAGCAGCGTGTTCTCAGTGGCCTGCAAGTTTGGTAAAACTGTTCTGTCTGGGGTGGAATGGCTCAGAACGCTGTTGTTTGTTTATATGTAAGCAACTGTGCGGGAATTTCAGTTCTCTCTAAACATGAACACATTCCACTTGCTCTCATTCCGACTACTGTCTACATAATTAACAGTGTGGGATGCCAAGCATTTTGACCATAAATTACAACAGAATAAACTCATCACTAAGGAAATAAATGTAAACTGAGATGGTCAGTTTACACCCAGATGGTGCATCTTACCCACTGACTTGGGTCAGCTTACCCCCACCCTGGGGCAAATTGAGCCACAGAAACACTTTTTAGAACCCTTTGTCATAGATACATTCTGATAATTTAAAATGATAGGAAACATCCTGAAATTACTTTAGATACTTTCATTGTACTTCTGCATCATTTTCCCTTATCTTGAGGACCACATAAGTAAAAAAAAATGGCTTATCTTACTCTACTGTGATTTTATATAAAATTATTGAAAATAACTGTTGCAGTGCTGCAGAACTATTAACTTTTTCTCACTACAAGAATAGCAATGTACAAAGAATTGAAAGATAGTCATTACATTTATAAATAATTGCAACTGCAATTATTTATAAGTATTATATTTCAAATATTTTTCTATTAATCTGTTAGTCTGCATATCTTGAACATCTCTTTGAGAAATTATATTCTTCTCCCATTCGATAATTAATCCCGCATTTATGAGGGATTTAGGCTGTCACTCCTGAAACTTGCTGCTTGTACAGGGTATATATGGCCGTTAGCAGCAACAAAACTTTTATTCAAATTCTGAAGGGATTAGAATGTGCAAATAGCCATTCCTTTAAAATCACTAAAAGGGTGTCACTTACTTCAGTTCATCGTGATCTCGGAAAGTTCCTTTATAATTAATGAATCTCTCATTTACATCGTGTTACAGAGAGATGATTCGCAAGCGTGTGGGAAAAAAGTAAAGCTGCGTTCACACTACCAGCGACTTTGTCGCTGCATGTCGCCAGGGGCTGGCGATGAGGCTGCTAGTGGGCGTTCTCGCTACTGTTTGCCTTGACAGCAAATTAGGTTTCTTACTGCTACATACAAACATTTTGGAAGCAAAATACTAAATATAATATAAATATGTATTAAGTCCGTACATACAAACAAAAATTAATGAGAAACAGAGCCTACTTTTTTCCATTGAGTATGTTTATCTACGGCTGAGAGGAGAACGATCATGTGAGCTCAACCGTCTTCTTTCCTATGGGCTGTCGCTCCCGAAAGTCGCTCTTCATTTGCATAAAGTTGAAGGATTCTGAACTTTGTCGCGTCGCTGGACATGCCCCATCCGGTCGCCAACAGTCGCTGTCGCTCGTGTCGCCGGAAATCGCTAGCTCTCCATTGAAATCAATGGGATCGTGTCGCCTTGTCGCTGAGTGTCGCTTGTAGTGTGAATGGAGCTTAAGGCGTTTAGAGTTGAGTGAAGGCAGTGGTCAATCACAGGTGTTCAAGAAATCAGCAGACATGTCTGTGATTGGCTACATTGCTCAGCGCTACGAACACACGTTGTAAATAATCTTGACGCTTTCCAGAGCACAAACACAAATGCGCACAGGAGCCTTTACCAAATTTGTTTTGCCAATATCCTATTATTATAGTTTTAACTGAGGGTGCTTTTGATTGTGTGAGAAAATGGATGTGTGGCGTGAGAGCTTGAGAAAAGTGTCAATTGCGTGAGTCTCGCGCTGAATTCGTGAGAGTTGGCAGCCCTGCCTTAGCTTATAACTTTATAAATGCGACACACCTTTATCTGCACGGAGGGATGGTGTCCGCGAATATGAGCGAATATGTTGGATGTATTGCCTGCTTTTGCAGCCACTTTGCGTCTACATTTTTTTGCAAATTGGATCCGTCCTCAAGGACAACCCCGCGTTCGTTTTTTTTAATATCCCAAAGTAAACCTGCAGATTTTAACCTTTTTCTCAGCGGGGATGGAGATTAGATATAATCTCTGTCTCTGTAATTTTCTCCGCTGTACATGCGTGTAAGCAGCTGAGCGGAAATATGCACAGGTGAGATTTTTTTTTTTAAATACTTTTTTTTTAAACCGTAGATATGTAAATGTTTACGGTATGATAACCGTGCACGTTCAAACCGTGATAAACCGTCATACCGGTATATCGTTACAACCCTAGTATCTGCGTAAGGAGGAGTTGGGGATGGATGAGGGTAAGCGCATGTCTGTGCGACAGACTATGGCAAGTGTGAGTATGGATGATCTTATATATCTTATTAATTGTAGTGGGAGGAGTTACAATCAGCTGAGCGTCAGCTGATGCTGCAGTCATACCATGGTCTGCCTGAAATAAGCTTGAGCTCCATTCGTCGCTCAAATTAGATTTCAATCAGGACCACTCTGTTTGGGTCAGAAAATTGTAGAGGTCCTGAACTTATATTTGTCAGCAGGCTTCGCTCTGAAGGGTTCAGATTCTGAGCTATCCACAGGCAAACCTCACTGAGGTTTGAACCCCCAACACAAAGATGTAGTTAGTACAGTTCTAAAATCATTCAGGGAGTGCACTCTCTAAATGGTTAGGAGAGGTGGCAAGCCTTAATATTTAAAGAGAGTAGCTTCTTACTCTGCAGAGATTTCACCATTATCGGATCAGGTCACGTGTTGGCACGATGAGCAACAAGAACGTTGCATGGCCACATTATCCACATCTTCCCATTGAATGCCAGTGTCTTCCAGGTCTTCTTGGAAAGCCCGTCTCTATGTCTCCATTGATCTTCCTTATTCGGCTGTTGATTCAGCCTATTCTCCTCCATCAGTGGCCACTATGCTCACAAGGTTGATAAACTGCTGCACTTCCTCAATCAGCTGTCCTTGAACCATCAGTGGACTTTGGTCTGTGTACCTCCCACTCTCAACTATTGGTCTTCTCTGTTCAACTTCCCGGCCTCTGCGTTCAGGCTGATTGTTACTTTAGTGGATACGCTCGTCTCGGCTGGTGGAGATGGCATATGTCAATAATGATCAGGAATGCTGTTCTCTGGTAAGACAACTGGTGAGGATAAAACTAGAAAATTGATGTATATCAGACATAACCTTGAATAACTCCATGAGAGGAAGAAATAATGCTCGAGTTATATCCCCCCAACAAAAAGAAGTAGCTACACAGGAAGCTATGTAAGCATTGTCTTCTTTAACGTAGGCATTGAGGGACTAAAGATGATGATGTGCTAGCATGAATAGCATTATCACACTTATTGTTAAATGAGCGATTTAAGAATAATTACAAATGTAGCTCTGCCAGCCTGCGGCCCCAGAGAAAATGGTGTGAAGAATGAATAGGTTAAATCGCTGCGTTTATGTGGACCCTCTTATTTAGTTGAAATCAGACTATCTAGCACAGTTGAAATTAAGTCACATATAGCCAGTCCTTGAAACGCCTCTCAGTCATGTATTGCAGCTCCCCTATCCTTGAATGGGGAAACACCACACTCCCCCAAAGGTTATCACCAAGCTTCTGACCAAATTTTGTAACAAATCGCCAATGAAATCTGATAATGACTGTCTCATATTTTTTTCAAAACACTCGAATTGTGAAATTGCATTTTTCTCAGGCTACCCAGTCAATGCTCGTGTGCAGTCCTAAACACGTGCCTCAGAGCACCTACCGCCTCCACAGCAACCGGAGCCTCCAATGGCAGCCGAAGCGACTTAATCCATCAGCGACTGACTCGTTACTCAGAAGACGAGATGACTGCAACAGTATATTTCCAATAACAAACGGAAGCTTGTTCAACAGCATATTTGCTAAAAACAGCTAGCCTTAACTACAAGAATGTTTCCAATGATAAACGTAGAATCCTGGTAAATGGTAGTTTCCAATAGTGACTAAATAGCCTTTAAGCCATGGCAGTTTCCGAACAAGCTATGGCCAATGAGATCAGATGAGCTATAGCAACAGCGTGTCCTGAACAAGTAAGCTTAGCAACAAGCGTGTTGCCAATAATCTGATAACTTTAAGCATGAGAATGAAAAGAAACTTGGCTTAGCTTCATGAAGACATGTTCAGATGAATGGGGAGGGAAGTATATCCACATCTGTTGAGGATGCTTGATCTTCTTAATGATGTACAACTCCTTCATGGAGGGCCGATCTTGACTGAATTGTTCTGAGTCACTTCCAAATCAAGCCGCTTATACTGGTCGATGCGGCGAATCGAGTGTTCAAAACACGACCTGAATCTGAAGAGAAATCTGTGTGATCAACTCCTTTAATTCATTTGAAAGCTGTCCTGAGTGAGTGTTGTGACGAAGACTGTTAAGCGAGTAACTATTTGTGCAATGGATTAGCCGAACTGGAAGCCAGTGGCTGTGCAACAGAACTGAGAACTGAAAGCTGACTTGATGCGTCTGTGTGACAGACTGTTTTAGCGCGTGTCTGTGCGACAGATCTCAAGGCTGACTAAGTGCATATCTGTGCAACAGACTATGGCAAGTGTGAGTACGGATGATCTTATCTTATTTATTGTAGTGGGAGGAGTTACGATCAGCTGAATGTCAGCTGATGCTGCAGTCACGCCGTGGTCTGCCTGAACTACGTTTGAGCTCCATTCGTCGCTCAAACTAGATAACAATTCATTTTACTGCCTTCATACATTATACTATGAAGGCATGATTGGCTTTTAAGATTTTAAGCTTTGATATTCAGTGACTGATTACATTACTCTTCAGCAACTGTTTCAGAATTCATTCTGTGCAAGTTTTACTAATATTTTTCTAATATTTGACTAAATTGCGGCATTGGTAGCAAAAAGCACATCAATGCAAAATTGCCTACTACAAATAAAAAATTAGCTGGAAGATGGTGAACTGGCAACTTAAAACACAACATGCCTCCATTCATTCCTTTAAAGACCAAAAGTTTGTAGTTTGATAGCAGACAGAAATTAAAAATATCATTAGTTTCCTGAATTTTATGTAATTGTGGATATATATTTATATGCTCTGTCTGCAGGACGGTATTTTAGTGGGAGCAGTGGGAGCTTATGACTGGAATGGGGCTGTGCTCAAGGAGACTCGTCAGGGTAAAGTGGTCCCACCAAAGTCTTCTTATGAACAAGAGTTCCCAGAAGAACTGAAGAACCATGGAGCATACCTGGGTATAAAGAATTCTCTCCTATGTATTGAACAGCGGCTGTCAATGCCAATGATAGAAATGCCCCAGTATGATCTGGCTACATCTAAATGATGTCTGCCTTTTTGATGTTCTTCATTCTCCATTCTGTGCATTTTTTATTCTTTTTTCTAATTTTATCTCCACTCCTCTCTGTTCCCAAGCAAAGTGATTCATCTAGTATTCTGTTTTTTAAAAGTGACAGGCATTTATTATCATCTTTCTCATTTTGTGTTTGTAGGCTACACAGTGACATCAGTGGTGTCAGCTCGCAGTGGCCAGTTATATGTAGCAGGAGCTCCTCGGTTTAATCACACGGGCAAGGTCATCATCTTCACCCTGAAAAATACTGGAGAGCTCACTATACTACACTCACTCAAGGGACAGCAGGTAATGAACCTAAAAATATGCTTACAAACACTTTCACAGTGTTTGTATGCAGTGCTCCTCTGACTCATTCTTCAAGGCTTTTGTGTGTTTACAGCTGTCCTGTTTAACTGTATCGAAGTACTCATACTGTACAAACAGCAGTGATCCATTGGTCATTGTGTTTTCAATTTGGTACATTTCTCTTCTGGCTTTCATTTACGATGATTGGACTGTCTAGATTACACATTTATCCCACACAGCCCATGTGCTTCTCATCACAGTCCTAAAGCATGCAAATAAATTCACTCTCACAAATAAAACACAGAGATCATGAATATTTTTAAAGGAGATTAACATTTAACAGGTGATTAGCACCACAGTAAACAGCCTTAAATATAACCCTATGAACTGTGCATAATTTTTTCTGTGACTTGATATTTATAAAGCATATACAGATGCTTGTGATTTAAAGATCCACAGGAGAAAAGTGATAGTAGTGCATTTAGTTATACTAGAACTTTTTTTTGGCCTAGGATAGAACTGTATGTATTTTCTAGAACCATGTACATTATTTCATTAAAGACTAACCATAAATTATTATGTGCAATTAAATTTCTATATAATGGCATGTTTATTTTACCCTATATTTGCCATATTTTTGTGTCCTTATGTTATTCACTTAGCATTGATAGACATTATCAAATATAAGCATATTAATTTTACATTTTACAGTGCAAGTAAAAAGTGTCTCAGTTTAACTCCCTATGTGTTTTCATGCATTTTTATGCTTACATCAGTATTTGCATATCCAAGTGAGGTGTTTCACAGGCGTTAAATGCGTGTCCTTGTGCACCAGTAGTAGTCATTTTGGTCTTTATGGATGTGTTTGTGCAGATCGGATCATACTATGGCAGTGAGATTGCTCCTTTGGACCTGGATGATGATGGAGTGACTGATAACCTGCTGGTGGCTGCGCCCATGTTCTTCAGTGGAGGCTGGGAAAAGGGCAAAGTCTACATCTACAGAGTCACAGAGCAGGTAAAGACTCTTCAACCCTTCAGCATATTCTTGCGAAAAACAAGTTAATTAGCTATTGACTAGCTATTATATTACCTCCTGTTTACTTCTCAGCAAAAATACAACAATACAGATGTTGCCTCTTGCCTTAAAGCAGAGGGATCCAAGCTCCAAAACTGTGCCTGTGCATTAATGCACTTCCTCATTAATGGTCTCACGTAAATACTGACAGGCTTTTGCCACCTGCCATACTTTGCATCAGAGAGTAGTGGAGGGTGAACTCAGCAGGAAAATATTTCCCCCTTGAAATGTAATTATATGAAGCTCACAGAAAGGGAGAGCTGCTATAATAAATGGAAAAAGCTGGAGTGCATGCAAGAGCAATGCTGTGAATAGAGCAGAACTCCATCTTTATTCATTTAGCTTGTATAAGCTATTTCCTTACGGCATTAACCAGGAGACCACAATCTGTATTGTACCTCAGGTTGCAGCCAGACACTGGTCAACAACAGTGCTGGACATCTTTTACTGAAATAATGAATCATGGTTAATGTCACTGCTCTTCAGAAAGTGTACAGTATATACTCTGTCCGTTTAGTATGCAAACCATCGTTCTCTTCTCTTCTCTTCTCTTCTCTTCTCTTCTCTTCTCTTCTCTTCTCTTCTCTTCTCTTCTCTTCTCTTCTCCTGTAATCTGATGCTATTTTAAGAAGGCTGAGAAAACAACTGATTTCACGTCTGTCATCTATAGCCATATATTTTGAGAGAGAGAGAGAGATTTAGGAATTTAGGAGGAGGGTGATGTGCATGGCTAATTACTCTCCCAAATACTTGGCTGACGTGAACAGTCTTTGCTTTGAGAAACTGCACCTTTCCCTCAAACTTTCCACCCATTTGAAACTAATTGTTTTCAGAAGCACAAATACCTCACTTTAAGTGATAATATAGGAGTTCTTGCATTTGACCTTGGGAGTCTGGTTTGGACTGTAAAAGTGAATATTTGTACTTATGACTGTTTATTTGAGGCTTGTGGAATATTTTTGCTTTTCTTAAAATACACTGTATGTGAGGGTGCATTTAATGCAGTCACTGTGAAGCAGATACTTTTTTTCTGTTTTGTTGGATAAAGAAGCAATGTTGGCCAAATTTCTTACATAAACACATGGTGGGTTGTCGTCGTGGTCTCTGGATCTGGCTAGCAAATTTCTCAAAAGATTGTCTCTGGTTACAGAAATGTTTAGCTCTTATCCATGACCTAAGTGGATATTTCCCTCATAAACAGCCAGTTTCTACATTTATTTATGATTGGAATGTGATATAAATATATATATAAAAAAATGCTCTTATTCCTCATTAAAAGTTTGCATTGAAAATTTTTGCCCAGCTGCAGTATAAACTTTCAAGTAACTAGGTTTCTTTTATATCTCTTTTAAACCATAATATTTATACATACTGTATTCCCAATGTATTTTTTCAATTAAGGCTTCAAGATTTCAGTTGTAAGCAAAAGCAGCATTGAATTATGGGTTAGATCCAGTGTAGAAATATAAGTTTATATCCAATACTAGTATCCCACAAAGACAGTTCATAACAGCATTCAGTGCATTGTGGGGTCAGCTGACTTCATTAAAGAGCAAAATATCTGTACATTCATTGTGGCATTGTGAACCTATTAGTTTACCCCCTGTCACTGCCAGTTTTGGTGTACAAGCTATCAACTTTTATGGAGCACCAAGGCTGATTACACATCAAGCTGTAACTAAATTGTGTCCTCCCTCATGGCAGTCTTTTATGCTTACTTTCCCATCAGCCTCGTTTCATACTGGAGGGCTCGCTGGAGATCTTAGATCAAGGTCAGAATGCCCGTTTCGGCTCCGCACTGGCCCCTGTGCCTGATCTTAATGGGGATTCATTTAATGACGTGGTAATAGGATCTCCACTAGAAGATGACCACAAAGGAGCCATTTACATTTACCACAGCCAACGCAACAGAATACTGAGGAAATATAAACAGGTAGCCCATAAATGTCGAGCTACTCTCTTTCGTGTTAATTAAACTGCATGTATTTGCTTTGAGTAGTTAATTATGGCAACATTTTACATCCATCTCTTCACTGTGTCAGAGGATTGGTGCTGTTCAGCTGGCCCCGGGTCTGCAGTACTTTGGTCGTAGTATCCATGGGAAGATGGATATGAATGGAGATGACCTGGTGGATCTAGCTGTGGGCTCCCTCGGTGCTGCAGTACTTCTGTGGTGGGTTTCTAACACAGGGTTATTGACACTCCCCTTAAAGGAATAGTTCACTCAAAAATGGAAATTTTGTCATTATTTACTCACCCTCATGTCGTTCCAAACCTATATATGTTTCTTTCTTAAGTTAAATACAAAAGAAGATATTTTGAAGAATTTTGGAGAACCAAACAGTTGTTGGTCCCCATAGACTTCCATAGTAGGGAAAGAAATACTATGGAAGTCAATGGGGACCATCAACTGTTTGATTGCCAGCATTCTTCAAAATATCTTTTTTATGTTCAAATCTAAGAAAGAAACTACAGGTTAGGAATGACATGAGGGTGAGTAAATGATGACAAAATTTTCATTTTTGGGTGAACTATCTCCAATATATCAATATAATCTCCAAATCTCTCTCTGTTTATAACTATACCTCCATAATGTACCATTTTTGCTGTGCTGCAGGTCTCGAAGTGTTGTCCGAATCCATGCTATTGTTCGATTTGAGCCCAGCAAGATCAACATATTCAATAAAGACTGTCGGAGAGGAGGAAAAGATGTGACCTGCATGTCAGCTATTGTATGTCTGAATATCACAGCTCGGACTCCTATCAGAGCCTCACAGGAAATAGGTCAGTTTTTATATTTTTATAAAAAAAAATTCAAATACTAGTGTAAATAAAAATACTGAACTTTTATGTTTTCTGAGTCTTTCTGAAGACATATAAATTGGTATATAAAAAGTTTCATCTCTATAGATTGTTGCTCATTTATGATGTCAGTGCTCATTTATGAACTTATGTACATAAAATGTGCAATGACTACATCTGTTGTACTGCTGGATTGCAACAGTTCTTTGGTCAAAGGGTGAAAAGCTTAGCTTTCACTCAAACACACTCTATACTAGAAATCTTTTTGGAGAACGGGAAGTTATAGAAATGCTTTGAAAGCAGCCATTTCCTCTCACCATATAGTTCACTTGAGTATCTCTTGGTTACAGTATCATTAAAGCTAAACAGTTGACAGCTGGCGAAGTTTACATACCACCGGCCAGCTGCATATCCAGTGTAGTTCAGTTAAGGTTTCCCTGCTAAGTATGCCACGTATTAGCATGAAAAGATATCATCAGTAGTGATGAATTGTTCAACCTACACTAATCTCTTGATCTTTTCTTTGTTGCTTTGTTGATTCAAGATTTACCTTGGGAGTGAAAAAGAAAAGCTGCTTAGCCAGCTCTGGAAATTTAGAAGTAAAGTAGACACATTTTATGATGATTCTGGCTGAAATAACAAAAGAAATTAGCATAAAACTCTTTTTAGCATGTGTAATATTGTGTCTAGAAGCTAAAGTCTCCCAAACAGTTTAAAATAATAGTTTTCATGCAGACTAGATTGGTGGCTTAAATGGTTTTAGATATTATAGATATCAGTGTTGTGTTGCCCTACACATGAAGTTATTGCTGTGCAAGAACACTAAGTAGAAGCACAAAGCAAGGCAGATTGGACTGCCTTGCTGCATTAAAATGCCTCAGTCTCTCAGGACAAGTCTAGTTAATGTTTGACACATACAGTTTGACTTAAGGCCTTGGTGACCATCATAGGTTTGTTTTGAAATACATTTGCTGGAAGGTCAGGTTCCTGTGTAACGTGGGGGACCACAGAGCAGCACAACTGTTTTTAGTTAACCTTCACGACCCTAGAGCATCTCCATCACGAAAGTCATGGGTGTGAAACCAATGTAATGGTCTCAGAGAGGTGACATGTCTTAGTTTTTATGGTCATCCAGGGTGATCGGACTTTTGGGACAATATAAACGAAGGTACATATTTTATTTTGATCTAATTCTCCTCACATGTGCTGAGGAGGGTTATGAATATGTTAAGCATTTACGTATGTCATTTATTGGTACACGTTTTTCACATTTATGAGATTTTAAAAAGTAGGATAACTAAGTTTATAGGCTTTTCTCAGCCCATGAACAAGGTTCAAATTGTCTTTCAGCAAACTCATATTTGAACCTTGACGGATAGCCGAACATCTTCACGTCATTCAGGTCTCTTAAAAGATTGATTTTATGTCTTTTAAGGCCTCAAAACTCCCAAATTGCTCTCAGATCTCCTGAGTATCATCAGTTTCACCTCTAGAGTCTCTTAAATCTGTCTGTAGTCCACACATGGTAGAACACTATTATGGCCATAAATAAATGGCCATAAAGTTGATATAACTGATGCCTTCAATGTAACAATGATGCAAACCATGTATATATAAATACTACTAATATTTGGGGTCAGTGAGAGAGATTTTTTTTTTGTTAAAGAAATTAATACTTAAAATGAATACAAAGTGATAAGTAAATATTTCACTGTATGTTCACTCTATTCCTTCCACTTCTCTTAGCTGTTAGCTACAATGCTTTCTTCGAGGAGAAGCGCTTCAACCCCCGAGCCGTGTTTGATGACCCAGATCGCCAGCAGCCACAGAATCTCACACTGCTTCCTGGAGAGGAGACGTGTGACCACATCTACTTCCATGTCATGGTTAGCTCTCACCTCTTAGGTCAACAAAGTGTCATAAGAGGGCATTTGCATTGCATTTAAAATCACAGATAATGATAACATAATCTGCAATGACTGCCAACTCATCATTAGTTTAATATGTTCTTTTTTTGTCTTCATTCAGATTTTCCGTTCCAATAGCAGCATTCGTATTTTATTAAGTTCACTTTCTAACATCACAGGAGCAGATTATATTCTTCCAGTTTACTCTTTTATAGCCATTTATTTAGATTGAGAGATTTATGATATTGTAATGTTGATACAGGAGACTACAGACTATGCCAGGCCCATTATATTCACTGTAGAGACTGAGCTATTGGACCTGGATCAAGGCCCAGTGCTGGAAGATAGCTGGTCGACTACTGTGAAAACACAGGTGAGTGTCTGTAGGTCAAAGGAAACTTTACTGTTACACTGTATAACTTTTTTTTTAACAACATGAACACATTATGAATTCATTATAAATTATATTAATACATATACAGTGCCTTGCAAAAGTATTCAAACCCCTTCATTTTTTCACTTTTTGTTATGTTGTAGCCTTATGTTAAACTGCTTTAATTTACTTTTTTTCCACATAAATCTACACTATATACACCATAATGGCAAAGCAAATAACAGGTTTTTAACATATTTGTAAATTTATTAAAGATAAAAAACTTAAATGATTCCATTGTATAAGTATTCATACCCTTATCGGGGACAGTTGAAATTTAGCTCAGGAGCATTCATTTTGCTTGTAAATATTACCACCCTTTGAGTGAAGTTAACCTGTGGCAAATTCAGTTGAATGGGTATGATTTGGAATAGCAGACGTCTTAATAAAATGTCTAACAGCTGAAAATGCATATTAGAGCAAAGACCAAGCGTTCAGAAAAACCAAGAGTTCAGAAAAAAAAATTTCTTCGGCATTGAAGGTTCACAGAAGCACGTAGCCTTCATTATCCATAATGGAAGACGTTGGAACAACCAGGATTCTTCCTAGAGCTGGCCTCCTGGCCAAACTGAGCAATTGATGGAGAATAGCTTTGGTTAGAGTGGTGACCAAGAACCTGATGGTCACTCTAGTTGAGCTCCATGATCATATGTGGAGATGTGAAGTGAAGACACATGAAAACATTTGGAATTTGCAAAAAAGCACCTAAAGGAGCCTCAGACTGTGAGAAACAAGATTCTCTGGTCTGATTAACCTCAATTCCATGCATCATGTTTGAAGGAAACCAGGCACTGCTCATCACCTGCAGAGTAAAGTGAAGAGTGGTGGTAGCAGTCTCATGCTGTGGGGCTGTTTTTCAGCAGTAGGGACTGAGGAACACATCAGAGTAGAAGAGAAGCTCAATGCACCAAAATATTGAGATAGCTTTAATGAAAACCCAGTCCAGAGCATTCAGAACCTCAGACTGGGCAGAAGGCTCACCTTCCAACAGGACAATGACCCTAAGCACACAGCAAGAGTGGCTTATAGACAACTCTGTGAATGTCCTTGAGTGGCCCAGCCAGAGCCTGGGCTTGAACCAATCAAATATTTCTGGAGAAACCTGAAAATGTGTGTCTACCCCTATCCAACCTGACAGAGCTTGAGAGGTGAACAGGTGCGGTGAAGATTGGCAGACAATTGTCAAATGCTGATGTGCAAAGCTTGTCGCTTCATACCCAAAAATACTTGAGGCTGTAAAGGTGCTTCAGCTAAGTACTGAGTTAAGAGTTTGAATACTTATTCAATGCACTTATTTCAGTTTTTTTTTATAAATTTACAAAGTTGTGACAGTTCTGTTTTTGCTTTGTCATTATGGTGTATGGAGTGCAGATTGATGTGGGAAAAAAAGTAATTTAAAGCAGTTTAACATAAGGCTGCAACATAAAACGTGAAAAAAATGAAGGGGTTGAATACTTTCGCAAGGCACTCTAAATGCAATAGCAATAAGTGGTTTTTTTTTTTGGTTTTTTTTTTTTTGGTTTTCTCCAGCTTCCCTTCTGGAACGGGTGTGACGAAGATGACCATTGTGTTCCAGACTTGGTGTTACAATCTCAGACTGACCTAATGAATCGCAAGTAAGATAAGGCTCACACACGTATGCTAAAACATTTACACATGCTCACGCCCCTCTTTCTCCACAGGCAGTTCTGTGCCCAAGCGTTTCGAGCAGGCAGTCTGTTATGTCAGAGTCAGATGCCAGCAGAACCTTCTGAACGCATTATAGAGGGATCCAGGAAGAGGATGGTAGTAGATGTACGTCTAGAAAACAGAGGAGAGAACGCATATGGAGCTCAGCTTAACATCACTAACACTCCAAACCTACGCTTCTCCAGCCTTATAGTGAAGGTACAACATCACTCTGATACCTTATGTTTGGTTGTTTGATACCCGATAAGGACTGATTGCTTGATTTGTTCCATTGTCCATTCATTCAGATCTTGATTGATACTAATGACCTTTTAGGAATGCATCTGCAATAGTAATTGTCACTGTAAGTTAAATCGGGCTGTTCTCTCTGTCTCTGTTTATAGGATAACTCTGAAATACATATAGACTGCCGCAGTGAGAACAGGCGAAAATATGAGAAATCTTGCAATATTAGTGCACCCTTTATGAGAGCAAAGTCACAGGTGAGTTGTCATTGCCACATTTATGCATTTGCACCAAACCATATCAGAAAGCTCTAGCCCAAAATAACGAATAAATATACACTCTTACACCAATATTGACAATTTAATAAAGCTTTTTGTGCCAAAATAGTTCTCCAGTGAGGTTACTGTAACTACACAACTAATCAGACGTTTTGGAGAAGTTTTAAATGACAGCAACATTGTGAAATATTATTAAAAATAACTGTTTTCTATTATATGATTTAAAATGATCTTAAAATTTCTGTGATGCAAAGCTGAATTTTCAGTCTTCAGTGTCACATGATGAATGCCACATGTTGAAAACAGTTGTGCTGCTTAATATTTTTGTAGAAACGATGACACATTTTTTTTTAGGATTCTTTGATGAATCGAAAGTTTAAAAGAACAACATTTATTTGAAATAGAAATCTTATGTAGCAATTAAAATGTCATTTCTTTTGATTCATTTAATGGATCCTTGCAAAATAAAAGTATTAATTTAAAAGGCTTTTGAAAGGTATGTAAAGAATTAGCATGTAGTTTTCTAAACCCTTGTCATATTTCACTCTGTCTAAATAAATGGTTGGTGTGATGTTTTTTAAGAGCCTGAGCCAAGTCAAATGTAATGTAGTAACTAATGCTTTTAGCATACTGTACTCCAGCCGATGTGCACTGCATATTATCATATATGCAGAATTACTGTATATATTGTAGAACTGTCTGCAGAACTGTCCGTATCTATCACAGAAATACCAAGGCTTTACGTCTGGAATGTTCCACAAGGCATAAACATACTCACAAGGTCACCAGCACCCTGAAGTTACAAAATGATTCACTTAGTGTCCTTTTTTTCGGCTGACCCTTAAGCTGTTCAGGCTTCTACTGAAAAAAGAAAATATGAGGCAAGAATGCAATGCAGAAATACTGTTACCATACGGTTACTATATCCATACAGAGCAAAGCCCATCAATCACACGGCCTGGACCACGGAAGTCTGTCCTGTGCTAGGGCACTGCTTTGATAGGAAACAGGTCAGCATCTTCTCACAGAGTCCTGATTCATTTTCTTGAGGTTTGGGGGTCATTGGAGCTATACTTGTGGCTACAGGGAGAGATTTTATTGGCCCACTTGGGAGCCTGGTTCAGCTCAGAACAGTTTGTGATGGGGCAAAAGTGGAATAAAAGGAGGAGAACTCAGGAGGAGAGAACGTAAAAAGGATTTTCCATGCTGCTTTGTGCCACTACTCAACAAGGGGGAATGAAGCGTTTGCCCACATAGTTATAGCTGTGTCCAAATGCTTATATTTCTCTAAGCAAGAAGAAAACTAAAAACCAGCTCCTGCTTTAAAGGGATAGTTAACCCAAAAATAAACATTCTGTCATTGTTTACATATCATTCCAAACCTGTATGACTTTCTTTTTCTGCTAAACACAAAAGGCAATATTTATTGTTTTGGGTACCATGCTGTTTTAGACCTCACTGACCTGATTTTCATTGTATTGACAGGAATAGTTGAAACATTCTGCAAAATATCTTCTTTTAGAAAGAAATTCAAACAATTTTGGAATGACACAAAGATGAATGCTTTTATTTGATCAGACTTACAGTATATTATCAAATAACACAAAGAAAAAGACAAGCATTCATTCTGTAAACTGCATGGAGACTTGGATCACCACTGAATTGGTGGCTAGAGCAGTTGCTCCATGAACTGGGGAAGAGTCTGTATATCATCTGTATCTGTGTTTTGTCACTATGAAGTGATGTATATACGGGATATAGAAGTTAATACCTCATGTGGTGGTTAAACTGCTCAGAGACTGGCCAGCAGCAGTGGATGAAGTGCCTTCTTCCACACAAATGGTGTTATTGGTCTGTAGAAAAAGGCTAGAGGCAGACTAGCGTAAAGGGTCTTGGCCTATTTGTGTCATTCTTCTATATCCAGACAGGCTGTTTGCCCTGGAAAATATTGATTCATTTTTAAAAATGTAAGCTTTGGCTGTGATCAGGGTATACATTTTAATTTTGGAGGTGAGGAATCCAAAATCTAGGGATGAGCTAATTTTTGAGCATGTTTATGAAGTTAGAATGGATAAAAGAAAAACTAGACTGTAGCACGCAAGTTATAAGGAGTGCAATAAGGAGTTATAAGGAGCGCATGCAAGTTATAAGGAATGACAAACACATTTCAATTAAACATTACTCTGTTTCTCACTCCCCAGGTAACATTTCGTTTGGAATTTGAATTCAGTCACTCTGTGCTGCTGGATCACATACGGATCATGTTGGAGGTTACCAGGTAGGACACAGCAAAGCTAGTCAAACATGCTTTGTCTGAGATGTTGTAAATGTTTGAATACGCAAAATATGTGTACAATGCAATTAAGAATATAAATGAAATTGAAAAATGTGATTTTTTTTTTTTTAATTTTAAATCTTACGATTAAAAAAAACATTATTATAAGTTTCAGAAAATTTCAGAAGAAAATTCAATTTCAGGCAAATGATTTGCTGTTTGTTTTTGGAGCACAGTTTTATCCTGTGGAGCACAAAACAACAACAAAAATACACATTGATCACTGGATGACTAAATGGCAACATTGAAATCTGCTAGATGTAGTCTCAGTTAAAGTGTCTAGAACATTGCTGATGGTTTGGAATGTTATGAAACTCTGAGGGAAAAGGATCCTGGACACCGACAATGCCTGAGCTGGAATGTTAAACTCCTGATACAGTATATGCAGTCAAGTGTCACTGTGCAGTGAATCACAGGGTGAGGATAACTGCCTGGGAGGTTTCTCATGCCTATTCTTATGTCTCTGCAGTGAGGGTGAGGAAGTTGTCCTACATGATAACATTAATGACATTTTCTACACTCTAAAATATGAGGCTGATCTGCTCTTCACAAGGTGAGATAGATGTGTGGTTGTTTGAATGCTCTAATCAATATGTGTGATTGTGGGAGTTAGAACAGTTACAATATACTTTTATACTCTCAGGGATTTTTACCCTACCCGATATGAGCTTAAACCTGAGCTCTCTCTAGAGGAACTGAGTGATTTCAACCCTCCATTCAACTTTACCTTTCAGGTGAGGTCCACTTCCTTGCTATCTATAACTAAAGAGAGCAGCGCCCCATAAACTCATGTTTTGAACAAACCAAACATGTTTCCTCTATGCATAACAGATCCAGAACCTTGGTTATTTTCCAATCCAAGATTTGCAACTGTACATTGTAATCCCTGAGGTCACGAAACATGGCAATCAACTTCTGCAGATCAGAGATTTCCAAATTGACCAGGTGAGGAGGACACATCTAGACTAGTTTTACACTACTTGTTATTACAATATCCTTCAGATTTGCAAAAATATTTATAAAGGCTGGAATACACTGCATGGCATTTGCCCAAATGTTTGCCTGATTTTCAGTCTAGATGAGTCAGTGCTAGTTGCCGAAAGTCAGCCAGTTTTGAGTTAAGAGAATTCACTTTTTTTTTTAGCTTCAGACTATGATTACATCCATTTGGTGGATGTCAAACATGTTTTATAATTCAAGCCGATTTTATGACACATTTTGTTTTCATTTGTCATAAATCTAAATATTCTAATCTAAATATTTTAATTATTCAAATAGTTTTGAACTGATATTTACAGTTTAGTAGGCATTAGTTGGCAAGTAGTACCCATTATGCTGCCATTGCTAGCATCATACTCTACTGTTTGAGCCGGAGGAATGATATTAATTGTGATTTGTGTCTTTTTTGCATTAATAGTGCTTTGTGCCTTTTTTCCATCAGGTAGGTGGAAGTCATTGTATCCCCCCTCAGCATGTGGCACACAGTCGGGCGTCTCCAGAGGACCTCTCACGAACATCACGACTGGTAAGAACCTCTCTTCACAGGCTTAAAGTGTCTGCCTGTTATCACAGACAAAATGTGTGCCACATTTCAGACTTACACTTTAGCACGTCATAAAAGTCTGGCTTGTGTTGTTATGATGCTTTATAGTTTACCTGATTTAGGGGCCTTCAGATATGAGATGTTGATTTAATGTGCAACAGCAAAGCACTTCTCTGCAAAATAATTGGTTTTGTACTCTCTGAATAAAGCCACTTGAGTTTAATAAATTGTGTCATAAATTATTGGTAAAACTAGTCCATCTTCAGTCAGTTCTAAAAATGTGTTTTTGAAGATTCTTGTATGTCTGAGGTAGGGAGTTTTGTAATGCAACTTTAATGCACATCAGATTCCCACCACAAGCAGCTGGGTTTCATCAGTAAGACTGTCTGTTTGTGAGAGAAATGTTCTTTGCCCCTTTGCACAGAACTACTCCAACACCCTAACAGTGCCAGTGCAGTGTACCGTCAACCTGCCTTCCTACAGAGACGTCAGCGTGAAAATTGGTGGATCCCTCCGTACTGATGCACTGCATGCGGTGAGTAGTTGTGACTTTGAAATAACAATCTGATGAAGTATAATGTGGAAGGAACTTGTAATCAGGGCACAGTGTTCACACACATGAAGGCTTTGGTCGAGAGGAGGATCTCCCAAAACCAATGCAAAACTATGACCAGACCAGTAATTAGAGACAAGAAGTCATACAGTACATGTAGGCATACTATAATCCAGTTTTGTTTACATTTTGTACTTTTTTTCATTCCTTTTTTATTTTACTCAAAAACAAACAAAAAGCACATGCTTTGAATTTACAGTGACACCAGGAAGTAATTTGGACATTTAATCCACACCCAAAATGTTAAAATATCTGCAGTCAAAAGTCAAAGCAGGTGGCATTTATTTTTAAAGAAAATAAAAAAACACTTTTCAAGTAAAACGTTTTACTAAGACAATAGATATATTGTTCGAAAGAAAGAAATATTATTTATATAATTTCTGGTTGTCAACTGTTAACGTTTATAGTTAATATGGCTCAAAATTGCGCTACAAACACCAGATTCAGTCAAGAAAAGTGAAGCGTTACACTTTATTTTGCAACTTTAGACATTCTAATAATTGTAAGTAACTTTTCAACTACTGTACGTCAGCTAACTCAGAGTATTAGTAGACTGTTGTAAGTAACCATCAAAAAGTCTACTAATACTCTAATGACTCGTAGTTGGTATGTAGTTGCAAAGTTACTTATACTTAGTACAATGTCTATAGTGGACTATCAAATTAAAGTCTTACCAATTGAAGTTATCTCTGAGAAAGGCTCTAGCATCATTTGTTTGCAGTGTCCACTTGGTTTGATATTTTGTATCTAATGCAGTGAAAGTCAGACATACTGCAACAAGTGTGGCTTAAGTGTTCTAATACACTGACATTTTTCTACCACCTCTCTAGCTTCTCACCTTTAGTGCTTGTCCTGTCCTTCTTTCTCAAATTGACTGGAGTATGCATCTGTCAGAGAAACTGAAAACTGTTTTTCATGTCATGGGCAGCTGAAGTTCAAAACCCTCGAGCTGGTGACGACAGCCTCAGTGGAGCTGAACCCTTCCAGCCCTATGTTTCTGCCTGAAGAGAGGCCGGTTAGACACGTGAGTCACCCTCTATACACATCAGCATTTACAGAAAGCCACGTTACAGAAACATTATTGGACAACATGTTTAGACTAGGTAAAAATAAATCCATGACTGAATTTGTGAAGATGTGGTTAGTATGAGAAGTTGCTTTTGTCTTTTCCATCCTTGAGAGACAAATACATTGACAAATGATGTGTTTTCGTTTATCTGTCAGAAAGAGTTAAGAACAATTGTACAAACACATGTAATATAAACGTCTTTATGCTAACATTACTGAATATTTGACTTCATACAATCAGGCGTGCTAGTTTTCTCATGCCAGAACCTTCCCTTTACACATCTCTGTCTTCTGGTGAGCTACTGTGTGTGTTGTTTCACCACAGTAAAAGAACTTTGAGCCAAGGGGACCAAAAGGACCAGCAAGCACAATTCAGTTCTGTTCTCTTCTGTATTGCTGTGTAGTGCTGCCATCTGTAGGCAGGGCAGAAAATAGGCATAAATCTGAACTCAGCTGCAGTAGATGAAACATGAAATGTGACAACTTGTTTAGAATGGGAAACCAGTACCAAGATATACAGAACCCAACAGTCATACCACAAGCAGCTATATGATGGTCTCTGATAAAGCCGTATAGTTTGTTATATTTTTACTTTTGAATGTGTGTTTTTTCAGATAATCCTAGAGATAAGGAAAGAGGAGGATTACCGTGTTCCCATCTGGATTATCATAGGCAGCACACTTGGAGGCCTGTTACTCCTCTCACTCCTCATTTTGGCACTTTGGAAGGTAGTGTGTCATTAGTTTTTTAAGCGTGCACAGATGGATGCATGGATGGATGGACAGTTAGAGTGAATCTTGATCTTTTGTATTTTTTTCCAATAGTTAGGGTTTTTCCAAAGGCAGAAAAGGCGCGAAGAGACTGAGAATGAGGCTAATGGCAAGATGATGGAAGAGCGATAACGCAGGCTGCTCAAGAGAGTTCAGACAGGCCTACATCTCAGGGACCAACCAACAGCAACATTAGACGTCTCTGAAACCGAGAGAAAGGGAGAAAGAGAGAAAAACAGGACTTGAGGCAATGTAGAAAGGAGAAGGATTTGCTCTGTGCACTGGACGACCTGTTGTTCAACCATGAAAAACACTGCGATGACGCTCACCATGCCTGCACTGCTTACTGAGCCGACCCTGCAGATGGGTCTCCATCTCACTTCTCACTCCAGATCAAAACCCTCAAATAACATGTTGAGGACAGTCTTCTGACAGACATTTAGAAGATGCGTTCAAAAAGAAAGCTTTTTGTTTTCACAGAGTCTTTGGAAGTGCAGTCATTTGCATTTGTTCCTTGGTCAATTCCAATGTCTGACTCTGCAAATATACAAGAGAAACCTCAAAGGGCTGTAACTCTATAAAACAGCCATGTTTTCTGGTGCTTCTTCTTGGACATCTGGAAAAAAGGACATCTTGGAGGAAAAAAGTGCAAAAGTTAGCTCATTTTATTGTAATGGCCGTCATTATTATATGTAATGTAATATTAGGCACTGGAGTATGTAGCTCTGTTTTTTGCAGTGGTCATAATTTATTGAATAGAAAATGAACTGTTGTGGACTTTACTACAATTTTTTAAAGAATTATTCTCCTCTAATACTCTAAATAATTATACGTCAACATTTTATGTTTTTCTGTATGCGCATTCTTCAGTCTCAAATAACAATAGAGGTGGACATTTAGTATTTGAATTTTTTTATAATATTGATGCACTTTTTTATATTGTAGTGATACAGACTTGAATTTTGTAAATATACAGGTTATCTGTTACACGAATTTCACTTGTTTGCTTTCATGAGGATTGTGGCACTGTAGTGCATCTCTAGTGAGACACCAGCCCCAGTTGAACTTCCATGATTGAGCAGCACATCCTCAAATATGCTTCACACCTCAACAAGTAGCCTTTGAGAAAGGGTATGCTTACTGTACAGTACGTCAGCCAGACTGATGATGGTTCATTCATTTCAATTATTAAGAATATTGTTCAAATGTTCCCTAACATCAAATGATGCTGAGTGTTTACAATGCTATGAAACATCCTTATAATTTGCAGATGTATTGTAGTGAGGGATCCCTTTTCTCCAATGCTTTATCATATATATGTCCAAGAATATAAAATAAGTATCTAAATAAAGAATTTGGAAAAAGAATGAGTGTTTATAAATGACAAGGGATGATAGCTCTTAAATGCTTAAATTATATGAGCAAATCTTCACAAACGTATTCATAAAATATTGTCAAAGTAACAGACTACAACTTGTTGATAAGTATTGGCAGTCCACTGTTTTATTGAAACATTATACATGTAAAAAGAATTACATTGAAAGTATGCTTAAAGTATGTTAGATTTGAAGTAGCTCAATAAATGGTTAACAGGATATTTTTACATCAGTGACAAACACCTTATGCAAATACATTCTAGAGTATAGACTGATAAAGGATATACAGTATATTGTAATGAAATACATTGGTGAAAAATAATTGTGCATATAACATTCAGGTGTTATTCAATGCAATATCTCACTGAGATTTTAGACTGATCATGGTGTCAGCGATAAAAGAGAAGTACAGCTGCTTCAGTTATCTCTTTGGAAGTACTCCATCCTGCATGAGTACCATAGCCATCCCAGTCGAAGCTCGCAAAGTCCCCACACTGTCTAGGGACCCCCTCAGGAAAGTGTCCACCTCCACCAATACAGAACTGCAACAATATGAGTACATTACTAGCAGCACAACATACATTTCTTCAAATAACTTTGGTGCTGTAGATTTTTTTTTCTGTTATAAGTGTATTACTCTTCATTTTTATACTGAAACATGAATTATTGTCTGTCTGAATTATTATATATCACAAAATCTGTTCAATGTTGTTGAAAATAATCCCTATTATTTTTAACTCACATGTTCAGTGTGACAACCAGTTGGTTTAACGCCTGAACAAATAGCCATAGCTGCCTTTTCAGTATTGAAGACCCTGAATGTGATGAATCCGGGTTCAAATATTCCTAAATAAATGCACAAAATATATCACTGATGATGATCTGACATGGTAGATCCAAATACAACATTAAAGTAATCAGATCGCAGCAGTTATGATGGCTTAAATAACATCACTGAATATTACAGATTTTATGACTGTCAATCGATTTAGCTACTTTCTTTAAAAATATTTGAGAATATTGGCTTAAGATGTATTGCCATACCTCTTGAATTAGGACCATACAGATTTTTGGTTGATATCACATTTCCAGTATCATACACTATTGGAATAGCAGGTCCATTATCAATGTTGCATGTCCCGATTCCAAACCTCACAGGGAATTTCTGGAAAAAGGAAGATAAATATTCCCTTTAGCTTTGCCTATATGTCTGTAAATGTTTCAAACTCAAAAATATTGTCAAAGTTTGTTTGACCTTGAATAAATTGAAAAGGTTTCCTCCATGTAGGCTTAAGAAGTGATTTTCAGTGTGGTATCTCAGAATGGAGGCAGTGGTCCAGTGTTCCAACTCAATATTATTAGGAACATGCCACACAGACACATCCTGTGCCACAATGTCAAAGTATCCAGGATTCTGTGACAGAAAGGAAACAGACTGTCATTTTAGATTGTAGACAAACATCTTTTGATTGTCAGTCCAGTGTTTTAGTGTCCTTTAGGTTGTTTCCCTTATAACATGTAAACATACCTTATAATCATCACTTGTAGCAGCTTCTGCAGCTCCAAATTTGACTGTGTTTGCCCATGTCCCATCACCATCAGGCCAGTTTGGGTTGCTGCCCTGCTGACTAGACCAGCGATCACCAACAGTGCACTTTCCATACATGTTTTCATGAACACTGGCCACCAGCGTCCAGCCACCGCCAGCAGTGGTCATATCACAGAACGTCTGGTAAAGGACCCCTCTTGATGAAATCAGATAGTACAGGCCGTCTGATTGAACAGAAGTATTCCTGAGTCAGATAAATGCAGTTTGGTGCTTAAGATGGCAAAAATAAATAGAAAATATTGTACCATCATAAACTTGATACTTCTCACGAATTTCTTTGCAGCTTCGAGCAACATATTTAATTCTGCCCAGAAGTTTTGCAACCTCAGGGTTGGTGTCATCTGTAATTATAGATGGTGCTTCTTGTTGAGTTGCTAAAATATGAAACATTTAGACATAGTGTAACATATTGTGATACGAAATTCATTTCCAGAAAAAAAAAAAAAAATACAAATACACTTACTTAATGCAACCTCACATAGCATACGGTTAGTTTTTTCGCGCTGCGGTCATGCCGCCCGTGAACGCAACGCGCCGCTCTTAGGCCTACTTTCACTTTCACAAGTTTCTTTCGTAAAGTAAGTAGATTAAATACAAATGTAACATCTGCTTAGTTTACTCTCGTTCACTTCTTTATGTCCTTGTATGGTTAAAAAATTCTTACGTTTTTGTCTTGTGTTTCCCTCCTCTGATTTAGCGAGCACCGTCGAGGCTTCTAGCTTGGGCAAGTCAGGGGATGCGCTTGGACGCTTAAACGTATTTTTTTTTTTTTTTTTGTCCCTGCAGGAAACACCGATATGGTTTTCCTTTGTCAGTTATAAAGATTTTTAAAGTCTCACATAATTCATTAAATTTGATGAAATATCAAATCATAATGTAGAAATACACATCCTTCATGCCTATTGCAGGCAGCACTTGAAGAGTGATTTGTTCCTCAGTTTTTTTATACTTTTAGGTGAATTCCAATTCAATATTAAACTCTGGGGCTCACTTCTTACACTCTTCTCCTTCTTTAGCTACTGTAGTCTTTGTCAGTTTTACCTCCACTAGTGGTTTTAAACTTTCTCATCACCTCCATGTGCTCTCTCATTAACCTTGGTGGTTAGTTGCAAACATTTCATAGTTTTGATCTTTTATAATCCCAAGATAGCCATCTAAGGCCATTTTACACCATATCGTAAGTAATTCCTCCAAGTATTTTCCTGTGCTCACACTTATTTGGTATAAGGTTCTTCTGACCAGGTTTTAAAATCACCTTTGCTGTTCTATTTGTCTTACTATGCCAGTTTATCCATGGAAAGGGTTTTCTGTTTTATAGAGGTTTCATGCAGATTGTATACTTATTTTTTGCAAAGTAATTAAAATATAAATTAAAATCTAGCACAGGATTTTGAAGTTTAGTTATGGGTTTCTTCCTTATTTCAGTCTCTCTAGTAGTTATGGATGATGGGGTCAATTTGATACTCTCTATTTCTGCAGGGTCTTGATACATTCCCTGCAGAAACTCCATTCCACTTTTCCTGTGCCAAATCCATATTTTTCTTATTTGAGTAATGTTAAATATTTCCCTTCTCAATCTACATTTTACCATTGTATCATTTCCTATTGTATCATTTTACTTTATTTTTTATTATTGTATAATTTACTATTTCTGGACATTTGCTGCATTCTACGGAAGTTCTAAAAGGCCATGCATTGTTATTTTTTTTTTCGACTTGTTTTCTCGTTATCACGACTTAATTTTCTCGTGATCTCGACATAACAGAAGTTGTTCTCTAAGTTACACAACTGTGCCAACAGGTGACAGTGTAGAACTAAAAATAACTGATTGAGACCTGTATACTGTAGCCTTACTGTACATGTTCGGGACAAAGTAAGGACCTCTTCTTGATTGATATAATTTGTGCAGTTCATTACTGACATTTAATTAACTTATAAATGTTAAATGCTTGAATAGAAATGATTATTTTTGCTTGAAAGCGTATCTGTTATCGTTACGTATTACTGCTGCACGACTCGTTTCACTACCACAATAACATTCAGTGAAACTTATTGCTTATTAAAACCAATGTTGAGGTCACTGTATAGTATTCTGTTTGCAACCTATAGGCTGTCTTTATTTGTGCATCTTTGAAGTACACGATTGTTAGTGAAGAGGGAATAATGTTGTTTATGTAGAACGCGCTACAATTTGCAATGTGCATCTTTGTCCTTATTTTTAATCTTTATTGTTAATAAATATGGATAAGAAATGTGATTTATATATGTAAAAATGTGTATAAGCTAATTTAGTTAAGCGATGTTATACAGTGTTGTAATATTTTCTACATTTCTTTGTGGGAAAGCACACACACGCACACACGCACACACACACAAATAAACACTCTTTTCAAACAGCATACCAAGCTTGTAAGGCACATATCAGTCACAACACATCCTTCATGACTAATAAAAATCACAAACAAATTATATGTCATTTTATTTCAAAACGAATGAGGAAAACAAAGTGAGTTTTAATCCAAGCAGCTTTAGAACAATTCTCTGCATTCTTCTGAAGGCGCACCTGCGCTTTCGGTGTTGAATGCTCTGATGTTAGACCATTTAAACATGTTAATTACACAAACAAAATGTTATAGCATACTCTGGAAAAAAAATCAACAGTGATTGATTAGCCTATATTTGTTTATTGTTGACTTTATTAGTACTATGCGAAGCGAAGTTGCTGAAATATCCATAACATACAGTATAAAAGAGCGCACGGTTATCTGTCGATCAGATGCGCGTCAGAGTTACGTTCGTTACTATAGCAACAGTAGACTCAAGACGCATTGTGTTTTAAAAATCAATCATTGTAAAAAATTAATTAAAAAAATACTTTCGTTATGTCGAGATCACGAGAAAATTAAGTCGTGATAACGAGAAAACAAGATAGAAAAATAATGCATAATGTATGGCCTCTTAGAACTTCCGTAGCATTCTTCTGCAAGTAGACTTTTTTTTTTTTTACAGTAGTACTTTTATATTCACTATAGTACAATTTGCAACTTTTTTGTACATAAATTTGGTCAACTACAATCAATTGTGTAGCCAAATCAGCTAAAGTCCACATACCTGCTAGGGTTATGGTACCTATTACTAAAGTTACCAATAATACTGGTTTCTTCATTGTTCTTGCTCAATTCTCTTTGTGTTTTATGTTCTATGATATCTCACAAAAAGCATGCAGTACATGGCCACGTCTCACTCACGTTCAACACTTTTTTTTTGTTTTTTTTGTTTTTTTACTTCCATCACCATTTTACCACGATTTACTTCCATTTTTCTTCTTCGCCAATACATTACACAATTTTCTTTTTCAATAGCACATTGCAACATTTTCTTTTCACCAACACATTACAACATTTTCTTTTTCAATAACACACTGCAACTTTTTCTTTTGCAATAACATATTGCAACATTATCTTTTTTTTACCAACACAGTCTCGATTCAAAACGTTACATCCGTATCCCATATTCTCAATTCCTCTCTCAATCAGTGAAACGCTTGTCTCTGTCTCATCCTATATACACCCATTCGTTTCTCTGTCTGAGCAGATCCTTCAGTGGAGTGATGAATGAAGCAAGCTGTGGTAGGAATTTATCAAGGTAGTTAGCCACAGAATTCTGTGGGGTGTTGACAGAGTGTACAGTGTCGTTCCAGTCTGCAACTCAATGTGATACACGTCTTTCAGAAATCCTCGATCAATGAACACTGATGGAAACCATGACATGTAGTTGGTGTCTTGTGTAACAATCTGATGAACAAGATTCAGGGATTCTAAAGCTGGAAGACCTATAGAAGAGATTTTGTGAGTTTGTTTCAGCATACTTATCTTGAATGCTGCTGTGTCCTTTTGCACTCAGTCCACACTGAAAGCATCCTTTTGCATCCAGAATGTTATGCCCTGGGCCATTCAGTACCTTTGGTGGTGTTTTTAACGCACCGAAATGTTTTGCTTTGAAAATATAATATTGGTTCCATTTACCATGACAGTCTCTGTCCATAGCACTACGAGAAAAGCATCATCCTTGCCCTCTGAGAATTCTCTGTCCTGTTGTAAAACAGAGTCCAGTTTGTATGTCCGACATGCAGCAGCAAAATGCCTGTTTCTCTTGCATTTTCGACATTCTGCATCTTTGGTTGGGCCATCCTTTCAAGAACGTTTCTGTCCTGTTCCATGAAAATTCTCCTGTCCATCCACATCTACGGATAGCTTTAGCTAATGTTAGGTCTGGTTACACAGCTAAAGGGATAGTTCACCCCAAAATGAAAATTACATGTCATTAATTACTCACCCTCATGTCATTCCAAACCCGTAAGACCTTTGTTCATTTTCGGAACACAAATTAGAATATTTATGATGAAGTCCAAGAGCTTTCTGACCCTGCATAGACAGCAACACAACTGACAAATTCAAGGCCCAGAAAGGTAGTAAGGACATTGTTAAAAGAGACCATTTGACAACAGTGGTTCAACCTAAAATATATGAAGCTATGAGAATACTTTTGTGTGCAAAGAAAACAAAAATAACATTTATTCAATGATTTGTTCTCTTCCAGGTCAGTCTCTGCTGCCATTCACAACGTGTTATTTTTGTTTTCTTTGTGGGTTTTCAGTACTTTACTCCATTTATGCTTACTTCAGACCAGCCATTATGTAACACCCTTTTCAGCTCTAGCTTTCAGCTCTCTTTCAGTCTTTTCCAGAGGTGGGTAGTAACGAGTTACATTTACTTCGTTACATTTACTTGAGTAAATTTTTTGGGTAACTAATACTTTTAGAGTATATTTAAAAATGGGTACTTTTACTCTTACTCAAGTACATTTTTAGTGAAAAAACGGTACTTTTACTTCGTTACTGTGGGCGACGCTCCTCTCGTTACCTTAATGTAATACAAGTTAAAAATCCTTCAATTTATTCCAAACGCGCCGTCTACTTTTTTTCTGGGCAATGAGCGATGCCCGTTCGCAAATGATTCATTCTTTTGAGTCAATTCTGTTCGAAGGCTTGATCAAACCAATTGGCAAACCAGTGAATCGGTTCGCGAATCAGTTTGAATGATTTGTTCAGTTCTGCCGCACGCGCTGATCGTCTGAAGCGGTTCTCACTGAAGAGTTGTAACATCAAGAGCGCTGAAGACGTGGCTTTGGATCTACAGTCAGTTGAAAGCAAATCTGCAAAGGCTATGGTTTACTAGCTATGAAGATCTTTATTAGATGAACACCGCGTGTGCTGTCGGTTCCACAGGTAGAGATTCGATTACAGTACACGATACTACTGTGACATTACCAGTTTGTTGTACATGTACCTTACACATTAAATACAATGAATAATTTATTCATTAAATAAGCCGTCACAGAGTATGAAATGAACACCCGCCAAACCCGCGTTAGTTCCAGGAGGAATGCCTTTGCCTAGACACAATTAATATTGATATTTTCACAATATTTACGCTTGCAGAAATAAAGGCTACATTTGTTTACATTTAGCAGAACAGACGGAAGAAGATTTGTTTCGTTATGTTCAGATGTTCCGTAGCGGTCATGTGAGGAGTTTTCACTCTTCTCTGTGTCAGAGGTTATAAACATATACATTTATAATACATAATTAATATACTTTAAAATATAATTTAATTCAATTCAGTGATGCAAATCAGAATTTTTATCAGCTGTTACTCCAGTTTTCAGAGTCATATGATCCCTCAGAAATCATTCAGATATATTGATTTATTATCAGTGTTGTTGAAAAAAAAAACAGCATCTGCTGGTTAGGTATGTTTTGAAGCTGGGATGATGGTTTATGCTGGTTTAAGCTGGTCATGTGCTGGTCATGCACATGTCCAGCTTAAACCAGTTAAGGATCAGCATAAACCAGCAAAGGACCAGCTTAAATCAGCTCAAACCAGCATCCCATGCTTCAAAACATACCTTACCAGCAAAAGCTGTTTTTTTTTCAACAGGGAACAGTTTTGCTGCTTAATATTTTTTGGAACCTGTGACATTTTGTTCAGGATTCTTTTATGAATAGAAAGCTATAAAAGAACAGCATTGATAATAAATCAGGCTGATAAAAATTCTGATTTGCATCACTGAAATAAATTACATAAAAAAAAAAAAAAACATTAAAAGTATTTTGAATGGCTGTGTGTGTGTGTGTGTATATATATATAGAGAGAGAGAGAGAGAGAGAGAGAGAGAGAGAGATATTTAGATAAAATTTATGTATCTAAATAAAAATAGACTATTTTCAGTATATGATCCAAAGTAACTAGTAACTAACTACTTGAGTAGTTTTTTTATCCGATACTTTTTTACTCTTACTCAAGTAATTATTCAGACTATTACTTTTACTTTTACTTGAGTAAATATTTCTTCAAGTACTTTTACTTTTACTTGAGTACAGTTTTTGGGTACTCTACCCACCTCTGGTCTTTTCTCTCTCTTTAAAAAATAGGTTTATAGTTACTTGGCTTTCTTTTGACATTTCTATAATTCCAGCTGTATGTCCCTGTAAAACTGGGCTCACAGAGTGCATATCTTGTCCGTGTTCCCATATTTTTAATGTAATTATACTCTTCTCCAGATTGTTCTTTGCTACAGTGCATGTGCCACACTATTCTTTTTTGGAGAACCTCTAGTAACCCTTAATGTTCCTACATTCTGAGGACATTCAGCAGTAACCAAACAGACTCCAGACAGTGTTGAATATGCTTTAATCACACCCAGCAGGACCTCATACAAATCACAGAGAATCCTAACAAAAAGAGTACAAAAGTTTATATAGCATATGTGCATGGCAAAGGTAACAAAGATGGCAAAGTAAGAAGGATCTCATGTACGTTTTGAAAATCTGACCTTTTCCATATTTTTCATCTGTGACAAACACCTTATACATACGCATTCTTAGAGTATAGACTGATATGAAGATTATATATTGTGTTGATATGCATTTGTGAAAATAATTGTGCCAGTAAAATTCCATTGTCAATCAATGTGATATTACTCAAAGAGAAGAGCAGAGTATCAGCGATAAAAGAGAAGTACAGCTGCTTCAGTTATCTCTTTGGAAGCACTCCATCCTGCATTAGTACCATAGCCATCCCAATCGAAGCTCGCGAAGTCCCCACACTGTCTAGGGACCCCCTCAGGAAAGTGTCCACCTCCACCAATACAGAACTGCAACAGTATGAGTACATTACTAGCAGCACAACATACATTTCTTCAAATAATTTTGGTGCTGTAGATTTTTTTCTGTTAAAAGTGTATTACTCTTCATTTTTATACTGAAACATGAATTATTGTCTGTCTGAATTATTATATATCACAAATTCTGTTCATTAATCTTGTCGTAAATAATCCATATTATTTTTAACTCACATGTTCAGTATGACAACCAGTTGGTTTAACGCCTGAACAAATAGCCATAGCTGCCTTTTCAGTATTGAAGACCCTAAATGCGATGAATCCAGGTTCAAATATTACTGAAAGAAAAATGCACAAAATATATCACTGATGATGATCTGGCATGGTAGGTCCATGCACACATGATATGGCTTTCATTAAAATGATCAGATCTCAACAGTGATGCCTTATGTAATAATATCTCTGAATAATACACCGTCAATTGATTTAGCTACTTTCTTTAAAAATATTATCTCTCAAAGTATTGCTGTACCTCTTGAATTTGGACCATACAGATTTCTGGTTGATATCACATTTCCAGTATCATACACTATTGGAATAGCAGGTCCATTATCAATATTGCATGTCCCGATTCCAAACCTCACAGGGAATTTCTGGAAAAATTAAGAAATATGTAGTGTTATTTTTTTATTTGTAGCTTTGCCTTTATTTCTGTGAATGATTAAAACTCAAAACTGATGTCAAAGTTTATCTGACCTTGAATAAATTGAAAAGGTTTCCTCCATGTAGGCTTAAGAAGCGATTTTCAGTGTGGTATCTCAGGATGGAGGCAGTGGTCCAGTGTTCCAACTCAATATTATTAGGAACATGCCACACAGACACATCCTGTGCCACGATGTCAAAGTATCCAGGATTCTGTCAAGTCAAGTCACATTTATTTAAATAGTGCTTTATAAAATGCACATTGTTTCAAAACAGCTTCACTGTACTAAAAAGGGAAAGAATAGCGCTGATGTTACAAAACTGCATTATAAAACAATTTCAGTTTCAGTTATAAAACCGCTTTTGTTCTGTTTCAGATTCTAGATAAACTTCATTTGAATGTCAGCCCAGTGTCTTAATGTCCTTTATGTCGAACCATGGCTGTAAAACCATTAATGTAATAAAAATACCTTATAATCATCACTTGTAGCAGCTTCTGCAGCTCCAAATGTGACTGTGTTTGCCCATGTCCCTTCACCATCAGGCCAGTTTGGGTTACTGCCCTGCTGACTAGACCAGTGATCACCAACAGTGCACTTTCCATACATGTTGTTTTCATGAACACTGGCCACCAGCGTCCAGCCGCCGCCAGCAGTGGTCATATCACAGAACGTCTGGTAAAGGACCCCTCTTGATGAAATCAGATAGTACAGGCCGTCTGATTGAACAGAAGTATTCCTGAGTCAGATAAATGCAGTTTGGTGCTTAAGATAGCAAAAATAAATAGAAAATATTGTACCATCATAAACTTTATATTTCTCACGAATTTCTTTGCAGCTTCGAGCAACATATTTAAGACGTTTTCCAGCCCCATGGTTGCTGCAGGCACCACAGATGCAGGTATTACAAGATGTCACTTGTTGATCTTCTACAATGTGAAACATAAAGACATAGTGTAATATATTGTGATACAAAATGGAATTTTCAAAGTCTTCAGATAAATCCATTTCAATTAACAAATTATTACACTTACTTTGTGTAGCCTCACAGAACCATAAATTCAGTGAGAGGCTGAGAAGGATCACTAAAAACATTTTTGTACTCCGCAAACTAAAGGAGAAAAGGATTCACAGTTACACATTAAGCAAACTTTTCTATAATCGATTTGTTGCAAAGCAATTTATTGCTGTTCACTTGATTATGTACAACCGTCTGCTGTTTTCTACTTTGTCAATTGTTTATGTAATTCCCCATGCAGTGCTGCATATAGTTTAAAAGCTTTTTCTGTTTATTTTTCTCATTTTAAATTGCTGTAACAGTAAAAGCATGGCTGTGAATACTGTACAGTCTCTTGCAATCAATATCCCACATACAGTGATGTGTAACTTTGTACTATTGAAATTGATATACTGTATGCCATAAAAAAACTGAAGCCTTTTTGCAGTTTTAATCATTGTCAACAAAACCATAGCATGGTTTACATCAGAAAGAATACACTCATTTGTATGAATAAAGAATTCTTACATTCTTGTCTTGTCTTGTGATTCCCTCCTCTGATTGAACAAGCTTCAAGACTTCAAGTTTCTGGGTGAAGCAGAGAATACACATGCCAGTTTAAACCTACTTTCTCTTTATTTCATAATACTTCTTACGCAATATTAATAAACATGTTCTTTTGTCTGTGGAGTTTTTGCTGTCGTTGTTTAGATTTTTAATAAAATATTCTGGAAACAGTTCCTGCCTTTTTATGTGCACCCCCAGATGTTCTGTGACCAGACGTTCTATGATACTTCATGGAAGACAGCGTCCCTATACCATCCTTTCTTGACAAATTTTATCAACAGAGGGCAAAGAACACTCTACAGTTGAACCAGCCTTATGTTCAAGGCTATTCAGCCTGCATCAGTCCACAAAGTTCATGATCAACTATCTGTATTCTTCTTCATTATTATCAGTGATACATCCAACAACTGCAGTGGCATTAGAATATTTCTGAAGATGACAGTTAGCAGAATTATACTAAAACTCAGATGTATATAGCGTAAATAAAAAGAGAGCTAGAGCTGTTCCTTGTGGGACACCTGCTCTACATTTTACAACATCAGACACACAGTCCTGCAGCCTCAAATTCTTAAGTCTGTTGGTAAGTCAGTTATCCAGCTAGGAAGACTAGGAAGCACTCCAGCTCTCTCCATCTTAATTTTAAGTATTGAAGGCTTAATGGTGTTAAATGCACCTGAAATGTCAAAAAACATCACTCTTCCTGTACTTCTGGCTATAAAAGCCCTCTTCTCATTCAAGAGCAATTTTACCTCAGGTGTAAGCCAAGGTTTATTACAGTTTTTCTGAATAGCTAAAACACATTTCTTGAAACCATCACTCATTTTCTCAAAACCTTAAACAAAAATCCAAATCTTCAAACTAACTAGAAAGTGAGCATGTCTCCAAAAACCTTGTTGAGCTGCAGGTTTAATGACTGCTTTTTTTATTTATTTTTTAAATTATTATTATTATTATTTTATTATTATTTTTTTTTTACAGAAATTATGTTTTTGATTATGTTTTTGATTATTGAGCTGCAGGTTTAGACTCACACAAACACACACACACACACACACACACACACATATACATATACCATATACATATATATATATATATATATATATATATATATATATATTTATTAGGGCTGTCAATCGATTAAAATATTTAATCGCGATTAATCGCATGATTATCTAGATTCAAGATTCAAGATTTTTATTTGTCACATACACGATTATATAGAGATATAACCAGCAGTGAAATGTGAGTCAGGTCCACTCCATGGACAGTGCAAATATTATCAACTACAAACACAGAGGAAATATACATAAATAGGTATAGATAAAATGAAATAAAGTAAAGAATCAAATTTAAGGAACAAAATATAAAATAAAAATAAAATAAAATGTGCATGACAGTATACTGTAGACTAGAATGCACAAGAGAGGAATGTGCAAATAGGTTGTACATGGTTGTCATGTAGCAGCAATACAGAAAGTGCTGTGTGCAAATGACACTGTCAGTATGAGGTAGAGAATAATGAATATCTTACTGATTGTTAAGTGATTATTAAGTGGAGTCATGTTGTTGTTAAGAGGGTGAGTCTGAGTTTAGGAGCCTGATGGCCTGGGGGAAGAAACTCCTCCTGAGTCTCTCAGTTTTTGTCATCAGGCAACGCAAGCGCTTACCAGATCGCAGCAGAGTGAAAAGACAGTTACTAGGGTGGTTTGAGTCCTTGATGATTTTGACAGCTCTGCTTTTGCAGCGTTTGAGGTAGATGTCCTGCAGAGAGGGGAGAGCAGACCCTGAGATGCGTTCAGCTAAGCACACAACTCTCTGCAGGGCTTTGCAGTCTTGACTGGAGCTGTTCCCATACCACACTGAAATACACTGAGTTAGTACACTTTCTATGGTCCCTGAATAGAACGTTTTCAGGATTGTTGGTGAGACCCTGAATTTCCTCAGCTGTCGCAGATGTTACAGTCTTTGCCTGGCTTTATTAACCTGTGTTTGAATGTGTGTAGTCCAAGTCAGGTCCTCTGAGATGTTTACACCGAGATACTTGAAGCTGCTCACCCTATCCACAGGGGTCCCACTGATAATAAGAGGAGTGTAGGGCCGCTGCTGTCTCTTCCTGAAGTCAACAATCAGCTCTTTAGTTTTGCTCACATTCAGAGAGAGACAATTGTCCTGGCACCATGATGTAAGTTTCTCTACCTCATCCAAGTATGTGGTCTCATCATTATTGGAAATGAGGCCCAGAACCACAGTATCATCAGTGAATTTGATGATAGATGTGGAGCTGTGGGAAGACATGCAGTCGTGTGTGTTGAGAGAGTAGAGCAGGGGACTCAGGACACAGCCCTGTGGGGCTCCTACGTTCAGGGTGATGGAGTTGGATGTGAATTGGCCTGCTTTCACCACTTGAGGTCTGCCGGTGAGGAAGTTCAGGATCCGGTCACAGAGTGAAGAGTTAAGGCCGAGGTCTATGAATTTAGAATCTAGCTTGCTGGGGACAAAGGTATTGAAAGCTGAGCTATAGTCAATGAATAGCAGCCTTACATAGTTCCCGTTGTTTCTGTCAGTGTGCGTGAGAGAAGAGTGCAGGACGTGAGAGATGGCATCTTCAGTAGATCTATTGGGGTGATAGGCAAACTGAAGAGGGTCCAAAGTATCAGGGATGGATGAGCAAATGTAGTTTTTTACCAGTCTCTCAAAGACCTTCATGACTATTGAAGTGAGGACAACTGGACGATAGTCATTCAGACAAGAGGGTTCATTGTTCTTAGGCACAGGGATGATGACAGATTTTTTAAAGGAGGTGGGAACCACAGAGGTAGCAAGCGAACCAGTGAGCTGATCAGCGCAGGACCTCAGAACACGGCCAGTAATCCCATCAGGTCCGGCTGCTTTCCTGACGTTCACTCGCTTTAGGGCCCTCCGAACATCATCCTCCGACACGGTGATTACACGATTATCGCTACTCTGACTGTTGCTTTCTGACGCGCTGATCGGCAGAGTCATGCCATGATCATGAGTTAACTCGCAGTTAATCGCAACTTAATAGCACATTTTTATCTGTTCTAAATGTACCTTAAATTAATACTTTTCAAGCTTTTAATACTCTAATCAACATGGGCATGGCCAAATATGGATGCTTTATGCAATATGTTTATTATTAGTGAAACCATAGATAACATAGAGCAGTGCAGTGGTCACCAACCTTTTTAAGCCCAAGATCCCTGACCTCGGCCTTTATGAAAGACAAGAGCTGCCTATTGAAGAATTGATAGGAAAAGACATCCCAGATTATACTTCCAATCTGAGGCCCTTTTATTTAGTATTTTAATTAGTGATGCTCCGATCATGGCCGATTCAGAATCAGTTTTTTTTTTAATTTATTTTTTTTTTTGAATCAGGAAATTGGTTGATTCTGATACTGGTTGCTGATTTTTTTTTTTTTTCCAAGCAAATTAATTTATTGGCTATTTGCTTTATAACAAGCAAACTGGCCTTAAACAAAAATATCTGTAGGCATTTGAAATTAGAGGCAACCACTGCATCTTAATCACAATCCAAACAAAGATGCTGCACACCTTGCATGAGCAGTTGTTTTTGATTTGAATTAGATTGTGTAATTTCAGGATTTAAAGCAAAAACAGAATGTTCTGACTTTAGCCTTTTTTGCCACATAAAACATTTGCATTCAACAAAAACAGCAGGTCTGAATGAGACGCAAATTCACTCTCTGACAGCAGGTGGCACATATGAACCAGCCGTTTTCTTGGTTACTGCTGTAAACATAGCAGAGCTGCACTTTATACGGAGATAAGAGGGGAAGAAAATGCCATTGCCATCGAAACTTTTCTCAAGACAGTTCCTTTCAGTGATATATTAAAATAACTGAAACGTGTCTGAACTGAAATAATTGAAATAGTGACTGAAACGCGACCCATTAAGACTACATAACCAGCTCTCCCTTCCAAGACATTAATCTGCACAAAATCTTGATTAATAATTGAGCCGTCGTCTGATAAAATAAAATAGGCTACTATTGTGTTATTTCACTTTAATTTATGATATTTACTTAATATGGTATTATTTTATTTAAAATATGATGTATGATCATGAAAGCAATCAATATACTGATTAATATGCTGAATTATTCCAATACTAGATGTCTTAATACAGATTGTGAAATATAAGAGGCCATCCATTGGGCAGTACTGGTGTGTGGGAATGGAATTTAAGGGGGATACTTTAGAGTTGTAACTGGTACAATATAACACCACTGTCTCTTGGGAAGGTACAGAGAGTCTATTGTATTGACTTTTGAATACTGGTGTTTTTCCATTGGATTGTACTAAAATAACCCTGTAGGTGAACAGATTTTGATGTAACCATTTTGAAGTAACCATTTTGATGTAACCATTCTTAAAAAATGGCTGATCTGGCCAAATTCCACCATTAAACCAGAGTAACCAATAAAAAACTGGTACTACCAAATTTGGTTTGGTAGTATTTTTACTATTAACAATTCAACTGAATTAGAGAGCTCTCTAATTGGAATTCTCTAATTGAATTAAAGAGCTCTCTAATTCAGTTTTTACTAGTAAGAATTCCAATTAGAGAGCTCTCTAATTCAGTTGTTACTAGTAAGAATGCAATTGCAGAGCACTCTAATTCAGTTAGAGAGCTCTCTAATACAATTGTTACTAGTACAAAATGCATTAAAGAGCTCTCGAACTTTAATTTTTACTAGTAAAATCAGAATTAGAGAGCTCTTTAACTGAATTGTTACTTGTAAGAAGGCAATTGCAGAGCTCTCTAATTCTAAAGTGACGTGACGTGACATGTGGCCAAGTATGGTGACCCATACTCGGAATTTGTGCTCTGCAATTAACCCATCCAAAGTGCACACACACAGCAGTGAACACACACCGTGAACACACACCCGGAGCAGTGGGCAGCCATTTATGCTGCGGCGCCCGGGGAGCAGTTGGGGGTTCGGTGCACCTCAGTCATGGTATTGAGGGTGGAGAGAGCGCTGTACACTCACTCCCCCCACTTACAATTCCTGCCGGCCCGAGACTCGAACCCGCAACCTTTAGGTTACGAGTCCAACTCTCTAACCATTAGGCCACGACTTCCCCATAATTCATAATTCAGTTACAGAGCTCTCTAACCGAATTGTTACTAGTAAGAATTGTATTAGAGAGCTCTCTAACTGTAATTCTTACTAGTAAGAATGCAGTTGTAGAGCTGTGTAATTGCATTCTTACTAGTAAAAAATGTAATTGTAGAGCTCTACAATAGCGATTCTTACTAGTAAGAATTGCATTGTAGAGCTCTCTATTTAAAGCGACCTCATTATGATAATTAGCCTCATGCATATTCATCTGGCTGAGAATGTGAAGCTGACGTCACGCCGTGTTGAGTTCTGGGAAGCTGTTTTTTTTTTTTTTCGCCTTACTGGGAAAATCGCGACACCTCTCCACTATTGAGTTCAGGGCAGTATTTGATTTTCTGTCGTGATTGTGGAAAATGTCACCATATTATGTCATTCATGCTGCAACGAAAATTGCAAAAGTAACTCCAGTACTCGTCCAGAGAAACCTGGACAGTGCAGTATACTACCTATAATTATTAATTATTTTGTTACTCTGTAGAACCATGTGCTGGTTGTACTCATTGGAGATTTAATGATTTTATTTATTTATTTATTTATTATTTATTAATAAAGATTTACGTAGGTAAATCTACGAAGTAAATCGCACTCTAGAGTATATCAATAACCAACCTGTTCGTATGAGTGGAGCAGTGGTGGAAGGAGCCTGCTGATGCCTCGATGTCATGGCTGTCCGTAATGTCCTTAGGCTGTCAAGGAGTTCACTGTATTTCTTGGATCATCTTGACTGATTCTTTGGACATTATTAAGCAATGAGTCAATCACCCTCAAATGATAAGAATTACAATTTCCATGATAAAAATTGCGTTTGATTGATAAAACTTTTCTTCTCACTGCATTCACTACGACTAGCGCTTCCATTTCAAAAATGTTCTATAGTATGCTATTCAACGTAAAAGAGGATATTCCGTCTTCTACTGGACTGGACAGTGTAGTTAAAAACTCGGCACGCAGTCTATAGTAGGCTATTTCCGGTAAAGTCGAGGGCGCAAAATCTATCCGGTCAAAAATGGTGAACAGATTTATGAAACAAAAAACTGGGGACACTTCCTAGTTCAGTGGTTAAAATATTATTGAAATCTCACTTGTGATTAGACCTATCTACATTTTGACAAAGACTAGCATTTTTTTAAAGAAACATTTGTGTGTCTTCTTCACTTAGTAAGTAGACCATAAAGATGTAAATTAATTTAATGATGAAATTTTTTTTTTATTCTCTATTCTCGTAGAGAGCTCTCTAATTCAATTGTTACTAGTAAGAATTGCATTAAAGAGTTCTCTAATTGTAATTATTACTAGTAAGAATCGAATTGTAGAGCTCTCTAATTCAGTTCTTACTAGTAAGAATGCAATTGCAGAGCTCTTTAATTACAGAGCTCTATAATTTAATTGTTACTAGTAAGAATTGAATTAGAGAGCTCTCTAATCATAATTGTTACTAGTAAGAACTGAATTAGAGAGCTCTTTAATTCAGATCTTACTAGTAAGAATGCAATTGCAGAGCTCTCTAATTGTATTTGTAACTAGTAAATATTGATTTAGAGAGTTCTCTAATTGGCATTGTTACTAGTAATAATTTAATTGTAAAGATCTCTAATTGAATTGTTACTAGTAAAAATGCAATTACGACGAGTAACACTTAGTATATTTTAGGCTAAAACGGCTTGTCATAAGCATCTCAGTATGGCTGCTGCCATCTTGAGTGCTGCCATCTGGAGCCCGAGTCTGCGCAGTAGAGATCAGTTTGGAGCCCGAGTCTGGGCAGTAGAGATTCGTTTGGAGCCCGAGTGTGCGCAGTAGAGATCAGTTTGGAGCCCGAGTCTGGGCAGTAGAGATCAGTTTGGAGCCCGAGTCTGGGCAGTAGAGATTCGTTTGGAGCCCGAATCTGCGCAGTAGAGATTCATTTGGAGCCCGAGTCTGCGCAGTAGAGATCAGTTTGGAGCCCGAGTCTGCGCAGTAGAGATCAGTTTGGAGCCCGAGTCTGCGCAGTAGAGATCAGTTTGGAGCCCGAGTCTGCGCAGTAGAGATCAGTTTGGAGCCCGAGTCTGCGCAGTAGAGATCAGTTTGGAGCCCGAGTCTGGGCAGTAGAGATTCGTTTGGAGCCTGAGTCTGCGCAGTAGTGTCGTGAGGTGGAGCCGCGGTATCAAACTCCCGCCCAAACTCCGCAGACCCAATCAACCATAACGACATAATAGCCTATACATATTGTTTGTATTTTGCTATAAAAATGACAGATTTTGAAAGCTGAAACTTTGGAATATCTCCTGGTGCTCCCAATCCGGGCTATTTGCTCCCAAATTTGCGCAAAAGGCTAGAACATCTCAAAATATTAAAACTTAAATCTTCGTTCTCGTAGTATTTCTACTTTATTCTCGTAATATATCGACTTTATTCTCGAAATATTTCGACTTTATTCTCGTAGTATTTTGACTTTATTCTCGTAGTTTCGACTTTATTCTCGAAATATTACGACTTTAACCTCATAATTATTTTTATTTTTATTTTTTTTTAACATGGCACTAAAAAAAAACGCAGTCGTACTTTTGCTTGTTCAGAGTGCAGTGAAGTGCACAGGAGTTTGCCATAGCACTAGCACATACAAGCATATGCACATATACACTTTTCAGTATGTGTACAGCTGATGAATTTTACACAGTTATGCAACTGAACTGAATCAATACTGAACTTACTTGAGCTTTATATTTACACTATTGACTTGTTAGAGCTGCTTTACAGCAGAATTAGAATTTGATACTATTGTAAAGCTGCTGTGAAACAATCTATATTGTATAAAGCACTTTAGATATGAAGTTGACTTTCTGACTTGGCTTGTATGCACATTCTGTTTGTATAGAGAGAGAGAGAGAGAGAGAGATTATATATAGCCTATACTGAATATGCATACAAAGATACAATACAGATGCATATTCAGTGTGTGTATATATGTGTGTGTATGTACAGTACATACATACACATACACACACACACACACATACACTGAACGTGCATATATATGTAGACACGACGCTACAGTAGGTTAAATCATAACATGGAAATTTGATCGCGTGATTCGTGTCATCGTGACATAACACATACTTACAGTGTGTGGTTGAAAAAAGAATGTGAATGTCCTCTTTTTTTCTGGGGTGCATTTTACCCCAGACCGCCAAAGAGCAAAGAAGTGAATGAATGAAAGAAAGAATATATATATATATATATATATATATATATATATACACACACAGGTGCTGGTCATATAATTAGAATATCATCAAAAAGTTGATTTATTTCACTAATTCCATTCAAAAAGTGAAACTTGTATATTATATTCATTCATTACACACAGACTGATATATTTCAAATGTTTATTTCTTTTAATTTTGATGATTATAACTGACAACTAAGGAAAATCCCAAATTCAGTATCTCAGAAAATTAGAATATTACTTAAGACCAATACAAAGAAAGGATTTTTAGAAATCTTGGCCAACTGAAAAGTATGAACATGAAAAGTATGAGCATGTACAGCACTCAATACTTAGTTGGGGCTCCTTTTGCCTGAATTACTGCAGCAATGCGGCGTGGCATGGAGTCGATCAGTCTGTGGCACTGCTCAGGTGTTATGAGAGCCCAGGTTGCTCTGATAGTAGCCTTCAGCTCTTCTGCGTTGTTGGGTCTGGCATATCGCATCTTCCTCTTCACAATACCCCATAGATTTTCTATGGGGTTAAGGTCAGGCGAGTTTGCTGGCCAAATAAGAACAGGGATACCATGGTCCTTAAACCAGATACTGGTTGCTTCGGCACTGTGTGCAGGTGCCAAGTCCTGTTGGAAAATGAAATCTGCATCTCCATAAAGTTGGTCAGCAGCAGGAAGCATGAAGTGCTCTAAAATTTCCTGGTATACGGCTGCATTGACCTTGGACCTCAGAAAACACAGTGGACCAACACCAGCAGATGACATGGCACCCCAAACCATCACTGACTGTGGAAACTTTACACTGGACCTCAAGCAACGTGGATTGTGTGCCTCTCCTCTCTTCCTCCAGACTCCGGGACCCTGATTTCCAAAGGAAATGCAAAATTTACTTTCATCAGAGAACATAACTTTGGACCACTCAGCAGCAGTCCAGTCCTTTTTGTCTTTAGCCCAGGCGAGACGCTTCTGACGCTGTCTGTTGTTCAAGAGTAGCTTGACACAAGGAACGCGACAGCTGAAACCCATGTCTTGCATACGTCTGTGCGTAGTGGTTCTTGAAGCACTGACTCCAGCTGCAGTCCACTCTTTGTGAATCTCCCCTACATTTTTGAATGGGTTTTGTTTCACAATCCTCTCCAGGGTGCGGTTATCCCTATTGCTTGTACATTTTTTTCTACCACATCTTTTCCTTCCCTTCGCCTCTCTATTAATGTGCTTGGACACAGAGCTCTGTGAACAGCCAGCCTCTTTTGCAATGACCTTTTGTGTCTTGCCCTCCTTGTGCAACATGTCAATGGTCGTCTTTTGGACAACTGTCAAGTCAGCAGTCTTCCCCATGATTGTGTAGCCTACAGAATTAGACTGAGAGACCATTTAAAGGCCTTTGCAGGTGTTTTGAGTTAATTAGCTGATTAGAGTGTGGCACCAGGTGTCTTCAATATTGAACCTTTTCACAATATTCAAATTTTCTGAGATACTGAATTTGGGATTTTCCTTAGTTGTCAGTTATAATCATCAAAATGAAAAGAAATAAACATTTGAAATATATCAATCTGTGTGTAATGAATGAATATAATATACAAGTTTCACTTTTTGAATGGAATTAGTGAAATAAATCAACTTTTTGATGATATTCTAATTATATGACCAGCACCTGTATATATATATATATATATATATATTCTCAAAAATTCTCAGAAACTCTTTCTTTCTCAAAACACTGAGTTTTGATTTCAAAGTTAACAAATGATGTATAAGTGTTTTCACACACGATCACTGGGTGTAGGTCATCAGTAAATGAGTATGCCATTTAAATGGCAGTGTTTCCCAAATGAAACAAAAGAGCTTTAAGTTTTGTGTGATGCGTGTAATGTAGAGAACTGTGTTTAGAGTTTTGCACAAAGTATGTTTTACAATAGCAAACTGAGTTTAAAGCATGTAATGTGCTTGTAGTTTTGCAGACTTAGAGGTCTAAGTATTAGGTACATGAGTGAATGGTTTCACTAAGTAGGCCTCAAGTATCACTTTTAGTGTCTAAGCAATTTTAAAAAACTGTAATATATGGAACTGTTTCTACACTATTTAAATTCCATCATGCACATAACTTCCCCTTTCTGTGACAGGGTTTAATTTATTAATAATCTTTTGTTTAGAAATTAGAACACTACTTACAACATTACCAGACAACACCTAACACTACAAATAGGCTAAAAAAAAAAAAAAAAAAAAAAATATATATATATATATATATATATATATATATATATATATATAAATTCCTCATTTTTCCTCTGGTTCTTATCAATATTTCCGCTATGTAGCTAATGGCAGGCAAATGGGAGGCGTCGCAGCTGTCTAGCGCATGTTTACCAACTAAATAAATAAATAAATAAATAAATGAGCACAAAATTGCGATCCAGGAGGCCTAACAGGACCGAAAAGGGCACTTAAGCATTTCAATTATGTCTGTATATTTTTCCTTCCCTGAAAAATTACCACAATAAGAAATGTAATACTAAAAAATTTGATTTTTGTCTAAAAATGCATTTGCGCAGCCATCATGTTCTAATGACCAACCAACGGGTTCATAAAAAGGGATTTTCCGGTTATGATGACTGCTTGGATGGGGCAAAGAACCTCATCGAAACTGAAGAACAGCTACACCAGTCAGAACTTCATCTAGACACATAGAATAAGAACATCCTGATCAAACCTGCCAGATCCAACAAAAAATACAAGTTCAAGATGCAATATATCCAGTAAAATGCATTTAATGTTTGCATAGTCTAATAAAAGAAAAACTAGTCGCTACTTAAAAAAAAAATTCTGTTGTATAAAATGTGATTTTTTTTTTTAACCTATGGCCTGTTAGTAAACTGATAGGTCCTGCAGACTGAATAGGCACTGAAAAGGATTGGAAAAATTAATGGACTTTTTTATATTGTAGTGATATAAACTTGAATTTGGTAAACATACAGTTTATATTTTTAATACAAATTTCAAATGTCTGCTTTCATGAGGATTGTGGCATCGCAGTGTCTCTCGAGCAAGACATCAGCCCTTTCTGTGATAGAGTAGAACATTCTCAAATATGATTCACACACTTACCTAGATTTCCCAAATAAGAAATTATTACAGACCAATATGAGGGATAATTCTTTTAAAGAAATACATAATTGTGCACATAACATTCAAATGTTAATTAATGAGGTATATAGAGAGAGAAGGAAAGGAAGCTGGTGATTTTAGTTTCAGAGTGTCAGCGATAAAAGAGAAGTACAGCTGATTCAGTTATCTCTCTGGAAGCACTGTGATCTGTATGAGTACCATAGCCATCCCAGTCGAAACTCGTAAAGTCCCCACACTGCCTAGGGGCCTCCTGAGGAAAGTGTCCACCTCCACCAATACAGAACTGCAAAAATATGAGTACATTACTAAAACCGACAAAGAACAAGTGAATAACCAGAGTATATCTGACTTAAAAACAGTTACACCTAAAAAAAAAGTGTGATTTAATTTCCATGAAATGGAAAATCAAAATGTTCTTGATATTTACACACATGAGAGGTTACTATGCAATAAAAACATACTGCAAGTTTCAGAACTCAAAACTAACTTTATGAAACTCCAGGATTTGAAATCAGAAGAATTTTGACGTCACAATTCCCTCTCTACACGCCCCTTAATATATGTCATTGTCACGTATAATCAACGAGGTGTGTTCTGAATCAGCAGACACACATCCTCCTTGCTCATACTCAGCACTGGTGCCTCACAGGGATGTGTATTCAGCCCTCTCTTGTACCCCCTCTTTACTTCTAACTGCTTTGCTAAGCACAGCTCCAACACAATCTTCAAATCTGCTGATGATACAACTATCCTAGGACTCATCACCAACGGAAACAAGATATCATACAGAGATGAGGTCAGTGCACTCTCAGTATGGTCTGCTGACAATAATTTCTCTCTAAATGTTAGCAAGGAGATGATTGTGGACTTCAGAAAGTCCAGAGAGGTGGTCAAGTTCCCATTCACATCAATGGGGTGTAAGTAGAGACAGTTAGGAGCTACAAGTTCCTTGGCCTACACATCTGCAAGAATCTTTCCTGGAGCCTCCATTCAGAGAACAGCCCATCAGCATCTTTACTTTCTGTGGAGGCTGAAGAGGTTTGGCATCTTCTCTGACATCAGGTCAAACTTTTACCGACGAACCATAGAGAGCATTTTGACTGGCTGTATAGTATAGTAAACTGATAGGTATAGTATGGCAATTGCTCTTCTACCGATAACAAAGCTCTTCAGAGTGGTGAAAATAGCTGAGTTCATCACTGGACATAATTTTGTGGCTTTACAGGACATTTACAAGACACACAGCTTGAGAAAGTCCCGCAGCATTATTAAGGACTGCACTCACCCTGCTCACCACCCGTTTGCTACACTGATGTCCAGCAGGCGCTTACATTCCATCTGAGCAAATCAGACTGAAGAACAGCTTCAAGACACCAGACTGCTTAACAGCCGGCTGTCCTTGACTTAGCTCTGCAGCACTACTGAAACTTATTATTGGCACTTTAGACACTGTGACTTCTACCTCAGTATTCTCACTCAGGAGTCAGGACCAGTTACTAGTCTTAATACTTTTTACTCTTTCTTGTAATTTTTATTCCCACTTATTTGTTTTTATCACATTTATTGTTCTGCCTGCAAAATAGCATGTCACTTTGATATCCCAGTGCCCTCCACTTGTGTCTAAAATGGTGTATGGTCATGTTTACTAAATTTGTGTATTGTCCTGTTAAAGTTACAGTAATTCTGAGCCTCATCACAAGCATTTCAATGCCCAGTTTCCCAGTGAAATTGTGCAAATGGCAAATAAATGCCTACTGATTTGACTCTTCTGAACAACTCATGTCTATCTATATTGTGATCATATTTTATATACAGAGAGCAATCAAATATCATTTTCTTTATAATCGCTGGAGCAGTCAATTTAAGATCAGTGCTAGTCTATCAGAGATTTGATTTCAGCATTTTCACCAAAACTCCCATTATAATCAATGACAAAGTTTACACTGTCTAACTAGTCTTTTATTTTCAATGTGTTTTCACTGTTTACTGAGAGAAGATGGGGGAAAAACTCCTTTCTCGCCTAACCTTTTCATCCACGTCCTTCTCCTTACCCATCTCCCTTCACTCAGAATGGTCAATAGCACAATATATATATATAGATGACATCAATAAGATAAAACATAAGATGACATCTTGAACTCTTAGATTTATCTTTGAGAATTCAATGTCTTTGTATGGATTTGATTTGATATCTCTGAATTTACTATGTAATTGTCATAATACATATTTATGCGAGAACCTCTGGGCTTCATAGATTCCTAATGAATGAGTAAAATATATAGCAGTGCTTAATTTGTAAATGAATATTTGCAGAATCAAAAATGCAATTAAAAGGCGTTGTGACCGATACTGGCCACCACAACTTCAGCTTTCCCGTATGGAATATGGAATGCCAAAGCTGACATAATTATAAATAAATAAATAAATAAAATGTACAAAGAAATGTAAAAAAGCAAATATAAATAAATAAATAAATATATAAATAAATAAATAAAAGTAAAAATAGATAAATAAATAAATAATTATTTATAATTTTATTTCCTTATTTATATATATTTTTTAATCTTTTTCCACATTTGTTTATTTCCACTTTTATTTATTTTCACATTTATGTATTTATTTATTTATTTCTACATTTCTTTGTCAGTAGGGTAATGAGGAGGGCGTGTTTTACCTCAGGAATAGCAATCAAGCCAGAGTAGGCGAGGGGTAAGCTTTGAGGCCACAGTGACACCTTGTGGTGCCCAAATGAAATACAAGAAGTGTAGCCTACATGAAGTGTCTGTTGATAGTGTGTGATGAATGACTTAAGACCTAAACACACTGCATGATTTCCGGCTGTCTCAGACGAAAGATTGGCATCGTGAAACAATCGTGGTGATTTCGGTGATCGTGGCTCCTAATCGGTGGTCCTGTGTCGTACAGTGAGAGAGGTTCAAAGACGGCCGTTTTCATGACGATACAGTAGACAAGCTAAAAAACCCAGAACTACGTCTTTATAAACTGTCGACCCCAAAAAACGAGCGTTTAAAGACAAAAAAGTAGAGCGCAACGTGTCATATTACTCAGATCTATGCCCACTGGAGGGAAAAGTAATCGGCAGCAGGAAACATTCATTATTTTTGACCATGTTAGATGATCATTTTACCACCCTATGTGAACCTGAGAGGATGAGATATATGGAGAAACAATATGTTAGTGTCCCTTTTCCTTAGCTTCATTTTGTCTGAGAAATGATCCAACTGAATGGCCCAACGTGAAATACCCCAACTTCTACAACTATTTGTCCTTAAACGCTCATTTTTGGGGGGTCGACAGCTTATAAAAACGTAGTTCTGGGTTTTTTAGCTTGTTTACTGTACACCTAGTCACATAGCAGCTTTTACACATTGTTCTGTTTTTTTGTTATAAGTCAGAAATGACAAGGAGGCAGCTTCCCGCAATAGAAAGTCAATGGAGAGCGTTGGATTGCCCCCCCCAGCGGCAACGAGCATTCGCCATGATTTCAAAAACAACACATTCCAACAACAGATCACCTGTTATTTAACACACACCAACGAATTTCTTATCGAATAGAGATGTTGCAAATTACGCCTATACAATAGTACTTTGAGGAAACTATTAAAAGTATTCCAAAGAATGAATAGTCTTGTTTTATTTGTTATGTCATTTCCATATACATATGATAATTAGATAATTATTCATTGAGTTTCAGTTCATCTTGAGACGTGTTTCAGAAAGATTCTCGTAGAGACAGAGACAGCTGAAAGTGCACACTGTTTATTATTAATTTTATTTTTATTTTACAAAAGCACAAGGTTTTGTTTTTATTGTGAGTGTACACAAATAAAAGTAGACCATTTATAATTTATAATGATGTCTTGCACTAATCTGTATGGCCAAAAATGACGGAGTAGCCTATTTTAAGTTGTTTCCACTGTCATGAGGAAAAAGTTCATCAGAACACACTGGCACATTCATTGGCCAGAGGGTTAAAGAAAGTGTAGCCTATAAATATGTTTAAATATTAGGCAATTATATATATATATATATATTTATTTATTTATTTATTTATTTATTTATTTTCGTCTATGTTGAGTATGAAAAGTGGACTAAGATAGGCTCATAAGATGCGCAATATGTCATGAGACATGGAGTGAGTCAGACATGATTTTGATATTTACATGATAAATTTCTTGAATACATGCCTTTGTTAGGCCTACTTAATAATTGATAAGATATTGATTTTAGTTTGGTCTAAATTTATGTAGATTAGACACAAATTCACTTAAATGGGTTCCCTTCTAGACACAAGTGCTGTAATTAATCAGCGCTAATTATATTGTATTACTAATATTTATATTTATATTAACATAGTCGCTTTGTGGGGCTGGACTGCCTGCACTGTCTGTAGTTACGCCACTGACCCGTGATATGAGATTTTGGCCATATTGCCTATCTAAGTCATTCATCACACACTATCAACAGGCACTTCATGTAGGTTACACTTCTTCTATTTCGTTTGGGCACCATAAGGTGTCACTGTAGCCTCACCCCTCGACTACTCTGGCTCGATTGCTATTCCTGAGGTAAAACGCACCCTCCTCATTACCCTATGGACAAAGAAATGTAGAAATAAATGTGAAAATAAATAAATGTAGAAATAAATAAATGTGGAAATAAAGAAAGAAAAAATACGCAAATAAATACATAAATGTGAAACTAAATAAAAGTGGAAATAAATGTGGAAAAAATACATAAATAAGGAAATAAAATTATAAATAATTATTTATTTATTTATTTTTTTTATTTTCCTTTGTACATTTATTTATATTTGCTTTTTTACATTTCTTTGCACATTTTATTTATTTATTTATTTATTTATAATTACGTCAGCTTTGGCATTTCATATTCCCGGACTAAACTAAATTCAACTAAACTAGATTCATGAATAGGCACAGTTTACAGCAGCATCATTCACCAGTTTCTGCACAGCTGAATACTGACAATTTAAAGCTGTTAATGATGTTTGTAGCATAATATTTGATCGGAAGGGTAAAAATGGTGGTTATTTTTGACAGTCATTTCTCGTTAGCTTTAACCTTCTGCCCGCTTTAAATCAGACACTGAGATGAAGTAGTGCAATTTACTTGAATGAATTATAGCAATTATTATAACATCTGTTTACTAATAGTGAAGCTGCTGAGAAATATCATGTAGCAATTCAGTATCAAAACTACTTTATTAATAAAAGTAGCGGGGCAAGTTTCTGTGTGCGCTTCAGGTTGTGCATTAATATAGAACAATGATTAAACTGATAGAAATAGAACAACCTGTGCATTCAACGATTTAAATGCACACTTTTCCAGCCAATCAGTGTTTTCAGACAGACCACTGTATAAATCTTCAGAAAGCTGCGCTCACTCGATCTCACACACAGTGGCATGCTAATGCCGGTGTTGTTCCCAAATTCAACCCTCTGACAAATTATTTACCCCCTCTTTGAAGTCGCTATCTGATTGCCTAATCCTAACCCCACCCCTAATCCTAACCCCTCCCCCACACCTACTCCTAAACCTACCAGTACTAGGGAGGTAATAATCCGGCAGGGGGAATTGGGCACAACACCGGATCGTTTAAAAACAATTACCAGAACGCAAAATTCCCAGATCTGATATTTTCCAGAACAGGATCCGGCTCTGGCTCAAATTAAGCACTGATATAAAGTAAACTAGAATAATCTAATGTCAGAAGAATAATAATTAGTAATGTACAAACAACCATTCTAACGTAAATTCGAGATCATAAAAAAATGGTGTCAGATTAGAATTTAATAGATATTAAATTACATTGTGCACTGAAAAGACTGAACATGCAAGAAACCTTCATCCGCCATAGGATAATTTTGTTGTGCCAATTGGGTGAACCTTATAAATGTATTCATGAAACTGCAGAAATCGCGTTGCATTGTGCACTCAGTAGACATGACTGTTTGGCTATAGTGCAGCGATGCAACATTTGATGCAATGGGAGTTCATCTTGGCGCTGTTATAGTAAAAACGCAGTAAAAGTATAGCCAACAATAGCAGTTTACATTGAAGTCTCACAACAGACCCCTTCCAAAAGAGTGTTTAAATCAGAGGGCTAAATTCAGGGTAGAAAATGACCATTTATATCTAAATGTGACTGTTTTTGATTTAAAAAAAATAATTAAGATTATAAGTGCATCTTAGGAAACACTATAAAATAATGTAAAAAATGCATTTCATGACCCCCTTAAGAAATGCACGCTTCATGTTTCTGCCTTCTGGTCTGCTTGCCTACGAAACTTCCATTGGCACTAATGCTGTCCATAGACGTTGTACATAATCCTTATTATTTTTTATTAACTCACATGTTCAGTATGACAACTGGTGGGTTTAACGCCTGAACACAGAGCCATGGCTGCGTTTTCACTGTTGAAGACTCTGAATGTGATGAATCCAGGTTCAAAATGTGCTGGGAAAAAAAGAGAGAGAATACATTATTGATGGTTTATGCTCCATTGAATATCTTCAATCTGTCATGATAGATTCCTGTACACATTGTTTTCATGCTATAAGATACTTATATCATGAAAACATAAATACATGATAGAATACTGTACACTGACATTATTACTGACAATTAATGTAATTTCTTTATTTAAAAATTATTGAGAAATATTCCCATACATCTCATTAAAGGACCATACAGACTTCTAGTGTAATCCATATTTCCAGTATCATACACTATTGGAATAGCAGGTCCATTATCAATTTTACATGTGCCAATTCCAAACCTCACAGGGAATTTCTGGGAAAATGAAGAAATAAATACAAGAAATAAATACAAGTATAACTTTTTGTTATTATTAAATATTTGTTTGCCTATAAAAGTGTTTCAAACTCAAAACTGGTGTCTGACTCAAAACTCAAAACCATTTATCTGACCTTGAATAAATTGAAAAGGTTTCCTCCAAAGAGGCTTAGGAAGGTAGTTTCAGTGTGGTATCGCAGGATAGAAGCAATTGTCCAGTGTTCCAACTCAATATTATTAGGAACATGCCACACAGACACATCCTGTGCCACAATGTCAAAGTATCCAGGATTCTGTGACAGAAAGGAAACAAACTGTCATTTTAGATTGTAGACAAACATCTTTTGATTGCCAGTCTAATGTCTTTGTGTCTTTTAGGTTGTTTCCCTTCAACCATGGCTGTAAAACCATAAATGTAATAAAACGTACCTTATAATCATCACTTGTAGCAGCTTCTGCAGCTCCAAATGTGACTGTGTTTGCCCATGTCCCGTCACCATCAGGCCGGTTTGGGTTACTGCCCTGCTGACTAGACCAGCGATCACCAACAGTGCACTTTCCATACATGTTGTTTTCATGAACACTGGCCACCAGCGTCCAGCCACCGCCAGCAGTGGTCATATCACAGAACGTCTGGTAAAGGACTCCTCTTGATGAGATCAGATAGTACAGGCCGTCTGATTGAACAGAAGTATTCCTGAGTCAGATAAATGCAGTTGTTGCTTAAGATAGCAAAAATAAATAGAAAATATCATACCATCATAAACATGATACTTGTCACGAATTTCTTTGCAGCTTCGAGCAACATATTTAATTCTGTCCAGAAGTTTTTCAAGCTCATGGTTGGTGTTGGTATCACTGATATTAATACATGGTACTTCTGTTTCTTGTATTACATACATAGCTCCCACTGTAGAAAGAACATTAAAAAAGGCTAAACACTGGGTTTGTTGTAATGTCAGAACTAGGACAATTGACATATAATGATTATCTAGAATTCATTGATTACTAGGTTAAAAAAAAAAAAAAAACCAACTTACTTATTTTAGCGTCACATAACCATAAACTCAGTGAGATACTGAGAAGGATCCCTAAAACCATTTTTGTGAGAAAGACAGTCTGCAAAGAAAAGGAGAAAATTTCTTCATAATTAAAAAAAAAAACCCTGCTGTAATTGTGATGTTTAGTTCCATGTTTTTGTGTGATGAATATTTATTAAAAAGTTGAAAACATTCACATTCACATTTCACACATTCGGCAAATTTTCTTCAGTCAGTTTAATACATTCAATTAATTTTCAGACCATATACTGTATAAACTGTTAATTTTCACTCTTATATCTGAACAAGGCAGCACATTAACTTACCATTTCCATGGGCTAGTGGTAAATGGGTTTTAAAGTGTCTATATTTTTCTTATCAATGGCTGATTTATGAGTAACTAAGGTTTAGTTACTCATAAATCAGCTAAGTAACTTATGTTTAGGGCCTGTATGTGAACATATTTCAAAGAGCCTAAATCTCAAAGGGCCTTGTGTGCTTAACTGACAAATGTGATAAAAAAAAATCTTATTTGTCCTAGCTTTGCCTAGTACTGCCATTGTGTACATTCTCAAAATTAAACTGATTATATTCTTCAGTATTGATCCTGGTGCTTATATATATATATATATATATATATATATATATATATATATATATATATAAAGAGGTTTCTGTCATCATTTACTGACCCTCATGCTTTCTAAAGCTTCAAAACCTGTATAACTTTCTTTCTTATTGGAACACAATATGGAAAAAGTATTTTTTTGTCCTTACAGTGAAAGTCAGGCCAAGTGTTGTTTTGGACTGTCTTTCACAATATGAACAAAAATAGTTCAGTCAAAATATTTTGTCTTCCACAGAAGAAAGTCATTCATACAGGTGGGTTAATTGTCACCTGTAACATTAAGGTTTTAAAGCAAAGGTCAAGTTATATAAATGCTTGTTTGACTAGATATTGTTATCTACAGTATACTTTATACTGTATATTATATAATGATGTGGTTTGTGTCCTTGCCCTAGTTTAGCTTCCATGATAGAGCAGCATGTCTTCAAGTATGCTTCAAACCTCAAAAAGAAGTCTTTGAGAAAGGGTATGCTTATTGTACAGTTCGTCAACCAGACTGATGATGGTTTATTCATTTCAGTTATTTACAATATTATTCAAATATTCACTAACATCAAAATATTTTGAGAGTTTACAGCGCTATGAAACATCCTTAACATTAGCAGATGTAATGTAGCCAGGGACACACACACACACACACACACACACACACACACACACACACAAACAAACACACATGTTTGTTTGCCCAGTTGTGGGGACTTTCCATAGATTTCTATTACCTTTATACTGACCAAACAATATTTTTTATCCCCTAACCCAACCCTAACCCTAAACCTACCCCTTACAGAAAAACTGTTTGCATTGTTACACTTTCAGTTAAACATCATTCACTATTTTTAATATTTTTTCCCCCTTGTGGGGACCGCAGGCCAAAAATATCAGATTTTACTATACTTCTGGGGACATTTGGTCCCCACAATGTAGCATAAACAAGTACACACACACACACAATCTCATAGCATCTCATTTATCCAAATATTTAACAAATATTTACTCCTTTAAAGGGATAGCTCACTAAAAAAGAGGTTTCTGTCATCATTTACTGACCATCGTGCTTTCAAAAGCTTCAAAACCTGTATAACTTTCTTTCTCCTGTGGAACACAATATGGAAAAGGTTTTTTTGTTTTTTGTCCTTACAGTGAAAGTCAGGCCAAGTGTTGTTTTGGACTGTCTTTCACAATATGAACAAAAACAGTTCAGTCAAAATATTTTGTCTTCCACAGAAGAAAGTCATTCATACAGGAGGGTTAATTGTCACCTGTAACAATAAGGTTTTAAAGCAAAGGTCTAGTTATATAAATGCGTTTGACTAGATATTGTTATCTACAGCAGTGATTCTCAACCGGTGGGCCGCGGCCCTCTAGCCATCTGGTGGGCTGTGAAGGCAGTAGTAGACTACCCCCAAATTAATTTTTATTTCTTATGAATTTATATGATCGAAAACACTCAAGTCAAGTCAAGATGCATATGGGGCGAATTCCAAAAGGAAGTGAGCATCCCTATGCCCTACTCCCTTCAAAGGGTATAGGGCATTACTGTCTCATATTTGCATTTGGAACTCTCTTGGCGAAGGGAATGACTGACCAAACGTTACGTTGACAACGCTGTGTGTGCGTGTGTGCAACATTCAGCACTCCATCAGCCGTTGCAAATAAATATTTCTTCTCATTATTTTTTTATTTAAATATTGTCTCACTGTGTCTTATTTACTATTAAACATTTTCAAACTAAATGTGCTTAAACTTGCTTACACTACCGTCTTAAATCATATTTCTATCACTGACAAAAAATATTTTGTATCACATTAAAATAAAGACAAATTTAATCAGCCTATTCTACTTACGTTTGTATGTGAAGTAGAAATCATCCCCAACTTTGCTTTAAAATGCATCGCAAGAGCGCCTAACTGAAGATCACATGATCACAAACGGAAATAACTTCTGTGAAGTGACCATCGCACGTCCCTACAGATGGCATCCCCTTCCCGAAGTGCCCTTGAAATGCGCAAAAAAGCCATTTGGAATTCGCCCATGATCTAAAAGCTAATTTATGTTTAAATATCGCAACACCAATCACGTCACAATGTCAGATTGAACGTTTGTTCGATCAGATGCAGTAACTACGTTACTGTAATATGGATCGTTTTCTGAACAGAAAAGCAGATGTGGGAGATAGACCTATGCAAGCAAAAGCTTCAAAGTGTGTGGTGGGAAAATACGACGCTGAACACATTAAATTTAGTTTTATAAGGGCAGGTACTGAAACTAAGCCGAAGGCGCAGTGTTGAATGTGGAGAAATTTTGTCAAATGAGGCACTAAAATCATCAAAGCTGCAGAGACATTTGAACTCAAAACACCCGGGCTGTGTTGGGAAGCCAAAAGAATATTTTCTAAGGAAAAAAGATGGGCTTCAGGCTCAACAAAAAGTCGTAACATCGTTATCAACTCAATCAAAAGTCACCTTGGAAGCTAGCTATATGGTTGCCGCTGGTGTTGCTCATAGTAAGAAACCCTTTACTATCGCTGAGAACTTATTTTGCCAAGTGCTGTGGATATGTGTCGAGAGTTACTGGGTGACGCAGCTGCAACCAAAATTCAGTCAATACCACCTTCCGATGAGTCGGCAGCCAAGATGGCGGCGATGTAGGTGGTTGTGTGTTTGCTCTTCAGGGAAATAAAGGTGAAGTGGTGATATAGCCAACTGCTTTGACTGGTGATAACGCGGACATAATAAGCGAAAAAGTCATATAATTCCCTTTTGACATCTTTATGCATGGGAAAAAGAGGAAAGAAGAAAGTTAAACAAGCTTGGCTTAACAACATGGCTTCCACCGCATCTGATACGGTTGATCAGTTTGAGGATTCAACATCGGCCTCTAGTAGCACTGGACTGAAGTTTTAGCGAGATACGGAATCACAATGGTTTGACACATGTCCAGACTTCGATAATGAGGTTATTGTCGCTGCCCTTTCTGATACTCCTCAGAAGCCAGCTGCAAAAAAATCGAAACGCGTGGAATCTAACGTTAGTGGAAATAGTAATGAGGAGGTCTTGGCTGCAATACGCGAGCTGGCTTTAGAGCACGACAAGACTTTTCAAAAGATATCTGCGATCGAAACTACCACCTAAGCAACCTCGAAACAAATCAAGAGTCTGACAGCGACGGTGCAACAGCTCATTGTGGATGTCGGCCTTCATAAAGAGGCTCTTGATCATCTGGAATCAGAGGTCCACGCTTTGAGAAAGGAAAACAAATCATTGAAAGCAAGTGTACAGGAATGTAGCCGTTACAGTTGGAGATGGTGTCTAAAGTTGCACGGCATTGCGGAAAAAGATGGAGAGGATGTCAGAAGCGTGGTGCTTAACATACTAGAGAAGATCACTCCTGGAATTGCAGAAGGGCTCCAGGACAGTATCGATGTCGCTCACTGTCTGGGACCGAAACGAGCGGATGGTAAAGCCAGATCGATCATAATCCTATTCTCACTGCGTTGCATCCGTGACATGATTTGGGGTGCTGCCAAAGGCTGCAAATTTCTAACTGAAAACAGACTGCGTCTTTCGGAGCCTCTGTCTCCTGACGATAGAGCAGCACGGGACAAGCTATGGCCTCTCGTGAAGAAGGCACGGGAGGAGGGCAAGAGAGCAAACTTCCACAGTTCTTTTGCTTTGATTGATGGGAAGCAAGTCTTCTGTTCGGATGTTACCTAAGCCAAGTTAGCCTACTGACTGCACTGGCTACCTCTCTCATGCAATGTTTTAAAACGCGTAAAACGGGTAACAACACTATCAGCATAAAAAACTCTTTTAAGTTGTGTGTAACATGGAAGTTATTAAGTTTGATCCTCCTTAATTGTTGTTATCCTTATTATTAATCCTGACTTTTTTTTTTCTTTAATTGTTTTTCACCTTGAAGCCAATATATTTTATAGGTTATTAACCACTTCTCCCTTTACATTTAGGGTAAAACTAAAGAAAGCTATTCTTTTGTTGTTTTTGTTTAAATTGTTTGGTGGTTCTTCTTATGGAGTACAAGTTCAAATCTTTGTCTATTGTAATGTATTGAATGTTCGAGGTTTGCAGGACAGTGTGAAAAGAAAAGCTATTTTTTATTTTGTAAAAAAAGTGCAGCTGATCTTATCTTTCTTCAAGAAATTCACTCAGGGGAAGCGGATGTTAGGTTTTGGAGGAATCAATGGGGAAACTCTATTTTCTTTAGTCATGGCAGCAATCACTTGGCTGGGACTGCTATTATGTTACACCGTTTTAAAGGAACTGTTTTAGAAACTTTGAGTTCTGATGAAGGCAGATGGGTTATTGCCGTAATCAAACAAGATATTGCCACCTTCATAACTTGCTGTGTATATGGTCACAACTCTCGTGCATCTAACAGAGTAATGTTCTCTCATCTAGTGGATAAACTTAGGAAAGTAAATAGAAAATATATTGATGCTTATTTTATTCTAGGAGGAGACTTCAACGAATGTATGGATGATTATCTGGATAGCCCCCCTAGACTTGATGGTGAAATTAATAATGATGTAATTTTTTCTTTTTGCACAGATCTCTCCCTGACTGATGCATAGCGATACTTTAACCCTTATACGAAGGATTTTACTTGGTCAAATAAAACTTTGTCTCTTAGATCTAGGATTGATTTATTTTTAATTTCTTTTTCTATCCTCAGTTACGTAAAAGATATTTCTCACACCACTGCCCCCTTATCAGATCATAAATTAGTCTGTATAAAGATGAGTGACATGATAATCTGAGACTCAGGGGCTACTGGAAACTTAATAATACCTTGTTAAAAGATAAAAAATTTAATGAACGTGTCATCAAGCTTATCAAAGAATTATTCAGACTTAAATGGAGATTGTAAAAAAACATGGGAGTTCTTCAATATAAAGCTAGACATATTGCAGTTAAAAGAAGTAAAGTAAACATCAAACTGATTCAGAGTTGGTTAATAAACAATGCATTACTAGCTAGAAGTAAAATTACAGAAGAGGAGAATTTAGAAATAAAAAGGTTAAATTTGGAGCTTGATGAAGCCTACTTAGATTTGGCTAAAGGTGCATAATTTATACAAGGTCTCGTGCAAAATGGCTGGAGGAGGGGGAAAGAAAGTCTAGCTATTTTTTTGCCCTGGAAAAAAGAAATAGTCAGAGGAAAGCTCTTTCTGCACTTAATATTGACAGAGTCATTTCCAAAGACCAAAAAGTAATATCAGATTTTGTTGCTAAATTCTATAGCAATCTTTATACCTCTAATTTGAACTAAAACACCATATTAAAGTTATTGATCTAGAGTATAGTCAAATTTGTGATTCTCCTTTATCAGTTGATGAAATCAAGCAGGCTCTTCATAAAACGAAAAAAGGTAAATCCCCTGGGATTGATGGGCTTTCAGTTGAATTTTATCTCCATTTTTTGGGAGTTTATTAAACTGCCTTTATTTCATATGTATAAGGAATGCATCAGTCAGGGAGATATGACTGCTACTATGAAACAGGGAGTCATCTCCCTTATACCTAAGCCAGACAAGGATCCTTTAGTAATCGATAATTGGCGACCTATTTCTTTGTTAACATTAGATTATAAAATATTAGCCTCTGTATATGCTAAAATATTAAATTATGGTTTAGGCAATATTATTTTAGAATCTCAATCTGGTTTTATGAAAGGCCGTCACATTTCTAATAACATAAGATTAGTACTGGACTTGCTGAATTATTCAGATCTATTTCATTCAGATGGTCTCATACTCTTTCATAAAGCTTTTGACTCCATAGAACACAAATTTCTTTTTCATACTCTAGAATTATTTGGATTTGGTAAAGCATTTTTAGAGACTGTAACCATGTTTTATACAGGTATTAACAGCTCAGTGATTGTGAACTTTGACACTTCTAAGAGGTTTAACATATATGGTGGAGTCAGATAGGGCTGTCCAATCTCCCCATTTTAATTTCTTTTAGCCACAGAGTTACTCTGTCTAATAATTAACCAAGATGATAATTTGAAAGGAATTTCAGTATTTGATAGGGAGATCAAAATTGCGCAGCTAGCTGATGACACTATGCTGTTTTTGGAGGACAAAAATCAGTTACCGAAAGCTCTGGAATTGGTTGAACAATTTTCATGTGCCTCAGGTCTAAAACTTAATACTTCGAAATGTGAAATTATGTCAATTCATGATATAGATGATATATTCTTAGGAGGTATCCCAGTTAAAAAAAGTGTAAATTATTTAGGAATTCATATCACTAAAAATTCAATCAGTAGACATCATTTAAACTTTTCTGATAAAATGATAAAAACAAAACATATCTTTAACATCTGGCTTCAGAGAGATCTTTCTTTATACGGTCGAGTTCTTTTATCTAAGGTTGAAGGGCTCTCTCACTTTGTATATTCTGCTCTTTCTTTGTTTGTCAACGATAAAGCTATAAAGGAAATTAATAAGATATTTTTGGATTTTATCTGGAAAAATAGACCTTACAAATTGAAAAGAGAAGTGATTGCTAATTCCAGAAGCGAAGGTGGCCTTGATTTTTTGGACTTCGCAGATACTGTTAACACCTTTAAAGTAAATTGGTTGAGAAGGTGCCTTATGAATCCAATGTCACTGTGGTTTTTTATTCCAAATAAGATATTTGACCAACTTGGTGGCCTATCTTTCTTACTAAAGTGTAATTTCTTGCCTGGCAAGCTACCTATTTCCTTATCTAACTTCCATCAGCAATGTCTTCTTTCGTGGAAATTGTGTTTTGTCCATGGTTTCTCCCCCCACAAAGTTCTCCTTTGGAATAATGCTGATATAACTGTTAGAAATAAGTCTCTTTTTTCCACTAGATGGTTTAATAATAACTTGAACTGTATTTTATCTGTGTTTGATTTTGGTAATATTTTAACTTACGAACACTTTATGAATCTCCATAATTTTCCAGTCCCACCAAAAGAATATAATACTTTCATGAGAGCCATCCTAGTAGGCTTAACCTAGTTAATTAAAAATCACCTTAAATTCAGTAAAGGCAACAGTGTTTATCCGGCTTTGTGTTTGGGTGGCATTGATGTTTTAGATCGGAAATGCAATAATAGACATATTCACAAAATATTTCAGACAAAGAGAAAGATTACTCCAAGAGGGAAATTCTACTGGGGTTCCTTTATAACAAATATAAGTATATACAAAGTAAATTTTGTATATCTAACATAATTAAGGAGATTAAGGAGATTCATTATAAAATCCTTCATAAAATTTATCTCATTAATTTGTCTATTTCTAAATATTCTGATGTTGATGAGTCTTGCTCGTTTTGTGGTTTTGTTGAGGAAACAGCTGCCCATCTGTTATTTGATTGTAGTGTAACCAACAAATTATGGGTTGACTTAAGCACCTATGTTTCTAACCTTACGCTGTGACCCATACCTTCGTCCTCAAAGATGTTATTGTTTATTATGACAATCCAAATCTATTATCTGCTGAATATGTTGTAAATTTTCTTATATTGAATGCAAAATTCTTCATTCATAAGCAAAAATGGCTTAAATCTCCTTTGCCTTTCCCCCTTTTTCCTTTCTGAATTTGATTCTCTTATTTCATCTCTTAGACTTACAAATAACAAAAAGAGTACCAAATTTTTGATGCACTATGACAACTTTTCTAGAATGATATTTTTGCACTTTTCTGTATAGATAATACCATAATTTGATGTACGCAAATCCAGAATATTCTTTTCTGTCCTTATTTTTATGATTGTTCTTTGTATGAATATATTCATGTCTCGTTTCCCTGTTCTTGTATGTTTCTACAAGTTTTGCAATAAAAAAAAAAAAAAAAAAAACACTTTCCGATGACACCGTGGCTAGACGAATTGTTGACATGAGCGATGACAATGAATGCCAACTCATGGAACGAATAAAGGCAAGCCCTTATTTTGCCAGCTGGACGAGTCGACGGACATAAGTTGTTACTGTTAGTTTTTGTCCGATACTGCATGGACAGTAATCTTTGTGAAGATCTGCTAATTTGCAAAGAACTTCCAACGAGAACAGCGGCAGATAATGTCATGCACTGCATTGATGAGTACTTCACTGAAAAAGGTCTTGATTGGAAATACTGCTCATGTATTTGCACAGACTCCGTGGCTGCTATGACAGGAAAACATCACGGTGTTGTTAAAAAAATCCAAGAGCGAGCACCAGAAGCAAAGTGGACGCACTGTTTCTTGCACAGGGAAATTCTTGCAACAAAGCAGATGTCACCAGAACTGCATGAGGTCATGACCATTGCTGTGAAAACTGTTAACTATATTAAGAAAAATGCACTCAACTCAAGGTGTTTTGCAGCTCTGTGTGAATGACTTGATGCTGATCATTTGCAGCTCTTGTACACTGTAAAAAATTTTCCCGTTAAAAAACAGTAAAGAACTGGCAGCACGGTTGCCAGCAAGGCACTGTAAAATTAACAGTGTTTTACTGTTAATTAAAATTACAGTTACCTACTGTTTATTAAAAAACAGTAAAGAACTGGCAGCACGGTTGCCAGCAAGGCACTGTAAAATTAACTGTCTCTTACTGTTGGTGAAATTTACAGTTGGAGACTGTTTTTGCAAATACAGCATAATGCTGTTTCTACATTCAAAGTATATATATATATATATATATATATATATATATATATATATATATATAATACATACATATTATTTATTTTCTAAACAGTGTGATTTAACAAATTGCCCCTAACAGTCTTACTTCCTTTTGAAACAGTGACTTAAAAATGTAACAGAAGGAAAGCAGCTTTAAAGTATTGTTTCAAAACATGTCTTGTTTTATTAAACTTTTGAATAACTTTCTTAGAAAAAGCCTAGATAACAGTAAAGAAAAGAAATGAAAATTCAGCTATTTATGGGGAAGAATTGGTCATAACAGAAATAAACTTAAAATATTCCCCAAATCAAATTCTGACATTTGTACAAAATGAAAACAAAAGGTAAAACAAAGCTCAAAAATTATTACATTTATTACAATAAATTTACATTTCAGCTGTATAAATGATAAATCAACTGCTTTAATAAGTCTTTAACAAATTATTCTGATGGCTGTCCAAGTCATACAGGCTGTCCAAAAATGAACTCTGGACACAGAGATTAAGTGAACAAATTAAAGAACAACTGAGTAAATGTTTATGAGTGAATAAGAATTACTGAATACCTGAAAAAACAAAGTGTGTGAATGAATGTGTGTGTGTGTGTGCGTGATGCGTGTCCGATGTGTGTGATGTGAGTGTGTGTGAAATGCGCATATGTGTGATGCATGTGTGAGATGAGTGTGTGTCTGATGTGTGTGTGGTCTGTGGTGTGTAATACTTAGATAAAGACCCACTCAAAATCCATGAATTTTTCAAGCAGACTGGAGACACGAGGGTTCACGGTTTTCTTTTTCTGTGTGACCTTCCCCGTCCGTTTTGATACGACTCCTCCGGCCTTGGTGCCCTTTTCCGGATTTATCCCGATGAACCGCCTGCAAAACAAATGGGTGTGTTTAGAATTAGTGTGGAGGGGAAAAAGATTACTCATGGGGAACATATAAATATAGCATATATAAATATAGCAAGTCTATTCTTGTGTCAAGAACACTTTTCTTTACATTGTCAGGAAAGGAAATTCTCTTAACAAGCTCCAGCACTCAGATCTTTTGGGCTGAATGATGTGTTTCAGTCTGACTGAAAAAAATTTTAACAAATGCACATGGTCAGCATTTTAATGGCAACAAAAGATGGGTCCTGGATGAGTCTGCTTCCTTTCAAGGCTTCCACCAAAACCTCACCACCGATGGACATTTTATTTCCTTGACAGTCACTTATGGCTACTTAATAGGGCTCAAATATTTGATAGGAAATTTCTCTATTTGATGCTATATTCCCTGTTTATTAGGGCCAAGTGTTTAAATAAACACATTTTCTGTAAAGCTGCTTTAAATCTATATGTATTTTAATAAGAGATATACAAATAAAATCTGAAGTAAATTGAATGTATGCATCCAAATATCTAACCTTTGGATAAATTCCAGTGTGCATGCGGCTTCAGCTTGGTATTGAAGATTGAGATTGTAGTAAGTAGAGAAAAGAGCTGCAAGCCCAGACAGGAAAGACAGTTGGATGCCCTCGCAAATGATGTGCTCCTCGAGGCTGATCATCCACTGCTGGATACTGCTTCCTGGTGTTTCACCTGTAACTTTAAAAAGAAAAAACAATTTCAGCACTGACATAACATTAATTTGACATTCCCAATTACAAATGAATGCAAGGAAAGCTAAAATAATTTTAAACAGTCACAGAGTCCTGTCCTTCTAACAGAAATGCATTTCAACATGGACTGGTCAGGACAGAGCTTTAAGTGTAAATGTGTATACATTTTGTATTGTGAAATTATGTTGCTTAAATTTTATTAATTAATATTTTTGAAGTTTATTTCACCAAAAAAATAAATAAAATAAAATCATAAATTACTCTCATGTTGTACCACACTTTTCAAAATTAAGCCATTATTTACTAACCCTGGTGTTGTGCTAAGGCTCTGCAAGTTCTTTTTCAGACCACACAAGAGATTATTAAAAATGATCTGCTCGCTCTTGTCCATGTAATGGCAGTGAATAGTGACCAGCATCAAGCTTTTAAGGAGGCAAAAGTTATCACATAATGAGCCCATGGGACACATGTTGTATATTCCAAGTGTTTTGGGGGTATACAATAAGTTTTGGAGAAAAACAAACTGAAATGTAGTGTTTTATTTAACATAAATCCTGATATTGTCTTTTGGTCTGCTGTGTACAACTGCATGTACAGGAGATTTCTATATGTTGTGTATCATACTGATTTGTTAATCATGATTTCTTACTAGTAAAGTTTGGAGTGAACTGTGCATGGCACTAATAGTCTCATGGACACACAGTTAAGCACAGACCACCAAAAGCCAATGTCAGGATTTCCATTAAATAATAAATGAAATTTTAGTTTGTTTTTCATTAAACCCATCAAATATGAATCACAATGGTCATACAGGACCAATCTGTGACACTCTTTAAATTTATTTATTTATTTATTTATTTATTTTTACTTTATGCCAGTTGCTTCCCACTGTTATTATTTGGACGTGCACGATCAGGACATTTTTTTTTTTCTTTTGTGGTCGGAAAAAACAACAACGGCATATGACATTGGAACAACAAGGTGAGTAAATAATGACAGTGATGTCTGTAAAGATGTGATTTCAAAGCTGCTACTTTTTTTTAACTTTCTGTTGCAGCTTTGCATGCAACAATGAAGCAGCAAGTTAGGGATATTGCTATGAATCCTCATGTGCTTCACATAGGCCACTGTAGTACTACATTGATGTCCACAGAACTGACATGAAAACATGCTGACAAGTCAAACTGGACAGTTCCTGTGCATGAAAAAGAATATCAGTCAAAAATATATCCAACAAAATAAAATGGCCTTAAGAATACTATGTTGGCCAAAGTAGCATTGCTGTACAAAGCAATACCAAAACTATGAATAATAATTACTTTTAATAAGTATTATATCACTTAACTTCAAAACCAACTTGGATTGATGAAAAAAATATAACCAAAATAAAAGTAACAACCAAAGCACAACAGTACTACAATAAATGCACCTAAGAATAAAGATATGTGCATATTAGAACATGCTTACCCAAGTTTGCAATCACAATGACAACGAAATTAAACTTTTTTTTTTTTTCGTAATGCTGGAGGTTTCGCCAATTCCAGAAAAGCAAACTATAACCTAACTACACCGGTCAGCCTATTTCAGCGCGCTACAAAGACATCGATGTAATTTCAAAGCAACAGTGTTTGAAAAATTAACTTTGCAGAAGAATTCTCTCATGTTGCATGGAATTTACTCTGTAATCGGAAATATATCATTCAAAAATCCAGCTGATAATAAGTATTACTTAGGATAACTACAAAACCAAATTGGATTCATGCAAAAATGTAACCAGCATAAAAATAACAAAACAAGCACAACAGTATTACAAATAAATCGACCTCAGAATAAAGATATGTACATATTAGAAAATGCTTACCCAAATTTGCAATCACAATGACACCGAAATTAAGGGTTTTTTTCTAACTCTAGAGGTTTCGCGGATTACAGAAAAGCAAGCTAGCCTATTAGCGAACAACCTTTCTTTTCAGCGCGGTACAGAGTCATCAATGTGATTTCAATGCAACAGTGTTTGAAAAAAAAAAAAAAAACTGCAGAAGAATTATCCCATGTTAAATGAAACTCACCCTGTAATTGGGAATAATATAATCCGAGTCAGAAATCCTATCCACGATGTCGCATCTGGCGAGTTTATCTCTGAAAAGAACAAATAAAAGATAATTTCACTTCCAATATCCACAATACAGGTTAGTTGCTGTAGCAAATGTAATGTATTTTGTCTACGATATCGTGCAAAACTCACCTATTAACAGTATGAAGACGGATGAAAGTCCCTGCGTGCTCACTGCAGTTTACAAAAATACTGGATAGTAATGTTTTGTTTCCTTCGACTAATAAATACAGTAAAATGCCGTTATATTTTGTCTACGTCATTTGACAAAAACAAAAACAAAACAAAAAACAGTAACGTACTGCTTTTGAACTTAACAGGATTATACTGTTGAAATTCAGCTGTAAATTAACAGCAATTTCTAACAGTGTACCACATTGAAATACACTGGCTTTCAAGAGGATGTGTGTGTAATCATCTTTTTAAACTGAGAAAGAAGTGCACCCATTTCTGGAAGAGCAACGCTCCCCTCTTGCTGAGCATTACACTGATGATCAATTTTGTGCAAAACTGGTCTACTTATCTGATATATTTGATCAGTTAAATCAGCTGAATGTATCAATGCAAGGCAGAAACAGCACAGTGTTTTTGGTTTCAGACAAAATTGAGTGATTCAAGATAAAAACTCATTCTTTGGAATAGAAGAGTCAAGGAGGGACGATTTGATACGTTTCCACATCTGAGTGAAACTTTGGAAGCCTCTTCTCATGTGAACATATCAAGTGTCATAACCCAACACTTGTCTCAGTTGTCTCAAAAGTTTGCTGACTACTTCCCAGAGGACTCTCGACATGGAAACCTTTGTATTTTGGACCCATTCTCTGTGGATCCTGCTTCAGAAGACATGGCTCCGTCCACTGTGTTGGAAAATGAACTAATGGAACTATCAGCTGACAGTAGCCTAAAACTTCAACTCACACAAGTTGACCTTGCTTCATTTTGGTTACTGGCTGCAAGTGAATATCCCTCTCTGTCAAAGCGGGCAATCAAATTTCTATTGCCTTTCACCACCACATACTTATGTGAGTCAGGGTTCTCCACTGTGACTATGACAAATCAAAAGCAAGGAGCAAACTGAAAGCTACTTTGGATGCTACTCTACGTGTCAGTCTCTCACCCATTTCACCATGACTTGATCTTATTATCTCCAAGAAGCAAGCCCAAGTGTCTCACTGAGGGTATGCAGAATATGCATTTTGTAGCAAGGTTTGTCTCAGTATATATGGTTTTCTCGTGTGAACTACTCCAAAACCCGTTCATGTAAATATGTTAATGTGTTAGGATTTATTAATGGTCCTAGAGTGGTTGTTGATGAAAACTGTGTTATTGACGTGTGACACACCTGTTAGACTCATTTTTGGATGTGTGGGAAAGGGTATAAGTAACATGTCCAGTTTTTCTCCAGTTGAATTATAAAAAAAAAAAAAAAATATATATATATATATATATATATATATATATATATATATTGGGGTGAATGAACTTTGTTGAACATTTCTGCTAATGAATAGAGAGAATGTTCCCCTCTTGTGTGTCTGACCTGTTGTTACAGGTATGTTAGCCTGGATGTGGGGATGTATTATTAATTAATTTGTTAAAAGAGCGTTCCCCTTGTGTGTCTGACCTAGTCATTGGTCTGACTTGCCCTGTTATTGTTACAGGAATAAATGGTTACTGAGTAAACCTGCCAAGTCTTTTTTTATACAAGGAGAGTTTTCATCTTTATAGCTGACTTGACCTAGTCTGCTACAGTGGCATAACAGATTAACAGCAGAGTAAATCGTTGTACTTTTTGAATTTTCTGTTATTCTGTGTTCATACTATCATATTTGGAAAGGTGGTCCTCTGAATGTTTTTAAACAGTCATTGGTGGGCCATGAGTTGCAAAAAGGTTGAGAACCCCAGATCTACAGTGTACTATATACTGTATATTATATAATGATGTGGTTTGTGTCCTTGCCCTAGTTTAGCTTCCATGATAGAGCAGCATGTCTCCAAGTATGCTTCAAACCTCAAAACAAGTCTTTAAGAAAGGGTACGCTCAAATATTCACTAACATCAAAATATTTTGAGAGTTTACAGCGCTATGAAACATCTGACTGATGGATTAACAGAAACATATACTATACTAATAACTCATAGTAGGTCTGTCTTCAAAGGTTGTTAGGTAAATATCAATTTATCTTTGGAGAAAATAAAATGTTCATGTTTACTTTTTGTAAGCATACTTGTAAATGTTTACTACTACTTCTTTTTTAATAAATGTTTACTTCCGCAACCTGGCGCGTTTTATTGGCTCTGCAAGCGTTGCGCTGGCCAATAATATTCGTCTTTATTCCCAGGTCTGAAAGCCCGGCGTTTCTAGGACAACGACTCACAAACAAACGAGTGTGGTGTTTCTCACTTTGTTTAGTTAGAAACAAAATCATTTATATCGCAAAGTCGACGGACCTGATCCAAAACCTCCAGTACAGCTGAGGAATGGTAAGAATGATGCAGATATAAGTAGTCAAAAAACCATGAGCGGTCTGTTTTAACGAGCTAGGTAATCGTTACAGATGCTACAAACGATGCGCCAGTAAATGTTAAATTAACTAGCGAGGTTGTGTTGTAGAACTTACGAGAGACCGTCTCTTTGCAGTCTTTCATGAGCCAGCAGCGCAACATCTCTCACAGCCACAATCAGAAGATGATCCTGGAGTACCGCAAACAGGAGGAAATGCGTGAAGATCAAACCAAACGCATCGCCAAAGAGAGGCAGCTGCAAGCCAACATCCAGTGCGAAGAGAGAGTCGAGAAAAAGCGCTTCCTGCGCAAGATGCACGATGAAGAGTATGGCAAACAAATCGAGGAATCACTTCTCAAGGTTGATTTTATTCTGTTCGCTATAAAATACGTCAGCTGTATCCTCAGAAAGACACGTGTGGTCTCATTTTGTTTTATTTGTTATGATCCCCACTAGCTGTGCCCTGTAGCACTGCTGGTCTTTCTGCGGTCCGAAAATGAAAACATATTTAAGAACATACATGATTCGTTAACCATGAATTTAAGAACATGCATTAAGACTCTTTTAAAACCTGTATGTTTTAGGCAGAAGAGGACAGACAGTTCAGAGAGAGGCAGCTTGAACAGGAAGAGAGGATGGCCAAGGAGCTGGCGAGAATTAATAATGAGAAACTCAGAGATGAGAAGATGAGGCAGTACATTAAAGAGAACAGGTAAGAGCTTAACGGCCTAGCACTGCATATTGTTGTTATAGGTTTACCATTTATTAAGCTCTGTGTTTTATTGGCAGCGTTGAGCTTCGAGAGCTAGAGTTAAAGCTCAAGTCTGCGTACATGAACAGAGAGCGAGCAGCACAGATGGCAGAAAAGGAAGCCATGCGATATGAGACAATGGTAATGGTGTGATCTACAAATGTGTGTCTTACATTTGGGTCTCTTATTTTGTGGTTTTGCTTATTGTGAATTTACATCTTACCAGCGACAAGAGGCTGCTGTTGCCCGTAAGATGAAGGACGAGCATGAGCGTGCAGAGATGGAGATGGAGACGCAGGAGCAGAAGAAGTATGAGGAGGTAGTGCGTTACCAGCAAGAACTTGAGCGGCAGCTCGAGGAGAAGGAGCGCAAGAGACAGGAAGCCTATGAGGAGTTTCTTAAAGAGAAACTCATGGTGGACGCAATAGTGCGGAAGATCTATGAGGAGGATCAGAGGTAAGTGTGTTCTTTGTTTTTCTACTTCGCTTTCAGAAATTGCTGGAGAAAGCAGACAACATCATCTCTTTTAGGTGAGCTGGTAAGATGGTTGTAGGATGGTTTGAAACTGACAAACTTCATTTACAGGGAGCTTCAGTTACGACTTGAGAAAGTGGTGGTCACTCAGAGATATATTGAAGATTTTAAAAAGCAGCAAGCGGAGTGGAGACGTATGGAGCGAGAAAAGGTGGAGGCGGAGAACAGGCGCATCATTGAGTTTGCCCACTACCAGCAGAGCAAGGAGGAGGACAGGATGGCCAAAGTTAGAGAGCGAGAACAGGCGAAAGAAACCCTGCACAAAATGGTACATGACAGCTCGCCCTCTGCGCCGTTAAGTACAGGCGAGTAATCATGATTCAAGTAGTAATGTGTTCTTTCTTTCCTTCGTGTTTAGCTCTCTGAGCAGATCGAGATGGAAAAAAGAGAGCGCGAGAATATGGAGCGTGTCCGTGAGGAACTTCACTTGGAAGAGCAGGCCGAGGCTGCAAGACGACAGGAAATTGTGAGAACTCTCTTACAGTGTCTCTTACTATATCCAAATTTACTGGATACACTTTTCCAAAGAACACACAGGTTAATCTCATGCAGGGTTGCCAGATCCCAGAAAAAAATTCTAGTCTAAAAACCCACCCAAAAGTAATGAAAACTAGCCCAATTTTTCCTGCGTCCAATCACAGTTGACAGATAAAGGGCCTTAAAATAAACATTTTGATTTTATTTATTCTGTGTTTTTAATTTTTTTTTAACGATAATTTTAGCTAGACTAGTTTTTATGTGGTATGTGCACATTTATTAATTATTTAATCTTTATGTTCTACTTCTTAAGTTATTGAAACATATATATATATATATATATATAATTATAATTTTTTTGCAAAGAACTATGTAAATATGAATTACACTTTTACAACATTGATTCCAAGTATCAGTACACATTTTCATTTTTCTTTGTCTGCAAATATGCCTTTTGGTGGCTACAGTACATTATAATTTTGGCCCAAAAACACAACACAACAAGTTTTCCTGTGACATTTTTAAAATAGCCCAAGTGTGCGGGAAAACCACGACCCTGGCAACACTAATCTTATGCCTATCTAGAAAAAGTCCAGTCATTTCCATTTCAGTTAACCAAGAAAATTAAGCAAATTTCAGGACCATGTACATTTACCATTTCTTTACCATCACGTCACTCACAGGAAGAGATGGAAAAGAGGATCCGGCAGCGGCTAGAGCTGCAGCAGACGTGTCAGGAGATGATGGCCTTCAAGCAGTTGCGCATACAAGCTGAGAAAGAGGAAGAGGAGGCCTTTAGACAGATGATGATGGCCAAGTTTGCAGAGGATGATCGCATTGAGCAGATGAATGCCCAGAAGCGTCGTATGAAACAGCTGGAACACAAACGGGCTGTGGAGAAGCTGCTGGAAGAAAGGAGACAGCAGTATCTGGCTGAACAAGTAAGACTCAAAGCCACAAATCAGGCATGCAAATGTGCAGACATTAGTTCCATTAGTTGCTTCTGATTCAGACTATACCAATAACTGCTGATAGTACAGATGACATGGAATGAATTAATCTAAAATTAATCAACAGGAGAGGGAGGAAGAGGAGCGAGCTATGGAGAAGGAGAGAGAGGCTCAGAGACGAAAGATCATTGAAGAGGAGAGACAGAGGCTCCTAAAACAGCATGCAACAAAACTGCTGGGATACTTACCAAAGGTGAGAACAGCACACCATATTACAAAGACACTTGTTTGTAAGCCATCTCATTACTTAGAGAATGTATTTTTTGTAATACAACATTTGTATGCTTTCTTATTCCCTAGGGTATTTTCAAAGAAGATGACCTGGAGCACTTTGATGAGGATTTCAAAAACAATTTCAAACAACGACAGGCTGATATTTTCTCAGATGAGGGTTGGGGAGATGATTCGCAGTAGGGTAATTCCTCTCATGACCACCACGTGGTGCTGTTTTTAAATCCAATCTGCTGGTATACTTAACAGTGCATTATGAACTGTTAGGTGCATCTGCCACTTCCACAAACTATTGAACAAATTTCATACATGACACAAATTTACCTTCATCTTGAATAAAGTTATACAGTGTATTCAAACTAATTGTATAGTGTGTTACTTTATAACTGTAAATAGTATAATGTCAAACTTAATTAGGCTTAAAATATCGGCCTCGAAAAGATACTACCTCTATTAAACAGATGTGAACATCACCTACAATGAATTGGTCACGTTGTGTAAGTATTTAGTGTTCATACTGGGCAGTACATTGTTTTTCCCTCTTTCCTGAACTGCTAAAGTTAAATTTCACTTTTTACAGACCTCTAAATGAATTCAGCAAATATTTACCATTTGTAGACTAGACTTGGTTAGCCTTCCTCACACAAGCATTTCCTTTCCTCTGAGTGATTTCGCTGCTTCCTAAGAAAGAACTGGATATGGTTGATGGTTGGCAGGCAGTATATCATACGAGCAAGAATTTAATCAAATGTGACTGCTCATGTACAGTCAAGTCTGTCAGAGTCTCAACAGTTGTCAGTCATTCTGTTTGGTTAGTCCATTACATTGGTCTGGTTGTTGTCATGGCCGTACAGTGTTGACTGTTATCTAAACCTGCACTATGAAAATGTCAAGCCTCTTTTGTAACTGCTTTTATGAAATTCCATCTACAAAATTGTAAGAAACATGTTAAAATGAGACACATTTCAAAGTGATCATATAATGAATTTCATTGAAAATGTCAATAAATGGATCCCCCAAACTTTAATGCAACATCACCATCCATCAGCATTAGAAGTTCATTTTCAATTCTAAACCTGGCAAATTCAGTTTTATTAGATCACCACATACTCTTCTCACAGCGCTGATAATAAAAGCTCCTTGGCTCTCTGCATAATGCATCCCATTCTCTTAATGATTAGTAGTTGAGAGGTACTGTATAATGTTAAAAACGGAAAGGTCAGTAAACTTTTTATGTGTCTTGCAGCTAATTTCCTGTGTCATACAGCTTCAGCGTTGAAATTTTAATACCAAGCTAACACTGGTAATGAGCCAATAAGACTCTACAGTACGATTGTGGAACGTCTCAAAAGTGTGTTGTCGATATGTGACCCTGGACCACAAAACCAGTCTTAAGTAACATTGGTATATTTGTATTAATAGCCAAAAATACACTGTATGGATCAAAATGATTGATTTTTTCTTTTATGCCAAAAATCATTAGGATATTAAGTAAAGATTATGTTCCATGAAAATATTTTGTAAATTTCCTACCGTAAATATATCAAAACTTAATTTTTGATTAGTAATGTGCGTTACTAAGAACTTCATTTGAACAACTTCAGAGGTGATTTTTTCAGTATTTAGATTTTTTTTTTGCACCCTCAGATTCCAGATTTTCAAATAGTTGTATCTCGGCCAGATATTGTCCTATCCTAACAAACCATACATCAATGGAAAGCTTATTTATTCAGCTTTTAGAAAAAAACTCTTATGACTGGTTTTGTGGTCCAGGGTCACATATTGTTACAATGTCAGATGATGTTTTGAATTGAGCAAAAAAAAGACAAAAGGATCATTCAAGATCATTTAGTTGCCTTTAGATGGATTGGCTTTTGTAATATACGTATATGTGCACTACTAGTCTCTTATGCTCTCCAAGGTTGCATTTATTTAATCAGAAATACAGTAAAAGCAGTAATCTTTGGTATTTTAAACTGTAATATTATTACAATTTAAAACAACTGTTAAAATAAATTACTACAGCAGTCCTCAGTGTCACATGTTCCTTCAGAAATCATTCTGAAATGGTAATTTGGTGATCAAGAAACATTTATTATAATCAATGTTGAAAACCGTTGTGCTGCTTCATATTGTGGAAACCATTGATGAATAGAAAGTTTTTAAATAGAAATCTTTAGGAACATTATAAATGTCATTACAAACAGGAAGTACTCTTGATTTCCTCCAGAGCTTTGTAAAGATTATGATGGAATCATATACCCCTCAGTCCTGTCACAGCCCTGTTTTGCACTGTCCATCATCCATACAGGGTGATGAAGAGCTCATAGGTTGCCGAGCGTGCCAGATGCACATGCAGTATGCTGACGCATGTTTATCCCTGGTCACACAAATTAGCTCTCAGAGCTTCTGAGCTATACACATTCATTTCTTCCTTTCTTTGTATATCAATGAACATTTGCGTTTAAGTAACAGATACAAAAGGTCAACATAAAAATCTACAGTCTCATAAAGTTTGTAGACCATGCCAAAAATTGACTCAAGTGCCTTGCAGCTCAGTTAAACCACTAATGAGAGTTACCTAGCTCTTTTTCCCAGCACTGGAGCAAATCTACGGTCCAGCTACTGGAATGGATTTTCTTACTAGACTCGTCAAATATTTCTTACGATTGTCATCTTTCAACTGAAGCCCAGTGATCATGACCAGACTTAATCTTTCCTGACATTGTTCTGCATCACATAACTTGTCTTGCTCACCTGGGAGGGCAGGAAGCACTAATACCTTGAAGGAACTTCAGGTTGTTTGACAGACCAATGAACTCACAATATGTATCATAGCTGACTCTGTCATTGTCTTTTCTCGCAACCTAGATTGAAGGGAACTTCCTGTTGCTGAGACGGAGTGCAGATTGAATTGTCTCAGAATGAAGTCTCTGATTGCAGAGGCTTTGTGTCTACAGTGAAGCTTATGCTAATAGACCAGACTCCAGTGCTGCATTGGATTAGTCTGACCATGATTTGACTTGGCTCAATCATGCTGTACGTCATCGGTTCTGCCCAAACACCATTATCATATATGGCCAAAAGGAAATTAACGTAAATCTCAGAAGTAAATATAAGGTGTACATGCAAACCCTATTGAGATACATGCATCTTTAGATGGAGCATTGCTCATTCCCTGGTTCGTTTTGACCCCAAGATAACTGTTACCACCAAAAAGCTCAAGCATTTCCTGCACCTTACCTCTAAATGAGTTGTGGCTATATGAATGACATTTTCTTTGAGTCATAAAGTACAAAGCATTTTGATTTGCTCACATCTTGCTTTTGAACATACTGCAGGAAATTGGTTTGCAAAGGTAAAGATATTCTAAATTTGCACTAAATAGTGCAAAAAACCTTGACATGCTGATGGAACTGGTATAAACTGGCTATGTTTCAATAGATGGTGAATCTCTCACTTCATAAAGCCTAATGAGATGTGTACTTATGGGCTGCCTTACAAAAGACTGTCTGTCTGTCCCCTGAGGAGGGGTATGGAGGTCTTTCAGATCAATGACCAAGCAGTGGGAGGCACAGACAATGGACCAATAAAGCACAGAAGTAGCGTGAGAACGTCTGAATAAAAGATTAGTCATGTTGTTTGGAAATGGACGTACAGCAGTACCTAATTATATTGCGTTTTGAGCTAATTAATGCTGGTGTGAGCTTGTAAACAGCCATTGCTCATAACTACCACATCATTATTAATCCGAGCCGCACTCATTGACGTGCTTATATTATTTTCCATGTTTCTCCCTTTGGAACAATCACCCCCGGACTGGAACTATAGTGTGGACTGGGGCCTTTGGTTTGGAGATAACAGGAACCAGTGACAAGCACATTCCGAATCCGTCGTCGCCAGTTAATCTAGGCCTGCTGCCGTGTCTTATTAGACCGTTATCCACATCACTTCATCACTGGTCTTTCCGCAGAGGTGTGGAAATAAAGCTCACTGATCCCAGACCAACCTTGGAAAGAGTAAATAAATAAATGAATGTCAACAATATGAACCAAATGAAAGATTGGGTGTGTTTAAATGCCAAGGTCTATGACTCGATTTTTATGATTTTTTTAATGGATTGTCAAGCAATAGTGCTGCAGCATATCAGTACCATTGTGTGATAGTTGATTTTCTATTTCATTTACACTTCCTTACCTTTTTGTTCTGTTTTTTCTTCTCTTTTCTTTTGATCTTGATCAACTACTGATAGGCTGGTAATTCATGCACCATATTCTATTGACATTTTGTAAATGGCCTACTTCGATCAATCTTAAATATTACTATTATAAATTTAAGGAATATTATCAGTAGCAAGTACAAAAATGTTTATTATGATCTGGCTCTTCAGGGTGATAGGCCTAACCAATATGATACTGATAATTATCAATATAAGCAAAATGTACAGGGGAGACTGGGGCTTGTTGTCATTAGGCTATCTCGTAATGGGCCAAATAAGGTTGTAGCATCATATCTCTTTAAATTTTTACAGAAAATCAAACTAACTGATCTTGCATTGTTGCTTCAGCACTTGTTGACATGTAACAATAATTTTTATTGGTCTTGAGTTTTTAAGGCGGGCAGGGCAGAGTGTTACATGAAGCTTGTCAGAATTGTAAGGTAATTGAGCCTGACATAGAAAATTTCGTTAATCACTAATAAGGGTACTAAAGCTATTATAAGTAAGTTTACCAACAAAGCAAAGGTTTTTGAACAATGTTTTGACATGCTCTTTCAAATGAAAAAGTTTAATTTATAAAAGAAACTTTGATTTTTGTGAAAAAAGGTCATTTTAGGTAGAAATCGCTGGTTAAGCTAAAATGGGCCACAATTTTCAGCTAAAATGGGCTGCATACACACACACACACACACACACACACACACACACTTAGACAGAAATTGAGGGTGAAAAATAGTTTTATAGGCCTAGATATGTATCCATACAAAATCTTGTCTTTTAAAAAAAAAAATTGCATTGCAGACAGTATTGCAGGAGGACAAGCAAAGAAAGGACGAGAAGAGAAAGGGAAAGAAAGGAAGATATCAGTAAAATGGGCTGCATACACACACACACACAGAGAAATTGAGGGTGAAAATAGGTTTATAGGCCTACTGTAGATATGTATCCATACAAAATCTTAACAGTCTTAAAAAAATACAAGCATACACACATACATGCACACAAAAGACACCAATGCACAGAAACACACACCTATACAACATGATCAGTTCATTTTTAATTGCATTGTTTAATTAAATATTCATTCAACGTTCTATTTAATGAAATACATTTATAAAGACAATTTATGAAGACAATAGCGTCAATTTACTGTTAAAAATAATGTTGTGCCTTGGCTCAAGAAGGTACCTGCTGATACGCTAACTCTCATAATTTTAAAACTTTTATAATTTTTCACATTTAAAAAATATAAATATATTTAAGGGACCCATGCTAAATTATGAGAATATCATTAAATCTCATGTATAGCTTATTTGATGGTATTATAAATCACCAAAACGTGGCCCATTTTAGCTGACTTCACCCTACAGTAGGTGACTGTCAAAATCATTTTAATCAGTAAGTGACAACTAATCCTGTTTCTCGTTGTATATACAATAAACACAAGTTATCTTACTTTTTGTTTTATTTTCCCTTTTTTAAATATACCATAATGATCTAAGTGTCGAATAGTTCTCGATTGCTGAACATTTTCTTCTGGTCGGGCTGGTCATTTCTGACTTTCCAGAGCCGCGCGCTCCTCCCCTCCTCCGCCTGATCTCTTTATAAATCCAGAGAGAAAACATCATTATCAGACTGACAGAAGCATCTATCTGAGCCACGCACCTCTCCATATTCTGCTATAAAAACAGGAGCTCTCATCTATGCTCTCCAACAAGCTTGACGGACCGCGTCGAGGACGGTCCTTTGACTCCATCAATAAGAGTTACGAAGAGAAGCAACTCAACAATGAGGTGAAAGAACTTTTGACATATATTCAAAATGCTAACATTTTTGCTAATATTTTTACATATCAAAAGGTGATAGAAAGGCGAGCTGTCAGAACGCTTGATAAAATGAATTTTGTTGCGCTGCTAGTTTTGAGAATTTAAGTGTGCATTGCAATCATCAATTAGGCTACTGATGTTTAAAGACTCTAAGAAAGGAATAAAATAGCTGATATATATTTTAATGTTAATTCTTTCCAAAAACTGAATTAATAACATTATTAAATATTATGTACTCAACATCATTACATGTATAGGGCCTATAGTTATATGATAAAACTTTCCACATTTATTTTTGAATATGCATGAACTTCTGATCTGTTGTGCATTATATATTGCAAAATGGTCGTTTGTTGATGCCATTGGCTTTTACATGACTTTAAAGTTGCTGTCCACCACATAGTGCTGGTCTAGTCATATAAATATTTCATAGCATCCTACCCAACCTTGTGAAAATAATGATCTTTACATGTTATTTGCCTGTGAATAACGATTTCCAACTTGAAAAACATGTCAAAAACAAACATAAGTTCACTCACATGGGATATTAAACATCTGCTCTGTAGTAGAGAGATTGTCATGCTAATGTGAAAAGACACCTGAGTAAACCCAATGATACTGATTATAATAGTACTCTCTCTCTCTCTCTCTCTCTCTCTCTCTCTCTCTCTCTCTCTCTCTTATTTATTAAGTTGAACAAAACTACTTTTCATAAGACAGATGAGAACAAAGACAAGATACGTTCCTCCAAGAGAGAGCATGCTGCAATTGTCTTCTCTCTGAAGAATGAAGTTGGAGGGCTTGTGAAGGCATTAAAATTATTTCAGGTACATTTAATGTTTTACAACAATAACTTTGAAATCCTATAATGGAAAGTATGCACTGTCCAAGAATGAAGAAAATTTATAGATACTGTATCAAGTTCCCCCTCCTGCAGAGTAAAAGTTATCACAAATTATAAATCTGGTATGTCTTCAAATATATTTATTATACAAATGAATGTGTTAACGTATAAATGTTAATCAAACAGAAAGTATGGGATTTATATTCTATTTAAATTTACAGTGGACTAAATTACATATTTTTCATTATAAACAGGACAGCCAGGTAAAGCTTTTACATATTGAGTCACGTAAGTCTCGACGGCGTAACTCAGAGTTGGAAGTATTGGTGGATTGTGACAGTGATCGAGAAACTCTAAAAGATATCGTTCAGCTGCTGCGCAAACAAACAAGCATTATAACCATGGACTCACCTGATAAGTTCTGGAATCCAGCAAACGGTATTGTGTTTGACTCCTTCTTTAGATAGATGAGTACTGCACAGAAATTTGTGTATAAATCTTGTGTAACACTGTGAAAACACATTTTTCAGATCTTGCTGAGGTGCCTTGGTTCCCCAAGAAGATCTCAGATCTGGATAAGAGTGCCTGTCGTGTTCTGATGTATGGGTCAGATTTGGATGCAGATCATCCGGTCAGTATTGCCTTACTTTTTGCTAGAGAATTAGGCAAGAGAAATTCACTGATAATAGGATTTATGTCATACTGATCATGTAATACTCTTCAGTATTTGAGCTGGTGAAAAATTCCAAGACCTTGTGTATGAAAACCGTATGCATTTGTTCCTATGTCATTTCAGGGATTCAAAGACAACATTTATCGTAAGAGAAGGAAATATTTTGCTGATCTTGCCATGAGTTACAAACAGTACGTTTAACAATAAGGCTTTAAAACGCTTACGTTAATTCCACATATTTATTTTTAATATTCACATGATTCTCTCTCACTCCGCAGTGGAGAACCTATACCACATGTAGAGTTTACAGAGGAAGAGGTGAAGACGTGGGGTGTTGTTTTCCGGGAGTTGAATAAGCTGTACCCTACACATGCCTGTCGAGAGTATCTGAACAACCTGCCTCTGCTCACCCAGTTCTGTGGCTACAGAGAGGACAACATACCACAGCTGGAGGACGTGTCCAACTTCCTGAGAGGTGAGACTGAGTGCACACACAGTGATTAAGTATGTGATACGGTTTAAAGGGGTCATATGATGTGATTTCAAGTTTTCCTTTCTCTTTGGAGTGTTACAAGCTGTTTGTGCATAGATAAGATCCCTGAAGTTGCAAAGACTAAAGTCTCAAAACCAAAGAGATATTCTTTATAAAAGTTAAGACTCAACCATGCCCCCCTAAAACGGCTCATTCAAACACGCCCCCACATCTCTAAGTCATGGTGTGGGGAGATTTGCAAAACACCGCCCAAATGTATACGCAATGAAAGAGGGCGGGACTTTTATTCTCGTTGTAGTATTGTCGCTGCCGTTGGCGTTATGTCCTGGAGACGCTGTGTTTCGTTGTGAAAGAGAAGCTACTTTGTTTGGGCTTCCAAAAGAAGACACAACTAGAAATCAGTGGTTAAGTTGTATTTACAACACTGTTCCAGAACAGTTCAACCCAAATATTCGAGTGTGTGCAGCACATTTTATGGCGGACTATTTCCTGAACCTGGAAGTAGCCTGCCAGCTGTGCTCAAAGGCTGTTTCTATAAAGTGGGGCAGTTCCAACTTTGCAAGGACAGTCTGGCGCTTCTGACTCACAGCCTGTAAGTATGTTTTCATATTTAAAGAATTTGCCACTGACTATTCAAACGCGAGTTTTGAGCTGTGTAGAGTAACATTAGTGATTGTTGTTTGTCGTTTCTCCGATCACAAATGCAGACATGGTAATGTTTACGCAGCGCGATGCAATGTGACGCGTAAAATGACAGTATAAGTCATTATAGCCAGTAATTATGTCCCCACTGGATGCAACAAATGCCTCGTTTGTAATGGGTTTTATTGTTTTTGTGTCGTCGCGCCGGGACCTGGCATCACAATACGGTAAGGGGCGTAACATTTCCGCCTCACGCTTGAGGTATTCGGCCAATCACAACGCAAGGGATAGCTGGCCAATCAGAGCACGCCTCGCTTCTCAGAACGATGAGCTTTGTAAAAATCGACGCGTTTCTGAAAAGCGGGGCTTAGAGGAGCAATAATATTGTGCAGTATGTGGAAGATAATGTGTTTTTTGAACCTTAAACCGTATAAACACATTGCATTACACCAAATACACAAAATAATGTTCTTTTAGCAACGTCATATGACCCCTTTAACTTTGCAGTAGCTACAATATGAGCTGAGAAGTATTAGTTGTGTCACCAGCAGAGGGCAGTAGTTGTATGGCTGTTGTATGTGTGTTTCAGAGCGAACTGGCTTCACCATTCGCCCTGTTGCTGGGTACTTGTCACCAAGAGACTTTCTGGCTGGTCTGGCCTTCAGAGTGTTTCACTGTACACAATATGTGCGTCACAGCTCAGATCCTCTCTACACTCCTGAACCGTGAGTACAAAGCATACTGTATGTCCTTTTATCTCTTCAGACCTGTTTATTGACACAATCTTTTGAAATAGGCTTTTATGAAGGAGCATCCATTGTTGAAGCAACACCCACAGTCTGTCACACCTGATACATGAACATGCAGAAATAAAAACAAACACATCACCTTTTAATCAAACTGAATCCAGATGATTTAAGCAGTTTATATTTTGCACTTTGGGGTTTGGGTTCCATTCATGGGTGAAGCAACTTCATGGATCAAGGTTAAATCACTGTTTAATTTTGTTAATTTTGAAAATTGAATAAAAATTGGTGTATTTTTTTTTGTACAGACCTTGTTTAAATTTTAACATTCAGTTAATTTTTTTTTTTTACCTTTTTACAATCATTTGGCATGAAACATTGTTTCAATGTTTTTCAGTGTTGAAACAACAACTGAAATTCTTTCAACCACATTTTAATATTTAAACTCGGTCACATGATTTCAGAATGATCAAATTTGTAATAATTCTTAATAGCCAATGCTCTCAATAATCGTTTTATATTTATGGCAGTTATTAAAGTGCCCCTATTATGCTTATTTAAAAATCATAAATTTATTTATTTATGTATTTTTTTTTTTTTTTTTTTTTTTTGGTGGGGGGTTTTGTTAAACATTTTTGTTAACAACGTTTTTGTTAAACAACATTTTTTGATGTACCTACAGTAAGTCACAGAAATAATGGCAGGACTACATACAAAGTGTTTTAGGCAAGAGTTTTCTACTAGAGAGATTATCCTTTTGGTGTTGACTTTGTTGTGCTTTGTATCTTTGCAGATGGTTTACATTCACAAACATATTTATTACACAAAAGGAAAGGTAAAATCATAAAAAAAGCATAAAGGTGCCCTTTAAAAGAAATACTCAATGTAGTAATCCAGAAATCACTCAGAAATCAATCATTTTCTTCACAGAGCTACAAATCTACAGCAGAAACAGTGTTCACATCAAATCTTTATACGAGCTTGCTCCTGCTTCACTTACACACTGGTTGTATATGTCTTGTGGACTAGGCCTTATTCTGCCTTTTTCAACAAACAATTAAAGAGATCTTCATGTCTGTGTCTTTCAGGGACACATGTCATGAGCTGCTGGGTCATGTGCCTCTGTTGGCCGAACCCAGTTTTGCACAGTTCTCTCAGGAATTAGGACTGGCTTCTCTCGGGGTGTCTGATGATGCCGTGCAGAAATTAGCAACAGTATGTATTTCTGTACATTTTGCTGTCCTACTGTTTATACAGTATATAGGCATAAAGCCTTAATATTGTTTGCATTAGTTTTGACAGTTGTTATGTTGGTGTGTGTGCCATTGCAGTGCTATTTCTTCACGGTGGAGTTTGGCCTGTGTAAGCAGGAGGGGTCACTCAGAGCATACGGAGCTGGGCTTCTCTCTTCCATCAGCGAACTTAAGGTGGATACATATCAGTTTTAGAATGATAGATAACAACAATAATCTTTTTATGTTTAATATAATAACTAGTTTCAACAATAAATATGAATAAAATGCTAGTTTGCTTTTTAAATGTCTTTAAAAAAAATACCAAACCTGCATTCATTTGATCAAAAACACAATAAAAATAGGAATATTGTTAAATATTATTACAATTTAAATGAACTGTTTTCTATTTAATATAATTTAAGCTGACTTTTCAGCAGCCATTACTCTAGTCTTCAGTGTCACATGACACTTCAGAAATCATTCTAATATGCTGATTTAATTCTCAAGAAACATTTATCATGAAATTTTTTGTGTAAACTCTGAAAGTTCAAAAGAACAGCATTTATTTGAAACAGAAATCTTGTGTAACATTAAAAATGTCGTTATTGTCACTTTTGATACATTTACTGCATCCGTGCTATAGATAAAAGTATTAATCTCCTTAAAAAACTCTTATTGACCCTAAATTTTGAGCAGTATCATAACTGCTGTTAATGAATTTAACTGAAGTGAATGACTCTGAAACACGTGTTTTGTTTTGAAGCACTCTCTCTCAGGTTCTGCTAAAATCCTGCCCTTTGAGCCCAATGTTACCTGTAAACAGGAGTGTCTCATCACCACCTTTCAAGATGTTTACTTTGTTTCAGAGAGCTTCGAGGAAGCCAAATTTAGAATGCGGTAAGTCTGTTTTTAAGGACATGATCTGTTATTTCTGCACGCCCATATCATTGTTCTTTTACTTTAACAATATTTCCTCTATTTTATTTTTCACAGTGAATTTGCAAAGACAATCCAGCGTCCATTCTCCCTGCGGTATAACCCTTACACACAAAGCGTGTGTGTGCTGAAGGACATGCCCAGCATCAACGATGTGGTCGAGGAGCTCAGACACGAGCTGGACATTGTAGGAGATGCTCTCTATCGACTCAGTGCACACCTTGGCGTCTGAAACCATTATGACTCTTGCTCATATTAATACCTTTTATTCCTGCTATCTCTTATATCAAAGCACGTTACTCAACATTCAACACTGCAATAGTATTATCTCATTATATGCCTTCTCTGAGTGCAGAGGTGAATCACTCTTAATGTCTCTTTGAGCACCTTTCCTCTGCTACTGAAAATCTGCCAAATACCACAAAGCACTTAAGTATCCAAACACTGCTTTCAAGAGAGTCTTTAAGTGCACTTTAAATACACCAACCAGCTCAGAGTCCTTCACTGCTATTCAAACACCACCACAGCAAAAACTACAGCCATCATATTGTCTCATGATCACTATATTCATACAGTCTATATACTCTAACCTCCTCTCCAGTCTCTGTAAATACACAGAAAACATGGAAATTGTTCATACCTGCAGAGTTTATAATCTTCGAAGACAAAGCTTAGGTTTGAAAAGCACTTCTACAAACGTTATATCTTGAGGCTTTTACACATTTGTGTTATAGTTGTTAAATATACACACTCTAAACTAAAATTTAGATGACCAGTTAAAGGCCTTGTTTGCTTTCCCAACATCAAACCTACTGTATCTTCTAGTAAATAGACCCATTAATTTCCATGAGCTGAATAATTTATTTATTGGTGTTTAATTGTGATATAAAAACATATATTATAACTAAAATGTTTCACCTTTTTCTTTTTATCCTGATGTGAATCTGAAACTTTGGTGTGTATATTGTGTGTTTTGTGTTGTGAAGACTGTAATCCTTGCTGCTTGTTCATGGCCATTCATGTTTATGCTTACAGAATACTAATTAAGTGATTCTTATAAGGAGAGATCAAAATGTAGTTAATAAATAAATGTATAAATGTAGCCAACTTTTATTAAATAATTTGTTAGCAAACTCAGTCTGAATGATTCAAATGGTATTACTGAAACAAAGTAGCTCATAAAACCCACAGTTCTGATATATTTGTTAAACCTGTAAACATTATCATTCATAGCAGTGACGTTACTGTACCCTGCAGTATGATACTGTAGCCAGCAGAGGGCAATGCTGTTGTTATAAAGTGATAACTCAGTAGAACTCAAACTTGAGACCCCAGGTAACAAATCTCAGAACCATGTTTGCAAAAATCAAGGCATATTTCCTGAATTGCTTGCAAACGTTTTCTCTAAATAATCGAGATGATTACGTGGTCCTTGTGTCTGTCATTGTGCAAAAATATTATTTTGTGTTGATTGCTTTTGGTTTGATGTAGGCTATTTGCATTTAGTGTTTGTAGTTTTGTTTATAGTTGTTAGAAAAAAAATATATTGCTAAAATGTCTAAGCAAACTGTAAGAACCTGCAATGTTGATGTGTGCACAGTTGTAATGATCTCTTTTGTTAATATCATATGTACTATTACAGTGGTTCCCAACCACGTTCCTGGAGGCCCCCCAGCACTGCATGTTTTCCTTGTCTGCTTAATCAAACACACCTGATTCAGATCATCAGCTCATTAGTAGAGACTCCAAGACCTGAAATGGGTGTGTCAGACAAAGGGGAGATGCAAAATGTGCAGTGTTGGGGGCCTCCAGGAATGTGGTTGGGAACCACTGTACTATTACATAATACATAATAATCCCACTATGTATGAGTCAATCAAATGACGTTTGGAAACGTTTATTTAAAGAAAACGGATACGAAACCAGAGGCGAGCGCCCGGCCAAAGCGATGTCCAGTTGACGTGCGCTGCATGTTGCTTTGGTCTGCAGTCAGTACTGAAGGGGGGTGCGACAGAGTTACATTCAGATGTTTTTGAAACTAAACCGAATGTGCTAGCTTTTTATTCAGCCAGGTAGGTCTAAGTTTCTATAAACATACTGATTTTAACTGAGCAGATTATTGGGTCATGCACGTATGAAGGTGCATGTTGTAGAATCAACCAGGTTGTTACTGAATCACACTGAAGAGGTACTGAGCTCTCAAAAGAGAACAAATAAGAACTTGGGATATTTCCAAGATCCCCTTTCATTATAGATATGAATACATGTAATTAGATTACAACCCGAGTAGCCTACATTTCAAGGTTTCATTTCATGCACATTATATCTTGTGATGAAGGAGATGCTTGGACTGTATTTAATGGAGGAGCACTAACATCAAAGTACTGTTTCCAGAACCGCTTCCAACAACAGAACGTTCAAAGTCCTCTGGAGATTTCTGGTAGACAGCTACATTAAAAATCAATGATCTTCGGTTTTCATAAAAATGCCATGCACTATGACAATAAAACATGTCATATTGCATTTTAAATAACATTCTGGTTTGTATGGGGTTAATTACCATAGATTTTGCATATATTGTGTGCATTGCACACAGACTAAGTTAATTCATGCAGTTATTCTGTATTTGTAGTTTATGATGCATGAGCCTCTGTCAGTTGCAGCAGTCACTGGGCAAAAAAAAAAAAAAAAAAAGATTTTCCTATCTGCTTATTCACTCGCCTTTCCTATATACATATTCTATAAGCTTAGTGTGCATTTCAAGCTTATTCCAGTGGGGCAGTAAAAAAATCTGTATACACACACTCCAGTGCTCCATTTGTAGTCATAGAAGAGATAGGATGAGAGAGATAGAGAGTCAGAGGGGGCTTGGCTGCTTTACAGGGTTCCCACCAGAAGAGATATGAAAGGGCAGACAGCAGAGAGCTGTAGATGAAATGCATGTGTGTCGATGTTTCATGTGGGCATGCAGTCATTATGCAGTCAGAGCTGCTCTCAACTCAGCACTGATATAAAGATCACAGAGTGACACAAAAGGAAAAAGATGTTTTAATCATTCATATTAAGGCATATTAAAGTGTATAGAACATGAGCAGCAACGTTATTGGGTTTATTCAATATTTGACATTAATATTAACAATTTAGTTATAATAATATTATAATATTCTAAAAAAGAGCATAATACCATCAAGAGCAGATAATCAAAATTCAAAAATTAAATAAGTCCGTAACTTATATATTAAATATTTTAAAGTTGTATTTATAATCTTTTATAATCAACCCCTTTTTCTGTTTTACTCTCTATTTCTATTCTCTCTCTATATTATCTCCTCCCAGAGCTCCTCTATCTCTACTGCCACTAGTCCCAACCACTTAAGCGATTGTGAAGGCTTAATTGGTGTTCATTAAACTTTCAGGGCTGGCTGCTCAATGGCAGGCCGTCCTGTGATAGCACAGGAAGATGAAGTAACAGCATGAGCAGCAGAAGGCCCTGAGCAGACTTCCTGCACATGCTCAGTGGCCTTCAGCCTCATCATCAGCACTGTCACTGATAGTTCAGCTCATTACTCACCTTCAGTGAGTAGCAGAGGAGGTTTTGTCCTGCACAGGATGAAGTCCTGTCATCAGACATGTAACTATCATCACTTAAGGAAATTGAGCTATATAAACAGCAGTTATTTTAAAATTGGAATGTCCAGCAGACCTATTGGTATCTCCTTGGAATCTGATCTCCTAATCCCTCTGAGATATAATGGCTCCAAGCAGAAGACCCTCCAGGGATTTCCTGATTTCAGTTCTAATTGGAATCCAACCTGCAAGTGAAATCCTGCCCTATTCCCAAGCACAGCATTGATCTTTGTATCAGTGAAAAGGTTTATCTTACTTGTAATGTATTATTTAAAGAAAGGACAGTGCAAGAGAAAAATGACTTGTCTCAATTGCTGTCAGCTGATGGGAGATTTAGTGGCTGTAGTGTCATTTGCCTAAACCCATGGATTGGGTTTAGGCACTTTTGGAAGTGTGGGCAGGTGCCAAATCCTGCTGGAAAATGAAATGACTTGTCTCAATTGCTGTCAGCTGATGGGAGATTAGTGGCTGTAGTGTCATTTGCCTAAACCCATGGATTAAAGGTTACCATATTTCTGGAACCGAAGATTTGTACAATTTTTATTTTTAATTCATGCATATTTAGCACAAACTTACCACACTACCTTCCCTTTGCACAATGCTCACTGGAGCAAGATGTTACCCAGATATAAATAATATATAATATACATAACATAATACAATAATAAATATATATGATATTATATGCGTGCGCGTGTGTGTGTGTTTGCGCGCTGATATACAGGTGCATCTCAATAAATTAGAATGTCGTGGAAAAGTTCATATCAGTAATTCAACTCAAATTGTGAAACTCGTGTATTAAATAAATTCAGTGCACACAGACTGAAGTAGTTTAAATCTTTTAATTGTTTTAATTGTGATGATTTTGGCTCACATTTAACAAAAACCCACCAATTCACTATCTCAACAAATTAGAATACTTCATACGACCAATAAAAAAGATTTTTTAGTGAATTGTTGGCCTTCTGGAAAGCATGTTCATTTACTGTATATGTACTCGATACTTGGTAGGGGCTCCTTTTGCTTTAATTACTGCATAAATTCGGCGTGGCATGGAGGTGATCAGTTTGTGGCACTGCTGAGGTGGTATGGAGGCCCAGGTTTCTTTAACAGTGGCCTTCAGCTCATCTGCATTTTTTGGTCTCTTGTTTCTCATTTTCCTCTTGACAATACCCCGTAGATCCTCTATGGGGCTCAGGTCTGGTGAGTTTGCTGGCCAGTCAAGCACACCAACACCATGGTAATTTAACCAACTTTTGGTGCTTTTGGCAGTGTGGGCAGGTGCCAAATACTGCTGGAAAATGAAATCAGCATCTTTAAAAAGCTGGTCAGCAGAAGGAAGCATAAAGTGCTCCAAAATTTCTTGGTAAACGGGTGCAGTGACTTTGGTTTTCAAAAAACACAATGGACCAACACCAGCAGATGACATTGCACCCCAAATCATCACAGACTGTGGAAACTTAACACTGGACTTCAAGCAACTTGGACTATGAGCTTCTCCACCCTTCCTCCAGACTCTAGGACCTTGGTTTCCAAATGAAATACAAAACTTGCTCTCATCTGAAAAGAGGACTTTGGACCACTGGGCAAAAGTCCAGTTCTTCTTCTCCTTAGCCCAGGTAAGACGCCTCTGACGTTGTCTGTGGTTCAGGAGTGGCTTAAAAAGAGGAATACGACAACTGTAGCCAAATACCTTGACACGTCTGTGTGTGGTGGCTCTTGATGCCTTGACCCCAGCCTCAGTCCATTCCTTGTGAAGTTCACCCAAATTCTTGAATCGATTTTGCTTGACAATCCTCATAAGGCTGCGGTTCTCTTGGTTGGTTGTGCATCTTTTTCTTCCACACTTTTTCCTTCCACTCAACTTTCTGTTAAGATGCTTGGATACAGCACTCTGTGAACAGCCAGCTTCTTTGAATGTTTGTGGCTTACCCTCCTTGTGAAGGGTGTCAAAGATTGTCTTTTGGACAACTGTCAGATCAGCAGTCTTCCCCATGATTGTGTAGCCTAGTGAACAAAACTGAGAGACCATTTGAAGGCTCAGGAAACCTTTGCAGGTGTTTTGAGTTGATTAGCTGATTGTCATGTCACCATATTCTAATTTGTTGAGATAGTGAATTGGTGGGTTTTTGTTAAATGTGACCCAAAATCATCACAATTAAAAGAACCAAAGACTTAAACTACTTCAGTCTGTATGCATTGAATTTATTTAATACACGAGTTTCACAATTGGAGTTGAATTACTGAAATAAATTAACTTTTCCACAACATTCTAATTTATTGAGATGCACCTGTATTTTTGTGGAACCTCTGATACATTTTTCAGAATTCCTTGATGAATAGACAATTCAAAAACACAATTATTGGAAATATTTCTTTGTGATAATGTAAAAGTCTTTACTGTCACTTTTAAACAAATTAATTTCATCCATGATGAATGAAAGTATTAATTTCTTTCAAAAAAAAAAAAAAACTCCATATGCACACTCACTGGTTTCTATTTTATGAGGACTTCCCATAGACGTAATACATTTTATTCTGTAAAAGCTGTATATTCTTGGCCCCAATAGCCTAGTGGGCAGTGCACTGATATATATGTGTGTGTGTGTGTGTGTGTATATATATATATCTGGGGACCAAAAAACAACAACAGTAAATTACTGGTATTATTATTATACTTGTTTGGTCCTTATAATGTACACACACACACATACACACACACACACACAGTTTTATAAAAATAGCAAGGTTTTGTAAATCTGCATGAAATATCTGACTGGAAATAGATTTATATTTATTCATTGAACACTAACATGCTACTCCATTAAGTGACATTAAAACATTTGTATTTATTACATTTTATTAATCTCTTCATAATGATTCCTGAGCTTATATCCAAATTTTATGTCTTACATGCTGTTTTTTGTTTTTTTGGCACTGGTTGGGCACTAGGGATAAGGAGCATAAACCCACATGAATGAGGCTTTGCTGTTCCTGCAGGTTAAAACCCACTGTTGCATTTCTCTCCAATCAGAAGTGCTACTATTTGTCTCTTTACCTCGACTCGGGCCATCCTCCAGAATTTTACAGGTGTTCAACCTCTTGTGTGTGAAGGTGTGTAGATGGTAATTTATGATAACTGTAATTGGAGAAGGTGAATAACCAGGGTTGAGATTTCATGCACACACATAAACACAGGTATGTAATTATTGGCAAGGTAATTATCACTGTAAATACCCCAATTATCACTGGGTCTAGTTTTGTTTATGTACCTCATGAACAGCACTGGATCTATGTAGGCAGACTGTAATGATACCGTTACTGACATAGAATAGCATCAGTGATAATTATGTGAAGAACTTTGTGTTCTGATGTGTGAACGTGTCTGATGAATCGCGGACCCAAATAGCATGTACAAATGTAACCAGGCAGCAGGGAGGCATGGGAGAAATGGGCTGCCCTTGAAAGCAGATCACATACTTGTGTTGCTATGGCTACGGTCCCTATTAGGTAACTAGGTTGCCAAGTGTCTGAAAAGATCAAAGCTCAGCAGCAGAGCAAAGAACTGGGGGTACATGCACTCAAACAGAGAAAACACAGACCCTTGCACCCGGACACACGCTCACACGGGGCCACACATGCACTTAGCTTCCTGTCAGTCAACATGGATACAAAAAAAGACAAAATCATAAATCAAACCTTGGGAGCATTTCATTTGACACATTTTAGGATGTATTTAGACATATATAACAGACATTCAAAGTCTTAAAGACATACACAGTCAGAGCTGGTTAGATTACTTACAAATTGTAATCTGTTACTGATTCCAAATTACATGACAAAAATTGTGGTTAGTAACGTAATCCATTACATTACACATTTTAGGTAATATAATCAGACTGCTTTTAGATTACTTTTGACCTATCTCGTTTTTCACATTGATTTAAATAGGATAAATTTGAACTATATTGACATAAAATAAAAAGAGTAAGAAAATATATTCCATTTGTTGTTATCAACAACATGAAGTGCACTAGACATTATATTACGTTTCCCAAACTGGGTTTGTGAAGGATCTGCAGGGGGTTTATGAGTATAATGAAAAGTTAATAATTAATTAAAACATAAAAATGTTAAATTACAACAAATAATTTTAAAATTAATCAAAATAAAACACTTGAAAAAAAAAATGAAATACTTTATTTGTTTACCTGCATATCATGTGACCATAACCAACAACAGAGAACCACTAACATGCAAATGTGATACTTCATTATTAAAATATTTATTTTAAAATCTCAGGGGTTCTTCAAATTAAATATATTAGGTGAAAGAGGATCAGATGACAAAAAAGTTGTTGAATTTGTGCATTTTAATGTGTTTGAAAGACAAACACCTTCCAAAGTAATGCATGGTACAATAACCGACTGAGTGATACTTCAAATTAAAATTAAAGTGTTCATCAGTAGTTGATACAATGTTTAAACACTTCTTAAACCTGAAATGATTTTTCAGATCATCAAAATGGCACCACACATGGCAGCCACAGTGCTTAGCTCTCCAGTGTTTGTACCGTTTTTGTTAGATTTTCCTGGTTTTTTGTTTTTCAAACACGATCAGTTTTACCAGGGATGAACTTCTGAACATTTGGCAGAACACACCACAAAATCTTTTACCAGATTTCGTTTATTCAGATGTTTTGCTGAACGTTGTAGTCGGCGGAGCAGCAGCGCTGTTCAGACGCTTCAGGACGCGCAGACGGGGGAAGCGAGCCGGCGCAGTCGTGAAGCTCAGACAGCGCGGATTCAGAATGGCGCTGCCTAGCATCCATCTGGCAAATCTCCTCTCTCAACCCAACAAAACAGACGAACTTCTTCTGCTCTCCCAGACAAATAAGGATTTTTCAAACTCTAGTGTTCTGTGTTTCACAGAAACCTGGCTGAATGACGCCATTCCGGACAGCGCGTTTCATCTACTGGGCTTTCAGCTGTTTAGAGCGGACCGCGACACAGAATCAACGGGGAAATTGCGCGGCGGAGGGACATGCTTTTACAGCAATGAAAGGTGGTGTACAGATGTAACTGTGTTAAAGAAGATGTGCTGTCCCGACCTAGAAGCACTCTTCATTAACTGTAAGCCGTTCTATTCGCCGCGGGAGTTTTGCTCGGTCATTCTCGCGAGTTTTTACATTCCTCTGCAAGCACATGTGAGCCTGGCTCTACAGAAACTCGCTGATCTGATCACCGAGACTGAGCAACAACACCCGGACTCTGTTTTAAACATTCTAGGGGACTTTAATAAAGCAAATCTCTCCCGTAAATCACTGCCAAAATACAGACAGCATGTTACATGTCCCACCAGAGACAGTAATATATTGGATCACTGTTACACAGCAATAAAGGATGCATATCACTCTGTCCCATGGGCAGCTTTAGGACTCTCTGATCACTGTTTAGTTCATCTTATACCGACCTACAGGCAGAAACTGAAATCAGCTAAACCTGTATTAAGGACTGTAAAAAGATGGACTAACGAAGCAGAGCGGGATTTACAAGCCTATTTCCACCTCACTGATTGGACTGTTTTTGAAGCTGCTGCCACTGATCTGGACCAGCTCACAGAGACTGTAACATCTTACATTAGTTTCTGTGAGGATATGTGCATTTCTATCAGTTCTCATTTAACCTACAACAATGACAAACCATGGTTCACTGCAAAACTCAGACAGCTCCGTCAGGCCAAAGAAGATGCTTGCAAGAATGGGGACAGATTCTTGTAGAAACAGGCCAAATACACACTGGAAAAGGAGATCAGAGTGGCAAAGAGGAATTATTCTGGAACGCTAAGGAACCACTTCTCTTCCAGTGATCCTGCTTCAGTGTGGAAAGGTCTGAAAGACATCACCAATTACAAGACACCATCCCCCAGCACTGTGGAGAATCAACAACCGGCAGATGATCTGAATGAGTTTTATTGCAGGTTTGAAAAAACACCATTCACACCTCCTGCAACCCCCCTCTCCCCCTCTCCTGCACTGCAGATCAGTGAAGATGATGTGCGTCAGGTCTTCAGAAAGAACAAGAGAAGGAAGGCACCAGGACCAGACGGTGTGACACCAGCCTGACTGAAATCCTGTGCTGACCAGCTGGCCCCCATCTTCACACAGATCTTTAACAGATCACTGGAGCTGTGCGAAGTCCCTGCCTACTTCAAACACTCCACCATCATCCCCGTCCCAAAGAAACCCAAAATTACTGGACTTAATGACTACAGACCTGTGGTTCTAACGTCTGTGGCCATGAAATCATTTGAAAGACTGGTTTTGGCTTATCTGAAGGACATAATTGAAGCCTTACTGGACCCCCTGCAGTTTGCCTACAGAGCAAACAGGTCTGTGGATAATGCAGTCAACATGGGACTGCACTGCATCCTGCAACATCTAGACAGAGCAGGGACTTATGTGAAAATCCTGTTTGTAGACTTCAGCTCCGCTTTTAACACCATCATCCCATCACTCCTCCTGCCCAAACTAACTCAGCTCTCCGTGCCTACCTCTGTCTGTCAGTGGATCAACAGCTTCCTGACAGACAGGCAGCAGCTAGTAAAGCTTGGAAAATTCTCATCCAGCACCCATACGATCAGCACTGGCGCCCCTCAGGGTTGCGTCCTCTCCCCACTGCTCTTCTCCTTCTACACCAATGACTGCACATCTAAAGACCCCTCTGTCAAGTTCATGAAGTTTGCAGGCGACACTACAGTCATCGGCCTCATCCAGGACGGTGACGAGTCTGCCTACAGACAGGAGGTTAAGGAGCTGGCTGTCTGGTGCAGTCTTAACCTGGAGCTTAACACGCTCAGAACTGTGGAGATGATCGTGGACTTCAGGAGAAACCCCCTTGCACTCCCCCACTCACCATCATGAACAGCTCTGTGACTGCAGTGGAGTCATTCAGATTCCATCTCCCAAGACCTGAAATGGGACACTCACATTGACTCCATTGTTAAAAAGGCCCAACAGAGGTTGTACTTCCTTTGTCAGCTAAGGAAGTTCAACCTGCCACAGGAACTGCTGAAACAGTTCTACTCCACCATCATCGAATCCGTCCTCAGCACTTCAATAACTGTCTGGTTCAGCTCAGCTACCAAATCTGACCTCAGTAGACTACAGAGGGTAGTCCGGACTGCTGAGCGAATCATTGGTACAACCCTCCCTACTCTCCAAGAATTGTACTTATCCAGAGTGAGCAAAAGGGCTGGCAAAATCACTCTGGACCCCTCACATCCAGCACACTCTCTCTTTGAACTGTTGCCATCTGGTTGATGCTACAGACCACTGCGCACCAGAACAGCCAGGCACAGAAACAGTTTCTTCCCTCAGGCAATCCATCTCATGAACCCTTGACAATAAATGTGGAACACACAACACTATTTATACACTTATACACTTATTTTTCTAACACACATACTTATTTACATTTCAAATTTGCACATATCATACCTGTACATACATAATTGACTGTATTATATATTGTGTTGTTGCTATTTTGTACATTGTCTATTTTGTATATTTGTATATTATTCTTTTTATTATCTGTGTCCTGTCCTGTCCTGTCGCTGTCATTCTGTTGCACTGTGGAGCTTCTGTCACTATAACAAATTTTCGTGTGTGTAAACATACCTGGAAATAAAGCTCATTCTCTCTCTCATTCTCATGATTTTTGTAAATCCAGTGGCCACCTGACTAATGATTTAATCTTTGTGTGAATGTCCACAAAACTGGAAGACTTTCTGAGTGTATATAAGCGGTAGGCTATTTTAGAAAGGAAAATTTAAAGGCAGCGGCTATATACACTATTTACACTAAGTGAAAATAGCATATTGTCTTAGCAATAGATGCTATTTAAACTAAGTGCAAATAGTGATGGATGCTATTTACACTAAGTGAAAATAGCAGTATTTTTTAGTGATTTGCTATTTACACTAAGTGCAAATAGCGATGGATGCTATTTACAATAAGTGAAAATAGCAGTATTTTTTAGTGATTTGCTATTTACACTAAGTGCAAATAGCTACAGATTCTATTTTACACTATGTTAAAATAGCTGTATTTTCTGCTATTTATACTACTTATTGCAAATAGTGTTAATTATCTGCACTTCATTATTGTAGTAGTGCATTATAAATCCGTACGCAATAAGTTATTGAGTGTCAATTTTAATTTAAGTTATTAAATGGATGCCACCTTATTGGGACAATAAAGCCCTCCCTACACCTACCCTAACCCTACCCGATACTTTATTTTCAACTTTTTGATTATTTCCTTCATTTTTATTGAAAATAAATGCTTTTCTGATGTGATGTGAAATTTGAAAAGGGAGAAAAAAAGTTTGCCAAAAGGCGGATTCAAATCTGGTTCGTTCGCGTCAAAAGGACTCTGACACATGTTTTACCATCATCACCACTGGAGCTGACGATTGATGACCGTTTTTGGTCATGTTGACTAGCCCAATTACACATTGGTGGGCGGAGTTAGTGTAAATAGCCTCTGCCAACAAGGCAGGCTATTTGCACTTAGTGTAAATAGACACTCCGAAATTGGCAAGATGAAAAGAAAAAGAGGAATTAGAGAAAATCAATAAATTTATTATTGCTATTGTGTAAATAATATGTAATTATGTAATCAATAAAAACTGTAGTCTGATTACGAGTACTTTAAAATGTAATTTAATCTGATTAATTTTTGAAATCTGATTACGTAATCCAGATTACATGTAATCAGTTACTACTCAGATCTGCATACAGTCTATATAAGAAAATAAAATAAAAAGACAAATACAACAAAGTTATTCAAATGGTTCATTTATTTTTCTTAAACTTAATTTGGCTTTACTGAAATCCTTAGAAGTCCTCTAAAAACATTTAGTTGGTTAAATAAATAGTAGGTTATCATAGAGAGTTCATTACGCAGCCTTTCTGACAAGCTGATAAGTGCAATTTGTTAGCAACAAAGCTGGTAATCTGAAGCATCCTCTCAACAGAATTCAGTTATATTTAGCTCATTGTGTAACTGGAATCATGCCTATATAGTTTATTTTCGTAAAAGACTTTTATTTGACTTTTTCAAATGCACATGTGGAACTGAGGTATATTTAATATTTACCATCAACATCATGCAGTTTGCATTCATTAATAACATCTCTTAATCCAACTAACAAATGCAGATTTTACAGTAGCTACCTAAAGATGGAAGGAAAATTTACCTAAGAACAACCTTGCAAGGTCTAGCTACATAGTATAATATAGATAATATTACTGTAATATTTACAAACATATAAATGCTTGGTGACAGATTTAGGGTCAACCTTGGTTCTTAAAATATGAATACATTCTTCTGTGAGCTTCTCTTCGGTGTAAAGTGAACCACTCAATCTAGAGAAGTGTAGCCTTGTGCTATAATGTAAAAATTAAAAAGGCAGATGGTTTTATTTGTGAAAATTTTAGATTGTGTTAAATGTACTATTTTAGTGGTATCTATTTTGGAATCAATTTGAGAGAATTACAGTATCATTCAACACAACATTTGCAACAAAGCTTCTTAGGAAGTATTGCTACTTGTTAATCTGGTTCTTCACTTGTAGATTTTAAAAACTCCATTAAAAACATGTCTTACTCATTGGCAGTGAGTTTACTTCAAAATAACTGGATATAGGTATACTGATGTCAGTTTTTACTGCATAATTCTAAAAGAACACATCAATGTGTGTTTGACACACTTTCTGTTTGAAAAGTTTAAAATCTCACTTCATTTAAATAACCACTTGCTTTCACTGGAGTGTACTGATGTCCTTGCTGGGTTCAGGGAAAGAAAGAGTTAGAATGGAATTAAGAACATTATAAATACATACAACTTGTCCACTAACATTTATAAACTAAACAAATACAGGGCTCAACAATAAGGGCTCAGGGGGTTGGCTCAGTTGTCAGATGCTTAGTCAGACCAGTGCTAACTTTTTCTATATATTTCTTTAATTGTTGTTGCAAAGTCTGCTAAAAAAAAAAAAAAAAGAAAAAAAAAAAAGAAAGAAAGAAAAAAGCCCACCAAGATCAAGGTCGTCTTACTAACATAATATTACTAACATTTCTTTAAAAACTGGTCCACACAAAAATGAAAATTCTGTCACAACTTACTCACCCTCATGTTGTTTAAAACCTGTATGCATTTCTTTCTTCAGTAAGACATAAAAGAACATATTATGAAGAGCATTGCAAACCAGTTACCCATTGACTACCATTGTATGGACAAAAAAAAATCAGTAAAAGTCAGTGAGAAATGAACATTCTTCAAAATATCTTCTTTCATGTTCCAAAGGAATAAATCACACCACCAGTTTGGAACAACATAGGGGAGTAAATAATGATAGAATTTCAAACTCTTTAATAAAACAAGTAAAAACCTAATAATGTATTTGTTGTAACTTTTAATGTAAGGAAATAAATACATTACTGTAAGTTCAAAGAATTCTTATTGTTGAGCCCCGGAATGTAAAAGTTTAAAAGTGCAAACAGCAAACAAAGGCAACTGATGACTTACAGCAGCAGCACAACAGAGAACAACATCATTAGTTTGAGCCCATTCGAATTTAAAGGCAGCTTTGTGAATATTTGTTGTGATTCACAAAAAGAGCAAAAAGTTATTGTATAGGTTTCACCTTATAACCCTGTAAAGATTACTAGATACTCTAAATATTCAGTCGCAAGCGTGGGCAACACGAAAAGCATATTTACCGTACAGACACACATACAAAAACACACACATATTTAACACGCATGCACTCAAATACACATTTTACACACCACTACAAGTTGACAATATTATCAGCCACTGACAAAAAAGTCCCTTTGAAATACATTTAAATGCGTAGAAATGGGTCTTCCACCCATTCGTGTACAACAGACAGACTTATAGAGCGTTATCAAGAAGTGGGAGGGGTGTTCTGGGCCATGCACACAGTGGTTGGAACACCACGATTCATGACACACACAGAGTCTGCAGGCGGTTTGTGCCGGCCCTGCCGAGAAGCCTCTACAGACATGAAAAAGAAGAGAGACAACAGACGAGTTATTACCCAGACACCTAGAGAACAAAGATGGGTGAAGAGGGTGCGGGATGACATGCGAGCCAGCGCAGAGGAGACATGGAAGGGGTCAGGAGGAGTAGGAGGAAGGGATGAAAGGAGAGCAGAGGGTGACATTAATGCAGTCTGCTAGCAAGCACATTTAGCAGGCGTAAAGCAGGCTTTAGCATCATACCTCATTGAGCAGAGTGTATGTTGACACCGCTTGTTCAAAACTTCAGCTTGTTCACAGCATGCAGGTGTTTCACTGTTTCCTTCAAATGTTAATGGTTTAATTCATCACCATGCTCATCAGTGCAGTCTGCCATGCTGCTCCACCTGGAGACATAGTTTCTTTTTCTTTTCACTCGCATCAAAGACCTTCCAATTCAGCTCTTTGTGCCTGTCGACTTCAGGTCAAAGAGAGTATTGGTACATCGTCCAATGAGAGAAACAGAAATAAAACAAACATTCCACTGCAATCAATGAAAAAAAAAAAAAAAACCAAGCGCTCTAACAGGTTTCATAGAAAATTTATTTCATGCTATGGTTGTAGTCATGTTTTCCTGTTTTTCTATGCAGTTATTGTTGCATAACATAGTGCATGCATTTGTTTTTCCCCAAAGTTAGCTAAATTGCATACAATTCTCTTATAATGTAAATATACATTTGTCTTTTTTTGCTTTTCTCTGTTTTAGTACCTAAAAGTAATGAGAGAAAATGTAAAACATCTCGACAGGATGCCGTTTTTCTAGTTTTTGATGTTTTTTCTCCAAAAATAACACTGTTAAAAGTCTGCACTTGATATGTGAAATAAACAGTTGCTCACGACAGTTTGCACAGGATCTATTCACCAATAAGTAAGACATAAAACAGAAAAATAACTCATTTTGCTCAGTTTTTCTTTTCTCTATAAGATCCAGAATCACAAGCATGCCAGACAGAAACAAAGTTGAAAAGTGGAATTTACAATCTATCTGACGGCAGTAACCACTAGCGTCTCATTCAGAATTTGAGGTCAATGTGACCAGAGCTGAGTCATGTGGTTAACAACAAAGACAGAATGAAGAAATCAGTTGCTGAAATAAAGAACATGGTCTCTGAACATCTTATTATCCATGGCTACATGTCAATTCTGCAAAAGTCAAGAACTCTTGAAAGAAAAATATTTGTTTTGTACAGACAGATTCATAACAGATATAGAATATTTTCCTCTTTTTTAATGTAACACCATGCAGCTCATGCTAAAATGAACAGGTAAGAGTCCACTACATCTGTCACTGCAGGTACTATCATTAGTATTATGATTATAAAACTCATTTTGCTGGCTTTAAAGCCATCCACCTCATCGCAATCTTCGGACGACGGTCCTTAAGGTCTTCCTTAAAAAAAGTCCTGGTCCATGAGATTCCTCACACAGTCGGAATCTGGATAAAATCATTTGCCACTGTGTCGACTAACAACATCCTCTATTGTGCTCTCTTTCTACATATACGTCCCTCCTTTGGACTCCAGCCTGAAATCCCTCTGGCCATTGTCTGGAGTCCAGCAAGGCTGGAGAACGGAAACCATGATTTTGAGATGCTGCTGCCTTCTCAGGTCACTTTGAGCACCTCTGACTGCATATACTTAACTAGGCCAGTTTCCTCTTTGCAGGGATCTGCAGTAGAAAATACAGGGGAGGATGGGATTGCTCAGGGTCATCCTGCCATTGGGCCTTGTTTTCATTCAGCTCATAGAATGAGGAGGAAATGGGCTGAGAAAATAAGACTTCCTTTTTGTCTGCATTGTAAAAACATTCATTTGGGTTGCTTTCACAATCCAGGGCTAAAGAGGTCGGAGAAAGAGAGATGGACAGAAATGCACAGGGAGAATGAAAGAAGTGCAGAGGAAAGAGAGACGTTTGCTGTGGACAGTGAGAAAGAGGGAGTCCTGATACCTCCTACCTGGGGTCTTGTTAATGAGGTGATGAAGAAAGAAGGGAGGAAGACTCCACCGGAGCAAAGGGGAAGTACAGTAAAAATTAATCAGCGAAACGAAACCAAAAAAAAAAAAAGAAACCAACAAAAAGCTATCGTTTCGTCTTCCAGGTTCCTGAAAGGGTTTTGTGTGAGAATATAATCAGACGGGAGAGGATTTATAAGTAAATATTCATAGCAAACCCTTAAAAAATATCATTATTTCTATCGTTTGAAGGGACGAGTTCTGAAGTGGTTCCCGGAACAACAACAGTGTGCTCTTAAAGAAAGGTTTACCTTTCTCATCCCAGTTCTTTTATTGTGTCTGATAAACACTCATAACTAGGAAATCATTAAAAATTTTCCTGAGATCATTTGGAGGTTTTCTTTCTCTCTGATGGCTTTGTATGAGTCGAGAGTCGGTACGTAAACACAAGAAACAAGCAAAATGGACGGAAGAGGAAAAAGAGGAGGAGAGGAGACAAAAACACAGCTCCAGAAAACAAGGAGCAGAGAACAAGACAGACCAGACCAAATCAAACAGCGCAGAGAACAGAAGGCAGCAGAGCAGGAGGAAGACCCAGGGAGACAGCTCTAACTACACGACTGCTCCATTTCTTAGAGAATGGAGGGGATTGGAGAATGGGACCGCCGCAGGAGAACAGGTGGGCCACAGGACCTGGTGGACATCGATACCACCTCAGCCAGCGTTCGGGCCTTGCTGGTTATGGTGCCCAGGCTTCGGGACTTTTGATAACCTTGGTTTAGTGGAGAGAAATGTGCACATGGCAGTTGCTGAGACACAAAGGTTTCGTCTTGACCTCTGTCAGTTTGCTCCACACCATGTTTGCTGCTATGGGTCAGGTTTAAAGGGTTTAATATGGCATGCAATCTCTGCGAGGGCATGCTCAAAGATCGGTTCGTTAATCTGGCATTAGAGCGAGCAAAGAAGGCTGTGGATTGCAAGGCAAAAGTTGCGAATAGAATTTAGAAGTTCACAGATTCGTTAATCTAGGAATTTAAATGAACTGGTAAATTTGAAATTAAGGCAACTGAGAATCCAGTCCAATCATTTGTCAGAGTCAGACCCTTAGTTTCTGGAACTTTTCCATAGTCTATATATGACTTGCACCATCATTTTGACAAGAAACACATTTTAAGTACAGTACATGCACAATGAAAAAGGAAAAGTCTCTGCTTTCAAATGATATAATTATTATGTTTCCAATCAGTTAAATGGTGGCTGTCATAAAAACATGGCCTTTTTCATACTTTTTTTTAGGAAATTAATTAAATCATACAATAAATAATTAGGATGTCATGAAAACAGTTTAAGAAAAAATAAATATACAAGTTAACAACAATTTAATTTATTTAAAACATGAAACGTCATTTTACTCACAGGCGTCCTTTCTCGGTTTAAAAATGTATTGGACAATTACTTGAGGGATGATACTAAGAAGTTAAGAAGGTATGTATAAACATACCCTCTGATGTTCATTCATTTTCGCTCATTTTTTTTATGCAACAATTCAAAAGAAAGAGATGAGGCAACTGAGGCAGGGGGAAATTGTTTGAATTTCATAATAAGACTGGCATCATTTGAAAGCAGAGACTCACGATTTTTTGGGGTTATCACATTTCACCACTAATGGCTTACTGGGACTTTCAACTCAAAATGAAAGAGCATGTCACATACGTCAGTGGCGTATCTACACCATCTCATCATATTCTTTGCCTTTGCGCAAAACCAAGTCTTCACTTTCTCATCCAATACCATACAGGCATCAGGACAGATTGTGCAGCAAGGCCGCAGGACTGCCCCAACACATGCACAACATAATGCTACAGAAAAAAGAACAGTGCACTCTGAAGCACTGCATGCACACACACACTCACACACATCTCTCAAAACACTCATTAACTTACACATACAGTATAACACACAAAGACAAAAAACATATTTGTTGGGAACAGTGTGTGTAGTTCTGCTTGGTGATGATGTTGACCATCTTGTGGTGCTTTTGGCTGTGGGTAAGATCTGAAGTCAAACAGAGCATGCTCACACAGAGCAACATGTCATAAAACACAGACAGACAGCGCTGTTGGTTAGAAAATGATCACATGACAAATTGGTGGATGGTAGCAGGATATTCTTTTGAATGTGATCAGAAATAGCCGGTTTATGTCTTCGCTGTCGGTGGTGTAATTATCGTGAAGTCTATTCATACAGGATGGGTCAAACTAGAACAGGTGTGAGAGAACATGAACGTGTGTTGGTTTTTCTATCACTACATTTGCTGACGTTAATTGACAGCCTGTAAAGCTACATAGCGTGTAGGGGCCTTTTATTTATCTAAGGCTGCTGTGAGCAGTTTGAGCGTATGACAGCGAAACAAGGATGGATCTCAGGTGGTGACCCTGGCATGGCCGTCTTCTGGGCTGTGTGCCCAGCCTAGCTGCAGCAGTGGGTAACCCTGTGTGCCATGCGTCGGGCCGGCCGGCTCCGCCCCTGACCTCCCTGAGAACATTCCGGCTATGAGCCAATCGGGTAGCATAAGGAAGACGGGAGAGAGGGAGAGATGGAAGGAGGTACAAACATAGAGACAGACCACAGGCATGTACAGTGGTGGAAGAAACAAGTAAAAAACAAACAAACAACGAAGAAAAACAGAAAAAAAGGGAAGATTAAGGTTGGCCCCAGGAGGCAGCTGTATGTGTTAATATGAGTTTGACATAATGCAGCGTGGTGTGGAAAAAAACTTATTTACAATATGTTAAAAGAGAAGAGGGTTGGAGAAATGTAACTTGTGGAAGGATCTGAGCGTGCAGGGAAGGGTCTTTATCTGATACTCCCTGTCTCATTTTATTTACATATGAAAAATGCTGACGGTAGTGTTTGAAAGATAATAAAAGAACTAATGGAAGTGAAATTTTAAACAAAAGATGCAGTTTTTGAGCCCATTTGAGTCATCTGACTAAAATATGAGATGGCTGAGGTAGACATTTAAGTACAAATTTGGTCTTTAACTGCAGTTATTAAACTGCATCATTATAAACTGTCTGTTGTGGGCGCGCTCTGCTTGTGTGTATGTTTGGACTGTCTTTATTTACTGTGTAATGCACCTGACATATACATCTGTATATGTGTATGTGAGTGTGTGTTTGTGTGTGTCAGACAACAGCCTCACACAGTGGTTACATACCCTTCCTCACTCTGGTGCCCGTGTTTGTGGATCGTCTGCCGACGTTCAGCAGAAAACATGGAGTGTCTCCCCGTGGCTCGCTTGGGTTAAAGATCTGGCCATCCTCAGGGGAAATGGCTTGGTCTATGTGGGGACAATCCTCATTGGCCAGTGCTGCTTTAGCTGCCTCACCGTTCACTTTGGGATCTTCAAACACACAAGCACATGTAAGAACATGTAGCCATGGTGAAACACCAAGACTGATGAAAAAGAGGGCTTGTGCAGGACAAAGAGCAAAAGAAGGTAATGGGAAGCCCTGCTGGTGACATGGATGTAAATGTGTGTTATGCAGTTATGTATTTTGGGGTTGTGAGCATACTCATTCAACAACAAAAGTAATATTAACATGCTATTCTGGTCACAGAATTTTAGTAGTAGTTCTGGTCATATTTTAACTACGCTGCCTAAACGTTTCTGGGAAACTACACTCCAAAAATAAAAAAAATGTCTGAAAACCACAAAATTTACTACACATTCTTTTTCACTGGTTAGGATAGATAGATAGATAGATAGATAGATAGATAGATAGATAGATAGATAGATAGATAGACAAATTAAATCAAAATTTTCAAATTATTATTTACAACTTGTGAGCATGGTTTTAGCAACGGCAAGGTCATGGGTTCAATTCCCAAGGAAAGCATAAATTGATAAAATGTATAGCTTAGATGCAATTTAAGTCATTTTGTTTTATATGTGATAAAAGTGGCTGCAAAATGCATAAATGTAAATAATATAATATAATTGTATCCCACATTTTTACCCACATATGAATTGTATGGGAACAAATTTAGCTATGCATTTCTGTGCAACATAGAAAATCTCCTAGTACTGCAAAAAGCTAAACCTCTTCTGTTTTCAGCACTACATTTGACCAAACAGCAGGGTGCAGCTCTGGTTTTGCTCCAAAGAAAGAGGGAGGAGCATTGAATTATAGCTCCTAGCCACGGCGTAATATATGGAAAAAGCTCATGGCAACCAGCCTGTTCACCTGTGAGCTCTCTGGCAGCCAGAAGCTTCTGCTCACTCGATTTACACCTCATCGATCAGACCTGTGAGAAGGGAGAGCGCTGCCAGAGCACCTCAGGGGAAAAAGTGCTGGGAACTATCATATCTTCCACCTGGATTTTCCACTGTATCGCCAACACTGATTCAAGCACGCTCTTGCATCTATCTGCAACTATGGCAGGCTTCAACTTTGTGGTTATTCAAATGGGACATGAGTCCTGTTGGTATTATTAGAGTGGCTACATTTCATTATGGTCTATTGATAGGTAGTACAACATGCACACCCTGTAGACACATACACACTATGGTGTACATTAACACTGTGACCAAACAAAATATTTATACCTTCTTAAAGGGATAGTTCATCCTAAACAAAATGAAAAATCTTTCCTCATTTACTCATCCTCGTGTCATTCCAAATCTGTGTGACTTTCTTCTGTGAAGACACGTACATATCTGGTTGTTCTTTTCCATGCAATTACAGTAAATAAGAACTCGAAAGCTTCGAAAGGCACAGTAAAAGTATTTTAAAGATATCACTGAAGTAGTCCATACAACTTGTGCACTGTCTTTCAAGTCTAGCAAAACAACAAAAAAGTTTTGTGCCAAACAAACTGAAACTGGATCAGCTCATTCACTGGAAAAATTCGAAAGAACAATTTGTTCAAGAATTGGACATTACAGTTCCTGATGAATGCACCGAGGAGTCTGTTCCTCACACAGACGACTTAAAATATAGAGCACAAGTCATATGAACCACTTTCACAATACTTAATGATACAGCCACAGTTCGTTTTTACTTTCATTACACTGAAAAGAGCGGCCAAGATATTTTTCAAAAATAACTAAAGCAAGAAGATCATAGAGGTTTGGAATGACATGAGGGTTGAGTAAATGATGACAAAATTAATTTTTTTGGGGGTGAACTATATTTTAATTCCCTCAGGCCATGTTCTTCCAGAAAATAAAACATGAGGCTAAACATGATTCAGGCCATGTCTTATTATTTGTCCAGTCTACTCTAGCAAGAGCAACTGTGAATAAAGAAAAACAAGATTTCTAAAGCAGAAACATGTATTGGTATTTGAGTGGATTTGTGTTTATTTATGGCTCATGGTGTGTGCGCAGTTACAGTTTAGAGCTAACCGCACAGTGATATTAAAAAACACACGCACCGGAAAAGTTGTGAAGTGATGCAAGCCTCTGTGATGGAGAGTCTGGAAAGAACGAGATGGGAGGAAGGACAAGATGACTCATCTTTATGAATAGTTTGCTAAACAGGCATTCCTCTCACTCTCTCTACCATTGTTTCTGTTTTTCTTTTACACTCCAGGCAAAAAAAAAAAAAAAACACCTGTTTCTCTAGCACTGACAATTAAAAATTACTCAACAGCTGTGTTCTGACAAAACAAATTCGAGCAATATTGAAGTCTAAAATTATATAAGGGGTCAAATGGCATTTACAGCTAAGATGGTTGATTTAAAAAGCTTCATCAACAAAGATGTCATATTTCAAATAAGTGTTAAGTTTACTAATTCGCTATACCTTTATTTTTAAATATAAAAATCTCTTTGATATTGACTTCTATAAGAAGTCACATCTGAATGCTGATTATGATTCTGTATGGTGCTGCTATCTCTGGTTTTGCCACCTGTCGCAGTCACATTTGAGATGTCTGTCCAGTTCCAAGGCACAGCACACGGATAATTTATAAATGGTTAAAAAATGTGTGAAATGTATGGGAATATAATGGTAAAATGCTACTGTAGTACCATTTAATGTAATAACTAAACTCTCAAAGGCTTTTCAGCTGGCTAGTGAAGAAACGTTTATCCAATTCATTCTCTTCATCCAATAATGATTCTCAGTTCAATAAGTGTGTGTACTTAAACACAGTATATGAATAAATGGTAATTGCTATTTCAGAGTGTATCTTTCTTTCTGCCGAAAGAGAAATCCAGAGACTTCTAGGTGCAGACTACATGTACTGTATATTATTTCCTCAAGCAGGAATATCCAGCTCTAATTCTGTATGAATGAGAACCTACTCACTCTAAGTACACACAGTCATTATTATTTACATATGAGAGGTAGAGGCCCAGTGTAGAGTCTGTAGTGAAGGACAGATCTGCTGGGGCCCTGCTGCACCTGCCCTACTTCCTCACTGCTATTTCTGCTCTGAACACCCTCAAATCTCTCTTTCTCTTCTTCATCCCCCTCACTTTCAGCACTCTCTTCATTTTTCCTCTCCTCAGCACTCAGCTCTATGATATGAATAACAGCAGGAAGTGACAAACAACCTCAAGCATCAGTTCAGAATGATCACATACTAATGTAAATATGGTTGCCAGTCCTTATTAGAATGTTTTATGTTGTTCACTGTACAGAGTTCAGTTGTTTATGGATTAGTGGGCATTACAACTACATTATGCAACCAAATTCATCTTTGAAAAATTCATGTAGTGACAGGCACATTTGCAATAAATCTGTGTAGCGTGTATAGGACCAACTTGAAATATTAGTTGTCTCAGTATGCAGTTTGGCATCCATATTTCATGTTTACAGCCATGAGACGCTCTCACTTTCAAAAATGTTCTGGGTTTGTGGCCACAATAACCTGAACTTTGCTTTGTGTCTTAAAGGACCCAAAAATTAATATTCTGTCATCATCTTCTCAAACCCATGGTACTCCAAAATGAGATCCATCTTTTTAAGCTGAGGACAATTGAGGGTCTTATGCACAACTTCTAAAAAAAAAGTTAAATTATGCTCATGAAGACATGGTGTATATAAAATTATATTAATCGTAACTATATATATATATATATATATATATATATATATATATATATATATATATATATATATACTACAGTGTCCCAGTAGTGCGCAACACAACGAAATCGCCACAACACAATGCATAGGACTCATTTTGTTGTGTTGCAGCTTGTTTCCATTGTGTTGTGCTAATTTTGTTGTGTGTTGTGTTGCAGCTTGTTTCCATTGTGTTGTGCTAATTTTGTTGTTTCCATTGTGTTGTGCTAATTTTGTTGTGTGTTGTGTTGCAGCTTGTTTCCGTTGTGTTGTGCTAATTTCGTTGTGTTGTGGCTTGTTTCCGTTGTGTTGCACAACACAACACAACTAATTTCATTGTGTTGTGGCTTGTTTCCATTGTGTTGTGCTAATTTTGTTGTGTTGCAGCTTTTTTCCGTTGTGTTGTGCTAATTTCGTTGTGTTGTGGCTTGTTTCCATTGTGTTGTGCTAATTTTGTTGTGTTGCAGCTTTTTTCCGTTGTGTTGTGCTAATTTTGTTGTGTTGCGGCTTGTTTCCATTGTTTTGTGCTAATTTTGTTGTGTTGCAGCTTGTTTCCATTGTGTTGTGCTAATTTCGTTGTGTTGCGGCTTGTTTCCGTTATGTTGTGCCAATTGCACTGTGTTGCGACTTGTTTCCGTTGTGTTGTGCTAATTTCGTTGTGTTGTGGCTTGTTTCCGTTGTGTTGTGCTAATTTCGTTGTGTTGCGGCTTGTTTCCGTTGTGTTGTGCTAATTTCGTTGTGTTGTGGCTTGTTTCCATTGTGTTGTGCTAATTTTGTTGTGTTGCAGCTTGTTTCCATTGTGTTGTGCTAATTTTGTTGTGTTGCAGCTTGTTTCCATTGTGTTGTGGCTTGTTTCCATTGTGTTGTGGAGAGTTTGTTGTGTTGTGCACTACTGGGCCACTGTAATATACTGTGTATATATTGTAATGAATCTTGTTGAGGAGGATGAGTGTGAGTAGTTGATGACAGGGTTTTTTTTTTTTTTTTTTTTTTTTATTGCAGAGCGGACACATGACAACTGAAAATACTGAAAATACACAGAACTTACACACACAGACTGGAATGATATTATTTAAAAATGTATTAAAATAATGGACTGAATGTGCCTAAACAAAGTTTCCCTGTGACTAAATCCAATTAATAGCAACTATTCCTAGCATCTATCAAAATATATAGGGATGCTGATTATATGCTGTACAATATATCGAGCCCAAACTATATGTTAATGATGCCTAACACAAAATATAAATATTGTCATATCTCTGAATGCCACAATTTACAGTGAGAGCAAGAGCAGCTCATAAAATACCATTATGCTGGATGTGTTAAGTGTAAGTGGACCGTTTTGGATAAAACAGGGCCAAAAGCATAATGATAATTACACAACTCATATTTCTCAGGAGACCTCAAAATTAGAAATAACTATACAACAGGGATGGATATAGGCACTGTCTATAGAGGACAGAGAGTTGACTCATCTCAAACAGTGACTCTGTGTGTGTGTTGACTCATCTCAAACAGTGTGTGTGTGTGTGTGTGTGTGAGACACAGAGCTGCAGTGAGAGTGTTTGCTGTGTTTCTCTGCGACCGTGGCCAATTCAACAGATGCTTTCGCTCTATGTGCTGGTGATTCTTACGGTTCTCTGCCCAAAGTCAAATGGATGGAGCTGATAATCAAGGCCTTTGTGCCATCTGTAAACTCGTTTACAAGAGAGATTTAGAAAGGCTGTGCTGAACAGAGAGGGGGAGAGAGAATAAAGGACAGGAAGAATATCTAGTTTTGTTTTTTTATATTCTCAATCCAACTGGCAATGAATCCAAAATTTAACTGGATTAATTATCCATTATGTAAACATTACAGATGAATCAGATGAACCACAAAAACATCCAGAGACATGTTATCCCCTTAAAACCTGAGCAGTAATTAACAGTAGGTTATATATTGATTTATACGACATTCATCCTCAGACCATCTAACAGTGTGTGCGAGGTGTGTGTGTGTGTGTGTGTGTTTGCAGTACTGTGTGAATAGCACAGGAGTCGTGCAAGGCGAATGAATGACTGCAGCTCATTGCAGAGTGCGATTCCTATTGTGCGGTTGCTTGGACACTGTTGCCATAGCAACAGGCTCTAGTGCAGTGTAAAAACACAGAGAATTAAATAATAAAGAGATTGAGAGTGTGAAAACAGAAGGCATTACCCATCCTTTCACTTCATAACAAAGCTTTGTTTTTAACAGGACAGAATGATCACGCAAGTAAACACTGCAGGCAGGACTCTCCTTTTCTAACCTGTATAAATAACTGATATACTTGAGATTGTCTCTAATACTGTAATATCATTATTGATTGAGTGAGTTCTGAAAGTTTAGTGTTTGTCACAAACACTCACAGCAATGGAATGATCCTGTGTCCTATGATCAATCCAAACTCACACTGGATTAATGCAGGGGTTTTCAAATGGGGGTCCACAGAAAATTGAAGATTTGTTTTTATTTTTAACAACATGTAGCCTACTGTTCAAAAGATTGAGGTCAGTAAGATTTTTTTTAATGTTTTGAACATGAATGAATCTTTTGTAACATTATAAATGTCTTTACTCTCACTTTTGATTCATTGCTGAACAAAGTGTATTTTTCTTTCAAAAATAAATCTTTTTTACCCCAAACTTTTAATTCTTTTTTTATTATTATTTATTTATTTGTGTGTGTGTGTGTGCATGTGTGTGGTTAAAGTCAACTACACTCTCTGAACTGTTAACTAAATTAAATGTAATTATATGCAAGGTTATAATTATAAACTTTATATTTTATAACCTTTATAATAACTTTATATTTCAGAGTGGCATAATCGTAAAGGGATCATATTTTTTGGTGGTCCTTGTCATCAAAAAGCTTGATTTCAATTTATGATTCCATTGAAATCTAGGATGTAATTATGGCATTTAGAAATGGGGGAATCCCTCCAGTCAGAATTAAGAAGGAGTCACTCACAATTACTCTCACAAATTAATGAGAAATTCTTTACTCAGTCTGACCAGATACATCCAACAAGCCCATCTCTGAGTGCTCAAATGAAGGCACCCACCACTTACTCGTGGCAAGAATGCTGAGGACAGAGTGGAGTGGGTTGAAATATCTTATTTATGCTGGTCAGGCCCTCTTACTGTGTCACATCCATATGTGAGTGTGTGTGGCTGACACAAATTCAGTGTTTTTTCAAGATTTAATTTGACCATAAAACTGAACTCAAACCAACACGAGAATTTTCAATACTGATTATGGTTCACAACACAGAAGTAGTTCCAAAATCACAGCTGTTTACTACAAAACTCTTTTGCAGCTACAACAAATACTAACCAAAACAGTACACCTCAGATTTTAGCTGAGCGTTCTGTGGACAAACTTTTTTTGAACTTTTTTTCGTTCAAAGTAACGTTTACATTTTACACCTTTTCTATGCACATAAATGCTGCACAAAATGAAACACTTTTTTTATTTTTTATTTTTTTTGTGAGAAAAATTTTCTCAGGAGTTTGAAATCATTACTTTAGGACTGCGACTAATGATTTTTATATTTGATTTAATCTGATGATTATTTTGAGACAGTTTAAAATCCAGTTATTTTCTATTTTCTAAAAGCTTATATTACCAAAATGCACGACATGCATTCTGCTCTCCTCTAAAAGGTTATAAAGGAGCCTACAAATACAAATATACACATTAAGTGCATACAAATGTTTAAAATATAAACATTATATTTAAAAAAAAAAAAAAAAAAAAAAAAAAAAAATTGCCCACAGCGAGAGTCACTTTCTGGGCTAGCTTTTATGGAAATTAAGGTCACAAAAGCAAATAAAAATTATTGTTTATTGACATGTAAGTAGAATGTAATTAAGCCGAGCTGATAGACAAAAACAAAAGCAAGCTGTTGAATAAGTGTGCTCCTGTTTGTCTGGGTTGATATAATTTATCCTCACAGGAGTCTGATGGAAAAACATATAGATATGCAAAATGTTGCATGGGGTATTGGTTGTTATGCAACCATGGTGAAGACGCATGTTTGTTTCTATGTGCATCTTTGTTAAGAATGCAGTGCGATGAGATTTTATAATGTCTCCAGATGGTTGAGCTGCATTTGAACAATTCCCAAATGAGAGATTTTGAAAACAGGTTACATGTGAGATTTCAGGCAGGTCTAGAAAGATTGTGAGGTGGAAGGGAAGAAAAGGTGAGTTAAATCTCATTTCCGATTCTCTGACATTAATTCAGAAGGACATTACTTAAATAAGCCTCCTACCTGCTCTGTTCATTTCTAAAATCTCCTCCTGGGCAGCAAGAGCGCAGTGGTCACTTTGTGGGCTGTGGTGGGGCGAGTTCATAGCAGACTTACAGTAATTAGGTGAGCCCAGCTGGGGCGCACGGGGAATATGCTTGTTCTTTTTCTTTGGTAGCTTCTGCTTAGCCATAGCTAGAGAGTAGTACATCCCAAAGTTATTGACGATGACAGGCACAGGCATGGCGATGGTTAACACACCCGCCAGAGCACACAGTGCACCCACCAACATGCCTGACCAAGTCTGAGGATACATGTCTCCATAGCCCAATGTGGTCATAGTCACAACAGCCCACCAGAAGCCAATGGGGATGTTTTTGAAATGAGTGTGCTCACTGGCACGTGGGTCATTGGGATTGGCGCCGATTCGCTCGGCATAGTAGATCATGGTGGCGAAGATAAGCACTCCAAGCGCCAGAAAGATGATGAGCAGGAGGAACTCATTGGTGCTGGCGCGGAGAGTGTGTCCCAGTACACGCAGGCCCACAAAGTGTCGCGTCAGCTTGAAGATTCGGAGGATCCGAACGAATCGCACCACTCTGAGGAAACCCAGAACGTCCTTCGCTTCAGAAGAGGACAGTCCGCTCAGGCCCACCTCCAGGTAAAATGGCAGGATGGCCACAAAGTCTATGATGTTTAGGGTGTTTTTGATGAATTTCATTTTGTCTGGACAGAAGGTGACACGCATGAGGAACTCAAAGGTGAACCACACCACGCACACTCCCTCGATGTAGGTTAGGTAGACCACCGTCTCTGTCTCCAAGTGAAACCTGGAGCTGTTGTCTTCAGGGTTAATATATGTGCGGTTAATGATGGGGTTGAAGGCCTCGTGTGTCTCCAGGCAGAATGTGGTTATGGAAACCAGTATGAAGAACAGCGAGGCAAATGCCACCCACTGCAAGAGAAAGAGAGAAGAGAGGAAACGAATGAGTAGGGAAAAACACAATGTTAATTTAAAAAGCCTTTTGTTTGCATCCTTCCCAAAGAAGCAAGCTTAAACAGACATCTTTTGTAGCATTATACATTTCTTAACTGCAACTTTTGATCAATTTCATGCATCCTTGCAGAATAAAGTATTAATTTCTTTAAAAAAAATCTTGCCGACCACAAACTTTTGAACAATAGTGTAATTAAAATATCAAAAGACTATAAAAAAAAGCTCATTCTGCCATGTAGAAGAATGCACTGTGTGTAGACTGTGAGTAGAGCAATCTGAACAAATACAGAATAAAGTTACAGGCAAACAAACATACTGAAAACACACACTCTCAAACACAAGCTAATTAAAAGTTAAGAATAGCAACTGAATAAACTCAAACCCAATAGAGCAGCACTTCTGTGGTGGCTTTGATATCATTGTCAATTTCTTTTCATTTAACAACATACAAATCACCTTATAATGAAAGGTGAATTTATTAAGAAAAGAAAAAATATATCTTAAAGGGCACCTATTATGCCTCTTTTTACAAGATGTAATAATAAAGTCTCAAGTGTCCCCAGAATGTGTCTGTGAAATTTCAGCTCAAAATACCCCACAGTTCATTTATATAATTTTGAAAATGCCTATTTTGAGTGGAAGCAGAAAGCGCTGTTTTCGTGCATGTCTCTTTAAATGTAAATGAGCTGCTGCTCCCCGCCCCCTTTTCCTGAATAGGGATGTGCCTTTACAGCTCGTAACTCAGATACTCTGCCAAAAAACATCTGTTTGGTTTTGATTATCGTGTCTATCGTGCTGAAATCATGTGGTTTAAAGCCATATCAGTTTAAACTTTTGATATACTGTTTTCTGAGCGCAAACATCCGAAGCATGTGAGTCCTAAACTAAGTTCTCTTTCATGTCTTATTGCACTTAAACTGTCAAATACACACAAGTTTATGTTAACTTGGGCATAATAGGTGCCCATTAATGTTTAATGGCATTTAGCCCCTAGTCAGTGTGTTAAGTGTTAGTAAGTTTAACCACAAAAAGTACACACTCCAACACTGCAATTTCCCATATAACAGTCAGAAACAATTTAACTAGTGATCTAAACAAGCTTGAATGATATTAACAGTGATTTCAGGAGCTAAGGGCTCTCAAAGATGCTTTAAAGCATAATGATGAGCCCAATGAAGGAACAATAAACATAAACAACTCTTATCTGCAACTCTAGTCTCATAGTCCTTCAGTTAAATTAATGTTGCACCATAACTCTTCTCTGAAAGGATGGTGAATTGAGCTTACAAATGTATCACTTCAGTCCAGCCAATCAATCGGTTCAGCATCAGTTACCATCAGCGATACAAGAATGGAAACCAGGTCAATGTATCACAAATGACATGCCACTTTTACATTCAATACGGTATCATATAACATATTGTATATGCAAACAAAATGCCCCCCCCCCCCCCCCCCCCCCAAATTCAGAATCATTAAAGGAATTAAATTTGACCATGTGCACTTGAATTTTACTGTTAAAATGACCACAAGAATGTATCCTCAAGCTGCCCTTTCAAAAAAATATTTTTCATTTTTATAGCATATTTGATCAATTTGAAGGACAATGAGTTCTCTGCCTGTTAGCGTGTCCTTACATTTCTTTACAGGTGAGCAGAATGGTCTGCATAACTTGGCCTTGTGCAAGTCCCATGCATGAAGTCTTACACCAAGACCACATGCTTGAGCAACACTTCCAGTCTCAGAGGTGAAACTCAATGCAGCAACACCGTAGCGTAGCATAAAGATCTCAGTAACAAGCCAGGTGTATTGGTGCAGTGCATTGCAGCAGACAAATATCAGGAGAAGCAAAAACTAGCTCTAATGATGACCTTTGACCCCTGACTGACCCTAGGCCTGTAACAAGTTCAAACTCAAGGGGACATTCCTTGAGTTTTCAAAACTTTTTCACATCTGTTTCCAGAAAACTTTGATTTTTTGAAACATATTTATCTATTTATTTATTTTTAATTAATACATTTATCTAGCAAGGACACATCAAAATTGACAAATAAATGCTGTTCTTTTCAACATTCCTGAAAAAAAAAAGAATCCTGAAAAAAAAAAACATAGTTTCCACAAAACTATTCAGAAGTACAATTGTTTTCAACATTGTAAATAATAAGAAATGTTTATTGAGCATATTAGAATGATTTATGAAGGATCACTTGACTAATGACTGCTGAAAATGTAGCTTTACATTTTAACAAATACATTTTAAAATATATTAAACTAGAAAATAGTTATTTTAAATTCTAAAAATATTTTACACTTTTAAATGGTAATACTTTTTCACAATTTTACTTTTAATTTAAAACATCAAAAAATTGTACAGACCAATTGAACAGTACTGTTTAATGCTGTTTGACTGAATCAAATCACAGGATAGAATTGCTGGGTTCTCATTAGCAGTTATAATTCATCAGCACAATTGGCATTAAAACACTTGTAAATCTATTTCTGTGAGGCTGACAGGTGGCTGAATCTGAATGACTAGTTCATGCAATGTCCATGTTCAATGGCTTTGTCAGCACAATTATTAGCCATGATATTGATTCTTTTCTCCTTGTATTCAAAGAGACGAATTAACCCTGCTGGACTGTTTGGGTTTAGAATCATGCTACCCTGCTTACTGTCATCAAAAGATTAACGACTAGTTACCCGAAACTCTCTCGGTCAGTGAATCTACCTCAGCAAAACACACAACATTATTTGTGGACGGATTGTGGTCTGATTAAAATGCTGAACACTCAGTGTACTACAGAGTGCATTAATATATTTCTTTTTAAATAAATTATGAACTTCTTAAAGGGATAGTTCACCCAAAAATGAAAATTCTGTCATCATTTACTCACCCTTAAGTAGTTCCAAACCTGTATGAATGTCTTTGTTCTGCTGAACACAAAGGAAGATATTCTGAAGAATGTGGGAAACAGAGCAGTTCTGGGGCACCATTGACTTCCATAGTAATTTTTTTCCTACTATGGAAGTCAATGGTGCCCCAAAACAGCCTGGTTACAAACTTTCTTCCTAATATCTTCCTTTGTGTTCAGCAGAACAAAGAAATTCATACAGGTTTGGAACTACTTGAGGGTGAGTAAATGATGACAGAATTTTCATTTTTGGGTGAACTATCCCTGAACTATTGGGTTTTATGGTGTTACATGTTTGCTTCATCCAGGCAAATGGCAGAGTTGCCATTTTCCACAGTGACAAAACACTCAGCCCACATGAAACAAGCTGTTATTTTATTGCTATAAAAAATATGAAAGTTCAAATCGCATTATTAAACATGAATCAGAATGATACAATACAAGCAAAACATCCAGCTTTTTTTGCAGACAAAGATGATGTGAGTAAATGACTAGATGAAAAGTGTTAAGTGACCCCTTTGCCAAAGCATTTCTGCTGCACTGCATGTCAAAATGGAGAAAGTGCAAGAGGGAGAGACAGAGGGAAAAAGAAGAAAAGAGGCTCATTCAAGTGTCTCATAAATAGCACAAAATCCTCCCCCTTCTCCCTTACATCACCTCTTACTCTCATTCTCTGGTTGTACCTCCCTTCCTGGAGATGAAAGCTTGTCACGTTCTCTTATGTAACCAAACACTGCCTAACACAGTGCACCCACATTTGGGACTGCGTCTGTATTTGTGGATTCATGTGTTTTGCGTCTGTAGGGAGGGCCTGGGCATTGGGCTTTTCATATATGGCTGTGAGTGCTAGCACTGCTGTTCTTTCATTTTTAGACAATAATGTCCCACTGGGGCTGGACAGAAAAGACAGTTGGGGAGTCCTGTTTAATTCCTACCAGTTTATGACCATCTGTATTAATTATAAAGGAGCTGGTGGCAAAGCTGGTTTCTTTCTTTAGGAAAAATGCCAAAAACACAAAAATCACGACAAATCCTGTGTCACATAGCCATCTGTAGGCTGTTTCCATTTGCTATTTCAGCTATTCTAGCTGTTGCTATTATTATTATTATTATTATTATTATTATTATTATTATTACTATTATTTAAATATTCAATACGAATAAATTAGCAGTGTTTCAAAAATGCATATAGGACACCAACATCACCAGGACTTTTTCAGTAGCTCTTTCTGCAGATTACGCCAGTAGGTGGCAACAGTGATAGTCTTTGTGAGTGTATCTGTGAATTATTCATTGAACCAAGTGGCTTTAAATTCATTTATGAATGAAACTGGAAGTGACTGGCTGCATCTGAAATCACATTCTTCCCTACTATATAGTAGGCAAAAAAGTATTGGAAAAAGTAGTATTTCTGAATCCACAGTATTCATGAAGTAATTACTTATTCAAAACAAATACTTATGCAGAGTGTATGCGATTTCAGACGCAGTTACTGCCTTCATGAATGCATAATTGAATCAATCTTTCACTCTGCCAATTTGTCCAAAAACACTGATTCAGTAATGAAACTACGAAAAAGTAAAAAGTAACTAAAATTAATTGAAACTCTGTAAATTGTTTCTTTTTATTTCGAAAAAATAAGTAAACTCAATCCTGACTTCTTAACAATAAGATAAGAAACAGTCCAAAAGTAGGAACCAGGAGTGTTCTAGTCTTTCATCAGAACTGGGGCACAGGCCCCCCATCACAATAAGGTTACCCATATTTTGATGTTCTTTTTCTTATGTTTTGGATATAAATGCATTTAAATCATCTTTCCCTGCAGTACAGAGTCAGAGTGATTGATTCGTGAATCTGACATCACTAGTTCAGAATCTAAAGAGCAGACAGAAAACACACAACATGATTGCTGAGGTATTAGCGGAGAAAATGGTTCTCAGGTTGGTATATGTCAACTGGATTGGCACATAAGGATTTATCAGTAATATTTTACTGGGGCACAGCTGTATTTCAGTGGAGCTCATGCCCCAGTAAAAGAGGTCTAGCAACACCCCAGGTAAGAACACTCCACTCATATGTAGTTTCCCTATGAGTGACTCTTTCTGGGTTTCCAGGTGCAGTAAACAGGGTCAGAAATCCAGCTCTCAGAGATTAGGGTACAATGGGGCTAGAGGCCCACCTTAAGAAAAACATGTGCTATTAACTGCGCCTAAAATTTATAATTGCAGAAAAAAATATATACGTTGTATTGAACATTAATGGAGCAACAGATTTTGTGTGAAAATAAATCATTCAAGTTGTTTATTTTGTTTAAAAATCTTATAAATGTATGAGGTGGCAAGAGGGGCCTTTTACCCCACAAACGGGGTAAAAGGCTCACCAGAATGGAGTAAAAGGCACACGGTATTGATACAAATACTTCAGCTAAAATAATGTTTTTTTAAATAATGTTAATACTTGTTCAAAACAATCACTTTAGCAAAGTTTGTACTATTTTCTGCTTATTTTGAAAAATAAAATAACTAATTTTTGTTCAATAAATATACTGTCATTAAAATAGGCCTATGTTAATATAAAAAATATATTTTAAAATACAGAAACAAAATCATTTTAATAAGTAAAGATTCTGAAAGTATTGAAGGAGATCCAATAATAATTGAATACATATTTACAGCAGTAAAAACAAATTATATTTTATTTTATTATATGAAATGATTAACATCATGTTTTTAAATATGATGGTTTCATTCTAAACATGGTGATTATCTCTAATATGGACACCCAGCATAATATGTGATATTTACCATCTGAATCTAACCATGTCATGTCAACAAATGGAAAAGTCAGCGATCTATTAATTATCATGTTAATTACTGTGCGCCTTTAGCCCCAACAGCAGGGGTGCTTTTTACCCCAAATACCATATTTTTACATATTCTTTCATTATTTAAAAACTGTTGCTTTAATTATCTTAAACAAAACTGAAAATTTTAAAGAAGACTTTTGTCTCAAAATATATGCATTGATTTTTAGCGATTCTCATTTGCTACTTAAATCTACAACATTTAAAAAACATAAAATATTAGATCAAGTAAGCACAGAATCAACTTTGTGCTGCTGCGCGTGATCGCGTCAAAGATCAGATAAATATACACGTGCATCTTGAAAAGCGAATATTTTGGGAAGTGCTAAACCATGTTTTTGTGCCATCTAGTGGTTTAGATGAAAATAATATCAAAGGCGCCTTTTACCCCGGGGCATCTTTAGCCCCGTTGTACCCTACTATTGAGACTATAAATGCTACAGGTCAAGTTTGCATTCTGGGGGAAAGAGTGGAAAACAGAGGTTGCACAACCCTTTTTAAATAAGTAGCATTATTTGGTCACTGACCTGATTTCCAAAGGCATTTTCAGTCTTCATATCATCCTATTATGTATAATATTTTTATTTGATTTTTTTTTTTCAAGTTAATTTCAAGCCATTTTGTCTCAAGCCCAGATTAATTTCTGAAGCTTAGTAAACATTACCACAGAATATTATACTATTCTCAAAAAGATCCTTGGCTAGAGAGTCACCAGACAAAACTTAAAACCCTTTCCTCTAGGAAGCCATTATTAATGCACAGGTCCTTTTTTCCAATTTTGTGCTTACGCCAAATCCAGAGTCTCTAAACATGTCTGTCAGTTAACAGTGCATTAGCAGGTTTAACCAAGGACAGCCTTTTCAAAATATATTCAACTAAGCTATGCGTGTAAATCTTCTCTAAATTATACATGTTAAAGATTTTAACAGAAAATACAATGACTCACAGGCAAGTGCAGAAAAGAGCAGAGGCATAAAAGGCTGTGGGCCACATCACCACAAACTTCCTGTGTATGTGTGCTAACATGCTTGACATTGAATCCACACAACAAAATTCCATTAGCTTGCAGTAATTCATAAATATATTCCACTCAAGCCTCAGATTGCCCAGTTTGGCTGGTCAGTGAAGATGAGATATGTACAGATAGGATAGCTGATAAATGTACATTACACACTGCTGTTATGCCATTAATGTACAGTGAAGTTCTTCAACTCAAAGCAGGCAAAAGTGGTTCTCTCCACTGATGGGAGATTAATGGGAAAGATGGCGCTGCTGGCCATTCTTGAAGGAGTGAGAGGTAGCAATTCATTATTGTGTATTCAGTAAAACACACCACTAATTTATTCACCACAGTTACTTATGTTGACGTCATCATGTCATAATGAACTTGAAACTGACTATAATCAAGATGCCTGTTGTAGCTACATGAACTGACAGCAGATTATTTAAACTTATTCCATCACAAACTTCACTGTATTTTTTACAGCACTTAGCACAAGCCGCCAATATATACTCTTTTAGTCACAGGCAACACCCAAACCAACAATCTCCTCTCAGAATGTAAACACAGCCTCTCCCTTGGCTTCCTCTCAAACAGTGGTCAACCTAAAATGCTACCGACACTTTGGTCTGGTTTGTTGGGTTTTCTGAATTTGTGCATGTTCATTGCTAGCAGCGGAACAGCTCCAAGACACTTTTGAATATGAAAGGAGCATTATGGTATGTATGCAATTTCTGCACCAATCTGTTTGTTTGAGTGGCCTGCTGGGTGTGACATAATAACACTGGCTCCACCAACAGTGTGATTTTGGGGTGGAACTAGATATTTGAATGGTGTGAAATGAAATATTTCAGGTGCCTCTCATACTAGGGCATGAAATGAGTCAGATGCTTGCTTTGGTAGACCTACAGATGCAGCAAAGCCAACTTATCCTATAGCAATGTAAAGACGCCTATTCTCACTCATTGTGTAATACACAGGGACACACCCTGTCTTTTAAAAAGCTGTGAATATTGATCCACAAGTGAAAACCACTGCTACTAAGTGCAAATGTGCTTTGTCTTTTAAAAAGCATGCATCCAGAAGCAGGATACAAAATCAAGAACAAAATTCCTGTCTCTGTTTCTGATTTTGACTGCAAATAAAAATGCGGAACACATAAATTGATGCAATCCTTTTGGCCAGCAAGGGGCTCTTCAAATCTCTCAATTTTGCATGTTTTTTTTTTTTTTTTTTTTTAATAAATACATAAAAAATGGAAGTGTTTTAATTTTGTTCATTGCAAATTTTTAGTTTAGAATATTATTTGTTTCTAAAAAAAAAAAAAAAAGTTATTTTGCCATTCCGTTTAGTGCCACTAGTTACGCATAAAATGAAACGTCACCTTGAAGCTCAGTATGGAAGCAATAAGATCTGTGTAGCTTGTTTACACAGTACTAAATTAACATCCACAGTAAACAAATTTATGAAGTCAGCTAATTAACCAGTTAATAGCTTGTCATTCATCAGCTTCGTATCTGTTTGCGTTGTCACCATTAGATCTCAAATGACAGCATTGTCCAAATGATTATTAATGGGGCAATTCCTATCAACACAAATGATCACACGCTGACTTTCTAAATAGAGCAATACAATGTATTTATCCAAGCATCAACTCCATGATACATAAAAACACAGGTCCATCTCTGCAGATGGTATATATAAGTTTCTTATAAGGAACAAGGGCCTCTGCCTGACCTCTTCCACATTCAGTTCACAGGTGTACACAGCGCTTACCTATTGAATATCATGTTGGCATGCTCATAATCACTCAATAGCACAAAGGGCAGATTTCCACAAACGGCAATACATGCCACATTTCCAAAGATGGTTACAAAAAACTTTACTGATAGGTCCTTGTCTGTAGAGGATACGGTCAGATAAATATACTCACGCACAATAATAAATCAAGTCCTGTATTTTCTATCATCTCCTTAGAACCAGAATTAGCTTTAATGAATTACATATCGGTTCTTTAAGTGAACAGGTCAAAACTGTCTGATTATTATTCGGGTGACCAATTCACACAGTGCAGTTTGCGAATGTGAGTGCAGGTTAAAACATCTTCCATCTAGAAGTATCATGACACTAATACGACATGAAAACACTAAAAGTTCAATTTTTGGGATGTTCCTTGGAGTACCATTCAAGTACCATTAAATTTTTGCCCTATAATGTTGCAGTACATGTACAGTTCTGTTTGGCTGACAGGTGGCGTAATCTGAATGAGAAGCAATGTCAAAGTTCAGTGGCTTTGTCAGCGCAATTGTTTACCTGTGACAATGGTTTTTATCTCTCCTCTGTATTCAAACAGATGAATTGCTGCTGCTGTATTGTTTCAGCTGAGAATCATATAACCTCGCTTATTAGTGAAAACAGACTGCCCTGCCTCAATAAAGTGAGCCGATCGACAGTGGTCTGACTAATCTGCAATGGAAGCATAAGAGTCAGCATACCATAAAGTCCATTAAAAAGAAAGATATCAGCTATCTTCTCTTGTTTACACAAATTCCTTTCGGCTAAATGCATAATAAGCCACCCCTCAATGGCCATTAGAACATTAATTTCTGTGAGGCTGACAGGTGGCTGAATCTGAATGACCATTTCATGCACTGCTGAATGGCTTTGTCAGCACAACTGTTTACCTGTGATATTGATTCTTTTCTTTTTTCTGTATTCAAACAGATGAGTTAGCCCTGTTGGACTGTTTGGATTGGGAATCATGTGAACTCATTGCTTACTGCAGTCACAGGAACAAAGGTCGAAACTCTCTCAGAACAACAGACAGTGGTCTGACTAACTGAGTGCATTAAAATGAAAGATATCAGCTATCTTCCTCTGTTTTCACAGATACGCTGTTCATCTCTCGCTCATTGTCCTTCAAATTTATCTCGCACACAGTGATACCCCAAGCTCTCACTGTGTGCTTTGTTTTAAGCTCTGCTGTCTTTTTTAATTCTGGGATCTCCCTTCAGGATAAAACAGGACTTCAAATCTACCATGAATTCAATGGCTAGATTCTAAATTAACACTGGTATAGACCGGTAGTTTTAAAATGAACTTTTTTTCTTACTTGAAAATGTAATATTTAATGTTCAGATTCAAATATGTTCATTCGTTTTCATTCATAAGTTCAAATTTTTGAGAGTCTTTAAAAGAATAGTTAACCAAAAAATGAAATGCTAACCCTCATGTCATTCTAAACCTGTACAATATACTTTCTTCTGTTGAACACAAAAGATGATATTTTGATCATATAATTTCTAAGAAAATATCTTAATTTTTTTATATTATTTTTTTTTAAATCAGTCCCACTTTATATTAGGTGGCGTTAACTACTATGTACTTACATAAAAAGAATAAGTACAATGTAGTTATTATGTTCATATTGCATTGCAAAACACTTTTGCTGCTATTGAGGTGGGATATGGACAAGGTTAGGGACAGGTTTGGTGGTATGGGTAGTTTTAAGGGTGGGTTAAGGTGTAAGGGATGGGTCAACAGTGTAATTTATAAATGCAATTACAGCTGTAATTACATGCAGGTATTTTTTTTTAATATAAGTACAATATAAAAACATGTATGTACACAATAAGTGCATTGTACCAAATTATTAATTTAAATGTAAGTAAATAGTAGTTAAAGCCACTTAATATAAAGTGGGGCCAAAAAAAATCATAATCATGATGACAGCTCATCATTAGCATAAATGAGATAACCAAGGACAACAGTCAATGAATAAATAAATAATAAATAAATCAGTCCCACTGTTGAAAAATAAATTTATACAGAAAAGGAAATATATATATATATAAAAATGACAATTCAACACCATTTTATAACAGTTAAACAAGTCTTCTATTATATATATATATATATAATGTGTTTTTGTTGTTGTTGTTTAAGGGTTGCATAAGTACATCATATCATTAGTCATTTGACTGTATCATTTCACCCCTTATAAGGATGAGTAAATGATGGCAGAATTTTCATTTTTGGTCAAACTATGCTTTTAAAACTGTTTGGGAGTACAGGAGCAAAATCCTCTAAAGCTTAAATACAGTTCCACCTGCCTTGAGCAAAATCCACCATAAAACCAGAACTCTTCACATTTGGGTGCCCCAGTTTGAGTGTCTAACACCCAATTCTCATGGCCCATGGTATCAAGGCTATTAACAGATGCTGGGTCTCTAGAGCCGCTTCCCTGCAGCTTTTTAAAAGGGTGTCCTGCTCTACTTACTGCTCATAGACAGAACTGGGGGAGATGGGTTGGGGAGGGGGGTAGTCACAGGGTGTCATAAAAATTAAGAGGAATGGGACAGCAGGGTATGTGTATTACAGTAAATGTTGCCTTGCTATTTTTTTTTTTTTTTTTTTTTAAATCTTCTTGTCTTTTGGCTATAGGCATGATAAGAAACATCTAACTCTGTCCCTTGCTCAGCAGATCATTTTCAGTAGAACACGCCGGAGGTTAGCCAGTACACTGTGTCAAGGTACTCCACCCAATCTCTCTGAGGTAATTAAGGGGGTCTGGGCTCTACTCAGCTACTGCAATCTAATTAATGTTAATCACTGTAGGCTTCCTCTGGGGCTGACTTCTGTTCTGCATTTACATAGCAAGAATCTGTGCAAGTCTGTCCAATGCCAGTTCGGATGAGAGAAGGGTAAGATGTCTCACAACAGTTAGGGGTGTCTTATCACTGTCTTATCATTACCCCATGATTATTCCATTGCATTCAGCGTCCAGTGTTTTGGAATACTGTCTCCAAGAGAAGAATCTTTGAGTTGTGACATAATAATGAAAATGAGCTTGTAAACAAATGACTCACTATGGGAGACAGAGAGGGGAATAAATACTAAGAAGAAGGAAAGAAAGAATGAAAGAAATGTGCCTGTGGCTACAAGGCAGATAGAAAAGTCTTCCATTAAATAAAAATGAATCCAGGGACTGGGGAAACTCTTCTAGTCCTGTTTCAATTTTTCATGCTGACTTATATTACATAAAAACATATATTACATAAATCCAGTTATGTGTATGGACCAATAATGCTTCATTACCATACAGTATGTACCCAGTGTCTTATTCTGTCTCCAAATATTTCAGCACTTATCCACCTTATTTCTCAATGCAGAAGTAAGCTGTTTCCTGTAAATGTGTAAGACTTTATTTTCATTGGTCGAAATTGCACTACAAATCAGTGTGTTCAAGATTATGATAATAAATTAAAATAATCTGATAACAAATATCAGTTTTGCAAAATCATGCAGCATAACACTTTTTTTAAGATAAAATAACTAGAAGCGGATGACACAGGAAGCCTTGCACACTGAAGTTAAATATGGCCAAGTTCAAAATAAGGTGGATAGAAAACACGCTGTCAGTAGAAATTACAATCAAAACAGATCCCGGCATAATGTTTTGAAGGAGTTTTGTCCTGCAAGGACACTGGGAGCAAAGATATTTTGTTTGAGCTGACATGTTCGGTTTAAAACCTGGACTAGGCATCAGTTAAGTCCCTTTCCATTTAAATCACAGCCATGCTTAATGACTCAGCATAAAGCAACAACAAATCACACACAGAGGGACCTGTTATATACTTGAATACTCTCTATCCCAGGGTTCTGAAACTCTGGTACTCACAGTCCTCAAACACCCAGCACAGCACACGCAGCCAGAGTAGAACCTGCACTCTTAAAAATAAAGGTGCTTCAAAAGGTTCTTCAAGCGATGCCATAGAAGAACCATTTTTGGTTCCACAAAGAACCATTCAACCAAAGGTTCTTTAAAGAACCATCTTTTGCTTACCTTTTTATAATCTGAAGAACCTTATTCGCCACAAAGAACCTTTTGTGAAACAGAAAGGTTCTTCAGATGTTAAAGGTTCTTTATGGAACATTCAGACAAAAAGGTTCTTCTATGGCATCGTGAAGCAACTTTATATTTAAGAGTGTGGCCTAATTGAAAAAATCACAGTTTATTATAACAGATGGTGTGCTTGACTTGTAATGTGACATATAAGACCAACATCACAATATTTTGTATGCATTATTGTGCACATTATGATGATTACGTAAGAGGTAAAAAAAACTAGAGTGACTGATTCAGTGCATGTAACCTTTTGTAGAGTGTGTGTTTCTGTCCATGGCTTGAATATACAGAGATCTGATAAATGACTACTATCCATTTCACTTTTACACCCATTAAAATCTGAGATGTACACTACTGTTCAAAAGTTGGTAAGATTTATAAATGTTTTTGAAAGACATCTCTTATGCTTAAAAATACAGTAAAATAGTAATATTGTTAAATATAGTTACAATTTTAAAATAGCTGTTTTATTACATATTAAAATGTAATTCATTTATGTGATTGCAAAGCTGATTTTTTTCTGTCACATGATCCTTCAGAAATCATTCAAATAATCTAATAAACAGTTCTTATAATTAATGTTGAAAATGGTTGTGCTACTTAATATTTTTGTGAAAAAAAAACATTTTCATGATTCTTTGATGAAAAGAATGTTCAAAAGACTAGCATTTATTTTAAATAGAAATCTTTTGTAACCTTCACTTTTGATCAATTTAATGCATCCTTGCTAATTAAAAGTATTAATTTCTTTTAAAAAACATATTGACCCCAACTTTTCAACAGTAGTGTACATTTGAGCTTGTTTATCCTTTGTGCCTATTTACCTTTTACCTACATGTGCCTGAAATACTTTTCTTAAAATATTTTTCTTCTAACCTTACAGGAGGACTCAAATGGTGACCCGCAGATTAAATCAGGCCTGTCAGTCATTTTTAAACATCCTTTTGATTGATTTATATGAAGTCATTGCACTGATACATCAGAGAAGTCAGAGGTGAGTTCAATACTGTGCACTTGTTAACAATTAATGGCCCAGACCCGTCCAGACCCATCCAGATCCTTTTCTGGCCATAGTTCAGTTTCTTCAAACATGATCTAGCACAGTTTAGGCACACATATTCGATTGTGTCTTATCCAAATGTACAATATTTGTAGTACAAAAGATGTAATAATTTTTCCTCACTGAATGTGAAGGTTATAGAACAAAAAGGAAGATAAATTAAATAAATGTATGCCTTTTTTTCTAATTTATTAGTTTTTTTTTTTTTTCAAATGATAGTTCTATGTATTGTAAGAGTGCCATTTTTCCTTATGTGGATTAATATTCTTAAAAATATGGACAGATTTTTTTGCTTTAATACTTTTGTGAATAAGAGAGGAATTTTTTTAAATGTTTGACCCCTATGAGTTGTCATCTGTGGCCCACGCAGGAATATAATTGAAGAGCCATGTCTCTTTGATAAGAATTATAATTATTGGAAGTCATGATAACAGATTGTCAGCTACCCCCCCCCCCCCCCCCCCCAATGTCTCTATGACAACCAAATAAATTTGATGAGCATCTTTCAGATTTCATGCTGTTCAAGCTAATCAAGTTTAAAATGAAAGTCTGCCCCAACACACTCTCTTCTGCCCCTCACCATCTCCAAGTAGTACCTTAATACCTTAGTAAATTAATAATACTTACAATCAGTGTTGGGTAATAACTGATTAAATGTAATCTGGATTATATAATCAGATTCCAAAAATTATGTACTCGTAATTTGAGTATATTACATTTTAAAATGCTCATAATCAGATTACAGTTACTTTTGTATAGATTACATGATTACATATTATTCATACAGTGGCAAAAATCTATTTTTAATTTATTGATTCTCCCTAATTCGTCATTTTTATCAACTCACAAACCCACTGCAGTTCTTACATTAAACACAGTTTAGGAAACCCTGATGTAATTTATTGTTTAATGCATTTTAAAAAATGGAATATATTTTCTTTTTAAAAACAAGTTAGATTAAAAAGTAATCTAAAAAAGTATTCAGAATACATTACCTAAAATGAGTAACCTAGATTACATTATTAACTACACTTTCATCATCTAATCTGTAATCAGTAATGGACTACAATTTATAAGTAATCGACCCAACACTTGCCTACAATTGCACCTAAATTGTGTCATACCATTAAAGCCAGTCCACATTATCCATTTAAATGACACCCTAGTAATAAAAACAAGCCATCTAAGAACCTGTTTTGTTCCTAATTAGGTTGTTTTGAGATCTGCCAAGGGGCATGTAGGACAGTCCTGTTGTGGAGTGAGCGATTTAGTGTGGAGAAGCAGGAAAGTGCTTTCTGCTCTGTGTTTGTAAGAGTATCAGGGTCAGGGCTGGAGGGAGTCTGTTGAGGTGAAGGTGATAATGTGTGAATCCTCCCTCTCTGCAGGTACAGAAACAAGAGTTGGAGGTGGGAGATCATGTGATATTGCTGTGACAACAAACTCATCACTGCCAGGCCACAGCTGAAGACACTAAAAAACACACTGAGAATGCCTTGATTTGGCTTCATTTTTCCGCCTACCAATACTTTTCAGGCATGTTCAGTGTACACACATACTACTGCTTGACCTGCAAAGGACAACATGGAGTTGAGTACTTCTTCAAATGGAAGAAAAAAAAAAGTCAGACTTTTCTCTGGTGACGTATGCCAGACTTCTCCAATCATTTAGCCCACCCTCCACTCCAGAAACACCTATTTATTTTTAAGCGCAACACCGACATCTCAGAAATCCAGTCAACAATTATAGAATCAAGGGTCCCACTTTCTATTAGGTGGTCTTAACTACTATGTACTTACATTTAAATTAATCATTTGATGCAATGTATGTATTGTGTACATACATGTTTTTACATTGTACTTATATTTTAAAAAATGCCTGCATGTAATTACATCTGTAATTAATTTCTGTAATTACATTTATAGTTACACTGTTGACCCATCCCTTACACCATCCTGAAGACCTCCTGGGAGAATGGGACATTATGGGAATATCACATAGCACAACTGGGAAGACACATGAATATGGGCCATATTTTAAGCAAATTGCCTTTATTATTTGTACAAATTGATCTGATTATCATGTTAATATGTGGTAAGTTTTGTATACCCATATAAGTCTGGTCACCTCTTTTGTATATCATTTTTAGCCTCCAAACTACTAGATAAACCTTTGGGAATTCATAACAGCTCTCACTTTCTCTAACATGCTTGAAGATTTCTATTTCATTCCAGTGTTTTGTTCATTTATTGGCTTATATTTTGTCACTGCATAAGCAAAACCTCATACTAAGTGATGGATTTACAAAATAAACTAACTGACACAGAGGCAAACATGTACACAGACAAATCATCATCCGAAAGCCTCAAGAGAAGTTTGCCGCGTTTTCTGACATCTCATGAGGAAGACCAGCTTTCATCAGTTTCATTAGAGCTCTGAAAGCGTTGTCATGACAACTTATTCCCAAGACATACACTGTAAAAAGCAACATCTTGCCTGCCAAGGACATGAAAATATCAGGTGCCTTTGGGAACCAGCGCAAACATCTGCCAGATGACAACAGGATAACAACTCTGTCTCTCTTTCACTCTTTTGCTCTCAATCTCATGCTCCCACACACATGCAGGAACAATAAACATAAAGATTGTCTAAGGCATGTCCATTGTGTGTTGGGTAAAGCCTGCAGTTCATTCAGATGTATGACTCATTTTTTTTTTTTTTTTTTTTTATTAATTCAGATGTGCTGAATAGCTGATTCACTGATCACTGAGAATGCCATAAGGCTGATTTGCTCAGATCTGATTCAGAGCTCTTCACAAACACTTCAGCACATTATTAATCAATATACAAGTCATTTCAGGAAATGGCATTAATAATAAGCAAAGCATTATTATCCAATTTAATATTATGTGTCACATTATTAAAAATCTTTTGGTGTGTGTTTTCATTATCTAAATGAAATGACATTTGTTGCAAATTTGACAAAATGTCAAAGCGTCATCTTTAAATAGCAAATAAATAAATTTTTTGTTCATATTTTTTACAATTAAAATACAAATAATCTACAAACAAGTGGTACCGTATGGTCACATGTGTTTCTTGTAGTAAAAGATGTGTACTTCCGTAATGGCACACTTCAACACTCGCCTCTGGCTTTGAGAAGCTCAATGTTGTCTAATCACAGAAAAAGTTCATTTGATTCATTGATTCCTGACATAAATCCACTCTGCTTCTAACTGTACATCGACATTCCTTGACTCGTTTATCAGCGTTCAGTAGACTAGGGTGCAATACTCTGATCTTGACAGTGTTCCTGATCCATTTTACTCCTATTAAATAGGCATAAAACAAACAGGGCAATCTCATAATTGTCCAAACCAGACTGGCTTTGTAATTGACATATAGAATGCATAAAATCCTCTTGACCACATTTGGCTGACACTTTTATCTAAAGCAACTAACATTGTATTAAAGATAGACATACATTTTATCAGTTCTGGCATTCCCTGGGAATCGAAATCATGACCTTGGCATTGCTAGAGCCCTGCTCTTGAGCTACAGGATTCAGCAATTAATGTACACATTACAACAGCTAATGCCCACTGTTAAAGTCTGTCAGGACCAAAAAATGTTTAACACATCTAGCAACTCAAGTGCTTTCACTCAGACCTCCTGAGCAATATGATGTTATCGGCCTTGTGTGTCTTATCTAAAAGCAGCATGGGCACATAAATAAAGAAAAGCCTTTGCTTCATGATGTATTCTCTTTAATGTTCTCCTGGAGTGATTAATTCATGCACGAGCATGCCCGTGGCAGGGAAGGGAGCTCACGGCGCGTGGCACAGCAGTATTGCAGTCAGAGGAGCTGTCGATCAATGCTACATGGAAGACGCCTGGAATGACTGCACATGTTTTCCCCAGGGTGACCCAATTTAGTTGCTTCAGTTTGATATATTGCTAATAACGCTACAGTAAATGCAAGACTTAGAATTTCATCAAACATACGGTCAAATACATAGAAAACCAGTTGCTTCTTGTTGGTTCAATAGCAACGGTACATTGATGTCAGCTTTCAAAAACATAGGTGTTTCATGGGACAAATAAGGATGTTGAAAATTATAAAAAAGGAGAGATCCTTTAAAAACTACATTAAAACGCATAGGCCAAGTTATCTGTATTATCTTTCTAAACATATTTCATGCATTTTAAAAAATGTAATAAATAAATAAATAAATAAATATTATGATTTTTGAGTCACAGAATACATTTTCTTATAAAGTTAAGTCACTGACCTTGAAAAAGTAAAAAAAAAAGAAAAAAAAGAAAAAAAGAAGTATCCCAAGAGTGTTTTTTTTTCTTTTGGTTTATGTTTTTTCTTGTCATCACATGACAAAATGGCTCCTTCCAAACCATAGTGACTTGAATGTGGCAGACAAAAGTTTTTCCAAGTTATATATATATATATATATATATATATATATATGCTTTATTGTTGTTTTTAAAAAGAAATAAAAGATTATGCCAAACTATTTAGGCAAAAATGTCTTTTCAAAGAATCTCAGCCTTTTAATATCACATTTTCTTTTATGTCTTGACAGTTGTTCATTATAAAACATATGTACTTAAGTATTTTTATTTTATTTATTTATATTTTTTGTATTAGTTGCATTTTTAATATCGTTTTGGTTAGCTGAAGTTTACTTTAATATTGGCAGGCTATTCTTATCCAATGCAACACGTGCTTGGATATATTACCATCAGTGAACAGCGAGGCTGCCACTTCTAAACTTGTTCATCACTCACCCTTGCATATTTAGAGGAATATGGATCTTCAAAGAGCGCCCAAACACGACGCTGCAAACGTTGCCACAACCCTGCACCTTTTGCGTCAGGTGAGTCGCCGAGGGCCAGGCGTTTGGTCATCTCAAGTTCCTCGTCTCCATCCCCTGGATCACCCGAAGCTTCTGTGTCCATATCATCGTTGCCCATTTCAGCTGGCCCTCCACCGAAACTGTCCAGCGCCTCTTCTGCCTCCCGGTGCTGCCGGTACGTCATCCAGCAGCAGGGCTCCACATCTGTCTCATCGATACCCCAGAAGGCCAGCTCTTCTTCATAAAGAGGGCCACAAACATCAGCGGGGCAATGCAACTTGCCAGTCCTATAATAATTGAGAATGTGTGCAAAAACTCCAGGGTGGCGATCAAAGAAAAACTCGTCGATCTGGGCGTCATAGTCAAAGTGACTGTGGGCATCGGGCTCGGCGAGCCAGGCTAAACGAGTGCCCGGGAGAGTGCGCAGGGTGCTGCGGTAGGTCTGGTGTCGAATCCCTCCCACGTTAATCACAACACGGTCTTTCTCGTCGCCCTGGCCCATCTCGTCGCTTAGGCATGTCTCGAGCCCGGGCCAGGCATTACAACGCTGAAAGACCCGGAGGATACATGCGCGCAATTGTTAGGCAACGGAAAAAAGAGAGTGAACTGAATAAACGCAGAAAAACAGGTGCGCAGAGGCAGCTCAACTGCAGGAAATCGCTGCATGAGCGTTTGATGTTCTTGTCAGATGAATAAGGGATGCCAAGAGAAAATGAGAAAAGAAAGACGTTAAATGAATGTCATAAATTTGCGCCCCGCACCATGAGGTCCAGAGAAGGTGCGAGGCTGATGGCTTTTGGTGCACCGCTGGTGGCAGATGTGTGTGTGTGGTTCTGAACGGACAGCTCCAGCGCGCACGCTCCCTTCTCTCTCCAAAACGAGACACATGCACTGCCCTGATTCCCAGTAGACGCCTCCGCAAATCCGAAAAAAAAGTGGAGGGATCGAGGCTCACTGGAAAGGTCACATTTTAAGCGTTTTTTCGATGAACCATCAGTCGTTTTCTTCAAAACATACCCAGATGCCCATTATCACACGCAGTTTGTTGACAAACACGACATACATCACATCTAGATAATGCTTTGCCACTGGATATGTAGCTACTCATACAGGAGACGTCAGCTTTGAAGTGGAAGAGGACAGGTCCTTCAGAAATCTTCTTTTGTCTCCACAATGTCCAGTTTGGCGACGTCCTCCGGTGTTTGTTCGGAAGTGATTGATCGTATCCTCTTTGTTTCCGCCAAATGAATATTTTCAGTCTACCTTTCCGCGCGTGCCTGTCGACGAGAGTGGAGCGAGGCTCGTCATTCCTGCGGAGAGACAACATGAGCCTCCTCTAGAGCCCACCGACGCGCATGCGCAATTGCTGAGTGGATGAGTCGACGCGTGCACTAGATCAGATACTGAGATGGTTTCAGACGGTGGAAAGCTCTATTCAAAACGACATGCAATATTATTCAGAGAAGACAAAGCCCGAAAAAGCGCTGCGCAATGCTATTCTTTCCCTCATTATGCAGTTTCTGCAGGTCTGCATGAGCCTATACGCACTGCTCAGTAGCCCCTATATAAAACAAATGAAAGGCCAGAGAATACATAATAATATTGTGAGACTCATATATTTACATTTGGGAGCAGTGATTTAAAAAAAAAAAAAAAAAAAATCAAATGAAGTGTTTGGTTTTTCTCCCCTGAATAAAATATAAAATCAGCTCTGAAACACTGAATGTGAAGTAAACGCTTCCAATACTAAAACATAAACAGCAATTCTATAAAAATGTAGGCTACTGTGATCTACTGTGTGACAATATGACTGGCAAATTATTTACATTTTTATCCAGCAGTGCGTTTATTTTATAATTTATTTGCAGATTGCCTGTAGTTTAAGTTCATTTGATTTTGGTAACAACTGTAATTGTTGCAGATTAAAAATCATATGAAAACGCCCTTGTATAAGTAAAAAAGACTCTAAAAATAAATCCTTAAAAACGTAAGTGAATCTATAAGTTTCGGTGTGAATCTATATATGTATAACATATACGTTGTATAAATGTGCAGAATATCAGTCTATTAATTGTCAGATAACCATTAATTATCAGGCCTTGTAATCTTTGGAAAGCATCAAAATAACTTGAAATCGTGAAGCATTTTTTTTTAAAGTGCAGATGTCACTACTGATAATTATGTAATCAATCATTTGAAGAAATTACATTATTTGTGACTAGGCCTGTTTTCACTTCACGTTTTGCTGTTTCTTTTTCTAATCATCATTCCTGACAATTTAAAGGCAGATTACAGTAGGCTATGTGCTTCTTCTCAGAAAACACATAATGGGATTTATCCTAAATTATCCTGTTCTGCTGAGGAGGAAAAGCAATTAGGCGTCAAAGGAAAGATAATGTCCACTCACACTGGTGGGTTGTTGGTGCTTGTTCCCATGGGCATCACCTCCACTGTCAGAAACCCATTAACTCTTACAGGGTGGGAATTATCATTGGCAGCCAAAACCTTCAATAGACTCAGCATTTATCTACTGCTTGTAATAGCAATTGAAGTGATTCATATATCACAAACCTTTGTTATGATATCATAACTAGTAAAAAGGAATGAAGTAAGATTTCTGTGTGGATCAAGTAGGACGTCATAATTAAAAGAGCTCTGACATTATCTTAGCAGGCGAATTTATTATGTAAAATATGATATAAAATGCTATAGCAAAAACTGTATTCATAAACTTAAAATAGGCTGTATGCCAGACTGGATACTAACCTTTCTACTGGTCACTATGTTAATTGATGCTATATATTATTGACATCTAGCGGCAGAAAGTGGTTTGACAGCGCAGGATTTAACCTACACCTTTGCTGAATTTCACGATGAGGAAAAAACTGATTGATTGATTGATTAGTATTTTAAATTTAAATGTAAATAGTCTCCACAAAATTTTCCTTTATATGCGTAAACCACTGTGCTTCTCGCTGGAAATGTTTGTCTGTAGCATTTCATACTTTCAACAATAAGTTTATAACTATTATATTTACGATACACGTCGTTGCAAAGTAGCTTTACAGAAAATTAAAAAAATAAACTGAGTAAAAATTAAAAAGTTTCTACATTAATTTTACGGACAATCAAAAATGAAGATAGTGCATGAAATATAGGCTATGGATAAAAAAATGATTTATTATATTTTATCATGATATTTAAATTTCAAAAGAGAAAATCAAACAGTAATGTTTATTTCGCACCTTATGAAAATGGTTATCAATCAGTGCTGTTCTTTCTGTTTAAAATCTCTGAAGCAGCTGTTTCCTTCTGAGCCACAAGGTGGAGACATACACTTACTTTGCATGAATAAAAGGCAAGTAGCCTGTAAACATGGCTATTATGCTAAATGTAATTTACACCCTTCCTAGTGTTTATATTTCAATCCCACCTGCAACAAAGGACATCGATATAGTTATTTTTAACGATTTTAAAGGCGGTGTCAGAGGATAAGAGACCACTTATTTTGAACTCTATTGTAAATAATGAGACAGATCAAAATGTTCAGAAATGTTTGGGATGAACCTTGAATTCTGATGATTTACGACAGGCAGCTAATCTATTTTTTGAAAGAGTATGTAATCTTCTCACTAGTATACTTAATAATGATTATTTTTGTAGGGTCTCTTGCTGTGATTCGGCGGTGTTTAGGGGGGACTCTCTAAAGGGGAGGAAACTGGGTGTTGCCCGTTTTTTTACGTCGACTGAATCCGAGCAGAAACACACGGAGACTGTAGTTCAGTCAGCGCGAGCACTGCGTAACGGCGAGACGCTTCTTCGTTAACCGGCTTTAACCGTTAATCCTCCAGAAACCGACACCATGGGCGTGGAAGGCTGCACGAAATGCATCAAATACATGCTCTTCTTCTTCAATTTCATCTTCTGGGTAAGTGGTCATTCATTTTGTGCAGTGGTCTTGTGTCTGGCCTGAGAAACCGCCATTGGTTTTCTGTATTAAGAGGATTGTTTATCCTTCATGTTTTCAGCCGTTATGAACACGAATTTAAACTGCGCCGCTAGTTTTGTTTGCAGATGACCCTGTAACTTCTGCTATGACTAATTTACGGCAAATGAAATTGTTTTAAATAACGTTACAGATGTTTTATGTAGAATATACATATCTATTATAGAATTGCTAATATAAAATGATAAAAACAACGCACAGTAAACTGCTGTTATAGAAGCTTTTTCCGACCTCGCAGCGAAAATAACGGACACGGGGCGAGGAGTCCAGCAACAAGATTTCATCACAGCTCCCGTCTGTTAAAACTCCCCACAAAGACTAGCCTCATGTGTGTTATACCCGTCAAACTTGCTATTTTCTTTTCCTTATTATTCACAGAACTACGCTTTTAGCTAATACTTTAGCATTTCACACTCGGCGACACAATGAAGTAATAAAATAGCGCAGTAATAAAACTGGCGTAGTCTGGTCCCTCCCACTCGCCTTGGTTTGGAAAAGAACCTGGAAAAGTGAATGCAATAAAATATTCCACCCAGACAGACCCTGTTGAGAGTCTTAGTTCATCAGGCTGGTGTGTAATAGTCACACTAGTCATGTTGACCGTTCCTTCATCTCAATGTGGGTTTTTTTACTCATTTCCTTACAGGAATTACACTTACGAAACAGTCTAGATAGAAATCAACCATGGTGGATTTCTTTAGAAGTGTTTCAGTGTGTATCTTATCTACAGCACTTTCTAAATTGTTAGTCAAGCATTTACAGTGTCCACTCAAAATCTGGTTGATTAATCGGGTCTCGGTTTTCATTTTACAAATTAGTGTCTTGGTAGGTGATTTCTAAACCAAATAAATAAGAAGAGCATTGCGTAACTACATTGATACCTAAGAAGATATTAAAGGATGATATGTGCTAAAACGTAACTTTTCTTCATTTTCTTCCCAGAAAGTGTCATCATGAACAATATAGTTGCAGCATTTAGGCCCATTCACCCCAAGCACGATAACTATTTCTATAAAGTAATCGTTCTAATTCTATGAGAATAGCAATATCAAACAATATCTCTTTAATATCACTTTAATAATGTTCTTTTTCTCCCCTCGGCTGATGAATGATAAAAACATTGGTGGCCAATTAGAATCCATTCGATATTAAAGAGCTTGAGCATTTAAAGCAGCAGACAACATAACTGCAGCTCACGCTCATAATAATCAAAACCACAGCTATAACGAAACAGAGGATCGATATTGTTTGAATCACTCTCAGAACTATTTCTTCCTGATGAATGATAGAAACATTGACAGTCAGCCAGAGTCCATCCGACTTTAAAGAGCTTGAGCATTTAAAGCAGTGGACAGCATATCAACAGTATGTGTTAGAATAAACAATGTTTGGTGTGTATCTTTATCGCTATAGTTATCTTTATACTTATCGTTCTTGATATGAACAGGCCTTTAGGCACATTGAGAAACTAAATCTTAAAGCTAATAAGAACCTTGTGGCGAAACAAGAAACCAACTGCACCAGAAAGTAGAGGCATATTTTCCCACTGGCTAATGGGTTTAACACCCATGCTGATTTCTCTACAGGCCGAACAGGTGGTAAGACCCCTCATGTGTGAATGAACCTTGAGGAATTTTGACCCATAGACATGGTGGTGGAAAAATACCTAGAAAGAAGGTGTTAGATCTAAGAGTCCATTGCCAAGCCCATAGGATGAGTTTGACAGTACATTGTGGTTAATGAAGAATGGGTGCGGGGGTTTGACAGACGGTCAGGTCCTTCTGCTTCTGAGCCTCATGCTTTGACATGCCAAGCATTCTACAATCACCTCACACTGGGTCATGGGTCAAAAATAGAAGCCACACCAGACTGCTGGTAACAGAAGGGAGAAGTATGAGAAGGTGGCTCTGATTTTAAGACCCTTACACAGGCTGATAACTGTGCATGAGAGTTAAGGAGAAGTATGTGTGCGGGTGGATGCAAATTTCGTCATGTTACAGGAAATACTAAGCAACATGGTGCAAAATATTTTTGAACGATCTATCCATGCCGTTGGCCTCTACTGGTTTTTATTTGGCAACCCACTTATAAAGGTGTAAAATAGTTTATAGCTGGATTCCTGTGATGAGTAATCTAGAAATATAGTAAACTGTATAAAAAAGAAAATTTCTTTAATAAATCTACTACTAGTAGTCAAGATGAAGCTGATTGGAGGAACGCTTGTTTTTTATGGTCCATAGTTACGTAGCTTTGTTTTTTAGGGCTACTGTATGGCTTATAAGCAAAATGGTTATTAAAACTAATGATGTATGGTTTATTAATATGTTTTTTTTGGTGGTGTATAGTAATTATTGCTAGTAGTAAATGGATAGTTTACATATACTAGCTGTTTCTGGTAATACAGAACATGCAAATTGCACCAATCAGCTTCATGCATTTGAGGAAGTGTGTGCGTTAAAATCTTAAGTTAAAAGTCACTTTAGATAAATGTCTTCTCAAAGCATAAATGTAAATGTATGTCTGCACACTGGCTACTCTGCTCATTTGAGTTTGTCTTGAGTTAGTCACTTGCTAGTTGTGTTGTCAGTCACACTCTAGTTTCTGCTTAGATGACAAAATGCATTAGATTTTGTGTAATAATATGAAATGTTACGTGTATTTTCTACATGAGTTAGTCAAAGTTGTCATGAAATCAAAATTGATATTTTTAATGGAAAGTTGTAGTGTTTATTATAAATAATTTGTCTGTGCACATCCCCTTTTTTTTTTTTTTTTTTTTTTTTTTCAAAAAATCATGTGCCCTCTTAATTTTTAATCCAAAACATTAATGTGCCCGTCTTCTCAGAACAACATTATGTAAATCGCTGTGAGGGCTGGGCAATAAGGTTGTACAATCACATGAATAACCTATAATAACCTTTAACCAGCCTTATGTCACAAAACATTTAGTGATTGTCAATTCTGCAATGATTGAGTAGGCACAGTTCATGCTTTTTCTGTGTAAACAGGCCATTTGATGTTTTGTTTTTTTTTAATTCACAATAAAATGACAAAAACGTTCTAATTCAATCAGCAAAAGTTTTATGAGCATACTCAGCTTTTATTTAAAAGCATTATAGCATGGATTGCCATATTATTGCCTGTAATAGCTTGTAATAGGGCCAAATATCCTGTATGACAAATAGATTATTATTAAATTAATCCTTGTGTTTTGCTCTACAAAATAAATGGCATTTCCTGCTTTTTCCTACATAAATTCAGTTAAAGTATGGAAAGTGAGAAGGGAGAATGCCCCCAGATCGCCCCACAAGAATTATGGCTTATTCTGGTTATAGCTCCCCCTGACACCTCTGGTCAGCTGGAAACTCTTGTGTTTAGGGGAATCTCTTCTGTCTACTCAGATATTCCCGAAATCATTATGAGTGAATGTAATGTGGAATCCACCGAGGACGGGTTGCTTAAAATGACATAGCTTCTCCATGAACCATCATTTCACAACCTCTCCCTTTGGCTGGCCCTCTGTTTACTCAGTTGCTAAGCAGCAGGCTGCCTGAGCTCTGGAATGGGCCTATCTGGCCTTTGGAGAGAGTGAGAAAGACAGAAAGAGAAATGGAAGGAACTCTTTCTCTCACACTTTTACCCTCTGTAGAAAAGGTTTTTCTCTCCTGCGTTTAGCTGGAGAGAAATGTCCTCATTCAGAAATAGTTTATGAGTAAACAGCCTCACACAATATCCAGCACACTAATGAACAATTATAGGCAAATTAAAATACAGTACACCCTTTGTATTAAATAAAACAGATGACGTGACGTGATTTTATAATATTATAGTATTTATTAATATTTTGAAAAGTAGATTTGTTTACATATTTTGTTTTTATTTTAATTTTATTTTTTTTAAATGTATATTCTTATGTGTTTTTTGTCATTTTTATTTCTATAATTTTCAATTTATTTCTATTGAGTTTTAGTTTATTTTTATTTCAGTTTCATTTGAAGAAATTTTAGTACTCCAGCTTATTTGATTTCAGTTAGTTGGCAAAGAACATTAAAAAAAACATTTCTATTTTTTTAAGTTTAACTTTTTCATCTACTATTTATCTTTTATTTCAGCATAAATTTAATTGACAAAAGAAATTTTAATAGTTTTAGTTTCAGTTAATGATAACAATTGTTATAAATGGTCAAAATCCTCTGTTTTGATTTTGTAGAGGAGGTGCTGTGGATTCTTATTACATCAACAGGTGTGAAAGACCAATAACCATGGGAAAAACCTTTTAGAGAGAAGAGAAAGTGCTCAGTGCTTTCCTCGTGATCTTTTATTGGGGGTGTGGTGTGTAAGAACTGCAGCAACAAATGCCTTTTGGTTTGACCGGGGGTGAATTGCTGTGGCGATGCAGCTGTTCGCAGATGTACTGTAGAACTGATGCGAGTGTTGGATTCTTGATTGAAAGGGGTTACAGAACCAGAGAATTGAAAGGAAGGAAGTGCGAGTCCATTGTTTTCACAGCCAGAGCTGAGCGTTCTGCCCATCCCAGCATTCCTGCTAATGGTCTTTGCTCTGTCTCACATTCCCGGTACTCTCCCCTGTGCGGTGTAGCCAGATCTCTTTTGCTTCTAACGGCACCCACCAAGTTCTTGGCGGTCTCTAGTGCACTTTATCTGCGCACTGCATTCCTCCACAGAGCCTACGCATTCCTGACGATATCCAGCTGCTCTCAGAGGGCCCAGCTCTTGTCTGATTTGACAGTGATTTCACTGTAAATAAAGCCATATAAACAAAGCCAAATAAACCTCTGCTGCTTGTCACGCAAGCCGCCCCTCCCCGACCCGAACTTTCCCGTTTTTATCCGCTCATGCATACAATACCACACATTGTAGCGCTACTTTAAATGGTCTTCTCAGCTGCCTACGCCCTTTCCTTTCCCCCCTTTTCTATCTCTCCCTCCCCCTAGCCGCGAGAGTCTGTGAGCACCCTCTCTCATGAATATGCCATGCGTTTATGAGCCTCGCTCAACTGAATGCTCATCACTGTGAGCCATGTGAAGAGAAAAGAGGGCTCAACCATACTGCTGTAGCATACAGTGATGTTTTGATATTCTTAACCCTCGGCACTGTGGGCCTCTAGATGGGGTCTGTAACAAGATCCTTCCCTCCCCCCCGCCTCACAGAATGTGTCTCCTTTCTTTTTGTTGAATGGAAAATAAGCAGACTACAAGAGATAGACCCAAGGAGACTGACAAAATGCATCCACGCACCACTTTAAGAGTCGGGATGAAGAAGAAAGTTGTGTTTAAATATGTGAAACCATAAAGATTAGAAAAAACAACACGTATAAAGTTTGCAAAAAAGACTCGCTGGTTTTGTTTGTGCCATTAATAAAAGCGTGATTAAATGTTTTTCTTCCTCTCTCTCTGTTTTTTATAGCTGGCTGGTTGTGTAATCTTGGGGGTTTCTCTCTGGCTTCGTCATGACAATAAAACAAGCAGTCTTCTGGAACTGAAGTACGACGACACAGAACCACCCAGCACCTTCTACATCAGTAAGAGATCAGTTTCTCCATTTCCCATTATTATCCTCTTTTCTCATTGAGTCTCATTTGTTTTCCATCTCTCATTGCTCAGTCTCTCAACCCATTCTGAAATCCTACCGCATTATGTGGTCACATACAGTGGCTTAACACAGTATCTTATGAATAATTTGAATACATTTCTTTACACAGGATTGTCTGTGTGTTCTCAGTTTTTCCTCTGGGTAGCAAACATGTTTTATAAGCAGTGCTAATTAGAAATTCACAGAAATGTTTGCAACCGAAAATATTTGGCCAAAAAAGAAAGAAAAAAAAAGCATTTCGGCTGAATGGTTTTAGATTGCTGAAATAATTGACTGAAACAGTGATGTTTAGGTAGCGCTTCTCTGGTGGTACGTTTTGAGTGTGTCAGCATCTATTTCGTGCACACAGAGTTGATAAGGTACAACAGGTAAACAAGTCTTAGACTAAAGGTCCTTGCACACTGAGTCCAAAACTTTCATCCAAAATTTTCACCTGTTAAAAAATAAATATGACCTCACGTTGTGTTGATCACATTTACACACTACCTTCGAAACTTTCATCCGTCATAAAAAAATTCAGATCGGGTTCTATTTTCTGTGTTTTTCGCATCTGTAGCAAGCATTTTGAGAGGTGTTTTGACAATTCAGAGCCACAGTACAAGCGAATGCCAAAATCTAGAATGGCGTCTTATAAGTTGATCCACTTCGTCTTGGAGCACAAACCACTGTAAAGGTCCTTACACACTGAGTTCACAGAAATTGGTGGTCTTCTTTTTAATATGTGGCTCCAGTATTTCTAGCAAAGCATCAAACTGAGCCACTGAAATCTGAAGTGTGTAAATGTGATTGACACAATGTGAGGTCGTATTTATTTTTTAACGTGCGAAAATTTCAGACAAAAGTTTCGGACTCAGTGTGCAAGGAACTTTAAACTGCGAATAGCAATATGTAAAATTGTTCAGCTGAAATATTTAGAGGCAGATCGTTGCCGAAGAACTGTACTACCGGTTTAATTTATGACCTAGTACGTAAATTTGCATACCGTAAATTTACATACATTTACATAGTTTTTTTGCATCACTAGTCCCAGTGTTTTCGTTAAGTGAACAGGCACACTAAGAATAAAAATGGTAGGCACAAAGATCTATTTTATTACATTTATATAGTGTGTGTGTTAAAGTAAATAAAATTATAAAAATAAAGATAGAGGTTGCTCAATAAATATTTAGCTCTCTGGATAACTGTATTGTTGAAGAGCAGTGAACCCAGCAGTGACTCCCACCCAAATGAATTTTGTAATTTTACCCACAAGGGAAGTCAGTTGAAACGCATAACAGAAGAAATGCTAACTTTAGTACTAGCTGATGGTTTTGCGTCTGTATAGAAGGTTTTAAAGTTTTCCACAACAGTACAGATGGTTCCGTTTCTTCTCAGTGATTGATGACAAGTGATTTTCCAAATACAAATCTACAGATCAGTTGACGTCCATGGAAAACTGATTAAATGGTTCACCTGGACATTTGTTATGTCAGAGGTTAGTATCAAGGATTCTTACAGACGCACAAGTAGGCTGTTTCTGATGGCAATTGTTAAAAGCATTTTGTTTATTCAGGAAGCCCTTGTGCCTGTTAAGGCACAGAGGTTAACAAGTGAGTAAACAATTCTCCAGTTCATGTCAAAGCTATTATAAGACCTAATATTTACTGAGCTGTGGATTTCAAGAGAGAAATCTCTTATCAATACCTGAAGTGTCAACAAAAATTATTTAAAGTAATAGTTTAATAATCTTTTTCACATTTTTATGACATTTTTTCTAGATGACTTGTAAGGCCTTGCAAATGTAAACATTGTGCTTACTATTATTGTAATATTGTTATTGCAAATTGTGCTGATTTAAATATGGCACCGCCAAGGTTGGCTTGACATAGTTGAGTCATATAGGCCATTGTTTTCCAGTTAAATGCAACATTCAATGAAAAATATACAGAATAAAAATGAACTTTAATATTTTTAAAATTAATATTATAAATATTGTTTGCCACATAAAAGTAGGGTAAACATACCTATTAAGCTCACCAAAATCTACAATGAGACATTTTTAGTGCACAAGATATTGGTTTCGGTGCAAGAAGTTATGTTAAAATAAAATATTAATGTCTCACACAAAAATATTTAATTTTATTTTAAATGACAAAAGCATTTTCATTAAGATATACATCATTAAATGCAAAAAGTCTGTCTGTGCTTAATGGTACATTTCTGTACCCTTTAAGCACACCCCTGTTCCCATTAAGCTCACATCATGTTTTATTAAAAATTCTTGTTTATTTTAAACAATCTTTTTAAAGAATAATTGAAAAATGTTTTATTTGAAGGTACAAAGTCAATCACAAAAAAAAAACAACAACACTGAAATCAAGCAACAAGGCACTCAGTTTGATCAGTTATATGTTCATAGTGAAGTGTCATTTAACCACACTGCAACATCTAGACTAGTCCACGTTCAGCTGAGTAACACATTCAAAAATCAAATAAAACAAACCAATAAAACATTTCATTCATGGGAATGAACACAGAAACTATACTCATTATGAAGCCTCTTATTAAATGGATTTCAGCTTGTCTACAGTCTCTTAAGGCTGGAATACACTACATGATTTTTGCCCCGATTTACAGTCTGGAGAAGTTGATGTTGTTTGCCAAAGGTCAGAGACAGTCTGCAGATTTGAGCTGACATATCTAATAGAAAATCACGTAGTGTATGATGATCACAGACTCTGATTTTTTTAGCTTCAGACTTTAATTCCATTCAGTTGGAGGATATCAAACATATTTGATATTTTCAGCAGATTTTAAAACACATTGTTTTCATTTGTCATACGTCTCCTAGCAACAATGCACACGTTTCTGTGTGAGTTTGTTGTGATCGGAAGGAATTTAAAGTCTGGTAGTGTATCATCCTCAGTCGTTTAGTGTATGATGCCCAGTTTTCCTTTGTGACTATTTATAAAGTCTGTATATGATGCCTGGTGTTTTAAAATTCTGTTCAATTTTAAAAGTCATATAGTGTATTCCAGCCTTTTAGTTACCTGGACAGATACTGGTTTCTGATGGCTCCTTCTTTGTACGAACGACATGCCTCTTTCATCTTTGGGTATAAACTATAGTTACGTCTAGATTTTATCGTCTTAAAAATGTGAAAATAAGTTATTAACCATTTTATAAAGATTAACTTAAAGTGACAACCATCAGTTAATATTTAAAGTCTGTTTATGAAGTATTTACATATTCATTCAATGTGGAAGAGCTTAAAGAGAACACAGTGAGCTTAATTGGAGCAGCAACAATTTTTAATAAATTTCATGTAATATTTATTAAAATTACAGGATTTTGCTAAATAAATAGTCTAGATCATGTAATAAGTTCATACACATTTTAATATGAACAACTATTATTAACAATATCTATGAAATTATACTTATTCTTATTGATGTCACACTGAAGCTGTGAGATTTTCATAGTAGTGCACCCTTTAAGCTCACCTTACAATAATATGAAATCTTTAAAAATTACAGCAGTGTAAAACCACAGACCAGCAATAAACTGTCAATTTATAATATTTTGGATGTAAAAGTACAATCCAGTAATGCCTGTGAAGTAATATATTAGCGTAGCACACAATCTTATACAGCTAGTCAGCTAACTGTGTTCTGTAGCATCTGCGCTATGTTGCTAAAACTAAACTAAAACTAAAACTTTTGGATCTAACTGTAATTATTTCCCACATCCAGGCTCCAGGTTATAATATGCAAAAGTCTGAACATTAATCTCTTAATTTTACAGTAAGTAGTGAAACTTACCCAAAATAAAGGCTTAAACATCTAAAAAATGCACATTTAAAGGGCTCCTCTTTTGGTGAAAGTTTTTAGACAGCTTTCAAAATAGCGGCCAGGCAGTGTGAACACATGGAGACCCATATCTCAGTGTGCAATTATCTGATTGACTTGAAATTATAGGAGGTATGTAGTAACAAACACATCAATTGGTTAAGACATCAAGTAGGATAATAAATAATTTTTTCTTTTTATAATCTGAGCTCAAAATGGAAGTGTGCTTAATGGGTACGTGAGCTTAATAGGTACGTTTACCCTACATGTAAGACTTAGAGCATACACTCAAAAAATAACTTATTCAGTGAACTTGATTACAGTAAATTAAGGTAAACTTTTCCACGCAGTTAGTTCAGGGAAAAATCCTTTTTTTGAGTGTAGTATTAGAGGCACTGATGGGGAAATAGAGTGGTCTATCGCCATTCTTATATTTTGTTGCAATATACCTCTTAAAAAAAAAAAATTGTTTATAATTTGTTTTAAGTACAGGTGTCCGCTTTCTCAGGCTGTAAAAAAAAAAAGACCTCCCTGTCACTTTTTGTGAAAACACTGTTCTCTTTCCCTTTTCCTCTCTTATCCATTGGTCTTTAAGGTATTTGCCAGAGTTTTTTCAGCTAGATCACTTTGCCTGCTTTATGGAAAACACGTGGCTCACACTCATCCAAAAGTGAAACTTAGTATTTTCGACATGTTTGTTAATGAGCATTTAACTAATGGAAACAGGAAAATCTCGTTTAGGAGCCACAATTACACAGGGTTTGTACTGTATGTTCTCCTTCTCTGTGCCCCTTTCCCAATCCCCTACCACCATCAAACACATAAACACACTCAACATGCACTTTCTTTCTTCTGGAATGCAGAATATTATTTCTGTTTTGCTCAGTTGGAGATATTTTTGCAGCTCTGTGTGCTAAAGGGAGGAGTTTAATACTTGTGGCCCTGCTTTGGGTTTGGAAAATGTGAAATTCTCAGTGAATCATGTTAAGTATTTCCTGAAAATTTAGTGTGTGTGTGTGTGTGTGTGTTTATGTTTGTGTACATCTTGTGCGTATAAGTGAATATAGCTTATATATACAGTACTGCTAACACCCCTCACTGGGTTGCTTGAAACAAAATATTTGTGTTTCATATCATTTGAAACTCATTTTGAACCGCTATTAACCACAAGCAAATTGTAGATTATAGGAGTTTTAAACAAAGGTTTGGGAGGAGCACGTTCCTCTAATCCTGCTAGTCACAATGCAAGAATAAGCATGTATGTATTAAGCTGCTTAACTCACACCAGCAAAAATTATTCAGGCATCCCTTTACCACCCCATCTCCACCTTTGTGTCAATTTTATTACTGATTCATGTATAGTCCTTAATCATGAACAGCAATCAATTTCAGTTTCAAAAAATCAAATAAAGTTTCAAGTATATACTTTATCTCACAAAATAATTATATGAACATGTCACGAACATTAATAATGTTACAAAAGATTTTTATTTCAACCTGTTGAACTTTCTATTCATCAAACAATCCCAAAAATGTATCAGGATTTTCACAGAAATGTTAAGCAGTATGACTGTTTTCAACATTTATACTAATAAGAAATGTTTCTTGACATCAAATCAGCATATTAGAGTACATTACATTATAAATTATATTAAAGTAATACTTTTTTTTTCTTTTCTGTATTTTTGATTGAATAAATGCAGCCTTGCTGAATTTTTAAAAACAATAAATCCTACACTTGGTAGTGTATATATTTTTCATGAAAACTAACATTTTCTTAATTCATAGAAATATAATAATAATCAAAAAATAGTTGTAATATTCTTTATTTTGAATATAAGCTGGAAATTATACAGATAATATGCAAAATTGAGTATGTGGGGAATTTAGAGACAACAAAAAGCTCTTAAATAAAATTTCAGATTTTAAAGCTTAATGTCATGTTTTTTTTAAATGTCAGGGTTTTTTTTTAGAAGAACTGATTTGACATAATTTTTTAACAAAATCTGGTCCAAAACTAAGTTTGTTTCAGGACTTTGAAACTGCTTGCCAAAGTGAACTTTCCGAAAAGTTCCGCTGGTCAGGTATTTCAAACTTCTTTTTACCCCTAAGCGAAAAACAAAAAAGAACTTTGGCATTAGTATACCAGGGACCTTAACCTTTTGACCACCAAGGTCCAGCGCTTCAGCGGGACACAGCCTCTATTATAAAAGCCCAGCGGGTGGCCTGCGTGATGTCTGGGAACAGCTGAGGGCTCAGGCACCATGGGAGCGGCAGTGGTCAGGGGGGCAAGAAGGCAAGACGTAAAACTCAGATTTGTGGCATCCTAACACATGGCAACCCAATAAAGAATATTGTCAGAAAAAAATAAAGCTGCTTATTCCTGTAAGGTAGCAGATCTGAAAACAAAGCCAGAGAATCAGCAAATTCCATGATACGACATGCACTTGGCAGAATAGCGAAATAGAGATTTAAGGGAATGACGCAATGCAAGTGATGAATGACAGAATGCGATTTAGAACTCAGGTTGAAACAAAACAAGTATACTGTGATCTATTGTCTGTCTGCAAAGTGCAAAGATGCCATGTAAGGAGCTGCAGATGAAACATTACAGCTCTCAACATCTTAATGTGAGGAAATGGCCTGCAGCCAGCAGCTCTACACACCCTGCCTTGCTCTTTATGGAGTGTAATGTGAGAGAACACAACTAGAGCTCAAGTACATCAGAGCAATTGCGGTGGGCGGCTCCAGGTGGGGAAGCTTTTTGCTCTGAATAGAATTACGCTTGTCTCTTTAAAAGTCATCACTTCGTCTTATAGCTACAAAATAGTATGTGATTAAAGAATAGGCACTCATAAACATTAAATAGTAAAAGTCAATCATTCATTTCCATAAAGCATTGTTGTGATATTAACTACTCATGAATACATTATGTTCTGGAAACAGCGTCAGGTGAACACAAACTCTGTGACTAAAAATATCCAAAGGCTCATCATTGTTTCTGTTGTACAAACATTTGAGACTCTTCCCCTTCTCTTATCTTTTCTTGAGCGATTCCCATCAGCCACAGTGTAAGCCTCATGGTGGTGTGTGGTCAGGTCAGCCTTTCCCTGAAAATGCCTGCTGCTGAGTGTGAGGGGGAATGGAGCTGGCCCGGGTGACTCAATTATTCCATAATGGCAGGGGAGGGATGTATCCATAGCAACTAAATTAGATGAGTGAGTGCTGCTGTACTTAAACACTACAGTTTGGATAAGACTAGATTCAGGACTCAAACAAATATGACATTAGTGCCATTAGGATTTCTTCTAGCTGTATTGGTTCTTTGGGTACACAAAATTGCCAACTAATCATAGGGCTCAGCAATAAGTAATTATTAAATAATAATTTCACACTGATAACTCGAGCACAAGTGAAGCTATACACTACCATTCAAAATATATATTTTTTAATATATATCACAGTTTCCACAAAATTATTAAGCAGCAGAATTGTTTTCAACATGAAAGAAATGTTTCATGAGCACCAAATCAGCATATTAAAAGGATTTCTGAAGGATCATATGACACTGAAGACTGAGTAATGGTGCCTGAAATTAACTTTGCCATCACAGGAATACACTACATTCCCATGAATACACTAATGTATTTTTAAATACATTAAAACAATAAAGAGTTATTTGTTTTAATATTTCACTATATTACTGATTTTACTGTGTTTGTGAACAAATAAATGCAGCCTTGGTGAAACTATGATCCCAATGGTAGTGTACGTATTTTTCATTAAAACAAATATTTTCTTAATTTATAAAAAATTAAGTAATAATTAAAAATAATCTTTTTTATTTAAAACATTAACAGGAAATTATACAGATTTTATGGCATGCAATGCAAAACATTCACTGTGTTATAATATAACTGTCACGGTCCCCTCAGAGGGACACCTAAGTTTACTTCACTATATTACAATTAAATCCTAATCTAATCATGACAAGCTATATATCGTTGGAAAGGTCTGAGATTCCTAAATAGATATTTTTCGACTGTTTTTTTGTTACAAATTATGAAAGAACAGTAATAGATTAATTTATGACAAGAGTGCACCTCAAAAATCTACATCATAACAGGAGTTCTGACCTTTGTCACAAGCCTTTTTTGTTGCCTTTTCCTATCACGTTTTAGTAATCATCATAAATTATATATCAATTGAAAGCTTGAAACCTCAAAATTCATCCTAATTCAACCCCACAAAAAATGTTGGTTATTGTATATACAATAACAATCTCATGTACGGTACAGGATGTTTTTGTGATTCATTCACCAGAGAAATCCCCACATTTTCCTTTTAGTAAAGAAAACATAGTGAATGAATGTCTTATTTGTGTCTCTGTAAGTAGCCAACTCCACCCAATGAGCAACAAGCCGATTGTGGCTAAAGAGATAATGTATTTTTGGACCAATATCAGACACTTGGCAAACTATTAACTCAATGGCAATCTAATAAGAACATCCCATTGAGTTCACCAGTGGGGGCTGTAGCGTTTGGACTAATCAGACACACATTTATTCATTATATTTAATGAATAAACCAGCAAACCCTCTCACTATGTGGGTCTATGGACCCTTCCCCCCAAAAGAGCACCCTAAAGGGCTCAGTTACCAGGGCAACCATCTGATAAGACTGTTTTATTGCTCAAAAGTATGTGAGATGTGACGTGCCATAAGAATGGACCCTTCTGAAACCCACGCAATACCCATACAGACAAAACTTTCCTCCTTGTCACTCATAGACAAACCTTTCTACAGATAAACATGCATCCCAGGACATTGTGTGTATGATTTTAACTATCTTGTATAGTGTCTCTTGCATTGTATTTTGTTTTATGCATGCTTTATGAGTGAAGTACTAGTTAATGTAACCCCACCTATTTCGTGTCTCCTACCAAATTAATGCTCATTTGATGAAGCACACTTTGATGTACACTACCTCCTCATAGAATGCCATGTGTGTTTGTAATTTAATCAAAGGATTGACTGCCAGAGACATTCGAACTATGCTCTCAGACAAAGGGTCATAAAACTCCCCAATATTTCCAGCCTCCCGCTTGGAAATTCAGCCTTTCTCATTGGTCAAACCCATCCTGAAAGGTGTGACTCTTCCCTGACTTTAAAGGGCTCACGCACAGGTCCGTCCCTCTCTTCTGCTAAATCTTCCAATTACTGCCCGTGTGGTTGGACTCACGGAGAGCCTGAGCCGGTGCGGGCGCGCCTGGCAGGCCCCAACATATAGAGCCGTGTGCAATCTCCCTAGCCTTGAGAGATGGCTCTTGACCACAAAGAGTCAGACTAATACCACTGGAGTTCGTCCTCACTCAACCCTGGAATTCACCATTATGGAAATGCCCTCGCTCAGACATTTCTCTCTCCCCTCCCGGCAGTCTCTACATCTTCATCTCTGGATTGTGGCCTGCAGTTCCACTGCGGCCCACAGGGCCAGCAGGCCCCATTTTACACCCAACCATGTGCTTACTTAGGAGAGAGGACTCTCTCAACCCCAAAAGAGTCAAGAACAACCTCTGAGTTTCAAGAGATTGCAACTTCGGCCATCGAATGGAACCATCCAGACCCTCTTCAGAGGCTTCACAAGACTCTTGTTCCACAGCCAAGTCAAATGCAAGTATTGTTCCTTTCACCACACAGAGGTTTGTTGTAAGCTATCGTAGACTGTGCTTTGAATTAGAGACTGATGGTTCTTTTAGATGGTCAACTCAGCCTCATTTCCCCTGTTTCTGTCCGGTTTCATTCATCGTCTCACTTACCCTTCCCATGTAATATGTATGTGTGATTTGTGTGTGTATATATATGTGTTTGTTTAGACTAGTTATGCGTTTGTGATTTAGTTAATAAAACTTTATGCACAATACATATGAGTATTTGTTTCTGATTCCCTGCTTGCAACAAAGTCAATTTAACGATTTTGATCTTGTTACATGCTCTGAGTAGTACTGTACCATAAAAAGGGTATTTCTCTTACCCTGGAAATTAAGATTTCTTTGAATTAATAAATACTGAGTGTTCGCTAGACGACCTGGTCAATTGATTGTACCGTAAATTCTGCTTTATCAAGCTAATTCTATTAACTTATCCAAATATTATAATTAATTATAAAGAGTTATGATTAATTACTAATATTCCCCCTTTGAGCTAATTTTACTACAGGGCTGTCAATCTGAAAGTAAAACTCAAATACTCCTGCATGGATTACAAAGATAAACCTTTTTGACCAACATGATACTGAAAGTAGTAACATTATTTGTTGAATATTCCTTTTGCATAAATTTCGTCTGATAGCATACCAGTGTCAGCAGGCCTCATGAGACACTTAGCTAAAAGGTTTTTTTTTTTTTTTTTTTTTTTTTTTAGTCAATACTTAGAATTCATTTATATTCAATTAGCACAAATGGCTTCCTGTTCCTATGATCGCTTTGAAAATCCATCAGCACTCAGCATTAGCATTGCAGCTCATTGTCTTTAAGTTATTTGTACCACAGAACTGATGTGGATTTATGATCTTCTCCACTGAAAGCCTTTTCAAGTGGACAAATTAATTTCAAGAGAGTTTTTGCTGGTTGACACTTGACAGATGGAAGCACTGTGTGATGAGTTGGTGAAAAAAAAAATAAGCAATAATCATCTGACCTTATTGAGACATATATTAAGCAATCCTGCTACTGTTAGTAATAGTATGTAGTATTGTCTCATTTAAATGTACAGTTAGTAATGCTATATTGTACAGTGTAAAAATATTAGTTATTATATAATTTTAGAATAAATGGCAGAAAAATATAATACATATTTTTTTTTCAAAAGCAGTCAGCCTTCCTTGGAATGCAAAACTAATGCAATTTTCTTCTGTATGCTTTTGCTTAACAGACAGCTACAGACATGCATTTGTGTACTTATCTCCAGTTCTTTTCAGGCTTATAGTCCAAAAAATAATTTCAATTTCAAAATAGTCTTGTTTTGCTGTATTCTTAAGGTCAAACTGAGTGTTTTAGCTGAGCAAACATTACATTTCCTTCTTAGGAAATGACCTTGAAGTATTGTGACATGGCCTTTTGTGTTTTTCATTGTTTTCTGCCTTCGATTTGTCTTGTTTCTCTAAAAGGAGAGTATTAATGCAGCCTTTTCCAGCTCTCTCCTTGTGCTGTGGTAGTTACTGTCATAGCTTCTAGATATCATACCATCAAATACAGACAATGAGTGTCTTAAAAAAAGATTTCGGATCCAAGATGAAGGGTGAGCGTGTGAATCTTGAAAGGAATCAGGGATGTGAGAGTGGGAACACAAAGGTCCTGATGATATCACATCTTTGTGAGACAGAGTGAATTGTGATGATTGAGAGTGAGGAAAAGGAGCTGGCAGCAGCATCAGGAAAAAAGGCAAGATTAATGAGGAAAACAGGAAAAGGAAGTAATTATATTTTGAGAATCAACAAATGTACTTCCAGAATAACACTACCCACATGCCTACAAATTAAAGAGTGCTAACATGCAGTTATTTCCTTAAGGATCTATTTCCACTTAATCTGACCCTTAAAATTATATTTATTAGTGTAACCTGATGAGTTTAGGTTGATTCAGTAGTATTAAATAATATTTTTTTCTTGTACAGAAATAGCTTTTGTAGGTTAGTTTGATAAATGTCACAATTCATGACTGATGTTTAAGCATTTTAACACAAAATTAGTTCACCTAAAAATGTTCATGTGGTAACATCCACATTTTTATTTTATTCAAGTAAAAAAAAAAATAATAATAATAATTACACACATACACACAGACACACAGACACACACACACACACACACACACATTGTTTTAACATCACTTGATCATCCTGAATATATTCGGTCACACCAACAAAACTAAATTTAATGGTTAGATCAGGTTAACAACAGCTTCTTATAAGTAAAAATGGCAGGTTACTGTGTTCCTTGAGTATGTAGACACAATAGAGCAAATCAAATGTACATGTTTGGACTTTCAAAAGCAAAGATGTTGCTGTGTGTTCAAAGGATGTAAGTTACAGAAAACAGTCTCTAGAGAAAAAAACGAGAGGAAAAATCTGCTCACACATCCCAGCACCCCTCCTCTAACTACAGCTCTGCCTGCTCTCTGAGAACATGCCATCCTCCCTTTCTCTCCCTGTCTCCCTCTCTCTCTCGCTGCAGCTTTTCCTCTCACCGTTACTTCCATTGTGGTTCAACTCTGGCATCATCCGTTTGTGCTTAAAGTTTGCAGCATGTGCACTGACTTTCCTATTCTTTTTTTCACTCTTAAGGTGTGGTCACAGCGAAATTTCAGCAAAATTGCAGTTGTTGATAGTGTGGCAATGTGTGGTGCATAACAGAAATAAATTTCAAACCAAGCAGCTTTCTGATGGTTCGATGATCTGCATGAAGAGTTTGAACCTGTTGAGAAATTTTGCACTCTCACCCATTCCTTATTGCGTGGATTCTACTAAATTTTGAAGGGAAAAAGTTCAGTTGTCTATGGTCAATAGTGTTGTGATGAATGAAGTCAACATGATGAATCCATTTGACCAACCTAAACCCACTGCAAAATCTGCATTAGGAAATTTTCCGCTGACGCACAAAATTTCTGATTGCATAGATTCCTATTGAAATGTCTGAATTTTTCCCCTGAAAAATTGTTGAACGGGGTGTCTGCACTTTTACCCCGTCCACTCCTTCACTTCCTTTTCTTACCACCTTTGTACACAGCAAATTTAAAAGAGTGAGTTTAACTCCCTCAGAGTATATATGGGAATCACTGCTAAATGTTAAATTAACACTTTTGAAAGAGTTAACATTTTTAACACTCTGACAGTGTTAACTAACAAACTCTTAAAATGTAAAATATTAACACCAGAATTGATAATGAGAACACCAAAGTTGGTGTTGAAAGTTAACACTTATGGATTAACTGGTCAACACTGCACCAGTGTTCAGGTGAAAATATTAAAAAATAAACTCACAAAACAATACACGTTTACATTTATTTTATTGAAACATTGTAAATCTTTTTCCCTGCACCAAAATGTCTTCACACTCAATGTTTTCAATACATGTAAAGAACGTGTTCTTACAACAATTAAACATCATAATGTAGAAGCAAATCAGTGCAAAGACACAAAAAAAAATCAAACCTTAAAAAAATTAAAAAAAAAACCTTATTTGGTCCATATGTACTCTTAATGTCATAAGGTTTATAATGCTGACATTTAGGAGGTTAAACAACAGCATTCCATTCATTACCATAAAAGCTGAATGCATGTTAATGCTCACTAATCAAAGCCTGTGCTGGTGTTTGGAGAGAATAGTCTCATTCTTTTTTTTTTCAGCATGATGAGATGCGTTTCTCTGCAGTTTTCAGCTAAGCAAGATATCCACTCCTATTTGCAGCATCACAAAACTGCCCCTGTAAAATTTAAAAAATAAATAAATATAAATACAAAACCAAAACAGGATCATTTCACATCCATTTATCAAAACTATTATCAGGTGAAATGTCAGAGACAAGTATGAATTGCAATACAAGAAGTTCACCCAAAACTGAAACTTCTGTCATTATTTATTTTTCCTCATGTGGTTCCAAACCTGTATGACATTCTGTCTTCTGAGGAACACAAAAGGTTATATTTTGAATAATCTACAGAAGAAATACATGGGACCACTCTGATCCTTTTGCATCTTTTTTAAAAGCTTGATATTGATTGGCATATAGTGACATTATAAGGACAAGCAGGTCCGAAAAAGAAAGAAGGGCATACAGCATTAGAACAACACAAGGGTGAGTAAATAATAACTTAAAGGGTTAGTTCACCTGAAAATTAAAATTACCCCATGATTTACTCACCTGCAAGGCATCCTAGGTGTATATGACTTTCTTCTTTCAGACAAATCCAATCGGAGTGATATTAAAAAATTTCCTGGCTAATCCAAACTTTATAATGGCAGTGGGTGGGTGTTTCTGTTCAACAGTCCAAAAGAAGTGCAATAAAGTGCATCCATCCATAATAAAACATGCCTCACACGGCTCTGGGGGGTGAATAAAGGCTTCCTGTAGCGAATCCATGTGCTTTTGTAAGAAAAATATCCATATTTATAAACGTTTTATACTTTTCTCTAGCTTGCGCTAAAAGTTGTACGTGTAAGCCCTTCCGGGCGGATGACGCAGGACGTCGGTGTAGTGCATGCACCGGTGAGAAGTAACGAACGCGGAAGAGCAGAGGAGAGAGCAAAACAAACGAATCATGAATTAGAAATACAAAACAAGGATTTGTAAAGAGAGATGTCAGAGGATTTCGATGTAAGCCAAGAAGAGAGTGGTGTTTCTTTGCTAAAGAAAGGAAAATTTGCTTCCTTTGCTCCTGTAAACAAACGTTGGTTCTCGTGAGACTAGCATATTTCACTGGAGCCAAAACTTCACTAAAGTCCTACGTCATCCACCCGGAACGGTTTGTGCACACGACAGTTAGCGCAAGCTAGAGGAAAGTGTTTGTTTTAAATATGGATATTTTTCTTACAAAAACGCATTGATTCGCTACAGGAGGCCTTTATTCACCCCCCGTAGCCACATGAGGCACTGTTTATTATGGATGGATGCACTTTATTGCACTTCTTTTGGACTGTTGAACAGCAATACCCACCCACTGCTATTATAAAGCCCGGAAGTGCCAGGATAATTTTTAATAAAACTCAGATTGGATTCATCTGAAAGAAGAAAGTCATCTAGGATGCCTTGCGGGTGAGTAAAACATAATTTTAAATTTTGGATGAACTAACCGTTTAATTTTCATTTTTGGGTGAACTATCCCTTTAAGGAAAAGCATTTAATTCACTGTAAATGTATTTTGTAAAAAGAAAGTCAGTCTTACTAGAAAATGGGTCTTCTAACGACAATTCCAAGTGCATACTCATCTCTCTGCATTGAGGTTGGACGACTCCTATCAAAATTAATGCACATAAATGGGACAGCACATAAATAAATGACAGTCCAAGCATATCAAAAACTTACAGTTGATATTTATTTTTTAGAAAGAAATCACTCTTTATTATTATTGTTTTTTTTTTTTGTTTTTTTTTTTAAATAAACATGACAATCAATAATCTTAAAATGTGCAATTGTGGCTTACCCATGTATTGGTGGCTTCATACTCTTCAAGCACATCATCTCCTTTTGATTTTTCTGTTAAGCCAGCATGAACCATCTGTAACAATATTAAATAACTAGTTTACTTAAAACTAAACTAAACACAAAAAATTAAAAATTAAACAATTTAATGCTTAAAGATTCACTCAGTATAAAGAGTTTGAGTTTACTGAAAGTGTTATTTTCAAATTAATTCAATGAAACAGCACTCAAATCCAATATAAGGACACATCAGCATCATGAAAACTCAATTCATGCTTAATGAAATCACAAAAATTGGTCATGAGACAAGAACAAATGACTTATATTGCCATCTAGATTTGGGCAGTTTACAGTGGTTTGATTTGACAAAATTACGTTGCAATATACATACTGTATTATAAATGAGGTAAAACACTTTTGGCGTTTCCCTTCAAATTCAAATGTCATTTAGGCGCACATCTATAGATACTGTCATAAAGTAATATTATTTTATAAAATGCATATCGTAAATGAAGTAAAACACTTACTTTTGGTGTTTTCCCTGTTAAATCCAACTTCCTCATCTGCTCCGGAGTGAACGAAAATATCTCTGAGAAAAAGTTTAAGAGGGCACAGCAGATAAATATCACTATAAATCAATATGATGTTATAAAATACATATTTTAAATGAGGTAAAACGCTTACTTCAGGTGTTTCTGTTAAAAGCAACCTCCGCGTCTGCACTGCATAGCAATATACGTTAATGTAAATCTGTGAGAAACGGTTAGGCTCGTTTAGGTGCGCGCAGCAAATAAATATCGTCATAAAGTAATATTATCTTATAAAATACATATAATAAATGAGGTAGAACGCTTACTTTCGGTGTTTTCCTTGTTTAAACCAACTTCCCCGTCTGCTCGCACCGCGAGAGAAAGAAAATATCTCTCGGAGGAAAAGTTTAGGAGAGCACAGCACATAAGTATCGCTATAAATTAATATGATGTTATAAAATACATATTTTAAATGAGATAAAAACACTTTCGGATTTTCCCTTTTAGAAAAGTCCTCGTCTGTTCTGCATCACGAGTGAAAGGAAATGCCATTGATAAAAGTTTAGGCGCACACAACATTAATATCATTATAAAACGATATGATATTACAGAACACACTTTGTGAATAAGATTAAACACTTTATTTAGCTGTTTTCCATCCTAATATGCTCCGCATCGCCAGCAAAGAAAATGGCGTCTGTGAAAAATATTTCAGACGGATTAGGCGCGCACATGAGAAAATGTCCCGGATGTGACTAATAACACTCAGCAGTGTTAATAAGGGTCATTCTCCGTATTTACACCGGCCAGAGGGTGCTGTTTACACTAGCTAGTGTTAATCCTTTAAAATTCAACACCACAACTTTAACTCTGTACTCTAAAAGTCCTTAACACCGGGATTTCAACACTGGAGATTTTACTGTGTATTTGTCTTTTGTTCACAGTCCTCCTTTTGCTATTCTTCTCCATCATGTTTTCCTGTTTGTTTGTTTTTTTTGTTGTTTTTTTTTGGTAATGTCTTTTTTCCATTGTTGATTCCTCATGTGACATGCCCAGCTCTCTCTCTCTCCCTCTCTTTCTCTCTCTCGCTCCCTGTCTTTCACTGGCCAGGAGCCATATGTCTGCTCTTCGAATTAACGAAAATAGCAACTGCATTTGGCAACTTTCTTTGCACTCACATGAATTCAAATACTCTTTCTGAGACTCACATGCACTCAGACAGAGATGTAGACAGTGGAGTCGGTGCCTCGATCCAGGGGGCCAGTACAGAGAGATGGGGGCTCTTCAGTGTATTGTGTCATAAATGTCATAGAAATATCCTTACATTCTTCTACTTATTCACATCAGTTATTTTTAGACTACATGAAACTTGTCTCAAACTTACTACACTCTGCACAGATAGTCAATAGTAAAACCAAAAAGAAGGTGATTTGTTTAAAGAAAAACTGAAAATGTGACACAGGGAGAGTTGGCGTGTATTATGCAGCTGTTCAGTATGCTAGTCACATCGTAGTGATCCATTCAGGCCTGTCACATTGAGAAATGGCCTGGTGGCAGTTCCTTTAGCCCCTTACACACCGCAATTAAGTAAATGGAACCAGGGCTCGGTCAGTTCTCTCCCGCACCACCCTACATTGCATTGATTTTTTTTTTTTTTTAATTCTCTTGCAAGGGAATGGGCACAGTCACTAAATGACAGCAGGACATTTAGATGTTTTAAAAACAAAATTTAATTATGCTCTGGAGATTTAGTTTGTGTTAGCGGTAGCATTAGAGTTAGAAGTGCCCTGGGTGTGTCACTGTGCAGAAGCATGAGGGAGGGGACTGGAAGGACAAGATCAACTGAATTTGAGTAAGAGATGGAGCAACCAAGAAATAAGGGTTTGCATTACAAACCCTATTCCAGAGCATTTTAAACCAATTATTTTAAACCAATGATGCTGAACAGTTCTTTGTAGTGTGCCTACAATATAAGTACAATATCACGAGCATGCAGACATTACCAGTGCAGTAGTAATTATGCACCGTAGATGGTTTGAGTTTGGGTAGGGAATCTCAACAAGTTCTGTAGTGTGCCGTATGTCCAGTATCTGCATGGAGCGACTGACAAGAGAATCAGTGAATTGATTCAAGCAGTGAATTGATTAAACCTGACAAAACAGCTTTTAGAATAGTTCACCAAATTGGATTGATTATTTACTTAGTACTGGAGAAAAGAAAACACGTTAAACTAAAAAATAAATGACAATGGCAAATGAACAAATAATACATAAGTAAAAATGCAGAAAAACAGAAGCTAACGTGCAAGAGTGTACTGGTGTGACAACAGCTGAAGATGCTGTTGGAAGATAATTCATGCTCACTCATATTCGGTGTGCTAAGTCACAGCGATTTCAGTTTGTGTGTGGCTGATTGTTTCTTAAGAGAGAGTTTTCTTTTCCTTTAAAAATGCTGACGTGGTCGTTTCCTTGAAGTAAGTGTGAAACTTGAGTTGCAACCAACTTTACTTCAATATTTTGACGTATTTCAGAGGGAAAGCAAATTATCAAACTAGATTTTTTTCAAACGAGATTAACTTTACGGATTAATTGTTCACCACAAGACTAGTAATGTGCACTAACAAAGTACATTAGTACATTTTGATTTCATGCGGACTTTAAGAGGCTATTTCCAGTTAATCTGACGTGAAATTACCTTTGTTATTGTAAACCTAATGTGTGTGTGTATATATATATATATATATATATATATATATATATATATTTATATATGTGTGTATATATGTGTGTGTATATGTATGTATATGTATATATATATATATATATATATATATATATATATATATATATACTGGTGTATATATATATATATATATATATATATATATATATATATACACTATATTGCCAAAAGTATTCGCTCATCTGCCTTTGCATATGAATTTAAGTGACATCCCATTCTTAATCCTTAGGGTTTAATATGACGTCGGCCCACCCTTTGCAGCTGTAACAGCTTCAACTCTTCTGGGAAGGCTTTCCACAAGGTTTAGAAGTGTGTTTATGGGAATTTTTGACCATTCTTCCAGAAGCGCATTTGTGAGGTCAGACACTGATGTTGGACGAGAAGGCCTGGCTCGCAGTCTTCGCTCTAATTCATCCCAAAGGTGTTCTATCGGGTTGAGGTCAGGACTCTGTGCAGGCCAGTCAAGTTCTTCCACACCAAACTCGCTCATCCATGTCTTTATGGACCTTGCTTTGTGCACTGGTGCGCAGTCATGTTGGAACAGGAGGGGGCCATCCCCAAACTGTTCCCACAAAGTTGGGAGCATGGAATTGTCCAAAATCTCTTGGTATGCTGAAGCATTCAGAGTTCCTTTCACTGGAACTAAGGGGCCAAGCCCAGCTCCTGAAAAACAACCCCACACCATAATTCCCCCTCCACCAAACTTCACAGTTGGCACAATGCAGTCAGACAAGTACCATTCTCCTGGCAACCGCCAAACCCAGACTCGTCCATCAGAATGCCAGATTGAGAAGCGTGATTCGTCACTCCAGAGAACGCATCTCCACTGCTCTAGAGTCCAGTGGCGGCGTGCTTTACACCACTGCATCCGACGCTTTGCATTGCACTTGGTGATGTATGGCTTGGATGCAGCGGCTCGGCCATGGAAATCCATTCCATGAAGCTCTCTGCGCACTGTTCTTGAGCTAATCTGAAGGCCACTGTATAAATAAAACACTGCATAGTTTTCACTATAACAATCAAACATGAACTAATTCTTATGAAAGATCCAAAAGTAATTCAGTCAAGTGCAGTGAGTGATTAGCATTAATAATGACAGACAGTAGCAGGTAAATTAGACTGGTGTCCCTTTAAGACCAACTGCATGGAGCCAATATACTGATAAACATCTGGATTTCACGCAACTGTTTGTTTACTTAACACATTAATTAATTTATTTATTTACTTATTTAACATACGTGAATACTCCACACAATGGGCATTTTGACATAATTGTGTGCGTATTTGACCTTTCAAGCACAATAAAACATGAAAGAGATCTGTTTTGGCCATCCCATGCTGTCTGAGAGAGGCGCATTTTGAGTGTGTGCTTCGTGTGTGTCAGTCAGTCAGTTACGCAGATATATTTGCATACGGCGGAATGCACAATATAGCAAAATCTCTAATGATAGACACTTTATTCTGTGGTAACAATATATACTGTCATACCACCCAGCCCTATTAGATGTTATCATGTAAATCACATTTTTTGTTTTTCCTGACACAAATATAGAGACAGAGAGAGACAGAGTTTTCTGTTCTATTTCTCTCTGTCTGTCTCTCTATGTGCTGCCATTTGAACATCCATGCAAACACTGCTGCTGCACCATAAGGCCTGCTGGGGTTGCTATGGTTACAGCTGTTATCACTCAGCCTAAGCCATGTAAACACTGGGAAAAAAGGGAGTTTTATTTTCTTTCTTTCTTTCTCTAAGAAAAAAACTGTGGAGTCTTTTAACTCCACAGCTTTTTTTATTCTCTTTTTTCCTTCTACCAGTGCACGTCATGTTACATAAGAATCCTGATTTGCTGTTAACTTGAGGCTCTTTTTATCTGAATGAGGGAATGGAAACAAAAAGTTAATTTGGGCCCCTCAGTATGACTTCCAAATGTTCTGCAGTTTTCACTCTGCCTAAAGTAAACTTACCACTCCATCAAAGTGAGCACATAGTGACTCCTGCTGGTCAAGATGTAGTACTGCACCCTCGGTATATGAAAAGCATTTGGACTGGATGACACGTGGAATATATAGTTTGGTTGTTCAGTGTAATTTAGCACCTCGTTATGGCTCACTCTTTGGTCCTAGTTTTGTTGTGGGGTCTTGGATTCACCTTTATCATTCTTTCCTTCTTGTAGGTGTCTACATCTTGATTGCTGTTGGTGCTGTGATGATGTTTGTTGGATTCCTTGGTTGCTATGGAGCCATACAGGAATCCCAGTGTCTTCTCGGAACAGTGAGTAACAAATCCTGACGCCAAACGATAATCGGAAGTATATTTTAATAGATTGACTGTAAAACCCCACTGTAAAAAAAAAAAGGAAGGAAACAATTTGTATGGCTTTTTTAGTTAGTTCAGTTTAAAATTATTTTAGGTAAATGTATTAACTGAACTTTATGAACTATAGTTCAAATGTTTGGTGCCAATAAGCTTTTTGAAAGAAAACATTTATTTAACATATAATTAAAAAAAAAAAAAAAAAAAAAAAAAAACATTTCTTGAGCACCAAATCAGCATATTAGAATGATTTTTGAAGGATCATGTGACACTCCAAACATTTGAATGGTAGTGTAGTTTTTAAGAAGATTGCTTAAGTTGTCTTTGTTACTGACATTGGCAACTCATACTTATTGATGTCCACTGTAAATTAAAGTATGCTTCCGTAGGTTAACTCATTAATATGAACCTTATTAATAAATAGTGTAAAATGTAAGAATTTTACATTTAAGGACTTCAACTTTATATAAGACCAATTAGTACATTTGTTACATTGTAAGCTGATGCAATTAATTTTAGTGAATATTTGTAAGTAACAGGAACATATATCAAAGTATAAAATTTAAATCTATCTCTAAAGAAATAATCCACGTTGTTAATTATGAATTTAGTGACAGATTCCTGTCCATATACTTATCTTTGTCTCCCACAGTTCTTTGCTTGTCTGGTCATTCTGTTTGCCTGTGAGGTTGCTGCTGGAATCTGGGGATTCATGAACAAAGACAAGGTCAGTTTCTCTTACAGACATGAATACACAGTGTCAAGCTGACACACACACACACACACACACACACATCTGGTTACATATTTGTAATTATACTTTTTTTTTTCCCCAGATCTCCAAAGAGCTGATCACTTTCTACGACTCTGTGTATGACAAAGGCGTTTCACTTACAGACAATGAGAAAAAGCAGGCTGCCTCTGCTGTCTTGAAGGCCTTTCATGAGACTGTAAGTAGTCCTAACATTCTGAGGAGTAAAAATTAATCAAGCAAACACAAATTCCTCTCAAACCAAATAATAGTCCATATGTTGTAAAGACATATTTCTAATCACTGTCATCTCTGGGTTTCAGCTTAACTGCTGTGGCAAAGGAGACGTGTTTTCAATTGCTACAATGTGGATTTCAGACACCTGTCCTACAGACAAAAAAATTTCTGACGTAATAAGCCTCTCCTCAGTAAACCCTCATATTGAAGAATTCTCATCCAAATCATCCCACATAGCATGACAATAGCCTGTTTCTCCATTTTTTCAGAACTGTCACACCAAGATCAAAGAACTTTTCTCTGAGAAGATCTATTTGATTGGCATCGCTGCCTTGGTTGTTGCTGTTATCATGGTGAGTGAGTCTGAGTGTGTTTGTATAGGGGCCCGTGTGTTAAGTTATATTCTATTAGTGTTTGATGTTGCTCACATCACATTTTACCCTTACTTTACTCTCTCTTTCTAGATCTTTGAGATGATCTTCTGCATGGTGCTTTGCTGCGGCATCAGGAACAGCCCTGTTTACTGAAACAGAGGGGCAAGATATTACCTTTAAAACATCAGCCAAAAAAAGTTATTTTGTTTTATATCTACCATCTCCTATTTTGTTTTGTATCTACCATTGTTTCCTAATGTAGTCACCCTGTCCAGTTCCTGAAGTCTCAGAACGATTTTTGTGCATTTTTGTTTTTTTGTTGTTCAAATGTTGCAGTGGAACCATCAACAACTAGTCTGCTATTGTTTACGCTGTAGTTGGTAAAGACTAGTTGTGATCTATTGCTATAGCAGCAGACTTACAAACACAGTACATTATCACATGAAGAATTGATACGTTTATTTTGCTTGTAGTTTTTTGTGTTAACTTTGGAAGTACTGCTATTGCTATCGGTTAATATCATTCTTTACGTATGTACATGTATAAACTGTATATATTTGCAGCCCTGTATGGCTCTTAAGCATGAATCTCGTATTGAACACTCCTGTCCATCTTCCTCTCTGAGACTGCTGTTTGTATGTTCACGTTTCTTCCTGAGAAACCACTAAATAAACAGTGTTAGCAAGGTGAGAGTGTAAGCCAGAATACAGTGCTTATTTGGAAGTGAGAGTAAATTGATTAATAACTACTAATAATAATTAAGACCCATGTGTACTTCATTTTCCGCGTTCCGCTCCGTTTAGCGCAAATTTGAATTTTGATCGCGCAATACAGCGCTCTTTGACGTTCGCGTTCGGCGTATGCGCGTTACTTAGTGGACCTTCGTTTTTAAGCTCTCAAATCACGCGCTCGGACGCAAAAATCGGGCTTCATACGCGGACAGTATGCGCTGATATTAGCGGACTGTTCTGATGAGGAAGATTACATCGCACAGACTGTCAGCTGGAGTGGAACTCGGACAAGGAAAGTATACTTTCAGCTTAAAATTATTGAAGTTGACGAGCACTGCGTTACTTCTTACACTGTGTGCCATTCAAGTTCAGTATGTTCAAAACTTAATATACACCGGGTTCAAAAAATTAATGGCAGTCAACAGCCCTTGTAACATAATGTTGATTACCATAAAAATTAGTTTACACTTCTTCAAAAACAGCAACAATCTGGGTTACAATGAAGTAGCTACTTACAGTGGCGGTGAATGAGGCCGATTCGTAAACATTAAAATACTCAGTTTAACATGATTTTCTTTAACCTTTTCTTTACAACTTACCAATTTAGATGCTATAACAAATTGAGTCTAAAACTTAAAATGATTAGAACAACTTCACAGCTCAAATAAAATGCCAGCTTTACAGATGCGCTTTTATAAAGTGACACATTACTGTTTTTAAATTCTCCAGAAAGTTACATCATTCACTTCTATTTTTGTGCTTCACCGTAGCATTTTTTTTTTTTTTTGCATTTTTCAAGAGTCCGAATTAGTTTTAGTGGCAACATTACGCCGCAAATGTTATCAATTGAGCCTAACTTGTGAAATGTATTAAACCTGGAATATTCCTTTAATGGCAGAAAGGGCACTGATCTATGATCATTGTGTTTCTTATATGTGAGATCACATGGACGAGAGAGCTGATCCTAGATCAGCGTTCTTGCTGTGGAAAGCTGTAAACCTAAAGCCCACTACAACCTACAGTCTCTTTATGCTCTTTTACTGTAATGTATTTTTCTGAATGGCCGTCATACAAGGAGTTGGACCACATGTAGATTCACTGCCCCAGTTACTGAAGTTCTGGCCCTCTTTACAGTGATCCAAGCCATAGAGAGGATTCATACATACCCACTAGCCTTATAAATGAAACACCCTATCCCTTAATCACTTAGATAGCTAATCCAGATTGATTCCTAATGGAACCGTCTATGCTGTCATAGCTGTAATGTGTTTTGATATCACTCGACTGGAAAATCCAAGGAGTCTGCGTGATTGTGTGTATGTACATTTGTGATATCTGTTGACAGTGAGTTTAGAAGGACAGGCTTGGTTGGTTATAGGATTGACAAGCTTTTGACTCTTCACTGCCACCTCTATCACAGATGCAGTTGCTGTAATACCTTGTCATCTTCACTAGGTGGCGCTCAAGTACTATTCACTTTGAAAACTGGTGACTACACCCTTACTATGCCTGTGTACATGTCTGTCGTGCACTGATTCTTCTAGACCGCACTAATGCGAAGCGCCCTCATCCCTGATGCATAAATACCATCAGATTTGTGATTTACTACATGCATTATGCAACCCTGTCTTGTTAACACGTAATGCCTATGCTGATATGCTTAGAAAGTGTCTTGTAATATGTACAGCTATATAATATACTAATTACCATGTAAAGACAATGTATGCCTTTAATTGTGATATCTTTTTTTTCTCTCTCTCTCTCTCTCTCTCTGGTAATTGTCAAAAAAAAAAAAAAACAATGCAATGATTTCATTTGAAGCATGTAAGAATTTTGAGGGTCCTGACAAGTCGAGCATGATCTTTTAACTATTAAATATTATGAAGGAGATGTTGTTTATGAAATTAACTGTTGAAGTCATGACACATCAGCACTAACATAACTGGTATGTAGGATCTCATTCTTATCTGATACCCAAATTGACAACTGTAACTCAAGCTCTCTTTACCATGATGCACCAATTATAGATTTTGGTCTGGTTTTGTTGCCCAAATATTTAGGAATTAAATGTATTTTACAAATAACATCTCTTCATTTTGTTCTTTTGTCTGCATTATTCCCATGTTGATGGAAAAAAAAGAGATATAAAAGTTCACTTTTAAAAATAATGGTTCCAGAAATGGTGATGCAATAGAAGAACTTTTTTGTGTTCTCCCAAGAAGCTATTTGTGAAAGGTTCATAAAAGAACCATTGGGTTTTCTTTTTTCTTTCAAAGAACCTTTTGAGCAATGGAAAAGTTCCATGGATGTTATAGGCTAAGTTCTTTATGGAGCCATTGATGCCAATAAAAAAAAGAAAACTATTTTTAAGGATGTTGCTGTCATCAAATAGCACTGATACTTGTCATACTTTTTCTTAAAGAATGGGATTTACATTCAGAATCTATTTTCATCATGAATCATGTTTTGTGGATCGGCACATTCTTCTTCTGTCAGTCATAAATCCCATTGCTAAAAAAAAAACCCTGAAATTTAGTTTCATTTTTACTTTTATTTTTGGTGTTTTATTTTATTTTATTTGTCATTCTCATTTGTGTCTTTTTAAAAATTACTTCTAAAGATAGATACCAAAGGTGTAAACCTATGAAGTCATTTGTCAGTTTCAGTATTGTGGGATATAGTGACCACTCTGGTGAGTTGCTGGACTGCTGCATTGGGTGTGTCTTCTGAACTATTGGCCTCCCTTTGTTTGAAACAAAAGACTTTGGCAACTCATTCCTAGCAGTAAGTGGATAAAGCAATCAGGCAAAATAATACATTCATTACTGTATGAGTCAGTGATCTTGTAATCATTTAAATACACACAAAAAATAATCACATTTAAACCAACTCAACTGAAACCCCCCTCAAATCTCATTCAGCCTGTTGACTAAACAGTTTGCACATCCTCTCCTCCTCAAAGTGGGATTTTTGGAACCCTGCATTTTTCCTCCTATCTTTTTTTTTTAGGATTAACTGAAGTTCCTGGGAGGAGAGATGATGTCAGTATTTGGGTGGGTAACAGACATTTTAAGTTACTCCTCTTTAAACAGAATAGTTAAAGACGAGAAGAAAGAGAGACAAGCTAAAAGGGCTTATAAAAGGAAAACTGTGAGGCCTTGTTCTCGAAAACCAAAGGAAAAATTAACAAGGAACATTTCAAACAATGAAACCAAAGTCTTCCGTATTAGCGGTGAGTAATTCTTTTTGTCATGTTTTTTAGTTGTTTAATTTATATATTTAAAAATATATTAATTGATTTAGATTCCTTACAAAAAAAATGTATCTTGTGGTAATGCCATTGCACTTTTTTTGTAAGTAACGTATTTTAAAAAAATAAATAAAAAATAAAAAAACCTTCAAGCTATGATGAAAGCCAAACTTGAAATAACTTGGCCCATTTTAAAACAGTTAGTCAAAACAAAGAAAATGTGTGAAAATGTACAAAATATCTAGTACCATTCCGTTATAAGATGTTAATAACATGGTACTTTTATATATAATAAAGTGTGTGTGTGTGTGTGTGTATGTATGTGTGTGTATATATATATATATATATATATATATATATATATATATATATATATATACACACACATACATACTAATATGTATGTACACTGTAATTTGCTTAAATATTAATAAAGTTTGCTCAGAGAGAAGCAACATGTCCATGGTGCCATATTAAAAACATGGTTAATATCATGAAACTTTGTTATATACCATTTAGCATATTCAAACACCATTGTAATTAAAGTTTACTCAGAGAAATGTATGATATTCTAATGGTACCATGTCAAAAACATGGTAAGGCAATGATACTTTGATATTTATCATGGCCCATAATGTTTAGTATATTCAAATACCATTGTAATAAAAGTTTACTCAAAGAAAAGCATAATATGCCCATGGTATGTCAAAAACATGATAATAGCTACCATGAAACTTTGATATATACCATTTAGCCTATTCAAATACCATTCACTCAGAGAAAAGCATGATATGCCTGTTGTATCATGTCAAAAATATGGTCATACAATGATAATTTTAGGTGAAGGTTGACTAAAGCAAGGTTAGATAGTTCTTCACAGTAGGCAAACCCAATCTGCAAGGCAGAGCTCATATAACCTCTGTAACTCTAAACTGGGGCTGATAAATGCATATCTCAGTGCTGAGAGCATAGTGAATGAGGAAGCCCCGCCCCAGCTACACAATCTCTGTATCTATTGACGACAGTAGCGCACAGCTGCCTACTAGAGCTGGACAGATCAAAGTGTACGAGGCGCCGTTCATTTGACCTGCGCTCCCGGCAAATTACTTTCAGTTGATATTGGAATACTTTTAGAAGAATATTCGCGGGAAAAACATAGTTTCTAACGGAATTCGGATTTCGGACACAGAAAAAAAAAAAGTTTGGATTGTGTAATTATTGGAGCGAGTTTTCTGACTTCACGATGAGCGCTGTTGTGGCCACTGAGGGCCTGTTCTTTTCCGCCTTACAGCCCAGCACCTCGGTCACCACATATGCGATCCCGACCGATGACCATCCCAGGAGGGATCAGCTATCTAAAGCCAGACGCGTCCAGCAGCAGGTCCAGCAGCGCATGGCGGAGAAATCCTCATCCTCATCCCGACTCAACGCCTCCACAGGTGAGTACAACCTGTTGATGATCCGTTAACCGGGATCCTTTGCTCTTTAAAACTCTGGCAGGATGTACCCTTTTCTAGAATGTGCAAAGAAGTTTTTAGTAAACTTTTCAAACTTTAAGCAAATTACAGTGTGCATTTTACATATATTTCAGGTTGCACAGTACATTAGAATATACAAAATGTTAATATTAAGAGATTACTTTGTCCCCTAAAACGATTATTAATAGCCTATAAATGGTAATAGCCTTAAAAAAGAAAAACAACAATTCTAATTTTAATAAAAAGTGTAAATAAATGTAAATAACTCTTTAATTAATATTTCCTCATTTTTGTGTTTTCAAATGTTATATTTCCCCAAATTCCTGTTTTTTTTGTCTCCCATATTTTTATAGAAATAAAAATTTGAATTCTAAATAATTTCCTAATTTCCTGTATTAGCATTGCCAAGGCTAATCAAACCAATAGTTATGTAAATACACAATAAAATACTGTATGAATTACTGTAATATGACTAATTCTATTATATATTTGATAGGTTTAAGTAAGCAATCTGTCAGAAATCTATAAGCAGAACATTCCTACAATAGCTGAACCTGTGAAAACAATAGCTCTGCTTCGACTTTCGGAGACACTGATAGGATTTGTTTTGCATCAGAATGCAAATATCTGTTTGGTCTTCATGTTTTGGCCACAGCCATTTGCTCCAGGTGCACACACACACTGGTTTTCCAGCTTGCTTGTTGTGTTGCTTTGTAAATAAGAGAGAAAAAAGAACTGACTTTACTGGTTTCAAGTGGTCATTTCGTTCATTTTGTGTTGCATTTGGTTGGATTCCACTGCTGGGAACCCCCTAAAACAGGACATTGGAACAACTGATATCCTGACACTTTCCTGAAAACTGAACAATCATGTTGGCCCTCAAAAGAGTTCAACTTGTAAATGTTACATAACCTCGTATGAATGGAAAACCTGCCCATTGTTCTTTAACGAAACCTTGACAAGATATATAGATGCTTTCAAATGCAAATGTGTAAAATGGATCACTCAGCACATGTGATTTAGAGATGTACGCCATTGTGAGCAGTGTGTGTGTGGATGTTTGTGGAGGAGGAGGAGTGTGGATAACCCGTGGGAAAGGTATCACTTTCTTCTCTGGCTTAGAAAGGCAGGTAGAAATTAGGGCAAACCTCACTCTCCTCCTCCTCAACACCCCACCCCCACTGCCCTGTATAAGTACAGCTTTCTCTCGTCAAGAAGGTGGCTGAAATATAACTTTACTAATGCTTGACAGCCAATGTTAAGTCAAAGATTATATTAAAAATCACAAATTAACAGGAATAGGAACCTAAGGAACTTAGCTTGTAGTATAGTATCACACTTCTAGATGTATACAGAGCTCATGAAAGTTAGCAAAGTTCATTTCTTTCGTAATATTTTACTGTGATTGCAAATCAAAGTCTGATTAATATGAATAGGAAATTACATTCCCAGTAGCACTTGATATAATCTGGCAGAAACTATAGCTTTTGGGATGCCTGTTAGCGAGAGGAATGTTAGGCATTTAACCTTTGACCCTATTGTTGACCCTAACCACAATAAGTGACTTGGAGAGCTGTATCTGGCCAATGTTACAAAATGAGTTTGGACATGACCTTTTAAAAAGAAGATGAAATGACTCAGCTGCTGTCCTTCACTCTTAAAAACAAAGGTTCTTTATTTGGGTCCATTGTTCATTGAAGAACTTTTAACATCCATGGAACCCTTCCACTGCATAAAAGGTTCTTTATAGTGGAAAACATTCTAAAGATGAAAAAAAAAAAAACTGTTTTATAAGAACTGTTTACTGAAAGGTTTTTCAGGGAACCAAAATGGGTTTTCTGTGGCATCACTGCGAAAACCTTCTTGGAATCTTTATTTTTAAAAGTGTTGAGTGATTTTTCTCCAACTGCAACTTTGTATAGAAAATATACAGAAGAATAAGTCAGTGTATACAAATATATATTTTAGTCATAGTTTAGCAATTTTGCATGCCACACTTTTTTTTTATTTTGTAGTCATCTTACACATGAGCTCAATTTGACCTGGTCTGTGCCACATTCTTGGTCACACCTCCATGTCCTTTGCCGAAGAGTTTTCTGCTATTTGATTCAGAGTGTTTTATCAGTAGGCCAGTTCTATTTTAGCTCATGGGAGACTTGAATGGGAGGATGTGAGATGTTAAATCATTTCAGAAAAGAATAACCCTGAATAAAGCAGTTGTCTTGCTTTAAAGGTGCATTCATTCGCATGTAACAGCCAACTGCTGCTTTGCAATTATCCTAAAAATATGGTGCACAGTGCACACTATTTAATTGTCATCAAGATTTATGCTCTGTTTCTCAGATTTTATAACCAAGTTCCCAGGGAATGTAGGGATTGCATGGGTTTTAATCATCCTCAGACTCATTCTGGTGATTTATTGAGCATGTGGTATAAGAAGCTCACACTTCTCTATCAATACCAACAGCAACAACTTTAGAATGTTGTTATTGTACATAGGTTTGTAATGGAACATTTTAGATGGACCAGCCACATGACTCATGTGGTCATAGGACAGATTTGCCATGCTTATGTAATTTTTTTTTTTTTTAATTAATTTATGTATTTTTCATTTTTACATTTTGCAATTGTTTTATAGAAAATATATATTTTTAAAAAATCTGTATTCTAATAATATGTAATATCTGTCAATACAGCCTGTCGATACCAATTATATTGTTATATATTATATGTTACGTAAGTAATTAATTAAAGTGTTGGTATGTACTCTTAACTCACTGAAAAACAAGAGGAGATGAGCAAAGACACGCATGTCACGCCAAGCCTCTCTAAAACAAAACAGATGTTTCAATTTGAAAAGTAATCTTCCCCTAAACACTCTTCCACCCCAATCTAATGGAATTTAGCATTTAATAAACTTCTGTATCTGCTGGCTACCAGGGAACCATCCCAGTACAGTGCACTTCAAAGCTCTGAAATCTTGCCAGTTCAAAAAAATACTGATTTTTAAGAATTATAGTTAGAGTTAATCAAAATAAAGACAGCTGTGGTCAGTTCTTGAACCTTTAGACATTCTTGCCATGACTTTAATTTGGATCTTTAGGCTTCCTGTCAGACTTCCCGCTGACAGCTACGAAACTCTGGTGGAAACAGGAAATAGTTGTGTTTTATGATAAGACATTTTGAGGAGGAGGGTGTGATAATGAAGCTAATGAAGAATTTTGAAACATTTTGAAGGATTATGGAAATGCAGATTGCATTATCATACCATTTTCAACATTATTATTGCCAGACTGATAGCTCTTCTTAGGGAGCACTTATAATTAGTCGTTCATAATGTTTTAATTAGGTTGCAGAAATGAATAAAATGATTAAGACAGATGGTTAACACTCTTAAACCCAGATATTTCAGCATTTTTCTTTTATTGCTTCAGAAAAAACATTCATGTGCCAAATCTGTTCTTTTCATCTATTGAGCAACGTCCTCTGTCACATTTATATGGAGCTCTAGCCGAAATTCATGTCTCCTCTGGGAGAAGCAGTATATGGTTGACCTTATCTTTCAATCATTGCAAAGACTGAACTCAATCCAGCCTCTCAATCCAGCCTGGGTTTGTTACTTTTTCTTACATCCAGTGGTGCTGCCATGGAGCTGACTCACTTTGGTTTGTTGAATGTAGGCAATTTGTCTTTCTTACTGTCCCTCTGCTACAATGTTTTCATAAGGTTCTATTTTATATAGGGATCAACCACACGAGTTGTTTTTTTGTTTGTCTGTGAAAGTCAGCGTACAAAGGAAAGAAAGAGAAAAAGAGAGTAAAACAGTAAAGGACTGTAAAATAAGACAAAGAACCACCCTATGATGTCATCCTCCTTTCCTTCTGTTTCATTCTGTTACCATGTGATTGTTCTAGCAGACTTCCCCTCTCACCCATTAAATTACTTCCTTTGAGCATGTTTTGGAGACTTAAACCTAATGTATTTTCACATATTTAACAGATGTGAGCAACTAATCAGCACAATTTGCAGCTGACTGGGTTGAGAAGCCAAGCACTGATAGAAAGCCGATCTCTTAAAATTCGTTGAAGCACAAAGTCAGAGAGCTGAATGCCAAACAAAGATCAGGTGACACACTGGGTCTTATGTCACTGTTGACCAATGTAATACTTAGGAAGAAATCCCATCAAAATGAAAGCCACCTGGGAGAGAAATTTTCCTTTTTTGTTCTTGCTTCTCTAAAAATAATTATCTAAATTGTGAAATAGCAAAAGTTAAATGTAAAATTTGTCATTTACTCACTTGCATCACTTACATCACTTTTTTCTGTGGAACAAATGTCTTAGATTTTTGGTCTATACAATAAAATTCAGTAGGATCCAATGTTGATTTGAGCACCACCAATTTTCATTGTATGGACTAAAACAGTTGAGACTTTCATTAAAATGTCACATTTTTTGGTTTTGCAGAAGAAGAAACTCATTTTTGAAAAGTCAAATGATGGCAAAGAATATACACAATATATAAATAAATTAGACACAAAACTGCTCATAAATAGATTTTTTTAAACATACTCAATTGTCCTTTTTTTCAGAATTTGATGGCCACTCATCCACTGTAAGATACCAAACCAAAACCCCTGGATTCAGTTCCAAGTCTGTTATCAATGGCAACAGAACAGTGGCGGTAAGTGTGACCACATTCACTACATTTCCGATTGCATCATTTATCTGAAGCAAATGCTAACTGAGCTTGTTTTAGAAAAGGATTAAGCTTTACAATAGACCTGCGATAACATTTCCGTATCATTTCAAAGTCCAATTTTAAAAGCCCAGACAGAAATCAAATTGTATACAGAAAGAAATCACATTGATAATTTCAGTCGGCCATTAAATTGTATAATTTTGTATTATTCTGCACTGATAGCACTCTTAAAATCAGGTCAGAACAGCCATCCATGAATAGTTATGTGTTGGATTGATTACAAAGTCCACAATCCCTTGACAATGACACTGTGTGTGGCTGCACCCTGCAAACACAATGATGCGGTATTTTGCGTTCTCCAGTGGGAGCTGTGTTTAGAAAGTGAAGTGCAGTACTAGCAAGCTGCGGAATTGAGCTCAGAGCCCAATGTGCATCTGAAACATTCCTAACCCAAGACCTCATGAGCCAAATGGTGGACCAGAGGCCACGTTCCCCCTTCTGTGTGATAGCAGTGAGCCTGCAAGAGCAGTTTAGCATGTGTTTAATCACTCATATCAGACACAAAATGTTGCTTTTTGTATAATTTTGATATTCATATAACTCCCTTTTACTCAGACGCCTCGACTTTCTCAGTACGCGGGAGAATTTTCCTCTCGCTCTGCTGTAGAAATGGGCACTCGGCACAAAATCAGCCATGGCGTGCCTATGCCCGCCGTAGTGGGCCCGTACATGTACCATGATGATGCACATCCGAGTGGCTCTTACAAACAGATGCAAACATCGGAATCAAGGACGCTGAGTCGGACTGAGCAGGAGGCGGCAGCAATGGCCGGGCACACGTTACAACGGCAATCATCTCCTGTGGGGAACTGGATGGCGTCCTATAGCCACAGCTCTTCACCCAACGGGGTGCAAAAACAGCACACCCTCAGTGGGACCCTGGCGCGAGAAGGTTACAATACAGGATGGAGGGAGGCAGAGTTGGCTAATCAATATTCATTTAAAGGCCCTTCCCACCGAACCATCAACCGCATAAATAATCGTCAGGTGCAGCAGCCACAGCAGCAAAGGCTGAACAGCAGCTCATTGCAGTGGCAGCAGATGTCCGCTGGGGGCACCGGTATGATGGGTTCTGGGCATTGCCAAGGCACCATGAAGAGAGCAGGGTCTGTGCATAGTATGAAGAGTGTCGGTCGTGGTGTGGACGTTTATGACGGATTGGCCGATGGAACCGCAGATGCTCTTGGCGGGTAATGTAAAATTATCTTTTAATTGATCAGTTAATTGGCAGCCATTTCTTAAGAAGAAAAAAGAGTTGACACCATTTAGTCATGTTCTCATGCCATGTCTATTCAAGCCTATATAGATATACAACATAGAAGCATTTAATACAATGCAATATGCATGATAAGGACTTTTGCTTTAAACGCATGATGATACATCATCAATTATGAACACACACACTACCATTCAGAAGTTTGTGTCGGTAAGGTTTTTGTATGTTTTTGAAATAAATCTCTTATGCTCACCAAGGCTACATTTTTTAGATTTTTTTTTTTTTAAGTAATATTGTAAAATATGATTGTTTTAAAATGACTGTTTATAGTATATTGTAAAATGTAGTTCATTCCTGTGATGGCAAAGCTGAAATTTCAGCAGTCTTCAGTGTCACATGATCCTTCAGAAATCATTAATATGCTGATTTGGTGCTCATGAAACATATTTTTTCAAGACTCTGATGAATAATACGTTCAAAAGAACAGCATTAATTTGAAGTAGTAATATGCAACAATCCAAAAGTCTTCACTGTCAGTTTTAATAAACTGAATACATCCTTGCTGAATAAAAGCATTCATTTCTTTCAAAAGCATTCAAAAAAACTCTTTCTCTGACTTTCCCTAAACCCTTTGAATGGTAATGTATTAAATTATGCTTCAACTTATGACTCACAAATATTTTTATTTTATAAAATAACATTCATGTGCAATTTATTTTAAGTATATTAAATTTTTATATTATATATTTAAAACACTTTTCATTTTGTTTTTGTGTGAATGAACAGAATCCATAACCTGGACATGACTACAGCAGTCAGTTACATCTCTTCCACTGATGTTGCCATGCAGATGTTGGGAGCAGCCTACATACAGCATCAGTGTTACCACAGCAATGAAGCCAAGACCATGGTAAAAATATATAATTATATATTTAGTAGATCAGCAGTATAGACGTGAAAAAAGGACACGATAAAGGACTTGAAAAGGACAAAGATACTGCACAATGCAAGAACTAAGGAAATGTAAATAGAGATCCAGTTTTACCTTTATATTTCACAATAGTCAGTGAACCTTGTGCTCTTATTAATGTCCTTGTGAAAGATTGTTATGATCACGATTATGATTTTTCCAAATAACCACTAATGTTAGATTTTTTTTTTTTTTTCAAAACCTTTCAAATTTCAGTCGAAATCAACAACACAATGAGATCATATTTTTAAATTTTGTAATTTGTTACTGTGTCATTTTTTCCATTACCTTGGGGTCTATCCTGGGCAGACAGCAATTTGCTTACTTTGTATACAGCGACTTTCAGTCCAGGGCTGCAGCAGAGCTGTGTTTGGATAGGATTAGAGGGCGTAGACACAGGATGTGTTCTTCCTTTCAAAAACAGCTAGATGAAGTGCATCCGACAGGAACAGAATGCTGGGTCTAGTGACGTGTTTTAAAAAGATGAATGCTCATGAACTTCACACTTTGTCTTAAAATCTCAAAGCTCATGGCGCGAGACGCAGAAGAAACAGGCAGCAGCGGTCAAAGACTGATGCCTAAGTACAAAAAACATTTGTATAAAAAAAAGCACAGAGGGAATCCTCCTCAAGTGGTTGGCTGATTTATCTGTTGAGTGGTTGAGTAGACAAATTCCTTTTAAAATCTGTAAAAATAAACCATGTTCAAGGGAAGAAAGTCAAAGAGACAACTCTACAACAAAAAGTAAATCATGTGAAATTTGGTTAAAAATATATTTGCATAATTAATAGAGCATGGTAAAGCTCAAGGCTAAGCTGCTTTTTCTTCGCTATTGTTACATGTTATACTCAAGCCAGATGGAGAGAATACCTTCACCCTGCCCTTAATCTTTATCCTGGACCTCAGGGGGCAGAACATTCCGCCTGAGAGCACATCATAGCAAAACACAGACAGATGTCTGAGCAGGTTGCCATGTTGGGCTGAAAAAGTGTTCAGGAGATTAAGCACAAAAATGGGATTTAGAGACATGGGATCATTTCAGGATCAGGATAAGTAATGAAGTGATTGAACAAAATATTTTTCTTTCTCACAGAACTAAGCTAGATGTTTTTCTTGTTGCACAGGTGCGCAGTTTGAAGGGCATCTCAGCGTTAGTACAGTTGTTCAGCAGTGAGAACCAAGAGGTTCAGCGCTATGCAACAGGTGCTACACGCAACCTCATCTACGAGAATATGGACAACAAGACAGCACTTATCGAAGCCGGTGGCATTAGCAAACTAATCGGTGCTTTAAGAGAACCCGATGATGAACTACGCAAAAATATCACAGGTATGTTTGTGTGAGTTTTGTTTTTGGACTGTGAACTTCACTTTGCTAATACATAGTGGCACCCGTGTCTTGATTCAGTACAAAAGTCCAACTGCATCAGTCGGGTGATTTTTAGGTGCCAACTTGGAGCAGTCAGTGCAGACAGGTGGATAGTTAAGTAGAGCAGCGGTTGTATTTTGGAGAAACAAAGAGAGAGCAGAAAAGAAAAAAAGCAGTCTGGCTGTTTCCTGGAATCATTCCAAGTCTCAGATGCAGTGAGAAGTAGACTCCCAGAGGCCTTTGTGCTTTGTGACCTCTGCTATCACCCCCACCCCCTCATGCACCCACACTCACTTAGTAAACAATCCTTGACATTCTTTCCTGCTGGACTCAGGGTTGCCAGGTCTCTTAGTGACATTTTATGACTTGTACTCTTATCTGTGTTGGCTTTGAAACCTCTCAAGACACTAGCAGCTTAGTGCTCCGTGTAGTAAACATCCCCATACTAAACAACATTTGAGAACTATAAATGTAAAAAAGTGTTGTTGTTTTCAAACTGATTTTGATACATATTAATCACACATTAACATATTATTCTAGATTAATATATTTCTACTAGATTACTACTTATAATATTTGTAGTAGTTCTCAATTATGCACTTTTTGCAACTTTTGAATGTTAATGCTTGACTAGTTTACCATGACTGGGCAGTCATATGTTATATATATTCATGAAATGAATAAACGTTTTAAATTTTGAACATAACTTTATTTAATTAATAACACAATTTATCAACAAAAATGTTTTTTTATTTATTTATTTTTTTTACATAAATCCATAAATCCATTTAGTTTTATGAATAAATTATTTAGTCTGAATGGCAGAAATCCACATGATTTTTTTTTTTTGTTTTTGTTTTTTTTTTTTTACAAACCACTTGGTTCAGGTGGTGAAATTGGATTAAAGTCATTATTTGGTTGCAAGACATATGTAAGTTCATACAAAATGTTCTGTAGTGGAAGATCAGATTTAAAACAAAAAACAAAAACAGTAATATAACTAAAATGTAATAGGCTATTAGTTGTTACACTCCATCAGCATTTATGAATATATATTATATTTATAAGAAAAAAGTTAAACTCATTAAAGAGGACTAAATAATCTAAATTATTAGTGTCTTTGACAAATTTCCCTCTCTTTCTCTCTTTGTCTCTGTAGGCATTTTGTGGAACTTGTCTTCTAAAGACAGTCTGAAGGAGAGGCTGGCCAGAGAGAGTTTGTCTGAGTTGACAGAGAGAGTGCTGGTGCCACTGTCTGGAGGAGGAGATGCTGGTGTCATTCAACAGAGTGCGTCTGAGGCTGATATTTTCTACAACACCACAGGCTGCCTCAGGTACACACCTCACATATATGTGCATGCATTTAAATGCATTTAAGTTCTAATACCTGCACAGCATGGTCAACAGTGAACTAGAGCATTGGGCAAAAATGTCAAGGAATGGTAAAAAGCCCCAGATATTTAAATTGTGGTAGCATAAAATGTATGCTTCATTTTAACATAAAAAAACCATTATATAAACTTGTAAATTGTATATTTCAGAATATATATATATATTTCAGGCTGTTATTTTGCATTATGTCAGGTACTTGTATATTTGTTAAAAATGTACCTGAAATGAAGCAAATAAAATTAAGAGTTAATTTCACAATGATGTATAGATAAACTGTACACACAGTCATTTACACACCTTCATTGGTTAACCTCAAATAGGATTGTTTATGGCTGGTTGCCATTGTTTGTAATATGCAAGTTTGTATATGACGTGTAAAATTTCAGCTTTATAGACACAATTAAGATTAACCTGCTATAAATATTTCAACACAAATACATGAAAAAAAAGAACATCTTGCCATGTTAGCAACACCCCTTTATATGCACTGAAGGAACCTGAGCTCGGTGAATGAAAGAACCAGGCAGCAGATGCGGGAAACTCGAGGGCTGGTAGACTCTCTGGTTGGATACATCGAAAACTCTCTACAGGAGGGAAAAGGAGAGGACAAGGTCAGACCTGATAATCAACATTCAAATGCAATATGCTACCCTTGAGCCAGTGCACACACTGTATCTTTGCTAAGTGAAAACCATTCTAGATCTAGTTCTCAGATGGCAATTAGAAAACGATTCTATATTAAATCAAGAATCATCAGTTGCTGTAATCTACAACATCATTTCCAAAAGCATTTGAAATCTTCATTCTGTAATTCTGTGCCTCTAGGGTGTCGAAAACTGTGTATGTGTCCTGCGCAACCTGTCGTACCAGCTGTACTCTGAGATCCCTGCTTCGGTTCAGATGCGTTTGGAAGGACCCACTCGAGCACAGGACACACGGCACAACGACCCCATCGGCTGCTTCACACCACAGAGCAAGAAAGCAAAAGATGTCAGTCACTCATCCGCAATCTTCTACACAAATTTTAATGTATTTTAATGAAATTTGATTTTTCCCAAACTTAATCTGATATTTCATTAAAATTGCTGACTTTTTTTTTTTTTGAAATAGGATATTCTTTGAATATACAGTATAGTGTAAATAATACATACACTACTATAAAATAATTATGGGATGGTGAGATTTTTAAATGTTTTTGAAAGAACTCAATTGTGCTCATCAAGGCTACATTTATTTGATCAAAAATATAGTAAAATCAGTAATAATGTGAAAAATCATTACAATTTAAAATAACTTTTTTCCATTTTAATATTTTTTGGAAAAATGCATTTCTGTGGTGACAAAGAAATGCATTTTTCGGCAGCCATTACTCCAGTCTTCAATGTCACATGATCTTTCAGAAATCATTCTAACATGTCTTATTATTATTATCAATGTTGAAAACAGTTGTGCTGCTTAATATTTCTGTGGAAACCGTGATACATTTTTTTCAGGATTTCATTGATGAATATAAATTTAAAAAAGATCAGCATTTATCTGAAACAGAATTTTTTTTGTAAGATTATAAATGTCTTTACTTTCACTTTTGATCAATTTCATGCATCCTTGCTGGATAAAAGTATTAATTTCTTTAAAAAAATAAAAAATAAAAAATCTTACTGACCCCAAAACTTTCAACAGTAATGCTGTTATCTCTCCAGTGCAGTAGACAGAGGTATTATACTTTATATCTGCAGTCTGTCATTAATGAGTTTATAATGTGTCCCATCAGAGGAATCAAGACCTGACCACCTTCACTGAAGTGGCACGAGTCCCTAAAGGATCAGAGTGGCTGTGGCACCCCAAGATAGTCGCTCTGTACAACCGCATCCTGCAGAGCTCCGAAACAAACACAGCGACACGTGAGGCAGCGGCAGGAGCCCTGCAGAACATCACAGCGGGCGACAGCAGGGTGAGATACCAGATCTGACACTGAACTTTTCACAGCTGAATTCCATTACTTATATTTCATCTAATTTTTTCATAATCATATGTTGTGTCATAATCTTAATTGTTGCTGAATGTGTCACTTTTATCTGTAGTATTTATCACTTTCAGCTCTGATTGTAATGTTCAGTGTGTTAAACTTTCCTATTTATTCAGTCTGCATGTTTCTTCCATAGAATTTTTCCATTCCATTTCTCCTACACTCTTAAAAACAAAGGTTATTCAGTGACACCTCTGTGAAATCCCCCATCTGGAAACTTTATTTTTAAGAATGCTTTGTGTTTTATCTGGCTGACGGTATAACTCATTTTTCTCTGTCTCTCTTGTTTTCCTTCACTCACCATTTTCCTTTGTTCTCTCTTAGTGGGCCTCTGTGTTGAGTCGTGTGGCACTGGAGCAGGAGCGGATGTTGCCGGTGATTCTTGACCTGTTGCGAAGCCCCACAGATGCCGAGCTTCGTTCTCTCACGGGTCTGCTGAGGAACCTCTCCCGACACTGCAAAAACAAAGCTGATATGGGTTAGTGAATGACTTTCTGCTCCAGCTCTCTGTCTTTAATTGCATCTTAATGTGTAAAACACCCCAGCCAAGATTTCAACATTCTGGCAAAGAAAATGTCTAGATCGGTAAAAACCTACATGAAGTTTCTCAACAATCTCAGTTTTTCTTCTCACTTTCCCAGAGTGCGCCGTTCCCCCTCGTAGTATTAAATGAATTTCTTACTCATTGTTTTTACTCCCACACATTCTTTTCAGCTCCCATCAGACTCATACTTGTATCATTCCCAGTATCCGCTGCCGCCCGTTTATCCCCACCCTGACCTCAGTTCTCTGCTTCCCTGTAATCCACCCCCGCTGGGCCACAGGGCGCCTCTTTCATCACACTACACATATTCACTCTTTTTGTTTGTGTAATTCCAGCTAAATTTGTTATTGCTTACTATCCATAGCTACCAAAGTGGTGAATATTCTGGTGAACAAACTCCCCAGTGATGGGCATCAGAAAGAACCTTCTAGTGACGTGGTTGTCAACATCTGTGGGGTTCTCAACAACCTGGTTACAGGAAGCTCTGTAGCTGCGAGAGATATCACTTTCTTTGATGGACTAGCCAAGCTGGTCAGCATTAAGACATCTCATGACAACAGGTAAAAAGAAAATACATTTTGAAAGAAATTCATATGTTTATTCAGAAAGGGAGAATTTAATTGATCAAACATGACAGTAAATACTTTTAGAATGTTACTAAAAGGTTTTATTTCAAATAAATGCAGTTCCTATGAACTTTCTATTCCTTAAAAAGTCCTGGGAAAAACGTGAAAAGAGCAAGACATACTTAAAAGCTGATTGGCTTGAATTGTTACCTCTGATAGTAATTGGTTACATATGCAGAAGGAGGAAAAAAAGAGTATGTCGCAAATGTGAATATTTTCATTTGTGAGTAAAAGCTACATCTGGCCGAATCTGGCCAAAACAGGATCAAAACTGTGTTTGAATTGCAAATTTGCAAAATAATGTGGCATTTTAGGATTACGCTTAATAATAAATAACTATTGAAAAATGCTTTACTTAAAACACTTATGTATAATGCATTTTAAAGTTATTCATAATGTATGTTATAATGCATTGTAACACTTCATAAATAATTGCATCCAAAGTTAAAATGCATTATAATATTTGCAGATTATAAAATTGGTTGTTTGTCATGTGTTTCAATGCATTGTGCTTTGTAAAAGTGTGTTTAATGAATAGATACGTATTATAATGTATCATAACTGGGGATACAATTATTCATGAGACCAACAATGCATTATAAGGTGCATTACAAGACATAATTACTGCATTACAATACTTTTATAATGCATTATACATAAAGGCTTTAAGTAAAGTGTTACCAAACTTTGTAATCAGATATTTAGGACTGAAGGTGCTAGTGTAAGAACTGGCTTTTGAAAACCCATATTTGTTGTCCACTATTCAGAGTATTGGTTCCCTATCTGTCGCTCACTACGAGTTATGTCGTGACGACATAGGGGATTTACTTGGAAGCCCCAATCATCTCTGACTTTAAGAGAAAACGCCAATGAATATTGGCTAGTGGATTTTGCATACCTGAGCCACACCCAGCCCTCGCGGGTATAAATAGGCGGCAGGTGCATCCACTCATTAGATTTTTGCTTCGGAGCCGAGTGGATGAACGTGTTGATCTCCACAAAGCCTTTCATCGTCTGTCTGGAAGCTGTTCTGGTTGGCGTTACGGTGTGAACAGCGGTGTCCCTGTCTGCAGCGATTCCCCTGGGCACTTCAACTAAAAGAGCAATTTCCTAAAAGAGCAAATCACGGTCGGTTCGCGTCTTTTTAAAGACGCCGTTCCGGCCATGTCCTCTTGGTTGCGGTCGTTTCCTATCCTCCGTCGACAGCCACGATCGTTGTCTTCAGTGTCTGGGCATCCAGCACGCTGAAGCTGCGATCGTGGATGGTTTATACGCTCGTTTTGAGCGTGTAACCATGACAGCGCTGCGATCGCGCCTCTCTCTCCTCACGGGGATGAGAGAGGCTCCCTCTGTCACTACCCGCGCTGGCTTCTCTGCTACGAGCAGAGAACCATCGGCTAGTGCTCTGGGCCATCTGAGGATTACAGTGAGAGCTTTTCCGCCGGGCCAGTCCCCACGGACCTTTCACTCCTCCCGCAGCAGCTGTTCTGTGCGGCTCGCCGGTGATTCAGCTGTGCCGTCTTACGGCGCGCTCAGCGTTTCATTCGGCGCGCCGATAGAGGATCAGATGTCGATAGCTGCATCGGGGGATGGGCAATCGTCCTCTGAGGATGAAGATTCGGCGGGGCTGCCCCCCTCGGGGGTCGCGGCCGCCGCCGAATCGGACCCAGAGTTGACGGCCGTGCTTTCCCGGGCCGCCGCGAGCATCGGGCTGGAGGCGTGCACACCTCTCAGTCCCGAGTCCTCGCGGTGAGATGATTGGCTCCTCGGCACGGGCCGTGGCTCGCGACCACGCCCTGCCCTGGTCCCTTTCTTCCCGGAAGTGCACAAGGAGCTGATGAAGTTGTGGACGGCCCCTTTTTACGGCCAGAAGCGGCTCGTTTGTCTCCCCCATCCTCGCTACCCTCGATGGCGGGGCGGCTAGGGGGTACATTGACATTCCCCAGGTGGAGAGGGCGGTTGCGGTGCACCTGTGCCTGCAAAACGCCGCCACTTGGCGGAATCGTCCTCGTCTCCCGTCCAAAGCCTGTAAGCTGACGACCGCTCTCGCGGTCAAAGCTTACAGTGCTGCGGGCCAAGCTGCCTCTGCTCGGCATGCCATGGCTATCCTGCGAGTACACCAAGCCAAGGCATTAAAATGCACGAGGGTAGTACCAACCCGAGGTTGAAGCAGGACCTGTGCTCGACGACTGACCGTGCCCTACGGGCAACGGAAGTCACAGTGCAGTCCCTCGGGAAGGCGATGTCCACACTTGTGGTCCAAGAGCGCCGTCTATGGTTCAGCCCTGCTGAGACGTGCGATGTCGACAGTGCGCTCTCGACACTCCTGTCTCCCAGGCTGGACTGTTCGGCGACACTGTCGAGGACTGTGCCCAGCAGTTCTCGGCAGTACAGAGGCAGACCGAGGCCATCCAACACATCTTGCCCCGGCGTGATGCGTCATCTGCCACCGCTCCGCTGCAGGGCAAGCCCCGGTCTGCTTGTCGCCGTGGGCGCCCTCCTGTGTCCCCCAGAGCCGCTCCGCCCCGTGCTGAGGTAACACCTAGGCCGGTGCGTTGAGCCTCTCGCAGGAGCACAGCGCCCCCTGTGTCCCAGCCGACCCCTAAGTCAGCCAGGAAGGTGACAAAGCGGCCCTGACACAGGCAACCCGGAGATGTGGGAAGCTGCTCTTTCTTGGGAGATGGCGAGGACAGCGCCGCTCCTTCCCCCGGAGGAGGGCCGGGTGGAGAATCTTCTGTTTCTGTTCCGCCGCTGGCTCAAGGGCCAGCGGTACCCACATTGTCAAAGAAAGAGCAATTTCCTTTTCCTCCGGGTCCTCAGGCTCGCGGGTCGACAATGAGCGACGCGATGCCTCCTCACTCTCGCCCACGAGCCCCCTCTCTTTTGCCAGTAGCCAAGAAGTTGCGGTTGGGAGACGCAATGCCTCTCCACGCATCTCTGGCCAGTCCCTCCGGGGATGCGGGGAGTTCTGCTGTGATCGGTCAGAACGCGATGCCTTCTGGGCTATCCAGCTCAACTCCCTGCCGCTGCACCACCGCGGGTATGTCGATTGTTCCCTTGGTGCCACTCGCATGGAGTTTGGGGGCGTGACTTGCGCTGCCCAACCCGTCCCGCTGGCTCATTCGCACAATCCGACTCGGCTATGCGATTCAGTTCGCCAGGCAACCTCCCAAGTTCAGCGGCGTTCTCGAGATTTCGGTGGCAGACCGAGACGCACCTGTCTTGCGTGAGGGGATTGCTGTCCTCCTGGCACAGGATGCAATCGAGCCGGTCCCTCCAGCCGAGATGAGGCAGAGGTTTTACAGCCCCTACCTCATCGTACCCAAGAAAGGCGGTGGCCTTTGGTCAATCCTGGATGCACCTAGCCCCAGGATTGGTTTGCAGCGGTCGACCTGAAGGACGTTTACTTTCGTGTCTCGATATGGCCTCGACACAGGTCGTTTCTACGGTTTGCGATCGAGGGTCAGGCAGGGAAGTACAGTGTTCTCCCCTTCTGGCTGTCCCTGTCCCCCCGTGTCTTTACGAAAGTCACGGAGGGCGCTCTTGCCCCGCTATGGGAAGTGGGCATCAGGATCCTCAACTATCTCGAGCATGGCCCGCGTGCGAGAACAGTTGTGTGATGACAGGGACCCAGTGCTCCGGCACTTAGCCAGCTGGGGCTTCAGGTCAACTGGGAAAAGAGCAAGCTCTCCCTCATGCAGAGAATCTCTTTTCTCGGTGTGGAGTTAGACTCGGTGAGTATGATGGCGCGTCTCACTAACGAGCGTGCCCAGTCCGTGCTGAACTGCCTGAGTTCCTTCAGAGGCAGGACGGTGGTACCACTGAAACCCTTTTCAGAGGCTCCTGGGGCATATGGCATCCGTAGCCGCAGTCTCGCCGCTCGGATTGCTTCATATGAGACCACTTCAGCACTGGTTACACTCCCGAGTCCCGAGATGGGCATGGCGCCGCGGTACACTTTGTGTGAACATCACACAGGAGTGTCGCCGCTCCTTCAGCCCCTGGACGGACCTTGCCTTTCTACGGGCCAGGGTGCCCCTAGAACAAGTGTCCCGGCATGTTGTTGTCACAACAGATGCCTCCAGCACGGGTTGGGGCGCTACATGCAACGGGCAGGCAGCCTCGGGGCTCTGGACAGGGCCTCGACTGCTTTGGCACATCAACTGCCTGGAGCTGTGGGCAGTGCACCTTGCCTTGCGGCAGTTCCGGCCACTGCTTCTAGGCAAGCACGTGTTGGTCCGTACAGGCAACACTGCGGCTATCTCGTACATCAACCGGTTGGGAGGTCTACGATCTCGTCGCATGTCACAGCTCGCCCGCCATCTCCTCCTCTGGAGTCACACGCAGCTCAAATCGTTGCGTGTCCACATTCCGGGGGAGCTCAATCGTGCAGCCGATGCGCTCTCACGACAGCTCACGTTCCCCGGAGAATGGTGACTCCATCCCGAGACGATCCGGCTGATCTGGAGTCGATTCGGGGAAGCTCAGGTAGACCTGTTTGCTTCCCGCGAGTCCTCCCACTGCCAGCTGTACTTTTTCCTGACCGAGGGCCCCCTCGGCACAGACGCACTGGCACACAGCTGGCCTCGGGCTCTACGCAAGTATGCGTTCCCCCAGTGAGCCTGCTTGCACAGACACTGTGCAAGGTCAGGGAGGACGAGGAGCAGGTCCTGTTGGTCGCGCCGTACTGGCCCACCCGGACCTGGTTTCCCGAACTCATACTCCTCGCGACAGCCCCTCCCTGGCGCATTCCTCTGAGGAAGGAACTCCTTTCTCAGGGGCTCGGCACCATATGGCACCCGCGTCCAGATCTGCGGAACCTCCATGTGTGGCTCCTGGATGGGACGCGGCAGACTTGAGTGGTCTACCACGGGCTGTGGTAGAGACCATCACTCAGGCTAGAGCTCCTTCAACAAGGCAAGCCTATGCACTGAAGTGGAGTCTGTTCGCAAACTGGTGTTCTTCTCGTCGAGAAGACCCCCGAAGGTGCACGATTGGAGTAGTGCTTTCTTTCCTGCAAGAAAGGTTGGAGCGTAGGCTGTCACACTCCACCTTGAAAGTGTATATGCCTGCTATTACAGCCCATCACGATGCAGTGGACGGCCGGTCCCTGGGAAAGCACGAACTCATCGTGAGGTTCCTGAGGGGTGCCAGAAGGTTAAATCCTCCTAGGTCACCCCTGATGCCCTCCTGGGATCTTTCTGTCGTCCTGGCTGGACTTCAGAGGGGTCCCTTTGAGCAGCTGGACTCAGTCGAGCTGAAATTTCTGTCAGCTAAGACAGCGCTCCTGACCGCGCTCACTTCCATCAAGAGGGTCGGGGACCTCCAAGCATTTTCGGTGAGCGAAGAGTGCCTTGTGTTCGGGCCGGCCTACTCTCACGTTGTCCTGAGACCCCGGCCTGGATACGTGCCTAAGGTTCCCACCACGCCCTTCCGCGATCAGGTGGTGAACCTGCAAGCACTGCCCTCGGAGGAGGCAGATCCAGCCTTGGCGTTGCTGTGTCCCGTAAGAGCACTGCGCATATACGTGGACCGCACCCGGAGCTTTAGAAGCTCTGAGCAGCTCTTTGTTTGCCACGGAGGTCAGCAGAAAGGGAAGGCTGTCTCCAAGCAGAGGTTGGCCCACTGGATAGTGGATGCCATCGCCTTGGCGTACCAATCTCAAGGCGAGCCGTGCCCCCTGGGGGTGAGGGCTCACTCCACACGGAGTGTTGCCTCCTCCTATGCGCTGGCGCACGGCACCTCTCTGGCAGACATCTATAGAGCTGCGGGCTGGGCGACACCGAACACCTTCGCGAGATTCTACAGTCTCCGCGTTGAGCCAGTTTCTTCCCGTGTGTTGGGTAACAGGTAAGTGGCGGGAAGAGCTGGCCGGTGTCACGCTTGCTGCGCCATTCCCCCTCACCCGGGGATACGAGCGCCTTTTTCCTCCACCAGTTCAGTTCCCCGGACGGCGAACCCTGGTGGAGTTCCTCCAGCACCCCCGGCAGTCAGACTGGGCGGAGCAGTCTGACGCCAGGCCCAGTACTGGTGTTAGCTCGCCCGGGTCTCCGGTCAGCCCCTGTACTGGGCTAGGTGTCCGTATGGCTTGATTCCCTTCGGGTAATCCCATATGTGTATTCTTCCACGGTAAGGTTTCCCTCACAGTAAACCCGTGTCTTCCCTTGACAGAGCCTCTGTCAGGCCCTGCTGGCAGCTCTCCTCCCTACCCTAGGTAGGATCTGCCCCAGGGTCCAGTCGTATGTAGTACTGCCCCAGACCTGGGTCAGTCCATATCAGTGTCTCCACATGTTACCTCCCTTCGGGCAGGATGTGGCCTCCGTAGCGCCCTTCTCCGGAAGGCTCGCTTCCTCGTCGTTACTGCCAAGCTGTAACAACAAATAGGAAAGACTTGAAGCTATCTTTCATTGAAGGTCGAAATCCCTTCCGACTTCTGTGGGAAAAGGAACAGCGGCTTGGCTATCTCCAGCAGCGATGTACTCAGTGGTCCCTGCGGGCACCAAGGTTAGCGAATTTGCGCTGGGGCGATGGGAAGGTTGCGACCTTTGCATGGCATTTGTCTGTCACGCGCTCGCTTGTCAGCATCTGCATGCCACAAGGTTGTGACGGGGTTCAGGTTGTGGCGCTTTCCATAGGACCCCTATGTCGTCACGACATAACTCGTAGTGAGCGACAGATAGGGAACGTCTCGGTTACGTACGTGATGGAGGGAACGGAGACGTTATGTCCCCATGCCACAATCTTGAACCATCGCTGGTTGCCAGGGACTCGTTTTCGGCTCCTCAGCGTAAAACCTAATGAGTGGATGCACCTGCCGCCTATTTATACCCGCGAGGGCTGGGTGTGGCTCAGGTATGCAAAATCCACTAGCCAATATTCATTGGCGTTTTCTCTTAAAGTCAGAGATGATTGGGGCTTCCAAGTAAATCCCCTATGTCGTCACGACATAACGTCTCCGTTCCCTCCATCAGGGAACGAGGGTTACGTACGTAACCGAGACGTTCTTTCTATGGTGGTCCCCCAAAGTTTACCGTGTTTATAGCTGTTATTTTAAACCTGAAGCAAGAAAGAATCATTTCTTTGAAGTTCAGCTGTAACCCAACTGATATGATAAGAAATCAGCAAGGTTTCTTGAAATTTTCAGGCTTAAATCATACTCTAAGTGATCCATTTATATTGGACCTCACCTACCATCTCTCATAGCACTGTTGTTGTAATATAGACTACATGCTGTTGCATTATTTAGCTGTTTAATCAAGAGCACAATGTCCCAGCATTGCTTCTCATGTTTCTCCTTCTTATTCTGTCTCAGTCCTGGGAAGCTGAAAGCCGCCAGGGCCGCCTCCACCGTTCTGTCCAACATGTTTCAGTACACCAAACTTCACAAAGATTACAAACAGGTGAGTCTTAGTTTAAAACCCAGCTAAAAGCACAAATGAATGTGTTACTGTTCAGAGTTGCAAGTAGCAGGCGTGTGGCAAAGGCCTCTTCTCTGTAATTTGATATGAAAATGGATAGACTTACTGTATACAGACTTCGCACTGATGGGTATTGTGTGCATTTGCTTACCAAGTATCAGTCTGCTTGGCCAATGGTCAGCTGTTTTATTATGGAAAGTCAATAAAAATAGGCGGTTACCATGTGTGAATAGCTCAGTAAAGGAGACTGTAAAATTGCTCAGATGCTCTCCTATGTGATATCAGCTCTCTGAGTCAGTTATACAGCTGAGCTGGAAAAATATTTACCTACAACCCATTACTGATTACCAGACATGACTCTTCTGTGTCTTCTGTTTTTACTGTTACAATGACTTTTCTTTTCTCATGTCTTTAATTATTTTGAATAATATTTATGCAAAATGAATTTACTGTAATCACACTGACAAAAACTGATGACGAAAGAAACCATTAACTTTTTTTTTTTTTTACCATGGTTTTGTTGTATTAAATAGTTAAAGCCTAGTCACATTGACCAGTTAAACAGGAAGAGACCAATTGACTAATATGTGACCAACCGTAAGTCCTTGTGCAATATGATATTCACATCTTAAGTGAATACCACAATAAACTGGTGAATGAATGTACAGAAAAAAATTACAAGATTTTGTGATCAGAATGTGATTGTACAAATTATTTTTAAATATTTAACTCAGTAAATAAAGTGAGTTGCTCAGTTCTACTCAAAGATATCCAAACAAAGCCTAAACGAAACTTTTTGATTCCAAGCACGTCACAAACTGTGCAATCTAGTGATTTATTCTTCCTTGGATGCGCTCTATGTTGCAGCCCAGTACTTTGTTACCAAAGTGGCATTTTTTTTTTACCAGCTCTTGCCATTTTTATGTGTAGTGTGCATCAAATGACTGTGGGCAGTTCATGGGTTTGCTGTCTGAGACTGAGACTAGTTAAAGTCTGTTGCATGTCTGTGGTGTTCAAAATGGCGTTGGTCAGATCAGTAGTCCATCAGAAATGTGACATGCAGGATGATTCTTTTTGATCAAAGTTTGGGCAACTTCTTTCCTTTCCATCATCTAGATACTATGTACCAATATATTGCTAGTAATTTCTATTTTTCTGTTTTTTAATTTTACAGAAAGGGTTCACAAGACGAGATTTCACGGATACGACCATCTAATCCCTGTCCATGACTCAATGCTAAACTAGAAGGCATTAGACATCGACGGGTCATTACCACCAAAGTCACAAAAGGAATGCAAACAGCCTGTTTCTCTCAAACACACAGATATTGTGACCTGTAGTGGAGTGAGTGAACTCTAAAGTTTTTACTAGAGTATAAATTTTAGTCAGCGGAGCCCTGCATTTCAGCCCGGGCCTGACGGGCCCCGACTTTTTTACGCCTCTGTAAAAACTGATAATTTGACTTAACTTAAAAAAAATTGAGGAAACCAGTTGCCTTAAAATTATTAAGTAAATAATAATTAAAAAAAAAAAAGTTAAGTGAATTGTCAAGTTCACTTAACTTTTTTTTTATTATTATTATTATTAATTACTTAATCATTTTAAGGCAACTGGTTTCCTCAATTTTTTTTAAGTTAAGTCATCTTATCACTTTTTACAGTGTAGGGCCGGGCTTCGGGCCTTCAGACACGGGCCGGGCCTCGAGCCTGTTTTAGGCTTCTCCTTATTTTTATATTTTAGACATCCATCAATTAATGATGAAAAAAAATTGCCGCGCTGGTGGAAACAACACGAGACCATGCTGCGACCGTCAAGAGCGGCTCGACAGTGTTTAGTGTCTGCAGCAGCAGCAGCAGAGAGCATCAACGCAGCTGAAGAGTTCTGCATTCAAATGCACGCAATAGGCTAAAGCTTGCCGCAAAGCCCCAGCAAAAGTAATTACCATGAATGTGTCCAGGGGAAATAGTAAGGAGATATTTGAATTATTTACTAATAAACTAGTGTTTTCTGAGTCGTTTCGCAAGGATGAAGTCGCCGAGACTCGCCTTCTCCTCATTAGACTTGCCTTCATGCCAGAGATATAGAGAAATGCTTGCAGAGCACTAAGTCTAACAGACAGGCACTTGTGTGTGTGGTGGAATGGTTGAATTAATGATATGAACCTGAGGACTATTGAGAGAAGGCAGCATATAGACATGAAACATTAACAGCCATTAGTTCCAGTAGCAACATGTTACTTCATTATTCATTTTCATCAGACCTGCTTATTTTACATAGATTTAAAATGTAAGCCTGTCCAGCTTGTCCATTTTATCCCAAATATAGGCTATATTTTTTATTTTGCACACAGAAATTCACAGTTTATAGGCTATAATCATGAAGTCTGGAAAGAGAAACTGAAATGAACTATGAACTAAAATGCTGTAGTTGTTTACAACTAAAGAAAAATATTTTGTTGGTTTTGCAATAAATATATATGCAATTTTAGCTTTCCATGTAACACTGCTGCAGGCTTTTGTGGTTGTTACAGTTATATTAGCCTTGGATTTGAGTGCAAAAGAGGTTATAAATCTGAAATAAATCTCTGAAGCCTTACTCCGAAAGCACAAATATGACAAACCTATTGCCTTTGTAAATAAACAGAAATACATATTTTAACATTGTGTCATTTCCAGAGAATTGTGTAGCAAAATAATTTCCTGCCTTGTTGTGTGCCACTTGCAAAGATTAAACAAATAACCACCAATAATTTTGATAAAACTTTCTCAAGTTTGATGTGCAGTCATTTTTATTTTCCACCTCACACAAATATAACACAAGAACTAAATTGCTTATAATTTTGTGCTTTAATGTACATTATATCCTTTTTCTGCAGACTCTCCCTCTTTCTGCACTGCTGAATCAATCCATGTATGCATCAGAGCATATTCATGTAACTCCTATGCTGTTTATCAAAAATGGATCTGACAGTAATTATGAATAAATAAATTCACTAATGTAGAGCATACACTATATACACTCTCTAGAAAGGGAACTGATACAAAAAAAAAAAAAAAGTCTTGTGCATGCATACTCAATTCTTTTCTTCTTTTTTGGAAGGCTTCTTAAGGCTAATGGCCGACAGGTTGGAATGCATTATGGGTCAGTGTACAATTGTTGTGGTCATGGTTAGTTGAGTGCATGGGAACATTGTGAGCAACCACTGACCAAAACAGCTCTCTCTTCAATATAGAGACGGAATTATAAAGCGCTGACAAACAGCTTTGGCCTGACTTTACTCCGAGACGCAGAGAGTTCATTGGATGAAGACAGGGAGTGAACAGAGGGTGCAATGTTTGTTTTTAAAGATCTTCTGCCCAGCATTTTCCTAACAGAGAAATGGCTCTATCTGTTTACTCTCTAAACATTAAAGACAAAAAAAATCTCAAAGACAGAAGTAAAATCCAAGGCAGTTTATCCGCAAGAGGAAAATGGTAATTAAAAAGGAAGATTAAGACCTTTAATGTCTCTAAATTACAAAGGCAATCCACATTTTACGCATATCTGGTTTGAGTGGTATGAGCCAAGTATATTTGGCTGAACAGAAAAGCCCAACGCAGCCACAGAAATATGCACACATGAAATTACTCAGTTCCCCATGTGCGACCCAGCAACACTTAGAGGAAGTGGTAGTTAAAAAAAGTAGTATAAAAAAGTTGTTTTTATATAAAAATCATGAATGCATGCATTCTACTACAAGATGAGGCACATCTGTCTCATCTCTTCAAGGACTATTATTAGAAGATACATAAAAAATTAAGATTTATTGATATTTTAGGAAAGTGAATATTTTAAGAGCAAATAACAAGAAAGAACATAAACCTTCTTCACATTCCATTTATTATTATTTTTACTATTAAATTCTTGCAAAATTATGTAGAGGGAAGTAACCTAATATAATTTAGCTTATCTTAAGCAACTGACAGAATAAGACAAAACACACTGGCCAAAAAAAAAAACTATGGAATCTCTTTGTGCAATACAAGCACAAACTCAGCAGTGTAAACATGCACGTCTACTGACACCTTAAGGAGGAAAAAATGTTGACAGTTTTATTTCAACTTCAACTTAATTTATTTCACCCCATTACTTCATTCCTGGAACACAGTTAATGAGTGTATCAATAAGACAATATCAAAAATACAATATCAAAATATATTTATATTTAATGACAAAGACAGTTGTTTAGAAAAGCCATGGAGAGCATTGTAAAGAGCATATCACATACTGGCACAACTTCCCGTATTTTTCCTTTATGTCACATTCAGGTCTTTGGATTTACATAAAAAGTCAGTGAAGCCAAAGACTGTTTGAAGCTTTCTTACTTTTTAAAAGTAAACACCAAAATATATAAATATATCCTGTTAAAATATTCTTCTATGCAACATAAATCATCATAAAATATTTTTTTTGGCAACAAAATTAATGGATACTTTTAGGGTTGTTTCATACTAAATAAAATAATATGCATCATCTGTCTGATTTTACATTTTCACAGTTCTTTTTTAAAAAAGGCAAATTTTCTTTCATTGTTCATAAACAATTTATGATACAACCAAATGATGTATGGTGTATCCCTCTGAATCAGAGCAAATATGACTCATCTTGAGGGAAAACTGTAAACTGCAAAGAGAGCAAAGCTCCAATAATGGCTCTGAAAGTAGTAAAGAGATACGTCCCACATATGGATGCAAGTGAGATAATGATCTCAGTCAAATACAGAAATCTTCCTTGTGTAAAATCTTGTTGTGCACACGGAAGTTAGGTTTTCAAATCTATGATATTAAAGAATCTGGTCTGAACCTTCATCGTTCACACTTCAGTGGATCTGCTGTTATATACTGCATTTGCTTCCCTGTTAGAGACAGAAAAATAAGAACAGCTAATAAGCACCACAAAGATTTTTTGTTGAGGCTTCAAATTGGACTCCTAAATATTTAATCTAACTTTACAACGAATGCAAAGCAGCAAGAAAGAGTTATATCTCAGTCACATGAAAATACTCACTCAAGTTCCTTTTGCAGTCTTCTCAGTTTGTCATCTAGCCTGTCATTCTTCACTCTGATGGGACTGTCAGGTATAAACCAGGCAGCAATGAATTTGCACATCACCACTACATGCTGAGCAGAGAGAAGCACAAGAGATATCAGTGTTTAACCAAAATCAACACAGTAAAGCGTGTTAAACGATACATAAAACAGAAAGTTAAGTTAAATAGCTATAATATTTGTACCTCAAACACAATAACAAAGGCGAAGCGGAGTGCCAGAATGAGCCAAAACTGTGAGGTGAGACTCTGGTCTTCATCACTGCGGTAGTCTTTGTAACTGTAAAATACACAATACACATTCAATGCACATGAAACATTTCCCTTATAAGCCCATTTATCTGCATTATTAAAAAGTACATCGAAACCAACAAAACAAGTGTCACCTGCACTGCGTAATATTAAATCCTTTCTCTATCAAGTACTTGAAGTCATCTCTCACTTTGACATTGGACATGAATGCTGTTGCCAGAGTGTTGTTGATATATCCTGTCATACAGCTATCAGACAAAATAAATGTACTCATTACAGGAGTAATCTAGTGTCATATATGCATGAACAGATACATGAACAAAAAACTTGATTTGACACTTTTTTTGCCAATAACTTGTGGTGATATGAAAAGGTGGGAAAAAACAGTTTATTTGGTTTACTACTCACTCCAGGTTTGTACTATTGCTGGTAGCACAAGGCCCATAATGGTAACGATACACCAGACGGGGTATGAAGTCAGAGGAAATCCCAATCACTAGTCCATTAGCAATGACAGCCATCACCCCAACAGCTTCTAATATTCTAGTCCACACACCTGCCAGAGGAGGACCCACGGCACATTATGTTTACTTGATGCTGAAAACTCGCATGCACATCATCATCTACACAAATACAGTAGCTATTCACCGATGTCATTTGTCTTTTTGGGCACTAGGCGGCGCTCAAGGCTGACCATCTTGATGGCATCCAGTCTGATCTCAAATATGTTATTGATAAGGGCCAATAAGGGAGCCAGAGGGAACGCAGCCACAAAGATGGTGGTGAAACTGAACTGAAGAACTAATGACACAGAGAACAGTATATGTCAGTGGATGATATTTTAGCATGGGAACATTACAACAAAAAATTAAGCATGTGGTTTTATCCCAGCAGGCACAAAACAGGCACACAACGTCATAAGACGTTGATATTTGGTTAAATTTTGGTTGCGACGTCGGGTGACCAAAATTCAACGTAAATTCAACGTCTTATGTCAATGTTAAATTGATGTTCAATACCGATGTCAGCTGACGTTGAGATTTTGTTGTTTTTAGGTTGTGCAACCAAAATACATCGTTAAGTCAACGTCAAATTGACGTCAAATATTGACGTCAACCCGATTTTCATTTTCAGCCAAAATGCAACGTCTGTCCGACGTCATGTCCAAAGTCAACCTGATGTTACATAGACGTCTGGTGCCTGCTGGGATTATAAAGATTACTCAAATGTCAAAATATAAATTAAAATAAATAAAAAAGATGTTATTGTTAAGTCAGCGGTACTGTAAAACTAGTTTGTGTTGAAGACAGGTAACAGAGAAAGATACTAACCCATTTCTAGAAACTCATTAAACAAGCTGAAAGCATTAACATCATTCAGGTCGTAGTTGTCAAGCCAACTACGAACCTTGCAGAAGTCACATGGGTCAAAGTTGCCCTCCTCCTCTCGACATGCCTTCTGGTGACAGTTACCACACTTTCTGCGTATCGTCTTGGCTTTCGTCCGCTTAAAACACAGTTTTAGCCAGCTGCGGCCACCAACCAAGAAAAAGAAGCAGAGACAGAAAATGAGAGAGAAATTCAAAAAGTCCAATAAATATTGTATTTTGTTCATCTGGAAAAATGGTTTTAGTGCATACAGTGTTTTAGAAAACACTTACGGTACTGTGAACTCAAATATGTTGTTGATTGTTTGTTTGAGCACCAGAATAACAGCCATCTGAATGAAGAGATCTGTCAGGCAGCCACTAGGATGACACTAAATCAGAGAAATGTTTGTTTCAAGATTAGAATCACGCTTTGACTAAAAGTGTCTGAAAAATACAGAAATATAGATAATATGCATTTCTAAATAGAAATGTAACATTTTGCACCTCTTCTAGTCTCCATTGCCCTGCAATTCGAACATATTTTCCTGGATAGCCATTGATCCTAAGTCGACATACAGAGACACTTTGAATAGTCTGCTATAAGAGCAAATAACTACAAAAGCACACACACATACACACAATTACCTTCCTAGAAAGAACGCCACATAAAATAGAGATGAGAAGAGAGTAAAGAATTGAAACGTGAACATCTTCACAGTGAAGCGCTTCTCTGTGGCTGCGAAAGAGCGGGTCTTTTCTGCAAATAAACAGGAATTGCATTTTAATACCGGTAGTTTATCAGTTTATTAATGTGATTGATTTCATGCAAATAACATTTAATACCCACCAAACTCACACAGTTTGAAGGCCACAATTTTGTTGACCTGAAAAGAAATGAATCCATTATTTTCTTCCAGAAAGACCCTACGTTCTGTTAACAAGCTTAACAATGTTTTTTTCTCATTAGACAGTTTATCTATCAGTACTTACCCGAGTCATAACCTGAATAGTAATGTAGTGCAGCACTGCTCCAGATAACATGGCTATTGTGGCGGCATGATCACGCAGAAAGTCCCAATCGCTTTTGGACAACAATGTTGCAGTTAACACACGGCAGATAACCAGAGCATGGGTCAGACCTATGATCACCACCAGCTGAACACAATGAAGATAAATGATTATTTGTAACATTATTTGTTTGTATGTATAAGTAGCAAGTGAAAGTAAGTAAGTAAGTTTCTCACCACTAATGTGACCAAAAGAAGCACCACGATGCTGCGCAGGTAGGAATGTCTGAACTCTTTTGGCTTACACTTGGGGTTATTTACAATCTCCAAAATCAGTTCTTCCTGTAGACAGATCAAGTTATTTGGCTCCATTAGAAAATGCACATTAAATATGCTAAAAGTGATAATGAGGAAAAAGTAATGACCCTACCTCCTCCTCACACCAGTCAAACACTTTCCACTTTGACACAAACAGAGCTCGATGTCTCTTCCACAGCTCCAAGAACAGGGTTGCTAGTCAAACAACATCACAGTACTTCAGCATCTATTTCATATCACAAAGAAATATGTGTTTCATTTTTGCTAGATGGTAAAAACTCACCCCAAATTGCCATGAACATGGAAAAAACCACCGTCCCTTCATTGTCAAATAGTTGGCTCACCTGTTTGTAAGCATTTACTTTGTTAACACAACTAATCAAGGTGACGTAGATAACAGTGTAGTAATTTATTTTGAATTCACAATACTGTTCAAATGCTTGGGGTCAGCAAGATTTTTTTCTGAAAGAAATGAATACTTTTATTCATCAAGAATGTACTACACTGATCAGAAGTAATAGAAAAGACATTTATAATATTACAAAATATTTCTTATTCAAATAACAGGGTTCCTACACATTTTCCATTTCAAAATTCCATACTTTTCCAGACTCAAATTTCCAAACCTTTCGGTAGATTTTCAGACCATATTTAACATAAATGGTTCATAGAGCATTATTTTCAGCTTTATATTTGGTATATAGTAGTCATCTGTAAATATTTTTATTTTCTCAGGGGTTTTTTTTTTTTTTTCATTGATTTTCTTGAAGTGACAACATACAGAGTTCCTAATATAAAAAAATAATAAATAAATAAATAATACAGACTTTTACATGCACACAAGAAACTTTTTTTGTGCCTTCGAGAAACTATTCACATGTGCATGGGAATGTTTTGCATGCTTACGCATTACAATTTCTAGTTTTCTATAACCCATTTCCTTTGTGTATCACTGCTATCTTACTATGAATAAAACGAGCATGGATGCACATGAATTAACAGAGATCTACCTGCTCAAAATTTTGCTTTTCTTATGGTAGTAACTCTAATATCAAGGCCTAATGTCCAATTTAACTCATCCTCTGTGGCGGCGGAGAAACCATGACACGAAATGGGCTGATGGCATAAAATTTGCTAAGTTCAAGGGTCTATAAAAAAGACTGGTACTGTAAAAAAGTGTTTAAGATTTGGCTTTCATTGGGGCAATATGCCATATTTCAAGGCCTTAGGTCTCTTTAATGCAAAGTCTGTGGCGACCAAGAAACCACACCACGAAATGGGCTGATGGCACAACAGTTGGATCAGTGTGCGTTGTCCTATATGCTAAATTTAATGGTTTCTTGTGCGCACATAAAAGTCTGTGTATTTTTTTATTTTTGCAAAGGTCCTTGAGTTATGTAATACGGTGCTAAGAATATAGAGTGAAGAAACCCAAAATGCTTCTAAATAGGGCTGGGCGATTTGGCAAAAAAAAATTAAATCTAGATTTTTGACTGATTCTCGATTTTTTTATTTCTTTTTGATTTTTAACTAGTCAAGATATTAAGCAGCACAACTCTTTCCAAATCAGCATATTAGAATGATTTCTGAAGGATCATGTTACACTGAAAACTGGAGTAATGACTGCTGAAAATTCAGCTTTGCCATCGCAGAAAAAAATATATATATATACACATTTAAAATATATTAAAATAGAAAACAGTTATTTTAAATTGTAATATTATTTCACAGTATTAGTGTTGTTTACTGTTTTTTGGTCAAAAAAAAAAAAATGCAAATTTGGTGATCATAAAAAACTTCTTTCGAAAAACATTCTAAACTCTTACCAACCCCTAATTTTTGAACAATAGTGTATGATAATATTCAGAACTTTTTTAACACTATTAATTGTTGTATATCACAAGTGCTGAATTATAATTAAACAGTGACTTGTTTATTCCCTGACTTTGGCATATGAACAGGTGTCAGACAGGTTCCACACGCTGCATCCTGTGTCACATCTTGGACACATGATCATGTTGGAGTCACAGACTTCATGACTGTAAGAAAACACCACAATACACAGACACCAACAGCAATTTAGAGATAATTGGGTGTAGATTAAAATCTGATTAGTCTGACTGAATCTGATCTGTCATCTGTCTCTACACTTCAACACTCACGTGAATCTGTTTGCTCTTAATATACTCACATGAGCGGACTTGTATTGAAGAAGGCAAGGCCGTACAAGAACACGACAATACCAATAACAGCTGCAGGGACGAGCATGCGTGTGTACCAGCCTAGCCACAGGTAATAAAGTGCCACTTTCTCCCCGAAATAGTCCCTAAAAATATGTGCAAACAGTTAGTGTTAAAAAAAAAAAAAAAAGATGATGAACAGAGAACAGAGATAAAGCAAGAAGTGCTTACTTGATATCAGTAACAGGCTGTTGAAAAAGCTTCATTACTGCAAACCAGCTTGCCCACTTCTTCCTTAGTTTTTTCTGTTCTTTTTTCTGAAGAGACGAGTCAACAATGTTTAAAACAACCTTTTAGAACCTTTTTCTATTTATTTTATAGTTTTCTTGGCTACAGTGTAGATGAATATAGCAAATAAGGGCTGAAAGACATTTACCTCATGCAAACAGAAGATGGACTCAAAAGCACCTTGACACAACAGGTCTCTAAGGCCCTCTTACAGTGTAAAATAATGGATAGAGACATTGATAATATTAGAAAGACTCAGTACTTGTCCCTTTTTAATATTTCTTAAAACAAACTGAACATGAATGGGTGTTTCTATTTATTTGTGAGGCCTTTTAATATGTGCATAGGCAAATGTAAACATTCAATTTAGTTTCACATTACACCATTTTATGTGTAGCTTTTATGTATAGAAACCCATTTTATCTATAGATTTTATGTATAAAACAAAATCTTAATGACCCCAAAACTTAGTGTCAACAAAAGGTAGTGTAACTTCTTAGTTTCAGGTTCAGAATAAGACAAAACAACAAAGAGAAAAAAACATGAACTGCAAGTGAAAATGAAAGACAGAGAGCAGGAGCTTCGCAAGATGAAAAATGTACCTCCTGATCCTATAAAGGTATTGTTCAAGACAAAGTGGACAATCCTGATTCTATGAAACACAGAAATAGAAACTCATTACAGAAGCTTTGAATGGAATAACATTTTTAAGCACAATGAAGATGCTTTCTGTGACCCTCACCTGGTGCACAATGAGACAGACAAGTCACACTTTTGCTCTCCACTCCAGTTACAGGCATCAGACACCTTTAGCAAGTACTTGTACTTTTCAAAAATCTCCTCAGGTGCACAGACACCAAAGAACACCTTTCCATCATATTCTATTCTCTGTTTAACAGAAATGAGAGCCTTGAGAAAGACAGTTAAATTTAACTGAAAAATACAATATTAGTGTGTGTGACGGTAACATAACATACAGTCACTTTAATGTTCTTCCGTTTCAGTTCGCAGATAAAGGCATCCTGCTTCCTGAAGATTTGGTCCTCCATGTCCTCCACTTTATCAGCCACCAGGACATAGTCATATAATCGGGGAAGGTACAAGTTATTCTGAATGAAACAAATGCAAAAACAACTAGGTTAAGACAGAAAGAATCTAGTTGCAGACATGCTGTTTTTCTGTGAATATCAATTATTGATCAGATGTTTGACTGTATTATTGATGACTGTTGGTTTTGTGTCAGTATTTGTGTCTGTGACTTGTCACTTGGTTTTCTCAGGAAGTTTAGGTCGTGCAGGGCAAATGGTGATGTGAATGTGGCATTATGACTATAGTGTGGTAATTTTATCACGTGCTTTGCATCTGTACTTATCATAACTGAACATGTGCTCATGTAGAAATATCACTGTGGTGACTGTGGTATTGAAGCCAGTTGGTCAACAAATGCACAAAAACACACCTCGCATGGTTTCTTTTCTTACCTGTGATGGAAGTAAAGGCTCATTTCCATTGTCCAGCTCATGCAGAGCCACATTTTCCTGCAATACACAGGAATGACAAAAATTAGGTAAAGAACACTTTATATGCATAAATTATACAATTTATACAATGCTTTATTTCAGTTTATATATATATATATATATATATATATATATATATATATATATATATATATATATATAACTCCCTCAGTCAGAATCAGAATTACTGATGAGGTCCTCATGTATTGTGGACAGCAGAAGACTTCTGTATGTACTTACAATTAATCAACCCAATCTCTTTTAACTGACATACTATAAAGGAAAATGTGCATAATGCAAACTGACATTTGTTTGTGAAGCCAGCCTTATCTCAATTGAAACGCAAATGTCTAAGCCATCCTCATGCAAGTTATTACAGTGACAGCTGGACAGTAATACTTAACGACTAACCTTTATACTAAAGCAAATTGACCATATTATTGTACAGGGTGATCCAAGTCTTTTTTTTTTTTTTTTTTTTTTGTACAATTATGATTTTAACTCACATTGTTATGCTGACAGTATAATTCACCTTTTTTAATTAAATTAGAATAAATTAATTAGACTAGCCATGTCAGATTTTTAGGCCCAAGTGTATATGGACTTCAATGGAGCTCACTTACAGTCTTTCAGAAACCAAGTTTACCATGTTTGTGTAGAAATCTAAGGTAATGGGTTTGGAATGATATTATAGGATTATGCATATCGTTTATAACACTGTTGCAACTAAAAGACGTGAAACAAATCAGTCTAGGTTAAGTCTTAGGTAAAATAACTTCTGGTGGTATCATTATAAAGCTTACTTTCTTCTTCCTGTTCTACCCTTTACTTGCTGTTTGACAGCAGCTATTGCTGCTAACAAGACATGCCTTTGGGTAACCTTTTATAGAACTACAATTGTCTGAGTGTGTGTCGGAAAAGTCACAGAAAGACTGAGGAATCACTAACAACATGGATTTTGATTCCTCACCTCTGCCTTACATAATCATTAACTGAAGCCACAATAATTAAAGTATGTTCTTGCTCTATGACGTTTAAAGCAGCACAGCCTCATGACAAATAACCTGTTCAGCCACAATAACAACACCATTATTCATTCAGTTTTTGCACGCATTTTACGCAATCAAACACATACATGTGAATTTTACTCATCTCACAACATCCATTACTAATGAGTCTAAAACATCTAATCCATAATATACAGGCCTATATAAGCAAATGAATGAGCAGTCTGAGTAAAACATGAGAGTACATAAACATTGATACAGTATGTTTATAGTCAGCAAAGCCTCTTTTCTGAAGCATACACCTGAAAGTTCTCAGCAACAAGATCTTCAGGTCTGGTGAGTGTTCCTCAGAACAGTTCGTCATCTTCTGAGAACATTAATCCCTCCTAAATAACACTGTTAAACCTTTGAGCAATAACTACACTACACACATTTTAATAATCCAAATCAGACAGTTATGTTTTACATCCCAACATGTCACTCACTAAGGCAAAGTAATATAGTCATAACAAAGGTTTTGTCTTGCTTGACAGAAGACTATAAACAAAAACATGTACCTCCTACTTTATACAGTGCAATATACTGTTATTGGAAACTGCTTCTCTATATATTGTTTCATTAAGATTAGCCAATGATGTTTACGACAGGTTGAGTGCAACACAGGAACTGCTTACTCTGTCTACTGTACTGAAAATTATATATTTAAGGACATAATGTTTATTTAAAATGACTAAACGGCATATTTCCCATAAATAAATAGTCAGAAAACAGCACTAGTCTTTTTTTTTCTTCACATGAGCCATCAAGTCTCACATTGACCAATTAAATGAATAAACACTTCAAGATCAATCACAGAGACAGGACTTTACCTATGCACCTGCGAAACCTGCAACACACACACACTGTACCTCTCGATGAGTGAAGAACATCCTCACATCAAAGTTTCCAAATCAGTCCAGTTCAGTTCAAGCAGACTGACGTCAGTGTCTCTTCTTTTATCCTCACATAGCCGAAGACCAGCTCTAACTAATGCGAGAAATTAAAACTAACGAGAAAGCGACCGAAAGCAGTGTGAACTTCCGCATTTCCCATTTCATGTTTAAGAGATCCGCCAGCACGACGGTATGCGCGTGTCATATACCTTTACAAGTGAGACCATAAGTCTTCGCCGTCTGTTGAAGGGCGGGGCAGAGGCTTCTTTACTGTCGATACACACATATAACGACACCGAAACTCGTCTCTGCTTTCTCCTTAACGCAGTTCACAGACGTTACTGCCAACAGTCACTGAGCTCTGAATGCTCTATTAAAACCTAATAAAAGTTGTTAGAATTGGCAGCAGAGGTGGTCAGAGTTATCACTCCTCTGTTTTTTATTTCATATGTATATCATGATATCAAGAATCAAGAAAAAAAGTGTATATACATATAAATCAATATTTTATTATTTTATTGTATCTTACTTAAAATGTAAGGCATCAGTATTTGGAAATATAAGAAATACAAATAATAATAATAATGATAATAAGATTCGAATTTCGAATTTTCCTTTTAAGATTCGAATTTCCATGACTTTTTTAGGTCTGCAAATTACACTTTCACATTTTGGTTTAGAAGGACAGTGGGAAGCCTGAAATAATACACTTTTCCCCTCTCCATACAATAGCACTAGCCATTTAATTTAATTAAAAAAAAACAAGTAGGAAGTTGTCACTGTCAAACTCAATGCCCATGGTTGTTATAGCCTTGCTACTGTACCAGAAGCAGAATTCGTCTCCTAATTTGCATTGTTCATGATCAATCAACATGTGGCCATGCAAAACATTGAGCTTTACATTTTCACAAACATTACGACAAAGCACACTTGTTAAATTTGATCTCAAAGTACATAACGAGTCAAATTTATTCATGAAACCTGGTCATAAAAATTTGACAGTACCACAGAATAATTGTACACACACTAAAACACTGATAGTGCTCCAGACAGGTTTTCAATCTATAGATGTGTGGATTATTTTGTTTCACTGTCTTTTGAGCCTGTACAGTATGACAGCAAGAGCTTTCATTGATTATACAACCAAAACTAAGACGCATGGAAAGTCAAACAACTTTATACAAAATAGTAAGTCTGAAGTACAACAAACATTAAAACAGTAGTTTTAAGTATTTATGTTCAAAGTGCTCACTCTGTGCCACCTTCATCATCTTCAAGTGTTTTACGGAAGTGTTTGCGATTTGATTTCTTGCCACTGTTGAAGACAACACTGGGCACCTTTTTGTCGTCTTCCTCTTTTTCAGTCCCCCACTTTCTTTTTTTCCCTTTATTCTCCCACGAGCTGAGGTGGTGATGAAGAGGAGCATCCTCTCCTTCATCAGTCTCTTGTCTGTCATCCAAGTGTTGAAGTTCCACTTCTTCTTTCTTAGCATGATCAAGTTTGCTCCCACTCTGATCTTTAATCTTGGGTTTAGTGAACACAATCTTATTCTCACTGGTGCTGCCATGATCCTGGTTGAAAGCTGGAGTGAAAGTCTCAGGCACATCTTTCTGAGACCTCCTGCTGTCTTGAAGACCTTGTATAAACTGGTGAGCGATCTGACTATTCGTTCTATCACTGGTTTCAGCAGTATCTTCAAGACTGTAGCGGGTCCAGCGCTCAGGGTGTGCAAGGTAGTCTGGGAGTTTTTTACCTGGAGGTTGTTTTTTGGTTGTCTCTTGGCCAACACACTCCTCTTGAGCTTCCTGTGGAGGTGATGGTGGAGCAGGACGGGCAAACGTGCCATCAAGAATGTTGTCTTCGCCTAGATCTTTAGATGTGAGCTTTGCAGCACAATCCAACTGTGCAAAGATGTCCCTGCTTCGATCACAGAACCCAGAGCTCCCACCTGTCAGTCTGAAGGTGGGATTTTCTTGAGGAACAGACTGGACATGCTGCCGAGTCTCGTCTTCATCCTCTGAGGATGATGACAAGTCCTCAACCTTTCTGCTGAAATGCTCAGTGGGCTCATCAGAGTCAGAGTCGCTCAGAGAAAGATCATCTGGAAGTTCAATTGTATCTCTATTAGACAGGCTGCTGAGGACATCTTTGTCTTTGCGGTTTGAGTCACTCATTGTGTTGCTACTCTGAGGATAGGCCAAGTGATACAATTAGAAGCTGGATATTTATGCTGAGAGATCTTCTGAAAGATCTGAAAATAAAAGAAATGAAGAAATACTTGCTTAGTGATGCACTAAACCAGAATCCCCAGACAGTTTCTCCAAGAGCAGCAAAGTAAATGTATTGACTGCACATAACACTAGTGCTAATAAACTAAATAGAATGGTGATCTTGAACATCATTTTTGACCAACTCATGAAAGATAAACTGACATATGGAGAGAAAAGCAAAGATGAGGAACTACTCGCTCACCAAAAGGATCTTGAGACACCTGCAGGAACCAGAATGAAAAACAAGCAGTGAGATCTTCAGTTATTAAATATACAGCTACATTACATGTATTTAGCACAGCTATTTCAATACATTAATAATGATTAAAATCCATATTTTTTACAGATCTTGTGATGCTGTGGTTTTTTAATATAAAGGCGTTTGTATGCTTCATAATGGCAATTCTCTGGAGAAAGCAGAGGATTTATTATACAGCTGGGACGATGCATAGGTGCATGCAGGTATCTTACTGGGGTTGAAGACTCACAGGTACTGTGAGCTGGTCATTTTAGCTAAAATCACTGAGTCCAGAGTATTGATCAAAGTTACGGCCATAGCGCTTCGTCTTGAGCCTGTCCTCTTCTTCCTATGCAAGCGTGTATGAAACAAAATCAGCATATCTTTGTATGTCTGCCCATTAAGTTAAAGAAATTAGCAAAATACAGGCATTTTAACTAAATAAAGCATTACTGAATGAGATGTCAGTGAACAGAAACATAATCTGATCACGCATGCTAAGACAGCTAACGCAGCTATTCCGCCTAGCTGTGATAATTAACTAATCTAAAGTACTCAAAAACGCCCTTAGGCCCTACGAAATGTACGATAACAAAATGATTTAAATATAACACCCATATTTTGAAGATTACTCAGATATTTGACTCGTAACTGGTTGTTCACATAAGCAATAGCATACCTTTAGCTGTAGTGAATGCGCATGCTACACAAAGAGATGCTTTGTGGGTAATGTAGTTTACCTTCAAGAAAGAAAACAGCCGCGTTGTTCACTTCTCCCCAAATAATATAATATAATATAATATAAACGCTGAAATTTAATGTAATAAATTAATGTTGTGATGTTAATGTGAAAATAATTGTGCTTAATTTAATTAAGGTGTCTTAATTTTTATTTTTTTTTAATCCTTTTCACCTTGTTTATTAATTTAACCTAAATTTATAAATATAGGTGGTGCGTAATGACTGGTAGCCTATGTAAACTGTTGAAGATTTCATATTCAGTTAAATGTACAGTTCTTAAAAAAACCATTTGTTTCTTAGTATGAAGAACATTTAAAAAAAAATCTAAAGAACCTTTGACCACTATGAAGAATCTTTTGCGGGTTGGAAAAGTTCCATGTATGTTAATATTCTTCATGGAACCATCGATGCCAAACTACTTCTTTTAGAACGTTTTTTAGAATGTAGGATGGCAGAATGCCCTTTTAAGTCCACTTCACAGGGCACTATGGGGGATTGGCACACCCCCAACTCAATGACCAGCAGAGGGAGCAAATGCTCTCAGATTGAAGCACGTGTGACTTGACCCGGTGTGCGTTTTATTAAAAATTAATTGAGGTAATGGATATGTAGTAGGTGAGCATATAAGAAGCTTAATCGCCTTATAAGTCTCCTTTATAGGACAAACATGAAAAATAGAGGTGTATACTTTTACAGTTCCATTTTAAATTTAATCAAAAATATATACCGTGTAGTAATGTGACTTAACATAGACACATGAAATAAAGAGCGTGACCCCAGAGCCCCGTAACACTTATCACAAATTTTATGTCAGTATGCCGACGGAAAGCCACTCCCCTTTAAGATATCACCATCACCATCACATCTCCTCCTCAGCTCTCCGCCGCTGCTGCTCCTCTAGTGATTGATGTTATAGAGAAGAAAGCGAGCGAGGGATCCACAGTTTAGCCACTAACGTTACATCCTCCCTACTAACACCCTAAAGCTTGAAAGCGGAAATCCCCTTCGGCACCTTACTCAGTCAAAAAAAGACAGATTAATCTGGCTGACATACAGATTTTTTTAATTTGTCCCGTGGGAGAAAAGAAACGCAAGAACTTAACATGAAGAGAATAACTGGGAAGACGAAAGAAGCCACTTTGATAGAAATGTCCAACACGCTGGATTCTCAGATTGAAGGTAAGGAAACTGTTACAGCAGCTGTGTAACAATAATTTTCTGTGTTATTCAGTATCATAATGAGAAGGTCCGTCTCCTGGGAGTTGTTGTCAGCGTAAAGGACAAGAGAAATAATAACCTCTACGTTAAATCAGCTGGCAGAATCAAAGAACGATGAAAAAAGAAACAATGTTACATGTTCGCTAGGTTAGCTCGCTTTAACAAAATAAAGACGTTTTAACAAAGTTCATATATATATTCAAATAAGCGGTGTTGAGCTAAACTTAAAATAGCCTAAATTCCTGAAATGGCAAGGCATGGAAAAGTTGCGGTCTACACCCAGAGCCTGTTGTTACCTGGTACCGTGCTGTATCCTATCCTGCATTACGAAAGCTTGTTTTAACAGAGTTTAAATCCAGTAAAAGAGTCCTAGTGTTTATTTACCTGCATGACCTACGGATTTTGAAAAAGTCCAGAGAAACGTGATATTTTATTGTATGTATCTTTATATGAATAGCAGTTTTAGGAGCAGTTTGGACCTACCCTTTAATTAGTTTTCGCGTTACTCTCTTGCCACATGGCTTGGCCTCAGTCCCAGTTTAACTTGGGAATCAAACAGTCCTTATGTTGAATCAGTTAAATGTCTGGTGTCGTTGTGACTCATTCACAGTTCATTCAGTTCCAACTGCACACAGGACATTTTTAGACAACATAAGGCTCCTCCTTTAAGAATGTGAGATAAAAAGAAGAAGCGAATAGTCTTTGTTTCAGTTTAGTATTGAGTAGTGTAATGTAGTGTACTGGATTTTGCAGTAACGCATTAAACAAATAGCAAAATCCTTATTTTATCTGGAAAGTTACCCAGTAGGCTTTGCAATAGAGGACCTTAAGGGCCCCCTTTGACACAGGGCCTGGGAAAACGTTCCTGGTCTTCCCCCATGACAACTAAATACAGTATTATCTGAACAGAATATCCTGCTCTGACGGTTTAGCTCAGGGATGTGACAGATGTGTCATGCAACAGTGTAGTTTGATCCCACTCGATATTACTCAGCTTGTTTTTTTAATAATGTAAAATGAATTAGAGCTGAAATGAATCAGTCCTGGGTCTGGTGTTTAGCTCCTGTCAGCCTGAGGCTTTTTGTTGCACAGGTTGAGTAATGGTTCTTAAAGCATTAAGGCTTGAGGGAGACTATTATTAAGTGTGAGGCATGTAGGTGCATGTTTATGTCCACGACTTGTGTTCACATAGGTGTGTGGGTTTGTATGCTCAAGTGACTTATTATTATTATTATTATTTTGCTCTGTAGTTCTTCTGACTGATGTCGGGGTTTGCCTCTGTCATGAATGTGTGCTCTGTAGAAGGGAGTGATTGAAAGGAAACAGAAAAACTAGAATGTAAGGAAAGTGGCCTTTTCGTTGGAAATCATTAAAATGATATTACAGGGGAATCCCAGTCTAATCCCTCTTGTTTTGCCTGTCACTGCGACTGTTTAATCTGTGTACTGATCATAGGTGATTCAATGGATAGTAATTTGATTATGCTTCCCGACTGGGACTGTGGCACTGCACTGCCATGGCTCACATTATGTCTGCAATGTGTGATTGAAAAAATAGAGGGATTTACAATGACTCACAATTTTGTATAAATATAAATTTTTCTTGCACTGTATTTGATTCATGTACAAAAATATTTCGCAGTGAAATGCATTGAAACTCTAAATTAGTTATTTTCATATGAAAAGTTTTATATCACTGCTACAAGTTCACTACAAGATTTGTGAGTTTAATATAAGTTTGATTCATAGGTACCTAATTCACAGTAAAATGAACAAGAGCAGCAGAGCTTTGTCTAAAATATATTTTAAGCAGCTCTAAAACAGTTTTAACTTCTCTTAGAGAATCAACCTAAAACCCACAGCTAAGCTAATGGCCAGTTCATTATAGCCGCTTAACAATGTCCATATAGCAGATTATTTCATTTTAGCTGTAAAGCTTCCTGTTGCAACCGTAATTGAAGCATGGTAATATATTACTTATTATCATCATCATTGTTATTGCAGCATGCATATCATGACTATGCATTAGTGTAATTGTGTTTAGTTTTAGATGTCTGTTTAAATGATTTTATATATATTACACTTTTCAGATATGCTAAAATAATTAAATCCAGTTAAATTTTTTAAACATTGAGTTGGATGGTTAATCTGTCTCAAGTGGTCCAATAGAGGTTACTGGACCATTTTTAGTTTTCCTAATGTTGTTTGAATGATCACCTCTGTGTATTAGTATTGCAAAACTACCATTTTTTTAACCACAGCCGCCTTGTTTGTTTCAGGAGACATTTTTTACAAAATTATATAGACAAAATTTCAAATGGATATTTAAACCTCAGTATCTCAGCACAGGGTGGTCTGAACCTAAAAAAACTAATCTCTAGAGCATATTTTATGGTACATGCATGTATTGTTCCTTAGACTTAGAATTTAAGTCCAATATAAATATATGTACACTACTGACTTAGGGTTGAGACTCCAAACTTTCCCATTGTAAACTGACTCTAAATTTGGAACCCTGAGCTATCTTGATCTACATTTGACCTTAAAATTTTAAGTCTAAATGTTTACATACAGTATCTACATGTACCTTTTATTGTGATCTAGCTATAAGTAAAGAAGCTCAAAGCTAAGATTTCTGATAACGTCTGTTTAACCAAGATTTGTTGTGGACCATAATGCAAAGAAAGCTACTGCGGTTAAACAAAGTAAAAGAAAGAAAATGGTGATTTTACAATACAAATACATTTACCCCCGGTTTCACAGACAAGGCTTAAGCCTAGTCCTAGACTAAAATGTAAGTCTGAGCTGTTTCAACTGAAAGAAACTTGCACTGACTGATCTTAAAATATATCAGTGCCTTTGTTTTGTCTCAAAAAGCACACCAGTAATGTTTTTTTCTAAGCACATTTATAAAAATTACTTAAATGTCCTAATTGAATATGGCCTAATCCTGGTTTAGTCTAAGCCCTGTCTGTGAAAACCAGGCCAGAGATAATTACTCAAACAAAATTAGGAAAAAATGTTCAAGCAACTTTAATTGGACAACTTGAGATGGATTAATCTAAGACCAACTCAATGTTCACAAAAACTATTTAGATTTAATTAGATTTAATTATTTACAAAAATAGAAAAATTAAAAATGGTAAAGCAGTCAACTTTGGGTCCCACTTTATATTGTGTCCCTAATACCTGTGCACTTACATAGTAACTAGATGTGTATGTAGTATGTAACCACAGTGTAAGTACACATTGGTACATAGTATCTACAGCTCTAATATTTCTGTAACTACACACATGTAACAACCCTCAAAATGGGATGCGTAAGTGCAAAAGTACATAATGTTTCAAAACAGCTTTATGGAAATCATCCCTTAGTACCACCAGTGAGCAAACCAAAGACAGACAAAAGTGAGAGGAAAAAACCAGTGTCCCCTGGCAAGGCACATATTACAATTGTTAATAATCCAACTAGATCGTAAAAATGGCATTACTGAAGCTTATTTTTAAGTTTGTCATTCTGAGCTCTCATCATTAGAAAGTAATTTAGTCAGTGTTGTTATTTCTTTCCTGCGGAAAAACATTTATTGACTCTTTTGCTTTTCAGAGGGTCTGCATAATATAGTGTCTGTCAGTGTGAATCGTTCCGCTGTCTCTTCTGTTTTTATCAGTGCATTGTCACGCTGGGCTGTCGCACAGAAGACAGTCTCTTATCAGTGCAGACCTCATGGTATCCTCTTTAGAGTGTGCAACATCGACACCCATGTGGACCCTGAATAGATTTCCGAGTCCTCTCTGTCACACCATGAGTGGTTTCCCTCCCTTGACCTCACTTGTAAGGTAATAGTGAGATTAATTTAGTTACAGAGTTACACTACTAAAATGCTTCCCAAGTCACCATTCAAATAGTATAAAATTAAATTACTATATTTTTTTTAACTCAAAAGAGCATATCTGAATTAAAACTCTTTAATTGTCGCACCACTTGCAGACAACAGCCAACAAGTGAGGCTACGCTTGTTGGTAACTGGGAGAAAGTGAGAAAGAGAGTGAGAGTTGTTGCTATGGTAACAGGCTCTTTAATTTAGTTTTCTCTTTGATAGCCATACTGTATGAACAAGTAGTTGACCCAGTAAAAGTCATAAATAAATTCTTAAAGGGATCATTCTGTTTTAAGGAAACCTTTTTTGTTTTTTAAATAATCAGGTCTCTTGAGCATCAACAGATTTATAAGAAAATGAAACATTGTAGCTGCATATTTAATCTAAAAAATGAAAGATACAGGGTTTTCCTTCAGCAGTTTGTAGATATGTATAAATAATAATGCATTGTTTTTTGTTTACGTGACTCAAAGGTGTTTGTTTCTATTTTAGGTTATAAATGAATATATTTATCAGTAAACTTATTTACAGTCCCTCTCCCGACCTCGCAGTATAGTTATTATTTGCTTTGCTGCATAAGACTTTGATGGAGATTACAAAGTCCCCAGTTCCTCAGAGACGCAATTGTATCCTATTGATAAAGGTACAGTTCCCAGTTATTGTGCAGCTTTTTCAATAGCTTTGCGCTGGACACAAGATGTGGTTTTGATTTGTTGTTTAGTTGCTGTTAATGTGAGATAGCTATTCTGTGCGTGTTCCCTGACCTGATTCTATGGCATTTCCTAACACACTTTTCCTGTTGAGAGTTACGTGTTTTGTCATGCATTAAGAGTGCAATGATGTAAGCTCGATTCATTCAGCCGATAAAAATACAGTTCACTTTATATTCCTACTATAGCGAGTCATGTGATACATGAGGAGTTGTGAATATATTTTCAGCCCATCTGCTGAACAAGCTAAGCCCATCTCGGTCGATCTGCTGAACCACAAAATGGATTCAGTGAAACTGTTGATGTGTTTACTAGGAAATTACTGTGGGGGCCACAGGTTTTTATTCGGACAGGTTTTATCAACACTACTGCTGCTTTTTCCCTCTCTGCTTCAAAGTATTACACAAAGGTGCCATTATCAAATCCTTCTTTCCCAGTAGGCCTAATCATCACCCATAATAGCACGATCAGAGGAAGCCTGCGAGACCACAGCACCTGTTGGCTCTGCTCAGATTAAATATTGGTCTTCTCATAGAATGGAAACGATAGAGACCAGACCTATATACCTATTTACCAGTGTACATTTTTGTGATTTGGTAATGGTTTAAAGGGATAGTTCACCAAAAAATGAAAATTCTGTCATTAATATCTCACCCTCATGTTGTTCCAAACCCATAAGACTTTCGTTCATTTTAGGAACACAAATGAAGATATTTTTGTCCATGTGACATCAAACGGTTCAACCGTTTTAACCATGTCCTTACTACGTTTCTATGCCTTGACTGTGGTAGTAACCTTGCTCTCTATGGAGGGTCAAAGAGCTCTCAGATTTCATCAAAAATATCTTAATTTGTGTTCTGAAGATGAACGAAGGTCTTCTGGGTTTGGAACAACATGAGGGTGAGTAATTAATGACTTAATTTTCATTTTTGGGTGAACTATCTCTTTAAAGTAGTGCTGGGCGGTTTGACCAAAAATCTGTGTCACTTTTTATTTATTTATTTTTTTTTTTTAGGATTGTGGCAGATTCATGGTTAAAATAGCATGAATGGGTAAAACAGCAGATGGGATAAATAAGAACGCAAATTCACTCTCTGACAGCAGGTGGCGCTTATGGAACAGCAGCAATACAGTAGCTATGTTTCCATCCAAAGTTACGAATTAAATTTACGCGCAAAATTGGAATATCGCATAAAACATTTGTGAATAAATTAAACACTGTTTCCATCCAGTGAGTTGAAGAGAACAAAATTGTCTCTTCCTGATTAAGTTGTGTTAAATATCACAAAGAAATAGGGGTCCAACAATAAATCGATTTGTGGATCGATTCTGCGTGTTTTTTTTTTTTTTTTTTCTCCAAATGCATCGCGATTCTCTCTGGAATGGATTCTGAGCTTAGTTTTTAACAACAGATGGTACTGCGTACTTTAGAAACAGCCATACTCTGCCGTACTCCGTAACCTAAAATAATCATTCATAAAGTTCAAAAAGGTTGAAGTGAATTACAAGAGTGTTCACAGTGGGCTATGTTTGCGTTAATCTTGCATCATAAAAGCATAAAAGCCGAGGTGCAAATACATTTAAGCACTTACATTACTCAGCCAAATGCACAAGCACTTTTCTTCATGAGCATTTGAGTGTGCAGTTAAAAACTAGCCTAGAGCACCATCTGCTGTTGAAAACTAAGCTCAGAATCCATTCCAGATAGAATTAGTATGCATGCAGAAAATCCCAGAGTCGATCCACGAATCGATTTATCGTCGCACCTCTACAAAGAAAAATTACATTTGCTGCAGTAGGAGAAGGCACTGTATATAATAATTTTTGTATGCAATAAATTACAATCTTCTGAGATTGAAAACAAAACACGGTCATGTTATCTTATTTTCGGAGCCGTCTGTTTGGAAACACAGTTCTGGGAGTTAATTATAACAAAGCACTTTGACGACTTGGTACTTGTACCGGTATGCTGTTTTTTTTAAAAGTCATACCGGTTGCGTAATTCAAACCGTATGACCCGGTATATCGATCATACAAAGTTGTTTGTGTGGTTTTAAATTCTTACTTCCATCTTTACATTCCTATCCATCTCATGGGTTAAGATGGCTGTGCTGTTCTGACGGGCTACCGGAGGACCTTTCAGGCAGGTATGGACAGAGCTATGTGTGCCGCTTGTCTGTCCGTCCCCCACTCTGCCGTTTTTCGTCTTCTGCTGTTTTTCAGCTTCATATTCATTTCTTTTCATTATTATTCAGCATTTTATTATGCTTCATCAGCATTTCAGAGATCACATCGTGACGTGTGCTTGTCTGTGGCGCGACATATTTGGGAATGTGAACCTTGCTCCAAATGCTAGCGATGTCTAAGGAAATGTCCATTATTTCATTCCATTGCCTCATTGCTGTAACCTTCAGTTTGTCAACTTGTCAAGGTTCGCACCTGTGCTGTAAGGCTGGATATGAGTGTATGTTTGTAGCTACTTTTATCAGAAATGCTGTGTTGCTTTGTGTTTTTGTTGTATAAATTGATATCAATGTTGTTCCAAAATAATTGAAGAATGATGCAGCATAATTGACAAATCAAAATGTAATAAACCACAATCGAATTAACAGAACAACCAATCTGAGACTGTAATATAATCTGTCCATGATGGAACATATATTTACTTGCACTAATTTTCAGTGTTAACTATCTCTAATTTGATTGGCAGCATTAGACTGCTCACTAATTGGAATATCATGCATTAGCCAGGCAATATGTGTTGTGTGTATCCTGGTACAAAAAGAGAACAGTCCGTCTGACTGTTCCCCACAGGAAGTGATTTTATCCCACAAAGTTGGCTGCTCAGCATTAAAGTCCTTGGCTGACTAACCAATGGAATGTCTACCAAAGTGTGTGGGGGAGAGAGAAAAAGTACAACAAAGGCAGAAATGACATGTACTGCTGATCAAATGATGTGTTGTGTGACATTTCACTTCAGCAGCTATAAAATCAAACACTGATTATATTTAAGTTGGAGCTGCTGTTCAGCAAAGAAAAATAAATAAAAGATTCTAAAAATGTAAGATGTCTCTTGAAACACAGTGGAATGAATCAATTTAGTTGTAATTTGAATACCCCTAGTCTCTAGTTTATATTAATACTGCCCACCTTTGCTCTGCGATCTGCAGTATATGTGGGCAGGAACTACTCTACTGAAAAAGCCCTATTTTTACGTAACCAAATATTTCCTGTTTTCATACACTGCCTGTGCAAACGTGCAATAATCGTACCTTTTAAAGGTACAACAGCTTGTCACTGGGGCTCTTAAAGGGAAGACTTTTGAGAGTAGAAACATGCATATTAGTACCAAAGAGTAGAACTATTTTGAAACTTTTAGAGGTAAATAATGTGTAAAGTTGTACCTTCTTGGGTACTGCCCTAGTGACAAGCTATAGAGAGTGTTGAAGAGCATGAATTCTTCTGGGTAGGCATGTTTCCTGTAGACTATATCGCAGTTGTGGTTTTGATATATGCTGATGTCATTTCCTCTGTGTCTTTTGCAGGTAATAATGGCAGCATTAACTCCATCTCTGACCGAGGGACACAGCTACCTGGTCACCGGGAGGTAAGATGTCAGATATTTTCATTTCATTCAGATATTTGAAAAAGCAACAGATTACTGCTGTTAGTGGTATTTTGTAATGCGGTAAATAGGTCACATTCTGAGGTTGTGGTAGTGTAAATGTGTGAATATATTTAGACCAAGAGGTCTCCCTACTGCTCTAAAATACTGGCGAATGTTCACATCTCTGTTGTAAAGCTTTTGTTTGGCCAGTTTAAAGTCGTAAATGTCTAAGTATAGCTCTTGAAGACAGGTCAGATGGATTGGCCTGTCTCCCACAAAAAGCAATATAAAAAGTTCCCACTCTTTTTGATGAATGAATCTGTGAACTAAAAGGACATTTGTAGTTACTGAATAAAATTTTTTAAAGACCATTTTGTGAATGGTTTTGAATAAATCATTAAAAAGAACCAACTCAAAAGAATTTCACCCACAAATCAAACTTTATTATGGCTTGCAAAATGAGTTTTACTATAAGGAATATTTTAAAACAGAACATAATTAAATCTATATATCTATTAAATCTATCTAGAAAAAAACATTAATTTTATGATTTTTAAGTTTGGATTAGGCTTCATGACTTTTCTTGACCCGTGTTTTCCATGACTGAAGGAACCCTGAATAAATTCAGACTTGCATATGTTAAGAAAAGGTTAAAGTTTATTATAAAGGTGAGGAAGTTTGTTGTTCCTGAGATGGACATTGGACCTTTTTAGTGTATACTTCTGCTGCATTAAAAGTATAAAAGTACTCATTTTCCTCAGTCTTAAGCATTGATTTTGGCATTTTTACATGAAACCATATAGGCAAGCATCAATAGATTACAATATGCCTTTGCTCTCTTTCTCTTGCTGGTGAACTTTGCTAATGATACATTCTCGTCTTAGTGCAATAAGCAATAAAGGAGTGTTTTGGCAAGCTAGATGCGATGGTACATTTTTGTTTCATTATCTCACTAAACTTGGATGCAGATAAAAAATAAATAACTGCAAGGTTATGGAATTAGTCACCCTTGTGCTATCAGTTTAGTGAGGGGGCATCCAGAGTTGAAGCTGTAGCTCTGCTTTGTATTAGATGATGAAGTATTACAATGAGCAGCACTGTGATCTCAGTCCCAGAACAGTATAAACCAGGTCATAACAGGAGAGCCTCCTGGCAAAGGTATGTGTCCCCGAGTTGTCTGCTGTAAGGGGGAGTGACCCGCTCTTATCAGAGGTGTGTGTGAGAGAGTGTGCAGCTCACTGTTAGCATTTGCTAGCACTGCTTGCAACATGGACATTTTGTAAATGCTCTCACCACTGGAGCGCTTTATGAAAGTTATGACAGCTCAAACTGAGGTATGGATACACCATTCATTGTCAGGACCTTGGACATTGTTGCTTACTTTGTTAGAGCTTGCTTTAAATGGCTATGTTAAACATTAAACTTTTGGGGCTGAACATTAAATTTGTTCAGTACTAACTGCTACATCAATAATGAATTGTTATTTTTTGTTATAATTAAAATTAACAGTACATTTAGTCAATATTAAAATTTTATTATTTATTATTTTGTTTTATTGATGATAAACACATTGAGACTGGTCTACACCAACGGCGTTATATTTGATTTTGTTGGTTCACTTTGTTGAAGTCTGTGTTTTTAGGTGAGCCATCACAGGAAGGGTGGACCTTCAGTATCTGTAACATGTTCTCTCTTTCAAACCCCTTTATCTCTGAAGCATGTTTCATTAGATTGTGCTGGTTTTAACCCAGTGGGAGAACTTTTTTTATTCTTTTAACTCTTTTGAAGAGATTTTTAACAGAGTTAAGCCAGGTCCAGTTTTAGAGTTTTAGCGAAAATAAATTGTAATATAATATAATATAATATAATATAATAATGTAATGTAATGTAATGTAATGTAATGTAATGTAATGTAATGTAATGTAATGTAATGTAATATAATATAATATAATTTGTTATAAATTATACATGGCATTAAACGCAAACAAACAAACAACCAGACAAACTTTCAGTATCTGTCTTTACACAACTAATGCTTTTTCACTCTGTTTTAACCCTTCAGCAGCTCTGTTGGGACCAACATGGCCAGTGCTTTCTCATCTACCTGGCCTTGATATGATGACCCCTCTAGTGTTTGAAATATGGAGCTTAATAGAAATTAATTTACATTAGAGCAGATATTAGATAATATGGAACTCTATAGATATTCTTAATAATCCTTGTACTCTAAATGATTTTGATGATTTCTTGTTGCTTTATAGATTGTTTGGAAGCGTGTTATTGTTATATTGACATCAACAGTGATCAATAGTCCTCCATGTCATTTCCTAACAGAGCAGCGTACAAAGGTCCCACCTGACCAGTAGTGCTGATTAACAAAGTACCTGTTTGGAAATAAGTGCTCCTGTCAGCTCTCTCACATTTAATTAGTAGAATGCAATAAAATGCCTTCACAAATGGCACAGTGCCTCTACTTTATTAGTTTAATGGCATTCCCTGGTTTAGTCTCTGAATGGCCTTATTTAGAAAGACGTGCCAAGCAGGCAAGCGTTTTTGTGACTTATCTGTTTTGGCTTGTTTTACTGTCTGGAGCAGCATATTTGAAGGTACAGTTGGTATTTTCTCGTCCTCCGTGCTTGTGGGATTTTTATGCATGATGTAAGATGTGTATGTCCCTCAGGAGTGAAAAACAACACGTCTTACTGACACATCTGAAAGACATGTTTGCACAAGTATGACATTTGATGAGGTTGAGGTTTCCTGAGGTTTTGTTATACTCAATTTGCATAATTTTATTAATGATAGTGATTTTGTGACATCACTATAATCGTGACATCACTATTCTTTTTTGCATGTGTATACCTGCTTAACCATATTTTGGGGACCTCCTCATTTGTAAATTTGTGTAAAAAAATTACTTAAAAGTACAAAAAATTTTTTTTACAAATGCAGAAAGTTTTCTGTTAAGGTTAGGTTATAGTATTTAAAACTAGCTGTACATAAAAACAGCAGAGGTCTATGGAATGTCCCCATTTAGATCCTGTAGCTAAATAAATGTGTGTTTGAGTGTGTGTTGGTTTCACACTGTCTGCAGAAGTAACTGTTATCTTCATACCGTACCTGTGATTTTCTCTGCACATCTCGATGCAACTCTTCCTGGAGCCTTTCACGCTGTCATGATGCTATTTCTGCAGTGCTAGTGGGATGATGTTTTACTCAGCAGTAAATTTCTTGTCCTGCTTTCACTACCCTGAGCACTATAGTGATTTATGCAGTACACTTCATGAGCATCACCTCCACTTACTGTTTCACATCATTGTTTGGGGTTTCGTCACCTGGAAAAGATAAGAGACCTTCACAGTTGATAGAAATCACATGCATCATGTTTCATTTGTTCATTGTAACGAGTCAGCTCTCTGAATCTCCATGGTCATGTGGTTGTGTATGAGAGTAGGAATATTTTTGATTTGAATCTCTTTCTCTTTTGTAGATAGACAAGCTTGGACAGAACAGGGACTCCGTGTACTTCAGAGATGGTGTACGGCGCATTGATTTTGTCCTGTCCTACGTTGACGACAAGGATGGAGACAAGAAAGCGGTATGCCACTAATATACATAACTTTCTTAGTAATTTTGTTGTTAATTCATACATTTAAAATGCAATTCACAAATACAGTAATTTTTCTTGAAAATGGTATACAAGTATTTCAAAGTCATATGAAACTAACATAAGTACAGAAAGTGAATTCTATATTTTTTGCTTTTCTTAATCATGGACACTCATTGACCAAAATGAAAACTCATGACAGGTTTTTTTTGCTACTCTCAATAATAGTTTGTTTTCCACAAGCATGATCCCATTATGCATTTTGATGCAGGAATTCTAATTAGTGTGGATTCACTCCAAATGTTCTGTACTTGGCCTTGTTAAGCAATCAAACAATGACTGATGCTTAATATTGCTCATTGTGTATAAAAATAGTCTGATGGAGACCTGTATGTAGGCGTGCAGTGGTGGGGAGATGTCTGCTGGGTCATAAGGCATAGTGAGTCAGAGTCAGATTGAAGCTGTTGCACAGTCAACTGAATGCTGAACATTAATTGCGTAAAACGAGAGCAGGGGTCACCCACTTCTCTCTCGTCAGACCCTTCATTCAGTTCAATGGCTGAGAACACTGAAGGGTTTGCCGGTGAACCTGTTTGATCTGTTTTCTCCTGTATGCAGAGGTTGATGCGTGGTCAGGCTCTCTGCTTAATGAAGGTCATATCCCTTGAGTCACCCGTTTGAGATGGTGTTCCATAAGATAAGATGTGGTAGCCATAGGTCACCGGTGCTTGTGGGAAATACGAGTTTTCTCTAAAGACATAGTTCAAAGCTTGTTTACAACCCTCAGAATCTAAAATGTCACACTCTTACCAGATACAAAGCTAAATGAATAAGAGAAAGAGACCATCAGTGATATAGTTGAAAACACCCAATGTTTTTGTGTGTGTGTGTGTGTGTGTGTGTTTTTTTTATTTTTATTGTTTATTTTTTTGTCCAGGAGAGAAGAAGAGAGTTTGAAGCCAACCTGGAGAAGGCTGGTCTTGAGCTGGAGACTGAAGATAAATTGGTGAGCTTCAGAGGCACACATGCCCCTCTTTTATTTTATTTTATTTTATTTTATTTTATTTTATTTTATTTTATTTTATTTTATTGATCTCCTATCAAAGTTCAAACATTTATCTTGTTCTTACGGCTTTTATATAAATTAAAACAATTTTTAATATATTTTGTGTGTGTGTGTGTATATATATATATATATATATATATATATATATATATATATATATACATACAGGAGTCAGATGACCGTAAGACGTATTATCTGAAGATTCACGCTCCGTGGGAAGTGTTGGCCACCTATGCTGATGTGCTAAAGATCAAAGTGCCCTTTAAAGCGAGTGATATTCCCAAAGCTCGAGAAGTTCCTCTGGAGTGGCTCACTCACCCTTTCCGGCTGCCAGACAACATCATGAGGCCAGAGCCTGACTACTTCACTGCACCTTTTGACAAAAGCAAGGCCGACTTCTTCCTCATCGATGATAAGGACACATTTTTTCCTCCCTCCACTCGTAATAGGATTGTGTACTACATCCTGACCCGCTGCCCTTACTACAAGGAAGACAGTAAAGAGAAAGATAAGACAGGAATTAAACGACTGCTGAACAACGGCACTTACACCTCAGCTTATCCCCTTCATGATGTGAGTGTGAGATTTATGCACTTTATTCTATCTATCTATCTATCTATCTATCTATCTATCTATATATCTATCTATCTATCTGTCTGTCTATCTGTCTATCTGTTAGGGTTAGTCACTATACTATCACTATACTACCGTTCAAAAGTTTGGGGTTAGTAAGATATTTTTAAAAAATAAATTAATACTTGTATTCATTAAAGGATAGTTCACCCAAAAATGGAAATTCTGTCATTAATTACTCACCCTCATGTCCTTCCAAACCCATAAGACCTTCGTTCACCTTCAGAACACAAATTAAGATATTTAGAGGTCTGTAATGTTATGAAAGAGAATAGCTACGATAAAAGAGAGACTGACACAGAAGCGAAGAAATTGGTGAATAAAATCATTATTTTTGTTTTCTTTGCACACAAAAAGTATTCTCGTAAATTCATAAGATTGTGGTTGAACCACTGATGTGACATGGACTATTTTAACGATGTCCTCACAACCTTTCTGGGCCTTGAACGTTTCGGCTGCATTGCTGTCTATGCAGGGTCAGAAAGCTCTCAGATTTCAGCAAAAATATCTTAATTTGTTTTTTCCAAAGATGAACGAAGGTCTTACAGGTTTGGAATGACATGAGGGTTAGTAATTAATGACAGACTTTCCATTTTTGGGTGAACTATCCCTTTAAGGATGCCTTAAATTTATCAAAAGTGACAGTAAAGACTTTTAGGGTGTACTCAAACTAGGCAATCTGAACCATGCCCAAGCGCGTTTGACCCCTAAAGCCCGGTTCGTTTGACTAGTGTGATCGCTCCGCACATTCGTTTAGCTGTCCCTGGCTCGATTGGAAGAGGTGGGCCAGAGCACGGTTCAGTTGGGCTTGGGCGCGGTATGCATGTAGTGTGAGCACTAACCGTACCCGAGCGCGGAACTTCTGATACATGCAGCACGATTGCGTGAACATTTCTGAGCGGCAAAAGCGATAGACCTGTTAAGCAATATATTGTGAGAGGGCCATGTGTTACTGCATCCCAAATGACTCAAAATAATAAACCACAAAGTTAACAAAATAATGGTCCCCATTGTGCTGAGCGAGAGCACTTCTCTGCTACCTTCACCTATCGGAAACTTCCTATTTCCCACTTATGAAGTCTCGATTACGTCGCATTCAAGTGATTTGTTGTCAGAAAGAATAAAATGTAATATTCCATTGGTTGATAACCATAAACATTCACCGCAGGTTGCTGCCGATTCTGGGATTTCAGTCAAATACATGCTTATTTCACTGTTTATACATATAATATGCTTCAAATAATTGTTCATATATATATATATAAATAGGTACTACTACTAAGACAAGGTGATGTAGTTGTTTTTGAAAAAAAATAAATAAATAACAAAAAAAAAAACTAATAAAGAATCAAAGCAGCAATCATTGTCCCCTCCCCTCCATCAGAAAGTCTATCAAAATAATCTCAGAGTTTCCCAGCAGTAAATACGATTTGAGAGGCCGTTCAAATTCAATTTCTGATTAGGAAACTCGTATTCATGATAATTCCCGATAGCACTTGAAAGCTGCTTTCAAGTCATTTTGGTTGGAACAAGATAGCAATTAACTTTTCTACATAAAATTCAATGGTTTTTTTTAACTCTACATCTACAAAATCATGAATAAACAATGTGCATCGTGTTTTTGCTTTTTTCTGTTTTTATTTAATGTATGAAGGTGGTGTAAACTGAATCATGACATTCTATGGTAATTATACAATAATATAACATTTTGTATATGTAACTTATATAGTTTTATTGTACATGACAAAAAAATTATTTTATTCACTGCCCCCAACTCGGAAACTCTGGGCTTAAAGAAAATTTCGAGTTTCCCACTCGTAATAACAACTCTGTGGTGGCGTTCATGTGTGTTCAACTTGTAAATACGATCTATCCGGCATGACTTGAACTCACAAGGCAGCATAAATCGTGCTCCGGACTGGAACGTAAAGTACAAGAAAAGTGCAGGGGGGACAATTGCGCTCAGGCTTGGTTCAAGGCAACTGTGCCTAGAGTGAGTACACCCTTACATTGTAACAAAATTATATTAAATGTTCTTTTGATCTTTCTATTCATCAAAGAATTTCAAAACTAAAATTCACCTTTTAAATATATTTTAAAATATATTAAAACTGAAAACAACTTTTTTAAATTGTAATAATGTTACACAACAATACCGTTTGCCTTAGTGCACACAACAGACTCCTTTTAAAAACTTTTATTTTTTATTTTTTTTTAAATCTTACCAACCTCAAAGACAGTCCTTTTGCTTGTTAAAAGTTTTTATGTCTTTGGTCAACATCTGATTGCTGTTTGTTCCTCAGTGTAAGTATTGGAAGAAGGCACAAGACATGCAGTGTGAGAGTGAGAGGTATCATCTGTACAGATACTGGGCTCGATTCCTCTGCTTCTACAAGGAGCAGCCGCTCAATCTGATCAAGTGAGAACACTGCAGACACAATGCATGCAATAACCAAATCTGGAGCAGATGCATCTTCACTACACTGCTGATTTCAAGATTACGTCTTAGTAGAAGAAAATGATTTCACTTTTCTAGAGCAGCATATCAAACCATAGTGTTACATTTCCTGTTTGTATTTTGTCATAGGAAGTACTATGGTGAGAAGATAGGTATCTACTTTGCCTGGCTGGGCTTTTACACAGAAATGCTGTTTTTTGCTGCCGTCATGGGTGTGATCTGTTTTGTTTATGGTGTGCTTAGTTACGAAGACAACATCACAAGGTTAGTGGCACTGGCAGGTTATATGGGTCAAATGCACTCACATCCTTGCCTACTGAGTCTGAAACTATGTGGTTAGTTACATGCATTTTTAATAACCCTTTGCAGTTTGTAACCAGTATTACGGGGCCTGATAACTGTAAATGCTAAGCCATCAGACAGGAAGTTGTTTCTTTATTATTGTTATGGTTTTTGCAGTTGAACACGAAATATTGTTATATTGAATGAGATCGAATTAAATGTTTCTTATTTTCTAAAGCTAAAAAATTCTAATGAATTTTCTCAGATGTTAATTATAGAAGCCTGTTTTTGCCACGGAATAAAAAATAATAAAGGTATTTGCAACTTTTTTCTCACAATTCAGAATTCTGAGAAAAAAAAGTCAGAATTGCTAGATAAACTCAGCATTGAGATATGAACTCAAAATTGTGAGATTCTGAGGAAATGGACAGAATTGTGAGATGTAAATTCAAAATTCTGAGAAAATAAAATCTGAATTATGAGATATAAATTGACAATTGTGACATTGCAAGAAAACAGTCAGAATTCTGACTTTTTTTCTCAGAATTGCAAGAAACAAAGTGTGAAATTGTAAAATCGTTTTTTCGTGACAGAATTCCGTGACAGAAACAGGCTTCCATAGTATGACAGTGTCTTTTTAAAAAAAATAAAAATAAAATCTGTTTTTGTATAACAAGCAAAACCATAAAGGGCACATACACTCTATAATGTGACAGATTGACTCTGGAGCCTTGTGTTTGTTTTTCTAGTTTTCAGAACTAAAGATGTTTGAGGAACATGCTCATTGGATATGGTGTTTGTTGTTAAACCTGAGTAGTTAATTTGTGCCCATGTTTTCCATGGTGTGTTAATATTGTTTTGTACTACACTGATGTCATCCAGTCACAGAGGAACTGATATTTTAGTCATATTCACCTCTGCGTTACAGTAATATTTCTCTCTGTTATTCTCCCCCTCCCTGTTTTCAGTAAGGAGATCTGTGACCCAGAAATAGGCGGGATGATTGTCATGTGTCCACTCTGTGATAAAAAGTGCAGCTACTGGAAACTCAACTCAACGTGTCTCTCCTCCTGGGTGAGAAATGTTGTAGATTCACTGTTTGAATCATAAATAATGATCTCTCTTTATCATAGAATGATCTCTTTTTTTTTTCCTTTAGCAATCCCATCTATTTGATAATGAGGGGACTGTGTTCTTTGCCATATTCATGGGCATTTGGGGTGAGTATGCTCTTATTGTTTAAAATAGCTCCATCTAGTGGTTAGAAGGATATTGCTAGTCAGATTTAGGATCTAATGACAAATTAGCAACTGTGCATGAAGGATTTTAAAGAATTCATATTGTCAAATAATTGGTCACAGAATTTGTTTACTAGATAAATCTACATTTGTATATTTGTGTATGCTTTTTGAAAATGTATCTTTAATCACTTGAGGGAAGTGGTGCATGTTGATTATCCATTACTGAACACTGAATTCATTTCACACAGGCCTCAAAATGAGCTCTGCTTATGCAGTGATTTGATTAATCAGCACTGTGTGAATATTTCTGCACCCAGTATGCTGTGTACTCATAAATTAAAGACTGTTTATTTAGCTTCTAAACTTTTTTGAGACCACATTTGAGAACAATTATTGTAAGAAAAAGAAACAAGGGGGAAGCTGGTTAGATTTAAATAGAATTTATATTAAGCATGATTCTCCTTAATAATGTACTTCTTATTTTTTTGCTCTGTTTCTCACTCTCTTTCCCGGGTGCTTTGCAGTGACCCTGTTCCTGGAGTTCTGGAAGCGGCGGCAGGCCCGTCTGGAGTATGAGTGGGACCTTGTGGACTTTGAGGAGGAACAGCAGCAGCTACAGATCAGGCCAGAGTATGAGTTGAAATGCACAGGCCTCAGACTCAACCGCATCACGCAGGTACCTGCAAACATCACGGCGTGATTAAACGCATGATCCTGCATCAACATCCTTTGTTAGTCATGGAGCCAACATACTTTTTAAACATTCATAAGCCTCACTCTAATCAAAACCATAACCTACCCTTAAATTCAGAAGGGAATAGGTTGACAAGATTGTTATTTGAGCAATAAAATATAAATGACATGAAACCTAATGAAGGCTCATTTTAAGTTCAAAGAATTTGCTAGTTAGTTTGTTTGGGATATTTGAGAAAATCTACAATGGAAGAAACTAGTGGTAGAATTGAGGTCCTTTTGGTCGACAGGAAAAAAGTTTAAAAAAAATCATGTCATAGAATTAGGAAATCATTAAACTTTTCATTCCATATTGCTATTTAAATAGTATGTAAATGAATGGTTTAGTTCATCATAAATGCTCTGCTTAAATGAGAATATAAGAGAAGAGACGCCCATAAGGAGCGGGTGCAGGATAAAAACCAACAAATCAATGGTTAAAAAGATTTGCTTAAAAAGCAAATCGATGGTTAAGATCTGCACTTCAAAGAGCTCCCGCAGGCAGGGTGTTTTAGGCATATTTCTTTTTCAGATTTCAAATATATGCAGATAACGCTCTCTTAAATAGCTTTTATCATGTGGTGATTTGTGACTTAGAATCTGCCTGATGTCTTTCAAGTAATTTGCATGATCTGAGTAAATATTTGCATTTGTCATCTGTCCGAACCGGTTTTTGCCACTTCATTTAACACATCATCATAATCATGACAAAGGAAAGTCTTGCTCCCAGGTCTGCTGTTGTGCATTTAACCATTGTAGTTATTGTTCCATGTCACAAATACAGTTCACAAATGTTGTCAAATTTATGTCAGTTTTTTGTTTCTGAAGCTAACACTATATGCAGTCTTAGTCATGATATGCTACTTAAATAATGTCATATAACTTCAAGTAGTCCAAATATACTTTGTTTTGTTAATGCTGAGTTGTTTTAGCTTTTTTGAGGGTCATTATATGGGGTTTGATTTCATGTTAACTTTGTCAAGGCTGCATTTATTTGATTAAAAATACAGTGAAAACAGTAATATTGTGAAATATTATTATGATTTAAAATAACTATTTTTTATTTTATTATATTTTAAAATGAATTTTATTCCGGTGATGGCACAGCTGAATTTTCAACAGCCGTTACTCAAGTCTTCAGTGTCACATGATCCTTCAGAAATGATTCCAATTTGTTGATTTGCTAAAGAAACATTTCCTATTGTTCTCAATGATGAAACAGTTGTTTTTTGTGGAAACTATAATACATTTTTCAGGATTCTTTGAATACAGAGTTCAAAGGAACAGCATTTATTTGAAATATAAATCTTTTGTAACATTATAAATGTCTTTTGTGCAAATAAAAAATGTTATGCATATTTGCATAATAAAGCTAAAACTAATTTCTTTAAAAAACAAAAAAACAATCGTACTGACCCCAAACGGAAATGTACACCATCTCGTATATGTTGTTTATCCTAGTCATTTTTATTTTTATTTATAAAAATCATTTACATATTGTAATTAACCAAGTTTGCAGTTGCAGTTGAACTTTAGTCTAATTATAGTGCTTGAACTGATGACATATTCTTTATGCTAACAGGAAATGGAGCCTTATCTTCCTTTCCCCAGCAAGTGTGCCCGATTCTGTCTGTCTGGAGCAACAGTTCTCTTTTGGGTGAGTTAGTAAGCTAAACAGTGCAACTGTATTATATAGATTAGGTTATCGGTTATTATGATTGGTCAGTTACATTTTGCAGTCAAATATTATTGTATGTCCTTTTAAACTGTTTATTTGACCTTTTGTAACTGGCAACCTATTTCTTACACTTTGCTAGCTCATTTAAACAAAAGTGAATCTGTTTAAAGTCCTTCCCTCTCTTTTGTGTTTTGTCAGACGTGTCTGATAGTGGCCTGTATAATGGGAGTGATTGCTTATAGATTAGCGGTTTACGCAGCATTCGCCAGCGTCATGAAGGACAGCCCCACCAGTAAGATCCAGCTGGTGGGATCTCTCATCACCCCTCAACTTGCCACCTCTGTCACCGCTTCCTGCATCAACTTTGTCATTATCCTCATCCTCAACTTCCTCTATGAGCATGTGGCCATTTGGATCACTGATATGGGTGAGAGAAAACTGCTTCCTCACTTCACACAAGAAATTAGAGTAAAGATAAGCTTAATTGAGTTCGTTTGACATCTTAAATGCATTTCAGTCTCTGGAAAATGATTTATATAGTTTATAAAAAATTAATGTGTCCACTTATTAGTAGCTATGTAATAAGCTGGATAATGTACAGTTAGATGGTCATCGCAAAATTACAAAAATGTGTGAATTTATTTACTGATAATGACCGCTTGACTGTACATTATGCCTCACTTTTTTTTTTTTTTTTTTTTTTTAACTCTCAGAGATCCCCAAGACCCATCTGGAGTATGAGAACAAGCTGACCATGAAGATGTTTATGTTCCAGTTTGTGAACTACTACTCTTCCTGTTTCTATGTGGCCTTCTTTAAAGGGAAGTTTGTGGGTTATCCGGGAAACTACACTTATATGTTTGGAAAGTGGAGTAAGCTGAGAAATGAAGAGGTGAGACAGTCTGAAATATCGTTATTTTAAGAGGACCTAATGTTCTTCAGTTGAATATCAGAATAAGTAGTTCTAACATGACAATATGCATTTTAATATTTAGTGTGCCCCTGGGGGCTGTCTGATTGAGCTGACCACACAGCTGCTTATCGTCATGGCTGGAAAACAAATGGTTGGGAACGTTCAAGAGGCTCTGCTGCCGTAAGCGTTACATTGAACTTTGACCTCTAAGAATGTTTGTTTTTTACTTGCATATTTATTTCAGAAGGTCAAAAAGTAATTGTCCTCTAGGCATTATCCATATCTAGAAAAAAATAAAACAAAAAGACAGTCCCTTGTGCCTGTGTCACAGACTTCTCAGAAACTGGTGGGGCAGCAGGAAAGGGCGAAGTCATCCAGAAAGCACATACAGTAGATGGGAGCAGGACCACGATCTGCAGAACTTCAGCCAGTTTGGACTCTTCTATGAGTATCTGGAGATGGGTACGAATTTACTCCATTATACATGTTGGAGTTGTTTGGTGTTCATATAACAAAACAGTTACAATTAATTTTATAATTCATTTATATAGCTTATGTAGTTCTGCAACATCAAATTATATTTTATAATGCACTCCTGTTCAAAATGTTGGCAACAGCAAGTGTTTTTTGAAAGAAAATAATTTTATTCTGTAAGAATGCATTACATTGATAGAAAGTGACAGTGAAGACATTGTTATAAACCTTTCCATTTAAAAAAAAAAATGTTGTTCTTTTTTTGAACATTCTATTCATCAACAGATACGATACAAAAGAAGTTATGATTCTTAAGCACCTAATTAGCATATTAGACGATCATGTGACACTGAAGACTGGAGTAATGGCTGCTGAAAATTCAGGTTTTTAATCAGTGGAATAATTAACATTTTGAAATATATTAAAATAGAAAAGAGTTATTTTAAATTGTAATAACATTTCACAATGTTGCTGTAATTACTTTATTTTTTATTAAATAAATGTAGCCTTGGTGAGCGTATGAGACTTCTTTCAAAAACATCACAGAAATCTCATTGAATGGAGGCGTATTTAAAGAATGTTGTATTAAAACAGTCCCCAAACTTTTGAACGGTAGAGAATACATTATTTTTATATAAATAAAAAATATATAATTTAAATAAAAATGAATGCATTCGAAATAAATAAATTTAAAGTAGTGCTGTCAAACGATTAATCGTGATTAATCGCATCCAAAATAAAAGTTTTTGTTTTCATAATGTGTGTGTGTGTGTGTACTGTGTATATTTATTATGAATATATAAATACACATGCATGTATATGTGTGTGTGTGTGTGTGTGTGTGTGTGTGTGTGTGTGTGTGTGTGTGTGTATATATAGAGGTGCATCTCAAAAAGTTAGAATATTGTGAAAAAGTTCATTTTTTTCTTGTAACTTATTTCAAAAAGTGAAACTTTTTCATATATTTTAGATTCATTACATGTAAAGTATTACATTTCAAAAGTTTTTTTTTTGTTTTGTTTTGTTTTAATTTTGATGATTAGAGCTTACAGCTCATGAAAGTCAAAAATCCTGTATCTCAAAATATTAGAATAATTACATTTGTGTTTCATTAAATGGCCATCCCTACAGTATAAATTCCAGGTATCTCTTGTTCTTTGAAACCACAATAATGGGGAAGACTGCTGACTTGGCAGTGGTCCAGAAGACAATCATTGACACCCTCCACAAAGAGGGTAAGTCGCAGAAGGTCATTACTGAAGGGGTGGCTGTTCACAGAGTGCTGTATCAAAGCATATTAAATGCAAAGTTGACTGGAAGGAAGAAATTGGGTAGGAAAAGGTGCAAAAGCAACAGGGATGACCGCAAGCTTGAGAAAAATGTCAAGCCGATTCAAACACTTGGGAGAGTTTCACAAGGAGTGGACTGAAGCTGGAGTCAGTGCATCAAGAGTCACCATGCTCAGACATCTTCAGGAAAAGGGCTACCAAACCACTTCTGAAACAGAAACAATGTCAGAAGCATCTTACCTGGGCTAAGGAGAAAAAGAACTGGACTGTTGCTCAGTGGTCCAAAGTCCTCTTTCAGATAAAAGTAAATTTTGCATTTCATTTGGAAATCAAGGTCTTGAGTCTGGAGGAAGACTGGAGAGGCACAGAATCCAAGCTGCTTGAAGTCCAGTGTGAAGTTTCCGAAGTCAGTGATGATTTTGGGTGTCTTGACATCTGCTGGTGTTGGTCCATTGTGTTTTATCAAGTCCAAAATCAATGCAGCCGTCTACCAGGAGAAGCTTTATGGAGATGCTGATTTCCTTTTCCAGCAGGACTTTAGCACCTGCCCACAGTGCCAAAACCACTTCCAAGTGGTTTGCTGACCATGATATTACTGTGCTTGATTGGCCAGCCAACATGCCTGACCTGAAGCCCATATGGAATCTATGGGATATTTTCAAGAGAAAGATGACAAACAGTCGATCCAACAATACAGACGAGCTGAAGGCTCAATAGTGCCTCAGCAGTGCCACAGGCTGATCGCTTCCATGCCACACCTCACTGATGCTGGAGTTTGTGCTAAAGGAGCCCCGACCAAGTATTGAGTGCATAAATGAACATACTTTTAAACATAACTTTACATAACTTGAACTTTTCTGTTTTGCAAATCCTTTTTTTGATTGATCTTAGGAAATATTCTATTCTGGGATACTGGATTTTTGACTTTCATGAGCTGTAAGCTCTAATCATCAAAATTGAAACAAAAAACTTTTGAAATGTTTTACTTTACAAGAAATGAATCTAGAATATATGAATGTTTCACTTTTTGAAATAAGCTACCAAAAAAAATGAACTTTTTCACGATATTCTATTTTTTGAGATGCACTTGTGTATATATATAAGAATATGTTATGTTTATATATTAAATATATTTATGTATAATATAAATTATATGAATATAAATATATACATGTAAATATTTTCAAAATATTTACTCTGTGTGTATTTATATATACATAGTAAATATATGCAATACACACATAATCAGAAACTTTTATTATGGATGCGATTAATTGCGATTAATCTTTTGACTAATTTAACGATTTATCTTTATACTCCTATTAGAGGACCCTCAAAGAAGAGAAGTGGCTAGATCTTCAAATTTGACAGGGGTTTCACTTCATGTCTTACTTCATCAATTAAACCAGTGGTTTCCTGTGTTTTACAGTGATCCAGTTTGGCTTCATAACACTTTTCGTAGCCTCTTTTCCACTGGCCCCACTTCTTGCCCTCTTCAACAACATCCTGGAGGTGCGAGTCGATGCGTGGAAGTTTACTACACAGTTCCGAAGGCCAGTGGCAGCGAAGGCACGCAACATTGGAGCGTGGGAAGAGATCCTTAATGTGGTGGCCATCTTGTCTGTGGTCACAAATGTAAATGCAAACTGTTTTGTTCTGCTTTCTATTTTGACTCATCCTGTAATTTTACTGTCTTATGTAAAATTGAATGTGGCTTTTAACTTCATTCTAAATATAGTTAACTAATAAGCAGCATCATTTCCTTTTTAACAAAAGAAAGATATCGCTTAGTAAAATCAAAACACTGTTTCCACCATACTTAAAATCTGTTGTTATTTCTTTTCTCCTCTCTCTCATTTGCACTTAAGGCTTTCATCATGGCATTCACCTCAGATATGATTCCTCGCCTGGTCTATCTGTACACCTACCACCCAGGCAGCGAGACCACTATGAGAGGTTACATCACCAACAGCCTCTCCATTTACAACATCTCTCAGATCCATTCAGATAACGTACCCGAATCTGGAGAAAACCCATCATGGTTTAATAGCTCTACCACCACAACATGCAGGTGTGTGACCACCTAGTGAGAACTACAGTCTGTATTAGACTTATATCTGTAGCCTAAATTAACAGCATGATTTGAGGTTTTTTTTTTTGTACCCCCCCAGGTATCGAGACTACAGATACCCACCAGGGCATGAAAAGCAGTACACACACACAATGCAGTTCTGGCATATCTTGGCTGCTAAACTAGCTTTCATCATCATTATGGAAGTAAGACATTTGCATAACATAAAATGCTTCTAATTCCAATTTAGGAAACATAGTAGTATTCAAGTATTTTTGTATTGGGATTTAAAACCATACTGGAGTAACAGGAAGGTAAAGGGAAAAAAGTATAGCTTAGACTACTATTCAAAAGTTTGAGTCTGCTTTTTTTTCTTTTCTTTTTTTTTGTGGAAAAAATAATACTTTCAGCAAGGACAGATTAAATTGGTCAAAAGTGGCAATGAGGACTTTACATTTTTACAAATAACAAAAATGTATTTCACATAAATGCAGCTCTTTTGAGCTTTGTTTATCAAAGAATCCTGATAACTGCTTCATAGTTTCCACAAAAAATATTAAGTTATCAACTTCTTGAGTACCAAATCAGCATATTAGAATGATTTCTGAAGGATCACTGAAGACTGGAGTAATGGCTGCTGAAAATTCAGCTTTGACATCACAGGAATAAAAGAAATTTTAAAATATTTAAATAGTTCAATTAGCAAAAAACTCCGCACACCTGACGGCAATGAATAGGTGCGTAGAAAACAAGGACCAGCCAGGTCAAAAACTAAAAATCAAAAACAAATCCCGCACACTATCTATGCCAAAAATATATCAAATATTTATTAACGACGTTTCGGTCGCATGACCTTCATCAGGAACTTTTTTCTTTTCAAACATGACAGTCACAAAGTTAACCACATTTAAAAACAAATTCATGACCAATCTCTGTAAAGATCCATTGATTGATAACAACCCATCATGGGTACATCATTAACAACATTAACCCATATACATGTGCACATAAACACATCCTATACATACATGCTAACAAATTACATTATAACATCACATTAAATAGAGCTTCATCATTCATGCCATTAGGTGATAATGTCTGAAGGGTAAAAATTCAAAACAGCTCACGTTGTTGTAAAAGCAATTCAATATCGCCACCTCTAGGTGGCACATTAACCCTTTCAATACCACAAAAACGTAACGTGGAAACATCATGATTACAGGCATGAAAATGAGCTGCAACTGGATAGTTCAAATCTTTTCTCCTAATAGAACTCTTGTGTTCACTAATTCTTTGTTTAAGTTGACGTGATGTTTTTCCAACATAAGCTAAACCACAAGGACAACGAATCAAATAAACAACATACGTAGAAACACAGGTAATAACAGAGTTAATTCTATATTTCTTACCAGTTCTAGGATGACAAAAGAAAGAAGTTTTTGATGTGTTATTGCATTGAGCACAATTACCACATCGATAATTACCATTTGGTATCGGGGTAAGTAATCTCTGAGTAGACTCAAGCGTATCTGTCTGAAAACGAGCATGTACCAAAAAATCGTTCAGATTTTTAGAACGTTTGTAGACAATTAAAGGTGGATATTGAAAAATGGTACCCAACTCCGGATCAGAGGACAACAAATACCAATATTTCTTAAAAATCGATCTCATTAAATAAGACTTAGTCGAATGTGTTGTAATAAACGTAAAAGAACATTTTTTTACTTTTTTCATTTCTTTTTTAACAACTCCGAATGTGTCTTTTGAAAAGCATTATTAAACGCTTCTTCAATCCATCCTGAAGGGTAACCCCTATCTAAAAACTTATTTTTCATGATTTTCGATTTTTCAATAAAGTCTTCATCAGAATAACAAATCCTCCTCAATCTATAAAATTGACTCTTAGGAAGTCCCTTTTTTAAAAAAGTCGGATGAAAACTAGTTGCAAGTAACAAAGTATTACGATGTGTACAAAGTTGTTATCAATTTATCATCTTGTCTTTGGACCCACATATCTAAAAAATGTACTCTCAGTTCCTGATGAAGGTCATGCGACCGAAACGTCGTTAATAAATATTTGATATATTTTTGGCATAGATAGTGTGCGGGATTTGTTTTTGAAAATATTTCAATAGAAAACAGTTATTTTAAATTGTAGTACTATTTTACAATATTACTGTTTTTACTGTATTTTTGATCAAATAAATAAAGGCTTGGTTATAAGAGACTTAATGGAGCATAAGAGACTTGATTCAAAAACATTAAAAATCTTACTGGCTACAGACTTTTAACATTTAAAAACTTTGTCATGAACATTGCTTGTAGCATCTGAAGTTTAAAAAGAAAATGAGTTCAATACAGGAACAATAGAAAGACACGTACTGTATGAACATAAATATTTGCTATGCTGTATTTGACAAACTTAGGAAATTTAGTTCTATGTGCACATGATGGACTGTACCTGTTTCCTCTCCTTTCTTAGCACGTTGTATTTGTGGTGAAATTCTTCGTAGCCTGGCTGATTCCAGATGTGCCGGCAGAAGTAAAGGCCCGTATAAAGCGTGAACGCTTTCTGGTTCAGGAATACCTGCACAACTATGAAGTGGAGAAACTCAAGATGCAGCTGAGCCAGAGTTTCTGCCTGTCCACGGAAACTGCCTCGCTGCTGCCCTCTAGTCCAAATAAACACCAGGTGCTTTCTGAATGTATTTGAATATCCCTGAGCCCTCAAGACTACTCAAATTTACTACACACTGCAAAGCATGGAGGAATCGAATCTTCAGAAAACCTTCATACATTTATTGCAAAAAACTGCCTGCCTACATCCAGACAAATGCCAGAACTTTTATAACAAACTGCACGCCTAACAGTCTTTTCTCAGCTTGAGGTTTATGGGAAAACAATACCACTTTCCTCTGTGTTTCTCTGGAAATGTCTGGAGTGCACTTACATAACTGCACTTTTACAAAGGAGTCTTGGAGACAGATCACAGAGATTTCAGTGGCAAACCCTCTGGAATGCGGCCTGCTGTTCCTCAGGTTGCATTCGAAGCAAGCTGCTGTGAAATCAACTTATAATCATTTATGTTTTAGAAGGCAATAAGCTTTTATGTCTGCCCAGCTTGTTGCCGTTATATTTTGTGAAGAAGTAATCTGCATGTTTTGCCCTGTATGTCTAACTGTGAAAGAGGTACATGTAGACAGTGTATTGCCTTTTTTTTTTTTTTTTTTTTTTTTTGCTTTTTCTTTTTTCAGAGATGTCAGTTGTTTTTGTGGGCATGTGAGGTTAATATATGTTGTTGTCCAGTGGATTTTACCACTGTGGATATTTTCTCTTATGAAACACACTGATAGCTGAATAGCTATCTAACAATACCATCATCATTTCTGTAGTGCTTGCATTATCTTGTTTCACATCATATTTATATTTGTTATTTTTAATTAATGTTGTACCTTTCCACCTACACTTTTTGTTCGGTGTCATATTAAAATGTAATGATTTTTTTTTTTATTGTTGCTATTGTTGGTTTTCTTCAAGGATGTATTTATTACTTCAGAGTTATCATATAACTGATTTATTATCTGGTTGGAAGGATTGATTTTACCAGATTAAGCTCTGTAATGACTTGCTGTATGTTTTCTGATACTTCAAAAATCAGAAACTCAAGCCATTATTCATCACCTCGTTCTGCAACAGTCTGTCAAGGTTTGCACATATCTGAGGCTAAATGAACATTAGCGCTCATCTGTAATTGTGACTAGAAGAACACTAGTCTTTTTCATTATACTGTTTCTCTGTAACTAATTTCTGCACAAATGCACTTAAGAGGGTTAATTTGGATTTTTGCGATCAGTTCTTCATGCATCGGGGACTTTGATATTCACCCTGATAATTTCATTTGATATTGCAGTAGTGCTGAGACAAATTAATTCAGTGAAACAGGCTTTCAGAGATTCGCATACATGTCAAAACTGAGAAATTGCCTCTAATGGCGTATACATGCAAAAGGACAAATAATAACGTCACAGTTTTGAAACAAGTGAATTTAAGGAATCAAGTGTCCTCTGCTGTATTACTAACCTAGTGGAAAGAGATTCGGTTCAAACATTTTGAACTGCCCCATCAACATTTCAGATGTTTGGTTAATACATTGTGTAGCACTGTTGATGAACACTATGAACTCAGCACCAGTCATCCTCTATAGGGACTCCACATGTTTGAAAACAAGCAAACATGTTAATATTATGTCCCAAGAGTTTTGTCTGTTTTTAAAGTGTCATCAATTTAACTACACATATTGTGAGCCATACCTGTTCGTTTCATTTCACAAATGTTATAAATCCTCTATGTATTTTTATTCTGTCAAGTGATTTTTGCTGTAATTCATCAATCTTTTAAGGATAATACAAATACAGTTTACAGAAATGTTCTGAATATTGTGTTGCTGTACTTTTAAACAAAGTTTAATCCAAAACAAAATGCGTAATGTGACAATCTTTTCATCATAAAAAAAATATTTAAAAAAGTTACTCACTTAGTTTAGGATATTTTTATGTTCAGATGAGAACGTCACACATGCATTTGCCTTAATTACTGTCATAATGATGTATGTGTATATTATTGTTTTTTTTTTTTGGTCGTCTTATTTATTTGGTCTTCAAATGTTTACAGAATGAGTTCCATGAAAAAAGTAAGTTTATGAATAATCATGAATCAAGCTTATAAAAGCGAGAACGTGCCAAAATAAAGTGATTTAAGTATATTACACATGTTTAGCACTTGTTGGGCATCCTCTGCAAATACGGCAAATGAACACAAGGTGGCGCGTGCGCTTCACTAACCGCGCTCTAACAAACTACCTGTTGTGTGAAGCTTTCGAGAACGCACAGCGTCGCTACTGCGCAGTTACTTTCCTATAAAGAGGTCTGTGATTTAGCAGGATATCAAAATAATAAATACGATATTATCAAATTATCTTATCAAAATGCCCAAACAGCATACCCTTCATTATTCTCAACCATTAGAAACTGATTAGCTTGCATGTGAACTGCATTGCCTTCGAATTCGACATACGTGTACATACAATAGCAAGCAGTTTTTATTTATTTATTTTTGCTGTGAAGGACAGCGCTACAGAAAGAGGGAGGGGGACTGCGAGGTATGTATGAATTATTAATACGCTTTCCTTCACACCAGCACACGCACTTGGAGGGGGGATACACCCCTCGTTCGGTTTCCATAGCACCGCCCCCAGGAGGCTTGCACGGCCTTTGATGGAAAACAAGCAATAGACATTAAAGCACAAATGTAGAAACTTCGAATGTCAGGTCACGTGCCCTTCATATACGCACAGAAGAACTATCATTTGTCGCACGTGAAACATAATTCAGATCACTTGAGGACAAAATGAAAGAAAATGTGAATGGAATGTGAACATTTTCCGCCCTCTCTAACCCCTCCCAAAGCAGTGAACCGCTGCTGGCACTCTGAAGGGAGTGATCCAGTGCTAGTTGGTGAAGGAGTGGCGGCTGGAGCTTGCGCCGCTCTGAAAACGCGAGAGTGTCGCTGACCTTGGTGCTGAAAGCCATTCACTTCCTTCTGAAGCTACTTCAGTCACTCTGCACCGAAAAAGTGACAGTGCTTAATTTTTTTTTTCCTCTTAATTAACCGTACGTCGTTTTTAAATCAGATTTTTTAACTCCATTTGAAACGAACATTAATTCGTTGACTCAAATCTGAGATGGCATCGCGTGCTCTTGTCGCGCGCGGGGCAGTTTATGAGTTTATAAATATGAGTAGACAGAGCCAGACCACTTCTGATCTCTCTCTTGTGTAGGCGGATTTTTTTTTTCTTCGCTCTGTGAACACCGTCGTGAATTTTCCTCATCTGTCTTACTGAATCATTGATCCGCTGGGTATCGGTCCGGTATGCTCTGTCATCTCACACTGTGACATGGTACTTTAACATTAACGGGAAAAAACGAGGGATTATCACATTTGGACATGGAGACTCCGAGGGAGCCTGGTTTTAAACCCAGCAAAGAGGGACTGAAGCAACTAGCGGGGAAGACACTGGGACACGTGCACAAGTAAGATATTTTCACATTATAAAAGTGAATCAGTTATTTTTTTTTTTAAAAAAAATAGACATACATTTGTTCGTGTGTTGTGCCTAGATAAATAAATACGCAAACTATTGTTATAACAGAACAAAAAAATCACGAATTTGCAGCTAGTTTAGTCTATTCAGTAACGAGTTTCCCCAGTCGGTTTTGGCGTCACGCCTCATGGAGACGTGAAGAAAATTATGTAATTCTGCATAATCTTGGGAGGAAGGGATGGAAGCATGCGAGTTTTCCTATCTTTGAAGGTTGTTGTTGTAATCCGGCGAATAAAATGCATTTACGATTGAATAGTAATCGCTCAATTAGAGGATTCCCTTGAGTGCAGCTTCTTTTTTAGACCATTCACGTATTCCTACAATACCTGCAAAAAAGACCACGATTGAAATCACATGAAAAAAATCGGTTTGTATATAATTATTTCACGTTGATTTTATGCTCCTTTATATTGAGTCATTTTTGTGTCTCGTAAAAAAAATCTTTGAAATCTATGAGAGGAGTAAAAAAAAAAAAAAAAGATCCACCGCCTCGACCATCTGAACGAATTGTTTTTCTCCGAGTACTACTTTTAATAATTGTGTCTCCTCATCTTTTCATTTTCTTTCGTTTGCTTATAGACATTTTATAGTCTCTGAGTATTTTCCAAAATATTAGGACATTGTCTCTTATTTGTCTTCTGAGATTAAAAAAACTGGACTGAAAATTATAATGCATTAATGTGCATTTTATGCATTTTCCATAGAAAAAAGATCACAAAATAAAATGCATTTTACTCCCGTCGCACTTGCTAATGAAATCAAATGCCTGAAATGAAATTGATTATTTTTGCAATAAAAATATATAAGCTACATTTTGATGCACATTGTTATAAATTTTTTCTTGACACAAGATTTATTTTCATTATCTAATAGTAAATAACTGTACGCAAATAACTCTCCTTGTGGCTCTGGTATAATAATAAAGTGTTAGTGAAGTTCGTGAACATCAGTGGACCTTAAGCCTGTGTGAATGTAAATAAGGTGAAGGTGAAGGGAATGCTGCAATGCGGTACAGTGCGCTTTACAGCAGCTCACGAACCCTATGTGGAGTTTACATAAAAATCTTTGCGGTGAAAAAAATAATTTCTGTAGGCCATTTTAAAAACTAGCCTACTGTCTAAATCTGTCCGTGCGGCTTAGAGTAGGCTACTAGTGGGGAATGTAAATTGAGTTATTTGTCAAAATAAAATCTTGATTCGTTTGTTATTGTCTTAAGTAATAAAGGTGGATGAAATTCCTATAATTGGTTCGTCTGGACTGTAGTTGTTATGCTGCTAGTGCCCTACAAGGAGTCTGACATTTCTCTTCTGACTGATGCAGAGTGTTAGAAAAGCGACAAAAACCTGGCGAGAACATTGAACTGACCGAGGATGGACGACCTGCTCAGCCCAAAGAGAAAAAGGCACCTTTGTGCGACTGCACGTGCTTTGGACTTCCGCGCCGCTACATCATCGCCATAATGAGCGGCCTCGGGTTCTGCATCTCCTTCGGTATTCGGTGCAACCTAGGCGTGGCCATAGTGAGCATGGTGAACAACAGCACCATTCACCTGAACGGGAAGATCATCATCAAAGAGGTTTGTGCGCGTGGCACGCTTGGATTTTATACGGTCACGTCAGCTTCGTGACACCCCCACACACCCCTCACGAGCGTGCACACACACACACACACACACACACAGACACAGACAGACACGAATGCACATTGGCTACACTTTGTCTGGAAACTCTAACAATTTATGGAAAATAAAAATGGACAGAATTTAAAAGCACAATGACTTGTGTGTGTTTGAAAGAGGCTTAGTGGATGCCCCATTGATAGCTTGGAAAATATTGAAAACATAGGCTACTCATGCAAAAAAAAATTGACCTTGGTTATTTGAATGTCATCGGCCTCAAACTCTTCAGCTGGAAACTAATCCAGCGCGCTTGTCATTTCATTTTTTGTGCACAATAATCAATATATATTTTGTTTGCTATGGCTCTGAAAAATAAAAGTTAAATTTGTATCATTATAGCCAATATTATATTTTAACCTTAATAGAGGTCTGATTTTAAGCATATTCACATTTTCAATTGTCTCTAGTCTTTTATAGATAGGATTAGCAACCTGATATTTTCTGTTGTCTCTCTTCATTAGAAGGCAAAATTCAACTGGGACCCGGAAACAGTTGGAATGATTCATGGCTCATTTTTCTGGGGTTATATTGTGACGCAAATTCCCGGAGGATACATTTCTTCTAGATTGGCGGCAAACAGGTAAAGCCCTAGGAATTTAATAATTTATTTATTCATTCAGATTATTATTATTACTATTATTATTAGCTGATAATGCAACAATAAATAATCGCCTTTAAAATCCCATTTGGTTTATATAATTTCTTACATTGCAATAGAAAATAGTAGCTACCATAGCTAAAAAAAAAACCTAATGTTAACGAAAGAACATTAAGTAAATTATTAAAAATGACAAATAATAAATATTCTATAATAATATGTGTTATTTTGGTTTCTTACGGATCACAGATTTTTTTTTTTTTTTGTCAGTAATATTGCAAATCGAGTCTTATAAAATATGAAATATCTGCAGCTTATGTCCTACGTTATTTAAAGATAGTGTCACTCACGTTTTCTAAAACGGCAGGTAAATCGCTTACTGTTACAGGGGCTGGCAAGTTCAGACAATGGGCATAATGGAGAAACTCGCCAGCATCTCGAAGTGTTCGTCAGAAATGAAACATTGTGTTCTCTTTCTGAGACGTTGAATGTTTGAAATTTGAAATATTTAAAAACCTATAGCAGGTGATTACAGTGATAGTCACAGCAGAGTTCATATTTCCAAATTCGCGCTGCAAAGCCTCAAATATTGTCTGTAAAAATACAGATACCTCATTTGGTTGAGTTCTACACAGTAACTAGCTTGGCGTACCATGCTGTATTATTCAAGGGATGATTATTCATAGAGGCGAGTGGAACTGTACCTATCATTGGAAGAAAAAGGGGGTGATGGGAGGAGCTAATTTAGCAGACGTAAAAATCCAATCTTATTTATTTATTTATTTAGTAAAGACTCTTTTAAGGTCACACATTTCTTGTGAAAAAATATGTAGATAAATTTATTTTATGCATTATTACAGTTTATGCTGAGTTTATTTTGTCAGAAAAACGAACAAAAGAGAACGATATTTTTGGGAAACGTCCAAAGCAACCTACTAACTTGCTTCTCACGCTCTTATTTGAAGGTCATGGTCAGTTGTAAAGAAGGCATATGAGACATCACTGTTGTGATTTTATTATTCTAATATAATATAATAAAATATAATCCTTAGGAATAGTATTTTTCATTCAAGCGTTCAAGGGGGAAAGGAAATCAAATAAATAAATCAGCACTGCAGACAGACAGAGAGAGAGAGAGAGAGAGAGAGAGAGAGAGAGCGAGAGTTCATTGCTGTGGTTGATCAGGCTGCTTGTGTTCACAGTGTTGTGTGAGTGTCAGAGTGAACGCTGACCCGTCCTGTGAGTTGTAGGATTACTGTGGGAGCGGGTCTGTGGGGCATTCTCCACCTGTTAATGAGATCCCGGGGGAAGCGTGTCTAATCTGCTCAATGAGGGGGGCATGGCAACCAGCCCCGGACATGTTGCCAGAGGGTTTGGCCGTACCTCATCTATCACACAACAATTTATCAAAAAATAAAACTGCCATGTCGGTAGCTGGAAATATTTACACAATTTGTGCTCACTAAAACATCTTTTTTGACGGCTGGCCAACAATAAATGAATGCTCTCAAGAAACTGCAATAAAATCCTGTTTAGTTCTGTTACTCAGTAAGTCAAATATTTGACTTAATTGTCGTTGCTGAAATTAGACAGCAGGTCTCAGTTCATATTTCGGCTATTGGTCGGCGTGATTGAGATCTAATAGAATCAGCGAGTCTCGTGCTGGAGAACTCCCTCAATCCGATTAGTGAGGGCCGGTGGGAGAGAGGTGAGGGGTCTCGGGCTCTACAAGACGGGAGGAAAATTGGAAATAAATGGAAGGCCATGTTTCCTCTGTGGCACTGCTGGCATCAACCCGTTGTTTCTTCTTAAGAACAGAAAGCAGATATTTGAATTGTAGGCTATATTATATTTCGGTAGTATGGTGTGTGTGTGTGTGTGTGTGTGTGTGTGTGTGTGTGTGTGTGTGAAGAAATTATTGAACCTTTTCTCTCAGTGTAAGAGAACATGTCTAACTAAAAGGTTAGCGCGGGGACTAAAATAGCACATAGCTGAACTGAATAGGTTTAAATAATTACATTTGTTTACATTCTACAATCTAATGGTCTATAATTTAACCATGTTTCCATCTCTTATTCAGGGTCTTTGGCGCAGCTATTTTCCTCACATCCACACTGAATATGTTCATCCCCTCAGCTGCTCGTGTTCACTATGGCTGCGTTATATTCGTCAGGATATTACAAGGGCTTGTAGAGGTAGGAAAGTACGATTTTCTCTCACTTGTAAATGCTTGTTTGCTAAAAAAGATCTAAAACCATAACCCTCTATAGGTACTATGTAACATTTGGGTACTTGCCTTTAGATCATTTCTAAAAGAACGAAAGAAAAAACATTTGTGGGAATTCTTACTGGAAAGTCCTGTAACAATCAGTTATGGCCTGAGGATATTTCTGTGAGAGTAATAATCCAGCTTTTGTCTTTAGTACAGCTGCATTGATCTGTTGAGGTGCTTATGTGTGTATGAAATTGATAACTAGATTACTTCCATCATGTCAACAATGTATAGGCTATTATTCTTTTCTTTTTCCTTTTTTATTTTTTGAAATATTAATTAGCATTTAAACAGATTTATGTGATGTCACTTTAACTATTCTTTAAGAATTTATTATAATTTCTTTGTGATATAGAACTGATTTGTATTATTATTGTTTTTCTAGGGTGTGACCTACCCAGCCTGTCATGGGATCTGGAGTAAGTGGGCTCCCCCACTGGAAAGAAGCCGTCTAGCCACAACCTCCTTCTGTGGTAATCTTTATTCTCTTTAAAGCAAAATAGTAGATTAGTGAATAATAAAGAAAACCAATGCCATTATATTTGTTTAGTTGCTACCTTAGTGCCTCATTATTGTGTGCATGTTAAAATTTAAAGATGCATTTGTTGTTTATCCTCAAGAATTCTAGGAAACATATAATTTATGCATGAACTGTATTTTCCTGTGTTGTTTTAATGCATATTCTGCAATTGGATTCGAGGCATTTAGAAAGCTTCTTTTTTTTTTTTTTTTGTTTAAAGAGAATTTATTTCAGAGAAGTCTTTTAGTTATCCCTCTCAATTTTTTTTTTTTTTTTTTTAATTTCAACTCCTCCTCTCCTCTTCTGTAGGTTCCTATGCTGGAGCTGTCATTGCCATGCCTTTAGCTGGGATCTTGGTGCAGTACACAGGCTGGTCATCTGTTTTCTATGTCTATGGTAAGAGTAGTTTTTGTGTGTACTGTATGAGCCATGGTTATGGTGTAAACCGTCATTGCATGAGTGTGCTTAACAGTCTTGATGAGTGTATTTTAGTGAGTGTAGTATGGATTAACTCACTGATGCTGGGTATTGATTTTTCCTCTGATGCTGCCATGTGTCTATCCTCTGTGCCGACACTGACTCTGCCTGTCACTGTGCCAAGAATGAGCACGTCCTGTCTGGAAATCAATGAATTGTAATCCAGTTAGTTATATGAGGAGTTTTCAGTCAGCCATCTTCCTGTCTGCTTCTTTTATGAAGTTTTCTTTTAAGACCAATGTCTAAGAATTGTTTGTTTCCCTTTAGGCTGTTTTGGGATGTTCTGGTATATCTTCTGGATCTTAGTGTCATATGAGAGCCCAGCTGAGCATCCCACCATCACAGCTGAAGAACGCTGCTACATTGAGGAGAGTATCGGCGAGAGCGCTAAGCTGCTAGGTCCTGCAGGAGTGAGTGACCGTAAACATAATCTCGCTCCAAACTTTTGGCTGGATAGGCAGTGTAATCTCAGGGATATAATGGGGTTGGATAGCACAGAAGAAAAGGCTTAAGTGTAGGATTCAAGTCCTCTTTTAAGAAATATTTTGACTAATCCCATAACATCCCCTCTCATGCAAACCTATAATTAAGCACCGCTGTATAATTATCTATAATCCTAATGCTCATTTCTTGCTTGTTGACTCAAATATATTTACTTGTACTACAGTTGTGCCTTGGAAGGGTGTCCAGTATATTGTGCATTGTACTGAGAGTGCATTTATCTTGACATCAGGGTAATAATTGACACAAGGATGGGAAAATTTTTGTTTTAACATTTTTAGCTTCCTTAAAGAGAACGTTCCTTACAATGAAATGGGAGTAGCTACAGATCTTTTATTCTATATTGTGACGTACATCTAAGTGTAACAGATAATAGAAAAATACTTGGTTCTATGTATCTGATGTTGATTGGATTTTGAGATGTTGGTGTTTCTTTGATGTTGTGGAGGCAGATAACACAGGCTTGCAGGGATACGGTTTAGGGGGGCTAAATGATTGAACTTCTTAATGTTTCACCAAAGAGAACTCTTGTCATTTTCACCGGACGGTCCAGTTATGGCATTTTGACTCTAAAAAGTTAAACATGCACAGAAGAATTGTTCACAGTGATGCTGGGTTAAAAACAACCTAGCACTGGGTGAAGTATGGACAAACCCAGCGACTGGGTTGTTATGTTTAACCCAGCCTTCTAAGTAGTTTTATTTAACTCAACCAATGGTTAAAAATTACTATGTTTCTTGTTTAAAATAACACAAAATAGGTTAGAAATGAACATTTATTAATATGTTCAATAAATGAACATTTATTTATCAGTTGAATAAATAATAATTAAATAATAAACATTTTTAAATTGCTTATTAATTAATGTTCACCTTTTGATTATTGCTGATGCCTCTAGTAATTATGTGTCTGATTTTTTATTTACAACCTATTTTGAGTTCATTTTAAGCCATCCATGTAGTAATTTTTAAACAATAGTTGAGTTAAATAAAACTACACAGAGGGTTGGGTCAAACATTTAACTCAACCGCTGGGTCAAAACAACCCAATCGCTGAGTTTGTCCATATTTCACCCAGCACTAGGTTGTTTTTAACCCAGCATTTTTAGAGTGTGGTATTCATTTAGAAAATAATACTATAGGGCGACTTTAAGATTGGGAGCTATAAGACAAACAACTGGTTCTCACTCACCTTGATTTTAATCTCTTTCTTGCCATCACTTGTAGCTACTGTGGACAAGACATTGCTGTAGTTTAAAATTGTAAAGCTGAATTTGGTGATCACACTTTTATGTATATACTTATTTTGTGAATACATAGCTGATTTTGAGATAGAGGCTGATATTTGCAGTGTCACTACAGGTCACTAAAGGGTGATTTTGTCACCATGGTGTTATATGAGAACATCTAGTGAAATGTGTGAGTACCAAAAAATGCATATGAGAAATCTATAACCTTATTTTGTCTCATTGCATATTTCTTTGGTGTAAATGTCGTGCACTGTCAGGGAACATCAGTACTGACAAAGAATCAAAAATGTTAGTTCTGGCTTGTAGAATCAAGACTGGGTATTATTGTAACAGTTCACTCCTCATGCTGCAATACTCCTTTCTCTTACAGAAATTCAAAACACCTTGGAGGAAATTTTTCACATCCATGCCTGTCTATGCAATCATTGTGGCCAACTTCTGCAGGAGTTGGACCTTCTACTTGCTGCTCATCAGCCAGCCTGCATATTTCGAGGAGGTGTTTGGTTTTGAGATTAGCAAGGTAATTTCAGTTTACCTTTCATATTACATGCATTTAAACTGATATTTGCTTTATACAAACTGGATAATTTATTAAAAAATAACAATAATTAATCAGCAGTCAAGCTTTATTTGGGTCAAAATGGCTAGCCTTAGTGTCTAAGTTGCATATGATTTTTGTCTATAATTCCAGCGTGCATCAGTAAATGGATGACCTTTGTCATTCCCTAAGGTCTGAAATAGGTTGATGAATTATTCATTGTGAATAGTTCATAATGAATTATTCATTAATCATTTATTGGTGATTTAAGTCTGTGCTCGCATCTCATTTTGCTCTTGTTTTCTCACTTCCAACAGTTATACCTTCAATCATGTCTTTACATCTAGTTACAGTATTAACACACTAATGGTGAATGTTGCATGTCAGTTTGATTTATTTTTTGGAAGACATTTATTTATCAGATTTATCCATTGTAATTAAGTCAAATATTTTATTTTAGATTTTAAATTGGACCTTTTTTCTCTCTTTTCTGTGGTTCAACCACATCCTAAAATGCCACAATATTAACTAGCATTGGTCAATGGCTAATGCATTCATTCTGTAGTGTGTTTTCAATAAGATCCTTCTGAGCCTGACGGCTGCTGTCTTATTCAGGTTGGCATGCTGTCAGCCCTGCCCCATCTGGTGATGACCATTATCGTACCCATTGGGGGACAGATAGCTGATTTCCTCCGTAGCAGAAACATCCTGTCAACTACCACAGTTCGGAAGATCATGAACTGCGGAGGTGAGTCCAGTCTACTGCAAGAACACAAACAGAATGGTATAGCTACTATATGACTGAATTCTGGTTAAATCCATGTAAGATAGGATTTATAAAGGAATGAATGACAATAAATAGAATTTTTCTTCATCCTAAATATTAATTGTCATAATTATAGTCATACAATTGTCCATTTGTAGCTTAATGAGTTATCCACAAGTTTTTATCTTTCACAGGCTTTGGGATGGAGGCCACTCTATTGTTGGTGGTTGGTTACTCGCATAGTAAAGGAATGGCCATTTCGTTTCTTGTGTTGGCTGTTGGCTTCAGTGGATTTGCAATATCAGGCAAGTCTTTGGGAAAATAATATGTCTGATTTAATATTTTGCCTTGCAAACCTTATTTTTGTACACAACTATGACAAGAACGGCAGTAATATAAAAAGCAATGATCCACAGCCAGGGAACGCTGCAAATAATGGTTTATTTCTGACAAAATGCCATGTTCTCCTTTTATCACTCAAAAACGCTCTTCCTCTGCTGCAGCTTGGAAGGAATAAGTCGTACCGCTGGACTTTTTAAATAATTCATACACACTGTCCCCTGAGAGTAGCCTCACAGGCAACACATATACACAGAGCACTCAGCGAGGGAGGGGCCAGAGACTCCGCCGCTCTACAAGATGGCTGCTCTTTCTATTTTTAGTCTGGATCTCCAACATCATGTTAGAGATACTGAAAAATGTGCACTCTTGATGCAGAACCAAAATGTGCAGATTATACAAGAGGAATGTAGTGATTTGAAAATGGCATTCTGTAATGTGTTTTGTTGCAGTGTTATTTTAGTATCATTGATGTACTATTATAGTTTTTGTTAATATTTTAAATTAGATTTTATTTATATTTTAGTTTAAATTCAAGGTTAGTGTATTTTTTGTAATTTTTATTATTTTTTTTTTTTTATTTTTATTAAGTTTTAGTTTATTCAATTTATTTTTTATTTTATTCAATAATTATTTTAGTACTTCAACAAACAAAACCAACATGCATAAATAAAATAAGTTTTGTTTTTATATATATATATATATATATATATATATATATATATATATATATATATATATATATATATGTATATATATTACTTTTTTTTAACAGGCAACACTGCATTTTAAGTAATGAAAATGCTTTTTTTTTAGATTTAGTGAACAGTAGTAACCCTGGTTTGTTGTAATTCAGTGCCAAAAACAGAAAAAAAAGTGTAATCATTTACAAAGTTATTTCAATTTTGTCTGTGTTAATGTAATGTATACCTTTACCTTTACTGTCCATCAGGTTTCAATGTCAATCATTTAGACATCGCTCCTCGCTATGCCAGTATCCTCATGGGAATCTCTAATGGAGTGGGAACTCTGTCAGGAATGGTGTGCCCTCTTATTGTGGGTGCCATGACCAAACACAAGGTAAGACCATCTTGGACTTTCAAGATTTTCTTTTGCATTCTAGATGTTCAGTACTATATGTTTGGATTGGATGGATCTTAACTTGAATGAATGATGTTGCCTCATGGTGGATTAGAAGGCTGAGTTGTTACGCTTGTGTGGTTTGAGAATCACAGCAGATTTGTTATCTTGATTATGTTTGCTTGTTTGTCATTCCAAAACTGATGTATTATTATACCCAAAATACAAATAATGTGATTTTAAAAGATTTCACGTGACATATTTTCAGATCTCTCTCCCTACCCGTTATTCATTGCCAATAGTGCTCAGATTTACCAGCATAAAGCCTATGTTTATTTCATGCGTTATTCTTGCAGCTCCCAGGATGTTTCTTTATGTCAATGAATTCCTGACAACTCTTTCTTCCTTTCAGACCCGAGAAGAGTGGCAGTATGTGTTTCTTATCGCTTCCCTGGTGCATTATGGCGGTGTAATCTTCTATGGCATCTTTGCCTCGGGGGAGAAGCAGCCGTGGGCAGATCCAGAACAGACCAGTGAAGAAAAGTGTGGCTTCATTGATGAAGATGAGCTGGCTGAGGAAACGGGGGACATCACCCAGAGCTACAGTGCCCTGGGAGGTCCAGCCAAGACCTACGGTGCCACTACGCAGTTGAACGGCGGATGGGCAGAAGGATGGGATAAACGAGAGGAGTATGTACAGGGAGGTGTCGAGGAAGGGGGTTACGGATACAGGCAGGGTGGGGATTACTCCTAGACCTCACACACACTCGCACAGACACACACACATGATGCATACAGCTCTACATAAACATTCAGTAGAGCAAAAAAGTATCTGGATATACTCAGACATAAGTTACAACTGAAAATGTATAAATTCCATTGCATTAAATAACAAAATGCAAGTGCAATCTCCAACACATCTGCAATTTGTCTTTTCTTTAGTGAATGTATGAAGTCTGTCCTCACTTTTAAATAAAAAATATATGTATGTAGTTATATATTAATATATATAAAATAATATATATGATATATCGATATATAATCTAATATAACAAACTTGTTTTTGTAAAATGTTTAGCTTTAAAAAAGTAGCATTTTTGTTATCTAATCTAATGCAATGACATTTCTACATTTTTAAGTGTAACTTAAGTGTCCAGATACTTTTTGGAGCCACTATACATGCAGCACAGGATAAAAAATACCACACTGTGGATTTTGTAGTGTCTGTGAGTTCTGAAAAAAAGATGATCAATTAACATGTAAAAAAACCTAAAAATTGTTGTATGTTTGCACAAATTTAAATGATCGAATCCTATATTTAAATATGAATTTAAATGAGTCAGTTATACAAAGGAGATATTACATATCAAAATTGGCAAACTGTAAATGTTGTATGTATTAAAAAAAGAGTAACTTTATTTCAAGTGCAATCATGTGTAATATTGTGAAAGCAAGTTTTTCACCCCATTATTCTGAGCCTTTGCAACACAGAGAAGCCTGTAGAGTTAGTCAGGCAACCGGCTTCCAGAACCGAGGCTCTGGAGTCATTCATGGAGAAATACTGCTGTAGAGAATTCCAACCAAGCAACTGGTTTCCACTGTCTTTTTCTGATTGCACTGAGAGAGCTGTACAATGTAATTTAACAGCACAACAAAGCGAATTTGTTTACACCTCATGATGTGTTACTCGTCCATCGTAGAAGTCACATTTTTGAGAGGTTAAAGAGGACTTTGGTCTTTGACACTGCAGAGAAAAAGCACAGTTTTTTAGATGATGAAATAAAAGCAACAAAAGTGTTTCTCAAACTCAGCAGGCTGTTTGAGTCGTATCCGTATATATATATATATATATATATATATATATATATATATATATATATATATATATATATTGGATGGTGCTGTTTAATTTGGAGTTTGGTGTAATAATAGATGAAACTTGGGAAGGGGTTCGATTTTAGATAATTGGAAATGCAAGAGCTACAAAAAACAAAAGCACAGTGTGTCAAGGCTACGGACTCCTTAATTTCCATGCCACTGTTTTAAATCCATGCCATTTTGACATCTGTGAATGTTAGTTATGCATGGGTAAAAACTGTTTTTGTTTTTACAAATGTTGTTGGTTTTTTATTTTATTTTACTATGACTATATTGTTTTACTTTACTAAACTGTTACTGTTGTGTCCATTTCTTTGCACAATCAACCAAAGGTAACCTGTAGTGTGGAATTTTAGCTGGGATTGGGGAAAATTTTCCATTAAGAAAACAAGGGAGAACCTGTGAAAAGGGCTGGTATAGTCCTAGCAGCAGGTAAAAACCATATTCAATGTACAAAGCAATAAATCTATGGTAATAGCTACTTAGCAGTCACTCATTCAGAAATTTGTAACACATTAGCACATTTAACTGTAATCATTTTGGTTCAAGTGTTTTTGTGATGACAATTAAAAAAGAGAAAAGATTAAACAACTACTTACTGTTAAAATATATATATATATTTAGATTTAGCAAGAGTCCAGTGCAACTCTCTTTACTGCGAAGAGTTTGTGCGCTGGACCCACTCACCAGAAGAGAATGATTCTTAAGTGCCGCCTGCAGCTGCTTCCTGTGTGAAACTCTTACCAGGGTCCTCAGCGCCGCAGGTGGCCGCACCTCTGTAGTCGTCCTGTGTGGTTGCCAGTGGTTGCTTTTTTGAGAGTATGTCGTTGTCGGGAATCCTTTACGTTAATCCTCCTTCCCCTTTGTGTCTGGTCTGTGTTTTGTCTGTGGCTAGAGAAGCGCTCCCTTGCCTCCCTCTTTTCTCCTTGCCTTTTCCCACTACTGTTGCAATATTCAGTGACACAAGGATTGTGTGTAAAGGTATTCAAAAATCTTCAAAAATGACAGTAATTTGCTTGATGATGTTGAGGTACCTTATTCTTGTTTCCTGCCTAAGAGTGAAGTGTGAATATATGGCTTCCTTTGCTGTGTTACTGTAAATGGAGCTCATGTTGATGTGAAATTGAAATGCTCTATATAGCCTTTTTTTATATAAAATTATAACAAAATTTACTCGTCTGTGTTGTTTTACTGTGATTTCTTTAAGTTTTGCAGGCCAAAGACTCCCTGCTTAAAACTGTGCCAAATTTGCTGCCAATATTGTAGATAGATGGTAACCAATATTGGTTTCTGATTACAGTTTGTATCTCTGCATGTTTGTAACCCATATCTAAGTTTTTAGCACTAGCACTGGTTATCCATCACCCATATAGCATCTTGGTGCCCTTTTCTTGCTCTAGTAAAATCAATATGAGGGTCCCTGGAGATCAGCAAAACCTATTGACCACACAAACCTCCTAATGGAGGCAGGAAGGAGGGGCTGCACTTAGAAGCTATTTAGAGGATGTGTTCAAACTCGTCTCTCATCAGCATCTCTCATGCAGGAAACCTACTGCACTCCTAAATACAAACCCTGCCCTCCTGCTGTTGTGTATCATTACTAACCAAATAAAAAATGTTGTGAACTGATGAACTGTTTAAATGATGGTATTAAATTAGAATTTCATATAGAAGTTTAGAATTTCATCATTTTTAGAGCATCCATGGTGCCTGATTAAAAAGTCTCTTCAAACATTTTATCTTTTAACATTTTATCTTAAGTTTGACAATAGTATTGTCTAAAATAAATTTAGGCCTGTTGTTCAGCATAGAATTGGAGAGTTTAAGTCTAAGTCTGTGCCTGTTCTTTCAGGTAGAGATAAAAAACACAGGCCGTCTCACAAAATGGTGCTGCAGATTCAGACAGAACCGCATCCCTGCAGAACACCACAGTAAGAGAGGTGCAAATGAGACACTCACCTGCCAGAGACTGGCAGACTCTGGTCTCACTAGCTTTAGAGGTTTTGACCTTGGCAGTATTTTTGCCTTGGTGTAGGACATCTATCTATCTATCTATCTATCTATCTATCTATCTATCTATCTATCTATCTATCTATCTATCTATCTATCTATCTATCTATGCCTTGTCATATAGATCTATATACATCTTTCTGTATTTCTAAAAGTATAAATGTATTAGCTGTAAAAATTATGATTTATAATAAATATATAATAATTAGGATTTTATATTATAATATACAGCAGAGGAAAAAAGGATATTTGCAGACTTGTGAGTTTCATATGCTCAGATGTCACAAACATCCTCCACCTGGAACACAGCCGAGTGGCCCCATGCATTCAGTAGGGCAGTCAAAGTCAAGCTCCTGTCCTGCCGGAGGGAACCGTCACAGTCTGGACGATGTCCAGCTTTGCCCTTTCTCCCTGTTACATTGTGTAAGTCAGTTACTAATTGGATAACCTTTCTTTCAGCTGCTGATTTACAATATCAGATTGACTGAAGAAACACGTTCACACTCGGGTGAACGTAATTGAAAGCTTGTCAATTGAGTGTGGGCGTGTAATTGCTCTAAGTGAGGTTATGTCCAAACACCACAAAGAAAGATGCACAGGTTACTATTTTCGCTATGACTATTATCGTCCTGATACTAATAGAACCACAAAGGTGGAGTAATAGCTCAGTTTTAATAGTTAGTTAAATAACAGTTTTAATAGTAATACTTAGTAACTTTTTAAATAACAATAACCATTAACTTCTATAATAATTACATCATTTTAACTCATACTACCACCTACTACTAAATTAAAAATAAGTTATAAATTATGTTTTTAAAATATGAATGGATAAAAATCAAAGAATAAAGTAATTCAATGTTTTCTTGACAGCTTATTGGTTAGCGGATTCCATATTGAGCTATTGCTTTTGATAATTAGACAACCAAAATGAGCCCTCACTTGTGACCCGATTACATGTGTTTACACTGGTTCTGTCAGCCGTAACCGTCACGGATGTCCAGCATAGATTGCAGTCCACACCCACCTCACTTGGTGTTCATTCAAGCTTCTCAGTTATATCTCTCTAATGTCACACTGAGAATAAAGATGAAGAGTGCACACAGACTGTACCGTCATAATAGCAATCTTTCTATTAGGATGTTTAAATAATTATTTTAAAGTATCATTGTAAATATAAACCTGTGTGTTTTTTTCTCGTATATGTATTTTTGTTGGTGGGTGGAGGCGCTTGTGCATCCACTAGTGGGGGGCAGGTGTTGCAGTGGTCTCTTGGGACGTGGAGGGGTGGTGTAGTGAGACTGAAATCCCTCTTTGATGACAGGGGCCTGCATGAGGGCCCTGAAGGCTTGCATCAACCCATAAATATCTCCTGATCCCCTCATGGACAGGGGCAGGCGTATCCAGTGTTTCATTCTCCATTGGGAGAAAGAGGGAGAGGTGAGGGTGGATGTCTATGTAATCCATCTCATGTGTGAGGGGGAAAAACAGTGAATGAATGAGCTCTCATATTAAAACCGAATAAGACCCTTCCCCCACTGGCCCAGCTCTCAGTATCCTCATCAATTATTCCACATAGTCATTAAAATCTCGTCTATTCCAACAGAGGAGCATATAAGCGAAAGGAAAGGAACTTTTATGTAATTGTTGTTTAAGTTTAAGTGGCAAGTGATATGTGGTGATGTTTACCACTACCTCAGTCCCAATACAGACAAGTAAAACCATTTCAGCATATACGTTACATAAAGCAGTGGGAGAATCTGGACTTTCCCACCTGACTGCAGGAGTGTGTGTATGGGTGTTTCTGTCTGTAGCCTTGGGTGGGTTTTTGCATCAGTACTGGATGCTGACGTCCCATATTCACTTCCTGTAATCAAGATTCACATCACGTTCAGGTGCTGGAAGAGGAAATCTTGTGGGTGGAGAAAGTCTTGCTTGTGAGACAGGCAGGGTAAGCCATTACAGCTGCTGAAGGAATTTAGCAGATCATTTATATCTTCTGCTGGGACCGAATTTAACAGATCTATTAATTTCAATTACAGGATTATTATCATTTTAATGCATCTTCAACATTAACACTCTTGTAGCTTCTAGCAAGACTGAAAGCACAACCTGAGATCATGAATGATTCTGTTTCTATTCACTGCATTCTGTACAGTACATAATTAGGAAATTAAGGATTGCAAATTATTTTAAAATGAGGGTTTTCTGGCCAATAATGCTAAAACAATAGACTAATTATTCTCATATTATGACTGATAATCGTTAAGCAGTCAATATTAACATTTGAAAATAAAACACTAAAATCAATTGTTTTAAATGCTACAAGTGAATTTTGGCATCACAATACTATAATATACAGTTTAAAAATTAATTTCGACATTCGCTACAGATTGCATTTATTGTATCAGTGTTATTAAATATTAGTGTTTTATTAAAAATTAAGTGAGTTATTTTAGAAATGCAAATTTACAGTAATCCAAATACATAAAAATATGAAATATTTTAATATGTTTCATTAACTGATGAGCTACATTTTGCATTTATACATAATATGCAGTGTCGCTCCTTACCATCATCTGAATGACAGAGTGAGTGACAGAGAGGAGAAAGAGCGACTGAAAGACTCAGGGGAGAAGCCTGACCTTTAAACAGCCAGTCCACAATGAGACGTGCATCCCACAGAGGGGCAGGACACATCCAGTGGAAACAGCACATAGGAAATGGGCATTATGTTGTGCATATCTGTTATCTTTCATACTGTACACCTTATGTATGTTTTCAAATGGTTGTATAGTTCTTTAATACTGTAAAACTGTAGGTGCTCATCAAATGTTTTACTTTTGTTTCCACACTAGAGCAAATGTTCACATATAATAAGAGAACTTTTTCTTGCATAAATGACAGAATTACAAAAATGAACAACAGGGAAAGAATTAGAAATCAATTAGTGGAGTCATTCTTTGTGTTTGGCGGTGGGTTTGAATGTGTGTGTGTGTGTGTGTGTGTGTGTGTGTGTGTGTGTGTGTGTGTGTCAATGCTGCCAGACTGAGCTTTATTTACTCAGCTCTCACAATACCCCTTCACCAGATGGGAACCAACAGAGTGAGGGGGGAAAGAGAGAGGAAACAGAGAGAAAGAGAGGAGTGGGAGGTGTGTGCCCCATACTCACAGCCATGAGGACTCCTTTGTTCCCCGTCAGACCCCTAGTGCAGCATGGCAGGGTTGACACAGGCTGGCTGTAAAATCTCATTAAAAAAGAGAGAGACACACAGGCCTCAAGAGGGCTTGAGATCCCATTAAGACGTCGGCATACAGGCTTCAGTCATACAGCACCGAGGACTCCTGTCAACATGTACAGAAACATCAGGGAAAAAAGCAAGACTTTTATCAGGAACAAAACACAGAAAAACTGAAAATGATCTCCAAGAGAGAGCAGATCATTCTGAAAGGATGAATAAAATGTTTTTATTATATATATATATAAAATAGAATAGTATAGTTTATACCGATACAATTACATTGTAGATGCTTCATAGATATTATTTTTTTATGTTTAGTTTGTTTTCCCCCCACTGTTGCATTAATATATACACACACAAAAACACACGCATGCACACATGGTGCACTGGCTCCCCACCTCATGGGCCTGATTATTGATTTCACTCCTGTTGTGTAGACACCTCCTCTGCAGATTTGATTAGTCACACAGAGGTGACAGAGGGGAAGTAAACTCTTAGATTAGAGAGAGTGATGACAGAGAGAAGGGGAGAGAGAGAAGGAGAGAAGCGGAGAAATACAGGTTGAGATGGAGAAATAAATAAAAATAGTTCAAACTTTCCTCTGATTGATCACTTTGTGCATGTGCAGAATTTTGGAGTAATACTTTGATGATCTTTCTGTGCTTAAATTCACCTACATGTATTTATTCATTTGAATATGCTGTCATAATGCATTTAACGCTTTAATATGTTTTGCACGAAGCAAGAGATCACATTATGGCACCTGCTGGTTTTTCAGGTTTGATGTCATTATTAATTACTTCATGGCACTTTGCTGTCTAATGCACTGATGAACTGACTAACTACTTTCTTATTAATGTGTCTTTTAACTGCTGTGATAACACACACACATATACAAATAAATTTCAATACAAAGAGTAAAAAATACAAATAATATTTCTTTGAAACGCATCTTCCCATGCGTGTTTGTGCGTACGCGTGTTTCACAGTGAAAGAGTGTTAAATTACACACCCTGTAAAAAGCTAAAAGTGAAAATAAAATCTTCTCCAAGTGTGAGCACAGATCTCAGAAAGCTCTTGGGAGAGTGCTTGTCCTTAACACTCCTCTTTTTATGTCCTAACACAGTCACATGAAATATAGAAAAGTCTGCAAAGGCCATCAAGCTGGGTTTAGACACTGCAGTTGTGTTCAAAGAACCAGCCAAGCGTGGACAGTTTGGTAGCAGTTAGAGAAAATTTGATGATGACCAAGAGTAATTGAAGAGTAAAACACTTTTTGCCTTGCATTCCCAAGACAGATATTAAGTCCAAGTTAACTCCAAGCAGAAATATGTTTAATTAGATATGTCTGTTGTGGAAATGCCGATTTTAAAAGGTCTTTATTTTCAGAGGTCCATAATTTCTGGATTAATTTCGGTCTCTATGTTATGAAATTAACCCTCAAAGCCAATCCTGTATCATATTTAATATGCAAATTTCTAAGGCCTTTAAATTATCAACATGATCAAAACTTTGCTGAAATCTCCGTTATCCACAATCTACTACACACCTTTCTATCATCTGAATTGTAGTTTATACATTTTTTTTTTTTTTAGCAAATAAAAAGCCTTTTCATATAATTCTAAAAACGTTCACCTTCAGGTTGTGGTTGTGGTTCTTTTTTTGCTATGAAATCTTTTATAAAGTTAACATAACTTCTATATTACTAATATTTCAAAATGAGCACATACTAGATTGAAGCAACTAGATTTACTTGATTATTAATACATTGTTTTTTTTTGTTGTTTTTTTTTTTTTTACATGAAAAATCATGTTAAAATGTGAGCATCAAATATAATACATCAGGTTTTAGAGGAACGTTTATTTTATCTTTCAATCATCAAAGTGCCGCAATGCAAAAACCTAGAGGGCTTTGACCATAAAACTTAGCATTTAAATATATTACTAAGACATATTTCTGGGAGATACAGAGTAACAACTGATATTTATATGCATTTTATATACTGTAAGTATTCTGTTATAAAGGATTCACTGATTTACATTACAAGCTATCAGAATTTCATCCCTTCTTCTTGTTGGCCATGTAAATATCAGTAGCGGCACCAAATTGTATATTTTTGCTCAATTCGCAGGGAGTTTTGATTGACAGGTGATCTGACCAATCACAATGCCGAATTTGCCATTTTTGTCCGACAAACAAACCAGACAGGAGAGCAGATTAACGTCGATGGACTTGAACTGCTCTGTCTTGTCTGTCGGCGCTGTGTCAGTGTCCTCTTTGCTCCATGAAGTATTTTTCACCGCGTGAGAACATGATTTGTGATTTTGTACCTATAGGTGACTCACACTGCGCAGAGGTGATGTGGTTGGTGACTCATTAGCATGCACTTGCTCCCACTAAGTACACTCTGTTTTCATGGCCAGCGTTTATTCTACACCTCCATTCCTGTTTCTACCTTCTATTGTTTTGATCAGTGGATAATCATCTAGTATCCAGTATCATGTGCACAAATGTTCACAGCACTTTGCTATACTGTCACTCATTCCTTCACAGATAGACTGGACTAAGAAGCACTTTCTTGCCAATTATTTCAGCATACAGCAGTCTGGATGAACCAGCTAACTGTCACTCAAGTGGGCTGAACAACAAAAGAGGGCAGTGAAACAGATTGAGTGATAAACAGACAGAAAGAAAGATAATGAGAGAAAGACAGATAGCAGAAAAGATGCTTAACTGATCAAAATAGCTGTCATGCTCCTTTCTAGAGAGAGAGAGAGAGAAAGAGAGAGAGAGAGAGAAAACCACAGATTCATATCTAACACTACACACAAGCCTGGATACATTGGCCTACCAATACACTATACTACTGAGACTCAGACCAAGAGACATAGATAGATAGATAGATAGATAGATAGATAGATAGATAGATAGATAGATAGATAGATAGATAGATAGATAGATAGATTCGTTCTTTAGATTTTTAAAATGTTCTTCAAAATGGTTCTTTTAGGAACTGTTCACTGAAAGGTTCTTTGGGGAACCAAAAATGGTTCTTCTATGGCATCACTGCAAAAACCTTTTGGAACCTTTATTTTTAAGAGTGTATGTTGTAACATCCTGTTTAAGAAAAGGTTTGAATGAACAAGATGTTAAAAAAGGAATAAATGTGGCTGTATGTCTATGTGATGAGTCATCCTGATCCTGTAGACACTTACACCTGTTTCCGCAGCTACAGCACCCAAGAGATGTAGTCATCCCCTGATTCAATGAACAAATCAAGGTCAGACAGAAAGCTGTAGTAGAACTCACATGCACTTGCTTGCATGGCTTGTAAACTGCAAGAGAAGTATACCACTACTACAAATATGAGTATGGATGTATGTGTGTGTGTGTGTGTGTGTGAGAAACTTTGAGTAGTGTGATATCAATTTCATGCAGCAGAGAAGTAGTTCCTCCATTTACCCCCTCCCTCAAGGTTACTATTCTGAAATGTGAGAATTTGACGCACATTCTGACGCAGTCGGCACTGGAGCATTCTAGCCCCACCCACCAACCCTACCTGAACCAATGAAATTCAATATGCTCTCTCTTTCTATACACTGTCCATCAACACCATGGAATGGCTGCAGCAACACTGAGCACGGCTATATTGTAACACTAACATCTGATCCAAAAACCTGCACCTAGACAGACAGACAGACAGACAGATAGACAGATAGATAGATAGATAGATAGATAGATAGATAGATAGATAGATAGATAGATAGATAGATAGATAGATAGACTTGAAAATGTGTATCTGAAAGAGAGACAGAGAGAATTTCCATTTGTCATCCTGTATTCTTGATGAGATGCTCATTCCAAACAGAACATCCGTCTGGCCTTGGCTCTCTCCATCTCGTTCTCTTTTTCGGGTCTCTTTGTCCTGTGGCTTTTCTCTCTGAATCTTTGGAGAGCAGAGAAGGTTGCCATAGAGACAGAGATGCTTATAGTAGTAAAGAAGGAATGTGGTTGTCATGGAATATTTTGTAAACTAGAAGAAAATCAATGAATTATTGAGACTGTGCTATAAAGAACACAAATGTGAGGCGACTGTGTATGTGTGGTGGAAAAAGAGAGATGGAAAGAAGGGACAGAGATCATTCTGATCAAGTCAACAGTAATTACAAAGTGCAGTCATCTGTTTTGTTTAACGTGAGTGTTTGTTATATAAAAAATTGAACTGCTCCAGCGTTTGGACATTGTTAAAGACCCGATGATGTGGATGAGTGAAAGCTGATAATGCACTGATAGCTAGTTCTCCATCATGTGCTAATTACATTACAGCTACACTTGATCCCTTCACCGCTCACAAGTAATAATATTATTGTACACACACAGAGCGAGAGTGAAAGAGAGAAAGTGGAGGATGTTGCATCAGGACCACAGGGATCATAAGAATGTGTTCCTGTTTTCTGCCTTGTTGTCTCCAATCCAGATCTTTCTAGCACAAACTAAAAAAACATAATAATATAACATCAGTACCAGTTCACGCAACTGAAAATATAAATCTGATTATAGTGATAAGGATTTGTCTCCCTCAAGTCTGTGAAGCATCTTGAAACCCACAGGAATACTGCAGCCCCACCTAGTGACGACTTTATGAATAAATCGCGTGAGGCTTCTCTTGCAACTGTGTGATATAAATTTATTGTACATTTATTGTCTTAAGAAAAATCAAACTTAAATTATTTAAAATAAAACTTACATTAGGCTATATATATATATATATATATATATATATATACATATTACCAAACTAGGCCTATATAGTTTAGGCTATAAACTATGCACGAGAAATGATGACACACAAAGCTCGTGGCGAATATGTGGAGCAAACCGAAAACTAAAAAGTGTCAAGATATGTGTACCAAATACGACGTCACTAATGGCACATTTTCCAACTGTAACTCTATTAACTTCACGTCCTCTGCAGCAGTGTACAAACTGACAGCTGCAGTACAGTAATTACTGCAGTCGCACCCTGAGGCCATCGACCCGGATGTTGAGTTGACACTTTATGAACAGTGACTGCCTCACTCACTCCGTCTGCAAGGAAGCAATACTATAATTAAATCTGTGCCTTTTCGAGTAAATTAAGACATGGCGCTTATGACATGTAAATTAACTTACCTGCGAGACTGACAGGCGCCAGCTCTGTATGATACATTTGATTATTTTCCTCCCTTTACTCTGATTTCACACTTTTTAAGGTGGGATTTGTTTCTTGATTTAAAGGAAAATTGTTGAATTATGATTATGGAATTACTGAATTATTAATATTTAGATGTAGTGTATTAGTTCAGTGCATGACACATCATGAATCTATATCGAGCACAAAGACTAATGCTGAGAGAGAAAGAACTCCAACTAGCGATGGTCCCATCTGATGCTGAACGGGCCCTACAGACCCCAGGGACCAATTTGGACAGACACGTGCCTGGTGTTCGCTGGGTTCGCGCGTGTCTATCCAAACACCAGACGCGTTCCTTGGTTGTCCAGGAAACGCACAATTGCGCCATCTGTCACGGTCCTGCGCAGTGAACCCTGTCGTGTAGCTGAGGTAACCTAACTAGGGAGAACACACATTTATCCATTACCTGCTATAAACAACCGAGTGGGCGGGGAAACCAGACATTTTTGACACGCCCTTTCAGGCCTAAAACAAGCCATCGAGTCCTTATCTAATGGATGATCAATTAATGGTTTAATTTCAAAACCATTGAAATTACACTGAAATTAATTCGTAATTTATGGTCCTTTAAAAGAAAAAAAAGAAAAAAAAAAGATCTTGCAATGTAATTTCCATAACAGCTATTTCAGATTAAACATATTTAAAATATGCTTAGACCTGCAGAAGCGCAGCGATGAAGTTAACAGAACTTCAAGTGATGCAAACTCATCCCATAAAACATCTAATTAACATTTTACAGCCAAGACAATGTCGATTATAGATGAGTGACAGTAACGCCATCTGCTGGTTAGGTTAAATGAGTGTTCATGGTTTTGGAGACAAGCAGATGCCATGCAGAGTTGGAATGTTATATGGATAAAAGATAAAACCAACCAAATAAGATCAAAGACTTGATCCATGCTGTTAAAAATAGTTTGCACGATCCGTAAACTTGAGTTTACATATAGGCTTTAACACGGACATGCAAATCCTAGGTGGGTAAACAAATAACAGAGGAAGTTTATCTTCTCATCTGACAGAAATATCATCATAGCCCATATTCAAATTCATCCCTCTGAGAAAGTAGATTTTTCCTGGTAATGCATCGCATAATTCTGTAAATCACGAAATATGATGTAGATGATTTTCAAATAGTTTTATTGTTTTTGCCAATATTAATGAAGAACGATATCAGCTGAAGATGACTGAACATAAAACCACAGTATTATCCCCAAAGACATTGGAGAGACTGTCAGCTGCTCCCAAAAACTCATTTTTATATAAACTTCATTACATTTGTTAAAAGACGTTTGCTAGCACTGAGATTCTGAATGTTGTTAAACACGTAGGTCGCTGAATTTGAGCTGCTGGTGTGTAAATGCAACTCGACACCGAGAGCGCGTTTGGAGGAGAGAGTGAAAGTTTTGAGAGTGACATTGGCGCATCTGCTGAGGACACACGGAGAGGTAGGCACTGGAGGCTCTCGTCTTTTTTATGCCTTAAGATGTATAGCACAGAAACTAGATACAACTGGAATTTAATATGATAGACTGAAGTTATTTATTCATTTATTTGCAAAGGTCAGCAAATTCATCAGTAGCCTACTTACAAGCTATTTCAAAGTCGGACTCGAAAAATGTTTGATATCACTAGCGGTCAATGAAATGTAATGGTTTGCTGGTCCCGAACTTAGGCCAGATATATTTTAAGTTGCTTTGAATATCTTACAGATGGCTTTTCATAAAACAAAACTCGTTTGGCAAGGTCAGATGTGTACAGATATGTAATGTATAAAGGAGCTGTTGCTGAAAATGTCTTCATCGTGAACGTTAGTTTCGTGATAGATCCTACTTGATGTGTGATGTAAACTTATACAGCAATAATAGTGTTTTAGTATTTTATTTCATTTTTCATTTTTTTTTTTTTTTTTGCATCCCATCAAAGTATTGCCATCAGGACACGACTTCATGACTATTAACAATCTTAACTTTGCACTCATAGAAACAAAGTTCATTAAGGCTATATTTTCTGTGAGTATGAGAAGGTTATTGTTTAAGATTTTCACCTGGCTCCAGTCAACCTCTTACTTGTTTTACCTATTACTGCCTAATAAAAGTTTCACTGTCACAGTAGTGCTCAGTAATCAGGGACTGGAAGATGAGACAATATTTGCAGTTAGTTCACCCAAAAATGAAAAGTATTTAATAATTTAGTCACCCTCATGACCTTTCTAAACATGTTTGACTACTGTATATTCTGTGGACCACAAAAGGAGAAGTTGCCATGGGGTAAGTTGAGTCATGGGGGTAAGTTGAGTCATATGGGGTAAGAAAAATCCTTATAAATCATCATTATAAAAAATAATAAAAAAGTAATAAATTATCCTCTTATAATAAATTAATTTCTTAAAAATATCTGTAAATAATCAGGGGAAAGGTTTAATATTAACCTAATATGTTTGCATATACACAAAAATGAATGCAAGTTTCACTCACACTGTTTGTGTTTTTGATCCACTCACTATACGCAATGTCACACTTGCTTACGGTGGTTTCTCAAGTTTCACTGAAATGTAGACCTTTGTAGTAGAAAAATATGTCGAGTGTGCTAGCATTCTCATTGATATTCTGCAGCTGAAGTTCAGTGTTACACATGCCATTAAAATAAACACAGCCTCTGTGTTGTTTTTATACATGGATTTACTCCAGAAGTAAATTAGTTGCCGTGGGTGTTCTTCTATATGCTTTGAAGCAGAGATCTTTTCTTTACACCCGAATTACTTGATAGAACAAGTACTCTACATTTTGCCTGTCAACCCAGTATTAGGTATGATAAATATCAAGCCCTTTCTCTACAGTAACTCATGGCTGTAATTTAACAGAGGTAAGAGAAGCCAGACTACCAGGCCAGCAGAAATGTGATTTATTGTACTGGACGTACCTTGAACCTGACACTTAGATCGGTATGGCAGTTTAAAATTGTAGTTTGTATCTGTTTTAGCTTGTATACCAGACGTGAGCTTTCAGCATTAATTCAGTTATTAAGCAGAACATGAGTGGATGACACATTACAGCCTGTAAAATTTTACTGTTTGATGAGGAGCTTGCACGAAAAATATCTTTGGATGGTTGCAGGTGATCCTCTGTATCTCATGTGTTGCCTTGTGTCAGTGTGTATCAATGAATGTTCACACCTATCTGTAAGCGGTGAACTGGAGCGCAAGTCTGTGTGTGTGTGTGTGTGTGTGTGTGTGTGTGTGTGTGTTTTAGTGTTACGTGCATCTTGGTGTGTATGTGTGTATGTGAACATAAAGCCTCTTTTTGTCTGTGGGTTTGGATGAAGACCTCTTCCTCTCCTCCTGTCTGAGTATGGTCAGGTTGCAGTGTAGGTGTGAATGTGGCACCTGTGTGCTGTAATCCTGTTGTGTGGGCTTCCCATGCTCCGTCGGTCAAAGAGCCTCAGCCTTCATCACTGACACACATGAGGGCCTGGAGTTCAAGGCATGTTCACGTTTTGCTGTTCTTTAATCATTCATTCTGACAATTTTGTCTATACTTCTGCACATTTCTACATCATGCTTGTCAACCTTGTTGTACTCGACAGTAACACTGATTGGCAGATTTCTGTGAAGATGATAGGTCATGCTTTAGTTTATTTGTCATACCTGTTTTTCCTTTCTCAGGTATGTGACTGAACAATAATTGTGGAATTGTGGTGTCAAAGCCATGATAGTACTCTAGATATATACAACTGTGGACAGTATTGATGTACAGTAATTTTTACTGTATACAGTATACTTATATATATATCTGTACTTCATCAGTATTATATATTATTTTCATTTTGGAAAACTTAATTTACTAAAACACAATATGTGATTTTTTACTTTACTATTTCAGTGTTGTATTTAAAGTAAAGAAATTGAGACCAGCTTAATGACCCAAAAGTGATGTTTGATTCATAAATTAATCATTATTTTGAGTCGATTCTTTTAAATGACCCGACTAAACTGGTTCACTGAATATGCATATTTCTCTGTTATATATTAGGTGAAAACAAATTCCAAATTCGCAGTATTTATAAAACAGTAGGCAAAAAGTACCCCCAATGACCTACTACTTCCAGCAAGATTCTGAAGTGTCTATCCAATGGACAATTTGTTATCCTATGAGGCCATGGGAGAGGATTTCTGAATGGAAGTGAAGCAACACAACTGAGGTTGATAAGTCACATGAGAATGCCAGCATGGTGGTAGTATGTCCGGATTTCATTAATTCTGCATACATTCATGCTATATAGAGCTTACATTTTTGATACTTTTAAGTTCCTACTATACAATTTTGGATGCAGACAGAGATTAATTAGTGAATTCACTTGATCTGACTGCAACAGTCAACAACTCATTGATTCATCCAGATGGAGTACAGTAAGTCTCCACAAATCACTAATTTGATCTTGTCTGAATCAAAATGAGCCCCCTAATAAGTCACATTAACATAGACTAAGTGTTAACCTATTTAGGATCAATTCTATTTGTTTGACATTCTCTATATTTAATCATGTATTTTGAACATGGTGAGTGGAGTATGTCAAATAGCAAAAAAATATTTTTGGTACTTTCACTCAAGTAGAAGTGTAAAAGGAGTTTTTTTACTAGAGTGATCAGGATATTTGTACATTAACTCAACTATAGGATTTGTGTACTTCATCTACCTTTATTAAAGCCTCTCATAGTTCCACCCATCTATGTATCCTCTTTTTACTCACGTCACGTGTTATTTCAATCTTCTATTGTATCAATAAAAACCTTTAATACAAAGGTTCCTTTTTATTCTTTGATCTTGAGCTCTTCTTGTATTTAGACCTTTCATGAAAGGTTTGTGATTTCTCCCTGCTCACATGGAACCACTCTAAACATACATAACATCTCGTCACCCCTCACTCTATGCTGTGGAGGACAACACCTAATTGTTCCAGAGTTTATGTGTCTTACTGTCCTCTCCCTCACCATCCTTCTTCTGGCAAGCTCTCCAATATCAGGCCCCTCTGCTCACTCAAGAGATTCTGGTCATCCAGCTTTAATAAAATAAATGGGGCTGGACTTACAGTACATTTACCACTATTTCTCTCTGCGCCTGTTACAATCGCACACATCTGCCCTGCAGGTGTCTACACTCCTTCTTCTGCCTTACAAAACCTTGGCAGTTATGGGAAACAGGGGCATGTTTCTACATGTGAAAGGCCCCTCTGATGAATGGTTGCCTGAGTGGGGGGGAATTACAGGACAGAGCATTCAGTTGCTAGGGATTGAAGTAAGACTTGTACATTAAATCCTACCCTGAGCTGGTATTTGTCTGTTTGTGTTTGCCCTTTTTTCCATCCAGTCTAGCATGACAAATCTTAATGGTTTTTACTGCACAGTAATTGAGTGCACACCTCCAAAATTTTTGAAATCTTTTATTTACACAGTTTTTCCTCTTTGGAATTGTATTCTTGAGAAGATTTTCATATACTTATGATATATTGTACAATACTTGGCATCAGTTAGACATGGAAACAGCTGACTTTAAAATAGTAGTAGCATTAATTCCTATCACAATTATCCCTATTTCATCCATAGATGGTTTGCTTGTCAGCAAAGTTAATATTTGTCTTTCATTGCTTTGGTCAGTTTTAAAGAACAGTTGGAATGTGGTAGATGTGCATCATTAGGTACACTGTAAATCCAGCAGTGGTTGAGGTAAAATCAGACAATGGCCTATATACAGAAGCAATGAGAGAACAGATGTGCTTCTATAATTCATATGTGCAGCACATTTAATAGTCCATTCAGGACTATTCAGCCTGCCCATTGCTGCAGAGGGTATGTATGCTAGATTATGTCTTCAAAGAGGTGATGGATTTCATCCAATTGGAATTGGTAGTTTGGTTATATTTGAAAACATACACAACTGTTCAGAAGTTTAGGGTTGGTAAGGAATTAATACTTTAAGTGATCAAGGATGGATTAAATGACTGAAAGTGACATTAAAAAGGTTGAAAATCATCAAAGATATCTGCCGGTTTGTTTTGGATGTTTTCTAGACATGTGACCATTTTAGAAACAACATTCACTTTAACTAACAACAAAGTTGCCCTCTTTCCTTCTCTGTCCAGCAGTCCACTACTTGAGTCAGTATGAATGGTCCCTTTAGTCCCAGGCGGGAACCAGGACCTGTCCTCTCCTGTCTGCACCAGTACAACGAGTGGCTGGCGTGTAGGCATGAGTCCAGTCTACTGCCCATGAAAGAAGATCTGGCAATCTGGCTTAACAGAATCCTTGGTAAGAAAATAAAAGCATGTTCATATTTGCATAAGCATTAGTGGTTTATAAAACTAATGACCTTAAAAGTAAAGTTCACCCAAAAGTGATACTTCTGTCATCATTTTCTCACCCTCAAATCATTTCAAGACTGCATGACTTTCTTTCTTCTGTGGAACACAAAAGAAGTGGGGGGGAGACAGAGACATTTCTCAAAATATCCACCACCAGCAACAAGGATGAAGAAGCACCTGGATATGGACAAGCCTTCATGTAGGAGTGTAGTTAACCAGAAGTGACTGATTGTAGGAAAAAAAAAAAAAACTTAAATCTTTAGGGCAAAACTGAGTTTTTTTTACACCAACCATAAATTGCATTTGGCAGTTTAACACATGGAAACTTCTAACAACAGCTCAAGTGTGTCAAGGAAATGTGAATTGGAAATCACCAGCCCACTTATTTTATTATCAGTCACGGTTCTAGGAAAGGACGGTGCCTTGTGCTTTCCAAATGCTATTTTCTGTATGTGTTTTGCATATTAGATTTACTGCCGTATCGTCATTTAAGATAGTTTTCGGCTAAATCTTCTGGCGAACAAGGACATGTCTCTATCTCAAGGTTACCATTTCCCCATTCCCCTTGCTTTGTGCCAGTATACAGGATAAAACCTTATTTACACAATCAGATCCTGATTAAATCCTGCACAAGGTAAGGATTATTCTGTCTGCCTATCAGATCAGGAATATCATGGTGTTTACAGACAGTCATTTTAAATAGAATTCCCTAAATTCCTCTGCATCTTGAATCAATGGCACATGCCCTGATGAGACCCCAAAGCAGGAATTGCCTTTCTCAAACAGACCAGGGTATAAGTGTCTTATACGTGTCCCTACGTGTTTTGACCTATGTTATTTGTTGTCAGAACCTCTTAATTCAACTGAGGGCTGAAGAGGCTTGATGAAAGCAACACACAACATGTAAAGAGGTCAAAACACCACAAAACCCCTAAGCCAACAGGCTGGAGATATCTAAATATACAGTAGAGACACAACAACCTGAGAAATGAGATGAGACGTGATACATCAGAGCTGTTGTTGTTTTCACCGAAGAAGCTGATGAGGGGTTCCTGCTGATCTCAGGGCAACATTATGACTCTGTGGTTGGCAAACAGCAGGAGATCTCTTTGTTTCCTTACACACTTCTCTCCCGATCTATGCTAATGACCATCCCCAGTCATTCTGCACATCAGGATTTCTGTTTTTGTTGTGGTTTCCCTGCGCCGTCACCTCCTGTATTCCCCCTCCCCAGGCCCCCTACTCCCCTTCACCATGATGGTAAGCTCCGGTGCAACTGCTGTGTTTGAATCTGTATGTACTTAACACCCAGGCCTCAGGAATGTGTCTGCACAGCCGTGAGAATCTCAGAGCGAGTGTACTTAGAGGATTTTTTTGGGCATCTTCAAGTTGCCTTAGGAAGTGAAAGAATGATAAATAAGTGATGGAGAAGAGGATTTGTATGGAAGGTGAAACAACAACCTTGAAAATTGTAGAGAAATGTATGTAAGCCTAAGTGTCAATATGTATTTTATAGCTACCAGTTCATTCACTATAATTCACTCAGTGCTTTTATAACATTACTCTTTAGTATACTGTCAGTTTGTTGATCATTCTTTATCTCTCTTTTAAAAGAGTCATGAACTGTCTTTTTTATTATTTTGTACTGTTCTCTTGATAATGTTATCAAGATTTTTACATAAAAAAACATTATAATTTAGAAGTAATAGGCTATTTTCTGTCCTGTTTTGACCCCCCTCATCAGAACGCTCCATTTGAATAGGTGTGGCAGATTGTAGACTAAGAAATAAACACCCACTGGTTTGATTGGCTAACAGTTGTGTATGTTTGACAGTCTATGTCCTTCAAAAATGGACGCTGCTGTGTTTTAGGTTAAAAATGCATAAATACTCAGAGTCAGTACATATCAAATGATCTGTAATAACAGATAAAGCAATAGTGATCACGTAATAAAAACAGTTACTCACACTTGTGTGTTGTGACATTACTGTCGGATCCAAGTCGGCACAGCAACGTCTTTTAGTTTCAATCTTTCTGAAAATTCTGTGTCGAATTGTGCCTTGTTTGTAAATTAATCCATGGTAAAATTAAGTGAACAAAGGACCAAGTTATTACTGACACTTACTGAATAAAGTTCATCAAATAAAGTTTATCTTTGGTTTCTGCGTAGACCAATGTTTGCCGCTCTTGTCATTTACCTACTACATGCACGAATTGATGGGCGGAGCTAAACAGGCAGTGATGTAGAAGCAGGCGTTGATGTTCTTCTCCGGAGGTGGTGTTTAGCCATACTGTTACATACATCATAAAGTGGCACATTCCAAAATGTGTCATTTTGGCAGATTGGCTTCAGTATAAGCTGTTTTTAGACTAACGAGATAATTTTGAGTTCTCAAATTTACAGGATGTTTTTATAGCACAACGACCTCTTATATATCAAAAGATCAAGGGAATTTTGATTTCTCGGTTTATGACCCCTTTAATGCTCATTTGTTTCTCTTAATGCTTTCTTCACAGGTTTGGATATAACAGTGGATAACTTCATGGACAGACTAGACACTGGTGTCGTCCTGTGTCAGCTTGCAGAGGCGCTACAGGAGAAGATGATTCTGGCCAGCAATGGAAAGGTGTTCATAACATTAAACATTACATTTATGGGTAGTTTGATCTTAAGCTTGTACTTAAGGTGAGCCTTAAAATATGTTTTTAAAGACTAAAATAATACACCTCATTGTAATGAGACTACTGGTATATTTTTTTTTCTTGCATCTGTGTTAGTAGTGATATGATGCTATCCAGAGTAATCAGACTCTGCTCTTTCTCTCTCAAATAAAGATTTTTTTTTTTTTTTTTTTTTGTGAGTGAGATTATTGCTAATTATTGTGCATTAGTGCTAATACTGTTTCAAAGTCAGCTTTTCAGCAGTTTTCATGTCTGATCTCTGCCAGGACTAATTAGCTCACTTTCAAAAAATAAAAAAAATAGATAGAAATAAGTAGATTCTGCACCCTCCAGAAGTGTCATTTTTTCAGCTGCATACATCATCAAGGATGTCTCATTTCAGAAAAGTAGCCATAATAAAATCGACTGTTATTTCTTATGACGCATGAGTTGCTGAAATGAGGCGGCCTCAGTGACCTATACTGCTGACAAATGTGACATCCAGAGGGTGCAGCCTTCGAAATGAGACACAACATTTATCACTACTTTCTTGGCAATCTTTCAGCCTCTGACTGTGACCTTCACCTGTGTGTATGTGTGCTGATGTTATGGAGGTGCATCAGTATCTTTTTTTTCTCAGTGGAAGACTTACAGAGAATTACTAACACCGGCAGGAGAAAGCAAATTTCAAACAGATGATGCAAGGCTTATTTTTGAACAATATATGTTCCTTGAAAAAGAAAATAGAGGGACAATTCTGTTGTGCAATTTATAGGCCTACTGCAAAATATTCAAATGAGCACACACTAAGCTAATCAGAGATGTATTTCAGTTGGTTTCTTTTGTGTCCCATAGCCATTTATTCGGCGTGTGATTCGCTGGCGGCCTGATGCAGCCTCTGGCTCATTCTTTGCTCGAGACAATACAGCTAACTTTCTGTACTGGTGCTGTAAAATTGGAGTGGAGCAATCACACCTGTTTGAATCTGAAGATCTTGGTGAGTATTCAAATCAGCATCTTATCATGAGATGTTCAAATGTTTTTGTTGCATATAAAAGTGGCATGTGCTTATAAGTCTGTGAGGTGATTCACCAACAATCCTGAAAAATTTGACCGTGGACTCATTTTAAGCACAGAAAGATCTATGTTTCCCTTGTTCATTTTTACACTTATGAGATCATTAAGTGAGATGTCCAGTTACAATAAGCCTTACTTTCGGTCTATGCAGGCTTTTGTCCTGTGGGGCTGTTGCTCTAGAGAACTGCTGAATAGACAAGCAGTATCAATATCTGTGTCACTCCACTGTTCACTGCGTCACACCCTTGGCCCCTGCTGTCCATCACCGTGTGATGAATAATGGAGAGAAAGAGAAGGAAATAGAAATGAAAGGACAGTAGGTCAGGGGGAAAATGGGGAAGATACAATAAAAAATACAATGCAATCATAGATAAAATGAAGGTTTATTTGGATAGATAAAATAATGTAGCATTCAAGAATGAGATAATGTTCAATCACTGTTATAAAAAAAACAAAACCCTTTTATCAGTCTTCTAGTTTTGGTAGGTTTACAGGTTTATAGGTCATATTACATTAAGAAGGGGCTGAAATACTATAGTCTTAGAACCCGGGGGACATTTGCAATGACAGAACCAGTGTTGATTTAACTTTGTGTCTGTACTTTTCAAAGAGTCCCATAGTTGACTTTTATATACAGTATGCACATGCCTGACTGTTGAAATGGATTTCATGAACTGTTTGACATAAATGAACATTCTATGTTTATTTTAAACTTCAAACCGGTCTACAGTCATACCTTCTTATTAATCATAGCTTTCAAAATGGGGCTCTGTTGGATTTATCCATTGTTTCTTTGTTTTCATAAGGATTCACACATTCAAATCTTGTCAGAGTGTAAGGGAGACAGATTTCTGTTTTTGTTCTTGATGATACAAGTTTCAACACCCTTTTTATCCCCCAAATTAGCGCCTTTGTGTTTTCCACTTTTCTACTGCACAACAAAGATATCACTATTGTCTGTGCAAAGTTTGACTACAGAGTTTGTTTTGTGTCTGCATTGCAAAGGCTCATAGGTTGGGAAGCTCATGCAAACTTTTAATGTAATGCAAACTTTTAAAATCTTTTAATGACTTTATGTTGTCTTTATGGCTGTTTTTAGTTTAGAGGATGAAAATCCTCTGCAGTTTTTAGTATGACTAGTACCTCATTAAGACAAGTCATAGCCTTTTTACTCAGTATTTGTGGCTTGTTTACCAGTAAAAATATCTAAACATCCTAAAGATAATTAGTTTTCAGAAAATTAAACCAAATTTACTGGAGAAAATCCTTTGCTAATTGGATAAGAAAAATAAATAATAAATAATACATTTTTAATAAAATAAGAAATAATAAAATAATAAAAAATAAATGTTTTTTTCTTGTTTTAAACATAAAAGTAATAATAATGATAATAATAATAATAATAATAATAATTATTATTATTATTATTATTATTATTATTTGTAAAAAAAATAACTTTTGTCAATGAAAATTGGTCTTGTTTTGAGAGTGTTTAGATATTTTAATATATATATATATATATATATATATATATATATATATATATTTTTTTTTTTTTTTCAAAACACAAAGTAAGAAAAAGATTTTCCTTAGTAAGACTCTGGATTCAAACCTGAGGTTCCCTAACAGTCATCTTCATTCACTTTACAGGGTTATAATGCTGTTATTTGAGAATGTTTGAAAACAAATTCCTGTCATGAAAACAAATTCCTCGTATGTGTAAACATACCTGGCAATAAAGCTCATTCTGACTCTGATTCTGATTCTGATTCTGATTCTGATGTTTAATGTTATTTAGTTGAATAGACATATCAAATATCTTTTTGCTTAGGGAGTCTTTGCATGTGTCCATCAAAGCCCTTGTCTTTTGTCCATTGTTACGCCCAGGGTACAGTATACAGTATGTTTGAGCTGACATCATAGGCCTCTGAGGATTTTGTTGTATGAATGACAATATATGTGTTTCACCAGTTCTTCAGAAGCATCCCAGGGATGTGTGCTTGTGTCTCATGCAACTTGCGAGAATTGCTTCGAGGTGAGTTCCTTTGATCCTTTAAAGTTGTTTATATCACGTCATCATCCTATAACTATCTGTCAGTCAGAGCTGAATAAACGTTCCCCCTCAGGTATGGCATTGAGCCGCCTGCGCTGGTCAAGCTTGAGAGAGAGATTGAGAAAAACAAAGATGAGTCTTTATCACCATCCATGTTCTTCGCCTCACCTCTGCCGTCTCCCTCCACCCCACCTGTTTTTTTCCCTCCTGATCCAGAGCCCCCTCCAGTCTCAACCCCCTCTTCCATCTCTCCTCCAGACCCCTCTCCCTCTCCTCCTCTGGCCCCTACCCCTCCCCCAGAGCCCACGTCCATCTTCTCTGACTCAAACTCCCTGTCAGAACCTCAGCAAACTTCACCAACTACACCGTCACCCATCAGGACACCCGTCAAATCACCATCAAACGGCCTTGTGAAGACTAGTGGGAAAAAGAGTAGCGGTAACCTGCTGGATGAGATTGTGAGTGTTTTTCAAGTCATACACTGTATGCGGTTTCCCAATCTTTAGCGTACTGGTGCATGACCTCACGCTCATAATCAAAAGCATGTTTTCTTTGTTGCTTTGTTTCAGGTGAGGCAGATATCAGAGGATCCACCATGCAAATGTCCAGTCAAATTCTGCGTTGAGAATCAGCCAAAAGGCCATTATCGTGTTGGAGACAAAGTCCTCTATGTCAGGGTATGTAATGCTCTTTCCACCGCAGATTGCCTTTTTTCTTTAGCTGAAGGGAAATGTTATTTGATATTTATTATTGCCCACATTTGTATGGTTTGCTTTTAAAGATATGAAGCGATGTGTAAAATCATGTTTCATTGTTTGTTATAAGCATCAATGTGTCAACAAGCTCTGCCGTGCTTTCAATGTTTCTTTAGAAGAACAAATGTTAGTTTTGAACCTGAGAGAACACAGTACTTAGTCAAGGCAATGCCTCATGGGAGCTGGTGTTGCCTGGCAACATGAAGAAAAGGTTCACACCTTTGAATAGGGAAAAAGGAGGTTCAGACTAACAAATGTCTAGGATCAGGGCTGGAAAGTCTGTTCGTACTGAAACAGAACACAAATAATGCACAAGAAACAACAGAATAATAAAATGCTTTGTCATACTGAAAAAACACATACAATGTTGTTTATATTAAAACAAGGTGCCTTCAAGCTCATGTATGATATTTTGTTAAACCTTTAAAGAGGAAAATGCACCTAAACCCTACAGTGGAATTGTTAACAGATTTACAACTTTGTTTCATTTGTTACAAACTCATGCTTAATTGAGCATATTGGAATACACTTACATTATGTAACACACTATTTGTCTTTACTGTCACATTAATAGCCATCAAGAAGTCAATACCTGTGTGTAGTCTCTCTAATGTGTCTTGTGTGTAATCTGATGATTCTATTCAGCAACCAATGATTGGGGTTCATCTGAAGCAACAAGAGTTACAAGGCACCTTTTTAGATTAGATCTGTACTTTCATGATCACAAAATTTGTCATACAAGCAGAATTCATCTATATGCTGGTTACTGATCAAGTCATTAGCAGTGTGAACGTATTCAGAGACTTACAGCCACGCTTTTGTTGGCTCCACCCCTCCCTTTTATGATTTTTTCAATCAGACAAATCCTTCAGGGCAACAGTATGTGTGGCTGAGGAAGAAAAGCAGCTGCTTTCTGTCAGAGATCCAATTAGAGAGAGAAGCTTACTGTAGCACTCAAAGAGAAAGAGAAGGAGAGCTTTTAATATCATTTCTCATGTTTTTTCCCCGCTCACTTTTGTTGTGAGCTAAAATGAAAGAGAAGGAAGATCCATTAGATCATCACAATGGCTGAGCTGTGTAGCAGAAGGGGTGAAGAATTGGTGAATCATTAAGAAATACGATTCATGCTATGTCTGTCATTAACAGGGATGCTAATGGGATCATGAATACGTCTCTCTTTAGCTATGACTTGAAAGCACAATTCCATTTTAACGCTGACTGTGGAAAGCTGTTTACCTTTATCTGACAAAACTCTCCTTTTTATGGACCCCCACAAAACTAATACAAGTGTCAGTCACACCATTTTATAGCACTTTTTATACATTCATGTATTTTTGGTATACTCAAGTTTATCTTGCATCTTTAACTTCAGTAATTAAGCACATTCACCATTCATTGTTGCTACACAAAAGGCAAATTAAGGGTAAGATGTGGATCTCATCCAGGTGGATCGAGGGGGAAGCAGAAAGCAAAACAGACCCACAAGGCCCTGGTGGTCTTGGTTATTTATATATTTATTTTTTATTTTTTGGTGTGTCTATAACTGTTTGATGTGCTTTATATAGCGTTTCCTGTGTGTACAAATTACAGGTAATCCATCTCAACCATGTCTTTTACCATAAATGCTGCACTTCACTAATATAAATGTGTGTATATAATAATATAAATTTTTTTTAGAAGGCTACACATACTAGCAGGTTTGAACAGCTCTATCCTACCCCGTGGATGTATACTCGAATAAGGATAGAAAAGCTACAGTCTACCATCTAGCGGTCAGTTTGTTAACAACAGCAGGGGCGGATTAGACTCTTTCACATTAATTTTTCAGTAGAGGAAAAAAGTGACCGAAAAAGACTACAATCAATTTCGCAGTCATCATATATAAATGTGAACGAGATGAGAGACTGAATGAGCGCTGTAAATGCGAATAATGCGGAATGAGACTGGAATTTGACCACACAGGTTATAGCATTTAAATAACGCGTAATGTAACAATACTGCCCACTCCGTTCTATTATTGTATCACTGAATTAGTGCGTAACGTATACTTTCATTCTGCACTGCCGACTTTTTTATTTACGTACAAGTCAAATTCGATAAAGGTTTGACTGACGCGGGGTCTTCTTAAACAGACTCCCCCTCCTGCGCGGCTCTCTGGTGTATTAGTTAATTCCCTCAGCTCCTCTGTCTGCCCTGACATTTTAATCTGCTTGGAAACAGCTGAGACTGATCAAACCGCATGGTAATTAGAATTACCCTGCTTGGCAAACGTGCGCGAGCGTGTATATATCCCTCTATTAGGATGCATCAAGCTAAAGGGGTTTGGAGGGGTTTGGAGGGGTGGGAGGTGCAGAACATATAAATCTGGTTGTATTACCAGCAGCTTAACAGCTTTGTAATGAGAGGGTCAAGACTGATAAGGTGGAGGGGAGGAGGGAATAGATGACTGTCGGTGCCTCAGGGAACAGAGACATTTCTCAGGAGACGTGACCCTTCCTGTGCTCTCGTTTTCAGTTTCAATGCATTTCTATTTCGTGTTTCTTGTTCTTGCTTGGGAGTCGTTGGCGTGGCAGCGGGCGAGCTTCACGCCACGCGCCGTAGGTGTGTGTGTGTGTGTGTGTGTGTGTTTGAAAAGCGAGTGTGTGTGGATTTGTCCTGCGCTGGTGCTCAGCTGGTGTCGTGAGGTGGTGTTTCATTAGGCTTAATGAGATTTTAACAGCCCAGTGTCGGTGTTGCAAAACCCTTCCCTAAGAAAATCTCTAGAACCACCCTCAAAAGTCTCCATTTTTCACAAAAAGTCGCCAAATATGAAAAGAAAGTAAACACAGGTAAATTTGTTAAAGGTAAAGGAAAGTATATATATATATATATATATATATATATATATATATATATATATATATACTTTAGATATGATGACAGTATAAAAAATATAACAAAAGATGAAGTATAACAAAAACATTCCGAAGTGAAATTAGGAAATGCTTACTTGTAACTCTACACAACACAATTGAATCAGTAAATTCTTCCTGTGATCTGCAAGCACATCAAACATGATGGAAATGATATAAAGACACATAATGTTGGTCATTTGTTTCATGTGTCACCAAAGTGCATCCCTGTCCTGCTCAAATACAACAGATAAGAGATGATTCTCCAAAAACAAAACCTTATTCATACAAACTTACTTCAGTCAACACACTCTATTACTACAAAGTGCGTGCAAAATGTTTTTTTGAGATCTGACTTCTTAGCATTTAGTATGACTTTGCAGTATTTGCAAAAAGCTTTTGATGTATTTCCCATAATAGGCTGAAGGCAGTTCTTGCAAGCAGCAATTTCTAAAGTGCTGCTCATATTTTTTCTTCGCCATCTTGATGCTTATAATGAAATGGTGGTGTGTGTCATCATATCTGAATGGCAGGCGTACTGATGTGTGTTCACTGCGCAGACTCATTGGCATGATTGAGAGCAAACGTGAGAGGTCATGGGCCTATGGCAGAGTGTGGCCAAGTAAAAATAAAAAATCTCCAAAAAATCACTATTTTTATTTAAATATAGCTAAAATAGCTCCTTGTCGCAAAAAAAAATCAATAAAAGTCACAGCAACAATGAGAAAGTAGCTAAATTTGGCGACAAAATCTCCAAATTGGCAACACTGCCCAGTGTCTCTCTCCTCTCTCTTTCTCTATCTCTCTTTCTCTTTCTCTTTCTCTCTCTCTCTCTCTCTCTCTCTCTCTCTCTACTGGCTGGGATCATTTGCCTTTCATCGGATCTGCCGCATATTAGATGTAGACTTTGAATATTTTATGAGGGAGTTTAAAACTCCAAGCGTTTTATATACATGGGTGTTTCCTAACTTTTCTTTAAAGGAGTAGTTCACTTTCAGAACAAAAAATAACAGATAATGTACTCACCCCCTTGTCATCCAAGATGTCCATGTCTTTCTTTCTTCAGTTGTAAAGAAATTGTTTTTTGAGGAAAACATTTCAGCATTTCTCTCCATATAATGGACTTCTATGGTGCCCCCGAGTTTGAACTTTTAAAATGCAGTTGAAATGCAGCTTCAAAGGGCTCTAAATGATCCCAGCCGAGGAAAAATTGTCTTATCTAGTGAAACGATCATTTATTTTCTAAAAAAAAATTACAATTTATATACTTTTTATCCTCAAAAGCTGGTCTTGTCTAGCTCTGCGTGAACTGTTTTCCGGTTCAAGACAGTTAGGGTATGTCAAAAAACTCCCATCTCATTTTCTCCTCCAGCTTCAGAATCACCCTACATCGCTGTTTTACCTTTTTTTGTAAAGGCCGTTTGTCCTTCTTTTTGTAAACACTGGGTACTTCTTCAGCGATGTAGGACGATTTAGGAACGCTAGACAAGACGAGCGTTTGAGGTTAAAAAGTATATAAATTGCAATTTCTTTAAAAAAAAAATAACCGATCGTTTCGCTAGATAAGACCCTTCTTCCTCGGTTTAGAGCCTTTTGAAGCTGCATTTAAACTGCATTTTGGAAGTTCAAACTTGGGGGCACCATAGATGTCCATTATATGGAGAGAAATGCTGAAATGTTTTCCTCAAAAAACATAATTTCTTTATGAATGAAGAAAGAAAGACATGAACATCTTGGATGACAAGGGGGTGAGTACATTATCTGTAAATTTTTGTTCTGAAAGTGAACTACTCCTTTAAAGGGGTTGGTGTTTCATGAGACTAACAGATTTACACCTTGAAAATTGTTATTTGATGTTTGTATTGCTACCTTTCAAATGTCTTTTATGTGTACATTTTCTTTTATCCTTTTTTAAACTATGAATATTCATCATTAAATATATATGTTTACATGTACATTTCATATTTTATGCTGAATTTTCATAGACATGTTTAAAAAGATAATCTAAACATCGGAAATCATTTCAGTATTTGTTTTGTGGAAATTATTTACACAAATTCAAATAATTAAAATACTACAATGAACCACAATGAACAATTTTGCCCTTATACATTTTTCTCAGAAGTTAGCATAGTTACTGTATTTATGAAGGAAACAACAGTATCAGTGAGGAGCATCAAATGTTTTATAGATGTAATGAAGAAAACAATAAAAAAAAAAAAAGTAAATATCACTCATGGCCACATTTTTTTATTGTATGTGATTTGCAATATTTTTTTGGTAAAAACAAAGGAATCTGACACTTTTTTTTTTTTTAAGTAATTTCCTTCATCATAAATTTCACTGTAGAAATTATATTAAACACAATACTTGATTTGAGCTGTGATGGAGGACATTCTCTCTTGTGCTTTCTCACTTTTACAGATGCTGAATGATAAACATGCTATGGTTCGTGTTGGTGGTGGTTGGGAGACCTTTGGTACTTACTTGTCAAAGCATGACCCGTGTAAGATGACTGAGATCACTCGGCCTGGATCCAAAACCTGCAAGCCTAACGGCAGGTCCCCAGTCAAGAGAGAGCTGTCCCGGGACAGTTATCTGGTCGTAGGTACTCATTCCCGCTTCAAGAAGTGATCTGACTCGGTAACTGCTACTTCTGTTAAATCAACAGCACCAGCAGGTTGATTTTTTTTCTAGGAGGGAAGCAGCCCAGGTGGCTTGATCTTTTTTTGTTTTCCTGTAATGTTGTAATTCTTCAGGGCAGTGGTCTTCAACCTTTTGGGTTGTGACTCAAAAGTGTGTCACAGGTCTCTTCTGATAGGGTCTCGGACAGCTTATCAACTTATAAAGAGGACAAGAATGCTTTTGAAAAAAAATCGAAAAAGGGAGAAAACAAAAACAAAACTATGCAGGCTGAAAGAAAATTGCTTACATATTCAGCCCAAGGCATGTTAATGTTGCATATTGATGAATCTATACAGTACATGATTATATTAATACATTTCAATGTTTAAGTTTATTTTTAAAGAACGTTCTCTTTATTTTTGTATGATACACAATTTTGATAATGTGCTGGGTCACCATTTGATGTCCAATGTAAAATCTCACCTGACACAAAAGAATATTGACCCATCTGTTTTTTATATAGAGTATCTCATATCTCCCGGGTTTGGTATACAGATATTAAGACTTTTTCATCTCCCTCTGTCTTTACGTTAAATTTTAAAGGCATTAAGGGCAGGATCTCTGTTGAAACATTTACTGGGAAGCCGATATTGATTTAATTTCTTTTTATTTTATTGTAACCTTTAATTCTGATATATGGGTGTTGTATGCTGACTATTTACTTTACTTTGTAAAGACTTTACAAAGACATTTATGTGATGTATTCTGAGGGTTTAAAGTGAACATGTTCTACAAAGATCCTCTAGGTGGTGCCCTATTTCAAATTATTAACTATTTCAGTACTACACGTGGCATTACTGCAACATTGCTTTTCTATGTAGAAATTTCTCTAGAATACTGTGAACTTATAGCTATGCAGTATAGTAAGTGTATTAAACATGACCCACTGCCTCATATGCTTCTATTCATGTACTCAGGATAATTATTATTGTAATTTTTTACACCGAGCATGTACTTCGCTCATTTTGCAATTAGGTCAAACTGAAGCCCAGGTGGGCTATCACATTCAAAACTATTTTAATAAAAAAGCGGTATGAAATATAAATGAAAAGTACTTCATGATGAAATGCTACTAACATTTTATTTCATAAAATAAAAGTCATTTAAAAAAATTGACAATCTAAAATACACTGAAATTAATCAATATGACAGCATGCGAGACAATGATACTTGTTTTCTCCAGCTGTAGTTATGAAATGAACCAGTAAAAACAGTTCATACCCAAAAATAAATAAAAAAGTGGTGCTACTTCAGCTGCCAAAGAAAATGGCAACTTTTTTACAAATGTCTTTCATATCTCCCCATAAATGACAAAACACCTGAAGCGGCTTTTATTAGAAAAGCATTTTTCCCCACATTGTTCTTGTGCTCTTTTTTAATCCTGTCTAAAACATTCACATTTTCAGACTTTTAACACAAATCTTTTCCCAAGTGGGGTTTATTACTTCTTGCCACTATATTTTCAGTCAACACCTGATCTGCAGTTCATCAGAAAGGTCACACTCAATACAACACTTTCCTATAAACCTAAAGGGATTTGTTCTTTTGGCTTTGTTCGTTTTATGTCTATGACGTAAATGTTTGTGCCAGTCAGGTGTAAGCTTTTCCCTAAAATGACAATTCACAAACACATTCCTATTTCCCAAAATGTACACTCGGAATACATCCACAGTATTTGCCGTCCTTAAAGTCTTATATTATCTTTTGCGTTTCATCCCACTGTGAATATCAACATCAGTATACTGTGCTCAAGAATTGATCTGGGTTCTGTGGAGGTCTATGAGACTATGAATATACATTTGGCAAAGACATGTGAGGCGTTGGTAAATGATTTATGGTAACTGTGCTTTTAAATAATATATATAAATAATATCCATCGGTGAGAGAAGAATCAATATGAATTATTCATGGTAATGTAGAAACACTCACTTAAAAAAAAAGATATTACTAGATTATTACTTGAATAAAACCTCCAGGCCTGTTGGGGTTTTTAAAATATTGTTTGGTTGGAGTCATCTAAGTACAAACATTACATGATGTAAACATTATAGCTTGTTGTGTCTCATGTATTGTACCAGTCCATCATCTGTACATTACGCTTTTCTGTATTTTCACTTTTTGTGGCTAAACAACACTGAATTTCCTTCAAAATCTTCAACTTGCATGTGCTTTGACTGTATCTTGACTATTCAGCAACATTCAGTTGTGGTTGGAAGGTGCTGAGCTCTCGTATATCTCTGATTCTAAACATGTTGTGCTCATAACAGCAATAAGGCTTAATGAGAAATGATGTTCAGAATACCCCCACAAACATTTTCATTAAGTTGGTAATTCACATGCCATTTAGGAAAACATTTGGTCAGATTCCTCAAAACAGCTAGCCATGTCACCGATCGTTACAGTCATAACAAAGAGTGAAAAGGCTCCATTTGTATCCCAAGCATAATTTCATACAAATAGACCTGAAATCTAGACAAAACAAAGTATTTTTACACATACAGACTCTTTGAGGCCTTGGGAAATGTGCTTCTCAAAGCTCGAACGACTGAAATACTTTTATCACTCCCCTCTTCGCTCCGGACTTACAGTCTTCCACACCATCAGTCAGCTATAAGAAAAACCGTGGATTTATTTGTCCTCTTGATGTCTTTGAAAAGATTTCTCCGCAGTTGTGTGATTTTGAAAAGAGAGCACCATTTTATCCTCTTGGAAAGAAGACAGTCGTCTCCAGCTCGCTTCTCCGTCACGAAGCAGAGCAGTGAACATTTTCGTTGGGTTTTTTTTTTTTTTTGTGCCACAAAGAACCAGAGTGAGACATGTGAGACGGTGGAAGATGCTCGGTGGTCTGTGCTTGTGTCTCCATTTGACTTTATCAGCAGGCCATTTACAGACTTTAACCTTTTAAACAAATGGACGGTGTACACAAGTTGTGTTGACAACGGTGATCAACAAGAGCCCGAGAACCACTGGAGTCATATGAACAGGAAAAGAGGAATGATCCAGTCAATATACTGCATGATGATGAATAGGCCAGACGCTTTGTCCTTACGTAGACGCTGTATACATGTTGTGAGAACGTTGCTGCAGTGTTGCTCCAGAAGTCTCTGATCACACAGTCCCATTTTCGTGCCGGGACTTGTGGACTGTGGTGCGGGCCAAGGGGCTGCTTAAAGAAGGGGCCAGCGTGCATAAGAAACCAGCCAGCAGGGTGAGACCCAGTCCGCCCCAGGCACAGAACATGGACCAGCCATACCCATGACTGATGTCCTCTGGAAGGCCGTACAGGTAACGTGGGTAACGCGACAACTCGAAGTTAATGCCCGCCACACACGTACAAAGGGAGATAATACAGCAGGTTCCTGTCAGAGGGGGAATTACTCAAGATGTATCATCAAACATTCATGAAACACCCTTTCCTTTTAGATCACAAATATAGGATGCAAAGCTTTTGATTTATTTTCAAAGCACCTTGTTGAAGGGGAAAAAATAGCCACTAGGTGGCGACAAAATTGAGTAGTAGAGTTATTCTGCTTCTTTCTCTTTCACACATGCGCACACTCTGTCTCTTACCGCCCATGAGGAAGAGTAGTCCAGCTACATACTGCATGAGATCATGTTGTTGACAGCATCCAAGAACACCGATGATCCAGCCAAAAAGGATGATAGAGACAGCCATGCCCACAAAACCTGCTGTCATCCTCCGCAGATCTGCAGCACAAAACACCAACAATTATGCCCCATTTGTTACCATTCAGGGCTTGTAAGCATCTAGTGATGACTTCTATTGCATGTTAAATATTTACTTTTGCATTCTCAATGCTTTTCTTTTATTCATCAAGGTCTTATATCATTTCACATACTAATAAAGGCAATAATGAAACAAATACAGCAGAATTTTGCCAACAAAGCAACCAATTACTACTGTACTATTATTATAGCTTATAAAATAAAAAATAAAAAGCACATTTCAGAGCACATAATTTTGGCCACACAAGGCCAGGTAAATTATTTATTTGAAAAAAGGGTAGGGAAATAATAATCAATGATAAAAGATCAGTTTTCTATGCATATTACTAAATATTATTACTATACCTTATCTTAAGCAAAGTATTTTGTATATTCACTACCATTATTATTATACCTTATTTAAAAAAAAAAAAAACATTAAAAAGCACATTTCAAAGCACATCATTTTGGCAACACAAGGCCAGGTAAATTATTGACTTAAGAAAAAAGGGAGGGAAATAATAATCAATGATAAAAGATAATTTTTCTGTGCATATTACTGCTGTGCATTTTATGCCTTATCTTGAATGAAGTATTTTGTCTAATCACTAGCAAAAATAACATTTCTTATTACTGATGCTGAAAACAGTTGAGGTGATTAAATTTTTTTGTGGAATCTGTGATACAATTTTAAGCATTCTGGATGAACAGGAAGTTCAAAATAATAGCATTTATTTAAAAAATGAAATCTACTAGAACTTTATAAATGTCTTTAATGTCACTTTAATCATTTAATTCATCCTTAACAATAAAAAGTAATAATTTCTTCAAAAAAAAAAAAAAAAAAAGGAAGAAGAACAAAAAGGTAGGGATTAATTATCAAACCAAAACAAGAGGAGGGAAATATTTTTGTTGAAATAATGAATCTTTTTTTTATTGTAGGCAGTGACTGAATATGTCAATGTCTTGTATATGTCCTCTGTAGGGTCATGGGCAAAAGTATCATATTTTACCAAAATATTTCTACAACTAGGAAAGGATCAATTACAGTCTTTTCTAAGTAAAATGTGTTTCATAAATATTGCATTGAAACAAGCACATCACTGACACAATTGTTTATGCAATAATGAACGGCTCAAACCCCAAGACATGAATTTTGTAAATCTGAGACATGTAAAAAGAGACTGTCAGACTCACGCAGGGCATGCCACTCATCTTGCCGGATGGTCTTGGTGATGTTGACAGGAAGGTTTCGAGGCAGGATTGAAGAGGTGTAATGATATTTCACAGGGGTGCATCTCTGAATCAACCCTATTTGAACAAAACAATGAATCAAACATTACACAGAAGTATACACTTTAATGACATTTATAGTGACTGTTTAGGAAAAGCAAATCAGCCCGAGGCTTTAATCTCCTGAGGAACAGCAGGTCTGTTGTGATCACAAAAGGCCACAAGAGGCCCATGCTTGTATTCATTTTAATTAAACTATTTCCTGGAGAGCAATTAGGCACATATGATCAAATGCACAGGGTCATTAATGTCATAGTTGCATTTCATATTGATTTTATTTCCATGTAATTAAAGCATCAGGCTGTAAAAACAAACCTATTCATTTAAATGTTTAATACTGTCTATAAATCCCTTAGTATTTAAGAATACCTGGACTACACTAATGTCACTGAAATAAAGCCTATGGCTGCAAAACTACTATTTTTAAAGGAAAGAGTTATGTTTGTTTAGTAATTCCTAAATAGTATAACATTACATACTATTTTTATTAAAGACGAGCACTTGGTTGGCACTGTAAGATTCTGCGTCATCACAAATGACATAAGTGTGAGTGTGTTGTGTGTGTATAGTGCTGATTGCCTTCCTCTCTGTTGAGAATCTTATGAATCCTGAATAGGTGAGTGTAAACCTCAGAATAATTAACTTGCACTTCATGAAGCTGGAAACGGTCTACAGTCATTTTCTTTCATAAGGTTTCCTCCTTCTGGACATAAAACAGGCTTAATCGGGTAAAAATTCAAATCTTTATCAGAGAAACCTCAAAATGTAAATCAGATAGCATGAAATGCTGCAAATACGTTTCAATCGCCACAGGCTACGCAGGGTTTTTCAAGGTAAACTTTGTGTTCTTTTCCCCCACATCGACATTATTTTTAGCTTTCATCCAGCTGATGATCTGGTCTGGGATTGATTTGCATAAATCAGAGCAGGCATTCATGTTCTATTCATAAGTGTTGCAACGTGCGTAGTATGGTTTGACACTCTTCCAGTTGTTAGGAGATGGTGATAAAAGACATGGAGTGGGTTTCTGTTTGGATGCCTCTATATCGCTTAATGTTTTAGCTCTGTTGCAGTATATAGTTGTAATTGCCTCTTTGGTGACAGGGGAAACTTTCTCAGACAACATTTATTTCAGATTCCTATGGAAGCCCTTTTCTGCCATGGAATAGAAAAATAAAAATTAAATAGGTAATTGCAACTTTTTATTTCACAATTAAGAGTTTATATTACACTATTCAGACTTTTTTCAGATTTTTTTTTTATAATTAGAGATATAAAGTCAGAATTGCGAGATGTAAACGCAATTGCAAGAAAAAAGTAGCAATTACCTTATTTTTTACTCCATGGTGGAAATGTCTGAATTGTGAAATATAAACTAAGACTTGTGAGATTCAAACTTGGAATTGTCAGAGTTGCAAGAAACTAAGTCTGAATTATGAGATAAAAATTACTTTTATTTATTTATTTTTATTTTATTTTAGCAGAAATATGCTTCCATAGATTTCCAACAATAAACTTTTATTTTGAATACTTTCAAATTTTCTATATATTGTAACTCACACTGTAAAACCTAATTTGTTGACAGAACTTAAAATTGGAAGTAAGCTTTGGAGCACAAAGAAAAGTGTTAACTATACATATTTCCAGTAAATCTACTCAAACAGACAGAAAATGTAAAATGAATGTCAGTAATAAACGTCAAACCCCAACAAGTTTCCCAAATCATTTCTCAAAATTAATATGAGTATGTGCAATGTTACATAAAGGTTAGCATGGCCAGATGGGTCAAACTGAGACTGGAGTTTTCTACCTTAGAATTTAGAATTATTAATATTTCAAACTGCTCCTTCAAAAGCAAAAGCTGGATTGAATAGAACATAAACATCTTTTGTAAACAAACTTTTAAATGGTTAAATTATACAAGAACTAAAAAACAAGTGATAAAAAAGTGATTATATCATATTTGTAAAAATCTACTAACTTTGACAATTAAGTCAAAAAGGATTTCACATTTTAGTGGCTGACATAAACACAGCCTTTATTATGCTGAAAATAGACTGAGAACATGTGGTTTTGTCTGAGACCATAAGCCAAGAACCAGATCCAGACCAAGGACACTGAGTAACAATAGGTCTCCAATCTCAAATCAAACTCTAACATATAAGTGCAACCTGAAGGACATTAGGAAACTTCTGCTGGGAGCTAATCTAGGATGATATTAATCGCCTGTTTACACTTCACTAGCAATCGTATTCTTCTAAGAGTTTTGATGATGCAGAAACTTGCTTTCAGCAACATCACTCAACTGAATGACTAAAACACAACAAATTGGTTCTCATAGCCCATCAGAGCATGACCACATCCTGCTACATCAAAACGCCTAGTTTAAACATGATTTATTCACCACAGAATATAAAGCACAAATGCTGCACTTGAGTGTGTAAAACCGGTTTACTGGATTCTCTGGCATTAGAAGCATGTTGGGTCAAAGGCTGAGATAGATATTTTCTGGATTAGACAAAACAAGAGAGAAGATGAGAGGTCAAGGATAAAGAAAAGCTGCCATTTAATTACAGATTTTACAGAAACTGGACTGTGTTAAATTGATTTTTTTGAAGTATTTTCTATAAAGACAAAAAGGCACAAAAGGCATGGAGTTTGTTGCTGTACAGATCTGTGGTGAATTGATTTGTACAGACCCTGTGCGTGAGCTGAGCAGTTCTGCCATGTTTATCATATCTATGTGTCAAATATATTGTGACAGCTTGTTCTATGTCATAATCACAAACAGACACATCAAAGGTTGGGAATCTGTCACAAAGACACTTTGCACAACTGTTCATCCTCTGCTGAAGAAAAAGCATGTATTTTCACTCTTATTTGTCTAAACAATGAAAAACACAAAAGAATATCTGTGATCTGATGGAAACTACAAAGAGACTTCAAAATTAATTGGTGAACTAAAGTTACAACAAAAGAAAAGAAAAGAATACCCTGCAGATCAGAGTTTAAAAAAACATATCAAATTTGCACAGCACATTTTATTGATGTTGTGACATTTTATTGTGATAAATTACTCTTTAAAGATACTAAACATTTAGTCTCATTCAGCTTTTTAAAGCATTTTGATATGTTTAAAGCATTTTAAATTTGGATAAAAGGACACACGGTGTACTATATTCATTGGATTTAGTCGGAACTGTTCCAGTTCTCTAAGGATCACAGTCGGTTTGCTTTCGTGGATTTACAGTTCTCAGTTATTATTATTATTTTTAACTGTAAGGACAAGTAAACATCTATTTTGTACTGTTTTTAAATTTAGGACCAAATATATTCATTTGGGATAATCAAGAACGATGTTCTGGCTTCTTTATGTGAACACAAAGATTACTGTGTTGATAATGAAGGGTTGGTGAATAAACTGGACTATAAATGTGGAAGCGATGTATTCCTGGGTGTTGGCTCACAGTCTAACTGGAGTGGTTGCACACCATCACTACTTCATCATTCATGACATCTACAGAGACACTTAGGGTGACCTGGGAAAATCAATGAACAAATTATTGATGAAGATATGGTCGAGTGAGCAGTGTTCCTTCTCTTTGCAACCCAGCAGGAGAAATGGCTGCTGTAAAAGCTCACACTTAATATTTAAGGCCTGAGCATAATGTGGAATGAGATCTTTATCAAAGAATACTGTAGCAAATGGTAGAGACTAGGAGTGCTGTAAGCCTCTTATATATGAGATCAGTATTCATATGATGAGGGTAAGTAAAATCACTTTTGCTCAAGTTTAATCATCTCATGGATAATGTTATCTGATAAACTATATAGTCTAGGCATTCCTTATTTTAGTATTATCTGAGTAGGTCATAATTTGTTTTACAAAAGCCAATACTTGTATTCTCTGGTACTACATTTATATGCCATGCTTGAACAGAACATTTCACTGTCCTTCTGTAAAGATGGCTCATTTTGTTGTTTTCGTCAATCCTGAGCATTTAGATTACATGAGATTTAGAATACATACATTACATAACACATTTGGTTCTGTGTAAATGATTCAGCATCAGAGCAGCCTTAAACTTTGTCAGTGTCATCCCAGAATACATGAGTCAACGACAAGATGCTCTTTTAAAAAACAAACAACAAGAACAACAAAAATCCTGTATGCTCTTAAGTTCTGTGAGATGGTGCTTTGTGGTAGGAATAAAATAAACAGTGAAAACAGTGATCCAATACACACTCCAAAAAAACATAAAACGCCTTTATTCAACTGGCTAATTCATAATAGAAAACATTTTAAAAGAGAGGACAAATAAAGATCTGCAAACCCTCTTTTTGTTCAAATATCCCATTTAAAAATACATTAAAATGTGAATCATACAAAAAATAACTTTAGTTTATGATGAATATGCTTTTTATATTTCTTTTTTTTTTTTTTGGAGCTTAAAGTCAAAAACATCTAGGTGGTGTAACTTAAGAGATTGAAAAAAGTTTTCTTTTAAAATATTATTTATATTATTAAAAAAGGACTAAATCTGTCAAATCAGTGTGGTGTAAACAACATTCAAGTTTCCATATCTCTTCTTTTAAATCGCTTTTTTTATCATCTCAGACATCCTTATTTGTCATTGATCCATCAAAGCATTTATATAGCAATGCAGAATTAAATAGTCTGTAAGTGCACGTTTTCGTGGCATATAAGCAACTATCTGTGCCGTCTTCACTGATGACACAGGTACAGGCTAAATTCAGCACCTCGGATAGCGACATGGATCTGATTCAGGCCTTCCACATTTCCCGTTTACTATTGACATCGCTTTTCAACTAAACTTAACATAATTTAATAAAGGAGATGACACTAAACTGAGGTTAATGCCATGTAGGCATGGTGAAAACAGGAAGAACCAACCTAACCCTATGGCCAAGTGCAATGATAACAGTCAGGAAAAATGATCGTGGGAACTTCACCCCTGGATGAACACGCGCGTCCGTTCGCTTCAAAACAAAACGGCCTGGACCGAGGCTCTAGTGATCGACAAAGCACCTCCAAACAGAAAGCATCTCACCTTTGTAAATGAGATCCTCGGTCTCCAGGTCAAAGCCCTCGCGGTGGCACTTTCTCCACAGACCGGAGATCGTGGAATTGAACTGGCGGCTGCAGTGAGACTCCATGGCCGTCGCCGAAGCTGGAGCGTGCCGCCTGACGCGCGCCTCCGTCGCTTTCCTCTCATAGCCCTTTGGAGGCATCTGGAGAGGCAAGTTGTGATTTGAGATGTAAATGTATCCGGGATCGTTACGCTTGTTTGCGTAGCTCTTACAGCGCTCGCGATGCCTCCGAGCATCCGTCTCGTACCAGTAATCGGTGCAGATGGCCATAGTCAACAAGACCATAGCGCAAAACGCCAAGAAAAGCCCCGCGCTGGTTAAAATCTTAATGGCGGCCATCTTCTCCCTTCGTTGGAGAACCCAGACAGACGCGCGGTCCTCCCTCGGCAGCCGTCGTGAAAGGAGAAACCAGAAAACACACCGGATCTCTAGCAGCTCTCGCACGCTGACATGACCAGGCGCGACTCCAGCTCGATGCGATCTATTGTTGCTGCGCGCCCGGACAGATGTGCTGCTTTTCCACCATCTGTTTTGCTTTTGAGTTGAGGAGAGGGGGAGAGATGGGAAGAGGAGATGAGAGGCGATGCGAGGACCAGTACTGAGTGAGTGGTGCTTGGTGTGAGTGCAATGCTCTCTCTTTCCTCTTGGGCCTCAGCGAACCGAGGAGAGACCAGTTAGGTGCCTCAGGAACACGAGGAATAAGTGATAAACATGAGAGGGTCATTTATTGATTACAAACTCCAGCACAGCGTCACAGATTCAACCAGCTGTTCAGATATTTCTTCAAGAGTACACTGTTTCCTATTAGTTCTCTTGCTCTCCTTAACATTTAAACATCTTTCATTATTATTAATGGGTGGGATGTTCTATGAAATGGATGGCTTTTTCATTTCACAAAGGTTAAGTACATTTTTTTAAAAGATTTTAAACATTCAGTATAACCTTTTTTACTTTATAAAAAGTGATTATCTTTATCCACTTATATCCATCAGCTGTTTACTTATATTTACAAATACCTGTATGTAATTAGAGCTGTAATTCATTTCTGTTGTTGCATGTATAATTACACTGTTGACACTACCCCTACCCCTAAACCTAACCAAAGCACCAAACCTGTCCCTAACCTTAATCAATAGCAGCAAAAGTGTTTTGCGATACAACATGAACATAAGTACATTTTACCAAATATTTAATCTTTTCTTAATACTTAAAGACACCTAATAGACAATGGGACCCCATCTGTTTTTTTCCAACTTATTTTTTACCCATCTTTTTATTATAAAGCATGTACATGATCTATAAGGTACATAAAACTTTGTTTTGTAAACAGAAGAAATATTTATTCCACAAATAAAAAACTGTCTTAGCTTTCAAAATCACTATTTTATATCTTTATTTCAAAATTCTGAAAGATAACAAGAAAATCTCCAAAAAAATAATCTTCAACAAATCAAATAAAATATAAGATAAAGTGCTAAAAAAGAGCAGTCATAACAGTACAAGAGAGTGGAGGCATAACCTGTGAACACAACTTCAAGTCTTTTAATTAAAATATTAGCAAATATGGGCCAAATACAGGTCAAAAAGCATTATGTTGACACAATTTAAAAAAAAGAACAAATGTCTATTATAAAACAGTAAAAATTTGTGTTAGCTATTCATTTTCTTACAAATATGTTCACGAGAGATACAATTTCAGATTACAACTTCAGCATCTCCCTTTCTTAAAGTTATATACACTATATTGCCAAAAGTATTGGGTCACCCCCTTCTAATGAACAGGTTTGACTACTTTAGTAATTTCCATGAGTACAAATCTTAATGTTTAAGCATGTAATAATATTCTAGGGAATTGTGTGCTTCTAATTTTAAAGCAACAGTTTGGACAGGACCCTTTTCTATTCTAACATGACAATGCCTCTGTGTATAAGGCACAGAGTGGAAGAACTTGACTGGTCTGCAGAAAGCCAAGTCCTAACCCAACCTGAACACCTCTGGTGTGACTTTAAATGCAGATCTTGAGCCAAAAACTCTTTACCAAACACCAATGACTTGTACATACACCATATGGACAAACGTATTGGGACACCCCCTTCTTTAGAACAGAAAAAGGCACTTCCAAAACTGTGGCAACAAAGATGGAAACATAATGCATGTATTTAAAAATTGTATTTCCATCTCTGTTGCAACAGTTTTGGAAATGTCTAAAATGACTGTACCCATATGTACAAGTCATTGGTTGGACTGTACCCATATGTACAAGTCAAACTGCTCAAAGGAAACTTCCAGAAGACAGCACAGTGTTCTGCCTACATACAGTAGACTTTGTCTTCTGAAACATTCCCAGCCCCAATAAATAAAACAGTAAATCTAACCCATACTAAAAGAACGGAGAAATTACTTGTTACTGTGCTATAACAAAACATTCATTTACACAGAAATCTAAAATTTGATAGAGATTTGCCCTTCCACATCACATCCGGGGGGCAAAATGTTTTACAGTTTAAAACTTTGCATCTGTCCTTTCCTTATATTCTTGACAGTCTTGTTATTTCAGCATTATTTTCCTTCACTGTTCCTCTCTATATCTCTCTCACCGGCTTCCCCATGATCAGGTGTACTCAACTCTTATATTAATATACTTGTGTGAACTGTAGCAGCACTAACTTGCCACCTGTCATCCATGGAGGTGGCCCACAGAGAAGGAGAGAAGCACTGAGAGCTTCAGGAGCGTGGGAGGTTCAGGTCAAGATACAGGAGAATAAATCACGTTAGTACAAGCAGCCGCACTTTAGGTAAAAGCGTTTTGAAGGACAAGACATAAAGACTTTCAAATATAAAAAGCGGCATATCATTGTCTAAAGTTCCAAGCAGTTTCCCACACACAGTGGGCTCTGTCAGGGCAGATGACAAAGGAAGACAACCCACAGGCTAGTCGTTATGGCAACAGTCCCTTGCCAAACCGACTGTGTTGAAATAGGACAAGTGTGAACACAAAATCAATACCACCCCCTGATTCCCATATGACATTTCAGACCCAGACTGTGCAGTAAAAATGTGCTTGTGACACGCATCTTGGCATAGCTGACACCGTTGCAGAAATGCTACTTTGAACAGATACAGAACTTGGAGAGGCAGGCAATACAAGCCATTTGTGAGTATGACATATCAAAATGCAAAGACCTTGCAGACTGGGACAAAACAGACCCCTAAGATGTGCAAATAAACCCCACACAGCTGTCATCCAAACTGCATCAGCATAGAGTAACAGTAGTGGAAAGCCAAAGCTTGTGGACACGTCACAGCACAGTCTAGGTTGTTAATGGTTAAACATGGTGGGGAGTGGGATCTCATGAGAGTCATTTGGCATAATGGTTCATCCGCATGGGCATGTAACAGCAAAGGAATAGGTGGTAATTTAGCAGGTCATGTGCAACATATGCTGAAAACATTGCACCCTCATTATTAAATGCCTTTTCCTACTCCAGGAAGGTACTGTATATGCAGTGTCATTCTGACACGAAAACCAGAACTGCTAAATGTCATTTAGAGTCCATTACCTCTAATTCAATAGAAAAGACCCATTACGATGCAGGAAGGACATTCACTCAACATGCATCACTTTGGTGTCACAAGCAATCTACTGTATGGTTCTGCACATAAAAAAATGAGAAATAAAAGTGAAATATCACAAATATATGTTAGCAAATTTACTAAACCTGAAATAGAAAAAAAACTGTTAATGGTTAAATGTGGATCAGAACACAGCCATCAAATGTACTGAAGAAAGGTAAAACAAGGTGAATCTGTTTTCATCCCTTAAAGGGATAACTCACCCTCAGTTGGTCCCCATTGACTTGCATAGAGTTTTTTTTTTTTTTTCTATGAAAGTCAATGGGGACCAGCAACTGAAGGTGGACAACAATTTGAAATGTTAGTAAAGGGTGAGTGAATAACAGAATTCATTACAAAAGTGTAATTTTTGGATGAACTATCCAAACAGCTTTTCAGCAGTAGAGAGAAGAGACAGTTTTTTTTTTATTAGGAGGTTAGCAAATGATTCAGATTTGATAAACTCTCAGCTGAACTGATTAATACATTTCTACAAGGAATACAGTGCTGGGAGCAGTGCTACTCCAAGTAAAAGCTGCACACATAAATCAGACATAACAGTTTTAAATCAAACTGTAATATTTCTTTATTTCAAATACAACATTGGGAGGACTTAAAAGTTAAAAAAAAATTTCTTTCAACATGACATCGTTAACAATAAATATACATAATCTCTTTTCAAATATTTACAATCAGGCAAAGACTGTTCTGACCTGCCAAGTGACATTCAGAACATTCTTTTCAGTAACATCCCATATACAAAACTCTTAGACAATCCATTTATCAACAATTTTATCTTTCTAAAAATGTGATTGAAATGTCTGAAATGGCACCAAGTCAGTTAAGTAAAAGAACTGTCTGCTTATGAATCCATCAATCCTCAAGACTAAATCACTCAAAACTGTCTACTGTATTGCAATGCCAGGACCACAATGAACTGTACAGAAAATCAGTAAATTAACGCTAAAATGCAGCACTGTAGTGGCTATCAGGACACAATCAATAACAAGACTAAATACTGTAAGAAAAGACAAAGACAGCACAATTTTAAAAAAGAAATTACTGAGGAATACTACATGAAAATAAGGCTCTTAAGTATTTGTGCTTGACAAAAGGAGTTTGACAAAAGTGTTCATTGATGTATGTGCAGTTAGGAAAATGTAGTCATGCAAAGTGTGGATGACTTAACTTGACCAAATGAAGTGTGTAATGAACTTGTATAGATTTAACTTCAACAGAATGACATAAAAGTGAAGCAGTATTAGTTTTATAGAAACACAATGATGATGACCATCAAAAATCTGATTATGTAAGCATATGTACCTGTGTCTTAATAAAGGAAATTTGTTGACTTGTGAAACCTGCATGTGCAGTGTGCGGTGACATACTATTAAAGCATATCACAGTACCCTAGTGATATTGGAGATGTGTTTGACAATAAAAAACATTTTGACAACAGTAACAAGTTCAATGACACCTGGCAGGACCAAGAATACAGAATACTAGCAAATGTGATGGCATATTTGAGCCAAAACAACCAGTTATTTTTGAGCACCATTTGCACAAACCTATATTTTCCTTCAGTTTCAGCTGGTGCCTATAAGGCATCATGAGTTCAGTTTCAATTTAATCCGGACACAGAGGTGTATGACACATAAGGCTAAAATCATATGGACACAGATTCAAACACCTGATTGTCAAGGCAGTTTCTTTCTTAGACATTTTTCTCACCCCCAAAGACCTAAATTATTTAAAGCATAACCAGTGGAGTGAATGGTCCATAAGTCCTCCAACATGCTAGGTAGCACTCTAAATGTCCCTTGATAAAAGCAGTGCTCATCTGTGGCTAGTCCATGACGACTGAGAGAAGAGCCATGACTGCTATCCCACAAAACAACAGCAGAACCTGTAGAAAGGAGTTCCTGTGGGAACAGGGGACATGGTCATTGACATTCAGTTTATTTAATATGTGAAGTATGGCAGGATTTTACTGTGGCAGATGAACAGACTCTGAGGGAAGTGGACACCTTACCTAGGGTTGGTTTCCTGTAGCAGATCAGGTACCACATTGACCAAGGCAATGTAGAGAAAGCCACCTGAGGTGAAGGGCAGGATCCAGGCAGTGGCATTCTCTAGAAAGACACATGAGCAGAACCAACACTGAAGAATATATTTGATGAGGTGCTTATGTGCTCCCTTGATCTTTTTACATACAAGAGGTCATTGTACTATAAAAACATCCTGTAAATTTCAGAACTCAAAACTTTCTGATTAATCTAAAAATGGCTTATATTGAAGCCAGTCTGCCAAAACGTCAGATTGTGGAATGTGCCACTTTATGACGCAATAGTGTGGCTAAGCACCGTCTCCAGAGAAGATGATCAACGCCTGCTTCTACATCACTGCTTGTTTAGCCCCGCTCACTGATTCACGCACGTAGTAGGTAAATGACAAGAGAAGGAAACGTAGGTCTAAGCAGAAACCAAAGGATCAACTTTATTTAATGAACTTTATCCTTAAGTTCCAGACCACGTCAGTAAGAACTTGGTCCTTAATTTTACGGCGGATTTGTTTAAACACAAGGCACAATTTGATGCAGGATTTTCAGAAAGATTGAAACTAAAAGACGATGCTATATTGATTACATTGGATCCAATGTCGCACCACACAAGTGTGAGTAACTGTTTTCATTACGTGATCTCTATTGCTTTGTCAGTTATTACAGATTTGACATGTACTGAGTATTTATGTGTTTTTAACCTAAATCACAGCAGTGTTCATCTGTGATGGATGTAGGCTGTCAAACATACACAACTCTTAACCAATCAAAGCAGTGGTCAGTTACTTCAGAGTCTACAATCCGCCACATCTATTCAAACAGAGTGTTCTGATGAGGAGGATCAAATCAGGACAGAAAATAGCCTATTACTTCTAAATGATGTTTTCATGTAAAAATCTTGATAATATTAAAAGTGGACCTCAGCGAACAGTACAAAATAAAAAACAAAAGCAATTCACGACCCCTTTAATAAATAAATTTGTGTTTTTTCCACAAATTAAAACACTAATTTATTTATTAAGTATTAGTAGCTGCTAAAAGCCATGTTAGGCATGGGATGGGATGGCACAAATAAGGAAGAACAACACTGCAAACAACAATAAACACTGACATTAGAAGAAATATGTAAAAAGCTCAAAGATACAGTACAGTTCAAAAGTTTGGGGTCAGTAAGATATTTTATTAAATACCTCTTATGCTCACAAAATCTGCATTTATTTAAACTACAGTAAAAACAGAAAAATGAAATATTATAATTTAAAACAAGTGTTTTCTATTCTTAGCAGCCATTACTACATTATATTATCAGTCTTTAGTGTCACATGATCCTTCAGAAATCATTGTAATATGCTGATTTGGATCTCAAACATGTATTATTATTATCAGTGTTAAAAACACTTGTGCTGCTTAATATTTCTGTGGAAACCATGATACATTTTTCTTCAGTATTCTTTTGAATATTTAAAATAAATGCTGTTCTTTTGAATATTTATTTATTGCTTTCTTACCAACTACAAGTTTCAGTTTCTTTAATTAAAAAAAAAAAAAATCTTACTGACCCCAAACCTTTGAACAGTAGTGTATAGTCTGAGAGATGAGAAATGTCTGAGGACTGTGGCGTCTCACCTGCACCATGCTGTGATTGGGAGCAAAGAGCAAAACATGCCCCCAGGACTCCACCTAACGCTGTAAAGAGCTGCATACGGGCAGCTTTCCAGCGGTCAAATCCTGCTCGCAGCAGAATGGCAAAATCTCCCACCTTTTCATAAAGACAGAAATGTGTGCACAGCAACAGAAATTGGTAAGTACTAAGTACTATAAAGTACTGAGACATTTCACTATAGTAACTCTTGAATGACTCCTTGCTCATTCCAAGTCAATAATAATAAACTGTTATTGATCAGTTAAAAATGAAATGCATTGTTTCTGTATACTAATTACCTGGTTGAAACTCAAGAGACGGAGAAAGAGAGAAAGATACTGAGATACGTACCTCATGAGGGATCTCATGAAGCAGAATAGCGAATGTCGTTAAGAAACCAACCTGTTAGGACAAGTTAAATAAGGTATTGTAAACATACAGGAAATATATTGTAGTGTACCCTTGTTTTCTAATTCAACCATAGTAGGACAGCAAAACCATATTTTATAATCCAGACAATGTTTATATGGCACATATGTTTAACTGAATGTCAACAGAAGCTATGGGGGAAGTAGCAAAAACAGTAAAATGGCACAGTTCTCCATCAATACTCTCCCTTGAATTTCTGCAGCCAAATATGTATGTCCAGGCCAATGAGTAAATGTGTAAAAGTGTGTTTTTCTGTGCAAGTATGGTGGTTTCTGTTGCACCAAGTCCATTTCCTCTGAAACTCCCTCCCCACGCATGCTGGGAGCCTTATGCTTCTCCACCTGGACTTCAACTTCACAAAGCCATATAAATACTGCTGCACTATAAATATTCCCACACATCACATAAACATCTCTATCTCACTGTTTGCAATGATCTCTACTGACCAAAAGAATTATGGGTAAGCTAAATCCCATTTATATGGAATTGATCTCTGTTTGCCCTTACCTTTCGGCTTACTAAGAAGCTTCCTGCCACTGCCAGTCCATGAGTGAAGTTATCAATGCAGTTAGCAAGAAGGTTTAGATAACCACTTGTCTGAAAAAATAAAAAAACAAGATAATAGGTAACAGACACTTTACAAATGCTGTATGATTGGGTCCAAGGAAACAGTCCTAGTACTTGTCTCTGATAATCTAATAACCACTTAGACCTTTTACTGTGCACAAGGCACAATTTGTGTGCGCACCTTACCTTTATCTTCTCTGGCTCTGTGTAAGGGCTGATGTCAGTCTTTGGCTTGGAGTCGGAGTTGTTGTTTGAGCAGATGCCATTTGTTTGTGGGGACACAGAGACCTCGCTGCTCAGATCTGTTGAAGACAACTAATATGGAAAGAGAGAGAACACCACAATAAGTCTTTCTAACAAATCGGGGTCTTATTTCACAGCATTTAAGAGCAAACAGGCAATTTTATCCACTATCAAAGCTCCAAATTAAATCAGATACCAAGAGAAATTAACCAGGTACACCACTATTCAAAAGTTTGAGGTCAGCAAGATTGATTGATTGATTGACTTTTATTTAGCATTAAAGTGATCAAAAGTGACAGTAAAGACTTTGACATTGTTACAAAAGATTTCTATTTCAAATAAATGCTGCTTTTTTCCATTTTCTAGTCAAATAATACTGAAAAAAGCATCACACTTTCCACAAAAAAAAATATTAAGCAACTATTTTTAAAATTAAGAAATGTTTCTTGAGCACAAAATCAGCATGTTAGAGTGATTTCTTAAGGATCATGTGACATTAAAATCTGGAGTAATGGCTGCTGAAAATTCAGCCTTGCCAACACAGAAATAAATTATAATTTAAATTATTAATAATCAGTATATAATCCATTATTTTAAACAGTAAAATTTCACAATATTACTGTTTTTACTATATTTGTGAACAAATAAATACAGCCTTGGTGAGCATAAGAGACTTCTTTCAAAAACATTTAAAAATCATACCTACCCCCAACTTTTAAAAGGTAAGGTTTTTTTTTTTCCACAACAATCCTAACCAAACTCTAACACATGCAATTTTATGAGCCATTACTGCTTATTTTAAACATTTATTCACAGTACTGCCTGTTGTAAGTAGAACTGCTATAAGCAAATTATATTCATTTTTATAAACTGAGGAAATTTTTTGTGGGAATCTACAGAATACCACTACTCTGTAGATAGATATTAAGCTGTAAATAACTAGAAATGATGTTTTAATTCTTAAATCAAACAGACTAACAACACTCAGTTTAGCTCCATTTCTACAGAACATTAGCTCACACTCAAAGTCCAGCATTTGTGTCATTAAAAACATTTCTGCTTCTACATTCACAAAATTCTTTCCACAGTTTGAGGAGACAGAAATGGCTGACAAAAGCTGACTGTGAGAAAACAATCGTCCTTTTAGCAGCAGGTATTTTAGATTGTAATAACAGAACTAGACGCTTCCTCCCTGTTCTAGCCCACAGACTGTAAGGCCTCCCAGCTGTGGTTTCTGTGCACCATGGCTGACTTCTGTGGCCCATCTGTCTGCTGATGGAATGCTGGTGGCAGCTGCTTCCTGCTAGATGCTATTTATAGCTACCCAAACAGAGCAGAGGCTATCAATCAAACTCACAGGTCTCCCGTAAGCAAGGAAGAAGACTCAAACATAGGCATTCACAAACAGGTTCAAGTCATAGACCAAATCAAATTAAAAGTTATAATTAGAAGGGAAGGAAGAGGGGGGGAAATGGACGTTTATGTAACAGGCACCGCAAGCCCCTCGTGTGATTTAAGTGTCCAAGGCACTCAAGACTCGCACTTACAAAAAGTGGCAGAGCTGATGTCATGTCTACACTAGAAAGGTAGGCAGAACAAAACTGTAATTCATTTGTTTTAGGAAGCATCTAAAAGCAAATATTTCAAGGCCTTAAGCTGTTATATCCCTCAGGGTGGAGCCCGAAAAGTGAAATAAGGTGTGCGTGTGTGTGTTTAACTGACTGATGCAACATGGTGATGCAATACACTGAAATAAGGCCAGAATAAACGGGGTTTGGGGTTCTTCTTGAACACAAGGAACAGTCCTGTGGGTATTTGAATGGGACATGAGTTGTAAAGTTTTAAATGTCCATCTGACACAAACAGTGAATCACAATTCGTGACTCTACAACATTTCTATAGCATCAATTATTCAATCAGGACTATTCCCTCTCTGTTTTCACTGAAACATCTTAATCTTTAAATCAACAAGTTTAAACAAGAACACAATGTAACAAATTTGTTTCACTTAAATGCATGGTTCTTCTGTAATTCGGTGGTGCTAATTATTATTGTACTATTTATTTTCACATAGCATCAATGTTTCGGTAAATATTTAGGTCAGGTAAACTTTAGAAATCATATCATTAATTATGAAACATTGGCTTAGTACAGATAAGTTTTTGTACTAATTTTGCATTTTTTTAAAGATATTTTGCTTTTGCAGTGATGGGAGCATTCTAGATATTTCTGTAACATTCTGGAATATTCTAGTGCTTTCCAGAACATTGTGAGACTAGTCATAATAGACAAAAATCATCAAACGTACACTTCTGAAGTTTTGAACAACTCACTTTTGGTAAGTGTTTATGTTACACTGTTGTTATCTCAGTATTATGCATGCATCATGTCATTTTTATGCAGGAGTAATAACAGATTAGCTTGTATAAGTTGTCAACATTTTTAGTTTTCACAAGCACTGTTAATGATACACAAAAAGTAATGTAATTTTCGTATTCAGCATGCCAAACTTCATAAACAAAATGAAAGTGAAACAAAACCTCTATAATAATTTGTATCACAATGGATTTATTAAAAAAAAAAAAACAAACAAAAAAAAAAAAACTAATAAGAGAGCATTAAGAGCTGCAAAGAACAAGTGAGAAGTTTAAAGACTGGTGAACTTTTTCCAGACTCAACAAAGACAAAACCACTTTGCTTTACAAATATTTACAACACTTAGGTCATTGTTTACAAAACAAGAAAAATGCTTAGATAAGGTCCTGTGAAATCACAAACTATTATTACATCAGCCAGTACTAAAAAGTAAACATTTGGACTCTAATTGTATACTGCCAGATGGTTAATGTGGATGTATAATGAATGTGTGTGTGTGTGTGTGAGTCTGTAGAGTGCATAACTCCAACATCGTGCTTTGGCTCCCCCACGAGGTTCAGAATTTCAGTGTTCCAATGTGGACACATCAATTGAACTGATTCAAAGTGCTGGAATATGTACTAAAAGCGCATGTAACTTACTTTAGTTCTTTGGCAGGCAGCTTTGCTCTCTGGGTCATTGTCTTCATCTGGGAACACCTTTTCCAAAATCAGAAAGGACAGCAGACCCCCTATCACCCACAAACCCTGCGTATGATAGTGCCTGTGGGACCCATCTATCCAACACATGCAAACACAAAAAGAATTTTCCCTTTTTTAATAAAATTAAAGAACAAAAAAATTCAAGCTCTGTCCAGTGTTGTTATTGTTAAAGTATTTAAAATTATTTAATTAAATGAAAAAAGCTGAAATAAAATATCAATATAAGATGAAAAACTTCTCAACCGTATAAAGAAAATGTTTAACTGAAATACAATAAGTTAAAATGACTAAATTAAACTGAAAAATAACTCTAAATAGAAATACAAAAAAAGAATAAAAATGATAAAATGCACAATTACTAAAATTAAAATGGAAACTTAAAATATACAAGTAAATAATTAAAATATGAATAAATTATATGCTCATATACTATAAATACTAAAATAACACTGGCTCTGCCATAAAACCTATACTTTATATTGACCAAACCTACCTTTATTAATAATTTTGATATTTAATACCACCTATAATAGTAACACAAATACCCAGAGTGGACTTTTTTAAAAAATGTTAACACTGTATGAGCCTTGAATCCCATAAGACATAAGATCACACAGATGAAGACACAGATAAGGGGACTAACATTTGCTTCAAAGTAAATGTTACTAAGTGCCATTTTCCATATTGATTTAAATATGAGAAACTGAAGCAGAGGGAAAAGGGTTCAGCAAAATGTGAATTACTACACAGTATTGATGTTAAAATGTTAAAAAAAAGCATAGTTTTCTGAAAAACAATTGGAGGGGTGGATTACAAAACCACTCATGCTTACGACTACTGGGAGTCACAGAAAGGGTTATTAAAAAACAGACCAAAAAGAAACTGAAACAGAGATAAGACTAAGAAACTAAGAGAGCACACAGATGATGATTAATGCATGAGCACCAGCAAATGTTATATATAGTCCCAGTTTCACAGACAGGGCTTAGACTAAACCAAGATTAGGCCATAGTTCAATTAGGACATTTAAGTCAATTTTATAAAAGTGCTTAGAAAAAAAACATAACTGGTGTGCTTTTTGAGACAAAACAAAGGCACTGATATATTTTAAGATCAGTCAGTGCAAGTTTCTTTCAGTTGAAACAGCTCAGACTTACATTTTAGTCTAGGACTAGGCTTAAGCCTTGTCTGTGAAACCGGGGGATAATGTGAGAATTCTCACCAGGACCGGAAGTGTAAGCCCAGGCTTCAGGAAGGAGGTGGAGAAACACGTCGCCTAAGAGACCACCAATGGCAAAACTCAGCAGCTTCTTCAGCTTCTGACACCCAGCTGCAAACAAGAGCATCAGCGGAAGTTCATAAACAAACATTATCAGAAATGCTTGATATGCAACACTTCAAAGATCTTGCTGTGTTAAGCAAATTGAGCAAATCCTTCACATAAAGCAGATGGAGAAACCACCATACAGTTACAAAATCATTCTACAAGTTCTTAAATTTAATTTTTTTGTTTTTCGTTCCGCTTAAGTTCTGAAGCTGCACAGCTTTAATAAGCTAGTTTTGCAACCGTAAAGAGTTTGTGGGAATATACAGTAACAGGCATAAAATATCTACAGCCATTACACCACACTGCTTTGAAAATCATGTGGTCAGTGTCTGTGGTACAGGACACACCTAAACCACTTATAACTCAGCGTGCCCACTGCAACCTTTACTGGTATATCAGAACAAACCTTCTCTTAAGCCATCTACTTCCTGACTGGGATCCATTGCCAGGCTCTGATTTATTTCTGCATGACTGATATCATCGCAGACAAAAGTTTCACTGAGCAGCATTGCCCTCTGCAAAGGTCTTTAGAGTGCGACCTGTCAACCATATAATGTTACTGCACACTTTTTGGCATCCAATTATGGTTCTGTTGGTTCTTCTATTGAATGTCCACTACATCAAGAACTATTTAGACAAGCCATGACAGGTGTAGCTGAAGATGCGATTGCTCAATAAATTCTTTTATAGGTCAAGCGTGCTCACACAACACATTTTTTCTCAGTGATTGCTGGATGTTGTCTCTGCAAGATTCTTTATATCAGTTTGGGGAAGATTCCTAAACCGAATCTAATATACACATATAGTTTGATGAAGATTCCATGAGGACAATCCCCAAAATGAACAGGTCTGCTCATAAATTTAGCATGAGAAATTGCTGTTACTTTCTGTCTCCTATTAAAAACAAAACCGCAGATTAATCTAACAATTTTGTTAACTGTACCTACTCAACTATAACCTTCTTCCAGTCAACAGCAATGTCATTTTGACCATTAAGTGCCTAAGGCTTGTAAATGAGTAAGCTGTGAAATATTTTAGCTTTGCTTACACATTGTCAGCTACCTACAAGCCAGTCTTCACTTGCAGATGCCAATAAAGTGCAAAAGCATAGTGAAAAGTAAGTGTAGTATATCCAGGGTGAACCAGTATTATTTAATATAAACATAAAAAAAAATAATAATAATAATAAAAGCTCTGCTTTAAAGTAACCAAACAACTGTAAAGACCTAAATCCGTCTACAAGCCGGTTCTCTCTTGCTTGTATTAATAACAAACACATGTCTGTTTGTCACACTAGGCCTGGTGTGTGATCAGAACATTTGAACAATCATCTCATTTTTTCCTTTCAGCTTACAAACTAAAGATGACCTGCACAGGGCCAAAAAGACTCATCATTTTTCCACCTCTGATAGAATGAACCAAGAAGAGACACAAAATACTGGATCCCTGCCCATTAGTCTGCAAAAGGACAGTGCTGTGAATATCTGGACCAGCTCTGACTGTAACACAATGCTACCTCTACCTGATCTGGTAAGTGTGTAACCTGATCCTAGATTAGCTGTTACAATGAGCTGTTTACATACACAAACCTAGATCACAAAAGCATGCAAGCATAAGTTTGACCTACCCTCAGTTTTCAGTGTTGTTCCAGCTTCAATGGGTATCACTAAGAGTGGAAAGATGCCACTGAGTCCGACGGCGATCGATCCCACAAGGGAGCAGAACCAAACATCTAGGTTACCTATGGAGAACAGCTCATCCAGGTACTGGAGGTCTAGAAGGTCCTTAATGCCCCATGGTACCGGTCCTGCAGATGCAGTCTTTGCATGGGCCACAGCAGTCTGAGCCATCATCTTCCCACCAAGGGATGACGCCAGTAGGGCGGCGCCAAGGAGCAGCACAGCAAATGCCCAAACGGGCTTCTCGGGTCCTGCGCTCATCAGCCCAGACCTCCGCAAAGCACTTGGAAGAAACATGTAGGGTGCTGTAAGGCAGAGAGGAGCCTTCAAACAAAATTTCATGAAGTGGAAAGATTAGTTGAGTTTCAATAAGGTTCGGGGTTTCTTAGTCCCAGAGAAATAAATAGTTAATTGTGTTAGTGGCATCAAATGCTTGAGCTACTAAGTAGCCATTTAACTACCCTAGATTTTCAGAATCCAGAATTTATATTTTATTCTGTATACACTACCAATCAAAAGTTTGGTGTCAGTAAGACTTGTTTTTTTTTTTTTTAAGAAATTAATACTATTATTCAGCATGGATGCAATAACTAATCAAAAGCTAGATTTAAAGCTTTTACATTGTTACAAAAAAAAAAAAAAAATAATAATTGTACACACACACACACATATATATAACAAAAAAAAATCTTAGTCCCAAAACTTTTAAACAGTAGTGTATACGTTTTTTCTTTGCATCTCTGAAACCGTATTACTATTGGATGCACAGAAATACTACACACACTTACTACTCACACTTGCAATTTTTGTTTGTGTTTTTGTACAACTAATTTTTGAAACATTTTTCCCCACAGCAATTACCACAAGGATGCGAGTTAATTTGCTTAACAAATTTAATATCTGTTGCAGCTCTTATATAGCAACTTGTTAACAACACCCTCAAAATTAATGTATGACTGTAAGAAATGTATGTTGTTTAACAAAATACAAAAGTTTCTTCAAGTAGCCTAATGGTATCCAAAGATTTCTATCTAAAAAAAAAAAAAAAAAAAAACACTGGAAATTCCAGAGGGACCCCATGGTGAAGCAGTCCTCTGGCTTGGCATACAAATTAAAAGGTCTGGATATAGGGACTAAGTGCTACATAAAAAGACAGACATTCAAAGAGACAAAGAGAACGTGAGTCACAGCCTACACAAAACACCACACCTTTTAGGTACTTACTGCCAACACAGGAAAATAATCTACATAGAGATGAAAACATGATATCTGATAATGCATTACAGTCAGGCCTAACACAATCTCTTCAAATAGTTTATAACTAGCACCTATAATAATGAGGTTAATGTGTTCAGCTGTCTTCAACAGCTGATCTTTATATAAAATTGAAACACGGCATATGAGTTTAAATTGTCTTTATTGCACAAATATATAAAGAATATAAACATTAAAACAAAACACTTCAGTTTTAACAGTTGTGAGCAGCACGTTTGGACGGTGTGTGTGTGGACGTGCAGGATTTGAGGGAGCGGCGAGATTCCTGACAAATTCCAGCCCCGCTGGGCTTTAAAAACACTACAAAGTTTGCCACGTTTCAGCGTTTGGCTGCTAAACTAATTAAAACAGCAAGAAGGCCCAAAGGCAAAACCTTATGTGATACTTTTATGAGCGATAAGTAGCCTGTCTATACGGCAGAAACTCACAAAACACAACGTTACTGCAATGTTTCTGATAAAAGCAAAGCTGCACGCAAACTACATCGATACAAAGTTGCGCGCCTTGAAAAACAAATCACTGTCTACAAGATTCGCAGCCATAAATAAACAAAGGTTTTGTCTTACCCGGCTGATATTCCTACAGTTTTCACTCCGGCTTAACCCTGCCATCCAGGCACTTCTGTCTAGAAGAGCAGGAGCACTGCAGCAGACAGTCTCTCGATTTCCCTCCTGAAGGATTTTCCACCGTCAGCCACGTCTCACCGACCGGAAGTGCATTTCCAGACTGTGCAGAGAGGGGCGGCCTGAGCGCGCGCTGACCGGAGGAGGAGACTCCAGTACCAAACTTCTGGAGAACGTGCTGGAAGAAAAGGGTTGTTGAACCTGCTGTAAAAATGGGAGAAGGTAATAATGAAAAAAGTACATTCGTTTTGTGAATCTAATACAGATTCATTTTTTTTTTCAAAATAAATTTTCCTATCTATCTATCTATCTATCTATCTATCTATCTATCTATCTATCTATCTATCTATCTATCTATCTATCTAGCAACTTGCAGTCACATCAGTGCATTATCAACCACACTGAACATCTTAATTTTTCAAGAATTTAGTTTTTAAGTCTAGTTAAATGGCAAGAGTACTGAAACTATATAATAACCTTCACAAGTCAAAACCTTAAGCCAAGGCCTTTCCAAAGTTTGTGTTGATGAACTTTTCTAGGTCATCTTGGTACTATTGTGTCTCCAGATGTCTAACTTCAGTTACTGTCAGTGTTGCCAACTAATTTTCAGGGGAAGTTGCTGAAGGAGGCTGATTTGTTGCTAAATGACGTTGTGATGTCACTGTGCGATGACGTCATTATGTAATCACGACGCAAAATTGTGTCACTGCATCAAATATTACGGGGAAAAGATGATCAGTTAATGGATTTACAAGTGTTTTCTTGTAGGCCTATTTTATTTTATGGACTTTATGTAACATTTATTCACGATAAACTTAATTTGAATACTATCGCACGTAATACAGTCCAGTAGCCAAGGCCTATGGTTAATATAATATTAATGTAATAATGTCTGTAATAATTTCTATAATATAATAATTTCTTAATTCTAAATAAAATATTAATGAATCCATCTCTGATAATCCCGGGCTGCTATGGTCACGCAGGTTTGTTTACGCATTAAACTCGTGGCCACGAGAAAAATATGTCATTCCCTCAACATAAGAAGTCGTGGCCACGAGAAATGGATGTTGTTCCCTCAACAAAATGATCTCGTGGCCACGACATATTATCACATTCCCACGAGTTATTATGTTGTGGCCACGACAAAACTAAGTGAACCGAACATGCCACCTCCCGGTCACCGCACTTTTGTGTTCTGCAGAAGAAATAATCTCATATAGGAATGGAATGACATGATGGTGAATAAATGATGCCAGAATTTTCATTTTTTGGTGAACCAGTTGCAGACAATATTCAACAACTAGAGTTAGAAAATGAAAAAAATAATTTTATATATGTTAACTTAGATTTGTTCGTAAAATAATATAAATGCATAATATAATATGTAAACAACTATTTTTTTTTAAAATACATTGAATTTTTGAAAACTTACACATTTTTGAATGATTACAATGAAAGTTTTTTTATTAGCTAGTAAACAAGTAAAACTACACATTTTGAACAATTATATTTTTAAGCAGTGTATTAGTAGTTAGTTAGTATGCTACATAAAATAGGGCACAATCTACTATGTTAATATGAAGGAATTTTCTGTTTTGTTTTTTCCACAGGTTAACGGATAATGGATAATGTCCTGGAAAATTACTAGTACCTTTTAAATTTTTCTAGATATTTTTCTTACAGTGTACTAACTGATCAACAATCGCAAGTACAAGCTACTAACAAAGTGTATCATAACTTAACAGTTATTAAATTACTAAATTGTTTTATTTTTATTATTAAATTAAACAATTGAAAATACCAGGAAACTTAATTCATGTGATCTGTGTACTGCTAAGCATCTGTGGTTTCTTATTTTTTGTTATTTAAATGTAAATGTTTGCCTTTTTATCATTTGAGTCACTTATCAAAAGTTGCTAAAAGTTGCCAAATAAATTTTAAAAATAGCTAAATTTGTTGCTAGGGGCTTTTGGGAGAAAAAGTTGCTAGGGTAGACTGAAAAGTTGCTAAATTTAGCAACAAAATTGCTGGTTACTGTTGACTAAGTAATGACAGTAATTTGTATCCGGAATTCTGTTTTCTTACGCAGTACATTGCGGGTTGTAATCTAAAGCGTCACCCAGGAAAGCAACATTTAAGCACACATTATATGGTGTTTGTGGTTTGTAGCATCTTTAATAAACATGAAGAACAGCCTGTGAGAATATGTGTTAGTGTTGGACAACTGAAACAACTTGAGGTTAGTAGTGCTCCTAATATACTGTTTTAAACATGAAGGATGGAAAGTGAAGATCATTTTCTAACTCTAGTTGTTGAATATTGTCTGCAAGTGGTTCACCAAAAAATGAAAATTCTGGCATCATTTATTCACCATCATGTCATTCCATTCCTATATGAGATTATTTCTTCTGCAGAACACAAAAGTACGGTGACCGGGAGGTGGCATGTTCGGTTCACTTAGTTTTGTCGTGGATACAACATAATAACTCGTGGGAACGTGATAATATGTCGTGGCCACGAGATCATTTTGTTGAGGGAACAACGTCCATTTCTCGTGGCCACGACTTCTTATGTTGAGGGAATGACATATTTTTCTCGTGGCCACGAGTTTAATTCGTAAACAAACCTGCGTGACCATAGCAACCCAGGATTATCAGAGATGGATTCATTAATATTTTATTTAGAATTAAGAAATTATTATATTATAGAAATTATTACATTATTATTATATTAACCATAGGCCTTGGCTACTGGACTGTATTACGTGCGATAGTCAGCATTCAAATTAAGTTTATCATGAATAAATGTTACATAAAGTCCATAAAATAAAATAGGCCTACAAGAAAACACTTGTAAATCCATTAACTGATCGTCTTTTCCCCGTAATATTTTATATTCTTCTTCTTCTTCTTCTTCTTCTTCTTATTACTTAGCCTATTATTGGTTATATTTTTGTATTCGTTTATATTCATTTTTTCCCTTCATTTCGACCTCTTTAATTAACGTTCTGAATAGTTTTGTAAATAACAGCCTACTGTAAATGCTCAACATATCAATTAAGCTTTGAATATGCTAACTGGAATTTTTACTGGAATGCAGTTTAAATTTAACATAGGCTATATTTCATTTTATTTCGGCTAATTAATAGACCGTAATTATAAATACTATAGTGTTTCATTGAGGAATTAATCATTCACGTATTTTCAAAACTTTATTGGCATAATTGTCAGGCGTTCAGTACTTGCAAAATATATGGAAGGCTAGCAAATACTAGCATAATTATACAAAATGTTAACTAGGTAAAGCGATACACAAATTGAAAGGGGAAATAAGCATATATAACTAAATATAAAAATATAGCCATAATAAGTTAATGTAATAATAATAATAATAATAATATTCAAATAAATGTTTAATGTTAATAAAAATGTTTTATCTGATAATATCTGACATCTGATAATCCCGGGTTGCTATGGTCACGCAGGTTTGTTTACGCATTAAACTCGTGGCCACGAGAAAAATATGTCATTCCCTCAACATAAGAAGTCATGGCCACGAGAAATGGATGTCGTTCCCTCAACAAAATGATCTCGTGGCCACGACATAATATCACGTTCCCACGAGTTATGATGTCGTGGCCACGACAAAACTAAGTGAACCGAACATGTCACCTCCCTGTCACCATACAAAAGAGCATATATTGAAGAACATATTCAACACTGAATATGTTCAACAACATTGTACAGTTTTGATTTACGATGCATGGACAAAAAATGTTTTACAAAATATATTCTTTTGGAACAACATGACTAAAGTGAATAAATGATAGATCTTTAATTTTTGGGTGAACCTCGACGTTTGGTCATTTATGCCGCTCCTGACCACAAGATGGCGCAGGTGATTGATGTGTAAAGTCTGAAACACAGGACACAATTACTAGGGTTAAGGCTAGAAGGGATACAGCTAAAACTACTGGGCATGCGCACATCAATATAGTGGAATTTTTGTCACACTGTACAACAACAATGACGGATTTTGCAGTATTGTAAGGGGTAGGTTTAGGGTTGGCGTAGGTGTGGACTTTAATAAAACACAATCTAAGAGGTAGAAAATGTAATTTATTGTTAGCTTCCGGTTTTAGCTGTATCCCTTCTAGCCACGACCATTTACTAGGCCGTATCCCCATGCTCTTCCCAAAAGCATGTAAACTTAAATACATCTCTACATTAGATGATGAAAGTGCCTATTCTAACTCCTGCCCCACCCACAGCTGTTGGACAAATCTGATATGTCTGATATGTTTCAGACACGCAAATAAGATTTAAATGAGCATCCACTAAAGTTGTCAAATAATCAATCCTTGCTAAATCACATAACATAACACATAACATTCAAAAAACATCAACAATATCATCATCTCTTTGACTCAACGAAACAGCAAATGTAGGGATAGGAAATATTGTATACTGACTCATGCCAAAACTCACTGCAGTTAATCATTCAGAGTATCCCTCACTGAAACATTGCTATATAAGTCCATTTTCCATGAGTGTCATAGTATTTTGATTTTGTTATGGTTAAGAGGGGGTTAAGACTCCAGATGATACATGGTGTCTGAGTCATCCTGGCTTGACTTGAGCAATACATTTAGAAAGAGGAACAGTTTTGGAGCCATGGGGCCCACAGAACTAAAATGACAGGGACCCTTGTGTCTGTGCCTGTGTGTATGTGTTTCTCTGTCCATTCATATTTACATGTTTGCAATCACCTCTATGTAACTGTGTGGTTTTACATTGCTATTGGTCATTCATTCACATAGAAATATAGGTGCATCTCAATAAATTAGAATGTTGTGGAAAAGTTCATTTATTTCAGTAATTCAACTCAAATTGTGAAACTCGTGTATTAAATAAATTCAATGCACACAGACTGAAGTAGTTTAAGTCTTTGGTTCTTTTAATTGTGATGATTTTGGCTCACATTTAACAAAAACCCACCAATTCACTATCTCAACAAATTAGAATACTTCATAAGACCAAAAAAAAAAAAAAAAAAAAAAAACAGTTTTAGTGAATTGTTGGCCTTCTGGAAAGTATGTTCATTTACTGTATGTACTCGATACTTGGTAGGGGCTCCTTTTGTTTAATTACTGCCTCAATTCGGCGTGGCATGGAGGTGATCAGTTTGTGGCACTGCTGAGGTGGTATGGAAGCCCAGGTTTCTTTGACAGTGGCCTTCAGCTCATCTGCATTTTTTGGTCTCTTGCTTCTCATTTTCCTCTTGACAATACCCCATAGATTCTCTATGGGGTTCAGGTCTGGTGAGTTTGCTGGCCGGTCAAGCACACTAACAACATGGTCATTTAACCAACTTCTGGCAGTGTGGGCAAGTGCCAAATCCTGCTGGAAAATTAAATCAGCATCTTTAAAAAGCTGGTCAGCAGAAGGAAGCATGAAGTGCTCCAAAATTTCTTGGTAAATGGGTGCAGTGACTTTGGTTTTCAAAAAACAAAATGGACCAAAACCAACAGATGACATTGCACCCCAAATCATCACAAACTGTGAAAACTTAACACTGGACTTCAAGCAACTTGGGCTATGAGCTTCTCCACCCTTCCTCCAGACTCTAGGATCTTGGTTTCCAAATGAAATACAAAACTTGCTCTCATCTGAAAAGAGGACTTTGGACCACTGGACAACAGTCCAGTTCTTCTTCTCCTTAGCCCAGGTAAGACGCCTCTGACGTTGTCTGTGGTTCAGGAGTGCCTTAACAAGAGGAATACGACAACTGTAGCCAAATTCCTTGACACGTCTGTGTGTGGTGGCTCTTGATGCCTTGACCCCAGCCTCAGTCCATTCCTTGTGAAGTTCACCCAAATTCTTGAATCGATTTTGCTTGACAATCCTCATAAGGCTGCGGTTCTCTCGGTTGGTTGTGCATCTTTTTCTTCCACACTTTTCCCTTCCACTCAACTTTCTGTTAACATGCTTGGATACAGCACTCTGTGAACAGCCAGCTTCTCTGGCAATGAATGTTTGTGACTTACCCTCCTTGTGAAGGGTGTCAATGATTGTCTTCTGGACAACTGTCAGATCAGCAGTCTTCCCCATGATTGTGTAGCCTAGTGAACCAAACTGAGAGACCATTTTGAAGGCTCAGGAAACCTTTGCAGGTGTTTTGAGTTGATTAGCTGATTGGCATGTCACCATATTCTAATTTGTTGAGATAGTGAATTGGTGGGTTTTAGTTAAATGTGAGCCAAAATCATCACAGTTAAAAGAACCAAAGACTTAAACTACTTCAGTCTGTGTGCATTGAATTTATTTAATACACAAGTTTCACAATTTGAGTTGAATTACTGAAATAAATGAACTTTTCCACAACATTCTAATTTATTGAGATGCACCTGTACACTCTTACATTGCAGAAACTATAAGAATTCAGTTTTGAGCAGTGGTGGAGGTAACGAATTACAACTACTCACGTTACTGTAATTAAGTAGTTTTTTCAGGTACTTGTACTTTTTTGAGTATATTTTTAAAGCTGTACTTTTACTTGTACTTAACCCTCTGGCCCTCTTCGTTTAGGAGTCACACTTGCCTTCTTTGCGGTCAAAAGTGACCGAAGCCTCGAAATGTAACTTTTTTTTTTTTCAGGAAAATCATTGTAATATATTTTTTGTTCAATAATATTTTTTCATTATTATTTATGGTTTTGAGAGAATTTTATGATACTATGCAATATCTTTGCAATTTTAATGAGCTATTTTCTCCATTAGAATTAATATATATTTTTATTTCTTTATTTATTTACTACTTTTTAATAAATGCAATATTTTACATTAAAATAGAGTGAAGGCATTTAAAATTAATTTTTTGAAGTGAGAACTGGGCCATCTGGAGGCATTAAAAAATAAAAATTTGTGTAATGTTGCGTAACCTCTTGTATTAGCACCCTATATATACATATATATACAGAGGCTTTTAGATTCCCATTGCTTTTTAGATATAATTTCTTCTTCTTTTTTTTTTTTATTTTTTTTTTAGGTTTTGCATTTAGATCTATATCTAGACATTCTAAAAGACTACTTTTTGTCAAGGTTTAGATATTTTTGGTTAGATAAGTATCAGCTTTTACATTGATTACAGTCAAACATTAAAATCTTGTTAGAAAGGGAACACATAGAAAGCATTTTTGTTACTCAGTATTTGATAATTAAAACACTTTATACAAACATTTAGCAATTAATTGATATTTTATTCAATGTAATTCAATAAATGTTAAAACTTCAGAAGGGAACAGCAATTATGATGAAACACATAATAAACAAACAACAGCAAAAATAATCAGTATCAAACAGTAGATATAGGAAAGAGGAATAAAAATTTTATAAATTTAAACAATTTTTAACTATATATATATACAAATTGTAATTATTTTATGCATTGCTTCACATGCAACAGATATCAGGAACATAGGCGAAAATAAGATCAAAACTATCCAAACAAACAACTAACTGTTGCCAGTTCATTTCTGTGTATATGTGTGTGTTTGTGCGTGCGTGTGTGGATGGGTGTATTTTGCACTCCTGATATTCTAGAGAGTCACCCTTTGATTGCTGCACATTTTTTTTTCTGACTAGTGGCTTATTTGTAGTTTGTACCACCAAAAGATTCACAGAGTTTTCACATTTTTTCGTATTTCTCATTCATTTCCAATGTCGGTCATTTTTGACCGCGAAGAAGTTCAAGTGTGACTATTTTTTTTTTATCCTTTAACTTATCCGAATCATGTCCATGATTTTTTGTGTGTTCATATTGCTAATGTGACAAAAGTCACCAAGTATCATCTCATTCCGATGAAGCTAAGATTTTTTTACATTTCAAATATAAAAATTTTCGGTCAAAAATGACCGAAGAGGGCCAGAGAGTTATGTACAAATTTAGCAAAATAATCTGCTTCGTTAATTTTAAGTCATAGTACGTTACTGAGTACGCCACGCCCACAATTTGAATTGATATTCAAACCTTTGATGAAGCTTCAGTAGCCAATAAAGGTATCCGATCGTAAACGGACCAATAAAAGCCCTGATATCTGAACCGCGGGAAAAGCCGCCGCTGCAGCAAGTGAAGAACAGATCAGACAGTGAGGGAGCTCAGCGTGATTTATGGACTCAAAGTTTGGAGAAACAAACTACATGGTAGGGTTATCATAAATATCTATATTTTGATATCGATACTGAAATATTTCCATTACTCATTTTCCACAGTATCTACCGTATATACACCGATCTCGCTCTCTCCGACAGCGACTTTGACTCGCATCAATCTCCTGTCAGTCACAGGGTCTGAATATCCGCGCGGGATTGCAGGTATTCCGCATAATTTTAATCATTCCCGCGCAAATGTGGCGAGCGCTTTATTGTAACATGAGAACACAGTCATGTAATCGCAGAAAATAGGATACGAGCTCTCAAATAGGCCTAACTTACAAATACAAATGAACTGCCTGTCCTCTCACTCCGATATTGCTTTTGCGCAGACTGTGTGCAGTCGCGATCTCTCCGTGCTTTTAAAGTAGAAATTATTTCTCTTTGCTCCTGGATTGACCTTTGTCAAAAGTTATCATCCATTCAGAATGGATCCACGCCTGACCGATGAAAATGCTACTGAAGTTTTAATGTCTGGAAGTGAAATGCACCAGAAAGTCTTTCAACAATCAAAGATGGAACTTTAATTTCTTTACAATGTAAGTTTATGCTATAAATGCTTTGGAATGGGATATTTGTCTGATTTGTACATATAAATATGTACATATAAATATCATAGTCTGTCTAAACTGCATCACTACATTGTACAGACATTACAGGTCAAAGCCATTTTATGTTCCATATATCAAACATATGGCTCTTAAAAATTCAGTGTTGTCATATTTCGAATACCTCAACTGAATTGGGGTCATTTGTTTTATAATTTTATTACTGACTGTGTACTTGTCTTTTTTTGTAAATTCAGTTCTGCTTGAAATCAAATTTAAAATCAAGCTTCCTTGTGCTGTAAGCTTTTGCAACAAAGTTACCCTATTTTAAAGACAGAAATACACAGAATGAGCAAATGTTTAAGATTGAGATTTTTTTTTGTAATGGTAATTGATCAATGTTTATAGGACTATATGTAAATAAAAGCCTATATTAAAATCTTTTCATCATATAAAGCAAACGTGTCTTTTTTAGAAGACTTGGATTAAACCACTTAAAAAGCTTGAAATAATGATTGCCTTGAAAAAATGGATGGACAAAAAAATTGAGATATTAAAATATCTATATGACAGTATACAGTATGTGGTAGTTTTGCCAGTGGTATTGAAAATAGTAAAAGTCATCATGAAATCAAAAATACTTACTTTTAGTGCACATTACTAGTCTTGTGGTGAACAATTAAACCGTCCAAGTCAATACACCGGGGACAAAAAAAATTGTAGGCTGTCATAATCTTTAATCAAAAACTGAAAATTTGTTTCTGGAATTTGTTTTGGAATGGCGTTCTTGCTCTGATGACATCAGTTTGAAGGCTTGGGGAGAATCCGCTTGTTAAGTGTGACGTAAGGACTGCTGTTTCCGGGTCCAAGCCTCTACTCATTTCACTTGAGAATACTATCTCAACAGCCATTTATGAGCACTATTTAATTAATATTACATATTTAAGCTAAGCATTTAACGTGCTCACAGTGTCTCAGACACTAATTTTAGCTGAATCACTGTCTGGCCATCTGGGATTTCAGCATGGAGATAAAGGTTAGGGTTATAATTTTTCAGTATTACATGACATTGTGGGTGTATATTAGCACAGTTTGGTGTTTTCTTGGGGTGTCTGGCAGAGCGTTAGGACCCAGAAGCGGTGAAGTGTGATGTCAGATGTAACAAGCAGATTTTCTTAACCACTATCTAACCGTGAATCTGCTATGAGCAAGAGGTGGAGTGGAGGTGCACCACAATAAAACCCCGCCCTTTATTCAATATTCCATTTCACTTGGAAATACATCACAACACTGAAGTCAGTTTCAACTTCCGGTTCACGGGTGCTTTGATATTGATATTTTTCAAGGTATTGAAGCTAGAAATTCCTGTATCATGATCTCTAATTCACGTACATTGTCAATAAGATAAAAGTAGGTTTTGTTCAAAGTAGTTATTATCCACAAAGATCTTTGATATGAATGAATATTTTTTGCTAAAAAGTAACTAGTACTCTTAATTTTTGAGAAGAATACTTTCTACTTTTACTTAAATACTGTTTTGACATCAGTACTTTTACTTGTAATTGAGTATTATTTCAGCAATGTAACAGTACTTGTACTTAAGTACAAATTTTCAGTACTCTTTCCACCACTGGTTTTGAGTGCCATGAGACACTTAGTCATCCACAGGCAAACGTATCTAAACTGTGGGTGTAGTAATCCTGATTATTATTCGTGCAGACTGGCAGATTGCATATATTCACTCCAGATAAAAGTTAGGAAATTTTATGTGAGGATATAGCACATGATGAACATGTGGACAGTCAGCCCAAATATCTAGCATGAGACACCATCATAATATTGTATCATATGACTTTGTCAGTAAATATAAACATGGCTCAAATAATTTTGTGTAAACCAACTCAAAATGCTTTATGATATTGTATTAAATATTTTATCCCTCAAGAAACTAATCAGAGGAACTAACTAAAATGACCCATATAATGACAACCTCTGACCGGTTACATCCTGACACCATGTTAGCATCAGTGTATAAGATCAGCTCAAACAATGCAGCAAGATATGACGCATAATCTTTTTCCTCAGTAGACAAGCAAGTATTTGGACTCTTCTTTTTCAAATTAGCTTTTGCCTGAGTGAATTTGAGTTCTCCTTTCTCATACAAAGATCTCATACAGCTTGTTAATCTATAAAAACAAGATAGATCTTGAAAGTGTAGCTTTATACTAGTTTGTTTTCTGTGAACTATTTCCAATAGTGTAACTCCAGTTGTAGAGTTATGGTTTGAAGTGCTGAACGAATGGTTTCCAGTGCACTCCTTAGATCAGTGTGGTTAGTTGCATGTCCTGTTGAGTCAACATGACATCACATCCACATCCATTTTACTTCTTTAATGTGACTTTTCCCGAGTAAATAGGACATTCAAAGAGGGGAAAAATGTAGGTAAGAGTTTTATCCACTGAATTGATTGCATAGGAAAACTTTTAATGATAGTGTTTGGAAAGGAAGTATAAAATGGGGAATAGGTGACATCAGCCAGAAAGGACAGTAAAGGGGGTCAGTTGTGATTTCATGATGTCGTAAAATGTCTGTGGTCTTCAGTTCTCTGTATGTGACCGAGGTGGAGTGGGGTTCATCTCAGTTACCAGCTGGCTTTCCTCAAAAGAGGAAGACCTTTTAGATCATCTGGTTGTCTGTAGGTTGTGTGTTGTCTGTATGATTGTTTCCTTTTGAAAAGAATAGCTGCATCTAGGTGTACAACTTTAGGAGTGGTTGCCTAACCCAAAAAAGCTCAGACTGGACTGTTGTATTTTTTTAGAACCAGTCTCATCATCTCTGACACTATTACTTCATTCACTGTCATGCAATGTCTGGTTTTCCCACAAATTTTACATTTGCTGTTGTTAGCAAGACGTGACTGGTCATTTTTCAGATGGATAGCAAGACCAAAACTATAGCACTGCCATCTCATTTCCTGTTAGAATGTGTTGCGCAAACCAATTTTTCACATACACGTATCTTATCAAGTATCAAACTTGACTTGAGCAATTGTCTATAAGAGCAGTATTCAGTTGTTTTCTACAGTCTACATGTTTCATACAATTTTCATGGGCCTTTTCACTGCTATATAGTGATCCATGGACTTACCAACATCTTTCTGCCCTCTGCCAGAAATGGTACTGCTCTACGGCATCAATCAGCTGAACTTTTTCTTCACTAATTTCATCCCAGACTCTGTTCATATGGTGCTTATGTAGTAATGAACAACAATAGTGTTCCTTGTACAGTATGTCTGTGTCTACAGTTTATTCTGAAGATTTTTTTTTTTCAATCACATCCTACAGTGGCCATTGGTCAGTGTGTTGGTCGAGGTGTCTGTTAGTGCAGGTGTGACAACTTAGGCTGGACTCTGGGAGGAAGTATTGAACCTTACAGGAAGTCTGCTTTAAGATAAAAACATGAAGCCACCCTCAGGTCAACCGCCCCCTCCACAACAAGTACATGGACACAAATTCAAACACATCTTACTGTTTGATGTGGCTAATTTTGCACACCAAAACCACAGAGATGAAGCTCAGAGAATATTGTATATCCACTGTGTTTGAAACCCTCTGCTGCTAGTAAAGTTAGAATTTATTCCCTATTTGCCTGTTGACCTTTCCAAAGACATATTTGAGAATGAGGAAAAAAGACTTATAAATGAATAAATGGAGATCCCCTTGAAGGATGGATATACACTGTATGTACAAAAGTATTTGGACACGTGACCATTACACCAGCGGGGCCTTTAATGATGTTGCATTCTAAATACATTAATATGGAGTTGGTACCCACTTTGAAGCTATAACAGCTTCCACTCTTCAAGATTTCAGAGTGCTTCTGTGGGAATTTTTGCCCATTTATTCAGCAAAGCATTTGTGAGGTCAGGCTCTGATGTTGTACAAGAAAGCCTGTCTCACAGCATCCCTTCTAGTTTATCCCAAAGCAGCCTGGTCTCATGTTCATACGTAGGTATTAATACATAACATTTTACAAGCACAAAGCATACATTTATGTACGTTTTTATTAATGCTAAAACGTACAATTTAGACGTATTTCAACGTTTAAAACGTACAAATCGATACGTATTTTTAGCTAAAAAACTTAAAAATATTTACGTATCTTTTATATCAAGATATTTGTATCAATGCATTTTTATCATTTTATCAATAAGCGATTTAGACTTTTAGACCCCTTAACCTACCCCTAAACCTACCCATTTTACAGTGAATATAAAAGGATATAAAACGCAATTGACTGAAACATGCAGGAAAATAACCATTTTAGTAACAATATAGCATTAAAAATGTTTATAGTCGCTAATCTCACTCCTACATCTAAACCTAAACATAGCTATTTCTGTACAGCATAAGAAAAACATGACAGACAGATAAATACAATTACAATCATTTATTTATTGCAAAAATTTCAAAAGCAGTACCATAAGTAATCCAAATGACGATGCGTTGCAACCGCAGTCCTTTCTGGTGGAATACAGTAGGTTTGTGTGAGGTGCAGAGCAGAATTTAGGTTGTTAATCTCTGAAAATATTATCCAGATTATTTTCCTGATCCTCCCATTCTCAGTGAACTTGTGAAGGCGCGCACGCGCGTTCTTGCATCGTTCAAACACAAACCTCACCAGAAACACGGCATGTCGCAATCTGTGACGAATGCAGGCGAGAGCCAATAGGTGCGTTCCATTCGACCGTAAGTGGACTGCGAAGTGGACTTCACAGGGTATTCCGCCATCTTAAGTGAGATTCCAATCCGAAGGGAGCGAACATGTTCAGTTCGAAGTAGGGCTGGGCGATAAATCGATTTTATCGATTAACTCGAATGTGTAGTTTGTCGACGTGTTTGAATGAAAATCGGTTTTCTCTTTAATATCCGCTGATGCTCCCCTCTGGGCTCCCGTAGTTCTGAATGGGCTCAGCCCTCCTCCCGCATGTTTGCTATATTAGAGATACACAAACAACATGGCAGCGAGCAGGGAAGAACCTGTTCCCAAGAAAGGCACAGTGTCATTCGTAATTTGGAATTGGTTCGGTTTTGCGGCATCAGACGCAGAACAAACAACACCCCGCTGCAAAGTGTGTTTGAAGTCTGTTGCTAGCAAAGGTAGTGGTACGACCAATTTACTGCAGCACCTCAAACAGAGGCATGCCGCCGAGTGGGAGAGATGTTGCGCCCTACGAAATGAACAAGACCGCGGCAGCACAATCACACCCGCCAAAAAAACAACCTACATTCTTACAAACATTTTCAAACTGTATCCAGTATGATATGAATGGGGCCCGGTGGAAAGCGATCACGGATGCAGTCGCAATGTATATTGCAAAAGATATGGTGCCCATATATACTGTGGAAAAGCCGGGGTTTATTCACATGCTGAAAGTTTTGGACCCCAGGTATGTGCTACCTAGCTGCAAATATTTTTCTGAAGTTGCCTTGCCTCAGCTATATAACAGTACACGCCAAAGGATCGCTAGGGAGCTGGAAGGGGTGTCGTTTTACTCCGTCACAACAGATTTATGGTCCAGTCGAACGATGCAGCCCTACATGAGTCTAACGGTGCGCTTCGTTAATGACGACTGGACTCAGCGAAGCGTCTGCCTCCAAACGGCTTACTTTCCCGATGACCACAAAGGCGAAATAATTGCCCAGGGGCTAAAAGATGCTCTGAGCTCTTGGAAACTTGCTGAAGACCAACTCGTCTGTATGACTACAGACAGCGGCACCAACATGATCAAAGCTCTGCAAGACAATGAGTGGCCCAACCTCCAGTGCTTTGGACACAGATTGCACAATGCTATAGGTAAGAGTCTAATGGCTATGCATTCAAGAGATATATATTTTCCCATTCGCAAAAGACACGTGAACAGCCTAATTAATGCATTATATCAAACCGATATATATTTCCACAAAATTGGCATGAATAATCATAATGGTATACGTGTGTGTGTGTGTGCACATGCGTGTGTATGAGTGCGTGCATTAATATTATGCAGAAAGTGAAGAAAGACAAGTTTGTGAATGTAGGTCACGTTCCACTAAAATGTGTTTTGATTGTGTTCTTTATTACAGAGAATGGTGTGAAGGACCCACGGATCGAACGTGCCATTGGGGTATGTAAAAAGGCTGTGTCTGCCTTTTCTTACAGCTGGAAAAAAAGAAGAGACATGACTGAAGTACAGGCTGAGCTTGGTCTACCCACTCATCAGCTAGTAACGGATTCTGTTGGAGTCTATAAATAAAGCTGTGAAACCACTCCAAGACTTTACCAACGCACTTTCCGGGGAGTCTTAGGTCAGCGTTTCGTACATTAAACCGGTGCTCCATCTGTTCAAAACCAGTCTCCTACAGCCAGAGGAGGAAGACACAGAGCTCACTAAAACAATAAAAAGAAACTGGGTAATGCAGTACCTTGACGACAAATACAGTGACCCTGTGAAGGATGAACTCTTGGACATGTCCTCACTGATGGACCCAAGGTTCCGCACAACCTACATTGACCCAGACAAGGTGGAACAAGTCAAAAAAAGAGCTGTCGCTGAGGCTGAGCTCATGTCTCTACCTGCTCCTGCCAACTACAGTACACCACAGCAGCCTGGCCCAGCTGTGCAGGTGCGCCAAGAAGAAGCACAGGCTCCGCCCAAGTTGAAGATGACTTTAGCTGGCTTCTTCAAAAAGAATGCACCAGTGTCTTCTCCCCACCAGTCAGAGGCAGTAAAGATAGAGACTGAGCTGACAACTTACTTATTGACCCCTGAGGTAGACCCAGACACAGATCCCCTTGAGTGGTGGAAGCGCCACCAACAGAATTTTCCAAGGCTAAATAGTCTGGCAAAAAAATACCTCTCAGTTCCAGCAACGAGTGCCCCTTCAGAGAGGGTTTTCAGTGTGGGGGGAGGCAATGTTACATGCCACCGTGCATGCCTCAAGCCAGAGGTAGTAGACAGGCTTGTCTTCCTGGCTAAGAATGTTTAGAAAAAAAGAAAGGATGTTCAAACTAAAAAACAGCACAACAAATACGCACTTTATGTTCTCATGCACTATTTAATGCTGTTTAATGTTTTGTTTGCACTTTATCAGAACTACCTCCTATCTACTAAATAGAAAGATGTTAAACTTGTGTTTAAAGAAAACGTATCAAAAAGGGTCACATAATTTTATGTTTTGTTACATTTTATGTTATGTTACATTTTCACTGTTTACAATGGCAGGGCCTGCTATCTTGCCATTTGGATTGTTCTTTCTGATTGCACTTTAACCCCAAGGGGGAAATCCAGATCAAATCCCAGAAGGGAAAATCAAAACAAAAAATAAAGTCAAAACTTGTTTTGAACAATTTCTTTGTCATCTGCAGATTGATTTTAAGCAGGGGGGAAAAAAATCGATTTAAATCGAAAATCGGATTTTTTGTGAAAAAATTGGGGATTTTTTTATTTTTTATTTTTTAGGCCATATCGCCCAGCCCTAGTTCGAAGGGCACTGCAAACGGTATAGGGAATAAGGGAACATCGATACATCACTTCACAGAGATTTTTAAAGGCTCTGCAATGGAAGGGTTGCAATTAATGTTGTTATTATACAAACTAGTGCATTTATGAATGGTAATGGCGATGAATGTTATATTGGCGTATAGTTTTGCCTATTCATACAATACAAAGCAAAACTTGCGAGAAACAGTTGAGGCTCTGTCATTTTGTTTTATTTTACTTTACTTACCTCAGGAGAGTTAACTAACATTATGAGGCTGCGTGTGGGGAAAAAAGGGCACGAGATGAGACCGCTAATATCTCTTAATAGTTTAAACGCATACATTTTTGGCTATATTTATTAGATACGTAATTGTGTATGTATTTAAATTTGAAATTAAAATAAATTATGATATTTATTTATTTTATATCATCATCTGCGTGACCCGTCGTTGCCTTTCTTTGATAACTTTGCAGGGCATTCCAAATAAGCGATTATTGTCAGCGAAGTCCACTTCAATGGATATCCAGTGCTTCGGGAGTAGGGAGCAGTGAACACTACGTAGGGACGCTGTCAGTCGGAACGCACCTAATGAGCGTTCGATTATCCCGCCGTAAAACCTGTTGTTTGAAGCGGCAACATTTGAATTCATAACGAACGCGTCAGTCCGCGCGGGTTTTGCTGTTTACGGTCGCTGGACTCGCTGCTCGGGATGGAGATGAAGATCTCTGAATAAAGGCTTGGATTTGGGTCTGTTCCTCGCAGTCGTATGGATTCTGAAGATCTGGATTACAGCGCACGAATAAAATTGTTTCATTTCGTAATTATGTTGGTGTTTTTAATAGTTCTATTGTTAGTCACAGCATGTCGGAGAAAACGCTTTTTGTGGCCCATGGCAAACAAAGTAAACATTACATGACAAGTAAAGGTTAAACGATTGCAAATGTTATTTATTTTAAGGTTTAAAGTGAAGTCTTGTTTTACATTATGTAGGCCTATTATTGGAAACGAGCTGGCAAAAGAAATCACACAACAAAACGAAGTTATCATTTCGTATTAAGTAAACGAGTAAACAATTTAATGATGCAATTGAAAACAAGGTAATTGATATGACAACTAAAAACAACTAATAATAAAATTAATGCCGCAATTTCAATATTCATAAGGATTCATTTTTAGATGTCGTCAATACATCAGTTTTCTACGTTTAAATGCTGAAAATACGTCAGTATTGTACGTTTTAGTGCCTGTAAAAATGTAAGTAAATGTACGTTTTATAGAACCACATTTTACGTAAAATACATACGAATTATCATGAGATCACGTCGCCCCAAAGGTGTTCGATGGGGTTGAGGTCAGGGCTCTGTGCGGGCCAGTCAAATTCTTCCACACCAAACTCACCCAAACATGGATGAGTTTTTATGGACCTTGCATTGTGCGCTGGAGCACAGTCATGCTGGAATAGAAAAGGGCCTTCCACAAACTGTTCCCAGAAAGTAGGAAACATAGCATTGTCAAAAATGTCTTTGTATGCTGAAGCATTAAGATTTCCCTTCACTGGATGTATGAGACCTAGCCCAACCCCTGAAAAACAGCCCCATACCATTCTCCACCACCAAATTTTACATTTGGCACAATACATTTCCATTGCTCCAGAGTCCAGTAGCCTGTTCTTTATACCACTCTATCCAACACTTGGCATTGTACTTGGCGATGTGAGACTTGCATGCAGCTGCTCGGCCATGGAAAACAATTTAATGAAGCTCCCACTGCAGTTTTTGTGTTGATATTAATTCTAGTTGAAGTTTGGAACTTTTCAGCTATGGAATCAGCAGAGCATTGGTGACTCCGTTCTATAACTTTACATGGTCTTCCGTTTCCACTTCTAGAAGGGATGAAATTCTATGAACTGACTTACTGAAAAGGTGGCATCCATCCCACTATGCCCCAAATAAATTCACTGATCTCTTCAGAATGACCCTTTTTTATCAAATGTTTGTAAATGTAGACTGCAAGGCTAGGTGCTTTATTTTCTGTAGCAATGGGTCTAATTGCATCACCTCAATTCAGTAATTAAGAGGTGTTGTCCCACTTTTGTCCATATAGTGCAAATATAGCTCAAATATACAATAAAAGTTTTTTTTTTTGGAGCAACTTATTCATGAATGCACTTCTCTTTTTGAATGGGCAAATCCCTTTTAGTCATATTTGCTGTATGATGCATTAGTTTAACTATTTTTTGATTGAGCATAGTCACCATTAAGATACTAAATACTTGCTACAAAGGTTGCACCAAAATTAAACTTACTATGAAAACACCATGAAAAAAACAGCTTCTCCTCTCATATATAGACTGGTTTTTATGCAGACAATATTTGAACATTTATTTAGTCTTGTAATTAAATTTGTATCATTCATATGAACTTGTGAACTACAGAGCAGAACTGTACAATAATGGTTGACTATGCATATGTGTGTTTATAGATATCTATAAATAGTTATTTGACCATAATCTGCTGGTGGATTGTTCGTTTTGCAGTCAAAGTTAAGAGGAAAATGAGGAATTGGGAATAAGAAGTGAGAGGGTTGGATGTTCCCCTGCTGGCCTGGTCCGAGGCCTGGTTTGTGTCATTGTGAAAGACGAGAAGGCCACCAAAACCTCCTCTTACTTGCAGACAGGAAATAAAGGCTACTCTGTGGCAGGTCCACTGCATGGTGTTAGAAATCTTTTACATTCCCAACAGGTGCTCCCTTTTCGAGAAAGTTTTTAGAGATCTGAGAATTTGTGTTCCTAGGCATCCATACCCACAACATATATATAAATTTGACCCTGTATGGCACAGGCGGTTTGATATGCCTACTTTCAGTTCTGTGATTTCAGCGAGGCTTGGCCCGAAAAACAAATACCCTTAGAAATTGAAAGCTCATTTTGTGGCAGTAATTAAATAAAAAGGAAAGAAAATGGCTGAGAAAAATCTCGAGAAGAACCTCAAAGCATGAGAATTAGAGAAGTTTCAAGTTCCCCAAAGAATTCTGAGATTTAAAAGACTTTCCTTGAAATTTCTATGCAATCGGACCTAAATAAATTACGAAGTTGTAGCCAAAAAACTTCTTGTGAACTTTTCTGAGTTTTTGGACTTATGAAAGTCCTTACCTACTGTCTACAGCACTGTCTTTTACATTTTTACATTGTAAGGAGGAGAATAGAGGAAGTGTTTTCCCTTATTACCTCATGGGCACAATAATATATTAAATGAAAAATATTTTGGCAGAAGCTGTTATCCAAAGTGCTTATAATTGTATATAATCTTATAATTGTTTTGATTTTGATATATAAATAACATAACACACTCTATGACCTTAATTAGGAACTCAAAAATTCCCCAAATGAAGCTAGTCATTTATTTAGGCAGTAAAAACAAGGTGTTGAGCATTATAACAGCTTGTATTATTACTGAACTTGAATTAACAAGTTGTGAAGTGTACTGTATAGTTAAGGTGGCGATCTCATAACGGATTTTGATACAGCTTCTTGATGTCAACATGAGCATGTGGACATCAATCTGGTGAAACTTCAGCCAAAGCAGGTTATTATTTAACAACATGCACTTTTGCAATCCACAACACGGCTTCCTGTTTTTCTTAATATACTGTGTGGTCATAAGAACAGATCAAGCTGAACTGGTCTGCCCTGTGAGAGAGAACATGGTAGCTAGGGTCATCCTGGTCTTTGAAACCTTTCATGCTGCAGCATTTTGTCACCATTGTGAATAATAGTATAAAACGGACCACAAGGCTCGGATTTATTATATCATAAAAATATATCATTGTTTGTGTTTCAGTAAAGACACACATCTGTAACTCTCATTCAGCTGTGCTAAATACGTGCTTCAATTCTGCAGTCTGGATGCACACCATATAGCACAGCTGTCACAATACTTGCACAGCTAGGGAAAACCTTACCCAGGAACCTCATTACAAATGAGTCTTAGACCAACATTTTATGTGTATTGCCCTAGAAGCTTCAAAATTTAGTAAGATATTGTAAGTGATTTTTGTTGTGGACAATCACAATGGCCTGTCTGTTGCAGCAGATTTTTAACTTGCAATGTTAGTCAATCAACTGAAACACTGGTTTAAAAAAAAGTTTACAGTGTCAAACTAAAACTCTTTGTGCTTACTAAATGTTCATTTGGTTAGCTGCTAAAATGTAAGAAAATATGACACAAGCATAAATGTACAGACATAGGCCAGCAGACAGATGTGTGAATAATGTGTCATTAACACCCCATGGTGCAGTATGGGTGCTGCACACAAGATCTGCAGTGTTTCCTGCTCTACTGTGTGTAATGTCTTTATTATTATGCCTTTACACACCCTTCTTCTGAGACCTACTGGAATCTTAGCCCGTCACCCGCATGAAAAAGCTTTCAGATCACTGACTGGTTTTCATGTTGCCACTGCTTTAAATTTCCACCAAATATTTTAATGAGATTTAAATCTGGAGACAGGCCCCTCAAGGACATTCTATATCCAATCCCTGAACTAAGCTTCAGTAGATGCCTTTGGAGCATAGTCTGAATCATTGGATTTCCCAGCAGGACAATCATACCAGTCTTTGCCAAAATAGCCTGATACTTCAAAAAATTCATGATGTCCACTTCCTGCAACAGCAAAGAACCCCCATAACAAGACTGGTCCACCTCCATGTTTGACTGTGAGGATAGTCTTGTGCTCATAAGTCTTGCCCTTTTTTTTTCTTCAATGCTCTCAAAAGTTTTCTGGTACAACATAAGGCTCATAAATCTTCATGTAGCTTATTTCTTTTCTATAGCGTTTGTGAGAGCTATTTTCATTTGAGCAAATTCATGTATGTATGTATGTATGTATGTATGTATGTATGTATGTGTAACATCTCAAGCTAATTCAGTTTTGTTATAGAGTTTCTAAAGGTTCAGTGATCCATAGACAATTATTGCAAATGCACCTGTGGAACAGTCCTTAAGACAATTATGGTTTACAGATGGCATGTAATTAAATATTTATGATACATCTTTACACATTAAGGGTTTATTTTTTGCTGAGTTTATATATAAATAGAAACTACATATATATACATATATATTAGGACTGCAACTAACGATTATTTTGATAATCGATTAGTTGGCTGATTATTTTTTCGATTAATCGGATATATAAAAAAAGCTAAATTTTCTTTTTTTTTAAAATTTTATTGACAAAAAAACACTTCCACATTCTGCCCAATGTCCTTCAAACAAATGTGCCAACTGAATGCTATGAAAACATACAGTGCTTAACAATTTATTAGACCACCTGTCATAAAGAGAAAACACAAATATTGTAGGAATCTGTCAAAGAATTGTTTAAATCTAAAAATGTTATTGTCATTTATTTGGCATGATAACAAACTGAAACAACTAAATAGTATTTATTCACATAATACAAAAAATAGCCTCCTGCCTTTCATAACAGCATTTTTTTCTTGCTGGCATTGTTTAGGTACTTTTTTGACTGTAATTGGGTATCTGAAAAAATCTTTCATAGATCTTTCTTTCATAACAGCAATAATTATATTATATAAATAGCCTACTGTTACTAAAGAGCTTATGCATATTGGAGGACTAACCAATACAGATAGCTAAAAAATGATTTTAGTAAACACCAATACTGTTAGTTTAGAGCAGCAGTGGCACAACCCTTACATAATTTGTTATAAACCTTAAGTAAATTTGTTGAGCACTGTAGCCTATCTAAATCTCTTCATCAAAAATTAAGATATAATAAAGATAATAAAGACGAATAAAAACACAAACTCAGTGTTAGCCAACAGGTAAGAGGAATGTTCTGCAGGAAGTTCACTTTGATCACAGTCACGTTTACTGTAATTTCTTTATCCTGTAAAAGGCGGTTATGAAGCATCTAATATTTATATTCAGACAACTATACGTGGTTATCCCTTTACAGTTCCTACTCTCATAAAATACGTGCACTACGTGTTGACTTTTAAACCTTAATTGAACGTTCAACAACAGATAATTCAGCACAATGAATGTTTTTGCGCTGAATATAAACTGTCTTCCTCTCTGACGCTGGTTCACGCGCCCGTGCTCATCCAGTAAAGATTTAAACAACACAGACTGTCAGGACGGAACTTTATGCAAAAATGGAAATGCTCGCGTAAATTTGTGACATTTACAGATAAGGATATGACCGTAAACTGAAAGTTTTTGCGCTGAGGATGCACACGCATCTGTCAAAGCGCCTCACAGGGCAAGCCATTACGCTAATGCATTAACTTAAAGCTTCAATAAAGAATTCTCATGTTTTGTGCAGCTTGGATCACGTACTTCTCCTGCAGCATCTCATTCTGTTTCCTCCACTATTTTTAGATGCATTTTGGCCATAGAAATTAGTTATTCAGTGCTGTAATTTGACGCGACTGGCTGAAGTTGGACGTGCAGAATCGTTGTCGATGATTTTCATTAACGATAATAATCGATTTAATCGATTAGTTGTTGCAGCCCTAATATATATGTATGTAGATAGATAGACAGATTGACAGATAAATGCATACATGCGCATGTGTATATATATGTGTGTGTGTGTGTGTGTGTGTGTGTGTGTGTGTCCGCGCGCGCACGTGTATGTGTTTATTTAATGTGCATTTAATATGCTTATGAGCTTATAAATGTATTCACCATTTTCTGAATACTGCTGACCAGGATGTGACTTACTGAGAACTGTGCAGAATGATTTCCAAATTTCCACAGAATTCAAACTTCTGAGATCAAAAGTTCATTCTCCTCTCTAAAGATCATGCATTGTACATTGTGCATATGCAAATAACATAAGTTTCAAGTAACTTGAAAGTACTTGAATATTAGACACATGCACTCTAAAAAATGCTGGGTTGTTTCAACCCAATTTTGGGTCAAATATGGACTAACCCAACTTTTGGGTTAAAAATTTAATGTAAAAATTTAACCCAACAGCTGGGTTAGTCCATATTTGACCCAAAATTGGGTTGAAACAACCCAGCATTTTTTAGAGTGTGGATTCAAGGCCTGGAAAGTACTTGAAAATAAATATAGGTCCTTGAAAGTGCTTGAAATAAATCTGAAATAAATTTTGTTTAGTAGAATGGTGCCGTTTCAAAAATTTTCCTATATGCGCTGTCAAAGGCAAAACGAAACAGCGCTAATGATTGGGGTGGAGATGGGGTAGCGGGAGAAAAATCTTTGCATGCGAGCTGATGCGCACATTGCGCAGCCCTGCATGAACTTATGGAGAAGCAGTGCATTTGCGACTGAAATTTACTGCGTGCGACTATGAAAAAATATTTAGGAGCACCAGTGCAAAATGACCCAATCAGCATATTTGTGTTTGCGCTGAGGGGAGCTTCAAAGGTTTCTAACGTACTTACAACATGTTTTTGCAGCGGTGAGTAGACATATCTGTCGATTCCTTGAACACAAATGTTAATCAGAATCCACTCACTGCTCAAAACACCGTTTTGTTCAGTGCTGAGTTCTGCAAGCTCACGAATCCTCTCATTATAACAAACAAAGTGTAGACAGGGTGTAAATAAGAGATTCACTGTGCAGTGTAGAGAGCTGCGTTGATTAAAATGGAACTTTGCGAGATCACGATGAATGAAGGAGAGTGACAGCTTTTAATGATTAAGGGAGTTTGCAAATGATATTGATTTAATACAACAGTTCATTAAACAAGAAGTGAATATTAAGTGACTTGCATTGTCTGAACAATATTGCCTGATTCTGCTCTATTTCGTCAACGAAAATAGTTATAAACAAAGTAACAGCTGAGCCACTGCGCATCTCTGTTCAAACACAGCGTTGTTTCGTTTTTAAACGAATCTGATTCAATTACCCATTCATAAAGACAGTCACTTGCTTCATTCCGGAATGAATCAGCCGTTCTAACGAATCAATTAATGAATGATTAATTGATAAAATCAGTGACTTGCCGCCACCTACTGGCAGTTTTACTTTCATTTTAAATTATCTTTTCTGTTATTTATATCATTTAATATTTCTATATTCAAAATTTTATATTTAAAACATTAACCTCAACATGAAGTTATGAATTTAATTGCACTCATGGGACCTCTGAGCCTCATTAAACCATCTGAAAATACACCTACAAGCCAATTTTGTGTCCTTCTGTGCCACCTCTAGTACAAATTATTTTTTTAATACTGATTTCATTTGATTTGGTAACTCATTCTTATTCTACTTGTTATATATATTTTCTAATTTGACAAAAAATGACATACTTTTAATAAAGTTAGAAAAATGCCATTACAAAGGTAAAAACAAAATTCCCTGTAAATCATTTTAAGGAGTCAAATATCATCTCGCAATGGGAAGGCTAATATTTGATCAGAAATTTTGATTATTGATTAGAAGGTTCTCCTGATATATTTGACTGTGCTCCTAAAAAGTAAAGTAAGTGTAGAGCCCTGTTTAACCACTTTTTATTAATTTAAAAATTGAGTAATTCTTTCAAATTTAAATCTTTTACAAGAATTACAGCAAAAACCAGTTTGATGCAAGAATGTATATTTTTATCAATATTTGAGAAATTCTAAATTTCTTTGAACAAGACTGCTCAAAATGGTCTAAATTTATGAAACCTACACATTCAAAACCTCATTACTCTGAAATTTTTAATGTAAATGTTAAGTGTAAGTGAAATGTTAAGTACTGTAAGAGGTCTTTCATGACGCTACATATGCTGGGGTGTGAATTTGATAGGTGCTTGATTTAAATAAATGGTGCTTTAAAAAGTCCTTGAAAGTCCTTGAATCTGGTGTTCATGTAAGTGTGGGAACCCTGGGTAGATATATTTCTTTGTAGATGTCTGCTTCACTCAGTTACTTTGTTAAGGCCTCTAAAGGTCCTCATCAAGCCATTCACTTGCATTTTAAAGGAACTGAATCTGACAGAAGCCTCCTACTTCTGCTTTTCTCTCTGATACCCAGAGTGGGTTGCTTTATTTGTGTGGGTCTGTGTGAGGGTGTTGTTTTAAAACAACAGGTTTGGTTGTAGTCAAGACATGCAAGACCTTTACCGACCAACAAGAAACTCAAACAAATGGTGAGATTATCATTCATAAGAAGGGACTGATAATCTACCGCTGATAACACTGTGCTCCTTTTGCTGACTCTGAAACCGTTTGCAGTTCTCCATTCTCTATCTCAGGTTAATTGTTGTATTTAAAATGAAGGGACTTGCCTGGATATTTCTGTAACAGTTGCACACATGATATGTCTAGCAGTAAAAACACAAATGAATTATATTGCGTTTTATAGGTCATAATCTACATCCATGGCTGAGAAGGACGCAAAAAACTCTTTATTCAGATCACTGAAATTGAGAAGTGAAATTTCTCTCACTTTCTACCTGCTTTTTTTCAATCAGGAATATAATAGGGCCTTACATAAGCATGTTTCCAGCAGACATAATAGTATGTAAATGCATTTCATGAGATATGAAAATATTTCTTTCTTCTGTGGAACACAAAGTAAGGTATTTTGAAACATTTTTCAATGGTTTTGCTTACACAATTAAATAAATATTAAATATTTGATATTTATACTATTAAATATTTAATATTTATACTATTACACATGAACTCCACTAGCCAGGTTAGCCTTTGTTAGCATTTTTAAATGAGCAATGAGCAGTCTATGCTTGGAAGGGTGTACAGGTTTAAGCAACACATTCACAGCTTTCCCACAGTTGCGCCATGCTAAGACTGGCAGGGAGAATGAAGCAAGAGCTAAAGGAGCTGACATTAACTGGATGAGGAAAGACAGTGTGGGTGGAATAGGGCACTAGAGCTAAACATAGTCAAATGCCTCAAACACTAATGAAGAGCCAGCAGCAAATTGAAGAATAAACCAGATTATTTTAATTTCTGGTACATGAAAACAAAAAGTCCATGTTGAAATATTTGTGGAAAATGTCATATAAATTAGTACAAATCCCTTGACAAGAAAACATCTGTGGGGCTGTGAATATAAAATTGGAAAAGATTGCATTGTTCATGGCAATTTTCACATATACATTGAAACATTTGTGTCCACATCTTGAAATAGTGTTGGAGAAAATAGACTGCTGAAGTAGCTGCAACACATGAAGTGTGTATTAATATATAAAGTAAACAGTGAAAGTCATCAGTTTTAGCCAAGTGTGCAGGCAGCTGTGTGTCGCACCAGGGCCGCAGTAAGCTCTGTGGTTTGGACAGCTTGAATCGTGGTGAAACGAAACAAATACAATAGCAGTTTAAAAACACTGAAACTTTATTTAGAAGTACAGCAATATGCTAAATGCAAGATTCTCAAAAGTGTTTAGTGCATGCTAAACAGATGAAAGAAAGTATTAGCGATTAGTGTTTGTATCTGGAAAGTAATTATACAAAAAGTAATTATACAAAAATGGCTCCTACAATATTCTAAAGTAAATGTATAAATAAAAAGTAATGCTGCTTTGCAGGAACAAAAACATCCAAAACGGAAATTCTGTAATCCCCATTCCAAATCATTTTTTAAATCCATGAAACACATCTGTGAACTTTTATCCATGATACACAAAGATAAGGGATGATGGTTGTAAATATCAAGCTTCAAAAGCACTTAAAAATTCACTTCCTTTATCTCATATAAATCGTATTATACTTCTGAAGTCATATGCTTATTTTGTTTGAAAATCAGACCAGAAATTAATTCATTAAGCATTCTAATCTTGTACTGGCCATTCAAATCTGATGCGCATGCAAGAACTTCTTGCACACTCAACACCAAACAAGATGATGGCAGCAGGAAACAAGAAGTTGCACACAATCCTATGTGGTTCTTTGGCATCCAGAGTTGATTGCATGAATTTTAATGTTTGAAAGTGAGTGAGAGAAAACTGTATTTTACAAAAATAAATTATTAAGCAAAAGTTAAATGTTTCATCAACCAATCAGCATTAAAATAAGATTCTATATAACATTAGGTATGCAATAGCTAACATGACATTTGTAGCATTTAATACAGTAATACATTTAATACACATTTCCATAAATATTATTTAATTTATTATAAAAGAACATGAATGAATAACATTAACCTAATAAATAAAATACTGTAAAAATCATTCATTGTTGGCCAATGATACGTAATTACTTCTCTAATGTTAAAATCTAGAACCATATTGTAAAGTGTTTCCAAGTGAGCATTGCATATTAAAGAGTTGCACTCAGTTTATTCAATTATTCATTTCAGACCAAAGACAATAAAGAAACTACTCCTTTTATGGAGGCAAAAATTGTGCAGTCATTATAATATGTGCAAGTGTCTGTGTGATAACAAAATATCAGTAGTCATCTTATAGGTCACCACAAGCAAGTTGACAGGATGATGATTATGTTTGCATCTAGACAATGATTGGCAATAATTTCTCACCTTTTTTTAAAGACACATACAGGTGCATCTCAATAAATTAGAATGTCGTGGAAAAGTTCATTTATTTCAGTAATTCAACTCAAATTGTGTATTAAATAAATTCAATGCACACAGACTGAAGTAGTTTAAGTCTTTGGTTCTTTTAATTGTGATGATTTTGGCTCACATTTAACAAAAACCCACCAATTCAATTCTCAACAAATTAGAATTTGGTGACATGCCAATCAGCTAATCAACTCAAAACACCTGCAAAGGTTTCCTGAGCCTTAAAAATGGTCTCTCAGTTTGGTTCACTAGGCTACACAATCATGGGGAAGACTGCTGATCTGACAGTTGTCCAGAAGACAATCATTGACACCCTTCACAAGGAGGGTAAGCCACAAACATTCATTGCCAAAGAAGCTGGCTGTTCACAGAGTGCTGTATCCAAGCATGTTAATAGAAAGTTGAGTGGAAGGAAAAAGTGTGGAAGAAAAAAATGCACAACCAACCGAGAGAACTGCAGCCTTATGAGGATTGTCAAGCAAAATCAATTCAAGAATTTGGGTGAACTTCACAAGGAATGGACTGAGGCTGGGGTCAAGGCATCAAGAGCCACCACACACAGACGTGTCAAGGAATTTGGCTACAGTTGTCGTATTCCTCTTGTTAAGCCACTCCTGAGCCACAGACAACATCAGAGGCGTCTTACCTGGGCTAAGGAGAAGAAGAACTGGACTGTTGTCCAGTGGTCCAAAGTCCTCTTTTCAGATGAGAGCAAGTTTTGTATTTCATTTGGAAACCAAGGTCCTAGAGTCTGGAGGAAGGGTGGAGAAGCTCATAGCCCAAGTTGCTTGAAGTCCAGTGTTAAGTTTCCACAGTCTTTGATGATTTGGGGTGCAATGTCATCTGCTGGTGTTGGTCCATTGTGTTTTTTGAAAACCAAAGTCACTGCACCCGTTTACCAAGAAATTTTGGAGCACTTCATGCTTCCTTCTGCTGACCAGCTTTTTAAAGATGCTGATTTCATTTTCCAGCAGGATTTGGCACCTGCCCACACTGCCAAAAGCACCAAAAGTTGGTTAAATGACCATGGTGTTAGTGTGCTTGACTGGCCAGCAAACTCACCAGACCTGAACCCCATAGAGAATCTATGGGGTATTGTCAAGAGGAAAATGAGAAACAAGAGACCAAAAAAATGCAGATGAGCTGAAGGCCACTGTCAAAGAAACCTGGGCTTCCATACCACCTCAGCAGTGCCACAAACTGATCACCTCCATGCCACGCCGAATTCAGGCAGTAATTAAAGCAAAAGGAGCCCCTACCAAGTATTGAGTACATATACAGTAAATGAACATACTTTCCAGAAGGCCAATGATTCACTAAAAATGTTTTTTTTATTGGTCTTATGAAGTATTCTAATTTGTTGAGATAGTGAATTGGTGGGTTTTTGTTAAATGTGAGCCAAAATCATCACAATTAAAAGAACCAAAGACTTAAACTACTTCAGTCTGTGTGCATTGAATTTATTTAATACACGAGTTTCACAATTTGAGTTGAATTACTGAAATAAATGAACTTTTCCACGACATTCTAATTTATTGAGATGCACCTGTACACTTTAAATTTAGAGGCACAAGTTACGGCAAAACACATAATTGGATAATTCATATTACAAATTGATTAATCAGTTTGTTATGGGTTAATTTTTTATTTATTTTTTTTCCCCATAATAGGATTTTTTTTTTCTAATAAAGCGGTCTAATAATTGTAAATGAAAGAATAATGAATAATTTGGGATCACATTGAAAAAGTAGGTAGCTTTCAGAGGTGTTCTTTTCTGATGACAAGCTACAGTACCACAGTTTTATTGTTGTAACAGTAACCGTTAATTATATGGGGACTATATGCAAACATGATCGTATAGAAACATTATTGTACATAAACTCAAAGGGTGATTTTTATCATGTGATTTGCCTGACTATGTTGTGTACTTTTTATATTTAAAGAGGCAAAATCTTTTGCTGTTAAAAAGTATCCCGTATATAGAATGAAGAAGCATGCATGCAAACACTCACAGAGATAAACACAAAGTACAATCTTTTGTTTTATATATAACACTTTTATCTTTATCTTCACGCTGCAGCTTAGCTTTGTGATAAGTTAACCATGTGGTATAGTAGATGAGGAGACTAAATGGCATTTCATACAATGTACTGTATTCAGATCACTGAAAATTTTTGATTATTTCAAAGCATTCACTGTAGACTAAGTAAACTGCCTATGTATGCACTTTTCTCTTCTGTGAGTGATTTGTACGATATTGTTAGTTGTTTGACCAAGAGAAAAGCAGACTGAAGGTTTGAGACAGGTGGAAAGTTTGATAAAGATAGAAGATGTTTCATCATTGTCTTTCAGGATGTTGTATCTCCTGTCCCAGCATGTACTGATGCAGATAGGATATGCAACACCATCAGCCATCTTATCTGTTAGTAAGTCTTCTGTCTGCAGCCATGATGAGGCTGAAGCCCAGACTCTTAGATGTGAACAGGTTCTCCTAGTTTATTCATGAATCTGTTCATTTAATTGTAAATGTATTGGGTACCTCAATATAGAAAGGCTTCATTTTTATTTGTGATATATTTGTCCTCAGATTTGTTTTATTCACTCATGGTTTCACCAGACAAAAGTCTACTTCCTACAAAATATGAACCATTTTTAAATTAAGAAAAGTCTGGAAAGTTTTTACATGAAACATTACATTTCCAAAAATGGCACCAATTTTTGTGTATTTTCATCCCGCATTAAGGACTTTCTATAGAACAACAAGCACCATGGAGGTGGACAAGAAGAAGAGCGGTCAGCTGAGCTGTCTCTGATTGGCCATTGGGGGAGGTGACACTTTACGCCTATTCTAACTGCAAAGATAAAATCCCCACCTGCCATTACCCTAAAAATCAGGAACCTCCAGCGAATACGCACACACTTACCCACACACCCCAAAAATAAAGAAGTAACAAACAGAAACTCTGTCCCTTTTCTACGGCCACTGCCAGGGTAGGCAGCCCTCTGCTGTGTATCTCTGGTTGGCTTCTTTTTTGGGCCTTTGGATACCTTTGAGGCCCCCCGCGTGATAAGGTGCGTGAGTTAGATCATTGGTTTCATTTGGTAAGAGGAAATTTAGCAGAGTTGAGCAATGGTACGGGGACAGATTTGAAAGCCCTTGAGAAAGCATCAGAGTTGCAGATCGAGTGTCAGGCCGCGAGGAACCCATGCTGCATCCGTACAGAATGGAGGGGTATATCATCCCACCCGTGAGTATTTTTTATTCACTAAACGGTCCTAATATGATGCCGCTGCTGTTAATTGATGCATACGTGTACACAATGCACTTTTTGTTATATTGCTGTCAGCATGTCAAACGACATTGCGAGGACTTGCCATCGTGGACATACCAGTAACCGAAAGAACAGCCGGAACTTTCTTTGTAATATTTCTGTTTGATGTCCATCAGTCTTTTATGTCTATAGGATGATTTGTACATTTTTTGTTTTTGTGTGTATTTTTTTTTATGTATTTATTTTTTTACAAATGTAAAACAGTTAGTGTCAAGATGTTGCATATGTTGTTGTGCCAACCACTTCAAAATGATAGTCTATTGAGATTCAGCTACTCGTATTGGATCTAAACATCTTTATTCATGTGTAGTGGATCAGTTAGAGACCCTATGACAGTCTAGTTAATTCATTTGGGTTTGGATATTACAGAATATTAATGAATAAATGTCTAACATGTAGTGGTTTGTTTGTTGTAACGGGCTATGATTTACATCAGTGTAATGAAAAAATAAAGTGTTCTCCAAAATGTATAATAATCATAATTTCTACATAGAAAGAAGAGAGTAGAGAGAGAGTAACCTGGGCTGGCTGGATGTCACAGACACCGTCTGTACAAAAAGATTACTGGGCAGTTTTAACCAAAGATGTGAGGCTTTTCCTATATGGTACAGTGTATTATTATTTTGGTATTGGCTCCAGTCATTCAAACTGGTCATCCTTTGTCTCTTATCTATTTGCTTAGCAGCAAACAGAGGAAATGTTTGAATCAGAGATGTATCGAGCACCAATGGAGTATCAGTATATCACTGACGACAGTCAGAATGGTGAGTTTGTATTTTATCTGTTATTTCTTCTAGTTGAAAATGTTTTTTTTTTTTTACTCAGAAAATCTAATAACATTCCACAAACTGCTTCTGTTAACTGATAATAAAATAATGCAACTAAATTATTATCCAAAGTTAGGCTTAGAAAATGTGTATTTAAAAAAAAAAAAAAACAATAATAATAATGGTGTTGATAGCTGTTGTCTCTCAGCCTCCCCTCCTGCCCATTCACTTCCCAATGTCATTATTATAAACAGGTAAGTGATACCAAAATAAAAGTCATCCAGGAATAATTCATCAAAAAATAGTCAAAATTAAAACCCATAAATCAGATTTTATAAACCAATATTTTACCAATCAATTTATAAATCAACAATGAATTTAACTTAGGATGAACACGTCTTTAAACGTAACAACTTCAATATTTCTTCTTAACCACAGAAGGTTTTTTTTTTCCATTTTGTTTTTTCCCCCCTTTCAACCCCAGTTAAGCAAAGTGCTCTGACTAAATGGCCTGCATTTTTCTTCTTACATATAATCAGTTTCATAGATATTACTGACCCCCTGCAAATAAAAGACTTGTGTGTTATAACACCTAAAGAGGCCCATGTAAACAGCATCTTGTTATATTAAGCTAACGGATCAAAATCACACCCAGGGGCAGCTAGGGCTGAATTGTAAGGGGACGTTAGGAGAGCGAGGAATGGAACCGGGCGAGTGACCTAGCACAAAGCAGGAAACAGATGCCTCGTTCTGACAGGCAAGAAAACTACAGACGTAGAACGACAAATATCCCCAAGGGCTTCTGTACAAAATGAGACAATATAGCAATTTAGTATGTAGGCATCTGAAAAAGTGTGTTAAACAGTAGCAGCAGTTTCTGACTTTGAAGCTGAGGGTGGTTATTGCGTTTCGGTACTGTATAGGACTGTGAGAGTTGTTTTTGATGCAGTTTATGGTGACCTTTGGTTAGACATTTGTGTTATTTAGTCAGTCATGTCCTCAGACAGCTATGTGCTGATTTTCTAAGAAGTTAAATGACAGGGAAACCGAAAACAGTTTTGAGTTTCGTTATACAGCAGTAAAGAAGTGCCGAGTAAATTTTCCTTTTCTTTTTCACAAGACTTGTCAAACCATTTATGTAACAACTATTTCTGTTCACTGGAGGAATGTACACAGATGTTTACAACTTTTATGAACACTAGTGGGATTTAAATTTCATGAAATTAGATTGCTTACAGTGATTATGTGTGGAAAATTATTGAAAATGAAAATGCATTTAAGTGACAGGTGCACAAAAACATGCTGTAGATTATTTTCTCTGTTTCTATGTGATGAGACTTAAAACAGATTAATAAAAAAAATAAAAAAAATCTAAATACAATGGCCATAATTAAATAAATAAATAAATAAATAAAACCCAACATGCTTGAGGCTAAAACTCAAAAACTGCAAAGGAAATGGTGGTGTGAACAGGAAATAGGGTGACACTCAAAGTCCCAGGGCTTACAGTGAGAAAGTAAATGTAATTTCTTGCATGCTATTGAATTGACGGACAGAATAATGTGACATGGTTGATTTATCAGTTGCTGGTACCAGCTTACATGAAGAGCATGTGACGTATTGTCATATTTCTTTTGCTTGTTAAAAGATGCTTTCTGCTCACCCTCCGTTTCAACTTCACTGTCCTTGTCTAGAGCACGCTTGGGATTATAATACACATCATGTCCATCCGGTGGATTTCGAGAACCTGCCGGAGAGCCACTTCACAGAGCTGCAGAGCGTACAGCCACTACATACATCAAATGTGCATCGCTTCCCAGAAGTTGAGTCAGGCCATTTTATTGACCCAGGCCTGACCGGGCATCACCTCACTCTGCCCCCTCCACAGGTGAGACCCGCATTATCTATTAAACACCTGCTAATGAATACCACATCAATTTCATGTCTTTCACTTTCACTTTATGTGTGCAAACACTTTCTTATATGTTTTGATGTCCTCACGCCAGTTCTGTGTGAGCTCCGGTCACATTAGTAGTAATGAGAATAACCATTTTGTTGAATACAGTGCAGGAACAGAGAAATCTTGCTTGTATTTCTTTAAAGGGGTGGTTGATTGCGATTTCACTTTTTTAACGTTAGTTAGTGTTTAATGTTGCTTTTTGAGCATAAACAATGTCTGCAAAGTTACGAAGCTGAAAGTTCAATGCAAACGGAGATATCGTCTTTTAAAATTCTGGCAGTTTAATGCCTACAAAAATGTCTGGTAAGGGACTACAACGAGTTACTTCCCGGGTGCGTTACGTCAAGAACCCAGAATTTTACATAAACCCCGCCCCCGGGAACAAGCAGCAAAGGGGGCGAGGCCATGCTGCGTTGCTTTAGAGAAGAGGAAGAGAAAACTAGGGGTGCACTAAAAATCTATTCATATATGAATCGCGATTCTGTCTTCTAACGATTCTAATGGATTCACAAGTTTCAAAACCAATGTTCTAAAGCAGCGGTTCTTAATACTGTTGCTTGCGTCTCCCTGCTCTGCATCTCTCTCTCTCTCTCTCTCTCTCTCTCTCTCTCTCTCTCTCTCTCTCTCTCAGATCATCAGCTCAGTAAATACACACTTATTTTCACATACTGTAGCTATGAGAAGCGTTATACATGGATAACTGTATTAAAGCTTTAATCAGAATAAAACCGTATATTAAAAGCTAACAGAAGCAGTAGCATTTATAAAATATAGCTGCAAGCAACAATTACGGGGCCAAGCACTCCAGCGGCAGAATGAGGAGCTAAGCATAGCATGAAGCATCAGACCAAATGCAAAAATTAGTACTAAAAGCAATTTTAGGATGATTTCGATTGAAATGGCTGAAAAATCATACATACAACCTCTTGTAATATGATTAAATGGCTTATCACTTTTGACTAACAGGTGGCGCTGCAATCAGATCATTTTGGTGTGTTCTGTGTGAGGTGACAATGGCACACACAAAGTTAGGTGTCATTATGTCAAAGCTTTGCAGAGATATAGCCTCAGAGTCATTTTGGCACCTTGCCTAAAATTTGTAGTGGCGCTGTACGAAAACGGTTTTATCCATCAACACGAAATCCATAACTTTTTATCAGCACAGTCTGAAGATGATCAATTTTGGTAAAAATCGGGCAAACGGTTAAGGAGGAGTTCGAAAAAGTAGGTTTTCAACATAAATCAAAATGGCAGACAGGAAGTTTGGCTGACTATGGCAACATTAGCATCACTGTTCTCAGCATGACCCAAGGAATCTATTAATACCAGTCTCATTACAATAGGCAAAATTCAGAGAAAGCTATTAGCATTTATTTGAAATTTCATTATAACGGTGTCAAAACTTTTTGAGTACTTTCAGTTCATGGTCTCGATGGTACATACAAAGTTTCGTAATGGTACACCAATGCATTCAAAAAATATAACATTTTATATCATAATACTCTATTGTAGCCAATGGTAATTTCATGTTTTGTTCAATTATAGCACCACCAAGAAAAAAAAATCCCACCAAATTTTGTATGTGTCCTTAGAGTGTGCCCATACATATGTGTCAAAATCCGGTGAAAATATCTAATTTTGTTTTGGAGTTATAGACATTTTTATATATGAGAAGAGAAAAAATAACTGATGGCCGACTTTGTTTGCATTTTTTATTTTTTTTGCCACTTACTATCAAAATTTTGGCAATTGGGCATTAGCATATAGCCGGGATGCTATGCTTTCGAATTTCCTATGGTGGTTTCGTGTCGATCGGAGTAACGGTTTCTAAGATATTGGCAAATGTTTTTTAAGCCTAAAATGCAAAGTTGCACAAACCAAAGTTGCACAAACCAAAGGCAAAACCTGGCAAGTTTGGTATCGCTGGACTCAGCAAGGATTCAGGAGTCTAAAAAGGTTACTCCTGTGAAAATAAGTGGACCCCACCCAAAATTATAAGCATGTGAATATTTGATTTTACCACTAGGTGGCGCTGGCTCGAAACTTCTCAGGCTCCTTCAGGGCATCGTGCTGATGAACCATACCAAGTTTCGTAACGATATGTCAATGCGTTCGTAAAATTTAGCATTTAACTACAAAATTCAAAATTTCCGATGCCCAAAATGGCTGACATGGGAAAATTGGATATGGTTCAACTCGGCATGATGCACCGAATCTAAAGAGACCAGTTTTGTGATTTTTGGCCAAACCACTGGGAAGTTATAAGCAAAAATAGCCATCTTTCATATCTCCTGACCACTAGGTGGCACAGTGCCGAAACACTGCAGGTAGTCTCAGGTCATGCTTGTTATAACACACACCAAGTTTGGTCTCAATACGTTAAAAAAAACCATTGCGGAGATAGAGCCTCAGGTCCATTTTTGTGTGCTTTTCGTAGAATTTGTTCGCATGTTATTCGAGAACGGTTTGAATAATCAACTTGAATTCCATAAATTTTTGCCAGCATGATCTGTAGATTTTCTGAGCCAATTTTGGTGAAAATCGGACGAACCGTCTAGGACGAGTTCGAAAAAGTAGGTTTTACGAACAATTGAAAATAGCGAAAAACTAAACCTTACGATTTTTTGATTTTGGTGTCCATTCGACTCGGCATGAATTTTCATTTTGTGCTTTATGGTTCAAAAGTTATTAGCATAAACATGAGTGAAATTTTGGACAAGTGGTGGCACTAGAGAGTTTGAGTTAGAGACTCCAAACTTGCTGTGTTTAGTATTGAGGCTATCCTCTATCAGTGTACCAAATTTCACAACTTTCCCGCAAGCGGTTCTATGGGCTACCATAGACGCAATGGCGGAAGAAGAAACGGAAGAAGAATAAGAACGCCAATGGATACAATAGGTGCCATCGCACCTTCGGTGCTTGGCCCCTAATAACAGCGTATCTAAAAGTATGAGACGACAACAAACAAAAAACTTAGTCCTACCATTAAAATCTGTGCTTGCACAGGTTCTGCACGATCCTCTTCACTAATATCTTCTGCGTCTCAATCAGGCTCAAACTGATAAGCAATATAGACGACGCCATTGTTTACAATACACTCTTAAAAATAAAGGTGCTTCAAAAGGTTCTTCAAGCGATGCCATAGAAGAACCATTTTTGGTACCACAAAGAACCATTCAGTCAAAGGTTCTTTAAAGAACCATCTCTTTCTTACCTTTTTATAATCTGAAGAACCTTCTTTTACCACAAAGAACCTTTTGTGAAACAGAAAGGTTCTTCAGATGTTAAAGGTTCATTATGGAACCATTTAGACAAAAAGGTTCTTCTATGGCATCGTGAAGCACCTTTTATTTTTAAGAGTGTACAACCGGAGTACATGCCGCTGAGCTGAGGGGGCGGGATGTTCAGATGCGCACTAGAGGCGGTTTAACCAATCACAACACACTGGGCCAGCTAACCAATCTGAGCTCATAGCGAATTTCTGAGGGAGGGGCTTCATAAAAGCAGGAAATGATCAGCGAGTTTAGGGGAGAAGGGACAGAGAGGTGTGGAATAAAGGTAAATTATGTGAAAAATAATGTGTTTTTTAACAAACGAAGCATTAACACATGTTAGACTGCACCCCATAAACACAATCAAGCCTAGAAAAAAAACCAGTCCACCACCCCTTTAACACTAGGTTTAAATAACTTTTAGTTAAATTTATCTGGTGCTTCGTGACACAAGTGGGTGTTGATGCTGGTTAGGAGGTTGTTGAAAGCATCTGTGCCCAAGCTATTGCTCAACTAAGCCTTATCCTGACCAAAACTCAACACTGTCACCGTAACTGCAGTCTGCACACTCATCAACTGCCATTACACAAAACAGCCCCACTTACACAAACAAAACCACTCTTTATTGTGACACTAGCGCACAAAGGTTACAGCTTTAAGACAACACTTTGCACACACAAAAAAGACATTTGATGTTAGCATGTATACAGAAACCATAAGGTAATTTAACCCTTATTATTTTAATAGCTTGTTTTAAGCAGTTAATTAGAAAATAGCTACATTCTAGAAACCATATACACTGGCTTTGATTTAAAAAAAAAAAAAAAAAAAAAAAAAAAACAAGGTCTGTTTGCTTGACCTTTTGGTGTAGTTTTTGCTGATATTTGAACAAAAAGAGGATATACGTGTATATTGACTGCTCTGTGGGTGGAAAATCAAAGAGAACCTCTTGAAAGAGATCATTTAAGATCTCTTTTGCATAATGCAGTGATTGATTTCCCTTCCTTTGGTTGGACTTCTTCTTAAAGGCAGACTCTTACCATAAAGTCTATCGCAAAAGAAAGCTTTTCCTTTGTAGACGTCCTTGTAGGAGGAAGCAGAGATCCGTCCATGTCCGACTGATATACTGCCTGTCATACGGGCTCAGACTCATTGGAGTGTGCATAATGCATGGAGAAAATAAGTTCTGGGTTTTTGCCAATTTTATAATAACTAAGATTTTTTTTAATGGTTTTGAAAGAAGTCTCTTATGCTCACCAAGGCTGCCTTTATTTCATCAAAACTAATATAAAACATTCATATTGTGAAGTATTATTACAATTTAAAATAACTTTTTTATTTTATTATATTTTAAAATGTAATTTATTTCTGATGGTAAAGCTGAATTTTCAGCAGTCATTACTCCAGTCTTCAGTGTCACATGATCTTTCAGAAATCATTCCAATATACTGATTTAGTGCTCAAGAAACATTTCTTATTATTATCAATGTTGAAAACAGTTGTACTGCTTTATATTTTTGTGGAAACCATAAAATCATATGTTTTTCCCTTAGAATTCTTTAATGAAGAGTAAGTTCAAATGAAATATAAATCTTTGTAACATTAGAAATATTTTTATTGTCACTTTTGATCAGTTGAGTGTATCCTTGATGAATAAAACCATTAACATAAAAAATAATCATACTTTTGAACGGTAGTGTAACATTATCAAACCCAACTTACTTGTCACATATTTACTTGGCCATAAATATTATAAATCTTGACTGCAGTAACTTACCATGGTAATCATAGTTTCTGCCATAATGAAAGTTAGTACAGTTATTGTCACTAACAAAAACCATAATAAATTATGCGATCTCTTTTAAACAGTGTAAACTGTTTGTTTCATTTTGATGTGCGACTAATGCCAAGCAACCACAATTTAATGCTGAGCCACAACAATAACTGTTATTTTTGGCGGAAACTGCAGTTACCATGGTAATTTCTAAAGGGGCTGTTCTGTGAATTCAGCAGCAGTTATTCTGTAGATTGGTTATTTACACCTCAAACCCTAAGCAATGACAGCTTTTTTGCATTTAAGCCTTGCATGTACAAATATAACTATTTGAGGAGAGCAATGCTGCTTTCTTGGCTGAGCAGATGAGTATCACTCTATCACGCTGAAAAGTGTTAACTGCAGATGTAAGTATTATATACATTCTAAAAACAGCCACATCTTTAAGGGCCTAAATGCACAACAACTACCATCTGACCCCTGAGGCCCTGCACAAAATAAGGGTGTAACAAATCCACATAAATGTTTTTAATTTTAAATTTTATTTATTTTTTAAATTTCAGTCACACTTTATTTTAAGGTCCAATTCTCGCTATTAACAAACCATTAACTATGACTTTTGTCTCAATAAACTCCTAATTTGCTGCTTATTAATAGTAAGGTAGTTGTTAAGTTTAGATATTGGATATGATAATGGATGTGGAATATGGTCATGTTATAAGTACTAATAAACAGCCAGTATGTTAATAATAGGCATGCTAATAAGCAGCTAGTTAATAGCATGAATTGGTCCCTATACTAAAGTGTTATCAAAATTTCAAAATAGTATGTGTTTGTGAGGACACTCTCCTCAAGTCATCAGACTTTTCAACTGTCATGTCACAAGAAATTGCTACCCCAGCACTGTGTGTGCAATCGCATGAGACTGCTACGATCCTTAACACTTTGGGTTTTTGTAAGGGCTTTTTAGAGTGAAGCGGTTTAACTGAAAAAAGTGAGATTTTTTTTTTTTTTTGTTTGTTTTTTCAAACACATTTCTTAATATTTAATTCATTTTTTTCCATAACATTTTCCTCCTTTTTCTCTCTCTCCCTCTATACAAACTATAAATTCATAGTGTATATATAGATTCCCTTGCTGTTAACAAATAAACACAAAATTTCACTGCATTGTTATTATCGGCAATATATAAAAATGTAAAGTTCCTCTTTCTTAATGTTGAACAAGGCTGAAATCTCCAGATGACACATTTCAAACCACCTGATTGCACAGACATGGTTTCCTCACGTATAGCTCTCATTTTAGCAAGAATTCCCCCCTTTAAAATAAGGATTCTTAAATGGTTCTTGCTATATAGAGTTTGTGTTTCCTACATTCTTCTGGAGAAAAGTCTGTAAACTTATCGTGTATGAAATTATCTGTAAATGGGTTTTCTGCGTTTTTTCAACTGATTTAATAATTATTATTTTTTTTCATTCATTTCAAGTTTTAAATAATCTTCAGATCAGCATATTGATTCCTGGACAACAGTATGTTTTTTAAGTAGTTATAGAATTAAATTTAATTAGTGGATTGTAACTGGAACCTCTATTTTATTTTTCTGTTTGCTTTCTGAAAATGATGTACTTTATGTCTTCACAGATGACATATTTGCCACGGCCATCTGTGTGTTACCCTCACAGTGTACAGCCATCCCCTCTCCAGCGCAGCTCGGATGACGATGACCCCGGCAGTCGCAGTCCTCCATTAGAGGTGTCTGATGAGGAGTGTATGAGAGACCACATTACATCAACAACAGGAGGAGAGCATGGTAAGCACAAAAGCTAAGACCAATCTCACCTCATAAGGCCACAACCATAGTCAAACCCAGTACCTGTTGACTTTTGCGATCCTCTAGAATCTAGATGTAGGTGTTCATTTCCTTTGTTTTTCCAAGGTAACAAGAAGAAAATTCGCTTGTATCAGTTCCTGCTGGACCTTCTGCGAAATGGTGACATGAAGGACAGCATCTGGTGGGTTGACCGAGAAAAAGGAACATTCCAGTTCTCTTCCAAGCACAAAGAGGCTTTAGCACACCGCTGGGGCGTACAGAAGGGAAACCGCAAGAAGATGACCTACCAGAAGATGGCAAGGGCGCTGAGAAACTATGGCAAGACGGGAGAAGTCAGGAAGATCAAGAAAAAACTCACCTACCAGTTCAGTGGAGAGGTACTTGGGAAGAGCCACACAGAAAGGAAGCTTTACATGTAAACATATGCATATAAAAGCAAGAAAGAGGGAGAAAAAGACTTGGAGAAAACAAGAGAGAACCTTTTTCCTCTATGAAAACAGCAAATGACAAAATGGACCAGAACTCTTCCCATTGTTATGATTCTGTGTTTTGAAAGTTAACGATTTTATTTTTCATTCCTTTTTTTATTATTCACCTTTGCATTAATGAAGTAAATTTTAAGTCCTTTAAATTTCAGCAGCTTTTGTGATGCAGGACCAACATTTACACGTCTATATAGTGCGTATATGATGAGAGGACACATTTAAAGAGCAGATACAATGACCAAAGTGGGTAGGTTTTAAAAATTAGACAAAAAGCTATTCTCGAGTTAAAGACAGTTGCAAACTTCACCACCACGCATGATGGAAAAAAAAAATCACAAAAACACAAAAAGCAGAAGTGAAAACCAATGACACAGTCTCACACAGCACGGAAAACTCTGTCACGTCTGGGTAACACACACACACACACACGCAGAGAGACAGATTCTGTGCTCATGTTTGTACTGTTTTTCTCTCAACATTACATTCCATCTGAAGAAAATTAAAAATCTTTATAGAACCATGACGAATAAACATTAATTGTCAATAGAAAAAGTGAGTTTGCTGTAAACCATTTGTTTAAAAGGCTGTATCATATTTCAGGGTAATTTCTCAGCAGTGTAATGACTCATTGCAATTGTTTAAATATAGCCTTAAAAATAAAAAGAATCGGAGTCTAAGAGCTGTGGGAAAATCTGAGTGAACACAGAACAGACTCAACACATAAAAAATATTTCAAATGACCTTTTTTACAAGGATTGACAAAAATTTTCAACTCAATGCTAAGAACATATATAAATGTATTTACTCTGATGGATCTATGGCCAGGTGGAGTGATAATTTATTATCCATTTGATACAGAACTCTTAATGACTTGGATTCAATTTAATTTTAATGCTATTTTCATCAAAAACATGACATTTCAGGCCACATACTTTCACTAGACATCCTTTAGGATCAACAGTATGCCAATTTTGTTTTAAACTTAATCCAATTTCATGTTATTCCATTAAAAATGTTTAATTCCATTCAAATTTCCTAAAAATGAATGTACTATATCCATTATTTTTGGATGTGCATGCTGTTCCGCATTTGGATTAAGCTTAAAACTATTTAAATGATGATACATTTTTAATACCCTCAAAAATATTTCAAACTAAATATGAAAACCTACTCAAAAACCATTAGTGAAAATACAACTTCTCAGCAGTGTAAACCGCACCCCTTACAAAGAACATCTCAGTTGAAAGCAAACCAACCTCTCAGCGCCCCCTGTCAGCAAGACCACTGAACTGCTGAAACAATATTTAACAATGTTTATTTGTCTTTTAGAATGTTTAAAATATCATAAAATTAAAGTTCATTTCTTACATTTCATTTCTTAGACAAGAATTAAAGAAACCATTAAATAGTGGTTATTGTGGAGAAAAAAATGAATGCACATATTTCTGGATTCACAGATCTGTTCTGTGATTTCTTTACCCTTAGGGTTCATCCGATGACAATGCAAGCACACTCTATATTCAAAGTCCTTTTTTTCAGAATGCAAAACAGGTTTCCTCTTTTTGAATAAAAATAAGTCCAATCAGGAGGTCTTCTGTAAGCTGGAGGGCTTGACAAGAGGAACATACCACTGTAGGTAAAGAGGATGATAATGATAAACCAGATTATCATTTGGTTTAAGTTATGCAGTCAAATAACAAAAAAAAAAAAATAATAATTCTGCAGAAATTCAACAATGGTGTGTATACCTCTTCTGTCATCCCTGCTGTCCTCCTTCCCTCTGTGTTGAATGGAGGCTTCAAAAACCCTTTGAAATTCAACTTCACCAATTCATGGAATGTTTTCAAGGAATCCTGAAATATATTGAGAAAAAAACAGCTTTCAAGCTAGGAAACAGACTACTATATAAGCATTTCAAACCTATTTGCATTAGAAAAGGTGTGTTTTAATAAATAAAAATTTGATTTTATGATTAAATACTTTCACAGTCATTTACAGTGACGTTTTACACACAATTTTAATTGTACTCTTACATAGTTAAAAAAAAAAATAATAAAAACTTTGTTGTTAGATCTCTTACCTGTCCTTCTTTTGAGCAGATGTATGTGAACCATCTCAGCCCTGCAGCCACATGTGTGATCTCATCAGCATAAATCAACCTCCAACACAATCACTGAGCGTGTCTCCCTGAGCAGCGAAGCGGGACAGAGTCTGAGGGTGCACATCTAAACCTCTGTGTAAAAACCATGCACAAATACAACTAAATAAATATTTTCAGATACATAAATGAAAATAACAGATTCTGACAGACATGACATGTTTTACCTGGCCTCATGGACCATGTGCACTATAGCTAGCCTTGCCAAAAGGTCGTGAGACATATCTGTTGCTGACTGCCATAAACCTTTTTGAAAAGAAAAGAGACAAATATTGAATCTCTAACATCAGCTATGTGAAGACAAAACAGAACAACACATGAAAACACTGACCGTTGTGTACTGGTAAAGCACCAAAGAAGCTGCCAAGCTCCATAATCCTTTGCTCTAGCAACTGATAATGCTGCAGGAGAAGTTGATGGCAAATTAATCAAGGTTACTTAGCATTTAGCCTAAATAAATTAAAGATGTAAACATGTAGACAAACCTTGACTTCATCTCCTGCTACTTTGACAAAGTCATCAAAGAACTGGCGAGGTAATGGCTCACCATTTCTCAATCTAAATGTGGAGAATCTTGCTATCACATCCCAGGACAGGTCTATTGCCCACTGCTCTATATTAGCAAGAGAGTGCAGTAAAGCAATCCTACTTGCCTGGTGGAACAAAAACCATTTTTACTTGACTTAGCTAATTATTCTTTAGTTGTCTATTGAAAAACAAAAAATTTTAATCAAAAAAAGTTTACCGGTGTGCCACACTTGCCCCGTTTGATTTTTCCAGGCTCCACAACAGTCAGATTGTCTTTTCTGTTAGGCTGTGCGGGAGGGCTGGCCTCCCCCGTCTCTGTTATTTTCCCGCTGTTCCAGCTCTCTTGCACTATCTTTGTCAATGAAACCTACAAAACACAGAAAAACAAACAAGCAGAAGTCGTACGATGATTTATTTTGTGCAATCAGAAACCGTCTGATAAAACTGAGATGTGGTGAATGATACTGTTTAGTCAATCACTACATGTCAAAGGATATTTCCAAACCTTTTCCTGTGGGTCTGCGGTGTGAAGGATTTTGGTGGCCCACATGCAAAGTGTGTTTTCTGAGGAATTTATTTCCACGGGTAAACTATCTGCAAAGAATACAGCACAAGCATGCACTGTGTACATGTCATACTCACAATTCATAATTTTGTGTTCTGTCATTGCTCACCTTGGTGGGTTATTTTTGATGCTGGGATGGGACAGAGGGACCGTGTGCTATGGGTATTTATATACACTTTTCCATCCAGTACATGGACATCATACACTTGGTTCTGGTGACAATAATATGAGACACATCAGGGCCGGCTCAGGCTCTGTTGGTGCACTAGGCGAGATTTTAGATTGCCGCCCCCCACCCCCCACTAAAAAAATTCAGAAAATGCAGATTTTCAAAACTTTACTATATAACATAACATAAATACTGATAAGTATTAGCATAAATAAGTAGTATATAAATTGTGATAATAAATAAATGTGCCTTGTAGGTATTTTATGAGTGAATCTGTTAAAACACTGAAGAGACCAGACATGATACTCCCAAACAGAGAAATGCAACCCACAACTATGCCTACAGTGACAAGTACTTATTACAACAAAGAAAAATATGAGCAATATGAAATGCCTAAAATAGTCTAACAGACAACAAAGGCAACAAAATAAAGGCTACATTTTGTAATTTATTTGTAGATATTAGTCAGTTAGCTAGCTAGTTAGTCTAATTACTAATCCTACATCGGTACTTCTGCAGCGATGTAGGACGATTTTGAAGTTGGAGGAGAAAATGAGATGGGAGTTTTTCAACATACCCTGTCATGAACCGGAAAAAACAGAGTTCACGCAGAGCTAGACAAGAGCATTTGAGGTTAAAAAGTATAAATTGTAATTTTTTTTTTTTTTGTAGAAAATAACCAATCGTTTCGCTAGATAAGACCCTTCTTCCTCGGCTGGGATCCTTTAGAGCCTTTTGAAGCTGCATTTAAACTGCATTTTGGAAGTTCAAACTTGGGGGCACCATAGAAGTCCATTATATGGAGAGAAATCCCGAAATGTTTTCCTCAAAAAACAAAATTTCTTTATGACTGAAGAAAGAAAGACATGAACATCTTGAATGACAAGGGGGCGAGTACATTATCTGTAAATTTTTGTTCTAGAAGTGAACTACTCCTTTAAGAGCGCATAAATGGCAAAACTATTTTAACTGCTTGCGCCTTGCATAATTAATACGTTATGATGATGTATTATAATTAAGTCATGACACAGAAAGTGTTTAAATTAGTCCAACATGACGTTGTCAAATCTTATGATTTTTCGTTGATGTCAATTTATTTTATTCTAACATTATTTTAATAAGTTCGATGATCGATCAGTACTAAAATTATGTTAACTGTGAGAAATTATTTTGCTTAATATATGGGTGTAGGAGCACACGATGGTCACAAGAGGGCGCACTTCAGGAAAAAAAAAAAACAACAACTTTCGTACGGTGCCCCCCAGTCATTTCGCGCCCTAGGCACTGCCTATGTCGCCTATGCCACGGGCCGGCCCTGAGACACATCAAGAATGCTGACAGTTTGATCACTGTGCATTAAAGGTATAGTTCACCCAGAAATTAAAATACAGGGTGATGACAGAATTTTATTTTTTTGGGTGAACTGTTCCTTTAACATGGACCATCATAACAACTTGCCTGCAGTCCAGTGGAAGAGGAACCAGTTTCAAGGCAGAAATCGAAGTAATGCCATGGTCAAATCAGTGCCAGTTTCCCATTGCCCAGATCCTCAATATCACCTTGCTCAAGTGGGCCCCCTGTTAAGCAATAGATCATTATATTCAGATCTTAAAACAATTTTTTGATTTTACTGTATTACAGTTATGTGATATTTTCACAAAGGCCCATAATTAACTTGCATCACTGTTTTGTCAGAAAATGTTTTTAAACTTCCATATGTAAAAACAGGATACATTTATTTTCAGTTGGCCCCTAACTGTAAGTCATTTCACGTGTGCTAGATGAAAACCTTAAAGGGATAGCCTAGTTTAAAAAGAAAAAATTCCAAATCTGTATGACTTACTTTCTTCTGTAGAATATAAAATAAGATATTTTGAGAAATATCTCAGTGTTTTTGTCCATACAATGCAAGTCAATGGTCATCAATACTGTTTGGTTACTAACATTCTTCAAAATATCATCTTTTGTGTTCACAGAAGAAATAAATTCCCACAGGTTTGGAATGACAAGATTATTTAATTTTTGAATGAACTAAGTGAGCATTACTCAATTAGTGATAAAGCAAATATGAAACAATATCCAAGCAAATGTCTAATGTTTCACATAGGAAGTGGAAGGTACATCAAACCACCATCTAGAAAGAGTTTTCGCTCAAAACTCTGTGCAAACGAGGCTTGTGAGAGAAGCCAGAATGAGGCCAAGATGATGAGCATGGAATAAAGAGACAACTATATCAAATTTTGCATACCATTGTTTAGTATGGGAGGGCACAAAATAATTCACTATTTAAGAAGAACCATATGACAGCATAAAAACTTAACAGTAAAGTAGTTGTGATGGTAAAAGGACAACAAACTGAATCTAAAACCAAAACCGGTCCCTTTAAATATATATATATATATATATATATATATATATATATATATATATATATATATATTCAGAAAATACGCAAAAGTGTATAAAAATATTATACTGACATGAATTTTCTCAGTGAAAATACAAATATCCACATATATTTATTCTTTAATACTTGCAGGTGATCTCACTTTTGAACCCCACTGCATTTCTTTCATTTAAGACATTTTTTCCCCCATTGTGAATTATATTTCAGTATAACAGCCATTCAAAACGGTTGCATTTTTAACATATTCCTTGTCTAATTCCATTTTAAAAAATACATCATTTACTTTTTTTTTTTTTTTTTAAATCTCTTTTCCAAGAAGTTATGTTTTACGGAATGTCTTCTTATAAGCGCATCATATATTTGTGTGTGCATTTATACAATGACAGGCGCTTACTTCGTGCATGGTGACTTAAATTTAGATTTGTCTCCCACACACTGCCAGTTTCCAGCCTTGACAATGTCTTTAAGCGCATCACCTAAATCCTTCTCGAAGTGATCCATTCAGAGCATGCTTCCACTACCGTTCCGGATCTATGCGGCTACTACAAACACCGAGGAAAATGATTGTTAAACTTCCGGTTACTACTTATTACAAAATAAAAGTTATAAGTTTACTCTTTTATATTTTTATTAGCTTATTTTTGAAGCAAGTGCTCTTAAAAAGTGTTGTTTTGACTATCAAACACTGACGCAATGGCATATCGCTTCACATGCAAAATATTAGGTGATTTCCATTGAAACGAAAGGGATCTCGCTGTGGCCGCCAAACAAATAACAGCGCATGCGCAGTTAACAAGGTCTGCGGTTTGCTGCTCTCGCGGTACTGTTTGTGAAAATGATTGTAGTTCGTGTGGGACAATAACAGACTCTTCTACGTTGTTAATACGAATATTGAACCATGCCGATCTCATGTTCAGCTATTGATTGCTCAAACCGGTTTGCCAAAGGGTCAGAGATCAGATTCTACAGGTAAGCACGAACATAATAGCAGTTTTTGACAAGCTTGAGTTTTGATAGGCTTCATTGTTTACATGTGCACGAGTTGTTGTATATAAGATGCTGTACTGGCAGACAGAGGTTTCATAGTTAACATGTAACTTGTCGTAAATGTAAAATACATAAAATACTACTTTCTATCTTGTACACAAAAGGCAACACAATCTTTACCCTTCTTGCTTATTGTGGTGCGTCGTGTTTGTCTATGCTCCTCTTTTTCTCTTTCAGTTTAATATCTAAGTATAGTCTGTTAGTGATGGCAGCAGATATAGATATTATAATTAATATCACAACATAATTAGCATGCTTGTGTTATGTTGCCACAAAAAAAAAAAGAAAAAGGACTTGTAACAGCTGATATGATAGGTCTGTTAAATCTAGGTGATTTGCACAGGTGGCTGATTTCTAGGGGTGCTCCGATCAGGATTTTTGAGGCCGATCACCGAAAGCAGTAGCTATTTGCCGATACCGATCTTTTTAAAGCCGTCTTTTTTATCATGTGGAATTATTTATATTTATACTCCAATCAGTATTTTTATACATTTATTCAGTGCCTGAATTCCATTTTTGAAAATGGGGGGAACTCCCCTCTTAGGTGACTCTTGTGAGTGAGGATTTTTTTAATTTGAGGGGTGGAGGGAGGCAGGTTTTAGACATTTTTTTCAAAACTATGCTTTTATCTCACCTCCATCTGTTTACCACAAACACAACATTTATCCATTATTTTGATTTCAAATCCAAACGTTACTGAAAATGCTTTTTCATTTTGATTTTTTTTTTTTTATACAGTAATACAATCTTTATAGACGTGTTTAAATGCTAAATAAGCAACACATTATTCAATGCTTTTTACTTTTGCATTTACTTCTAGATTTATATACTAAGTTGCTCAAGCAAGTGGCAAAACATTTAAACTACTTTTCTTATGTTACCACAAACATTCTAAATGAACTTATGACTGGCAGAAACAGTCAACTCTACTGCATTTTATTTTGAATTTAAATCTTTATTATAAACAATCCTGCGGTTCATAAAGAACTTTGCTTTCCATACTTCCACGAGTGCCATCTGTTATTGCCTTGTTTATCTAAAAGTGCTCTTTTCCTTTAAACCTATAGCCAAAAAGCCATATGTGTTGACTGCGAAACTGTGAAAACAAAAATGTGCTGACACAACGTTTCAAATTACTTAGTTATTTAATCAATAAATATGAATTGTACCTGACCTTCAGCATTATAATTATTGTACCTGCGCCGGACAGAGACTGAGATGGTGCCGCTGCATGTCGTGCCAAACCTTTCACGGCACGCGTGTCATCAGCTTGAGATCGGTTTATGAGATCGGCCTTTTTAGAGACCGCCGATTAAACATCCCAACGCAATTATCGGCCGATAATGATCGGAACCCGATGAATCGGAGCACCGCTACAGTGATTTCAGAATAAAATATGCATGTCTAGATAAACTGTATTGGAAGTAACAGTAACTAATGGAGCTGCAGCTGCCTTTACTGTCTCTCTGTCTCTCAGGTTTCCAATCAGCAAGCCTCAGCTAGCAGAGCAATGGGTGCGAAACCTTGGGAAAAAGAACTTTGTTCCCACTCAGAACTCCTGTTTGTGCTCGGAGCATTTCCAGCCTGACTGCTTCCGTGACTATAATGGAAAACTGTTTCTAAGAGAGGATGCCGTGCCGACTATTTTCGCAAACTCTGGAGGAGATGGCACAAAGGTGTGTGTCTTTGCACTTAGTTAAGTTATTCTTATCCAATTCAAAAACATTAATGTAACTGCTTCAGCAACGCAATCCCACTCATTGTTTTATTCGTGGTGTTTATTTATTGCTTACAGATTGAGTTACGAAAAAACAGAGGAGGTTTAGTGGCAAAGGATGCAAATGATTCCAGTCGGTTTGGTTCACTTTCTGATAAAGACAGAGCCAAACAAATCACAAAGGATAGAAGACAGCCGATAAGAGACTCTAGCCTGAAGGTAACGCATACACTGCTGAATATGCAATTACTAACACTTACTTTAGTCTGTTTTTAGCTTCTCTGCAAGTCATTAACACCTTACACTTTTTTTTTTTTTTTTTTTTGGTGTTTAATCTCATGGAGAAAAATCTCATTTTCAGATTTGCTGTATGTGAATAGAGCAAGACTTAAAGGTGTGTCGAAGATACAAGTCTGTGTAGATATGTTGATTTTCACAGTACAGCAATAGTGTGTAAAAACAGCCTGAGAGTTGAAGCATAGATAATGTATTGCAAAAAAAATTAAAGTGGGGCAGATTTGATGACAGGCAGGTTTATCTAAGGAAAACAGCCTGCATGAATCCATTTTTTTCCAGTGGAATTAACTGGCAAAGCAATTGGAAAGATAATGCTGCATAGCATTTTTTACAATTATTACAGTTGCAGTGTAAGACTAGAATAAACCTCTTTTTGTCATTACTTAAGGCTTTTATGTTGTAGGAGATTTTTTTTCTGGCATTTTTAAATTGATTAATCTAATAGAATTCTGAATAACAATTTCATTATTGAAAAGTATGGAAGTCAGTTTCTGCCATGGAATAAAAGAAATAAAAAAGGTAATGCTGACTTTTTATCTCACAATTTTTTTTTTAAACTTCTGAGTTTACATCTTGCTCTTCTGACTTTTTTTATCTTTCATTTCTGATTTATTTCTCGCAATTCAGTTTTTTTTTGTTATTTCGCCACTGAATAAACAAATAATAAAGGTAATTCGGCTTTTTTATCTCAATTCAGACTTCTCAAAAGTGTATGTTGTATATCTTGCAATTCTGAGGAAAAAAAAGTCAGAATTGTGAGAGATAAACTCAGAATTGCAGGGGGAAAAAAAGTCACAATCACCTTCTTTATTTTTATCCCATATCAGAAACAAACTTCCATAGAAAATTGTCTGCAAAGTGTCAAAATTCAGAATTACGTATTTTTTGAGCAAATCTGAAATGTGCTTGGCCACAAGGTGTCAAAGCATTGCTTCCTAAAATAATTGGTGACATTCAAAAAGGAACAGCTATAGTTCAGCTGAATACTTTTCTCTTGGTCAATCAGACTTTTTTTTTTCCTTTGTTACAGGGCAGAGGTATGAATGACCGGAGACGTGCAGGGAAGCTCTCGCTAGGTGACAGGTACCCATCTTTCTAGATTCTCAATCTCATGAACACATCACCTCAGCCATAATGAAGATTAGCATATAAATCATGGTTTCAGTTAATTGAATTGCAGTTGTTTTATATGGTGTCTTAAGCATTGAAATAAACACTGAGCTTGGATGAACTTAACCCATTTTTTGTCTTCTTTCTTGTCCCTGCAGACAGACCCTGTCTCTCAAGAGTAAAGTGTATGACAGCAAAGGTCTGTTGATCTCATGTGGAAGGGATCTGTGTGACTGTCTGGACATAGACTGCATGGGTTGCTTTTACCCATGTCCCGAGTGTGGCTCACGGAAGTGCGGTGTGGAGTGCCGATGTGACCGGAAATGGCTGTATGAGCAGGTGGAGGTAGAGGGGGGGGAGATCATTCGCAACAAGTTTGCAAATTAGCTAACTTGTTGGAAGACCGAGAAGACTTCTGCTTCTGAGCATAAAAGACTGACACTGGCTTGGTATATGGACATTACAGAAGTACTTGGTTCATTTGCTATATTGTTTATTTTTTTAAATGTAAAAGTTTAATAAATAATGTTGTCTTATGTTTTTGCTAAACCAATGCTATCACAGCTGTGTTCATTTCTGTAATCTTTCCAGGATTTCCGCTTCTTTAGTTATGCTGTAATGTTGTAGTTGTTTTTCCCCCTTGAAATTTGTTTTAACACTTACAAAAATAAAATCTGACTATAAGCAGAGTGCACAGTGCTGATTCAAAGGTTTTACAAATATGATTTCAAATGCTGTGAACATTTGGGAAAATGTATCTATTAAATTTTTTTATCCGAATCACTATCTATATCTTATGTAAAATACCAAACGTAATATGTAGCCACTGGTTTTGTTTTATTATTATTGAATTCATTTTTATTTAAGTTTGAAACACACACACATTTTTAGCTCTTTCATTTTCCTCAGTAAACTGACTATGATGATATCCAGAAACTTGTTGGTTTACTGCAGGGCACTTTAGTATTTGTTTGGTGATATCATCTATTAGATATTGTCTAAGATGTTTTTCTAATTGGCCCATTTGTCTCAGCCTGCACATTCAGGGCGCTCCACCTTGTGTTGCAGTGCTAGGAGCCAGGAACGTCAAGATGAAGAACAATCTGTCATGGGCCCAGTTTGCCTTGTAGCTGCACAACAATAAGAGTGTACAAACTGAAAGTTGACTTGAAGCATGGATAATGTATTGCAAAAGAACTCAAATGAGGCAGATTTTGAAGATTTTCAAAACATTCACATCCAGACAGGCAATTTATCTAGGGAAAACTGCCTGGTTGAAGCTTTTTCCAGTACAAATAACTGGCAGTGCAATTTTAAAGATGAAGCATTGATACAGCTGTTAAAGAGTAAACCTTTTATTGCCATAACTTGAGGCCTTGAGTTATAGTAGGGAATTTTTGCCAGTTTTAAATTCTGATTAACCCTTTAATAATTGAAAAGTGTTTGCAATGTGCCAACATAAGAAAATTAGACACGCACATACATGCACACAGATGATTTGTTTCTCATTAACCTTGTAAAGTTTTAACTCCTATGCAACTGTAAGTCATGCATGTTCTCATTTGTAGATGACACCTTAAAGATTATGTTATGATGTAGTGTCTCTCGTTTCTATCATCTACTCCTTTTATTACCATACATGAGTATTAAAGGCTCTTTGTGATGTGCCCTAACCCATTTCTCTATTTATATGTAAGAGATTGCCCCTTTTTCTGAAAACTCTTTGATATTCATATTTGCTCAGTTTGCTCAGCGTATCAGAGAGAGCATCCTTACAGAGAGAAATTTTTACAGTTGGTCTCAGAAGGACAATTATAAGCTCTGGTAAAAACGCACCAATTTCACAAGCAAAATTAACGTGTCTGTATGTATAAGCGCTTGGGAACAGATGGTTTATCACAGGAAATGAGTTCTGTTTACGCTATGTGAGAGCTGTTTTAATGGTTCTGTTTGTGCCTGACTGAGATTATTGACACCAGAGCCCACAGAAGATTACAGAAACAACAGGATGAAACAGCACCTCACAGATGACCTGAGCCAAAGCATAGTTTATATTGATTTAAAAATTTATATTTTGCCTTAATGGGTTCTTGCAGTATGTTATATTTATTGATGCTTACAAATAATATGAAAAAGTTTCATATTTGTTTAATTCCATTATGCAGTTTACATGGTATTATGAAATATTCATAATTGTACAACAGGCTTTCAAATGGTTGCAGAGCGGGGTTTGGTTTCCTTGTCTAACGTGCATTGCAGCTGAGTGTCTGCTGGCTGAGAACTCCACAGTCTGTGATGTCAGAGTTACACTTGCTGCATTCACAGCTGAGGGCCACTGGGTACGTGAAAACAGAGTCAGCCCTGGCAGGGCAGCCTTTAAACTCATAGGTTTCGTAGGTCCATTCTCTGAAGTTACAGGTGTTCTGGTAGGGCAGCATTATTAGGCTACGGTAAGGACTTTCCTGCCAAAAAAAAAGTATTTTAGTTCCCTTTTATCTGGTGCAATATATATATATTAGATCATTTAATGTTTTTAAAAGAAGTCTCTTATGATTACTAAGGCTACATTTATTTGATCAAAAATACAGTAAAAACAGTACTATTGTGAAATATTATTACACTTTAAAAGAACTGTTTGCTATTTACAATATTTTTAAGTGTAATTTATTCCTGTGATGGCAAAGCTGAACTTTCAGCATCATTACTTCAGGTTTCAGCGTCACATTATCCTTTAGAAATCATTCTAATATGCTAATTTGGTGCTCAAGAAACATTTCAGTGTTAAAAACAATTGTGCCACTTAATGTTTTTGTGGAAACCGTGACACACTACCATTCAAAACCATTCAAATTTTTGGGGTAAGAATGAAATTTAATGCATTCAGTTGATCAGTGACAGTAAAGACATTTAGAATGTTATAAATCCATGCCTATTTTAAATAAATGCTGTTGTTTTGATTTTTTTATTCATCAAAGAATCCTGAAAAAAAAAACATGATTTCCACAAAAATATTAAGTAACAAAAAATTGTTTTTCGATAATAATGAGAACTGCTGAGTACCAATAATAATTGAACACCAAATCAACCTATTTGAATGATTTCTGAAAAATCATGTGACACCGATAACTGGAGTAATAACTGCTGAAAATTCACATATATAAATCCATGCATATATGTCAAATGTGCAAAAATCCATTTAAAAGAAAGGTTACAAGAATATGACTTTATCCTACCTGTGTCTTGCAAAGCCCGGCACAGGCAGTGGTGTCAATTGTGATGCAGCTGCCACATTCCTCACTTTCCACGGTAATGGAGATATTGGTGAGCAGACAGCTGGACCTGCATTCTGATCCTGCCCTCATTAGCGCTGGCAACAGCATCACCATAACAACGAAGCGCATCCTCATCTGCGAATCAATGTGAAAGCGTGCAGCTAATCAAATACAGGTACTGCAGTGGATAAAGTATTAGCACTGCAGTTTGTATCTATCTTGGGTTTTATTGCTTTTTAAAGAAAATCACCATTGAAAGTGCAAGCTAACCCAGACCACACAAAACCAACTCACATAGCTTGGACATAAACAAACAGTTGGCTAAATTTTTATTAGTTGAGTAACTAAGATGAATAAATTTAAATTTGGTTTGGGAAAAGCACCTATCGACACATTCAAACTGATGTCAAATTACTAATATAAAGTTCATGTCAGTCCTACCTGCTGGAGTTTATTAGACCAGTTAACGTATGTCAAATATATACACCAACATATCAAATACTGACATATGTGCTGTAAATTAAGAATGGTCTGATGCCTGTTATTGCTCTTGTAGGAACATCACCTCCATATGTTATGAGAGACTGTTTCAAAAGTTAGCCAGGTAAAAACCGAACAGATGCTGTGGAGACTAAAAACTGATTGATTTTTGAGATCTCCCATTTGTGGAGTATGCCTGGGAGTTCTGCGGGCTGGCCAAGACGACGGCGTTGGATGACGCCACAATCAATTCTCTGTTCTGGATCGGGGCCAATTACCATCGCCCCATAGACCTCCCAGATACCACTGGACTGTGTTGGAGGGAAGGTATTTTCTGGTGTCTGGAGAGTGTCCGGCCCCGATCCAGAACCAGCCCACCGTCAGTCACGCCGACCGTTCATCAGTTAAGTCTGTCGGCCGTTCGTCAGTCAAGTCTGCCGGCCGCTCATCAGTCAAGTTCGCCCGCCACTACAAAGTCAAGCCCGCCGGCCGTGGCTCTCTATAACCCGCCGGCCGCTGCTCACTCAAGTTTGCCGGCTGCTCATCAGTCAAGTTCGCCAGCCGCGGCTCTCTCCAGCCAAGTTTGTCGGCTGCCCCATTAACCCCTAACCAAAGGAGGAGTATGAGGAGGAAGAGACTGCTCACAGCCCTCATCCTCACCCCAGAGATCGCTCCAGTGTCGGCTCCAGCCCCAGAGTTCGCTCCAATGTCGGCTCCAGCCTCAGAGTTTGCTCCAGTATCAGTTCTAACCCCTGACCAGAGTCGTGAAATGGCTCTAGCCCCAGACACGAGTTGAGAGATGGCTCTAGCCCCTGACCAGAGTCGTGAGATGGCTCTAGCTCCTGACCAGAGTGGTGAGACCGCTCTAGTCCCTGACCAGAGTCGCGAGATGGCTCTAGTCCCAGACCAGCATCAAGTTAGAGCTGCAGTTCCTGAGTTTAGTCACCTGTTCCAGACTTTAGTCCACGGAGGGCTCCTGCTCCTGAGTTTAGCCCACGGAGGGCTCCTGTTCCTGAGTTTAGCCCATGGAGGGCTACTGTTCCTGAGTTTAGCCCACGGAGGGCTATAGGGTCCCGGCTGTAGTGGCCTGGCCGAGTGGCGAGGCCAAGGGCACGGAGACTGTCCAACCAGGGCTCCCTGGACTGCATGCTCTGCCACGACCTCCTGAGCTCCCTGCGCTGCCATGGCTCACTGGACTGCATGCTCCACCATGGTCTCCTGAGTCCCCTGCTCTGCCATGGCCTCCTGAGTCCCCTGCTCTGCCATGGCCTCCTGAGTCCCCTGCTCCGCCATGGCCTCCTGAGTTCCTTGATCCGCCATGGCCCCCTGAACTGTCTGCTCCGCCATGGTACCCGGATCTGGGACTGCCTTGGAGGCATCCCGTCCCGTCCAAGCCTGTCCTGAGGGATCTCCAATGAGCCCACCCTCCCACCCCTTTGCTGTTGTATGGCGTGGGGACGTGCCTTCCGGAGGGGGGCGTCACATCAGGCTTGTGTTGTGTTATGTCTTGTGTTTTGTTCCCCATGTGCTCCCTTATGCCCATATTTGGTTTTCCCCGTTCCTGTCTCCAATTTAGTTCCACGAGTCCCACCTGTGTTGATTAATTATCTTGTTTAGTTCAGATTACTTAAGCCCTGTGTTTTCCATTGTCTAGCGTCCAGTATTGTACTTCCAATCCCACTGCTACGTGTGTGTTCCTGCCCGTTCCTTGTTCCTTGTTTTGGATTTAATAAAGACTGTTATGATTGCTGAATCTCCTCGTCTCCTCGTTCCTCCACAGTAGCAGTACCGTGACAATATTGCCATTGTTCTAAAGCCAAAGTAAAATAATATAAAATATTATTTGGAAAATATGATACAATAATTTCCAATGCGATACATATTAAATGTGTAATTTGGGTTTATTTTAAAACAAAATAAACTGTGATGAATCTCATATTCCTTGTGTTTAGAAAGAACAGTAATTATTTCACAATCTGATAAATGTGTTTTGAAAACTATTTTCAGTGGATCAGCATCCCCTTTGCTTCTATTCGGGGTCCCCGGGCCCCAGTTTTGAACCCTCTAAGCTAAAGGAGGTGAATCTTTTATTTATGCTCTTTGTATAAATGCTTGCGTGTTTAATGGAGCATGGAAGACTGAAGTGCAGAGCTCTCACGACACAATCACATTCATCTTTTTTATGTCGTGTTTACATTCTTATCTTTTTCCAAACGATGACTATACACAAACAGGCCGCGACAGAAAGTGTATGTGGCTTTCTGACAGAGCCACACACAGGCTGCTTAGTGTGTGCAGCTCGTGCTCTGCAGCAGTCCCTCGGGTAGGCAGTTGCGATGAACTGGATGTCAACAGATGCATAAGGGGCTGTAGAAGTTTGAGAACTGCAGCACACCGGTGCGCGCGCAGTGGCCTGCCACGACCACAGGGGGGCGATCGAGGTCTTTCCGCGCTGCGCAAACGTGCCTCTCGCGGCGGAGCGCAGCTCCCCAATAACACGAGCACAATGGTCAACGGGCGAGACTGAGCGGCAGACAGATGCGCGCTGCGCATACTTACCTAAGGCTATTTCACATGGCATCCTAAAACTTTGATACATCTCGATTCTGACGCCGCTCGTGTGATTTATGGAGCCACGCAGCATGCTCTCGGTAGCAGCACCTGCTTTTTGGTGAGTGTGAGTCCAGGCTTAATGCAGCGGTGCATGTTTTTTCGGGGAGGGGGAGATGGGCAGGTGATGAGAGATCCTGTTGAATAAAGACCCAACGGCGAGCCGTGGCCAAAACTGTCATCCCTCGAATGCGATCACACCTGACTGTTGAGGTGTCATGTTTTGCGTTTGGCTACGTCGAGGAATATCTGGATTCCCTGAGCGAGAGGGAAATTTGGACAAACCTGGGATTTACATCCCCAGCCATCTCTAGATTGTTGTACTAAGGGTGGAAGCTGAGAAGACATCCTCATATCATTTCCTACGTAAGTGGCTCGAATTATGGAAGGTGTAGTGCATGAGAGGGCTGATAAATTGCGTGCGACGACTGTTTATAAGTAATTGTCAAGAGATTTTGGATCAGTAATATCACGCGCTGTTTCCTGTTTCCTTGCTTGGCTGGCCTGTAACAATAAGGACGTGCCATAATAGTATTATTATTAAAATCATTATCAATATGCAGCGCAGGAATAGTGACTTGTGCCTTTGTTTTGCTGATTACTTTTTTAAAAATGTTCTGCTCATGTCGGTATACACATCCATCACAGTCTGTCCGGGCTACATTATGATGAGCAGTTTGCATTCTACAACACGTTTTTCTTTTCTTTGCAGCTGTTGCTGGTGTCAAGCGGATTCAGTGATTCATTCATAGCCACTGAAGGGGCAGAGGACGGAACAAACCTACACCCCACCCCTCCCTCGCAGCGAAGATGGGAACCAGTGATTTCATAGGCGAATAAAGTCTCTACGGCGACAGAGCACCTCAGATAACGGATCTCTCCTCCTGCATTCGGTTTCCTTTTGGATTACGCAGGCGCGTGTCACGCACATGGATTCTAGAACTGTTGGACACCCTTTTCTCATAATGATGATTATGATGATGATGTCACCTGAAGCGCGTCGCTTCGCTACATTTGTAAAGTCCAATTACAATAAGTGAAAGTGCACTGAAAGACCTCAACGCACTTCTCAAGGCAGCGGACCTACAGTGCCAGTCAAGTGCATTTATGAACTTGCTGAGCCCGACTTTTGCTCAGCCTCGTTCTTCAGCCCATTTTCCATCATTCTGAACGCTTCGTAGTTTGAGAAGATGGAGTTTGCTATGGTGGGCGCGGACAGCGGGGGCTGCAACACCCACCTGCCCTATGGATATGCCCAGGCTCGCGCCCGGGAGAGAGAGCGCGAACGGGAGAGGCAGTCTCGCTCATCGGTGGCGGCGGGCGAAGCCGGAACGGTCGGAGAGGGAGGTGGGTCCACTGGCCATCCCCACAACCACCCGCATCAGAGTCGCACCGCCTCTTCAACGAATGCCAACAACAGTAGCGCCGGGACCGCCTCGCGCCCCTCCTCCTCCTCCTCCTCCTCCTCCCAACAGCCGCAACAGCAGCAGCAGCAGCAGCAACACCACGAGCCACCACAGCAACTTCTCAGAGAGCGAAAAAAGCAAAGAAGCGTCGCGCGCTGGAGACGGAACCGCGCGGCACTCGGTGGGGATCTACGCCACTCAGAGTTGGCGCTCCTAGGGTCCGAGGAGGACATCATGATCGAGGAGGACGAGGCGGAGGGCGAGGAGGAAGAGGAGGACAGGGGAAGCAAAAGGTCGAGTTTTGTCTACAACGTGGATGATGAGGAGGAGACGGTTTCGCTAACGGACAGGCGTCCTCAGTCGGGGTACGGAAATGTTTACAATGAGTACGGCTGCTGCGAGAGAGTTGTCATCAACGTGTCGGGCTTGAAGTTTGAAACTCAGCTGAAGACTCTCGCGCAGTTCCCGGACACTCTCCTGGGGGACCCCGAGAAGCGAATCAGGTACTTCGACCCTCTGCGTAACGAATACTTCTTTGACAGGAACCGACCGAGCTTCGACGCCATTCTATACTTCTATCAGTCAGGGGGGCGCTTGAAGAGACCCGCCAACGTGCCATTTGACATCTTTTCCGAGGAGGTCAAGTTCTATGAACTCGGGGAAGAGGCAATGCTCAAGTTTCGCGAGGATGAGGGCTTCGTGAAGGAGGAAGAGAAGCCGCTGCCCGAGGACGAGTTCAAACGTCAGATCTGGCTGCTGTTCGAGTACCCAGAGAGCTCAAGTCCAGCCAGAGGCATCGCGGTCGTGTCAGTGTTGGTCATCGTCATATCCATCGTCATTTTTTGTTTGGAAACATTGCCAGAATTCAGGGACGACAAAGAATTCCTCAGCCCAGGTAAAAACTCCACGCAGGCGGACAATGGATTTACGCCATTCAACGACCCCTTTTTCATCGTTGAGACGGTGTGCATCATTTGGTTCTCGTTTGAGATCATCGTGCGCTTCTTCGCGAGCCCCAGTAAAGCGGCTTTCTTTAAAAACGCTATGAACTCCATAGACATTGTCTCTATTTTGCCTTATTTCATAACTCTCGGCACAGACCTCGCTCAGCAGCAAGGCAATGGGCAACAGGCAATGACTTTCGCCATCCTGAGGATAATACGACTCGTCCGCGTGTTCAGGATCTTCAAACTGTCTCGACACTCGAAAGGTCTCCAGATCCTCGGACACACTTTGCGCGCGAGCATGCGAGAGCTGGCGCTGCTCATCTTCTTCCTCGTCATAGGTGTCATCCTGTTCTCCAGCGCGGTGTACTTCGCGGAGGCGGACGAGCCCTCGTCGCAGTTCACCAGCATCCCAGACGCGTTCTGGTGGGCTGTAGTGACCATGACCACGGTGGGCTACGGGGACATGAAGCCCATCACGGTCGGGGGCAAAATCGTGGGCTCGTTGTGCGCCATCGCCGGTGTCCTGACCATTGCGCTTCCGGTCCCTGTCATCGTGTCCAACTTCAACTACTTCTACCACCGGGAGACTGATAACGAGGACCAGGCGCCCGTTGTGGAACAGCCCCCGCCGAGCTGCCCGTACTTTCCGGATTTCCTGAGAAAATTCAAAGGCTCCACGTCGGGGTCGTCTTTGGGTGACAAGGCTGCAGAGTACATGGAGATGGAGGAGGGCGTGACTGAATCCCTGTGCGGGGTTGACACGCAGAGCCCGAGCAGAGGGAACGGTACTGACAAAGGCGGAAAAGACAGTTCACATTCACGAACCCTACAGACAGATGTATGATTATGGAAGAACGATGACCTCCTCGGGAGGTTTTCATAAAGACGACTGCACAAATGAATCAGTTAACAGCACACATGCACAACTTGAAGACATATACAGTACGCGCGTTATCAAACACAACGAGACGCACACACACACACACACACACACACACACACATGCATACATACACGGACTCATTAAGTTCTGGACCTGAGCTGAAACATTTTTGCAATGTGGCTACTTTTGTAGAGAAACATACCCTGTAATCACGTGACAGGCAACGCAAAAACCACCAGCTTTACGTGACGTGGAGAGGTGTCTCTATCTGCCCACTTGTTCAGTTCAGTTGACAGAACTGAACGACTCCCGGTTCATTAATGAAGGCAACAAAAAGGAACTTGCATAGGCACTTTATGAGTTACATTTGTCAGTAATTGTAGGATAAAGAGGCGAGTTCTTATCTAATGCTATTATGCAATAACGTTTAAATCGTTTGCACTATCATGAATTATGTTATAGTCTCCCAGTTTAATGCAGAGGACAGAAACAGGTGTAACACTGAGCTAGAGAGGGAGGACATTGAAAAACGACTCAATAATCATACTATGACTTGCATTGTTAATTAATTCGAAATACTAATAAACATACGCTGCAATCTTCTCTGATGAAAACCAATTCAGCTAAGAGTAATGAATGATTTGAACGTATTTGAACTATTCTGATTAATTGGACAGCAGCATGTTGCGTAACTTAAGGCAATGTTATCTTAAATCCCATTATGGCAAACGTGTCCGCATGGCAGTATTCAGTATGTTCTACACTCTGGTAAAACCCCTTTTAGCACACCCTGTGTAGTTATTTGTGCATTGTCCATGGTGACTGGAGAGTCATTTATAGTCAGTCCCCTTTGTGAGTATTGAAAAACAAATCAGTCATGTTAGGTTTTGGTCATTAGCACAATATTTGAAACAAACACCATAATTCATCCATCACGCGATGCGAGGATTCATTCTTTCTAAGCATCACAGTCACATTATGGCATACCGAGGCCAAAATAACCGGTTCACATTGTCTCACAAAGTAAACACCTTGTACAACAGAGTCAACGACACCATGGCTTGAAGGATCAGTTTGGCCACAGTTTTCAAATTACTGTCATGGGAGTATATTTCAAGGGAATGCTTCATGCAACTATTTGTCTTCATCCCTTTACCAAATGACAATGCATCCCTTTATAAAATTGCTGGCGGAAATGTACAGCACGGAAGGGAACATGAACTTGGTGGACTTCATGCACAGCGAATTCTCATCCTATTGGAGTGCACGATGACCACTGAGCAGGCGCAGTGCTTTGCGGAACCCAGGTAAGCGATTTCTGCGTTAAGAGTTTGTTCAGTCACACAGCAATCATGTTTTCATTATTCACGCTCAGTTTTACGCGTCACCCGGGTGTTTACGCATCTGCGTGGACCTAGTTTTCTGTTATGGCTAGGAACAGGTGTTCCACGTGATCTCAGCATGCATGCGATTTCAACTCTCATGTTGTCTTGTTTCATAACAATATATTAACAATGTCTTGAATTGCTTAGCAACAAGGGGCTTATTGTCAAAGAGACGACTAACTGTGCTGTGTTCCCTCGGAACCCCAAAATCCTCATTGCTCATTAAGCGTTCCGAGCTTCATTCTCTGATGTCATAATAGCTGTTACCGTTTTTTGTAGACAAGATAATTACCATTTAATCTCCAGTAAACCGATATTTTGTCATTAGTAAGACATACTTTTAGCACACGCTACAGGGAGATAACTATGGCCTCCCTCGGCCTGCTCATCTCTCACAACACGATTACTTGGCCAACGTGTACTTGTGTAAAATATGCACACTCGATATTAGATTATCATAAGTGCCATCTGTGTCATGTCAGTCTAGTGCCTTGTGGGCTTGTTACAAGAAAAATGGTTGTGTAAGCTGATGAAAAAGTAACTAACAACTGGCATTTATCAGCTGTTAATGCTGTCACCTCTATAAACTATGCACACTATGTACAGTGTCCCTTTTCAGAAGTGATCCTCTTACAGCTTGTAGTAGATGCACTACTGATAACGAGTTATATAGTGACATTAAATTACAGGCAAGGTGCTCTGTCTTTGTTAACAAAAAAGCATATTATTACTGTCTTCATGATTTTATCCATATAGTTCAACAGAGGTGATGCAACTCTTTTAATTCTAAACCATATTTACTTTCTTAATGTACATTCCTGGTCTCAGTATGAAAAATTAATTGGTGCTTGTTATTAAGAAAATCATTTCATAATCAAAATGTAATAACTTTCCCTAACTTCCTTTCCTTTCCTTTCCTTTCCTTTCCTTTCCTTTCCTTTCCTGATTTCACTTAGTCTGCACAGACTATTGGATAATTTTAAACAATAGTCTAATACTCATATTTGAGAATTATTTGTTATAAATCCACATCTAGTAAATTCTAGCTAGAAATCAAGTTCTACTCTACATTTTATTGGTAAATACCTTGCTTCGCTTGGAAATGCATCATATTATGAATGTAAAATGGGTTGTGACCAGTAATTTATGTTTACTTCAATATTCAGTATTTAAACATTCTATATGCTGAAGATCTATCTATCTATCTATCTATCTATCTATCTATCTATCTATCTATCTATTGCATGCATTATTCTTTTATTTATCTTTTCATAACCAGAGGAAAAAATAGTGAATTCTTTTCATTTTTATATGGTCTATATGATTTACTTTTTCACACAAATGCTCTTTGATACATATCTCATGTGTTTTTTTGTTTTTCAATGTTAAGGGAGTGTATTGACCGTCCCATTGCACTGCAAATCAGAAGTTGTAGTGAGTAGTCTTTGTACTAAATCTTTATGTTTACTGTTGAAATCTGAAATGATATTCAGTGTAAATGAGGATATATTGATAGTCCTTAAACATTATGAGATCCTGCTTGCTGAGTCATGCAGTACTTTTGCACATATACACGCAGGCACTCATATTCATGATAACCCAGGCTATTAAGCACTCGTTTACAGGTTAATGTTGCATAGCCTGTGAAGAGGTGTTACACTAGCTCTGTGTCTTCATTTTCTGCTGTAGTTCATATTGGATTGCACCAATACTTCACAGCACTAGTTATTTGCTGTGCTGAACATTTTTAAAACGTTTGGTGCTGGCTGTGAAGTAATGGCTGTTGCCCATCTTGAGCTCTTTTAAGTTTCTCTGGGCTTAAACGTTGTGAATGATTCATTGCATCCAAAAGATGAAATCTGCTTCAGCTTTAGAGGATATTTTCTGAAAACAATATGTTGTGCTGCAGTCCAGGCATTTGTAAAATGGATACCAAACTAAAAGTTGGCTTATTTTTCAGACTTTATTATTTGGCATCTTTCTCTCAATCTGTCTTCCTCTTTTCTTCCTCTGTTCCTTCCATTTGCCTCTTGTTCTACAAGGTAGAAGCGTATCCCTCCATTTGTGGCGGCCTCCTTCAGTTCTCTGTAAAATAACTTACAGAATCACACGCGTCAGAGACAGATGTAATTCCTGTGAGATCAGTGGACTGTACAGTTCACAATGCATGTTATTTGTTTAAAGTGTAGGTCCATATGTGTGCGCGCTTGTCTGCGAGAGTGTAATAAATCAATAAAACCCTTCACCCACATCACCTTCATAAATATCAGGCTCAATGCCACAGTAAATGGATATTAAACTAGATTTCCTAATATCAATCACCCGTGACTACGAAAGACATTTTGCCATATTGATAGATCAGTGTAACAGCACTCATTCCCATAACACTAGACTCTCTGTAAATATCAAGACTGACATTTGAGCAGTGTGGAGAGCCAGAATAATGTGGCATTAGTCCAACCGAAAGCAATCAGCATCACTCCACTCAGGGCATTAATTAGCTGCCGTGCGTGATGTGTGTAGTATGACACAGAAGTGTAGCTGTACTTGGCTTGATCACCATACCCACACATACATTGGGGCTTAGTGGATGATGGGAAAATAAACAGCACTATAGATTAGAAACTGAGTTGTCATGGCAGATTTTTCACTCCATAATCCCCTCATCTTCTCTCAGTAGAAACAACAGTGTTGCATGTGTTAAAATCAGTTGGGCAGAAAAACACAAGCTAGTTACCCTTACATAACCCTAAAATTAGCGATTTTATTTCTGCTAAGTGTTGTCCTCCAAATCGCTGTTAGTGTCAAGTGCATTGTGTGGCCCCAAGCACAGGTGGTGTGATGCAGCTGACAAATTAGCATTACTCCTTGTTCTGTGTAAAGCAATGTTTAACATCTTCATGACACAGAGGTACATGTTCATGCTCAGAGGGGTGCAAACTGGGTTTTTTAGGATCACAGGGCTTGCTAGAACCAGTGTACAGAGAGTTTTGTTTGGATGGTGTCCAGTGGTTTCTTTCAGTGAGTCCCTCAGCTAAGAAAAAGTTCAGTAAGAGGGTCAGTGACGTACAGTATAAAAGGAAGAAAAATTATTTGTATTTATGTTGGCTTTGCTTATGTTGGTTTTAATATGTTTTTTAAACCATTTTCAAAAAAAGCTTCAGTTTAATGACTTCAGTTTAATGTGGTGCAAACATCAAGTAAAATGTGATTTTTTTTTTTTTTTTTAATTCAACTCGATGAGTACATGTGAGTGTACACATCTTAATCATTATTTCAAACAAGGTTTTAAATATATTTCTCAAGGTATGTATATTGCATTGTTATTGGAGTGAATATGTATTCATAAATATCATGTTTTGTTTTTTTTGAGTTGCATCACATGACAGTTTACAACCTGAACTAACCTTGCCTCGTAATGCAAAGGTCAAATCATCTGATATTTTAAGAGATTTATTGACCCTGACATATAGTGCTGAGGGTCTGCAGGGGTTCTCTCTATTATATCATTTCCTATTTCATTTTTATTTATTTTATTTTCCCCAGCATGTTTCTGCATAGTTGCACCGCATGACTTTGATTTGGACAAAAACTGTGCAAATATAAAGAAGCAATGAAACATTTACATATACACACACACACACACACACACACACACACACACACACACACACACACACATATATATATATATATATATATATATATATATATATATATATATATATATATATATATATATATATATACATATACACACAGTTATTTTTACCCCTATTATTATTTTACCCCTATATAAGGGTAACCCCCCCCCCCAGCAAAATAAATGAATTCATTTGATTACAGAAATAAAAATATGCCTGTCATCATAGAATATATGTATTCATGTCACTGTGCATGTAAATTGCATTTTAATGTGCTTTTTAAATAAATTATTTGATAGTACAGAAAATAAGTTACACTTCGTTGACCCAAGAGCTGATTCAGTAAAAGATTTAGTGTTTCTAACAGAAGGGTCTTTCACCCTCAAGTCATGTCTGCTGAGGTTTATACGCTCATATTTTCCTGGAATACAGACAGAGTGACTCTGCACCTGGGTGTGTGGAAGAACAGACTTGATGAACAAATATTCATGTTCTTCTGCTTAAATTCTATGAGTAAGATTAAAGCTCTGTTCTATTGTTGTCAGCATATCCCTCCTTGATGTGTTTGTTTGTGTGGTTGACTTGTCATGGGCACGCACACACACACATAGACAAAAACACTTCTCTTCGGGGTTTTAATAACACTCCCATAGGGCAGGGCACTGGAGGTCAGGACGTGTGTTGCTGAGCAGTTCTGTCTTGTTGGGTTGTGTTTCTCTTATCTGACGGCTTATGCCCGGAGGGTCAGGGTGCATTGTCTGTACTAATAGGACTGACCCCTCTGATGAGAGACCCAAGACGGGACACACGCAATGGGTTTCTCCAACAAACTTCATGACCTTAGCAGAGGTCAGCACATCTCGTCTGTTATCTGCATTCACATACAGTGTGAAGAAGAACAAGTGATTGAAAAAAAGCAATCAAAAGACAATTCCAAAAGCTCCTGAAGCTATTTAGAAAATTATTCTTAGGACAGCCTTCTTCATTAGCGTAGCGTGCGAACATGTAATTACAGAAAAAAATTCCATTGGTAATGAAACAGGTGTTCCTCTTCAGCTGATCTGTCAAATTATGTTGAATTATATGTATACTACTAGTATGAAAATGTAGTTCCTTAACATAGTACTGTGACCGACGGTTATTTGAGTTGTTTTTCATTTGACCGACATATGCTTGAGAACACACTTCAGATAGGCAATAATGCTGAAGGAATAGGATATGCAATCCAATTGAATTTTGCTCAGAGTAAATCCTGTTCTCAAGATATTGTAGAAAAAAATGACTGATGCTTCAGGACTGCTAAATATGATAAACAGTACAATCTGAATATCACTAGATGCCACTAGATGTTTGAAATGACTACATTTTTGTCAGTTTTGAATTAAATACTGTAATTAAAAAAAAAAAAAAAAAAAAAGAGTAAAGATTGAAGGCAATCCCTAACAAAGACGTTTCTAGCACACGTAACCTCATTATATCATATTCACAATTGAACTTTTTTTTGAACAGGAGAGATTTCAGTATCCTGTTCTCAGTATCTCAGTTTTAATGGATCTGTTCATTTATATATATGTAGTTATTGAAGTTGGCAGCAAGTCGATTTGATTCACAATTCTTTTATAGGATTCTTAAAAGACTTCCCCTAATGTATTTCAAGCAAGGCAGAGGAGATGGACAGACTTTTTCAGACTATTTGTTGCACCAAAAGTAACTTTTGGAAAAACATATTATACTAAACATATAGGCTACTTAGAACACAGCAAATAATTTAATAAAAGCAGTACGGCCTGAGATGGGGAAAAATACCAATCACTATATAATTAAATCTAAATAACATTAATGTAAAATAATGTCTGCTTTTAGTTGTTTGGTCTAAGCCGCTTCATAGCAATCATACTTTTATGTTACTAGTAAAATTGCACTCTTTGTATTTTACAGATGATCTTTTTTTTTTCGGCTTTTAAAAATTTAATAGTAGATGTGGAAAAAATCATGCACATGTTCAAATTCATGTACATTCATATGAGATAGCTTTAATAAAAGCTGATATATGACATATATGACATATATGAGGCAGACATATTAAGATTACATGACCATCCAAATATTACTCACTTTACACAGGTAAACCTACTTGGACACTTGTGGAATAAATAATTGGTCACAGATTGTGAATAGGGAAGCTCTGAGTGCACATTTAATTAAAAAAAAAATTTTTTGGGGGGGTAGTGGCCATTGCAATGAGTTGGTTTACCAACTAAATCAATGGTTTGAACACATCTGTAGCAGTTACAGGTGGTGGAGTATTGGCAAAACAAATGATTTGTTACAGATATTAGTTGCATCACTGCAAAGATACATTTCCCAAATGCATAAGATTGAAACATACAATGATTCAGTTTCTTGTCCTTCCTTGTCAAGTTATTCAACCATCCATTCCCTCCAAATTACACCTTCTTTCAAGACGTGACATTGTAGTGTCCTGGGGAGGTACTGTGGCCTTGCTCTGCATTATAGTCTCCAATCCACAGAACACACGCTCATCAGGAGAAAGGAATTACAAACGGGACCGACTGTGCCCTGATGTAATTCCTGCTCTGTTCAGTGGTTATAGGTGGACAGCAAAGCCAAACGGTAGTCAGTGACCTTCTGACATTCATGCACTCGGAAATACAGCATGGAAACTGCTGAGCTGTAAATGCAGTATGCTGCTGCAAAGCAGGCCCATCATTTCCTGCATGTTGTCTATGGATCTTATGATATAGTAGCTTTATCAACTTTTAGCATTTGCCTCACATCCTGGCCCGTTTTACAGCCTTTTACATTTCTCCTCTGCGCTGAGCAAGGAAATCTTCATTGTTGTGATAATTCTGGTCTGAATGTTTATCTTGGTGGGTTTCCTGTGCTTTAATTGGCTTGTCATGGTGCCCCCAGAGAGCAGGCAGAGAAACTGCAGTTAAGGCCTCTGGAATTAGCCAGCACTTCCTGTCTCTCTATGGGACAGACACACTGCTGTTAGTATAAACGTAGACTAATGTGTTTTTGTATTATTATTTATAGTACTGTTGCAGAGGGTACAAGAGTATCTATGGCTTTCTTCTAGAGCTTTTTATTCGCTTCATTTAGTTGTTCTGCTAACTAAATGTTTAATGTAGATTTGCTTGTGGAGGACCATCACAGGGATCTAAATCTGTTTTATCAACAAAATGTTTTCTTGTAACACTATAAAAATGTATTTGTTGCTCTGGTGATATAGTCCTCAAACTGTTATGAAACACAGTTTGCTTTACAAAATATAGTTTAATGGCTGAGGCACAGGCATTGTAAGGTGACAATGATATATGATAATGTTATGAAAATCCCATCCAGCTTTACACCGAGGATTTAATATGGTGACATCATAACCAATCACCTGCCATGATGTTTATATTGAAGTTATTTTTGATTCTTCTCATCTTAAGTGCAAGATGTGTTTACAGTAATTCAAACTAAAGTAATAACTCTAGATTAATCAACTCATAAATGAGAAATGCAATAAATTAAATCAAATCAAATCAAATCATCAATGTATTAGAATGACTGTATTGTATTTTGTCTTGATTGCTTGTATGCAATCTCTGTCAAACTGTGTCTACAAACTTTACATATTAATTCACACAGTGACGTAGCGTCTGGGCATGCAGGGTATGCAGATGCATATGGGCCCGGGCAGTTTGGGGGCCCGCCGAGCCCAGGGGAACTTTTAGTTGAAACGAGGGAACGAATAGAGCTCTGCACGGGCCTGGATCTTGTCCGACAGCTTATCAGAATTCTCGTCCCGAGTCCGACTGGATCCCCTGTCTTTTTTCTCTCTCTCGTCCCCATATACAGCTGCTTTTGCAGCCATTACAATATTTCAGTTTTGGTTTTTAATGGCAAAGTGGTCATATTTCTTTTCGTTTCTTTATTAAGTTAATTTAGAAATATGTTTGGAACATTCTATGTTTGTTAAATTCAAGTTTTTGTTTTTTAAAGGAACGACCAAGCGGCCAGCGGCAGGAAGCGCGATGAGCATATGTTTGATCAATTTAGCCTTCTTCTCAAATCAACACGACTTGCCTAAAATAAAATCTATGGATAAAAAAAAAAAAAAAAACACTTCATGCTTTTCACCATATTAATTAAAAAATTGAACCTAGATAAATGTGCGCTATTAGGCGCATATCTGATCGTTTGTGCCGAGAGTGGAAGCTGAAGCGCTCTTTGCTGGACATGGAGGCGCCAGCGTGATTTTTTCTTTTTTTTTTTTCTTTTCTTAATAACAGTGGTAACGTAAAAATACGCTGTCATTTTTGCTCATAAAGGTAAGAGTATACATCATTCGGAACGGCAAAGGGTCTACTATTATTTGTGTGCACTCACAATATCAACAAAACGTAAAAAAAAAAAAAAATAATAATAATAAAAAAAATTAAAAAAACTTGTAAAAAACAAACAAACAGGAAAACAAACAGGATGCGCATTTTGCGTTTCTGACTTGAGCAGGAGGGCTTCACAAAAATGAACTGAAACTCAGCGAATACTTGCCTCATAGACATGATAAACATATCTATAAAATGCTTTAAATGACTACTTTAAAACAAAATAATTCAAATCGAAAACAAAAACTCATTCATAATGTAATCCGTAAAGAGGCATTTTTCTCTAAAGGCGCGTCCAGTTGAAGAGATGGGGAGATCGTCAAATTCATCTTTGTGACACTGACTCAGAAAACACTAGTTTCTTAACAAATAATTCAAATATCCCCTCACTATTTTTTATTATTATTTTTTTCTATTATTATTATTATTATTATTATTATTATTATTTTAATTTGTTTATTTTATTTTATTTTATTTTTTGTTGTTGTTGTTGTTGTTTGTTTGTTTTTTGTTTTTTTTGGCCGCTGTGCCAAAATTGTGTTTACATTCAGTACAAATAGCCTACAGCGGCATTTTAGTGCAACGTTGAAAAATAACTAAATAAGATTAACGTCATAATATTTTAGGAATATAGTAAAAATATTATATTATGTTATATTATATTATTATAAATAAATAATATAATACTAAATAATATAAATAATATAATGCAGTTATCTCACTACAAATTAAGAGCATAAAAACACTTTTATTCGATGTATTTTATCATAAAATTGAAAGTAGGCACTTAGTAACAAACACAAAGCTGCGATTATTGGGTGGCTTGTGTGCTACAAATAATTAATGGACGTACGGGGGGGGGGGGCGGGGGGGGTCTCTCCTTTCCATTCTCTCTCTCTCTCTCTCTCTCTCTCTCTCTCTCTCTCTCTCTCTCTCTCTCTCTCTCAGCCTCTGTACAGCTATAGAGCTGTCTTAGTTTGGGGGGGACAGAAATGTTAATGTTGCCATGGAAACCTTAGCTAAAATCTATTTTATGGTACTAGCTCCAGAGTTAAGTGTGTGTGTGTGTATGTGAGAGAGAATGAGAGAGAGGAATTGCTTGTTGCTTGATTGAAACAATGTTTTCTTTATTCTTTTTTTGTTAAGTTTTGCTCTAACTAGATGATTCGTGTTAGATGATTCAGCATAGGCAGAGTTACTTTTGTGCAGAGGTGTTTTCACTGGAGGAGGCTGTGAATGTTTTTTTTAAAGGTAGTGAATTAAAAAAGGCATAAGCTTGATTCACTTTTGATGTGACTCGACTTTATTAAATAGTATGTTAATATAAAAATATGATATAAATATTCTAGTATTGTTTTCTTGTTAATAGTGTAATAGTAATAAAACTTCAAATGGAAGTTAAGTATGAATTTACATTAGAAAAAAAAGTGTGGTAACACTTTACTTGAAGCTTTAATGTATAATACATTATAAAGGGTTATTAAAGGGTATAAAGCATTGGTAACACTTTAGTATAGGGACCAGTTCTCACTATTAACTAGTTGCTTATTAGCATGCCTATTATTAACATATTGGCTGTTTATTAGTGCTTATAAAGCACATATTCTGCATGACCATATTCGTATTCCTAATCCTACCCAATACCTACACTTAACAACTACCTTACTAACTATTAATAAGCAGCAAATTAGGAGTTTATTGAGGCAAAAGCTGTAGATATTGGTTTGTTAATAGCAAGAACTGGACCTTAAAATACAGTGTAACCAAAGCATTATTCATAATGTGCATTGTAATACTGTACATTATATCTTGTCGACAAATAATTATAACTAAATTTAAAATGCATAATGTAACAATGATTTGATAAGTATTATGATGTATTAACTGTGGTTGCAATTATTCATGAGACCAACTACTTTTATAATGCATTAAGGCTTTAAGTAAAGTGTTACCAAAAGTGCCACTCCTTGTAGGCAAAAAATGGGGTTGTGAGGTGCCACAAGTTGAATCTGAAGCGACATATTCTGTGTCCAAAATTAACTTCTTGCCAACTGCCAGTAGATAGTGGATTTAGAAGATTATAGAGTTTTAATATGATGGAATTAGTTGTTTTTTCCATGCATATTTATGGCAAACAGTGAAGGTCATCCTGTCACGCACAGCATCAGATATTGGCCAGTCTCTACTCTCATAATAAAAATAGTCATTTTGGTGGCTTAATGCAAGTAACGTCACAAATGCGTCACAACAAGTAGAAAAGTTTAGTTGTTAGATGATGTGCAGGACAAGAAAGCCACTTAATGAGCTCATCTTTTTATGGTCGTGTCCGGAAAGATCACACTTCCATCATTATTAGACAGTCACTTTAGGAGAGTGCTTGTATGTCTCATTTGATTCACTCATGTCACTTACATCAAGTAGAAATCAGCCAGAGTTTAACTATCATTCCTGGCACTGAAACAGTGCATTATGTTTCAGCTCCTAATAAAGCTACCAGTCAAATGCCAAGAAAATCCATTTATTTTCTTGCCAAAGTCTGATTTTTCTTACATTTTGGGACATGGCGAATATTAATTTTGATTCCTGGGCACATATATACGAAATGTATGTTTACACAGAACTGTTTTATGAGCAGAGGGGACATAAATATATTTGCAGAGCAATCAGAATTGCGGGAGACAGTGCATCACATGCAGAATTGTTGTCATGAGAAAATATTTAAAAAAAAAACACTGGTTGTCATGGCAACAGCAAAGTTTAAGACACACAAGGAGAAGGGTAGTTTTCTACACCATTCTATCCACAATGGTAATTTTAACAAAAATCATTCATTTTCTTCATTTTATTCACATGCTCAAACAACTTTCAAACATTTTCAGCACCTGCCACTGGAGGAGCCGTGCCCCCTGGCTCTTCTTAAACGCATATGAGATGCAAGTCTTTTTCCCCTCCATCACTCACACTCCATCTCTCATGCTGTGTTCTCTCGCTCAGTTACCTGTGTATTGTTTATAGTGATTCCATATTCATTGCAGTGTGGCAGACGCCACGACTCGGCTCATGATATCTCTGCCGCTCCCTCAGGCTTTGCTACATGCAACATGTGGAGCACTTAAGTGCTTTCCTGCTCCTTACTGCTGGAGAGAAGGCTAGATCCCCAAGCGCAGCTCATCATGGCAGCTGCTGCCCTCTTTCCACATGGATTTTGACAAGTTTCTCCCTGTCGCTTAAATAATGCAAACTCTCTTGCCTCAGCTTAGCACAGTTAACCACAGTGACACTGTGTGTGTGTGATTTGTGACTGCATCTTTTGTTCTGTATGTTCTGACTTTCATCTGTAGTGATAAAGCATTACATAATTGGCTGATTTGTGTAATGCAGATAATTGAGCACTTTTAATTGTAACATTATTGCCAATAGGAAAATTTACTCATCATTTACTCATCTTCATGTCCTTTCAAACCTGTATGACGTTCTTCCTTGTGTGGAATATAAAATATTTGAAGGATGTTGGTAACCAAATAGTTTCAGTTCCCATTGACTTTCATTGTATTTTTTAAAGTCAATGGGAACAGAAACTATTTGTCAATGGGAACAGAAACTATTTTGTTACCAACATTCTTCAAATATTTTATGTTCTACAGAAAGAAGAACGTCATACAAGTTTGGAACGACAACAAATGTAAATTATGGCAGAATTTTCATTTTTGGATGAACTATCCCTTTTAGTAAATCATAGAAATGTGTTGAAACACATTTCTTTATGGTTCAGTGTGTTAATGTGGGCGCTCCAAAGGAGCAGTTTCAAGCACCTTGCACAATGCATCATGGGCTGTTTGCTGCCCATTTCACTTTTCTAATCAGAAACAGAATACTCAAGAAAAAAAAAAAATGTTGTATGAGACTTGATTTTGTTCTTCAGGAATTGATTGGATCGTTAAAAATCAAAATTGTTACAAATCAGAATTGAGCCAGGTAGTTGGAGTATGAGGGATTTGTGATATCAGCCAAAAGCAAAAGTCATTTCAGAGGCAGAGGATCTGAAGATTGAAGGTTAAGAAGACAATTTAAATCATTTTAAATATATAAAACATGTTTCATATTATTCTACCCCGATGCAATGCAATATTTGTTTACAAAGGCTTTAAGGAAATCATAGATTTTATTATATGACTCTTCTTAAGATGAATGTAGAATATACTTTAACTGTAATTGACAAGAACAAAACAAACAGTTAAATTCACAATTATTTGTTTGACAAATAATCCTCAGTTAAAGTGTCATAATTTCAAATGGGTTTCTATCTTTACAATTGTTAATTCCTCACTTTTAGACACCACTAGATTAGTTTCCCTCAAATCTTTCCAGTATATTCTTGTTTAGTTCTTGTCTGACAACATTCGTTCTCTCTGTGGTGACATTGCACTTTACATCTTGCTTGTGTCTCCCACCACCTAGCTGCCCTGATTTCATTTAGATGAGGCTTGAAAAATGGCAGTAGACTGCAGTGCTCATTGTGAGCTTGTGAAGGAGATTTGTGTCAGTCTAGAAATACTCTTATGCTTCAAATACCAGTGTAGATGAAGCAGGCTGTATAAGAAGCAGATTGTCCAGACAGTAAAGTGAATGCATGACACTTTCAAGCAAGATGTTTCATAAAATTATGTTGACACACTGTAAAAGTGACATTGCTGCTGAATAGTAATCTAAAATGCAGTGTGAGCAGCACTAATGTGACAATAGAGTCAAAATGTCCATGCCATCTGTGAATTGGTTTATATAATATAGATAGCGGTATTGTCTTAATTGCAGAGTTTTGACTTGTTAACTCCTCAAAGATGTTCATTGTTTAAGGATTCTTCTCTTTCTTATATTGAAAATTTTAAAATTGTTTTTGTTTTTCTTATCTGTATAGCCACAATATATGCAGCTACATGTGATCCAGCTGCCGTTGCTTTGTTCATTTTTATTAGCTTGACTGCTAATGTAAATGGCATCTTGAGCCCTGAGAGTATTCATTCATCTGTCACAAATTGCAATAACCAAACACGAAATGCATAATGCTATGCCTCAGTGCAAATGACAGAACCGAGTATTCCTGCAACAGATAGTGTCAGGTAAAGCATTATTGATTTGTGCGTACGTATGTGTGTTTATGTGCGTGCATGTATGTGAGTTTGTGTTTGGAGGAGGCAGAGAAAGCATTTTAAGTCTAACGACTGTGCAGCTTAGACACTGACAGCTGAATCATAGGCTGCTAGGGCAGAAGGAGAAAAATCAATGGCTTTTAAATTCACTTTGTGAGGTTATATCAAAAGCAGTGACTGTTGAATCGTAAATAAGTACAAGGCTGCGTGCAGGTGTTATGCAGGGGCCGGGTGAAGGGAATGAAGTGTTATGTAGAGGGTGTTTTCAGCATGCGCTGGGCAACAGCATGATGAAGATGCCTGTCGCTGATAAAAAAAAAAAAAAAAACAATTCTCTCAAGACCTCCCACTCACCTTCACTAAATGCTGAAAAATGTCTATCAGCTGCAACAGTTTGAAATCTCAAGCTGACAACCTATCAGCCTACAATATTGTTTTATCAGTTTTGAATGCTAACATGGTGCAGTTGTTGGTGGACTCATTGTTGGGGATTTCATAACTCAAAATATCAATATTTTAATATTAAATCATATGTATGTATTATTTTTATTAAAGAGATACTCCACCCCAAAATGAAAATTTTGTCATTAATCACTTACCCCCATGTCGTTCCAAACCCGTGAAAGCTTCGTTCGTCCTCGGAACACAATTTAAGATATTTTGGATAAAAACCGGGAGGCTTGTGACTGTCCCATTGACTGCCAAGTAAATTACACTGTCAAGGCCCAGAAAAGTATAAAAAACATCGTCAAAATAGTTCATCTGCCATCAGTGGTTCAATCTGAATTTTATGAAGCGACGAGAATACTTTTTGTACGCACTTTGCGTCAATCAGATGCTCTATAAAATGGCGCTACGCTGACACAGAGAGACAGAGAGGAGACGAATTGTTGAATGAATGTCGTTATTTTTATTTTCTTTGCGTACAAAAAGTATTCTTGTTGCTTCATAAAATTCAGATTGAACCACTGATGGCAGATGGACTATTTTGACGATGTTTTTTATACTTTTCTGTGCCTTGACAGTGTAATTTACTTGGCAGTCAATGGGACAGTCACAAGCCTCCCGGTTTTCATCCAAAATATCTTAAATTGTGTTCCGAAGACGAATGAAGCTTTTACGGGTTTGGAACGACATGGGGGTAAGTGATTAATGACAAAATTTTCATTTTGGGGTGGAGTATCCCTTTAATATTATAAGGTATGTGGCAGAACTATCTGTGTTTTTGATGGGTGGACTGTTCAGAAAACCTGTTTGACAACAGTCATTATTTTTCCAGTTCTGTTGGGTGATGCTAGTAGTGCATAAATGACAGTTCTCTTTTAAGGGCATGTTTTGGACAGATTACATATGGCATAAAATATTAAAAAATATGAGGGTGTTGGCATTGTCTTTTCTGTTAGTGACACCTTCTGTTGTGTTCTGCAGTTTATCTGCTTTAATCATCCACTAGCTTTTAAATAGAACCTGATCTCTTGATGATTTCACAAAACATATAATTTTGGGTGAGGCTGTGGTTTAAGATTTAATCTTAGGATCAAACCCCACTTTCACATTCCATTAGCCATCATCATTTTGCCCTTGAGCAAAGCACGTTACCCTATGTCAGTACCTACACGTTAATGTTTACTTGATACTGTATAACTTCTTTTCAGTGGAACACAAAAGAAGTTACTTGGCAAAATGTCCAGCCTGTGTGACTTTTGTGGACCATGTCTTTTAAATGAATACAATAGCTTTTTATGAAGGACAGGCCCTAAATTAAGCAAATATTCACTGAAAAGTCTCAAATTTCGCAGCTTATGTACTTTTATGTACTTTTTTAAGAAACCATGTACTGAAAACATTAATAAAAATGTAAATGATTATTAACCTGCTTGTTAACAGGCACACTCTAATTTACCAGCATTTGTGTTATTAGGCCAGCAGTAGTACAGGGTATATTTAATGTAGTGGTCTGTGACATTGTGTTAGTCTTGCATTGTACCCCCACTTGCTAGAAGGCCAGACGTGTTTCTCATGGCTGTACAGCGAGACATAATTGGCATTAGGCAGAGCCCGTCTGAGGCATTAGATCTGTCTTCGTCTAATAGGGATGAAGGTCATTGGCAGCATAAATCTAGCACATGAAAAGAGATGAAAACGGGCACGGGATGACTGCTGATATCATTTCTGTTTCAGATACGTCTGTGTGATTGATGAGGCTGAAAGCAAACAATAAATCTCTTCTCAGGTGAGGAGAAGCAGCAAGGCAACTGGCACACTTGTGTCCCTCCTTTAGATCACCTGCAATCCATTTCAGCTCTGAATGATCAGACATATTGGCATTCGACTATATCACTGATAGAGAGAGGTGTGAATCAAAAGCAGACACTCTTGGCTTCATAATCTCTGTTGGCATCTGCATGTTCATTGGTTAATGGATTTATTGGTAATAATTATATAGTCTGTAAGAGACACTATGTAATCGCTGTCTCATAGATCATCCAACACCAATCACTTATATTGATCTTCCTTACAGACGTGCAATAAATATTCTCAGAGAACGTTACACACAGCAGCACCACCCATGTTGGCTCACAAAGCTTTGACCTAACCTGGGTGGAGACCAGTTACATGATCACATTAGTTATATGGAAGTAGGGGGAAATGTGTTTTACATAAATTTTTTACAATGTTAAAAAATATATATATGTTTCAAATAAATGCTGTTTTTCTATTCATAAAAGAATCCTGAAAAAAATGCATCACACCTTCCACAAAAATATTAAATAGCACAACCGTTTTCAACCAGAAAATTAATAATAAACATTTCTTGAGCACCAAATCAGTATATTGGAATGGTTTCTGAATCGTGACACTGAATATGTGAGTAATGGCTGGCGAAAATTCAGCTTTGCCATCACAGGAATAAATGACATTTTAAAACAAATAAAATAGAAAACAATAATTTTAAATTGTAATAATATTTCACAATATTGCTGTTTTTATTGTATTTTTGATCAAATAAAAGCAGACTATGTGAGACTTCTTTTAAAAAAATTAAAATATATTAGCGACTCCAAACTTTTGAACGTTATGTATATGTATATAAAATGAAATGCCTATGAATTAATAAATTACCAAATCTACAAATCATATATATAAAACGTACATGTATATTTTCTGATATGGCTAAACTTTGACATAAACTGAGGTGAATGCAAATGACATACCAGGTTACAGAAATGTATACTAAATGAAAACAGCTTAATTGTGTCTTGAATTCTTTTATTCAGGTATTTGAAGTTGAGTCCAGTGCCAAGAGAGAATGCTGAATTAACTGAAGCTTGATGATTTAATTGAAACATCATTTTACAGAGGAATTAGTCAGACAGTGATGTCCTTATTTGGACATGTAAATCTCAAGTGTTTATGTAAATTTCATGCACACATCTGTTTGTACATTTTATCATTTTGTTGCTAGAGGGAGAGTGTACAATTAAATCTGTTAGACTTTATCCATTTTTACTATTCCCCTAATTTAAATCTATTAATAAACACTGCCTCAGAGCAACACCACTGACAAGCCTTTTTTAACTTCGTTCTGAACATTGCCCTTTTTAGTCACCATGCTGCTACAAGTACGTGTTTGTTAACACTGCCAGAAGCATCAGCTAAAAATGGAGTTTAATAACCCTGTACAAGCTAAAACGTCCATGCACTGTCGCAAAATTGGTTGCTCATTCACTTGGGGAGTGCAGTGTTTCGTTTTCCTGAAACGACGCAATCGGTAGAAGGGTATAATGGCAAATAACCTCTAATAACAGCTCTCTGTATATTCACTTTGATTTGTGCTTTAGTTTATGTGGAAGAAAAATAAGAGATATAATTGTGTTTGTGGTCCTGAATAATTTATCCATTGTCTGAACTGCTTTATTTTTTTAACTAAATGCATTAGCTAAATTTGTGTTCTTCCCATTTTCAGTATTCAGCAAGTCGGGTTTGTGTTTGACATGGCAAGTGTATGTGCGCTCCAGTCTCAATTTTACTCTGGTAAATGCACACTAATATTCAAGGTCATGCTTCATTGTGCAACTGAATTAGTGAAAGGGTTTTAAGAGCTTAATGCAAAGTCTTGTGTCACATTACAGGTTGTACAGTGTATATTCAGAGTACAAATTTATCTACAAATGGTTTTACATGTGTCATATTTTAGCTCTCCGACTGTCAACCCACTTAGTTTACAGGATTAGAGATGTTTGTGATGGAAGAATCAAGAAAACGATCTCTAATTGTAAATGCTTTGCTGTCAAACTCAAGGCTTGTCCGTAGAGAGAACGAAACTTCCTCTGATTAAAAATCAATAATCGCTCGACAGAGCGTAGCACCTCATGTTGCCGTCTTCATTGTCTCGCAGAGACCCCTGATGTACCACTGACTTCGTCAGGGATCGATTCTCACTCCCGTGTTCTTGATCAGAGGCATTCAGTAAAGAAGTTGGCATTCTGTGTAGATGCCTTAGTTGTACGTGATTGTGTTTGTGCCTTGTTTTGAGGGGGCGGAGGACGTCTTTGCTTTAATGATGTTCCATAGCCCCTGCCCACGTGAGCGGGATGCCGCTAATTCGCACTGACGGTCTGTCATAGAGTCAGATGACTCAGAGGCACATCAGGCACATGTGCCTCCATTGTGCACCTCCCCCCCACCCCCGAAATCAGAATGCCGAGGGATCCAGCACTACACTCTGTCACATACTTACTACATGCTCTGCCTGCTACAGGGACGCCAGCCAAGAGAGGGATAAGAAGAGAGAGAGACAGAGGGGGAAAAAAACAACAGCAGATATGTAGGCATTCAGGCAAGCCAAAGAGAGATACATTGCTCATTGCTCAGGATAGATCTGCAGTGATAAATGATGTGGATTTCTGCTGTGGACATTTTGTTTTTGACTGAATATGTATGATGGTCTTTTTGTGAATATCAGGTATTAAAGGGAGAGTTCACCCAAAAATTACAATTCTGTCATTAATTACCCACGTCGTTCCAAACCCGCAAGACCTTCGTTCATCTTCGGAACACAAATAAAGATATTTTTGATGAAATCCAAGAGCTTTCTGACCCTGCATAGACATCAACTCAACTGACACGTTCAAGGCCCAGAAGGGTAGTAAATACATTGTTAAAATAGTCCATGTGACATCAGTGGTTCAACTGTAATTTTATGAAGTTACAAGAATACTTTTTGTGCTCGAAGAAAACAAAAAAGTAATGACTTTCTGTCATAACAACTCTCGGAGAGAATGGCATGGTAATGTACATGACAATGTTAATGTATTTGGTCTTGGCGGAATAGATCTGCTACGCTGCTGCTGCGGTAGAGCAAGTACCGAGACTTGCTACTGCCAATACATCCACAACATGCTGCTGTGAGCATGTAAGAAATACTGCTGCTGCAAATATAATATACATGAAATAACCCCATATAGCATAAATGAATCACATCGTAGCAGATCTATACAGGTGGAGCTGGGGAAGGTGGAGTGTTTCTGAAGCGTGCTGCGAACTGCTACAACAAACACTAGTCATATATTTGAATGTTGAGCAGAGAGCTCATTGGCTACCAATACAGGAGAGAACCAATCAGCTGTGCCATGTGATAACGATGTCATTAGGTCAGACTAAGTTAGACCTATCGGACTGCGCCATCTAGAGTTTCATGCCATAACTCTGTATTTATTCAGCGATTTCTTCTCTTCCATGTCAGTCTCTGCCGTGCATTCACGACAGTACCACGACGCATGCGTGTGCATTCCTGTGCTTGTAAACAAGGCGCAATGCATGCATGCTTTACATCAGAATGCCGGCTCCTGCGTCAGCAGCTCCACACGCATACAGCATGGTACTCTTGTGAACGCATGGCGAAGACTGACACAGAAAAGAAGAAATTGTTAAAAAATCTTTATTTTTGTTTTCTTTGTGCACAAAAGTATTCTCATAGCTTCATAACATTACAGTTGAACCACTGACGTCACATGGACTATTTTAACGATGTCCTTATTACCTTTCTGGGCCATAAAACGTTTCAGTTGCTTTGCTGTCTATGCAGGGGCAGAAAGCTCTCGGATTTCATCAACAATTTGTGTTCTGAAGATGTACGAAGGTCTTATGAGTTTGGAACGACATGAGGCTGGGTAATCAATGACTCATTTTTGGGTGAACTATCCCTTTAAGTTTTTTTTATTTTATTTTATTTTATTTTTTATTTTTTTGTGGAAAAAACAACAGGTCTCTCTTGTTTATAAATAGTTATTTTACAAATGTATGTATTGTTGTTATGGCCAGATATATACATATATAATTTCTGTAGGCTACATATGCTATATTTAAACAATATTACACAAGCAAGATTGCTTTTTTGGGTTTCATCACGGTTGTGTTGATATTGGCTGTTAATGTTTAGACCAGCAGCGCAATTGCTAGTGTGATAGTGCTTTGATACAGTTCAATAAACAAAACAAAACAAAAAAAAAATAGAATTAACTTATATTTTAGACCAGGGGTGGGCAAACTTTTTGACTCGAGGACCACATCAAGTTTTCCACATTAAGTGAGGGGCCGCATAATGTTTATCACAAATGAAGCTTTGATTTTTTTTTATTTTTTATTTTTATTCTAAATTGACACTCACTTACTGAACTGTATGTAGCCTATACTTGTACATACATGGCAGTTCTATTCTTGTTCCATCTCTACCTATTTTTTTTTTATGAGCACTTTGTGACACACAGATAAGTTGCATTGGTGTACAAGTCGACTGATGTGTAAGACGCATTTTATCATTTCATTCAGAAATAATGTAAACTAAATGAAACGTTTACAAACATTAGAAACATGTATATTCCCCACACTCCACAAAAAAAAAAAAAAAAAAAAAAAAAAAAAAAATCCTATAAATTTAGCAGTGTTCAGAATAGAAAAAGAACGAAAATATAAGTAAAAAACAAACACAAATTATAGTGGCATTCACTATAAACATATTATAAACGCCCAGCCTAAATATTTAAAGCGCAACTGAAACTAGCGTGGTTCCTGGAAAATGCACAATACAAACTCAAAACAGACTCACTTACCTTTTCTCATTCGTCACCAATCATAATGTGCGTGCTTTGCGCTTGACCTTGATTGCTTTACATAAGTCGCCTTGGAAATCGCAGCACGTTTCAGATGGAAAAAAAATAAATAAAAAAAATATAATTTATAATCCAGAAAAACAACAACAACAACAAAACAGTACTATTTCCATTTTCATAAAAATGTGTGTGGAAAACAGAAGAAAGCATATCTTTGCAAGATAAAACGACAAATTATTTCCATGTTTTCCGCACGAAATTACAGTGCCGTGAGCAGGAGGATAACACTGGCATTTGTTCTGATACTGGAAAGTCTACGAGCATTTTAAGCATTTTAAAACAGTACCAATACAAGGCATTTTTCAAAACAAATGAACACTTTCACATTTTTAAACCAAGTAACTTATTTACAATTGTGTCAGTTTATATTTTGACTTTTTATTTTGTATTTTCTGTGCTGCTTGAACGCGGCGTCAGTCAAAAATAGACTAGGTGCCTATCTTTAGCGAAGCGGCGCGAAGAGCTGAAAACGTGCCGCCGGCGCCATTGACTGGAGTGGCCGCGATCAGCTCCGGTGGACACGTCGAAGTAGGGATGGGCGGATCGATCCTAAAGTATCGATACTGATGTTGTATTGAAAGGATCGATCCTCACATAAAGATATTGATTCTAAAGTGCATTTTTTAACCACTAACTTTATTTATCAAGAAATTCGGTGCATAAAATAAGCTTCTAAGTGTTAGTCTAATTGTGTTAGATAGAGCTATTTCTCCTGCTCATCGGAACACACGCAAATGCTGAAAGACAAAACCAATCAATCACAGACAGCGATCGCTGCTGACGCATGGCTCAGTCTCGGTGTTTGTTCAAATAGAGCTGCGTTTCCCAAAAGCATCAAAAGCATAAGTAGATCTTAAGAAACCATTGCCACATTATTACATTATATTACATATCATTGTTACTATGTATAAAATTAATTCTGAAAAATGCATCACGGTTTCCACACAAATATGAAGCAGCCATAATAATCAGAAATGTTTCTTGAGCAGGAAATGATATAATTATTTCTGAAGGATCATGTGACACTGAAAACTGGAGTAATGATGCTGAAAATTCAGCTCTGATCACAGATGCATTTTAAATTACATTTTAAAATATATTAAAATATAAAATAGTTATTTTAATGGTTATATTTCACAATATTGCTGTTTTTACTGTATTTTTGTTCAAATAAGTGCAACCTTGGTGAGCATGAGGGTTATTTAAAAAAAATTACAAAATCTTACTAACCCCAAACTTGGTTTATTTATGTAATATTTATTTTAAATAGGCTAGTTTGTGCAAGTAAATTTATTTAAACTGGTTGTTAAAAGTTAAAATGGATTGTGTTAGGTTCTGTAATTGCTGTTAATAAATCTGTCAGAAAAAAATATGCTAAAGTTTCACCTTTAGGATTACAGCAGCCTGGCAGCCTTTTACAAAAATTAACCATGGTTTTATTGCAGTAACCACAGTTTACCACAGTATTTGTAGTAATACTGCAGTGACCACAAATTTACCATGGTAATATTATTATTATAATAATAATAATAATAATAATAATAATAATAATAATACATTTTAGTACTTATGTTACACCATGTTTATTTTTCATGAGGTACGCTCAAAGGTGCACCTTTGTAACTTATCTACCCTTAAAGCATGCATACTTGTATGGTACTAATATGCTCCCTTTTAGGGGTATAGGTGCACCTTTGAGGTTAGGGGAGAGCGGGGCACAAAGTAACACTTTTTGACTTTCTCAAATTGTGTAAATCCACATGGGGTTCAGAGTATCATTTTTTATCCACAGTAATTTCACACTTGTCTAGTACAAATATGCCGCTTTGTTTCATATTTACAGTGTATACGTTTTTCTTTATTTGCCCTCAAAAATTGGAAGTGAAATGTGACAACATGCCCCGTAGGTGGGGTAAATTGTAACATCTGAAGGGCACGATGTAACATGACCATATGACAGCTTAAAATGTTATCTGATGTCATGAAAAAAATATACAAGACAAACTAAAATATTTTAATATATTATTTATTTTAAATAAAATAATGGCCTTTTTTAAGAATTAAAAATAATCTGATTTTTGAGTTTGACAATGAACACATTGCAACCAGGCTTGGGACAGCCCGCATAAACGAGCCAAAATGCTTTACATGTCTTGAAATAATTATTTCTGAACATTAAACATTGACTGTCAGTCTTTATTCACTTGTTTCTTGTCATTTCTCATTAAAATGTATTAAAGTAAATAGTGTGAATTACATCATTATTGTCATAGAATAACACGGCAGGGCACATTGTAACGGAGTGTTACAACATACCCCATCTGCACAACTGGAATTTAAAACTGGTTATCGTCTACTGCTAGTTATCAAAGCATTAAAAAAAAATCTAAACTGATAAATAACAGATTGGAGATTAAAATAATAGCAGACTTGTCTAATTTTAAATGAGTAATAAAACTGAGATGAAAAATTTACTTAAGCCAGAAATATAATTTTACTATGGTAAAATAAATGTTCAGCGATATCTTCAAAAGACTTTTGAATTTTGGCACTCTTTTTTCTCTATATAATGTTCATATGGTAACTAGTAAATACTGTAAATTTGGTTATGCTAGCATGTGTGGAAATATTTAAACCACGTGTGTTACAACTAACCCCACATTACTTTGTGCCCCGCACTCCCCTACTGCCCCAGTAAAGGGCTAAAATACAATTTTAGTATATTTAATTTCTGACAGTGTAAACAACAACAACAAAAAAAAAAGCCTATGAAATGTAAAAAACAAAACAAAACATGGCTTTAAAATCTAATATTAAGTGAGTATAATTACTGATTATACTCTTTTAATAATTTAAAAGATCAGTTTAGTTTAGAGGTATTGGTATCGGTATCCATATCGACGATACTGGGCTTGAAAATATCGGTATCGGATCGAAAATAAAATAAGAGGTATCGCCCATCCCTACGTCGGAGCGGCGGGATGGTGTAAATCAGGGGTTATATACCGCACTACAAGTATTGTATTGTCAGCCATCTATTGGATTTTACTGATATTGCATCAAATTAGCTATTTTTGGACCAACTGCCTCACGGGCTGCATAAAAACGCCAGTTTGCCCACTTCTGCAGATTCGTATCATTTTTAAAATCCCTCGCTGGCCGCTACAGGAGGGATAGTGGGCCGCAGATGGCCCGCGGGCCGTAGTTTGGACACCCCTGTTTTAGACACAATACTGACTTTACCATTTTTGGCTTCACCCACAAAAGTTCCAAATAAAGCCACAGTAATTAGTTATTCAATACAGTTATTGTGGCATTCCTGAATGAATCTTTGTGTTTGAACAAATTAGTTGAGTAAATAATTCAATGACTCACTCATATTTTTTTTTTTTCCTAAATGAATACGTGTTTGAAAAGAAGAGGCTGACTGAATGGCTCAGTGACCTTCTCATAAAGACAGTAACTTAATTCTTTCTTGAATGAATCTTTTTATTTTTCTTTCAACAAATTGGTCAATGAATGATTTACTTGTCACCACCTAATGGTGTGTGATGGCCCAAGTGGTGGCCGCACAAGAGTGGTAATGTGGATGTATCATCTCTCACACACACCACATGAATCCACATCCATGCACTCGCACACACACATATGTACATCTATACGAAGGACATGTTCAGTCATAGGTTAATCTTTATTTAAATTTCCCTCTTTGTCATTCGCATTCATTTTGGTTTCAGTTTATAATAACCGCATGAAACAAACAATATTCATTAGTTCTTTATTGTTAGGTTTCCATATGTTTACATTTACAACCCATCTTTATATACATCGTTACTGATTTGGAGTGCACACAAATTAGTTGCTTTGTATCTGTTACTTACATTTGTTTCTGTTTTGAGTTTAAGTTTACCGGTGATGTATGGCGATGATCTTCAGACATGGTCCGCTGCAGCTGCATCCTGGCGTGATGAAAATTAGAGTCCGTGCAGGAACAGAGAATTTAAGCATTAGTAGTTCTGCCCGGACATACCATTCACTGAGGTTGCCCGGGGACGGAGGAAAAGTTTATTTCTTTATTAATTGATTTATTTAGTTGTATATTTATGATATATAATTACATTTTGTTTTTCTTTATCTTGATTTAATATATTTCTCTGTTTGATTTGATTTATTTAATGTTATTTGTTGAATGTAAAGTTTTGTTGCTTTTCCTCTTAATTTGTAATGGGCCCATCTTTCCCTTTATAAGCTGTTGCTTTGTTCATTTGAGAAATCAGTTTTTAGTTGTTGGTTTGTTTCTGTCTGAATGGTTTGACTTCATTTTCTTTTTTGTTTGTTGGTTTATTTTGTTGTATGATTTATGAGTTTGTAAAGTTATTTGTTTTTTTCGGGGTTCAAATAAAGACCCATTTTCTAGTGAAAAGCTTGTGTTCTTTGTTCCTTACTTCTCGGTCCCTCACATATGGTGGCAGCGGTGGGATCTTTTTAGTGAGTCAAGGACACTAAGCTGGTTTGTTTTCCTTTTTGCCCCTCGTGGCAGTGTTTTTTTCCTGTTATTATAAGTCGTGCCGTAAAGAAAAGTATGCCTAAAGCTTCACCCTTGCAGCAAGAGGAAGAAAGGGGTGAGGAGGACCAGGACGTGGCAGAAGGTGCTGAAGTGGGCAAGGCAACAGGAGACAGGGAAATTTCAGTGACCGAGTTGACAAATCTGCTTCGAGCCCATATGGCCAGGATGGACGGCCAGGAGACTGCAAGAAAGCAGGAGCAGGCAGATCAGGAGCGGTGGTTTAAAGCTCTCTAGCAGCAGTTGTGTCTTTTGCAATTGGAGGTCCGTGCATGCACCTCTCCTAATCCTCACGTACCTGATGTAGGCCGGGAGGCCCCTGGGAAGGCCCGATATGGATCCTTCAGATTCTGACGGACATTCCGAGGCTTCAGCCCATCAGCAAAGTGGTAATCAGGTTCAGGACAATATAGGCCTGCAATTATCTCAGATACCTCGATTGGAGAAGCTGAGTGACACTGATGACATAGAGCACTTCCTTGTTACTTTTGAAAGCATTGCCTTTGCTTGTAGGTGGACTAAAACGGATTGTGTTTGGCATTTAATTCCTTTGCTGATTGGTAAAGCAAGAGCAGCTTATGTCAAAATGGATCGGAACGAGTCTACTGACTATGACAAAGTGAAATACGCAATTTTAAAGAAATACAATGTCAATGCTGAAATGTACCGACAAATGTTCCGTTCCTTGACAGTAGATCCAATGGAGAGTCCGCAGGAGCTTTACAGCCGGCTCAAAGAACTCTTTGGAAAGTGGATCCAGTCTAAGAGGAAAACTGTGGAGGAGGTGAGTGAAATCATCATTCTGGAGCAATATCTTAGAATGTTGTCCCCTTAACTCCAGGTGTGGGTTCGTGAAAGAGATCCCAGAATGGCAGCGGAAGCAGCGTCTTTGGCGGATGTGTTTGTTGCCGCCAGAGGAAAGAATAAGCCGTGGGCTTGGAAACCTGTCAATAACCGTCGTTATTGACAGGTTCATTTTGCTCCTAAACAACCTCCCATATGTTACCTGTGTGGTCAAGAAGGGCACACACTAAACCAAATTGTCCAAAGGTATCAGCTCAGTTTACACAGCTATGTTTGGTACCAAGGAGGGACGTAACCAAATCCCCAAGTTCTTTGAGAACTACAAATGTAGAGATAAATGGCGAGAAATTGACTGCTTTGATTGACACCGGCAGTGACCAGACTCTGGTAAGAAGAAAGTTTAAATCACCCTCTTTGATCAGCACAATGAACAAACTACCTATTTGCTGTGTGCACGGGGATGAAAGATTGTTACCTACCACCAACGTTTACGTCAAGATAGAAGATCAGACCTATCTGGTGGAGGTTGGGGTGACTGATAACTTGTCTTTCCCTGTGATTCTGGGTCGAGATATACCAGTGTTGCTGGAGTTGTTGCACCCGATGCAGCAGTGCTATATGGTGGTGACCAGAGCAAAGGCGAACCAGTCAGAGGAGACTGGACACACACTGAGTACTTTACCTTTCTACAATGTAGAGATTGAGGCCGGAGCACCGAAGAGGAGAAAGACTAGAAGAGAAAAGAGACAAGAAAAGGTCAAATGCTGTTCATACAGTGTCTGAAAATATGACCTCTAACTTACCTGTGAACTTCCAGATGCCCACGAACATCATTCAGATGCAGCAGGAAGATGATAGTCTCATGGAGTGCTTTGCTAGAGCTGCAAGGATAAGGGCGAGACCTCTAAAGGACAGTACGGCCAGGTTTGTGATAACGAGGGGACTATTCTATCAAGAGATCGGGGCCCAGAAACAATTGGTGGTTCCGCACTGTGTTCGAGAGATGGTGTTACATCTAAGTCACTCGATTCCTTGGGCTGGCCACCTGGGGAAAAATAAGACTACTGCAAGAATCAAAAAGTATTTTTTCTGGTCTGGTTTCAAAGTAGATGTGGCTCAATTTTGTAAGAGCTGTCCTGTTTGTCAAAAGGTTTCCCTCAGACGTCCGTTAAGAGCACCACTGCAACCACTTCCTATTATTGGTACTCCTTTTGAGAGACTTGGAATGGATGTCGTCGGTCCTGTGGAGAGGAGTTGCTCAGGGAATCATTTCATGTTGGTGATAACAGATTATGCCACCAGATACCCAGAGGTATTTCCACTAAGATCTGTGAAAGCAAAACCTATAGCTACTTCCTTGGTCCAGTTATTTTCCAGGGTCGGATATCCCGCAGAAATTCTAACCGACCAGGGCACAAATTTCATGTCTACTTTGTTGAAACAGGTCTACCAGCTCTTGGGAATTAAGAGTCTGCGTACTACCCCCTATCGTCCCCAAACGGATGGGTTGACTGAGCAATTTAACCAGACTTTAAAACAGATGCTACGAAAGTTTGTCAGTGAGACCGGTCAAGACTGGGATCAGTGGTTGCCCTATCTTCTATTCGCATATCGGGAAGTCCCTCAGGCTTCCACAGGCTTCGTTCCTTTCGAGTTGTTGTATGGCCATGATGTCAGGGGCCCATTGGCTCTGCTCCAGGAGATGTGGGAAGGAAGTCCTGAAAGAGAAGAGCCCACCAGTGTAGTCTCCTATGTTTTACAAATGAGGGAACGGTTGCAGAGCATGACTACTTTGGCTGAGAATCATTTGGCAGAAGCCAGGGAACAGCAGAAGACCTGGTACGACCCTCTGGCTCGAGAAAGAAATCTGGAGGTTGGGAAAAAAATACTTGTCATGTTGTCCAGTCAAGAGAGTAAACTGCTAGCCAAATGGCAGGGGCCTTATGAAATTAAGAAATGTCCGGGTCCTACGACCTATGAAATCAGTATGCCTGGTCAAGATCATTCCAGTCAAACTTTGCGTGTTAACCTGTTGAAGGAGTGGGTTCCCCTGTCCTGAGAAGTCACAGTCACTGATGATTCGCTGTGTTGAGGAAGAAGAAAAGAAGAATCAGATGAGCAGTATCTGCCACAGTCAGTTCCTTGGGACCTCAGGCTAAATCACCTAACAGATTCCCAGTGGTCACAGGTACAAACTCTCTTTACTTTGAAGATATTTTCCGAATATCCTGGGTTTACCAACTTGATTGAGCATGATGTAGTACTGAAACCTGATGCTGTCGTGAAACGCCAGAGCAATAGAATACCTGAGTGATTCCAAGTGACTCTGCAGGAAGAGCTAGACCTTATGCTCCGCTTGGGCATTATTGAGCCGTCGAATAGTGAGTGGTGTCATCTCATAGTCCTTGTGCCAAAGAAGGATGGGAGTATTAGGTTCTGTATTGATTTCCGATATCTGAACTCAGTATCTCAGTTTGATTCCTACCCTACCCCTCGCATAAGTGACCTAATTGATCATTTGGGCCAATCCAAATATCTGATAACAATGGACCTTTCTAAAGCAGTGGTTCCCAACCACGTTCCTGGAGGCCCCCCAACACTGCATATTTTGTATCTCTTCTTTGTCTGACACTCCCATTTCAGGTCTTGGAGTCTCTACTAATGAGCTGATGATCTGAATCAGGTGTGTTTGATTAGGGAGACATGGAAAACATGCAGTGTTGGGGGGCCTCCAGGAACGTGGTTGGGAACCACTGTTCTAAAGGGTATTGGCAAATTCCACTGACTCAATCCTCTTGACTGCATTCAGAACACCAGGGGGCCTCTTCCACTTTAAGGTGTTACCCTTCGGCCTTCATGGGGCCGTGGCAACGTTTCAGAGGTTAATAGACCAAGTATTACGTGGTTTACCTTTTGCTGCTGCATATCTTGATGATATTGTCGTTTACAGTAATACCTGGGAGGAACATGTGCAGCATCTCCGGGAAGTTGAAAGTCGTGACGTACTGTCATAAGTTGTATGGCACCTTCAGAGGGCTGGCCTCACTGTCAACCCCAATAAATGTGCTGTAGCTAAACAAGAGACTGAATACCTGGGCTATGTCATTGACTAGGGTGTTGTGCGACCACAGGTGAAGAAAGTTCAAGCCTTGGAGAAGTGTGTGGTGCCTCAGACCCGAAAGGACCTGCAAACTTTTTTGTGTATGGCTGGATTTTACCATCACTTTGTCCCTAATTTTTCCAGCAGGGCTGCTCCACTAACGGACATGGTGGGGGCATGTTGCTCGAACAAACTGCAGTGGACTGAGGAGAGATTGAAAGCCTTCCGGGACATCCAGGGAGCTTTGACAACGGACACAGTGCTACACAATCCTGACTTCAGTCGACCCTTCGTTGTACAGACTGATGCCTCTGAGAGGGGAGTAGGAGCCGTTCTATTGCAGGGACCACCAGAGAGTTGACGGTCAGTGGCTTACATCAGTCGTAAACTGTTTCCAAGAGAGTTACGCTATTTGACGGTAGAAAAGGAGTGTTTAGCCATAAAGTGGGCCTTGAATTCCTTGCGATATTATCTACTAGGCTGGGAATTTACCGTGGAGACTGATCACAAAGCATTGCAGTGGCTGGAGAAAATGAAGGATTCTAATGGAAGGATTACGAGATGGTATCTCACCCTACAGCCCTTTAGATTCAAGATTCAACATGTGTCTGGTAAAGTCAACGTTACTGCTGATTATCTCTCCGGCTCTAATGGCAAAATTTTTGAAGAGGGGGGAAATGTGACGGCCCGAGTGGTGGCCGCACAAGAGTGGTAATGTGGATGTATCATCTCTCACACACACCACATGCATCCACATGTATCCACATCCATGCACTCGCACACACACATTTATACATCTATACGAAGGACATGTTCGGTCGTTTAAGGTTAATCTTTATTTAAATTTCCCTCTTTGTCATTCGCATTCATTTTGGTTTCAGTTTATAATAACTAGGGATGTGCCCGAATAGAGAATCCGTATTCGGAAAGGCACGGAAAATGAATAATGCGTTCTACAGAGCCACAAAAGGGACATGGTTAGCCGCTTGCTAGCAGTAGCCTGTTACATTACAGTGCATAAAATTTCACTTACCATATAAACAGAGAGAGGTAAGGAGAGATGACCGATAGGACGATGTCGAATGATTTGCAGATCCTGAGCACCACTGACAAACATCTAATCTTGTGAAATGTGTGGCAAGTAGTGCCGCTCCGTAGTAAATTAGGCTGCCTGTGATTGCGAATCTCAAAAGTGAAAGTAAAAAGCAAACATACATTTAAGTGATTTCAATGTCCTGCATATTAATAACGGCTCCCTGAAAGCACTGAAATATATTTTTCTCGTATATATCGTATTTATTCCCTTTACGGTTGTCGTAGTACACATCATTACCTTTCCGAACACCGTATCCAGATTTGGGCACATCCCTAATAATAACCACATGAAACAAACAATATTCATTAGTTCTTTATTGTTAGGTTTCCATATGTTTACATTTACAACCCATCTTTATATACATCATTACTGATTTGGAGTGCACACAAATTAGTTGCTTTGTATCTGTTACTTACATTTGTTTCTGTTTTGAGTTTAAGTTTACCGGTGATGTGTGACGATGATCTTCAGACATGATCCACTGCAGCCGCATCCTGGCGTGACGAAAATTAGAGTCCGTGCAGGAACAGAATTTAAGCATTAGTGGTTCTGCCCGGACATACCATTCACTGAGGTTGCCTGGGGAAGGAGGAAAAGTTGATTTCTTTATTAACTGATTTATTTAGTTGTATATTTATGATATATAATTACATTTTGTTTTTTTTTATCTTGATTTAATATATTTCTCTGTTTGATTTGATTTTGATTTATTTAATGTTATTTGTTGAATGTAAAGTTGTTGTTTTCCCTCTTAATTTGTAATGGGCCCTTCTTTCCCTTTATAAGCTGTTGCTTTGTTTGTTTGAGAAGTCAGTTTTTTAGTTATTGGTTTGTTTCTGTCTGAATGGTTTGACTTCCATTTTCTTTTTTGTTTGTTGGTTTATTTTGTTGTGTGATTTATGAGTTTGTAAAGTTATTTGTTTTTTTGGGTTCAAATAAAGACCCATTTTCTAGTGAAAAGCTTGTGTTCCTTGTTCCTGACTTCTCGGTTCCTCACATGGTGTAATGATGAAATCTGCAGAAAGATCCCACCACTAACACACAAGCTAAAGCCGGGCTCAGAATATTTTTTTTTTTTTTTTTTTTTTAAGTCCTTTAGGATTGTACTTGTCAGACTGTATGAACATGATGATCATGTCACACTCAGCTGTCATTAATGTCAGACTGTACGACAGTCGAGACGAGTTAAAAACGGGTGCGCGCAAGAACTTATCCGGAGTTTTACATTATCAACCAGTCCAGTGACTGCGAACTGCATTGCACGTGGGACCGAAATGTTGGCTATCATGAAAAGTTTATGAACGGCGGCAATACCGGCGTATTTAAGAAGAATAGTGTATGCAGCTCTACACACCCACATGAAAACAGCAGCGCAACCAGTGTTTATATAGAAAAGGCAACATATGAAAGTGAAAGTCATGACGTATTGTCAAGTATGGTGACCCATACTCGAAATTGGTGCTCTGCATTTAACCCATCCAAGTGCACACACAAAGCAGTGAATAGTGAACAAACACGCGCACACCATGAACACACACCCGGAGCAGTGGGCAGCCATTGCTCCAGCGCAAGGGCACCTCATTCATGGTATCGAAGGCAGAGAGAGTGCTGTTTATTCACAATCCCCACCTTCAATTCCTGCCGGTGCGAGAATCGAACCGGCAACCTTCAGGTTACTAGCCCAACTCTCTAACCATTAGGCCACGACTTCCCCTTCATTCCCCTTCATATCAGATGAATTCCGTGAGCAGAGGACGGGAGCGCTGGAGTTTATGGCTGATAGAATATTTATCTAGTATTAATTCTGCTCATAGCTTGTCCTGAAAAACGGAGACAGTTTGACATTCATCGTAGGGGTAGTCACACTGCAGGACTGTGCGCCAAATCTTCTGACACTGCCAGAATTTCGTCGGAGGTGAAATTTGATCGCAACAGCCTTTAATCGGCTGTCGGTTAACATGTCAAACCAGCGATCAAAGACTACAGATTTTAGCCTAGGATTATAGGAATCTTTTAGGATTTTCAAAATTTGTCTCAGATGACCAAATCATGGCCAAAATCGCACAGTGTGAGCAGGGCTTAAGTGAAACAATGAAATGTCCTAGTACTGTTGGACTGTATAACAACAATCTTGGAAGGCCGCTCATTCAGTCAAATTGGAGGGTAACTAATATGCATAAATAGATAATTAATTTTGGTTACAAAAAAGAAGAGTGGTGTGTGTGTGTGTGTATATATATATGAAATATAATTGTTGTAAAAATACTAAATTCTTAATCTAAATCTTTTCTTTCTTTTTGTTACTTTCAGTTTTATTGCAGCTGTTGATCCCAGCTGTACAGTAAATCTGAGCGGTGCTGCTTCAACCTCGCCAGAGTTCATGGGATTCATGGTTGTTGTTGGATCCCTGTTCACAGCACAGAAAAGACTGTGTGCAGGAGCGCTAAAATTAGCTACAGGATGAAATGTCTCAGAAAAAGGAAAATTGGACTCAATTACTGGAGAATTCCTTATTCAGTCATGTTTTGACCTCTCCTGTGCCAGGAAAATATGAACGCCGTTTAGTAGCGGAGAAAGGAAAAAGAGGAGAGCAGCAAAGAGAGAGTCAGAAGGAGAATTTGTATGTTAGTCGGGGGCTCTGAGGGGTACGCTGTTTCCAGTGGCATGAATCAACTCAAAATTACGGATTGATTAGACCATATGCTTGGCTGTTTTTTATACGTTTGACTTCTCAGCATAGAAGCAGATCTCACACATTTGATGGCTTGCCAGCCCAACGCTGTGCCAGTGTTTATCAGTGTTTATTTATTACTTTATAGTGTTTATTAGAAATTCAGCTGTAAGAGAAGAATTAGAAAAACAAACAGGCATTTCAAGTAGCTTAGACATGCTTGCTGAAAACTGTCCTCCAAAATAAATAAAGCTATTGCGCACATGGTTACAGTAATTCACTACTCAACTACACAACTGCATAAAAAACTAATTATCTTCAGTTCTTTTATAGGTTTAAATTCTATTGAGATTATTCTATTAGATTATATTATTAAAATATGTTTTGTAAAAAGTCACTTTTTACTTATCTTGTACACCATTCATTTTTTAATGTCTTTGAAATGTCTCTTATTCTCACTAAGGCTGCATTTATTTATTCAAAAACATACAGTAAAAGCAGTAATATTGTTAAGTATTATTACAGTTTGAAATAGTTTTTTATTTTAATATTCTATTAAAACAGTTTTGCTTCTTAATATATTTGTGGAAACCATGTGTTACATTTTTCTCAGATCCTTTAAGAATAGAAAGCATTAATTTACAATAGGAATCTTTTTGTAACATTATAAATGTCTGTCACTTTTGACCAATTTAATGCATCCTTGCAGCATTTAAGTATTAATTTCTTTTGAAAACGAATCTCACTTTATGAAATAGGAATGTAAAATGTAAACTCACTATCATACAAGTCAACAATAATAATGGTGACAATAATAATTATATCAGTCATTATTTTGCAGAGCTTTCTGTATCATGTCTGACTGTTTAATGCAATGGAGGTTCTGAAACATAATTTGTAGGATGTTTTCCCACATATTTTTGCAAAAGGGCCTGACAGTGTTCACTGGCTGGCAAAAGCTTACATTTTTGGACAAGTGTGACATGTTGGCGCTGCTCTGGTGTAATCACTCTACATTGGAGGTTGGATTGTTCATCTGTTCTGTTGGCCATCTTCTCGGACTTAGATGAGCAGCCTATGCAGTGTCTTGCCACTTTGGTACGTGACATGGCCACTAACATGTCAACCAATGGCCCTCGTTCTTGCTACAGCTGGCATTTTAGGCATTATGGAATGCACTGAAAATGACTATTGTGGGCTTTCTTTCAGGGACGTACGCTTTCATGGTATCAGCTTATCTGGCATTGTTTTGGGACATCTGTCGTTAAAAGTACATGTGACTGGCAGGTAGTCCTGTTGTAATTCAAGCTGTATTGCAAATGACTTAAAGGGATAGTTCAACCAAAACTGAAAATTCTGTCTCACCCTCATGTCTTTCCAAGCCTGAATGATTTTCTTTCCTCCGTGAAGCTCAGAAGGACATGTTAGGAAGACTGATATCGTTTTCCATAGCTTCTCTTTCCATACAGTGAAAGTGAATGGTGATTGAGGCTGTCATTCTGCCTAACATCTCCTCTTGAGGTACATGGAGGAAAAAAAACAACACTTTCATTCTCAAAAGTGGGTACGTGATGGAAGAATTAATTGTACCATTTATGATCTTGTGATCCTGAGTAGTGCATCCTCCTGAGTAATTGTGAACACTGAGGTAATTTATTAGACAAAGAATTTAACCTATTTATTAATAATCCTGTACATTTGCATTTTTATGTTGGTTTGTCAAATGAAAAATGTCAAATGAAAAGACATTATTATTAAAGGTGCATATAGCATATATGCATTTTTCTTTATTACAACAGTCCTAACAGCTGTATGAATTTTACTCTGATATTATAAAGATCACATTTTTGTTCAAAATAAAATGGCAGTAATGTACACTACCGTTCAAAGTGTGGGGTCTGTAAGATTAAACCAAACCTTGTATTCAGCAAGGATGCATTAAATTGATCAAAATTGACAGTAAAGACTTTTACAATTGCTACAAAAGAATTCTATTTTAAATAAATGCTCTTCTTTTGAACTTTCTATACATCAAAGAATTCTGAAAAAAATGTATCTTGATTTACCATGATATGTTACAACCCCAAACAATGGTAGTGCAACATATGAGACAATAATGCTCTGCACCTTTCAAAGCGCTCACTTAAAGTGCTCTGTCCTTTGGAGAGAGTAGGGCACTTTTGAATGAATTCACCCCTAATCTCATTAGCTTGTAGTTGCTGTTGAGTAATGGTAAAGTATGCTCTTTACAGGTGAAGGTTGTCTGGGTTAATGTGCCTGACAGGACAATCTTCTGTGTGTCACTTGACACTGCACTTCTTTGTCACTGTAAATACTAACACTGAAATGACATGACTGAGGAAACTCTTACTTTAATTTGCTAACAAGCCTGCTGAAGGAAATAGACTAAAACCTGATGGTAGACAATTTCAATGATAATTGCTGTCAGTAATCAACATTTTTTGTTGCTTCCTTTCGTTGCAGTGTTGTGAGTCTTGCCTATGAGAGACTTTTCCATCAGCCTTTGGACTCCTACAGAGGTGAACGGCGATGACTGCCAGTCAACGGACGGCAAGTGGACGGGACGAACCCGTCGCCGCAGGTGTCACTGAAGATCCTGCCGGACATCAGATAGAGAGCGGACACTGCAGCCTCTTCGACGAGCAGTAAGACAGGAAGTCCATCATCAAGCCAGGTGTCAAACTGTTTAAGACCCGCCCCAATAAATGCCTTAAAGACACAGTACACTACATCTTTATGTAGAGGAACCTGCAGCAGGAGACTTCTTAAAAAAGCTTGACATGTTTTCATTTTCCTCTTTATGAGTGAATCAGTGTCTTGCAAGAACAGATGTGAATATTTTCTTATAATAGAGAAATATTTGTTTGGGTGTAATATTGCCACTTGTTTTTTTGTGGTAGGCCTGGTGAAAGCTGTTAAATATATGTGAAGGGAAAGTCTACTGTCTGTCTGTGGCAGCCTCTTCCATTTAGTTTTTATCTCTTTTCATTTCTTAAACCAAAAGACTGCCAGCTGGAATGGAGAAATTCAGTGGCAGTGCTCAATGATGTCAGTCTGGACGGGTCACACATCTACAGTATGAATGCAGGGTCAAATCACATTCCCCTTAGCACCAGACTCATTGCTTTTGCTCAAATCTTCAACAATCAAGAACAATCCGCTTTTAGATTAGAAGAGCTGTGTCTGTCTTTGAAACCCTAAATGTAGTTTAAGGGATAGTTCACCCCAAATTTGAGAAAATATGGTGATCATTTCTTCACCCTCATCATGTTATTCCAAACCCATATGACTTTCCTTTTTCTGACAAATATATTGTCTTTTGTCCATACGGTGCAAGTCAATACGTTTGCATAGACCAAAATAATCCATTTTTAATCAATCAGACTATAGGGGATGGTGTAGACCTGAAATAATTCAACGAACAGGAAAAAAATTAAGCAGATAAACGTTAGAATCTGACTATTTTCTCAAACGGATTCAAAAATACCTTATGCATAGGTTTAAGTGCCAGGTCTTCCTAGTCAATGGAGGAGACAAATTATATATAATACATATTTGCTAAAAAGCTCTTCTGACATACACTATATTGCCAAAAGTATTAGGTCACCCCCTTCTAATGAACAGGTTTGACTACTTTAGTAATTTCCATGAGTACAAACCTTAATGTTTAAGCACATAATGATATTCTAGGGAATTGTGTGCTTCTCATTTTAAAACAACAGTTTGGACAGGACCCTTTTCTATTCTAACATGACAATGCTTCTGTGTATAAGGCAAGGTTCAAAAAGAAATGACTGATTTAGTCAGTGTGGAAGAACTTGTCTGACTGGTCTGCAGAAAGCCAAGTCCTAATCAAAGCTGAACACCTCTGGTGTGACTTTAAATGCAGATCTTGAGCCAAAAACTCTTTACCAAACCCCAATGACTTGTACATACACTATATGGACAAACATATTGGGACACCCCCTTCTTTAGAACAGAAAAAGGCACTTCCAAAACTGTGGCAACAAAGATGGAAACATAATGCACGTATTGAAAAATTGTATTTCCATCTCTGTTGCAACAGTTTTGGAAATGTCTAAAATGACTGTACCCATATGTACAAGCCATTGGTGTTTGGTAAAGAGTTTTAGTCTCAAGGTCTGCATTTAAAGTCACACCAGAGGTGTTCAGCTAGGAATAGGAATTGGCTTTCTGTAGACCAGTCAAGTTCTTCCACACTGACTGAATCAATCATTTCTTTTTGAACCTTGCCTTATACACAGAGGCATTGTCATGTTAGAATAGAAAAGGGTCCTGTTCAAACTGTTGCTTTAAAATTAGAAGCACACAATTCCCTAGAATATCAATATATTCTTAATCATGAAGATTTGTACTCATGGAAATTACTAAAGTAGTCAAACCTGTTCATTAGAAGGGGGTGACCTAATACTTTTGGCAATATAGTGTATATGTCCTCTTTTATCAATTATTTATTTTTATTTAATGAATTGGATTGCAACATTTAGTGTTCATATAAACAGAACTTTTAGAATCTGATATCTGACTGAAATGATTTCAATTGCTTGACAGAAGAAAGAAAGTCATTGAGGTTCGAAGCAATATGAGGCTGAGTAATTGATAGAACTTTCATTTTTATGTAAACAGTCCCTTTAACACCCAGAGGCGTAAAACATCAGTACTGGTATTTTGAATAATAGACTTATGTTTGGTGGCCTTGATGGTCTCTAAGGTGCAGATAAATGATGAAAGTTGAAATGTGGGTGCCATCAGGTTTGGTGGACAGCTGGTTATTCATTTGAGTTGGTGCATTACTGGACTGATGCCCAGCGCTCAGATGGTGAGCTGAGTCTGCTTCTCTCTGCCTGCATCCACTTTAAATATCAGAGTTTGGTTTATAAATATTACTGATCAGTTCATCGCAATAGGAATAAGAGTACTCTGCTGTTGTGAACTGGGAATTTTGGTATTGCAGTTCAATTCGCTCCTTTTGCAATACCCTCTATAAATAGTGCCCTCAAACAGAAGACTGCAAATTACAGTGCCACACACCGACAGCATGACAATAAAGCCACATATAAACAGATCTGCAAGTCATATTCCCAGTTAACTAACTCTCTCTCTCTCCTGTTGGGAGACACAGCAACAGAAAGAGACAACGATACTCTCTCTGAAATGACTGCCCCGCAATCCTCCCTGTCTCTGTCTCTCTTTTCATCTCCCACTCCTTTCTTATTCTTTGTCTTTTGCTTTCCCTCCTTGCCTGTCTGACATGCAACCAAGCATGCAGACATATGCACACAGTTGTCTTCTCTATCTTTCTGTCAGTCTGTCTGTCTGTCCTGTTGGAAGTACTCCGAATAGACGACGTGTCAGAATTTTAGGAGAAACGTGGTCTGATCTTATAGAATATCAACACAAACAATTTCTAGAATGAACCAGCTGCTTCGTTGTCATGGAAATACATTCAAGTAATCTGTATGCAAAGTTCTATGGAAGTGTACTATCTATTTTTTTAAATCTAGCCTTGAATATTATATAACCAAAGTCGAACCCTGAAAATCTATGTTCTATGTTTGGACCTCTTTTTATTTCTTGAAGAGATTTAGACCTAGTCAAAATAGATGCACATGAAACACGACGTATGTACATAAGCAGATGTCTATTTTATTGTGTCGTCAAGGTCAAGCGTCATTTTAGGCAGATCTACTTTTTGACTGTTAGCCTTCTCGAGTTCCGGGCCCTGTTTTTCTCTTGTTCTCTTAATTTCTAATGGTTTTGTGCACCTCGTGGAAACCGATCCTGCCGGTTGCAGACTCTCTCTCCTCAGCTCTCTCTTTTTTTAGCGTGTGTGTTAGTTAGTTGACTGGACTCTCTAGCAGAGGACCACTTGCTGAGTGCTTTTCATAAACTGAAGCCGAGATCATCAGGTGGATCAGCGCCATGAAGCAACTAAACATGGAGCGTTGCGTCACGTCACATGTTGTAGATCTGCATGTGACTGTAATATGTAAATATGTGTTAGTGCTATTATGATGTCACCACGACATGTCGCTCTGTGCTCGACGCAGTGGATCGGAATGGTTTACATTGGAGAACAAAAGAATTCCTTAACATCCACAATGCGATGCGCATGGCTTTTTCATTACACACTGAGTCAACAGCCAAGAATTACCAGCTAACCGTGAGGAGACTTTGTTACCATGGAGATGCTCTGCCAGTGCTGACTGGTCAGCTGGCTTTGAAGGAAAAGGAAGCTTTGCCCTGTGAAAAAAAAGGAGAATTACCTGCTAAACGAGATAGACCATATCAGCACATCCTCTCATTGATTCGATCGATTATTTTGTTCATATTCAACTTGCTGCGATTATGCTGACTGATTTACACAGGAATATGCAATGCAACGGAGAGAAATCTAAAAGCTCACTTATTAGATGCACACAGAACCATTATGAATTCTGTTTGACTGTTAGGGATGCACTGAGAATAAAATTATAACAATTGTTTTTTGAAATGTCATGGCTTGTAGAAAATAAATGGCTGATATTAAAATGCTATGCTATTTTCTCTTTATAAATATAAAAATTAAAAAATTAAATCAAATGTTTTTTAGGTGGTACAAGTGAATTTAGGACTCGCAACATTGTAATGCAGAGGATATTCATTTTAAGATTTGCTAAACGTGACCAGTGTTATTGAATTAGTGTTTTTAAAAACTTCAAACGAGCGTTAGATGACGGCTAAGATTATATAAATGTAAAAATGGTGGAAACAAGCATGCACAAATATATATTCAATACAGGGGTGTCCAGTCCCGGTCCTGGAGGGCCAACATCCTGCAGAGTTTAGCTCCAGCTTGTCCCAGCATACCTACCTGGAGGATTCTAGTAATCCCGAAAATCAGTGGCCCTCCAGGAGCAGGATTAGACACCACAATCCAATATATAAATTTAAAAATCTCCAGTATTGACCGACATATTGTGCATCCCTATTTAACAGTCAGAATCCCTGCTACTGTGTGAGAGATACTGAGACAAAATGAATAGAATCCGTAGAAATGCAACTTAAAATCTAGCAATCATAGAATACCTGAAACCTTAGCACACCAGTGTGATATTTGATGTACCGTATGAATAATAAAAAAAAAATTCTTGTGGCTTTCATTACAGCATGGAATATATTGTACTTTGTGTACAAGTGAACTCATTGTTAATGGATTTAAGCGAGCTTAGATAAATTCTTCAGAATCATTAGGCATTTTTTTCACTTTTGTGAAGTGTTGTAATGGACAGAGTTACTTGTGTAACGCTTGACTGCTCACCCTTGTCTCCACACAGTAACGAAACCGCAGGAGAACATTGCTGACTGAAAGAGATCTCTTTCAATTACCAGATCACCTTACTTCTAGTGTCTGTCCTACAGCAATGTATGCAGCTACAGGTCACTAACGAAACATAGGCAATCGCACGTCAGAAATATGAATCTAATATCAGATCATTTTGGTAATCACAGGTGGACCTCTGTGTATTTCCGCTTCGATGAGAGGTGTGTTGGTGTGTGTTGGGTCAGCTTTTGTGCCTCCTAACAAGCATGCAGAGGGAGATGCGCTCGGTGAGTCTGTGTTCTTACGATGAACAATCTAGACGGCAGGAAAGTGTATAGAATCACCCCCCTCAAAGAAATAAATAAATAAATAACCAGATGTTCCTCTATTCATGTGAGTTTTGGATGAGCTTGCCCTTTCTTTCTGCATGATGCTTTGGTTTTGAAAACTTGTATCCTGATTGACGATGTATTTGTGTTATTTATTTATTACTATGTTTTTTTTTGTTGTTGTTGTTTTTTTTGTATATTGGACACCCTGTATCATTTCTTTCTTTCTGTTTATTTTTTTCGGGGGTTAATTCATCAATCTTCTGGATTTTTCTACATGCATATCATTTTGTAGGCAGCAATATGAGATGTGATGGAAATGAAATTATGTGCAATGCTGAAAATTAAAAAAACAAAAACAAAACATAATATATTAAATAAAAACAAAGAAGGCCATTTTTTATCTTTCCTCTGTGTGTGTGCATTTTTGAATGAATGGTTTTGGTAATCTAACTCTTCATTATGTTATAGCAGTCATCCTGCTCCACTTCTGAGACTCGAATCTCCATTTGTGTGCATGACAGTTGATGTAGCACGAGTCTAACAAGTCCCTCGCCATGTGTTCGTGCCGTCTTCAACTGAGGCCTGTGACAGAGGACAAAGAGTTTGGCATTATGGGACATTTTCTGCTGCGAGGGCCCACAGACTTGTTTTTGACACCTGATCCTCCAGTCATTCATGTAAGGCAGCATTTAAATATTTAACATGGAAGCTGCATAGAGCAATTACTAGAGTCTTGGATTTGCTCCAGACGCAGTAGCTGAACTCCCACTGAAGACAATGTGCCCGAGCTCACACCCTGCAAACAAAATAGCACCACGCCACGCTCCATCCAGGGGTCACACGCACACGCTCAAATGCGGTGATGTAAACAAAATAACACTTGAATGCTGATGTGGTCCTTCCCCTTTTACGCACATTCGCTTGTCCACACCAGTGCACCAAAATAAATGAGGTGTTAATTAATCCCAGTCTTATCTCCTGGCGTTGTTTGACTTCAGGGAAAAGTCACCAGTGGCTAGAGGACGAGAGTCAACAGGTACTAGGGTACAGGTGACCTTTCTACTTTAATTATAGATCGTCCCGCTCTCTGTGGGCTTCTTTATTTACTGTAAACTGCAGAAGCTGACATGGAAAGAGACAGATTTGTCTTTGCGTGTTTGCATTCCGCCTTGAAGGTCAGTGTCTGTGGACTCTGGGCTACGGCCACAGGGTGTAAATCAGTGCTGGGTGCAGATATTTATAGACAAGCGCCCATCATTGGTGTCTGTAAAACAGGGGTGAACTTGCCAGAGGACCCGAAACAATCTGTGAGGTCTTCCCGTCTTCGCTTCCACTCCAGCTCGCAAACGCTCGGCGCGTCTGCTTCGGCACACTTACGTAACATATTTCCTACATGGAATGTCAGCTGTCACATTCGCATTAGCCATGTCCGAGCATGTTTGTTACCATCGTCCGGAACAGTCAGGGTGCATACGCTCATTTATGGTGACTGGCTCGCCAATGAGCTAGTCCCGTTTGGTCTGAGGAGAGCGATACTTTATGCATCATCCACATGCAAGGTCATGCAATGAAACGAGCCATGAATGTCCTTTGCAGAGTAGTCGGTCTTGCCGGCTTTGAGTTGGGGCTTGTGGCTGTCTTCCAGGAATAGGCCACATCACTCAAAGGTGTAACATTAAACCTGACACAGAACAATAGCCAAGCACATGGTGGGCATTCTGTAGCGTTCACACTACCAGGGAACGTGGCAATAAGCGGCTAGCCTTATGCCTAACACTGCTGGAAACATAATGCCTGGCCCGTTACTGTCCTTAGAAATTCTACACCATTTTACGCTCCAACAGTTTCCTTTAACCTGACTCTCTCTGCGCCGTACCCTTGGTCCCTCTCTCTTTTCACTCTAATCCCCCCGTTCTTAGGATCCCCCAACTCATTCTCAGATAATGTCCAATCTCTCTCTTGCTATGCAATTGTGCCCTCTTCCTCATCACGAGTCTGTACCCTAATTACCAGCTCTTTTCCCAGGGCCTCTTCAGACAGCGTTTGATTCTCAACCAATTAAAGCAATCAAGTGATAATCAAAATTTTAATTTGCCCAAAAATGATTGCCGGTCATGGGCCGAGGAAGATTTAGACAAATTATTTTCCCCCTTTGGACAGCAATTGATGAAGAGATCAATTTTGTTTTTACATCATTTATGAGATACGTGTGTAATAAATGACATATGGTCTGTGATCAGTACTTACTCAATTGTTAAATGATCATTGTGATGCTTATCTTTTAATTGGAAAGCTTTGAATCTTTCTTTTTGACATGTTGAGTTCAAAGGTCATGGCTTTCAAGTTACTTTATGGTGTAATGTAAAAGTTCAAAGTTTGATAACGTGTTGACATCATGGTTGTGCGCCGTTCAGAACTGAATTGAAAATGCAAATTACAATCCTGTTCATTTCATTTGAATTGATTTAGCAAACAGGATGCAAAATTGTAAACTGAAGTAGAAACTAATTTTAACTAGAAGTTTATCAAGGTAAACTTTAAACGTTGATGTTAGTTTTTAAGTTTTTTAAAGGTTTATAGGCTGCATGGCAACATTTTCACTGGCCTGAAAAGATGGGTGGATAAATAGATAAGAATAATAAGAAAAATATTTTTTATTAATTTTATTTTATTGTTTTTAATGCAATTTCATTATAAACAACAACAACAATTTAATTTAATTTAATTTAATTTAATTTAATTTAATTTAATGTAATTTAATTTAATTTAATTTAATTTAATTTAATTTAATTTAATTTAATTTAATTTAATTTAATTTAACCAGTGCAGAAACACTCTCAGAATGCATTACCTGTGATGAATCTCTTTGAATTACAATTCAGTAAATTCCTCTTCCTGACATTCCAATTCAGCTTCCTCTGGGGTGTGGCCAGTTCAGTTCAATTCCAACTCATGAGTTTGAAGGTAGCCAATTATTCCAAACTTTGACTTATGCTGATGGATGATAGCAATCAAACTGAGTTACTTCACAGTAAGGCGTACAAAGGGCTGACAACATCACTTCACCCTTAAATGTGCTGTAACTACATCCCGTAATATTTGCAGAGAGAAAATCTGCTGTCTTGGCAACAGAAGCCTCTTTTGAAATGGGTCCCTTCGGCAGCTATGAATATATGTTAGACCAGTCTGGTAGCTCTGCAGGACTATGTGAAACAAAGAGAGCGAGATAAGAGAGCGGGAGAGGTGCACAGAGTGAAAAAAAGACTCAAATAAATGAGTAGGACAATGGATGACAGAGCAGAATAACAGTCGAGGGACAGTTCCACGGGAATGAGAGGAAGAGATAAAATTGTGAACGAGAGCAGAAGAAAAAAAAATGTATGAACAAGAATAGGAGCATGACAGAGTGAATGGAAGTAATGCTCTGGCAGAGAGAGAGAAGATTGTTGATTCAGAAACGATTGAATTGTAAGAGAACAGAACACATAAGACCGCACGTACTCAGCCATCCATAACATACACACACACACACACACACACACGCACTGCCACGGGCACGCGGCACATCCTCAGCCGCTCTGTGCAATTACTGACATCATTCTCAGCTCTGAGAACTCCATACACGGGACTCATCTTAACCCACCCATAATACGAAATTGGCGTCCGAGAGATAGGGAAATGAGCCCCAGAGAGCGTGATTCTATATGACACTCATGCCCTCGCGGCCAGCGTGAGGCCTTGAAGAAGCTAGTGGGCTATAGCTTGGAGCTAAGGCTTAGTGACAAGGGTAGAGGAGGCGGGAGGAGGGCTTTTTGGTTGGGAGAAATGGAGGTTGGAGCACAAGAGCATGGCACAGACAGTTTGTGACATGGGAGGCGGGCGCTGTCTTCGATGCACTGGCGGTGAAATGCACCCGCATGAGGTGTGAAGGGAAATTTCTATTTGTTGTCATGGAAACTGCCAGTGTGAATTGTCTGGAGCAAAAATACAAGTGGAGGAGAGGAGAGCGGAGGGAACGAGAGAAGAGAAGAGAAGAGAAGAGAAGAGAAGAGAAGAGAAGAGGAGAGGTCACATGGTAGATCTATGCTGGGGAGACACTTTCTTTCATTGTGAGATTGTAAGATATTTTTTTTCTTCTTAAAAACGAATGCACCTTAGGGCTGAGATGCACTCTTTCACTATCAAATATAAACTGTTATTGCAGAAAGCTCCCTCTTGCTCACAGCCAAAGCTTTCAAACAGCCACTACGAACATGAATAATTGCATTTGTCGAGTTTCTGAAGTCGATATGAGATATTACTCATGTCTAGCTGCAGATATTCATATAGGCCGTACATTCTGAGGCGTTCTTCTCCTCGCAGCAGAATAGGTGTACGGGTTATTTATTCCGATTGTGAGTGACTAAATGGTACATTCATGCCTCTGAATAGTGCACGAACACAGTTGTGCAGAAGCGCTGTGCTTAAGCGGCTCTATCTCAGAGGATTTAGACTGGGGGGGTGGGACGTATATTTCCAATGAGTGTTCGGCGGAGAGATATATAAGGGTGTCAGGCATTGTCAATCATCTACAATGGATATTTCCATTCACCCGCTCAACCTTTCGGAGCACACAATGCACCAGTTCCTTTTGGAAAGGCCTCTGACTGACGCACAAACGCATCACAGACACATACACGCACACACTTTCAAAGGCTTCTGCCACTCATTGGGGGCCTGGGCTGAACCTGAGCAGCAGGAGCCGGCCTGATATTTTCAGCTGTGACACCCCTGACCTGCCAGTGCCCTCATCATCCTAGGTGGCCATGCGTGTATGTATGCATATGTGTGCGTGAGACTGGGGATTAGAGTTACACATTAAGTTTCAGACTGAATGGGAATGAAAACCACTCTACACAGCTCAATGACTGTTTAGAAATGACCTTAAAAAAATGCCAAAGAATTCCCAAATCATGTCAGTCGGCCATAACAGTGCCAGTTTGTTGGCCATAACAGGTGATCTCAAACCTTCCACCTAAATATTAGTTTAGGGACAGGTTTGGTGGTATGGGCAGGTTTAAGGGTAGGTTAAGGTGTAAGTGATGGGTCAACAGTTTAATTATAAATGTACTTACAGAAATTAATTACATGCAGGTATTTTTTAAAAAGTACAATGTAAAAATATGTATGTACACAATAAGTGCATTGTACCAAATTATTAATTTAAATGTAAGTAAATATAAGTTAAGGCCACCTAACATAAAGTGGGACCATATAGTAATACTGGGAATATATATATATATATATATATATATATATATATATACACTATATATATATATATATATATATATATATATATATATATATATATATATATATATATATATATATATATACACTGTAAAAAAAAATGTTAATTTACAGTAAACTACTGGCAGTTAGATTTGCCTGTATAATGCTGTAATTTTACAGTACACCTACTGTAATATGGAACAACAGTTTATTACTGTAAAAATATTACAGCATTGTGCTGTAGAAAATATAAGATGTACAGTATAACACTGTGGGTGTTTGGTTGCCAATATACTGTTTTAGTATTCCTACTGTAATCTCATAAACTTTCTTACTGTAAAATGTATTAAAATACTGTAGAATGTGATTTTTATGTTATTTATGATTTAAAATTTACATTCTAAAATTAAAACCATGAAAAATTACTTGAACACAAACGGCTCTGACAAAAGATGGCTTCAAAACATTAGGCTTTTATTAAAGCCAATCTCATTTCAGATTACCCCGACACCTGAGATGGACGGACACCAACCCTGTGAGGACATAAAATTATGCCAACTCTGAATCAACATACAAAACTGCCAAATTTTCCTTACATCCTTAAAAAATAAAATAATAATTATCACAACATGTAAATATTGATTTAACGTATTACAGATTAACTGAACACATGGCGTTAACTAACTGCATGATTTGTATTATTTTAGAACTGTACATTTCTGCTATATAAATATTACTTTGACACAATATGTATTGTTAAACCACTATACAAATAAACAAGATTTTAATGGAATATTGACAAACTGCTAACCTTAAAGGGTTAAAATGATACCAAACATGAAAGGGGAAAAAACACATATTCACAAGATATGACACGTGATATATGGATATTCTTAATGAACTTTGAGTGAAAGCCTTTTGGGGGAAAAGAGGAAGGGGCAGAGAGAGCAGGGGGTCGTAAATGAGCAAGGAGATGGGTGTTGTTTGCTCTCTTTGAAGATCTCTTCTCCAGATAAGTTTCATTGTTTTATTGCATGGCATGGCATCTGTTTTGTGTGAGTTCCGGAGTTTTGGCTTCACAGGGAATTAATTTCACAAGGAAATAATTTCACTCCCTACAGGAAGAACTATCAATAACTGAACAAATATAGCTGACAGTGCATTGTTATAAGGACATCAATGGGAGAGGGGTGCATGGTTCATGTTATTGACAGTTCTCCTCTTCCTGTTAAGTTTGACTGCAGCATGCATGAGAAAAGAGTCTAGACACTCAAACATTGTTGCACCAGCCATGTGTAGAGATAAGCGTGACATGTTCAGTCTGAAATGTCCCATTCCTTAAAGCTGTGCTTTGAGATGCTTCTTTGTTTGAAAGAAATAAAGAGAGAGTTGCAGTGGAAGTTAAAGAGAGAGAATTATACTCTATTCAAGAGCATGCAGTGAGATAACACATTCCGTTTAAACCCAGTTGAATGCACAGTTTAAACGTCAATTCACGATCAAAATAAACAACTGTAATTATAAAGTTGATATAGGAACAAGAGAGGTCTACTACTATACAGCACAGCTTATAGTAAATGACAATTTCTGAACAGAGCTGAGAAGAGGGGCACAATATCGAAACAATATTTACCTTTGAACAAACTCCAGGGTCCTTGAGGCTTCCTCTGTAAGTTGAAGACGTAGTATTAAGTGACGAAAATTGCAGCCAGCCCTGTGATGAAGCTTTGGCGAACACTTTTACAGATGACATGGTTTTCAATGCTGATCCTCCAATTGTGGCTTCATCACCAGCAACTGATACAGACAAAAATTATAGTTAATATCCTGAAACAGTATCAAATATTATTATCAGGACCCTATCCATGCATTTTAAATACAGTTTTGAGCAGTATATTGTCTCTCCATTTACAATAAGTATCAAAACTGCTGCAGATCAGTACTTTTCATAACTTGGCATGGCTAAAACAACATTGATGAGCTAAATCCATGGCAAGAGCCTTGCTTATCTGACACTTACACAGCAGTATCAGCCATGGAGTGGCAAGGAGGGCTCAATATCTGCTGCAGTGGCAGACATCTGTAGAATATAGACAAAGGTGTTCAAATTATGAATGAAATTGTGTGACCAGTCGTAGCAAGTATAATTAAATAAAAAATAAACAAAACGTAAATTAGCACGGAGTATCAGTCCCTCTATTTTATTCTATAAACACTCACATAAGATTTAGTAAATACTACCACAGGGTAACAATGACAATGATAAAATTGCATTTACCTTAAGTAGGCGATGAGGAAAACTCCGGAATATGTCATTCAGTTTGGTGGTGCTGGCAGCTCACAGTCGGGCAAGTTCTTCTTGAACTCTTCCTCCCTTGCTCTTTAATATTTCTGTACACCTTTACGTCTGAAGACACTTGATCCATTGTTATTTTGCTCAGATGGGGGGAAAATATCATGATGCGTCATGGTTTTGCTCTGAGGAGTTATGCTCAGCGTCGCACACATGACTAGACTTAAAAAATACTGTTTTATGCCGTAAAATTAAACAGTAATTTGCGAATAATAATTTGTTCCACAAAGGTATCATCATCCACAGTATTCAACTGTATTTACGAAAAGTGGTCCCTTACTGTAGGAAAATTCCTGTAGTTTTACAGCTATTTATATATATATATATATATATATATATATATATATATATATATATATATATACATAGATACATACATACATACAGTCAAACCAAAATTTATTCAGACACCTTCGACATTTCTCACATTATCACAGTTTATTTGCCATAGTTTAGAAAACGGTAATAAATATGATAAGAACTCGAGTGTTAAACTGTGTCAGAACAAATTCATCTTGATAATGTCAGATAACTTTGGTAGAAAGGTATGTAACAAAACATGGTCAGGTCAAAGTGTCAAATTAAATTTTTGGTCCCAGATTTTTATCAGTTTTACTGGTAGTCTACTGTATGAAGTGGTGGATCTCTATCAAAAGTACTGTTTATAATTTAACTTGTTTTAGTATATTAATATATTATAATTTAATTCATTAAAATACATTTAAATACAATATAATTATTAATAAAAAATTGTACATATTAATATAATAATAATAACAAAATTAATGAAAAATATTATTGTAAAATGTACATGCATATCTGTGTTTGTGTGATATATAATATCAAACTGTTGTTCTGTTCTCAAGTAAAATAAAATGCAGTGGATTTCTACTAAAGTACTCTTTATACTTTATGTTAAATTATATATATAAAAAAACATTCATTTATACAGATTAAGGATAAATTATAACTTGTTTTTTGGGAACATAAAAAAAAGTTTTTATAAATATAAAATATATAACAAAAATATAAAAGGTTTGAGATTAATAGCACAAAAACGCATTACAACCATTCACAGTCTTGCCTACCTTAAATGCATTCAAAGTCAATTTGGATAAAAATGTGCTTATTTAAAAATGTAGATATCAAATTCAGGTCCTGTTTACAGCCATGCTAAGTTGAGCAGTGGTCATGTGATCACTTTCATGAACTGTAAAAACAACCTCACATGCACACTAGCAATATTAACGACAGGCAGACATTTATGAGAGCTGCAGCATAAACATTTCGTGTTGAAGGGGGTAAGCTTTGGATATGAATTTTAACAAGGAATGTTCGGAGGAGGTTGAGATAATGCATGGGGGTAATGTGGAGAAAATGGGAATTTTTGCAAGTGCTGTGTTTTGATCCTACAGTGAGTCACTAGCTGATTTCAATGAGGACAGAAGAGTGTGTGGTAATTTAGGATGAAATAGCAATGAAGTGACAGAGACTGCATGCAGAGAACATCTCTTGGAGAGGCTGCAAATGCAAGTGACGTGAGGGTTTTATGCAGGCGTGTGGTTTGATTGGCAGGACAGTTTAAGGATTATCTGAATAAGTGTCATAGTTTCCTATTGAAGTTCTGCCATGTTGAGATTTGCCCCCTGTGTTGAGACATGCTGTGGTGCTCATTTTTAGAATTCCTATTTAGCATTTATGGTGCATATAACTGCAGCATTCAGTGATGAAGTGTGTTGCATAACAGAGGTTCCCAAACTATTTTATGCTAGGACCTACTGTACCTACAGAGGTAATGAATCTTAAGGCCCACCAAAAACTTTTGAAATATGAGAATAAATGCATTTGCTCTCTTATAGTTCACTCTTTGAATTTTTCCTTGTCATATTATTATTAGGTATTCCTACTTTTCATTGTATTACTAAGAGTTATGATAAGCTATAAAAGATACAGATAAAGACAGAATGAATATATATATATATATATATATATATATGGGGTAACACTTTAGTATAGGGACCAATTTTCACTAGTTGCTTATTAGCATGCCTATTATTAACATATTGTCTGTTTATTAGTAGTAGTTATAAAGCACATATTCTGCATGACCATATTCTACATCCCTAATCCTACCCAATGCCTAAACTTAAAAACTACCTTCATACTATTAATAAGCAGATAATTGGGAGTTTATTGAGGCAAAATTTGTAGTTAATGGTTTGTTAATATTGAGAATCGGACCGTAAAAAAAAGTTTGCCCATATGTCATGGTTGCATAATGGCTTTATTAAGGTAATGATGCTTTGACATGAAACTTGCAGTTCAGTAAGTGAGTCAAATGTTAAATCATTAGCTGTTCTGACAGATTTGGTGAGTTCATTCAGTGAAATGCGTCAGAAGGATTCATCAGACAGATTCAATCCGCTAATTTATGAGTCTTTTTGAACGATTCATTAATTGAATTTGAGAAGTTTTTCGTATTTCTGGCATGGCATGAACATGTTCTCAAACTTTGTGGCACTTATTTCTGTGACAGTTTGAAAAGCACTACCCAAAGGTGTAACTTTGGACGTGTTGTCCTGCGTTTTGTTGCACGTCTAGTGCAAATCTAATTTTGGAGTGTGCAGGTAAGTGGTATGCAGTGTAGTGTTCAGCTGAGCTGTGCTGAACTGTGTTACACTGTGCCGTCTTAGCTTAAGCTGCTCTGAGGGAGCTGTCAGTCAGCCCTGTATACGGCTGAGCAGCTCACAGGCATGGGGCATATCATTCAGCCTTACAGAGAGAGTAAGTGTGAGAGAAGAGAGAGACAGAAAGAGGGACACTAACAGTTTCCTGTGGGAACAGAGCAGTCCACTTCCAGCCTCACACTGTTAGAATACCAATTCATTCATCAAAGACTCAAACCACACACACACACACACACACACACTACAAGACTCATTCATTTTGCCATGCACAAAGCTATTTCAATAACACAGACTATATATGTTCTCTTTTCTTTTGCAGTGCTTTGCCCCCAAACAGTGAGTCAAGTCACAAATGAATTTCTCATGGATGCTTAATGTGACAGACTGCAAAGACACGCTCATTTTGGCCCCCAAACCAAGAAATCCTTGCTAAAAATGGCCCGACTTTTTAAAGATCTTGCATCTTTTCCTCCTTTTTCATGGACAGAAATAGAATAAAATGGCTTGGGGGGAAACGAAAGGCATCCTCCTGTTGGAATACCGCGCTTGGGCTTTGCATAAAATGAGCATTGATAAATTTAGCAGACTTACGTAACCATTCCTTCCTCAAATTCAAACTGATGAGGCAGGGAAAGATATTTATTTCATTCTACAGAGCTTCTATGCTAATGAATAGTGGAGAGGCTTTGAATGTGTCACACTGTGCTGGCTAAGTGACAGGCGGAGAGGGGCTGGGATCGGACTTGGCTAAGCTCAGATCCACATGTCTGTGATGAACAGGACTACCTGCGGAGGGTCTGCTGCTTGGCCGTGGGACGCTCACGGAAATAAATAAATAAATTCTTATAAAAAGCTCTTACATGCTGGGTTGAGATCTGCATTGGCTGTTTCGGCTACAAACATTTTGCCTCAGTTGAAGTGCTGAGTTCTAACTCCATCTGGAACACTTGAGTGTGAGAGCCATTCAGCGACGCGCAAGGTAACGCGGCGGACGTACTAAAATGCCGCCTAAACATCTGTTTATTGTCTCGCATTTGCAGAGATTTGCAAACGAGCGTTCTAACATCCTAATTCTAGGTAATGAATGGTTAAAAATGCTCTGACCCTATAGCGACTCCTCGGGTGAAGCGAGAAGAGTGTGGTTGGGTTAGATCCGAGGAACTCTCTCTCCATCCTCGCTGCAGCTACATCTATTTCTTATTGGCACGGTGCCTAAAAATGTTTACAAGCCATCACTGCCGTAAATCCCTCTAAAACATCCATCCCGTGGCTACTCATCCAGAGCTGCTCCAGGGTCTACTTATCTTATGAATGTGTACAAGGTGTGTGTGCATAACTCACCCTCTCTGCTGCCGTCACTCCCAGGAACATAATATGCGATCTTAATGTGCTCTTCAGCTATTCTGTCATACTGCCTGCGCTGCCTCATATATCTAAAATTTAGGAACGTAAGAACAGTTGACTTGTGGTGATAAAGTGCGCCTGTGTTATCATGAGCCGGAGGAATAATAAATGTAATAGATTGCACAGCAGCCCTGTTTTTAATGCATTACAAAATATAGGGGAATAAAGTACGTTTTTAGCCCAGCAAGAATGCAGTCTGGTACTTACCAACTTGATAAATGTACGAATCATCTAATTACAAGGAACAAAACCCCAGCAAGTTAAGCAAGATGCCATCTATCTATCTATCTATCTATCTATCTATCTATCTATCTATCTATCTATCTATCTATCTATCTATCTATCTATCTATCTGTCTGTCTATCTATCTATCTATCTATCTATCTATATATATATATATATATATATATATATATATGTGTGTGTGTGTGTGTGTGTGTGTGTATATATATATATATATATATATATGTTTTTGATACTATTTTTGATACCAAAACTTAATTAAAATCATAAAATACTATAATACTATATTATAGCTTAAACGCAACTGGTTCCCTTCAATAACTCCAGTGAATTGGCCTATGTTATTTTCCTGTAGTTTTAATGGTCTTAGGGTATATATATATATATATATATATAGTCATCCTCCTGTGTTTGTCTGATTCAGAAGAGCGGCAGACCCTGAGAAAAGTCAAGGTTCATCTGACACTTCAAATCGAGGCACGACAAACCCAAGGTCACATTGTCTTGCCCTTATAGGGCAGGGAATAAGGAAACTACTGTAGGAGCAGATAAGACCAAAATAAATTCAGATAAAGAAAAAGGCATGAATAGCATGGATAACAAACAAAAATGGTTATTTATTTAAAGCAGCTACTGTATTTGATGCAAAATGTTTTATTATAGTGCAAACTAGCAGCAGGATGGCAAATGAAAACAGGAAAGACCTGTAAGTAAATCTAGAAATAGAATAAAAACTGCCTACTGTATATTCCCTAGTAAAAAAGTAATATATTTAAAATACATTTATTTCATACTAAATATAGTTCAAATCTATTAACACATTTTATTACATATCACTCGAGACAATGCACATTTCTTAATATTAAGCCTAAAATGTGTTTTAATGTCAATATTGATGAGGATTGTATGATCTTTGAATAATATCGGTATTTAAATGCAAGATATTTAAAGTGTGCCAGAAGTATACTTACAATAGTTCCAGTCAAATATACTTTAGTATATCTTTACTTGGACTTCAGTATTACTTCCGCACAATTAAAGTGCATTAAGTACAAAATTAGTTGTTCTAATTTAGCATACCAGTTTAATACACTGTAAAAAAAAAAAAAAAATCCGTAAAATTTACAGTAAAAAAACATCAGCTGTGGTTGCCGGAATTTTACCGTAAAAAATACGGTAGCAACATTTTAGGGTTTACGGTTTTAACTTAAATTTACAGTTAAATACCGTAGTTTCATTAACTGATATAATGTTAATATACCAACCTACTGAAGTACTGAAATCTGTTTTGTACCTTTGTAATACACTGATACCACCAAATGCAGGTGGTGATGGGATAGTCACATGATGATCCAAAGCCCATCACACGCAGCTTTTAACTAATAACATATATAGAAGGTGCACAGTGTCATTCACACACACACACACACACACACACACACACACACGCACACACACACTAAACACCATCATGGTGACACACATGAAACTGAAATAATGCAATAAACATTCATTTGACAACATTAGGTGTAACATACAACCTTAATGTACAAAACCGATAAGAAAAAAAATAAGAAACAGTTATTTAAAAAAAAAAAAAAAAAAACGTCAAATTTGAAATGTAATGCAGGGAATTCTGGGAATTTCAATTTATGGTTATTCACTGTAAAATGCATTCTGTTTCACTTCCAAAAACGATATACTACTGTAAAATTACATGTAATGCCCAATACAGTTTTTCGCCGTATATATGTAGTAGGGGAATTTACTGTTAACCATTTTACAGGTTTTTATTGTAGCATTTTTAAAGTCATTTACCGTTAAATTCACGGTCATTTTTACAGTGTAGCCTATACTAAAAGTACAATTGCAGAGTATTTTTATTAAGCACATAAATATGTATATGTATTTGTAGTATACTTAGCATGAAATAAATGTATTTTAAATACATTTTAGTATATTTATTTTTCACAGGGGTTTATTTTATTGTATCTATCAATAATAGCAATGTATTCATAATTGTCAGCAGATAGACAAGGGACACAGAGGTAAGTGAAATCAACAGCAGGTTTATTGAACACTGGCAGTGGAATGAAGTGGAAGGTGGAGAGTCCAGGTGAGTGAGCAGGGAATGGCTAAGTTCAAGAGAGTCTTATCTGAGCGTAAGATATCCTTTTTCCTTTCCAGGGGACATGGGCGTCGCGAGGCCATTTTTAGGGGGGCTATAGCCCCCCTAAAATGACTACTCAGCCCCCCTAAATTTCATATGAAAACGGCGGCAGACTTCGATCGGCTCCTCTCCGTCTTTCTCCAATCCGCAGACCACGGTTGCGCAAAGCAAGAAACAGAGGACAAGGTGTATATATCGATATTGTTATAATATCTGCATCTGCTCAGCTCTCTGTCATAAATACAGTTTATAAAATATCATGGGGGAGCAATCAGTTCCCAATCTACAGTAGCCTAAATTTTCGCTGCGTTCACCCACAGCTGTTTCCTCCAGTGAATATGAAGCACATATGAACGTATACTTTATAAAATGATCATGTTGCCATTTTCATTTGAAAATTTAACATTCAGTGTAATACATATTCCAGTGCATGTGACAATTAAAGAGGTTTGCATACTTGAGCTAAGGAAAGAGGGTTGTACTAGAAGTGCAAACAGTAAAATTTTGTGTTTGTACAGTAAACAGGTGTGTGATATATATATATATATATATATATATATATATATATATATATATATATATACATGCCCTCATTGGGGGCTGAGCCCCCCCAAAATGAAAATCCTAGAATCCAGCGGGAACAATGGAGCTTGGAGATGGTGGAGCACAGGAATGGTGGAGAACGAAGATCAGAACACGGGAACAATTAGGAGGCAGACAAAGGTTGGTGAGTCAGGTAAGTAACACATAGAATGTTTGAGACCAGACAGTGACGGCTCGGGAGGAGTGCGTGGATATAGTGCTCTTGATGAGTGACTGCAGGTGCGGGTGATTAGATTCAAACTGTCTTCAGTCTCACAGACACTCTCTTGCTTCAGTGTGAAACGGCTTCATGATTCAGTAGCAGCGTGAGACTGCTACTTGGCGCCAGTCACCAAGACTGTAAACTCAGCAGGGCCGAACAAGACAGAGAGGCCCTGCAAGCTTTGGCACAGGAGGCAGATGGAGAGTTATCTCGTACCCAGTGGTCTTTCCTCAGGAGGCTGCCAGAACAACACAAAAAATGCCAGCGGCTTCACCATGGACACTAAAACACAGGTTTCACAATCATGACACACGTGAGAATATCACAACCAGCTGTGCATTTCACATTCTGCATTCATATAGGGCCCAGTCACAGGACTGTACACTAGTCTTCAAAAGCGTGGGGTCAGTAAGATTTTGGAATGTTTTTGAGTCTCTTTGGCTTGCAAAGGCTGCAATTATTTGATAAAAACACATTAAAATCAGAAATATTTTGATACACTATAATTTAAATATATATTATAATTTTTCCATTTTAATATATTTAAAAATGCAAATTTCAGCAGCCATTACTCCAGTCTTCAGTGTCACATGATATTTCAGAAATCATTCTAATATGCTGATTTGGTGCTAAAAATAATTTTATTATTATTATTTTCTGTGCGGCAGAGGGAAAACTTAGTATGAAGGTTATTATAGTTATTATTGTTAAAACTAAAGCCATACAAATTGTAACTTGAAATAAAATAAAATACAAAAAACCTTTAAAATAATTTTATTTTAGCTATAATGTACTAAAATAACTAAAACTGAAATAAAAAGTAATTAAAACTATGTAGACATATTTTTTAAAATGTAATAACTAAAAATGAATAACTAAATAATAACTAAAACTAAAATGGACAAAACAACTAAATTACTAAACTTTTAGCTAAAATTATAATGAAAACAACCAGTAAAATATAATAATAAAACTAATTTAAAATATAGCTGCAAGCAGCAATTACGGGGCCAAGTACTCCAAAGGCAAAATGAGGAGAAAAGCATGGCATGGAGCATCAGACCAAATGCAACAATGAGTAATAAAAGTAATTTTAGGATGACTGCAACAGGTGGCGCTGTAATAAAATAATTTTGGTGTGTTCTGTGTGAGGTGACAATGGCACATACAAAGTTTGGTGTAAATATTTCAAAGTTTTGCAGAGATACATCATCAGATGCAGTTTGGTGTCTTTCCAGCAAATTAGCTGATGCTTTAAACGAAAACCGTTTCGTATATCGACACAAAATCCATAACTTTTTGCCAACTTGGTCTGAAGATGATCCGAGTCAAATTTGGTGAAAATCGGACCAACGGTGTGTGAGGAGTTTGAAAAAGTAGGTTTTCAACATAAATCAAAATGGCGGACAGGAAGTTCATCCAATTATGGCATAATTGGTATCTATGTTCTTACCATGACAGAAGGAGTCTATTAATACCAGTGTCATTGCAATAGGCAAAACTCACATAAAGCTATTAGCATTTCTTTTAAATTTCACTATAACTTTCTACTACAAGGTGGTGCTGTCTCAAAACATTTTGAGTCCATTCAGGGCATGGTGCTAATGACACATATTGAGTTTTGTAATGATATTCCAAAGCATTCATAAAATACAACATTTTATATCATAATTTTCTATTGTAGTCAATGGCAATTTCATGTTTTGCTCAATTATAGTGCCTTCAAGAGGCACAATCTCGCCAATTTTTTTGTGTGTTCTCCAAGTGTGCCCATACATATATGTGTTAAATTTGGTGAAAATATCTCATTTTATATCTATGAGAACAGAAAAATTGACTGACGGGCGACTTGGATTTTTCTACCTTACTATAAAAATTTTGGCATTTGAGCATTAGTGTATAGCTGGCACGCTATGTTTTCTAATTTCCTACGGTGGTTTCGTTTAGATCAGAGTAACTGTTTAAAAGATATTCGCAAATGTTTTTTAAACGCTAAATCACAATATTGCACAAACAATGAGGCAAAACCTGGCATCTTTGGTATTGCTGGACTCGGAAAGGATTCAGGAGTCTATAAAGGTGACTTCCGTGAAAATAAGTCGACCACACCCAACGTTATAAGCATGTGAATATTTGATTTTACCACTAGGTGGCGCTGGCTCTGTTTGCATTTTTTTGCCACTTACTATCAAAATTTTGGCAATTGGGCATTAGCGTATAGCCGGCACGCTATGTTTTCTAATTTACTATGGTGGTTTTGTGTCAATCGGAGTAACGGTTTCTAGGATATTGGCAAATGTTTTTTAAGCGCTAAAATGCAACGTTGCACAAACCATAAGGAAAAATCTGGCATGTTTGGTATCGCTGGACTCGGCAAGGATTCGGGGGGCGTATTACAGAAAGTTTCTTATCTTAGGTCTTAACTTAAGATATGATATGTTAAATTAGGATTTTTTGCAAATTCGTATTACAGAAGCAAATCTTAACTTGATTTGGGATTCTTATCCTATCTTACAAAATCGTATCTTATCTCTAGTTAGGAAATCTTAAATTGCATCATCAAACTCGACAATCCACTCTCAGGTCTGTTACCAAGCAACCAACACTGCGTGAGCTGCTGATGAGGTAAACAAAAGCTACTTCACTTTGAAAATCACCTTTTGCAAAAAAAAACGTAAGGCATTAGTCACTTGCAGTACAACCAGTAATGCTCCGTGACGCTTTTGTTGGTCTCTGTAATGCTGGTTGCAGTTCATGTACTATGTTGCGGGGCAGTCTGTAATTACTCATAGTGTTTTGTCATCAAAATGTAACACATCTTCAGGGTCCTCTAAGAGTTTTTCTACCATTAAACTTCTCCGTTCTTCATTTTCAGTTATTAATAAATGTAATACCATGGTTGGACAGAGCAACTGTAAGCGGTTTTTCTGTTAGCTTTCAAATAATTGTGAAGTTAGGACAGCTGTGGGGTTGTCCTAAAGATAACACAGTTTTTAGGATTTTTTGTCAAGTTAGGAGGTTTCTGTAATAGCCCCTTCCTATCTGTAGTTAAGATAGGATAACGCATTTAGGAAATGCTGTTCTGTAATAGCTTTTGTCCTAAATGTGGTCCTAACTGAAATTACCATGGTTACCAAACAGATAAGATAAGATTTTAAAGTTAGGATCTTTCTGTAATACGCCCCCAGTAGTCTAAAAAGGTGACTCCCATGAAAATAAGTCGACCACACCCAAAGTTATAAGCATGTGAATTTTTGATTTTACCACTAGGTGGCGCTGGCTTGAAACTTCTCAGGCTCCTTCAGGGCATCGTGCTGATGACCCATACCAAATTTCATAATGATACGCTAATGCGATCATAAAATACAGCATTTTAGTACAAAAAGAATCTAAAAAGACCAGTTGTGTGATTTTTGGCCAAACCATTCAGAAGTTATAAGCAAAAATATGCATTTTTCATATCTCCTGACAACTAGGTAGGTCATTCTTCATTTGTGGTGGCAAGTGGTGTCCCTCTACTTTACAACAGTTGAAATAAACTTTAAATACCAATAAATCATAAAATGTTTGCATGTTTGTATTCTGTAGGGTAAACACAATTTGTGCACTGTTAATAGTTACAAAAAATGGATTTTGTAAAATGAATTAAAATAAACTGAATTCTAAAACAAAATCCTTTTTGTTTGTATTTTTGTCCTTTATTGTGCAGCTGTAACTTAAAGAATAATAAATCGGCAAAGAAATCAGTCAAATTAAACCAATTAAATAGTTATATTAAAAATGCAATTTGATCTACTAAAAGTTAACTTAAGTGCAATTTAATCTTTTGAGTTACCTTAACTGGTAAATTTTAGTTATTGTAACAGATAGTTAGTTCAATGAACTAACACTTTCCAATGTAAAGAACTTGAAATGTCTTGTTTGTTCAACAAGACAAAATCAACTTTTTTTAGGGCAACGAGTTTCCATAAATTTTTTAAGTTCAATCAACTTGTATGGGCTTACAGTGTAGAGAGGTATCATGGAATATAATTGCAACAATATAACATTTTTAACACAAATAAAGTGGTTATATTGTGAATATAGATTTTATTTAACATGCACAATTGTATTAAATTGTATAAAAAAATACATATTTTGTTATATTTAAGAAAATATTTGTGTCCCCCAAATTCATGTCTGTGGTGTTACAACAATGGATATGTCACCCATTTTAGAAAAGGGAGAATTCTATCTGGACTACTTCCTGTGTGTAAATGTCACTGCAGGTGCTGGTTGATCTGAGGTGTGCATGGGGAGTACATTATTTCTTATTTATTTTCTTAAAGTTAGCTAAATTTCTGACAATTTCATGTCACACTTTATTAGTGTCTGTAGTGTTATGTTGATAACTTGCAGATCTGACATATTTTAATCAAAATTTTGATAAATACATACTTATTAATATTTCCAAAATGTCCCCTGATCTTGAAGTCATCATGATTGCAGCCTCCATTTAAGAAAAGTCTGGATTTAGGCTGATTTGTCTGTGGTGTTATTGTCTGTGGTGTTACTGTCTTTTCTGTTAACACCACAGAGCCTATAGTAACTTGCAATATAAAGTCTGTGGTGTTATATTACGTCTGTGTTGTAACTTCAAAATGACAGACATAAGTGGCTGTGTCACCAGGGTCTGATTTAAATTATTTAAAAATCAAAATGTTCTTAAGTTTTCATTTTAATGGATATAGCACATTAAACTAATTTTAAATGCATAGAAATGTATTTTATTAGAAAAAAAAAAAACAAAAAAAAAGACAAGCATTTTTTTTTTTTTACAAATTCTGCCTCTCATTTGCCACCCCAGTTGAAGAATGACCCAGGTGGCACAACGACGAAACACTGCAGGTAGTCTCAAGTTATGCTTGTTATAACACACACCAAGTTTGGTCTAAATACGCCAAACCGTTGCAGAGATATAGCCTCACGTCCATTTTTGTGTGGTTTTCGTAGAATTCGTTCACGCATTATTTGAAAACGGTTTAACTAACCAACTTGAATTCCATAACTTTTTGCCAGCATGGTCTGAAGATGATCTGAGCCAATTTTGGTGAAAATCAGACAAACCGTCTAGGACGAGTTTGAAAAAGTAGGTTTTTCGAACAATTGAGAATAGCGAAAAAACCAAACCTTACGATTTTTGAATTTTGGAGTTTATTCAAACCGGCATGAGCCAAAGAATCAGAGGAAAAAAATAATTTTCCTTATGTGGCTTACGGTTCAAAAGTTATTAGCATAAACATGAGTGAAATTTTGGACAAGTGGTGGCACTAGAGAGTTTGAGTTAGAGACTCCAAATTTGCTGTGGTTAATGTTGCGACTGTCCTCTATCCGTGTGCCAAATTTCACAACTTTCCCGCAAGCGGTTCTATGGGCTGCCATAGACTCAAGAGCAGAAGAAACGGAAGAATAATGATAATAAAAATGCCAATGGATACAATAGGTGGCTACGCACCTTCGGTGCTTTGCCCCTAAATATGAATGGAAGCTATACTGCCATGCAAAGGTAAAAGACCGTAACTTCGATTTTAGTCGAAAATGAGTTATTGATATTTTTGGGACATTCAAGACATCCTTTATTATGTGCATAAGTATCTTAAGTCAATTTCGTTGTTTTTCCGAGAAAATAATGGGTCGTCTTAACTGTAACTTCAAAAAGCCCCGATGAAACCAACCCAGCAGGCACAAAACAGGCACACAACGTCATAAGACGTTGATATTTGGTTAAATTTTGGTTGCGACGTCGGGTGACCAAAATTCAACATAAATTCAACGTCTAATGTCAATGTTAAATTGATGTCCAATACCGACGTCAGCTGACGTTGAGATTTTGTTGTTTTTAGGTTGTGCAACCAAAATCCAGCGTTAAGTCAACATCAAATTGACGTCAAATATTGACGTCAGTCCGATTTTCATTTTCAACCAAAATGCAACGTCTGTCCGACGTCATGTCCAACGTCAACCTGACGTTACATAGACGTCTGGTGCCTGCTGGGAAGGCAGAACACCGTATAACACCAGTTACAGTTCTTTCACTTTGTTTGGAACGCTCAAAATGAGTTATAGCGTTCTGCCTTTGTTTAGCCGCAAGTCAATATGAAGTTACGGTGCCGGCTTGGAGTTATAAGGTGTTTTCCCTTTGTTTTACTGACCATTAAAGACTGCCGCGTTTTAATTACGGTGTAATTTGTAGCCTACACTTTCATATCTGATCTGTCACTGAAGCACTTTATTAGACAAATAAATTAGATAGATCGCGATCTACCAAACAGCTCCATATAGCAAAGCACTGTAAAGATTAGATATCTTGGCAGCAATTCGTGAATAACCTTTAAAGATTTTTTTTTATTATAATTACTTCCTTTTTATAATGCAGATCATTCACCATGCTGTCGCTTCTATTTGGACTCATGTGGGATAGGATGCCGTAGCAAAAAATCAGTACTAACAGTTCGCAATTAAATCCATATCCTACCTTGTAACCCGATAAAATCAATCCATTGCGATGAACGTCGCCGGAGATCACATCAATCCACAAGTCGTTCTTTTACGTTAAGCTATTTTCATTCAAGTCAATATAAAAGCAATTACGCGATGTCTAGCATTCTTTAACATTATTGAGCATAGCAAATACATTGGTTGCAAAACGGTATCCACTCACGTTTAACTTTTAGTCCGCTTGTTACGGTAAAAAACAAAACAAAAATAAAAATAAAATAAAAAACAATTAATACAGTCACATTTCTCTATGCAATATCCTATATCCTATATGAGATAGTCCCATGATCACTAGAATTTATACAGGTGTACTGTAACGATTTTGTAAATGGTGATCAGCAACCAAATATTGATAATGTGGAAGTTATATACTGTCTTTTGCCTTGGTGTGACTTCTCACGTTTTGCAGACAATGCAAAGGCAGAGTACAGTAACTTCGAAATAGGGGTAAAAAATCAAGTCTGAGCTCATATTTATATTTAATGTATATAATTTTCATTATTAAAACATCTAATTGCCAAATTTCCAGTGTCCTACCTATAAATAATTTGGCTGGACAAATAAAAATTTTTAAAGTCGTTTTTCTCAGTTTAACGCTCTAGCGAGTTAAGGTCTTTTGCCTTTGTAGAGCAGTATAATAGTATTTCAGTCATACTAAAATAACTGCTTAGTGTTACTTTAATTAACAAAAAGAAAGTTGGAATAACATTATGTCCGGTGATTTCCAGGAGACAAGTAAACAGGGAGTGGTGTCATGACATTGCACTGGGTGGCAAAGGACAGACTCACACATGCTGCAAACAGATGGCACATTTGTCCTTTGAGATGCTTCTCACAGTTTTATCATTAACCCATATTAACAAAATAAAGTGAATGCAGCAGCTTTTTTGTTTTAATAGAGGGTTTTTTACTCTTTGGCCAAGGCAGGTGTCTACTCTGGATGATGTTACGCTGTCATTGCATCACATCTAGGCAAAATTGATCTCATCTGCCTCCAGTGAATCATAAAAGGGTAACTTCTGAAAGTAAAAAAAACTCTCTGCAATGTCTTGACTTTCAAATATAATGCTTGTCATTTAGTGTAGTTGGCTTCACTTTGGCCAACTTGGCTCAATCAAAACAGCTCTAATTGTATTGTAAAATCACTGGCTGGTTTCTAAGCGTGCAATATAACAATGTATTTTCTGCAAATGTAATGCAGCGGCCCAAAAAGCTTCAGATTTACTATTCACTTGCCCTTTCCAGAATACTGCCAATGCTTCTGCTCTTTGTGATAAACTGATCCCCCATCAGTCGTCTGAATCAAAGCACATCAAAATCAAGGCCACATCCCAGCCAGTATCTGAATAAAAGCCAGCATCCTAGTCTTACCCACTTCAGACCCACAGTGACATAAGTTTTCATCTTGGCCTTTCTCGTACATCACCTAATCTCTGAGTGGGACACGGATTCAAAGCTAAAAAAGGTCTTATCAAATCACTTAAAAGGTTAGTTCACTCGAAAATGAAGATTGTGTAATTTTTTTTTCTTCTTTTTTTTTACTGCCTCTCATGATTTTTAAGTTTAGTCCATATGACTAAATTCTGAATATTGTGAGGTTGTACAGTAGCTTTCAGTGCAGAACAGACAGAAATTGTATTAAATATTCTTAATTCATGCTACCATTTAAAATTTTGGGGTCAGTAAGATTAAAATAATAATAATAATAATAATAATAATAATAATGTTTATTATAAGATTATTATTTTATACTGTTCGATTTTAATAAGACCAAATCAGAACATTAGAATGATTTCTGAAAGATGTAACACTAAAGTCTGAAATAATGATTGCTGAAAATTCAGCTTTACCATCACAGAAATACATTACATTTAAAAAAAAAGTAGTTACTTTAATAATATTTCACAATATTACTGTTTGTAGCCCTTGGTGAAAATGAGACTGACTGACCCCAAACCTTTGAAAAATAGTGTAAATATTATAATTGAAATATTATTAGATATTATTAATTGACATTCATTTTAATATGACAGTTTTTGTTTTGTCAGTTTCACATGACCAGTCATAACTGATGTCTGACGTTACATGCCTAAGTCTCATGTCTGAATAATACATTTATCTGACCTCTCTGTATGGACTTATTCCACATTATTCTTTTGTTTTGTTTTGTTTTTTATAATATTTTGGCATTGTTCTGCACAGAATCGTTCACTCCCTGCAGCCACCTGCCAAAGCACATGAGTGCCACGGCAACAGTTTCATAACGACACAATCATCAGTGAGATGTGGATGAGTTTGTGGGCGATGAACTCTTTGGCTGACTCTAAATAATGACATATAGCAGAGGTGTATTCTGACCTTCTCCCATATCGCTCTGTGAAGATGAATACACCTGTGTTGATTTATAATTCAGAAAAAACGTCCAGAATGTACATGCAGCAAAGAATTTGTTCTTTGGCTCGGAACTTTGCATCACAATGTATATTTTTTTCAGAGTACATTTTGATTTTTGATTGACCTATATATATATATATATATATATATATATATATATATATATATATATATATATATATATATATATATATATATATATATATATATATATATATATATATATATATACTACCAATCAAAAGTTTTTGGACAGTAAGATTTATAATGTTTTTTTAAAGAAGCCTCTTTTGCTCACCAAGCCTGCATTTATTTGACCCAAAGTACAGCAAAAACAGTAAAATTTTGAAATATTTTTACTATTTAAAATAACTCTTTTCTATTTGAATATATTTTAAAATGTAATTTATTCCAAAGCTGAATTTTTAGCATCATTACTCCAGTCACATGATGAAAACAGCTGAATAGAATTCAGAAGAACAGCATTTATCTGAAATAGAAATCTTTTACAACATTATAAATGTCTTTATCATCACTTATATCAATTTAAAGCATCCTTGTATGGGATCAGAATCCCGCCAAATGTATTGCAGTCACGGATAAAAACATAACAAGCGTGAAAACACAATTTAAAAATGCAAGTAAAATTATATTGCACAAAATTTAAAAATGAAAGCAAAGTTTTTAGAATAGCAAACAATGGTCACGGATAATAAAAATAATGTGTAAATCAGAAACTGAATAACACATTTAAAAAAAAATAACAAGCATAAATCAAAACTTTAAACACATTTAAATATTGCACAAAACTGAAATAGTATTGCAAAATTATCCAACTTGCACACAAAATCATGTTTTCCTTGGTTATATTTCTGTTTTTTTTTGTGCTCTCAGACATTTTATGCTCATATTTTTATTTTTTGTATGCTTATGCTATTTTTCCCTTCGCTCTTGTTTCCACATGCGCTTGCTTTCCCAAATGTTGTGGTTAGAGTTTCATGTAAATCAGGGCGGGCTCAGGCGTCATCATTGGTCCACTAGCTCTTGATTGACAGCTCAGCCAATCAGTCGAAGAGGGGCGGTGACGTCGCTCCAGCACGCCTCATTAGCTGCCGATGCTCAGCGTTCACTTGTACAGGTGAAAATTGGATAAGGACAGTGTTACAGAGGAGACAGCTACAGAGACGAGGTGGATTTGATATACACAATGATTCATTTGGATATTGTGTTTATTTACATATATAATTGCATAACATGGTCATATTAATGTCATAAATATATAAAGTTTGAATATAGCAACAATATGAAAGTAAAATAGCCAGTAGGTGGCAGCAAGTTTCTGTCTTTAGAGTGAGTCATTAAATCATTCATTCAAACAGCTGATTCGTTCGGTGAGGAATAAAGTGAATCATTTTATTATATCCTTTTATCAATACAAAAGGCTGCTCTGTGCTGCTTGTAGAGGACATTGTTCTACTGTGGCTTTGTTTGGACTCTTCATCGAAATACAGCAAAATGAGAAAATAGTTAGGCTACATTATTTAACTTACTCAATTTTACTTGTTATATTGATTTTATACTACAGTTCAATAAACATTTGCAATGGTGCTCAAAACAACTCTCTTCCTCGTGTGAGATTGCTTAACTATATGTCATTTTATAATCTGCAGCGTAACATAAAATGTGATAAATCTTACAAAACCAGAAACCAACAACAACCAATCAATGACATACTGTACATGAAAGACAATGTTGCAAATCTGAGGGAAAAAAATACACATAACAAAAATAAGAAAAATATTGCAATCACGAATATGCAGTGAACTAAAAAATTGTGACTGGCATATATTACTCTTACTCAAATTATCCTCTCCTAACAGTAATAACCATTACTGTGGGTGACCATATTTTTCATGGTGGAATATGGGACGAGTGGGCAATGTGACCACGATATAAGAAATTTTATTTCATTATATATATATGCATATATATAACTATATATATATATATATATAGTTGTTTTATTAACAACAAAGAAGCAAATTACAAACCATAAGACAATTACAATAGAGATATAAATTAAATAAACTCATTTATCAAATACAGTAGGTTTATTTAACATGCATACATTTATGTAGCATTTTTCATTGTTTGATTAACATTAATGACACAGACCGGTATGCTGTCCCTTTGAAACCGAATGAATGGATGTAATATAGGCTACTGACTCATATCCAGTTTTCACCCACCTTTTTACATTCACTTAAGCCATAACAGACACTGTATATATGTGAGATACTCCACACGATGGACATTTTGACTACTGTGTCTGTGTGTGTGAATTTGACCATTCAGGCGCAAGGAGAACTGAGAGTTTGCGGGCACTTCTGGTGTGTGGCATTCAGCGTGATCCCGTCTCCCGTCTCACGTCTATCCCGTCTTCACCTACTGCAAGTTAATCGATAACGAATTGTGATTGGATAGTAATTTTGTTTTATGAGCTTGGTAACCTTTGATTAGGCTGTTCTGTTCTCGTATGACAGAACACTACTACTGCTTGCTCTGATCACCCAGTCGTAAAGAAATTTTTAAATATGGGACAAAACATGATTTTTTTTCAAAATAAGTCAGGACACTAAAAACAAAAAATGTCTAAAAGCACAAAAAACAGAGAAATATAATCAAGGAAAACATGATTTTGTGTGCAAGTCGGATAATTTTGCAATATTGTTTCAGTTTTGTGCAATATAATTTTAAATGTGTTTAAAGTTTTGATTTATAATTATTTTTTTAATGCGTTATTAAATTTCTGATTTACACATTATTATTATTTTTTTTTTATCCGTGACCATTGTTTGCTATTCTGAAAACTTTGCTTTCATTTTTAAATTTTGTGCAATATAATTTTACTTGCGTTTTTACATTCTGTTTTCACACTTATGTTTTTATCCATGACTGCAATACATTTGGCGGGATTCTGATCCCATATTCCTTGCTAAAAAAAAGTATTAATTTCTATAATTTCTTTTCCAAAAAAAAAAGAAAAAAAAAAAAGCTGACTCCAAGCTTTTGAACAGCTTAGTGTACAATGTTACAAAAGCTTTTTATTTAAATGCTTAGATAAATGCTGATCTTTGGATCTTTCTATTCATCAAAGAATCCGAGATGGTCCTCACTGCAGAACACAAGATCCAGGGGGCGTGGTTGGATCTAGATCCAACTCCTCCCACCTTACATATACCTAAACCTACCTGTCTCCACCCCCTGATCCCTAAACCCACCCATCCCCACCCCTAAACTTACCATCTCCACCCCCTAGATGTGGATCCAACCCTGCCCCCTGGATCTCTGTTCTGCAGTGAGGGGCTACTGAAGAATCCTGAAAAAATGTACTCAACTGTTTTAAATATTGACAATAATAATAATAAAAAATGTTTCTTGAACAGCAAATCAGCATATTACAATGATTTCTGAAGGATCATGTGACATTGAAGACTGGAATAATGATGCTGAAAATTTAGCTTTAATCACAGGAATAAATTACATTTTAAAATATATTCAAATAGAAAACAGTTATTTTAAATAGTAAAAATATTTCAAATTTTTACTGTTATTGATGTACTTTGGATCAAATAAATGCAGGCTTGGTGAGCAGAAGAGATAGTCTTGGTGGAATAGATATTTAAAAATCATTAAAAATCTTACTGTCCAAATCAACTTTTGACTGGTAGTCTATATACATACATCCAAAGTTCTGTCATGAAACTCTAGATGGCGCAGTCCAATAGGTCTAACTCAATCTAACATAATGACATAATCACATGGCGCAGCTGACTGGTTCTTTTTGTGTCAGCAGCCAATGAGCTTGCTGCTCAACATTCAAATACTTGGCTAGAGCTTGCTGTAGCAGTTGCAGTGTGCTTCAGAAACCCTCCACCTTCCCCAGCTCCACCTGTATGGATCTGCTATGGGGTGATTTATGTATGCTATATGGGGGTTATTTCATATATGTTATATGTGCAGCAGCAGTATTTCCTACATGCTCACAGCAGCATGTTGTGGATGTATTGGCAGTAGCAAGTCTCAGTACTTGCTCTGCTGTAGCAGCGTTGCATATCTATTCCGCCAAGACCAAACACATTAACATTGTCATGTACATTACCATGCCAAACACTCAGAGAGTTGTCATGTATTTCTTGAAGAAAAATTTAAACAAATCTCCAGCCTGGAGAAGGTTTTGTCAGTACAGCGACCCTCTAATGTGTATCGGGTACTCTTTTACAGGTCCACTTCACTTTGTTTAAATGACCGGGTCGCTCTTCCTCTCTGTTGAGCTTCCAGTAGTCCATCACAGGTTAGGTTAAGCATGAGGCAGCACTTAGCTTGGTTGCATTCACGTCTGATATTCAAGTGGTTCAAAGCAGCAGCAGAGACATGATCTAACCAATCTGATTAAGAGAAAGGGCTCGAATGCATATGTCTCATTATTGCTAGACTCAAAAATGGTGTGTTTATCTAACATTTTAGCCAGTAAAATCTAGCTAGCTTAATCTTATGCAATCATAATAGACATTGCTCGGATATTGGGTAAATGTTTTTGCCAGCATTCGAGAAGCGTGTGTGCACTTTGGGATCCCTCCCACAACGTTGACTCCTCAAGAGCAGTCAAACGCCCACCACAGACCTATCTCTTTATCGCTCCCTTGCGTTCATGTTAGCACCAACTTATGCACAGGAACACTGTGTTGATCACTTCATAAATATCGTGATTTCAAAGGCAAAGCTTCTAGCCTGTTTAAAGAGCAGGTTCATTCGGTCTATTGCAAATTAGCTCTGTTGCAGCCATGCACATTATCCATATTACAAACTCGCTTTGCGACTACAGGCTCTGAAAGCTGCCAATGAAACACTGTAAAAAGCCACTGAGTCACTTCAGCTGAACACCAACAATTCAGTGAGCATACAAATGCACATATGAGTCATCATTATCCAGCCAATATGTGGCATGACATCGCAGTTTTCATACAGCCCTCCAAAGTGTGCTGAATAAATTAATCCACAGTTGTTCGGCTGAGAATAAACAGCTCTTTGGGAGATGTCAAATGACCGCATTTAAAATCGTGGAATGAAAATGACACAGTTTCAGTTCTCATCAGCAGAGCTGTTGTGTATCATCTGTTGATCATTGTAGTTTGCACTAAATGTTTTATATATTGGCCAGTAAAGCATGGCACTAGCAAATGGGTTTGATTTTCAGGGACTGCATGAACTAATATAAAGAGAGTCGCTTTGGATAAAAGTGTCTGCCAGATGCATAAATGCATCTACAAGCTATTAATGTGGAGTATCACAAAATAAGTAGGTCACTCACTATAATAGTAAGCAGTCATGTCTGTTGAAAGTGTACACAAGCAATTATGTACCATTAAAGGTGCCTGAATGAACTGAACTGTGTTTAGGTATGATACAGTCTGTAAGACTCTGTTTGTGAGGCTGATGGAGTATAATTTCACATGACTGACAATAAACTGACTGACAGTTTGTTGACTAAATTCTTATCTGTCATTTTGCTTTTTGCGTAAAGTACTGTTCAAAGGTTTGTTCGTAAGATCTTTTAAATGTTTTTTTTTTTTTTTTAAAGTCTCTTGCGGTCACCAAGGGTGTATGTATTTGATCAAAAACACATTAAAACAGTAATATTGTGAAATATTATTACAATTCAAAATAACCGTTTTTGGTTTTAATATATTTTAAAATGTATTTTTTTTCCTGTGATGGCAAAGCTGAATTTTCAGCATCATTACTCTACTCTTCATTGTCACATAATCCTTCAAAAATCTTTCTAACATGTTAATTTGGTGCTCTAGAAACATTTATTAATTATCATCAATGTTAAAAACAGTTGCTTAGTATTTTTGTGGATACTTCCTTTTTAAAGATTTTGTGGTGATTTATTTGAAATATTTTGAAAAAACATTACTGTCTTTTACTGTCACTTTTGATCAATTTAATGTATCTTTTCAGAACAAAAGCATTAATTTCTTTTTTAAAAAATTGTATGGACACCTAACTTTTGAATGGTAGTTTACATATAATGCATGTGCATTAATAAAAGCACCAGCACTTTGTTTGGCTTACAATAATGCAACCAAAATAGGTTAAGATGAAGTCTGTGCCTAGTACCATTATAAATTGCTGATTTTTACTGTACGGAGAAAAAGAAAGGCACTCAGAAATATAGAACAATAGAGATGTACTTATGAATGTAAAAAAAAAAGGTAATGTTAAAAAAGGTAAATGATAAAACATGAAATAAAGAAATGAATGTTAGAAAAAGTGCTGAAAAGAACATACAGTGCCTATAGAAAGTCTTCATACCCCTTCATTTTTTTTTCATATTTTGTTATGTTGCATTATGTTAAACTGTTTTAAATTACTTTTTTTCCCCCGACATAAATCTATACCCCACTCACCATAATGACAAAGCAAAACCCGGATTTATCACAACTTTGCAAATTTATTAAAAAGGAAACAAAACAAAAGGAAAAAATGACATTGCACAAGTCTTCATACCCTTAACTCAAAACTTAGTTAAAGCACTTTGGCAACAATTACAGCCTCAGGTCTTTTTGGGTATGATGCAACAAGCTTTGCACATCTGCATTTGGGTTTTTTTTTTTTTTTTTTTTTGCCATTCTTCTCTTTAGATCGTCTTTAGATATAAGCTCTGTCAGGTTGGCTGGGGACCATTGGTTGACAGCCATTTATAGGTTTCTCCAAAGATGTCTGATTGGTTCCAAGTCCCAGCTCTGGCTGGGCCACTCGAGGACATTCATAGAGTCGTCCCTAAGCCACTCCTGCATTGTCTTGGCTGTGTGCTTAGGGTGATTGTCATGTTGGAAGGTGAACTTTCAGCCCAGTCTGAAGTTCTGAGCGCTCTGAACCAGGTTTTCATGAAGGATATCTCTGTATTTAGCTGCATTCAGCTTTCCGTCTTCTCTGATCACTTCCCCAGTCCCTGCTGCTGAAAAACATCCCCACTGCATGATGCTGCCGCCACCATGCTTCACCGTTGGGATGGTATTATGCAGGTGATAAGCGGTGCTTGGTTTCCCTCAGACGTGAATAAGAAATTGAGGTTCATCAGATCAGAGAATCTTTTTTTTCATAGTCTGAGAGTTATTTAGGTGTATTTTTGTAAATTCCAATCAGGGTTTCATGTATCTTTACTGAGGAGAAGCTTGAGTTTGGTCACTTTGCCATCAAGCCCAGATTGGTGGAGTGTCACAGTGATGTTTGTCCTTCTGTAAGTTTCTCCCATCTCCATATAAGATCATGGAGCTCAACCAGAGTGACCATCAGTGTCTTGATCACCTCTCTAAACAAGACCCTTCTCCTTCGATTGCTCAGTTTGGCTAGGAGGCTAGATCTAGGAAGAGTCCTGATTGTTTCAAACTTCATCCATTAAGGATTATGGAGGCCAAGTGCTCCTGTGACCCTTCAACACAGCAGAATTTTTTTGTAGTCTTCCCCAGATCTGTCTCAACACAATCCTGTCTCTCAGCTCTGTAGGCCATTCCTTTGACCTCATGGCTTAGTTTTTGCTCTAACAACCACTTCAGCTGTTAAACTTTATATAGACAGGTGTGTGTGCCTTTCCAAATCATGTCCAATCAACTGAATTTGCCACAGATTAACTCCAGTCAGAGTATAGAAACATCGAAAAGATGATCCAGTGAAACTGGAATGCTCCTGATCTAAATTTCAAGTGTCAAAGCAAAGGGTATGAAGACTTGTGCAATGTCATTTTTTTCAGTGTTTCCTTTTTAATAAATTTGCAAAGTTGTGATAAATCCAGTTTTTGCTTTGTCATTATGGTGAGTGGGGTGTAGATTTATTTGGGAAAAAAAGTAATTTAAAGCAGTTTAACATAACGCAGCATAACAAAATGTGAAAAAAAATGAAGGGGTGTGAAGACTTTCCATAGGCACTGTAAGAGGTCAAAAGGACAATGCCAGCATGGTGCATGTAGTTCATTTCTTTGGTTACTTCAAGAGGTCAAATGTGTCAGACAGGCGGCTCTTCATGTGTAAGCAGATGGTTCTTGGCCAGAATAAGCTGCAATGTGGACCAGATTATTGCCAAAGATCTGGCTAGACGAGACTATCCCACATGTAACCTTAAAATGACGCAAGTAAATATTTTTTGTATTAATACCTCTCTGTGGTGCTGAATAATTAGTTTGGCTTGGACTCATTTTTTCTCTGGTTCCAATAAAGACCAGATGTGTTCTCCTTTTCCTCTGTGAATGTGTTGTTAAGAGCAGTGATGACTGAGGATCAGGCTCAATTGCTAGGCTTTAGTAAGGTGCAGAAACTCTCTATGTAAATGTTTCCTGGCAGTTTTTTAGTTCCTGGCTAGTTTCCTTGTCTTTCCATGTCCTTGCTGGGTTCGGCAAGTAGTTTGTGTACAGTAAATGCCAAGAAAGGCCTGTATTCACACAGAATTATGGGAAAATTGCAATATCTTCTTAGAGAGGTTACACTCACAAACCAATACACAGTTTAAAACATTTTGCTAGTGTATGATGTTGATTATTATTGATAGTAATGATTTTTTTTTTTATTAAAAAAAAAGAGATGACAATGTTTAGCTTCATAAATCAGTTTCATTTTATTTAAAAATGATGCAAAAAAAAAGTGACGGAACAAGTACATTTGTTTTTATAAATTTGCAATGATACCTCAGGCTGTAATATTCACTGTACTTTTCAGTTGAGGTCAAAAAGTAGAGCTGCCAAGAACAACTTTCAGAGCTTTTTTAGATGTCTGGACTTATCTTCAGGCTCACTTTCACTCGACTGAAGAACATAATCCTTGACTTAGACAGATTTTAATGAATTTAGTCAATAATCAGAATTAATTCCAGTGATACATTCTGCTGATAAGAGGTTTAGAGCTGAAACTCTGTTGATTGAATCTCAGGTTGAATCTCGCTATGGGTTCACAGACTGAGCGTAAGCTCATCAAAATGGACTCTCTCGCTTTCTATCATCCTTAATTCTTTCATTTCTGAAGTTTGGCTCTCACACTGAATTGTCTCCCTAAACTGCTTCATGTGGCATAAGAGTGGGTTTTTGAAAGACATGGAATAATAGCATCAGGTTTTCCAAAATCCAAAAGTAGTGTTTGACAACAGCAGCCTGTTGTTTTGTTCACAGTGGGCCCTTATGTCACCTGGCTGTAGGCCAAGAGGATATTCTGTGAGTTTTGGCTCTTTGGTACGCTGTGGTAGTCTGTCATGTGATGCCAAAAATAGATAGAGCTTCCCTCAGTGGACTGGGGAAAAAAAATTATGGCCCAGTGCAAATCCCTCCAGAGCTAGTGTTTTCTAGGAGAGGATAAAAGAGTCAGGGCATCCGGGCTCGACTCCATTCAGTGGAAGGGTTGCCCTTATAGATTCATCACAAATGTGCTCTTCTGTAGGTATGCATTTTACACTCACACTTTCAAACTGATTTGAGACTAGGAAATGATTAAACAAATGACAGCAAGAAAATTTTAAAAATGCATTTGGGCTGGTCTATGATAATTAAAATGTCAATACTCCTTTTTCTCCTTAGGCACATTCTGTTCTCTCATGCAGGAAAACAGGAAATTCAGCATTTTTTGTCATAGAATGTTCATTTGTCTATATGAATAACAGGTTGTTTAGATAGAAGGTCAATCCTTTACTGGAGGCCTGTTCTTGTAAAGCTGTATGTTCTTTTGGTTACTATGTCAAAGAACATAGAACAAACAGGATTTGTTAGTTTCAGTCGAGATCACTGACTAATTCACCACTATTTCTTTGCAGTTTTGATTGAATAAAATTAAAAAAGAAGTATTCTATTCTATTCAGTTTTATTTATATAGCACATTTAAACCTTTAAAAACAAATAATAATAACTTATACTGAATCCCAAATTTAACTGGAAGCCAATGAAGGGATGCTAGTACTGGTGTTATACTTAAAAATTTCCTAGTCCCATTTAAAAGCCTAGGAGCTGCATTTTGAACCAGCTGCAGGCGTGAAATTGATGCATGAGAAACCCCATAGTACAAGGAATTACAATAGTCCAGTCTGGACATCATAAAAGCATGCATAACGACTTCCAAATCATTAAAAGACAGGTTTCAATTTTACTATATTCCTTGATTGGTAAAAACCACTTCTAACCACAGAATTTATGTGCTTATCAAACTTTAACTCTGCATCAAAAATGACTCCAAGATTCTTAGCATGATTATGTACCTTAGATTTAAATGAACCTAATTGATTAATTATGAGTTCAGAAACACTCGGAGGGCCAAACACTCTCACTTCGGTTTTTGATTCATTCAAGTGAAGAAAATTTACTGCCATCCATTCCTTAATATCATTAAAACATGCAAAAAGAGACTGTAAGGCCGAATTGTCCCCCATTTTTATAGGCAAATAAAGCTGTGTATCATTGGCATAAAGATGATAACATATATTATGTTTCTGACAGATAACAAAGGAAGCATGTAAATAGAAAATAACACTGGACCCAATATTGATCCTTGGGGAACCCCACACTTCATCAGAGCAGAAGAGGATGAGAAATTTCCTAATTCAACAGAAAAAGTTCTCCCTGAAAGATATGAACTAAACCAGTTAAGAACAATACCTTGGATCCCAGCCCACAGTCTTAAACGTTTGATCAGTATTTCATGTATTATAGTGTCAAATGCAGCTGTCAAATCAAGTAAAACTAAAATTGCACACTTTCCCGAATCAACAGCCAAAAAGAGACCATTAGACACTTTAAGAAGGGCCGACTGTGCTGTGCTGGGCCCTAAATCCTGATTAGAACTTATCAAAAATATAATTTCCATTTAAACGTGTAGAAAGCTGTTGAAAGACAACCCTCTCTAAAATGATAGTTCTTAAAATCAGATGAATCCAAATCTGACTTTTTTAAAAGAGGTTGCATCACAGCATACTTAAAGCAAGGCCATCTTACTTTAAGCATGCTGTGATGCAACCTCTTTTAAAAAAGTCAGATTTGGATTCATCTGATTTTAAGAACTATCGACCAATTTCAAAATTGTCTTTTCAGTCAAACATTTTAGAGAGGGTTGTCTTTCAACAGCTTTCTACACGTTTAAATGGAAATGATATTTTTGATGAGTTCTAATCAGGATTTAGGGCCCAGCACGACACCACTCGGCAAACTGGAGTTCACGATTGACAAAAGATCTAGCCCAACCACGTCCAATACCTGAGTAAGGAGATGTTGAGGAACAATGTCCAAAGAACACTGAGTGGGCTTCATATGGCAGACTACGTCCACTAAATCAGGTAATGAAATTGGTTTAAAGTCATATAAATAATGTACTAATGAAGGTGGGGTGATATAATCAAGGATAAAGTCTGGAGGCAGAATACTAGCTCTAAGAATATCAATTTTGTTAATAAAAAAAACTCTTCAATAAAAAAAAAACTTTTCACACGTTGTCTGACAGATATCAAGACCAGTAGCTAATTCAGGGTTTAAAACTGAATCAGTTGTTTTGAATAAAACTTTGGGATTATTAGGTATCTTTCTTATGAGATCGGAGAAATACAGGTGCTTCTCAATAAATTAGAATGTCGTGGAAAAGTTCATTTATTTCAGTAATTCAACTCAAATTTTGAAACTCGTGTATTAAATAAATTCACTGCACACAGACTGAAGTAGTTTAAGTCTTTGGTTCTTTTAATTGTGATGATTTTGGCTCACATTTAACAAAAACCCACCAATTCACTATCTCAACAAATTAGAATATGGTGACATGCCAATCAGCTAATCAACTCAAAACACCTGCAAAGGTTTCCTGAGCCTTCAAAATGGTCTCTCAGTTTGGTTCACTAGGCTACACAATCATGGGGAAGACTACTGATCTGACAGTTGTCCAGAAGACAATCATTGACAACCTTCACAAGGAGGGTAATCCACAAACATTCATTGCCAAAGAAGATGGCTGTTCACAGAGTGCTGTATCCAAGCATGTTAACAGAAAGTTGAGTGGAAGGAAAAAGTGTGGAAGAAAAAGATGCACAACCAACCGAGAGAACCGCAGCCTTATGAGGATTGTCAAGCAAAATTCTTGGGTGGAGAAGCCCAAGTTGCTTGAAGTCCAGTGTTAAGTTTCCACAGTCTGTGATGATTTGGGGTGCAATGTCATCTGCTGGTGTTGGTCCATTGTGTTTTTTGAAAACCAAAGTCACTGCACCCATTTACCAATAAATTTTTGAGCACTTCATGCTTCCTTCTGCTGACCAGCTTTTTAAAGATGCTGATTTCATTTTCCAGCAGGATTTGGCACCTGCCCACACTGTCAAAAGCATCAAAAGTTGGTTAAATGACCATGGTGTTGGTGTGTTTGACTGGCCAGCAAACTCACCAGACCTGAACCCCATAGAGAATCTATGGGGTATTGTCAAGAGGAAAATGAGAAACAAGAGACCAAAAAATGCAGATGAGCTGAAGGCCACTGTCAAAGAAACCTGGGCTTCCATACCACCTCAGCAGTGCCACAAACTGATCACATCCATGCCAAGCCGAATTGAGGCAGTAATTAAAGCAAAAGGAGCCCCTACCAAGTATTGAGTACATATACAGTAAATGAACATACTTTCCAGAAGGCCAACAATTCACTAAAAATGTTTTTTTTTTGTTGGTCTTATGAAGTATTCTAATTTGTTGAGTGAATTGGTGGGTTTTTGTTCAATATGAGCCAAAATCATCACAATTAAAAGAACCAAAGACTTAAACTACTTCAGTCTGTGTGCACTGAATTTATTTAATACACGAGTTTCACAATTTGAGTTGAATTACTGAAATAAATGAACTTTTCCATGACATTCTAATTTATTGAGATGCACCTGTATATATTTATATTAATAATTTATATTATATATAAATATATTTAATATATGCATGTGTGTGTATTAATATATACATACTAAATATACACAGTACACACACATATATTATGTAAACAAAAACTTTTATTTTGGATGTGATTAATCATTTGACAGCACTATAACACATAAATTAAAAGGTTACTGTTGTTTGTTGGTGTGTTTAGAAAAATTACTCTCTTAAAAATAAATTAAAATTAATTAATAAATTATAATTTAAAAAAAAACACCACAGAAGAACCATTTGGCACCCCCTTTCAGTAAACAGTTCTTAAAAGAAACACCTTTTTCTTAGTGTGAAGAGCATATGAGTAATCTAAAGAGCATTTTTCCACTATAAAGAAAATTTTGTGCAATGGAAATGTTCCATGGATGTTAAAGGCTCTTCATAGAATCATGAATGCCAATAAAGAAGCTTCTTTTTTTAAGAGTGTACAATTTGGTGTCATCTCTTTATTATTGAAGTCTTTATGCACATGGTATAAGGGATACAAAAAACATCTGTATTCTTGAACGACCCAATAAATTCCATTCTATTTTTTGGACATTTTGTCTTCATTGTACAAAAGGTAGTGGACATATATAAATACTCTTTCTAAACAAGAACACCTGATCAGCTGCAACAGGCAGTTTCATTGTGCAGACGAAACGGGTGCATCTATATAAATTGACTGATTTAAAAATACTTGTGACCTTGTAGAGTAACCTGTACATTGCTAATTTTTCAACTAGCCCAATCAAAATGCTGTAGAAACTAGAAAAGCTGCAGAATTTTCACAACCCCTTGCAAGTGCTTCTGTTCTCCCCTTAAAGACTGACACACCCCAGCCTAAACCGAGCAAACAATTTGTAAAAGAACTGAGTCATCAGAAGCAAGTTGTCAAGGGTTTAGAGGAGAAAAAGAGAATGGTTAAAGAAAAATAGAGAGAAAAGTGGCACAGAGGGGAGAAAGTGAGAGGAACAAAGAAAAAGAACGCTAAAAAAATAAACCTAAACAAGAAATAAACAAACTCCTGCTCTGGCCTGCATCCATGCGTAAATCTCTGCATGATTATCTCAAAGTGCGCCGCACCACTGACTCATTTTCCATACTCTGCATGCAGATGATGTCATTGGTATATTTGGGGTACAAACAGAGACCATACGTTTGCTTGACATAATGGGGTCTGACAGAGTTGGTCACAAACCAGTCTGCCCTCATCTTCATCTAAATAGTGACAACCACAATCTGCCCGAAACACAAGAGAAAAGAAGGAAAACTGTGTCTTCATTCACCACTGGTCACTGCGATGACGCTCCACTAACTATATAGGTCCTGACAAAGTTATCAAAGATGATTGAGCAAGACCTGGACTTCACGAAAACTGAAATCATACAAGGTTTGATTTAAAAGCAAACTTAAAAGAGGATGTCCAAAGACTAATACCTTCACTTCCATTGTTTTTTTTTTTTGTTTTTTTTTGTTTTTTGAGATTCCTTGGATGTTGGTAGTATTTAAGTTGGAAAGCTTTGAAATGAAAAGAAACCCTGGAAATCAGCCAACAAGAAACCAGGCACATAAAGTACAGAAAGCCTGTCTGAAGTCCCATGATGCATTTGCTTTAAAACGGTTTAAATGAGAGCTGGAGAAAACTGTGATACTGAAGGACTCGTTCTTATCCATTCCTTTCACAGATCCTCCTACCACATCTCACTGTCACTCACTGTCAATCAACTACAACACAATGATGAAAAGTAATTGAAGTAATTTCCCAATTGCTTCTATATGCTGTAGATTTTAATATCATCAGCGTCCGTAAACATTTAAGATGTGATGATAATGAGAGTGATATACGGCCCTGTTAGTGCTGGGTGGAACAATCACATGGAGACGTTTCAGTCCGAGATAATTCGTTTGCTGTGAAATGTCCTGAAGGCAGATGATGCAACAGTGCAGGAAGAAGGGTAGAGCTAGTCACACGTTTGCTAGTCCACTGTTTTCATCAGGTATGCTCCCCTACAACAGGACAGCGTGTGTCACCAACATTGTCATGGCAGAACACTCACTCAGCACGAGCTAACACTCAAAACCATGCACAAACACAAATAAGTGCAGGCAATTACAAACACAGTTGGTCGCGCAATATTTTCATGTACACACACAAACATACAGGCTTTTAACTGAAACAGCGGAATAAATCTGATTTAGTGGTTTTCATTGCATATTCCTTACTAAATAAATAAACTCATGTTTAACCGACATATTAGCACATTAGACTTTCAAATGAGCACCATTTATGCTTTGCGCTTAGGAGGGGCTTTACGGATGTCTGACTGAGACGCTGCCATGATGCAAATCCTTGCAAGTCGGCAAATCACACTCCATCTGCAACCTAAGATATCGTAATGAGAGTTATTGAGCACAGATATGGCAGACAAAAACATATGCTGGCTACTATGTTCACAATTGTGAGAAGAGTCTTAAAACATGCATTGTGGAAGGCTGGAAGAGTGCTTGCATTTAACTGATTTATGTCATTAAATCACATGTTGTGAAATTCACTGTATAATTATACACACACACATACAAAAGCTCAAAAGTTTGGGGTCTGTTGTGGAAATTCCCATTGCTAATCTGACTTCACCACAGACAACTCAAAGAACTACAGTTGTTAATATAATAACTACAGTATCTCAGGCTAATTCCCTGAATACTTACAATACAATCCAAAGAGCTACAGTATCTCAGGCTAATTCCCTGAATTCCCCGAATACTTACAATATAATCCAATACTTCCCTGAAGTATGGTGACAGCGTCCCGTCAAGAAGCTACTATCACTACCTCAATCACACATAAGCACACAGGTCTTTAGCATCTATACACTCTCACCGCCCTTCTCAGCTGCACGCTGTTGCCTCAGCCCGAGGACGGCTCTATAGTCTTCCAACACTATCACTGTCTTTGCGGTGGTCTTTTGAGTGTAGAATCTTTAGTACTTCTATTCCTCAGCTGTGCAGCATATACCAGACACCACTCCCAAGTTGCTCTTTGCAAGAATGAAAGTTTATTCACAGCCAGCAGCCCACTGGTCACAACAACCAAGAGAGACTCCCTGAACAGAAAAATACATGTACATTTATACCTTGTAGTTGATTAAAAATCAATGTCACTCAAGTCTTCTTCACTGTAATTGGTTATAGTGACCTGGTGATTGGTTTTTGGGTAAGTATAGATTCTTTAATCATAGATACATCATCTTTGATCTGAGCATCCTTAGTCTGCACTTTTCTGAACATTCTATGTTGAATATACCCTTTAGACTCCTTCTGAGGCCATTACATAAAATATTTCCATCACAGGTCCTTAAAATTTTTTGAAATGTTTTTGAAAGAAGTCTCAATTGAAAATACAGTAAACCTTAACCAATTTAAAATAATTCAATGTAATGTGATGGCTCTGATGGTATAAGCTTAATTTAATTTTTAAAATTGTTAAAATTTTCAAATTTAGCCAAATTTAAAAAAAAAAAAAAAAAAAAAAAAAAAGTTACATTTTAGTTAAAGTCTTCAGTGTCACATGACCCTTCAGAAATCATTCTTATTTGCTTATTTCGTGATCAGGAAACATTTCCTATTAATGTTATCACTGTTGAAAACAGTTGTATTGCTTAATATGATTGTGGAAACCATGATACATTTTTTTTTTTTTTTTTTTTTTTTCAGGATTTCTGAGTAATAGAAAGTTCAAAAAGAACTCATTTACATATACATATTTACATATACATGGCACGAGATCTCGTCACATCCTAATAGTTACTATATATGTAAATATGTAAACGTGAGGATATTCTCGCAAAACATTTTGCAGTGTTTACATTAGAGCTGCACTATTAATCGTTAAAAAAGTGTGATCTTGCGATCTTGATTCAAACGCCCACGCGATCTTATTCCCGAATAACAAGGATTCGGCTATGTCTATTATGACTGTTTCGCATCGCGAGTGTCAGTGGAGCGTGAGAAGCACGTTTTGTCGATGCCCATGTTGATGAATCAGAGGGTCGGCCATCATCACGCTCATTCGCTGATGTGGGCGGCGACAAAACGCGCTGCTGACGCTCCACTGACGCTTACGATGTGAAACAGGTGTTAAAGATATTCAAATCTGCGTTCATGCTGCTGCTGATCCAGAAAGAGCAACACAAAACAGTCTTTTCAACCACACATCATTATTTCTGTGTTACAGACATAAATAACAGAAGTACTGGGATAAAAGTTTATAGTTTGGGTATAAACACTTATTGTCTACAGTAGCGATCAAAACGAAAGTATCTTAACACTTGTATGTGTTGTAACGCTTATCCTCTTCCGCCAGGAGGTGGCGACAACCCGTTTAAAAAAAGTATTTGTCATTGAATCATTCATTCAGGAGATTTCAATAGTGAAACAAGTCTTTATGAAGTGAGACACTGACTCCATTTCATTTGTGTGTGTGTGTGTGTGTGTGTGTGTGTGTGTGTGTTTGTTTTTTGTTCAAATGGATATATATTTTTAAAAGACTTAAGCAATGAACATTTTGTAAGAACCACCAGTGAATTACGTTATTTTGTTTAGTTTTCTAATCTTTTTCTTTTTTTCAGAATCGTGATCTCCAATTTATTAAAAAAATGTGATTCTCAATTTATCCAGAATCGTGCAGCTCTAATTTACATGTTGTTTATTACTGCATATAATTCATTAAAATAGTAGTTTAATTTCGTAAAGTACAAGTTGATTTCAAAATGCACCTACATTTTTTGCATTTTGTGTTTTTCAGTTGAATAAAATACTATTTTTCCCTATATATTTCATCATTGAGGATTTTTTTTTTTTTTTTAAAGTCTAAAAATCTCGTCTCGTTCTCGTGAACCCAGTCTCGTGTCTCGTCTCGTGGGATAAGTGTCTCGTCACACCCCTAGTAACTATGTAAATGTTTTGCTGTCATTTTTGATCAATTTATTGTATCCCTTTTGAATAAAAGTATTAATTTCTTAAAAAAAAAAAAAACTTACTGACCTCAAGTTTTTGAATGTAGTGTGTGTGTGTATTACACATTCATACATACATACATACATACATACATACATACACACACACACACACACATATATATATATATATATCTAATGTATATAATTTTTTTAATGTTTATAATTATAATGTAATATAATTTTTCACTTCTAAAGTAACAATAACTCAGATACACATATTTTTAGGCTGTTTGGCCATTTTATAGCTATTTTATGACAATATTATAAATTCTTGATATATAAATTCTTAGGATTCTTGGTAAACACTGAAAATATACTGATGGGACAGAGGTATTCCTTTAATTTATTTGCTAAAAACCAGCTCACTGACAGATCATCATTTCAAGCTCATTTTTTTCAAGGTCATTGTGACCAAAAGTGATGATGTTCAAGTGGGTTCAATCTGCAATTAGTCCACCAGTTTCATCTTATTCACGCTGATTTACAGACCTGTTGTGAGGATGAGGGGTGGGCATTATCATGTGACATAATCATCGTACTGAAGTAAATACGATAGGATGCCACTACCACACTGACAGCATGACCAGCCAATCACAGCACCACTTTACACCACTTTTGTGCTTTATACGCAATTTTTATTTATTTACCATAATTTATTTTCTCTTTAGAATTTTTGAAGAGCTCCTTTGTGTATGTAGGAGCTTGCCTGTTTATAGAAAACAGCACAGTACTCGAGACTGATGCATTCATAAAATTTCATTGCTTTTGTTCAAAACAACCCTCTAATGGCTGTGAGAGGCACTCTGTGTGTGTGTGTTAGTGTCTGTATGAGACAGCATGAGCGGAGCAACTGAGCCTCTGATTGTGGTACCACTGTGCATCTGGCCTCCACATTACATCAGATATGTGTGACAGCTCCGCGAAGCCTTCAGGCTCTGAGATCCCCCGCCTTAGTGCATCAGACCAAGTAAGATTGAGTGCCACGATTTAAAATCCCCATGTATCTGTGGAGTATTTGGCTATAACTACTCATTTACGTAAGCCAAAGGTCAGTGGGAATCAATTTGAGCTCTGAACAGGTAAGACAATGGCGAAATAATCTTAAAACACAATTTTATAGACTAGTGAACTAAATCATGCCAATAAAATAGAAAACGTTTTGAAACCTCTATTTTCTACCCGGCGTCCCTCAGCACGAGGCTAAAAAACAGGAGCAACTTCTTCGCTCTCTTTCTATCCATCATACACACTTATATAACTCTAATAAAAGGCACAGCTTGCGATGAGGATTTGATTTAGTGTGTCTTTGGAGTATTCAGAGCCATGTTGCAGCCTGTGGCCCAAGAGGAGAGGGAAGGAGAGGGGAGGGGGTGAGGACTGGAGACTGGACACACTCATGTGGAAAGGAGGATCTGGCCTGGAGGGGCTCAGCCGACCCTCACAGCCCTATCTCGCTGTGGTTACCGCACGAGCCTGTTTATGTGCCTGTGTGTGTGTGTGTGTGTGGCCACGTCAAGGAGAGGGGTGTCTGAGCCAATGAAATTCAGAATGTGAAATATGTGAGTGAAGTTAGCCATGCATAACCATGTATGAATGTGTGGCTGAGCAAAATGTCATATTTCGACGCCTAGCTAGACATGCATGTCGCGTGGATGGCTTTGTGTGTTCATTTAAGCACTCATGTGATGTAGACATAATTACGCATGTGTGACATGTTTGCGTGCACGACTTCCTTACGGAATGCTGAGGATGGACACGGATCCGTCCCAGGGTGACAAACACATGCTGATGTAAAAGAGTTTCAACACACACACCTTGCATGACAGTGCTGCATTTTGACAAATGGAAGCGGACATGTTCTGCCCCGCTGGCCCTACTGTCACATCCTCCTGCAATGACACACAGCAGAGAGGGGGACAACTCAGATTTATTCAAATAAAATAATATAAAAAGAAACAAACAACTCATAATCTAAAACAACGTCATTTATACATACCCAGCAGTACTCCATCTACCTCGTATTTCTGTAAACAGTCATACTCACATCTGGAGAGCTGTGAAAGTGCCCTGATGATCAGGTGATTGGGAATAAGGGACCGGCCAGTCAGGATATTTGGCTGGGTATCTCCTCTGCAGTACAACTTGACTTTGGAGCTTCTGTCTCAGTTGCATCGTTAAATTTGTTTTGCTGCTAATTTTTTGTGACTACTTGATATATGCTGTCCTTTCCATGAGCATTTGTCCATGAATAATCAATCAAGTACCTGGTTTATAGCCAGTAAAGAATCTTTACAGGTACTAGAGTAGCTGCAAAAAGGGGGGAAAAAAATGAAAGCTTTTCCTAAAAATTGCCTCGAGTGATTCCATGAAAGCAATGGACTCTCATGCTTACAAAACTCTTGCCTGTTAATGTAGCCAGACTTGAGTTGAATCAGCGACCGGTGTCTGTTCTAGTGAAACTCTCCATCACGTCATGTTTTATAATCCATGACCAATCTCATTTCTTTATGGATCTATTACTGTGCCCAAACTCATCCATGCAAGCACAATGTTTGAGATTAATGTAAAATCTAGTTACATAATTTACTTACATAATGAGACAAAGTTAAGACAGCAATTTATAATACCTCAGTAAAAATATCGGTAACACTTTACAATAAGGTCCCAGTAGTTAACGTTTGTTAATGCATAAACTAATATGAAGTAATAATATACAATTTGTTTGTTACAGTACTTATCTATCTTTGTTAACAAAAGTCAGCTCAGGTCTATTCAATAATGTTAAGAGACACTAAACTTTTAATACAACTTTAGTAATGTACTCTATTAGTAAACACTAACTAATGAAATTAGCATTAACGAAGATTAAAGGAACAGTTCACCCAAAAATGAAATTACCCCATAATTTACTCACCCCCAAGCCATCCTAGGTGTATATGACTTTCTTCTTTCAGACGAACACAGTCGGAATTGTTTTAAAATTTATCCTGGCTCTTCCAAGCTTGGTAATGCTGGTGGATTACCAGTGGCTATTATTTTGAAGCTCCAAAAACCACATATCTCCGTCGTAAAACTAACCCATACGCCTCCGGGGAGTTAACACATGTCTTCTGAAGCAGTTCGATGGGTTTTTGGAGTAAAAATATTTCTATTTTTAAAATTATAAATTCAAATCCCTAACTTCCGGCAACGGCCATATGTGCGTTCGCGAGAGTCGAGTTCCAGCTTCTTGGCTGACCTCTGACTCGGGGTAATTTTCATTTTTGGGTGAACTGTTCCTTTAATAACTGCTTTAGAATTATTTAGTTCATGTAAACTAATGTACTGTACTTAACTAATATTAACAAACGGAATGTTATTGTGTAGTGCCACCAAAATATGTAATAATAAGACATGTTGTATCAGACAAATGGAAGTTCCTACATAATAACACTGAAGTTCTCTAGAACAACATTGAAAATCACGTTTTTTTTCCCTCCTGAGTCAAGCAGCGTGCAGCTTGTTTCCCTTCATTCCACTTCCTTCCTTCCCTCCTTCATATTCAACATCTCATTTATTTTACAGCCTCAGTTTGTTTCCAGCAGGGACAGCGGCTCGACAGCCTAAGATGGTGTAGCATTTGAAAACATACTACACGTTTAACAGAACATAGAGTACAATCAGGCTTAAACTTGTTCAATTATGATACACACTGCAGCATTCAAACCAGTGTTCTGCCTATCACAGCGGATGAATACTAAAGACTGAGCCAGAGGATAAAAGTGCATCTAGAACAGGAGTTTAGGTGGCTGGGGGAAGCAGTTGCTGAGAGATACAGTTGTGATGAAGAGGACAAATTGGCACTAGGGCCCAGCTACCCTTAAAACAACCACCTACTGCGAGGAACTCCACAGTGTCAGAGTGAATTAGAGCAGCCCTGTGGGAAGGCACGGATGATATGTGTGAATGACAGAGTGAGGGGTAGTAATGGATTATCTGACACTCATTTCACAACATCACAACAAACCCACCTGCTCGGTCGATGTGAGATCATATGATCATTGTGTGACTTTCAACTGGACCTAGAAAGACCACGACAAGGAGTTTAAAGTGTTTATTTCATGCACATTTACATTTTATAACATACAATTTACTAAGCAGCTAACTATAATATCCCATTTCTTACACAGCTACTCAACTAATAAATATGTGGACATGAAATATTGATTGCGTTAAGTAATCTTACCTATATGTAATAATATTTTATTTACAAAACAAGACAATCATTTTTACTAAAATTGCTAACTGAGATGCTATTAAGGCCTAATTTCTTTTGCATGAAAAAGAGTTGATTACGAGTGATACGAGAAGCACAAAATCATGTTCTCCCCTGAAACTGTCTCCAGCAACTAGTTACAAGTCTACTAATTACATAAATTATATTAATTTAAAATATGTATACATTTGCTTACATTACAATGCATAATTAAACAAATTAGACCACATAATCATCATTACACTGCTATTTTAATAACTGAGATATTTGGACATTTAACACGTACATAATTATAGTACATTAAAGATTGTTGTGCAGATTGTTGTAGGGTAAGTGTCAATGCAGGCTTATGCTAGCTTATCCTAGAACATAAGCTAACTAAAACAGACATTCATGGTCATTATAGTTCAAACAACATATAATGTGATTTTGTAGTCAATTGTAATCATGCAAAAGAGTAGCCATTAAAATTTCTTTGAGCCCATGGGACTGCTTGGGGTCCTAATGGAGACCCAATGGGAGAACTAGTGTGTTAGCACTACTGTTGCCTGTGTATTGTACAACAGGCGATTATTAAAATATTATTTCATTTCCAGAATAAAAAAATTCTTGATAGTTTACTCACCCCCATGTCATCCAAGATGTTCATGTCTTTCTTTCTTCAGTTGAAAAGAAATCCAAGTTTCTAAGGAAAACATTCCAGGATTTTTCTCCATATAGAGGACTTCAATGGGACCCAACGGGTTGATGGTCCAAATTGCAGTTTCATTGGAGCTTCAAAGGGCTCTACATGATCCCAGCTGAGGAATAAGTGTCTTATCTAGCAAAATGATCAGTCATTTTCTAAAAAAAAAAAATTAAGGTTTATATACCTTTTAACTAAAAATGCACAAATGCTGGAAGTGAACTAATCATTTAAATATTATTTAAAATTAAATATAAAATATGAATGGTAAAAAAGATCACATAAGCTAGCAGGCTAACGTATGATAAGCTATTATGCTGAGTTGTTAAAGAACGAGAAAGATTTGATTTCACAATCTGGCTTTATTTACAACTAGCTTTATTTACAAGAAGTAACAAACAAATATCGAAGGTAATTACATTTACGCATTTAGCAGACGCTTTTATCCAAAGCGACTTACATTGCATTCAAGTTACAGTTTTTTACATTTTATCAGGTCTTGCTTTCCCTGGGAATCGAACCCATGATCTTGGCGTTGCTAGCGCCATGCTCTACTATTTGAGCTACAGGAAAGCTACAGGAAAGCTAATTAATATAGCTAATTTTTGTATTTACATAATCAAAATGACATAAGCTGAGTATGTAGGTTTTCTAATCAGGCACTGATATGGCACTCATTAAATGGCATTTCAGCCAATGCAATCACTAGGAAGACCCATTTGTGCAATTGTTCACGACATTGGTTTCAGTTACCAGTCTGTTATACAGCATTTCCAATGGGCGATAATGATTTTAAAGAAATATCCGCCCACTGGAGCAAGCGTTTGGCCAAACATGATCAAGTATCCCCAATAAGCTCCCAATAGTTGTACATTTCTACAAATATTATACATAATATGCATAGCGTAGTATACAGTCACTAGCAAAATGAAATGGATATATATAACTTGAAATGGGAAAACATTACATGCCACACTTTAAAATAAGCTGTCCTCATCAACACAGGGGCTTAAAAACGAGCCTTGCCACGGTGCATCTGTGTGAGATGTTTGACAGTGAGAGATAAGCTTGCATAAGCAGGATGTGGCTAAGCTGAAGCCGTTCCCCAATGAGGTGATCACCTTCAGCCGCTGAGAGAGGAAAGCTAGGGGGAGATGAAAACGGGCAACTCGGTGTGATTAGGTGTGTGCTTTCTGTACAAACAATCAAGATGGCAGATGTGCCACTGTGAATTACCTTGTAATGTTAGCGAACGCTAATCCTTCAGCACATTCGTGCCCTTTGCTCCCTTTATCAAATAATGTCTGCTGATATGAGCAGAGCGTGTTGTCAGAGATACCACAGACAAGGCCATAGGGAAATGAACTGTGCTATTAGCAGCCTCTTGAGTGGAAAGAAATCATGCTAACTTTGTACAGAAAGATGGCTATAATGGTGACGTTAAAATTCAACTGGAACTAACTTAGAGTTTACATGCTGTCTGACTGTATTTATTTTTAAACTTTGAGTAAACACACTTGGCTCCATTCAGCCAACAACCATAAAGCTATGGTGTGTCCAAATATATAGACAAATATGTTCTATTGGCGTGGTTATGTATTGACTTTTGTTGGTGGAGTCAGACCTTCCATCATACAGTACTAGTTTTTGTTGGAAATTATTTTAAGAATGTCACCATCTAAAAGACTGGTGTTTGAGTAACTGCTTAGATTCTGGGCAGTGAATCTGAGTTGTTGTTGAGCAAATGGTTATTTAAAAAAAAAAATAAAAAATAAAAAATTGGACAGATTGTCTTTTTTTTTTTTTTTGGCATTTTATGCATTTATTTAGATAGGACAATATAAGTCGTCAGGAAGCAAAGTGGATGGGGTCCGCGAGCCGGGATTTGAACTCGGGATGCCAGAAGCGTGACGGCGCTACTTGATGGACAGATTGTCTTTAATGTGTTTATTTTTTCTCCTTTAAAGTAAGATGATGATACTATGACTGATTATTTGGATTATATGTCTTTAATTAATTTATCTAGATTTTTTTTTTTAGATTATATTTGTTTTATTTAGATTACATTGTGTTGTTATTATTTAAAAGTAAAACCATTAAAAACTGTTTGCTAAATTAAAAAACAAACTTAAACTTAATAACCAAAGAAACTTAATAAAATTATAAATATTATAAAACGTAAAATAAAAAAAACTTAAAATTAGAAATACCGCCTTGGCAACTAACTGAAAAAAAAAAAAAAAAAAAAGTTAAAGCTGAATACTAAAATTACTGAAATAAAAACTAATTAAAGCTAGAAATTATATATAAAAAAATGCAGTAACACTTTACTTAAAGCCTTTATGTATAATGCATTATAAAAGTAGTTTTAATGCATTAATTATGCCTTGTAATGCACCTTATAATGCACTGTACAATCTCATGAATAATTGTAACCACAGTGCATTATAACACTTATCAATTCATTGTTACACTATGCATTTTAAATTCATTTATAATTAAATTATTATTTACGACAAGACAATGTATTACAATGTACATTATGAATAATTATAATACTTTACTATACCCTTTAATAACCCTTTATAATGCATTCTACATAAAGGCTTTAAGTAAAGTGTTACCAAAAAAACTGACCAAAACCGACAAAAGCACATAACAAAATTACTAAAACTTAAAATGAAAACTGAAAATATAAAAATAAAAGCGAATTCAAAATATTCATACTAATAATAGTACGGAAACAATACTAGAACAACACAGCTTATATTACATTTGTACAGTGTAAGTGGGGTAAAGGTGGGGTGGAATGTAAGGTGGAACTATTTTTAACAGTTTAAGTTTCTTGACAAATTCAGCCTACGTTGTCTCTTCCAGGTCCAGACGGACAGCTCGACTGATACCCTTGCTTATTCATTTCATGCCAGAAAGAATCAACATTCTTCTCTACTTTCTCTTTTCTATGGTTCCGGTCCAGCATCACTCCCTCCCAGTTTGTCCTTTATCCGGAAACTGCACTAGGAGAGATTTGTGGCTCAGCTGCTCCGTTGGTACTGCGCTCTGAATGACTTTTATGTGCTAATGACTCTGTTTAATGAAACCTTGTAAAATTCTGCACATGGTGAAGGAAGCCTAATTTAAAGACTTGGAGATTTCTAGCTCACTAAACTGCAGAACTGACGGCTCTGTTCGGGCCTAAACCCATACTTTCTTAATGATTCAAGCTTTCCAGTGTGTGTGCCAAGATATATCTGATAAACAGATTGTGCAAAACATTAAAAATTCCTGAAAGTAACATCTGTCACAGACCTCTCAACTGAGATACCTAATTTGCATGTAATCTCACTCAAATGAGTATGAACACTAGATCATTAGGTACAGTAAGTACTGTAATTTTTAAAGATGTGAACTGAAAATGGATCCAAGAGAACAGGTGAAGCTATATTAGCTTTTCCAGTTCATAGTATCACCATAGCAACCCTCCTAGAGACTAAATACTTTATAAACTGGCAATGTCATACATCTTTATATGGTAGATTGATTGCTTCAGCAGTACCAGATATTGGAAATAGTAAAATAAATACTGGAGATGACAAAACTACACAACAGCTCATAAATCTGGAGCATATTTACATGACTCTTGAAGCTAGGTGGTGGCATATACTGAGCCGTAAAGACTTTTTGAGACGTTTTTTAAACATATATGCTATTAGGCTGAGCATCATATCATAGTAACGTTAATATGTACAAGTGGGCGCTTTAGCCCACCTCAAGTTGATATGTTAGCAGGTGGTTTTTCTGCTAGGCTAATGTGATGGCTAACCAGGTCCATATGCAGTGTGCACTTACATATGAAGGTTACAGGAGGACATTTCGACAGATCAGAGGCTCTCAGCAAGCTGGGAAAAATCTCCTGCATTTAGTGTAAAGCTGAAGTAGCACAGACATGAGAGAAAGCGTCACTGTTAGAAACCAGCTGGACGGCTCTGCCATCTAGAGGCACCTACAAGCCACAACCAACCGGAGCACATGAGGCCTCCCTCTTGTCAGAATCACTAATTACATGTTGAATTGCCTGTCACAGGCCGTATATTTAGTACTGACGGTGATATTAGTCTTAGTAATGAGTCTTTTTCTCAGCCTGGATGGTTTTAGTCTATCACCAGGAACATTAAGGTAATAACAAATCCTGGCAGGCTACTACTCCTCACTCCTGCCTAATCAAAGCTATCCATTCAACACACGCAGTGAGGTCTGCAATGTACACCATAGATCTTCTCAAACACCAAACTGTGGACCATAAGTCAGGTAAGATCAGCCCTGCTCAGAAGAAGGTTTCGTGTGCGCAGATCCCTACAACTAATATTACATAAGTTTGGAGAAAGATGGCAGTTTATCAAGTGTTAACCAGCGTGACTGTAATAAGGTTTATTGCAGAAAGCATTCACGCTTAAGTGATTGGTACAATTACGGCCACCTTAGGAAAGATTCCCACTGAGATGTTTTTGCATCTCGACGATGAGCTCCAGGGGGTCTACTTGAAATTCTCTTATTCCGCCCCTCCAGTTAAGCATCGGGAGACTGATAACAGGGAAATTAGAAGGAGGGAAAAAAGAAGAATCGACTGCCCTTTATTAAGAATCCCTCCCTGTGCCTTCTGGCAGTGTCTGGTAGTTCCACACTCCCAGCCCTGCCTGCTTGATTGGCGGAGCCATTTTCCACAGCACCGGCTGTGATGTTTTTTCCTTTTAGGGAACAGATAATTCCCTTGGGTTGAGCAGAAGATTGTTTTGTAGACACTCTCCTCTCTTTATGAAAATGTACTAATGCTCCATTAATTGAATTATCTCGTCAAGTATTTAAATGGCACGGCAGGTTAAAGAATAATTAATGCATTAACCACAGCGTTTTAATATTGAAGATAGCTGCTATTTTTGGATGAAAGAGCTAATGTTCATTGTTATGACATGAAGGTGAAGTTTTAGGAGCTGCAGTTAGTAGTATAAAGAAGATGAGCCTGTTTAGGATGACAGTCATAATATTGCAAGGTTAAATCTAACGCTATTTAAATGAACAGTGTCAGGGCCTTTCAGCTCCATTGGAATAAAAAGCAGATGTAACTTTGTCAGCCAGAAGAGTACTAAACTATCATGAGGCAAGCTTAATTACAAAGGACAAGCACTCCCGACTTTTAAAGCGAATCAGTTTATATAGTTTGGTTTACAAAAAAATGTCTGTATACAGTATGTCATTTTCTCCCAGTACAAACTAACGCGTGACTCATTCAGTGAGAACGTACAACTAGATGTATTTACAGCGCAAGCAATCATTCCAACAAAATAAACATGAAAACGTAACCACATGTACTACTCACTACTGGCAGCCGCTACGGTTGAAGAGGTAGCTTCCACAGTTAGACAATGCATCCCATTTTTGATTAGATGTGTCCTATAAAAATAATTTACAACACACTGACATCTCTAACCGTCACATACACACACATATTCAGATCTCTCTCACACACACATGCATAGACATATGATTTGGAATTCTGTCAGTTCTATTAGCTACGACCTGCAAGACTTGTCAGTTGATGCCAGAGCTTATATGACTGGCATAATGGCATCCACTTTGCAAACATATTAGAAGACCAAAGGAAGGTGTTGACATCCGGTATCTAAGGCAAACAAACACACATTTCTTTTCACTTGAATTCCTGAACATACATGGACAAAAGGTGTACAAATGGAATCATGATGATGAAACGTCGTTCTATATTCCTGAACACAAAGAATTTGGTCCCCTTGTCCATCCCACCTGACATAGCTTACTGGCAACTTGAACATCAATATATCATACAGCTGATCAAACAAGAATGCTACTGTATGGATGTGAAGTGTAGAGAGAAAAAAAGGGTTTTTATAAGGACAGGTTGGTACAAAGCATGTGATGTCAGATTTTGCATAAGGATGCATTTTCAAGATTTTTTAAATGTATTAAATTAGGATTGAACTGTATTGGATATTTATTTGTGCATGCTCTTCTTCCTATTTTTACATTTAGATTACTTTTGCCAGCATTAAATGTTAACAAAGTTTATCTTTAAAAATACTTATAATTTAGTAACACTGTTAAATGTAATCTTTAGCAAATCTCAAAATGTTGTATTATAATGTTTGTATTATAATGTTTTTTAAAACAACTGATTTTTTTAGCATATTTTAAAATCATTTAGTCGTAATAGTATAAATATTAATATTGGCCATTTATAGTTTATCAACCATAACATAAAATAATCACTGTCTTATTATTTTGGCCAGAATATTAATACTGGTGCATCCCTTTTTCGTGTAGTAAGCTGTATAGTCAGATTATCTGGACAGGAAGGAGCTCTAATATAAAAACCCTTTTTTACTCTACTCAGTGTACAAAATACATATTGAAATGATCTATTGTCAGGAATAATAGCAGAATAAAATAAGTGTAGTTTGCCATTCATTCATCAAAGCATTTCCATGTCTTACAATAAATTATTACAAACTTACTAGTGATTAAGGAAGCGCTCTGGTCAAGACATCCAAATGTCATTTTAGAACATAAATTAAAGACAATTTATTTTAATAAACAGTTCTGTACTGGCATTACTGGATCACTCAGTTAGGAGAGGATTGTGATTTTAGGATCATTTTTAGAATAAACAAGAAAGGAATGAATGCTTTTCAAAAATCTGAGAAAATGTGAGGGAACACAAGACAGCGTGAACATAAACTTGTAGAATACATTCTCATCGGCATACTGGAACTCCAGTATAAGGAGGAACTTTGCTACATAGAACGGGATCCCCCACCACAGTCAGGATTTACGATGACGACAAGGAATAAGAGAAATAGAATCAACATCACTAAAAACAGTGGCACATATATCCCTGCTTTAAATCAAAAGGACAAACATTTGTAAGGATAAAAGGGAAAATATATTTTTCTTTTCTAAAAATGCCCCAAGAAAATAAACAGACAAGTTCTACTCTCTTGCAAACTGAAAGGCAGGCACTGGGAGATAAGATCACTGTGTCCATCAGCCGTCAATCAGCCCTGGGTGCCGATGCAACCGAATTTGGCTGAGGGGGACAGGAAACAGAAAACAAGACGTGTTGTTTGCTGGCAACCTTTGGCTCAGTGAGTCTTTCTGTATCGTCAGATTCCCTTTTCATGGATTCAGTCTACATTCACTCACACATACACACAAGTGTGAAAAGAGAGAAAGTGCTTCCGGTCTGTTTGCGTTTCCACGGCTCTGCAGCCATGTGTCCAGCCCCTCCCTGTTCTCTGTCCTTGAGGAGCAGGGACACTCCACACCCTGGAGGACTGTGTGAGGAAGTGAGTGTGTGAGCGCTCGGGGCTGTGAGCTCAGTTTGTCATGCGGGGGATGTTATAAGAGTAGTGTACTAAAGGGAGGCCGCGGCTCTGACAGAAACAGGCTCGGCCGCACGCCTGCACCTGCTCTGAACTGTCCGACACGAATGAATCGCCCTCGTCTCCGTATTCCGACTGAGCGGAAAGCGTCCCGGTGTCGGGCCAGTACCCCTCTGAGCTCAAGCACTGGGGTGCGTTTGCCATCAAGGCCGGGCAGCTGTGGGACTTCACTAAATGTCTGCAGGCTGAGGAAGAGGAGGAAGCAGAAGAAGACGACGTGCTGATGTGAAGGGCGGCGTCACAGTGTTCGCACATTCCCCGAGTGTCCCCGTGGAGCTTTGTGTACATTCCGCAGTCGCTAGACAGGCCTTCACCATCGTCGGATGCCGCCGAACCCCCTGCTACCGTCCCTTTGGTAACCGCTTTACCAACCAGCCCGCCGCAACCTCCGGTCCTCCCTCGTCCTCTAAGGCGAAGCCAGTCGTATCTGAAGGAGGGACTGAAGCAGACGTAGAGTACGGGGTTCAAGCAGGCTGAGAGAGGAAAAAATATGAGCGTCACGGATTTGGCCATCTCTGGTCCGCCCACTGCATTACTGGTCCCGGCCAGAAGGGGAGCGAAAGCGAAAGCTGCCACCGGACAGAAGAAGATGCAGTTGGTGAAGATGAGCCAGGCGATGTGCCTCACAGACCCAGCCTGCTCGGGGTCAGCCAGCTGGGCACGGCCCAACCTGCAGTACAACCGCGTATAGACCACCGCGCTCAGCAGGTACGCTAGTGTGTTCATTAGCACCAGGGCCACTGTGAACCCCAGGCCTGGTCCGGGACCTCCGGAGAAGGGCAGGCAGAGAGGAGAGCCCATGGCTGATTCGTGATACAGACTGAGGCAGGCCGCTGCAACAGATACCAATCCCAAAAGGAGTGCTGCGATACCGAACCTCCTTCGTCTTTCCCTCCTTTCGCCACTGGACCTCAGAGCTCCCGCCTTCCCCATTAGAGCCCTCACAGCCAAGCAACGCTCCACCGCAGCTAAAGCCAGCAATAGGACGGCCCACTCGGAGGAAAACACAGCGAGGAAGCCCACAACCTGACACCCGGCGCCTGTTTCCCACCACACGCCGTACTCGGCAAATGAGCCCCAGGTGACTGTGTCCAGTACTGTCAGTGCTGCTACGTAGACCCCTGTCAGCAGGTTAGCGGAGGCCAGGAGAGCCACCAGGAGGCGGGCCGGGGAGAGAGGGGAGGTGCGTGGGGAGAAGGTGGCGGCGAGGACCAGGCAGTTGAAGAGGAGCGCCACCAGGCAGATGAACCACACGGTCAATCGGATCATCCAGCTTCCCAACAAGTGTTCGCAAGGTTTAAATGCCCCTGAAAGATGAAAACCACACAGAGAGACACATCAAACGTAAGTATGAGAAGTGCATGAGGCTAAATCAATATTTCACAATGTTAAAAAAAATTTTTGTGGAATAAAACACAACTTACACTACCGTTCAAAAGTTTGATGTTTTTGAAAGAAGTCTCTTATTTGCTCACCAAGGCTGCATTTATTTGATCAAAAAATATGGTAAAATAGTAATATTGGGAAATAATATTAAAATGTAAAATATATTTTAAAATGTAATTTATTCCTGTGATGACAAAGCTGAATTTTCATCATCATTACTCCGGTCTTCTGTGTCACATGATCCTTTAGAAATCATTCTAATATGCTGATTTGATACTAATAAGAAATGTTTCTTAAGCACCTTTATAACAGTTGTGCTGCTTCCTTGATGAATAGGAACTTCATAAGAATATTTATTTAAAATAATTACATTTTTTGTAACATCTTACTGACCCCAAACCTTTGAACGGTAGTGTACACATTAGGGATGCACAGATATTATTATTAGTTACAACTACAATAAGCAGTAATTATTTGCATGTAACGGCCAATAACCTTATTTCATGCAATGCCAGATATGAAAATTCTATACTATTTTGTCTAAATAAATAAAAAAATAAATAAATCATTTTAAATGCTACAAGTGAATTTAAGCATCACAACATTATAATGTACAATATAACAATTTGATATTAATTTTGAGATTACAAGCGTTATTAAATTATTAGTGTTTTTAAAGATTTTTATGTGATTGTTAGAAGATGGCAAACGTAATCTGAATGTTAAAATAGTGGAAACTGGAATTTAAATATCCAGTATCATCCGAAAAATATCTAATATTCTCTGATAACAATTAAAAAAAAAGCATAATACAATACAGATGTATTGTGCATCCCTATCACATAGTATGCATGAATTATGTGGCACTAATCTGTATCTGGTAACATTTCATTACCCAAAGTCCTCTGGCCGTAGCACAAGAAGAGAAAAATAAACTTTTTTGTATTTACCGGGTGATGGTGAGCAGTGCATGACCAGAGGAATCCTTTCCATCTCCTCCTCGCCACCTAACATATATGTTTATATGCAAGACAAAGAGAAACATAATACCACACATAAATAAAGCCAGACCACTTCATTCAATCACATGCGGCCACAAACACCAAAGCAGCAAGCTGCTGAACTGAACTGCATTATAGTGCACACCAAAAAAGTCATACCAAATACATTTCTCCGCTCGTCATCCTCCGCTGAGTTGACTGCACTGTCACAAGCCACAAAAGCACAACACTGGTAGGCATAGGGAACCGTTATGGACCTGTGGGGACAAAAAGAGAGACAGACTGAGTGAGAGAGAGGCAAACTGCTTTGGAAGACCCAAAGAGTTACTTAATTATCTGGGTTTTGATCAAGGAAAGGCTCAAGGTCACTGATTTCTTGAGTACACCGTGAGTGTGATTACAGAGTATGGGTGAAGTTGGGGACGTCACGTCATTATTCATATAAACTGAACTGGGACACAGGAGCAACCTTAATGACCTATAATCAGTCACGGCTCATGAGTAGGGCTGTGAAGAGCTCTAACCTGAGTTTAGGCAGACTCTTAGACATTAGGCCGTTCCTCAGCTCCACGTTTCCAGTCAGTTTAAGCTGGTTCAGTGCACTCAGTCCTGCGGTAGGAACACTGGCTAGGGAGTTCAGACTGAGATCCCTAATGGCATGATGGAAAAAAGGCAATTATATTCATGTACACACACACACACACACACACACACACACATACACACACATACACACACACACACACACACACACACCCCGTATGGCTTTGTTGTTTAATCAGAGGCGCTCTGGTGGAGAAACTGCAAAGTACTTTTGATATCTAATTTAACAGCAATGTATAATAAATTAAATCATGACAATTATATTTAATTCCCCACCAGTTTTTCCACTAAAATGCAATGAATGTGAATAATTATGAGAGCAGACTATATGACTGAACACTCACAGGTTGGTGAGAGCACTGAGAGAAAGGAATGCATCTCTGTGGATGAACTTGATCTGGTTTCTGCTCAGGTCTCTGTAGAGTGGTAAGAAAACAAACAGATACACAGGCTAAACATATACAGATGGCTCTGGGTAAAGATTCAGAATTCAGGACAAGCCTTGTGCGAGTTCACTATGAGGAGATCAGTCAGAGTGTGATTACTGTACTGCTGTTCATTTAATTAAAAAAAGTCATTTTACAGTCATTTTACCATTGCATTGCCTCAAAGCCCTCTTAACCATGGTAAAGATGACTGTAATGTATGGCCTCTTGTAACTTATTGCTTTTATAAAACAGCGACAAAAGCAATATACAGTACAGTAAAAGTAGCACATTTTTATCTGGAAAAAATATTAAGCAACACAACTGTTTTCAACCATGTGACACTGAAGACTGGGGTAATGGCTGCTTAAAAATCAACATTACCATCACAGGGATAAACTACATTTAAAAATATATATTAAAATATAAAACATATATACAGGTGCATTGCAAAAAATTAGAATATCGTGAAAAAGTTCTCTCTTTTTTGTAAATTATTTCAAAAAGTTAAACTTTCATATAGTCTAGATTCATTACGTTAAGTAAAACATTTCAAAAGTTTTTTTTTTTGTTTGTTTTAATTTTGATGATTAGAGCTTACAGCTCATGAAAGTCAAAAATCCAGTATCTCAAAATATTAGAATATTTACATTTGAGCTTCATTAAATGACCATCCCTACAGTATAAATTCCGGGTATCTCTTGTTCTTTGAAACCACAATAATGGGGAAGACTGCTGACTTGGCAATGGTCCAGAAAACAATCATTGACACCTTCCACAAAGAGGGTAAGTCACAGAGGGTCATTAATGAAAAGGGTGGCTGTTCACAGAGTGCTGTATCAAAGCATATTAAACGCAAAGTTGACTGGAAGGAAGAAACTGTGTAGGAAAAGGTGCACAAGCAATAGGAATGACTGCAAGCTTGAGAATACTGTCAAGCAAAGCCGATTCAAACACTTGTGAGAGCTTCACAAGGAGTGGACTGAAGCTGGAGTCAGTGCATCAAGAGTCACCATGCTCAGATGTCTTCAGGAAAAGGGCAACCAAGCCACTTCTAAAACAGAAACAACATCAGAAGCATCTTACCTGGGCTAAGGAGAAAAAGAACTGGACTGTTGCTCAGTGGTCCAAAGTCCTCTTTTCAGATAAAAGTAAATTTTGCATTTCATTTGGAAATCAAGGTCTGGAGTCTGGAGGAAGACATGGAGAGGCACAGAATCCAAGCTGCTTGAAGTCCAGTGTGAAGTTTCCGAAGTCAGTGATGATTTTGGGTGCCGTGACGTCTGCTGGTGTTGGTCCATTGTGTTTTTTCAAGTCCAAAGTCAATGCAGCCGTCTACCAGGAGATTTTGGAGCATTTTATGTTTCCATCTGCTGACAAGCTTTATGGAGATGCTGATTTCCTTTTCCAGCAGGACTTTAGCACCTACCCACAGTGCCCAAACCACTTCCAAGTGGTTTGCTGACTATGATATCACTGTGCTTGATTGGCTAGCCAACATGCCTGACCTGAAGCCCATATGGAATCTATGGGATATTTTTCAAGAGAAAGATGAGAAACAGTCGATCCAACAATACAGACGAGCTGAAGGCTGAAAAGTGCCTCAGCAGTGCCACAGGGTGATCGCTTCCATGCCACACCTCACTGATGCTGGAGTTTGTGCTAAAGGAGCCCCGACCAAGTATTGAGTGCATAAATGAACATACTTTAAAGAACTTGAACTTTTCTGTTTTGCAAATCCTTTTTTCTTATTGATCTTAGGAAATATTCTAATGGTTTGAGATACTGGATTTTGGACTTTCATGAGCTGTAAACTCTAATCATCAAATTAAAACAAAAAAACTTTTGAAATGTTTTACTTTACATGTAGTGAATCTAGAATATATGAAAGTTTCACTTTTTGAAATGTTACAAAAAGAAAAATTAACTTTTTCACGATATTCTAATTTTTTGAGATGCACCTATATATATATATATATATATATATATATATATATATACATATATACATATATGTATTTATATATGTATGTATATATAGATAGATCGATATAGATTGATAGATAGACAGAAGATAGATGATAGATATAGATATATTATTTAATTATATTATTAATTACAATATTGTTTTACGGTATTCATGATCAAATAAATGTAGCCTTATATGAGGCTTCTTTAAAAAAACATTTTTACTGACCCTAAACCCTGAACAGTAGTTTAAGCTAAAAATATTCAGTTAAATGCATTTATGATACAATTATTATTTTTATTCATTGTATTTAGAATAATAAAAAATTATTGTTATGATTAGAAATAAAGAAGTCTTTAAGTGATATAGTTCATTAGACCATTTAAACTTAGTAATTTTAATACAGAACTCAATACAGAACTAAGGCTAAGCGTTTTCACAATGTCTTTGTATGCATTTCATACAAAGTAGATTTCTGATAGATTGTAAGACTTTATGGGATACTTTATTCTTATTGGTTAATTTCAGCACTCTGTGGTGAAATACTGAATATATGATGAGCAGTTAACTACATAATTGACAGTTGTCACTGCCAAACAATTTCCTACACCGTGCTATAGTTTCAGGTCTCTTTGTTGTACCACTCCACGGTCTCTTTCTTCTCATATAATAAAATCTTTTCAATTCAAATCAATATTTCATGTCCATTTATTTATTTATGTGGTAAGTAGCCATGTAATAAGTGGAATAATGCAGGATCATCTAAAACAGGACTGATCACCCTGTCTGGGATTATTTCATGATAATGACCTACTGACTTCACATTATCATTTCCATATACATACATTTATGGCTCATTTATGGTAATTGTGATTACTTACAGCACTCTAAGACTGGTCATGCCCTGGAAGGTTCCTCTGTCTATCTGCTGGATTTGGTTATGCTGTAGACTTCTGCAGAACACACAATTAAAAAACAGAAAAAAACATCAGTGCCTATTCATACACATAATGATTTAAAACTTGAAGAACTCAAAGTTGTGTAGTTAGCATGATAACCAAACTTACATATCCTGCAGTCTAACGCAGCCCTGAAAGGACGGCAGGTCTTCAATCTCATTATAGGAAAGATCTCTGTCAGAACACACACACAAATGTTGAGACACCGAGCTTGTGAGGAATTGAACTGTTTTGATGAAGTTTAGACAGGAACTAAAGGTTCTGTGATGTGTTACAGCAGTCAGGCTGGGAGCAGGCCTGCCTCTGCCTCGCTCTCCTCCGGGAGGTCATTAGACATCACTTTAAAACGTCGCCCTGCAGCTGTGCCTCTGACAGGCCACTGCGCACAGGCCTGTGAGGTGGATGATGCCTGACTGACGCACACTGCGATGGAGTGTGTCTGTGTGTATTTGAAGTGGAGACGGAAAGGTGAGTGTACGGTTATGACTGACATGCCGAGCATATGTTAGTCTCTTGAATGACAGCACCGGGTTGACGGCTTTTCCGTGACACTCGGTGTTCTGAGTGATGGCCAACCTTTGTGTGTTAGGAGGCCTGCGACTGATGATTAATTACGGAGTGCTCGAGACTATAACTGGAACATCATTGGGCACTCATGGACATTTGACTGACATGTGTTATGAACTATTATGAGAAGTATGTCACTGCTTAACATGCTGATGTGTGCGGTGTCATATTAGTGTGTGGTTACAATGTGGTATTTAGTGCTGTTATCTTTGTGTGTGTCTCTGATGTATTACATTGTTGTGTCAGCAGTATAAGAGCTGAAATGATTTATAAACCGTGTTAAGTATGACTTACAGTGTACGTAGCACTGTCAGATCCTCACACAGGTCTGCTGGGATACTTCTGATTTTAGTTCCTGTTAAAGTCCTGAATAATACAAGAGACATGAAATGTGAATTTTGCTTAATTTATACTGTATTTCAATCTTTATTAAATGACTGGGCTTTAATTGTCATTTATTATCATTTCAGGCTATGCTGTGTGACTTTTCCATATTAGGAAACTTAAAATAAATGGTTTGCTGTTAATTTTATTGTAACTGACACTGTTTTTTTGTGTATGTTTATGCCGTGTAAAATAAACTCACAGGCTTTCTAGATTTATTGTTCCAGTCAGGCTGGGGAAATCTTGCATTATACTGGCACCACGCAGCATTCTGAAATATATAACAATTTAAAGAAAATGAAAACACTGTGTTCATTAATTCAACATAAAAAGAAAAGCTTAGCAGAAACTTTGACTTGCTCTTTTCCATATAATGAAAGTAAATGGGAATGCTCTCAAGCTCCAAATGAAGGGAAAAACACTATTAAAGTATGTGGAAGAAATTCATGGAAGAAAAAAAATCATACTGGTTTGGAACAACAACAATGTAATTTTGGTGTGACTAATTTCTATAAAGTTGAATAAACAGAAATTAACATATAAAAGCAAGTAAACCCTGTAATATGCAAAAAAGCATTTAACTGACAGGTGTCAATGTGAGTGACTGACATGTTCAATGTGAGTGTAATTAATTCGGTTCCAGAACAATGACTGAATAATGGTTCTGCTTACAAAGAGTGCAAGTCTGACAGGTTCTGGAAAGCTGTGGTTCCCACGAAGGAGAGCGGGTTGTCAAAAAGATGGCTGCAGAGTAGACACAGATATAATGGATGTTTATAGCCAACAAAATAAATAAATAAATCGCAATATTTCAATTAGACTGTGTGTGTCTTCCGTAACAGTGGGATCAGTGTTTGCTTACATTGTGCGGAGCAGGGAATTCCTACGGAAAGCTCCCTCAGGGATGGATGCAATGTTGTTGCTATGAAATCCGCTGGCAAACAGGGAAAAATTAAAACCATTATGAAATCATTAAGCTAGAAATCTTTAAGAAGCTCTGTGAGATGAGCACTCAGAGATATTTTCCCTCAGGACCCATAACTACTACTACACTGATCACAGCTCAAAGTTATGAAGCAGTTCTAATTCTCAACACTAGATGGCAGCTTGACACAAGTGATTATTTTTAAAGCGCTCTGGATTTCAAAACTCAGTGGTGAAGAAGTTAACAGACACCTGTTTGGGACCCTTGATTTTAACTGCATTATTACACTATTCTAGACTTTTAAAAGGACTCCCTTTTTAGAACAACTTCAAAATGCACCTGAAACGTCACACCAATTTGAAACAGAAGTTCAGCAATCTTGAATTTCAAAGAATGATGTAACAAAACCAGCCATCCACATCAAAAGCCAAGTGTCTGAGAGGAACTATTGGCATGACTGTAAATGAGTTTTGGAGTCTGTGTGTGTTTGGAGATACTCACAGTTCTTTCAGTTTGGGCAGCGTCTGAATGGCCTCTGGGAAGGTCTTCAGATTATTGAAGTTTAGATCCCTAAAAGGAGACAGCACAGATGAAGGTATTCACATTAGGATAAAACCTCCCTTGTGAAAACTAAACACTTAAGCGAAAGCAAATTTTATTGTTCTTTATGCTGTATATTTAATAAAGCAGTATAATAAGGGCCGTCTATGTTGCCGCTCTATGTTTAAAGAAAGACAAGAGAGCCATAACTGAAGATCGCTTTTGGCCAAAAGACAAAAAAAGAAAAACCTGATAGAAAATCTGTTTAGAGAAATCGACTGCTGTTTACAGAGGCCAGTCCAGACAGCCAGTCTGCTTATTTCTTCAGTGTGTTATTGTTTGTCTCAGCTGCCACACGATACACAACCTGGCATGATACTTCCTCTCTACTCCCTAATGCCCCTGTCCGGTGTCCCACTCTCCTCCCTAGGGGCACAGGACGTTGGCGTGTCCTCATCCTGTCTTAATTATGGTCAGAATAAGTAAATAAAGCAGAGTCAGCGATGGCTATCTGTTTTCCCCTTCCCCTCGCCTCTTCCTCCCTGACGCGGTGGATGCTTGCTAAACGAACTGTGGTAAGTGGAGAGCGAGAACGGAGGCAATAAGGTAAAGCCGAAGGTCTTGAAAAGACTCCTTTGTTCTTTATCGGTATACTGTAAATCTTGCTTAACTCAATTCAAGTGAAGCAGTAATGACTCAGAGTTGCAGGGCTTTAGGTTGATCTCTAATCACATCAAAATACATCGAGAAAATGCATCTTACTATTTGAACTAACTTTTATAAGTCAACTACTGTGTTTTACTCTCTACAATAACTTTCAGAATAACAACTGGCACATACTGAGTGTCAAAGAGGGACATACAAGCATACAAATGCTCTAAAGCCATAAACCTCTGCATATCCATGTTGTTTTGACACTTCTTGCATAACACGCTTTTTTTTTTTCATAATGAAAAGCATGACAAGATTTCAGGCTCAAGGTTCAAGGATTACACTCAGCCTTTACCTCTGCTCTACACTGCATACTGGAATTCAAATAACTGTCAGCTAAAGCATCCTTACAGAAATCTCCCAACATTCTCTGCAACCCTGAGTCTTGCAGAAGAGGGCGCTACAGCAGCAGATAAATATCCTACCAAACACTGCATAACTATACTTGTACCCACATACAATCTCTTGTAAAATTATGTAGAATGATGCTATTAATGACAGACTCACTGCAGCAGATGTAAATGTAGCATTACATGCGGTTACAATCTCTGTAATGACAGGAAGTGTGGCTACAGATGTAGGTGAAGGGGAACTCACAATGTCTCCAGGTTGTCCAGCCCATTAAAGCAGTTTTTTCCAATCTCTTGGATCCGATTATTGTGTAGATGCCTGAACAACACGGACAAACAAGATTTTAGAAGTCATACTTTAGACATTCATTAATGTACACACAACCAATGGACGAAATTAGAATTTTAATTTAATACTTTTTTGTTTAAATTAATTATAAATAAAATATAATATATGAAAAAGAGTATGAAAAAAGTTATTTTGAATTTTGCTAAAGATTATTACATTTAACAACATTCTTAAATTATTAGCGATTAGATAAAAGATTATCTTTATTAACTTTAGATTAATTGATATTGTCAATAATCAATAAGGTACCAATAAAACACACATCACTAATGTTATAAGAATAGATTGTAGTGAATAATATGAGATGTAAAACTAGTCTCTGCAGGTTTCTGCAGGTTTTAAGCTAAATTTAAGACTTTATGAGCAAGTAAAGGAAATTTAAGCAATAAATTGAACGAAACAACCACATATAATAAATTGAATACAACAAATCTTCATTACTTTTTAATTCATTAAAAAAAATGGATGGCTTGAAATCCTCTGGTGCCAACCAGTAGAACACTTCAGTGTACCTTCTGATCACACTGCAAAAAAGTGTCTTCCTCAGTAGTTTTGTTTTGTTTTTATGTCCAAAAAAGATTATTAAATCAAGATTCATTTACTCAAGAAGCAAAATGACATAAAATAAGAAGTTTTGAGAAACAGATTAAAATGAAGCAAGTTAAAACAAGAACAAATATCTGTCAATGTCAACTTAATTAAACCTAATCAAATTAAATCAACTTAATTAATATCTCATTGATAGATATTTGTTCTTTAAGTATAAACTTTGTTCAGTTTCTCAGAACAAAAAGACTCCATGTTCAATTTGCATCTCAAATAAATGTATCTTGATTTAAGGATGTTTAGATAATTATTTTGAAAACAAAACAAAAATACTCAGGAAGACATTCATTTTTTTCCAGTGAATGACACATTTAATGCCATGACTTTGTAAATGTAAGACTTTCCACTCTGATTTAAGACCTTAAGATCTACGCAGAATTAATTTGTCAATTTATAACTGTTCAGATGACAAGGGATGTCTATTTCGCTTGAATTTTCCAGTCATTAAAAAGATGCACTTCTCAGCAGAACACCAACGCAAACATTTTCTGTCCCTGGAAGATAACTCCTCAGCCGTTTTGCTGAGCACTTCACCGCACAGGTCTGTGTGTTTGTTCAGTCTACTTAACGGATTAATTGGCCTCCACTCCTAAGACAAATATTTTCCAGCAGCTGGAATGTAATTGGTAAATCAGACCCACATAGAAGCTTCCAGAAGTAAGGCACAGGGGTGGGGGGGGAGAGTGAGAGAGAGAGAGAGAGAGAGAGAGAGAGAGAGAGAGAGAGAGAGAGAGAGAGAGTCTATAGCCTCTGTTTGACTTTGCAAGACACAAGGGTCCATTTTGCTTTCCCCTGTTTTCTCTCTCTAAAATCACCCATCCACACCACTGTTTACTTGCATGTGTACTTAACCATGTGCAAGTGTATTTGTATGAGTGTTTTATGAGCCGCCTAGGACTACAGTTAGTGTAGCGCATTGATGGATTTAACTGACGTGTGTTAAAGGGCAACTAGGGAAGGTAAATTTATCAGCGTAAAAGCAGGATCTTATGAATTGGGACCAAAATGGCAAAATACTCACAAAACAACCAGACTGGAGAGGTTGGCAAAGGCGTTGTCGGGGATGTGTGTGATCCTGTTGAGGGCCAACGTCAGAGCCTGCAGGTTACTCTGGTGCCGTAGGGGCCCGATGGGAACCTCAGTCAGGCTGTTGTCATCCAACCAGAGATGCCTGAGCTGCTGCAGACCCTCAAAACTGTCCTCAGGCACTGACGTGATGTGGTTAGCATCCAACCGCCTGCACAGATCATGGAAGAGGTTCACTAAACTTGATGTGGATAAAGCATAAATGAGATGTTTTATTTATCGAAACAGCTGCTTCTACAAATACACCACTGGGTGAGCGTGCATATTGGGAATAACAGTGTGCTATCAAGTAGGTGCTAAAACATCAGTTAGAACTCAGTCTCTGAACACTGTGCTGTTAAAGAAACAAGACATTTCCATGATCTCACTGCACTGGCCTCCCTTTTCACACAGCCCAGGTGGGAACCTCAAAACTGGCCCCACTAAGGGGCCCCTTCAATGGGTTTAAGAGGACCACACCTTTCAGGCCTGAGGGCTCATGACCGAAATAAACAGTGCTGTGTCAAATACTGTAGATGCTTAAATGATCTGACTCAGTATGGATATACTTATCAACAAGTGTGAGTTGCACATGACCTAAGAAGACTATGAATAAAGCGCACAAGTCACGTGGAGAATTTTCTATTTCAATTTTCTATTCTAAGTTAGGGCACTGAGATTTGGAATGGGAGCAAATCATAGGGAGGAAGGGTTTGATGGGTAATACTTGTGGGGTGGTGACTTCCTGTTTATGAATGGCTGACACGCTATACTCTCCCTCCCCTGAAGATTGTACAGTTAAAACACAAAAGGGTAGAGCATGCGTAGGTGTAGATCTCAGTTAGAACAAGAACTAAGCTTTATAACCTTTTCACTGAAACTTTAAGTATGGGAACACACACATTTCGTTACCAGACTTAGCTGAGCTGTCTAATGCCTATCTAGATATCCTAACTCAAATAGAACCTAATGATTGACTGAACTGATCTCACGACAGCAATTACTTAAAGGATATCACAAGTCTACTTGTTTGGTGATGTGTCTCATGATTTCGGAATAAATTACTTGAAATTTATCATCGTGCAAAAAACAAAACACAAAGTACCAGGTTGTTATGTTAAACACTAAATATAACAGTAGAATTCGGACAGTCAACATGTCATAACATTGACAAAGGATAAATGTATAACTATCACTAAAGGGTAAAATAAAATTCCTTTGTACAAATGTAGAGATGTTTTGCTTATGGACTCAAAATTTGCAAAATTAGTTGTTCATGTGTATTACCGCTTCTAGGAAACGGACCGAACAACTCTCCATTCACTAGCCTCCTCAAATATCTACCCTTTTGAAAAAAACAGCATATGCTGGTTAGGTATGTTTTGAAGCATGGCTGCTGGTTTGAGCTGGTTTAAGCTGGTCCTTAGCTGCTCATAAAATGGTTAAGCTGGTCCTGAGCTGGTCATGTGCTGGTCCTAAGCAACTAAACCAGCTCATGGCCAGCTAAGGACCAGCTTAAACCAGCAGCCATCCTTCAAAACATACCTAACCAGCATATGCTGTTTTTTTCAACAGGGTAGTATCCATGTACCAAAACAACACCATAATCTTAGGAATTAGCCAAAACAAGGAGGTTTGTATATTGCAGACAGTTCAGTAAGTTTGACAGCTAATATGGTGCATAACAACAAAGCTTATCAGTGCAGTGATTTGATTGGCTATTTGGATGATCAGTCATTTATCTGTTGTATGGTCAACTCCATATACCATACAAAAAGCCTTCCTCTTGTAAAGCACACAGCAGAGTCCTTTTGATTGACCCTTCGCCGGTAGTTTGATTGACAGGCGATCTGACCAATCATAACACCAAATCTGCCATTTTGTCCGACAAACAAACCAGACAGGAGAGCAGATTAACGTCGGTGGACTTGAACAGCGATCTGTCACGACACATTAAAGAGCCACAAAACAGTATTCATTGTTCGAATTTCTTAAAAAATTCGGAAAATCGGGTCGCCGCAAGCACAGTTGCGCTATATGCTGGCGCACTAACCACAAGGCTACTGGAGCCGACATTTGATTAGTGATCGCTAAGCTATTCACGATACTCTATTAAGCATAAAATTACATACTTTTTCCACCTGATTTTGGGGTGTTCTAGTTTTAATTAGACTGAGCTATTTCTATTGACACTTTTCAGCATTAAATCTTTATTATATTTACAGTGCTGTGTCCACCATCTTGAATATACTTTTCACTGAGCTTGTCTCAATTGCATTCTATGCAAAAGACTCATGTTCAACACATCAGAAACATGCATATGTCGCCTTAGAATGTTACCTATGTAGTCATCTCACTATCTGTTTGTCAAACACACAGTTTGACAAACAGTGATGAGCTCATGAATGCCTCTGTGTAATGGAAATATATTACAGAGGTCTTGTAGATCTACCAAATGAAAATATAAACAGCTCATAATTGTTCACAATAGCCTTGCCTGGAATAATGTGTGTACAGTGTACTTTAAGCTTAGTCTCACTAGTTAAATAAACTTTTTGTGCTCTCTCAGGCCATTCTGAGAAAGGAGGACTAAAGATTGCACTGCACATGGCGAGTGAAAACCAGTTTTCATGCATGTACTGTTCCCCTTTTTTTTCTGAGTGCAAGTCTTTAGGAAAACTTTTCAGCACTGCGAGGCATTTGTGAACTACAGTGAGAGATCATCTAAACTGACGTGTGCTTTGGATATGAACTCTGGCTCACTTTCGGCTTTGGCACATTTAAGAATGTTTAATTCTCCGCTCTACACAGACATGAAGCTCACACAATGGGCATAATGTGGGGCCGGTGAGTGATAAGTAAACTGAAATCAGTGAATGAATGACACAATTTGGCATTCATCCTTATAGATCTATCCCAAAACGGGCGGTTAATTTGTGAATTGAACTGAATCACAATTCAGGAGTCGACTCAGGAGGCTCTTATATATGGAGATACGGATCTGTCAGCTGCAGCTGAAGGCTGTGCATGCTGCTTGAACGTACAGATCTGGGCATGTCCACATCAGCCATTGCCAAACTTGAGCATGCACACGCTAACAAACACATATAGTACAAGATTCACAGAGACTCAAAAGGGTTGGGTGGCATAGACGAGAGAGAGACACAGAGGATGTTCATTTAAGATGTATATCTACAAAGAAGCATTTGGCCACAGGAGCTGTTGTAACGTAACACATCAGCAGCTCCACGTTTGTTACGATTTATTACTTTGTAAGCATTTACAGATCATAGCTTTAACACTCAAGAAGGATGAAGGATAATTGTTCCTGATAATGAATTGCTCTTTGGTCTGTTAGCCAGGAAACCACAGAATTGACTTTTGAGGTTAGAAGGCACAGATCTTTACCGGATCACTGCAAACTGTGGCACAGGCGGCCACTTGAAATTATAGATGGACCTAAGATTATAATTGTGGTTTTGGAAACTGAGTGAGGAGAGGCAGTCATATTTCCAGAGTATATACATAGCATCAACTGCTCTAACTAGGGATGCAAAGAATGTTGGCCAGCTGAAATGTTTTAAAATTTTTAAAAGGAAAGAAGGAAATGGAAATAGTCCTTTCAAATTTAAATTCAATAACAGAATCATTGGCATGGAGGGAAAAGCAGTGTGCACATGAAATGATCCAGGTTTAATGAGATTTAATGTAAACACAGACTGTTAATGGGTGATACATTAATAGGAAAGAGGTTGAGTTTTATAGTTGTTGAGACATGCACACTTAGAGTATTCATGACAGATAAGAGTTAACAGACAAATATACTATTGTTCAAAAACTTGGGCTCATAATATTTTAATGAATAGGATGAATTCAGTTGATCAAAAGTGACAGTAAAGACGTTTATAATACACACACGCACACACACACACACACACACACACACACACACACACACACACACACATTTAAATAAATGCTGTTCTTTTGAACGTTCTATTTAGCAAAAAATCCTAAAAAATGTATCATGGTTTAAACTAAAATATTAAGCAGGAAAACTGTCTTCAACATTAAAAGTAATATGATTAAATGTAACTGATGCTGAAATTTTAAATGGAACAAAATGTAATTATTTTAAATGGAACAAAAATATTTTAATATTTTGTAATAGTATTGTATTTACTGTATTTTGCAGCCTTAGTAAGCCTTAGAGGCTTCTTTAAAAAAAATTTAAAAAAAAAAACTTTTGAATGAGAGTGTATAAATAAAAGCACAAAAATAGTAAAATATGAATTGTCATTGTTATTTCAAACATTTGTTAATTTAAAATTAGGATTTTTGGTTTTCAGTATCAGCTTTCACCAGAATACCCTGTGCATCACTAGCTACAAACAAAATGAATTAGTTGATCTGTCAAACACTTGTCAAAGCAGAATTGCTGTAGTGTTGAAGTAAAGGGTTTTTTCTGGTGTTTTCTACAAGCTTTCTCTCCACCTTGTTCCCCATGGTACTGTAATTAGGAGGTTTTTGTGTGGTAGCCTGATTAGTACAGCTGAAGAACCTGTGCAGAAAGCCTGCAGGGTGAACACATTCCTGGAGGACTGCCCCCTTCCCTCTCTCTCATGTGTCTCTCGTCTTTGGCCTCTGCTCTGACTATATTCCCACTCTTTCTCTCATCATCCATGCTGAGGGGCAGAAGGCACGTTGATTGACAGGTCATTCTCTAAGGCCTTATCCAAAAGCAGGCGGACTGTGCCAAAACACATTACTTCAGCACCACAGGGAAAAAGAGAGGAAAAACACACAACATGAGGGGGCGAGATAGAGAGAGACGAAGAGATCTGGAGAGGTGATAATGGTTGAGAGCTGATTTTTTAAACATACATTGTCCCACAGCAGAAATAGCAGCTGGACTAAGTCTCATTGAGACAAAGTTAGGGGATAGACACACAAACAATGCACAGAAACTCTAATGCATCTGAGACATTACCATGTAAATATTTCTTGATGAAATACATAAGAATGAATGTTTGAATAGAATGAATAGAATGTTCAAAAGAACACCATTTATTTGAAACAGGAATATTTTGAAAATTATAAATGTCTTTACTGTGACTTTTTAACAGTTTAAATACATCATTTCTAAATAAAAGCAATAATTTCTATCTTACAATACCTTACTGACCCCAACTGTTTTGAACGATAGTTTAGATTGAAGTATTTGTTCCAGAGTGGGAGAAAGAAAATGAGTGAGATGCTTACAAAGACTGCAGGGCATGGAGATTCTTGAGAGCTGCACTTGGGACAGTCTTCAACTGATTATTCTGAAGCATCCTGAAAAACAAGTTTTAAAAGTTTTAAAACACCACCATTATACACTGTGTTCACCTCTATATCACAGCACAACACAATACATATACACTTCAAGATTTCTACACAAATATAAGCTCTAGTATTGATTTAATATGTGTTTGTGTGTGTGTGTCTCGTTCTGAGCTAATCACGGTGCATATCTTGCTTCCTCTACCCTATCAGCTCTCTGGCGTCACTCAAATGGCACAGGCCGAGAGGACAGCTTTTCCCACTCAGTGCCAGGCCACAGCACACACAACTACACACTAACACACACGCAGCCCAGCCAAGAGGCATTCACAAACACATGACCACAGTAAATAAAAACTGGTTTCAAATGACCTCCAACATCTATAGTTCCAAAGCCCTCGGCTTTTGGTCCACAACCAGTTTCCCTAAATCAATTCCCACAACAGTGTCTGGATGAGCTGTAAGAGCACCACGGGGCTTTGAAATAGCCCTGGATGAGGACAGGAAGAGGAAAAATGAGCTTTATGTAAAGCATGGCTGAGGGGACCAGGCAGCTGATAAGCTGCATTTGAATTGGCTCACAAACACCTGAAGGACAAAATAGGAGTTACAGCAAAGAGAGAGAGGGAGAGAGAGAATGCATCATGCTGCATCATGATGAAAGGTACTCCATCAGACACTGACAGACTTGATGATCCAGTAGCAGCAAAATTCCTGTTACTTACACAACACCACTTAACAACTCAACAAAACTCACAGCAGGATCTACTGCTCTCTCACTGCGCTGTACATGATCTTCTCACTGGGTGAACGAGTAAGCCTGTATCAAATAGAGGTGTGTAGGTGTGTGTGTGTGTGTGTGTGTGTGTGTGTGTGTGTGTGTGTGTGTGTGTGTGTGCGTGTGTGTGTTGAATACTTACAGGACTTTAAGCTGATGGAGGCCAGACAGAGCCTCTGGGTGGATGAATGCAAGGTCATTACCAGCCAAACGTCTACGGAGAGAGAAAGAGATACTTCATTTCACCTAGACTGTAAAAATGTCAGATATTCTGATGGAAAGCTGGAGAAAGGGCGTCAAAGGTAGTGATAGTGAAGTTATGAGTGGGAAGGAACTCTGAACAAAGAGTGATTTTTGAAAACTAGGCTGGAAGAGCTAGGGTAAAATGCAGAGAAACGAACACCTGCGACTTTCTATTTTTATTTTACATTCATTTTTACTGTCACTAAACACCACCTTGGTCCTTTTAGCCAGCTTTTAGCCAGCTGAACCCGTCTAGCTGTGAGTGCTTGAGAGTGCTTCTGTGTTTTCAGCTGAGACAGTTTGTTTGCTATGATATTATGGAATATCTGCTAAAGTAATATGGCAAACGCATCACGAATGAAATGTTTCTCCAAGCATTATTTTCATAATTTTGTGGTAGTCCGGGGAATTCCATCTGGTGAAGACATGAATACTCGGAGACAAACAATATTAACTTCTCCATTGTTATTCAGTCATAGTACAAGCAGGGCATGACAGGTTGGTCGGTGTGGTATTAGTCCCGACTCTCCTCCACTTTGATTGGTTGGCTGACTAAAAAGTGACAGTGATGAGTACTGTGTTTTACACAAAGTTGAACATTCTTCAACTTTCAGTGCTGAGAAAAAAAGTTGAATGTATAGCACTCAGCGTAAAATGAATGCTCAGCGCCTCACTCCTGGTGTTTTAGAAAACACGGCGCTCTCTTTGAAAACAAAAAAAGTACGCTAACCTTGGGAAAAGAAACGCTTTGGTGGACATGCGGCCTAACTGACTAATCTTTAGTGACAAGCTTTTGCTTGTAAGTCTAAGGACAGTTTAATTGGTAATAGTTTAAATTAAATGAAACCATTTTAAGAAAATAATTCCACAACACGGAACAAACATTGTTGCTTTGTTACTTATAATCAGAGGTGGGTAGATTACTTACAAATTGTAATCCATTACTGATTACAGATTACAATCTGACTGCTGTTTAGATTACTTTTAGATTACTTTTATCAAAGTTGTTCTAAACGTACCATATTGAAATTAGAAATCAAAGAGAAAGAAAATATATTCCATGTTTTGATGTCAACATAATAAAATGCATTAAACACTACATTACTGAGTTGATAGAGAGTGAATAGTGAGTTGAGATTAATTCAATCATAAAAATGTAAAATAAAAGCAATTTATACACTTGAACACTAAAAATACAAATATTGTATTTGTTTACCTGCATGTCAGTCTAACTATTAACCAACATCAGAGAACTGTAAACATACAGTTCTCTGTGTTGTTAAATAAATTTCTTCAGTGATATTTCAACAAATATTTTATTTTAAGGGGTGACAAAAACTTTGGGAAATCCTGAATTAAACACATTAATAAACATGAAAACAACAATCACACGGCCAAAGTCTTCCAGGTTTGATCTGTGAATAATATGTGATCATGTAATCTGTTAAAAAGTAACTATAATCTGATTGCAAGCATTTTAAAATGTAATATACTCTAATTACAAGTACAAAATTTTTGTAATCTGATTACGTAATCCAGATTTCATGTAATCAGGTGCTACTCAGCACTGCTTATAATTAACAACTAATAGACAAATATACAATAAACATATACACACATATAAAGGACGTACATGATCATAATTATACACTGATAATAAGAGTTCTTGAAAACCAAATCAGCATATTGATTTCAAAAATCAGCTTTTCCAGTACAGGAATATATTCAATTAGAAAAGAGCTGTAATACTATTTCACAATGTTACGTTTTCTTTTTTAAAAAAATCTCCAGTTTCATGTCAATTACACATTCTGTAAAGTTTGTCTAAATTAGCAATGTAACTAAGCGGGGCATAGCTTAGCAAAGGGTCAACTGCTATGTGGCTTGGAAACCATAAACAGCCTACAAGCTTAGTGCAGGAGTACATTATATACAGCAGCTGATATCTGCAGTGCTGACAGTAGTGCGTTTGCTCTCTCCTGAAGTGCTAACTTGCTCTTTGTTGGCAAAAGCCTCTCCAGACTCTCTGACTGACTGGGCAGCACAAATACCTAAGGACGTGTCAGAATGTGATGGTTGGAATGAATGTCCTGTGAAGCTGATGAGCTCTGATTGTATAGATATGTTTTGGGCTGGACAACACACACCCTGACACCATCTTGAGTCTGAATTTCGCATGGCGTGTGAAGGCATGTACACAGGTTAAGCTGTACCACACAATACATGCTAGGATGTAAATTGTTTGCATATACTGTATCTCACAAAAGTGAGTACACCCCTCACATTTCAGCAACTATTTTATTATAACTTCTCAAGGGACAATACTATAAAAATGAAACTTGGATTTATTTTAGATTAGTCAATGTGCAACATGTATAGCAGTGTAGATTTACTGTGCTCTGAAAATAACTCAACACACAGCCATTATTGTCAAAATAGCTGGCAACAAAAGTGAGTACACCCTAAGTGAACGTTTCAAAACTGTGTCAATATTTTGTGTGAGCACCACTGTTATCTAGCATTGCCTTAATCCTCCTGGGCTTGGAATTGATCAGAGCTGCACAGGTTGTTGCTGGGATCCTCTTCCACTCCATAATGACATCACGGAGCTGCTGGATGTTAGACACATGACGCTTCTCCACCTTCCACTTGAGGATGTCCCACATGTGGTTAATAGGCTTCAGGTCTGGAGACATACTTGGCCACTCCATCACCTTCAACTTCAGCTTCATCAGCAAGGCAGTTGTCATCTTGGCCGTGTGTTTAGGGTCATTATCATGTTGGAAAACCCAGTTTCTGAAGGGAGGGCATCATGTTCTGCTTCAGAATGTCACAGTACATGTTGGCATCCATGTTTCCCTCAATGAACCGCAGCTCCCCAGTACCAGCAGCACTCATGCAGCCCCAGACCATGATGCTACCACCACCGTGCTTGACTGTAGGCAAGACACAACTTTCTTGGTACTCCTCACAGGCCGTCACCACACATGCTGGACACCATCTGAGCCAAACAAGTTTATCTTAGTCTCATCAGACCACAGGACATGGTTTCAGTAATTCATGCTCTTGGACAGGTTGTCTTCAGCAAACTGTTTGCAGGCTTTCTTGTGAGCCAGCTTCAGAAGAGGCTTCCTTCAGGGACGACGGCCATGCAAACTGACTTGTTGCAGTGTGTGGCGTATGGTCTGAGCACTGACAAGCTGACCTTTCACTTCTGCAACCTCTAAACCAATGCTGGCAGCACTCATGCATATGTTTTTTGAAGACAGCTTCTGCACCTGACGCACACCACGAGGACTCAACTTCTTTGATCGACCCTTGCGAGGCCTGTTCCGAGTGGAACCCGTCTTGGAAAACCTCTGTGTGACACTGGCCACTGTACTGTAGCTCAGTTTCAGGGTGTTACTGATCTTCTTATAGCCTAGGCCATCTTTGTGGAGAGCAACAATTCTAATTCTCAAATCCTCAGAGTTCTTTGCCATGAGGTGCCATGTTGAACATCCAGTGGTCAGTATGAGAGAATTGTACTCAAAGCACCAAATTTTAACTGCTCTAATAAAAGATACACAAATATGTAAAGTCCTGTCAAGCAGACAAAAACATGAACATGATGAATAGGACATGTGGCTTTGCATGGTTAAACGACATATAGCTGTTATCACTTAGGGTGTACTCACTTTTGTTGCCCAGCTATTTTGACAATAATGGCTGTATGTTGAGTTATTTTCAGAGGACAGTAAATCTACACTGCTATACATGTTGCACATTGACTACTCTAAAATGTATCCAAGTTTCATTTTTATAGTATTGTCCCTTGAGAAGATATAATAAATAATAAATAATAGTTGCTGAAATGTGAGGGGTGTACTCACTTTTGTGAGATACTGTATGTGTTTTTCAATGCTGCATGTGCCGTTACTGGTGTGTGAGAGTGTTTGTGTGTGGTAAAGTGGGCAGAGGGTCCACATAACTTCACCAAATCAGGCCCAAGAGATTAACACCAGATTTATCACCCACTGAAACTAGAGTCGGAGAACTCTCTCTCACACTCTTCTAACTCTCTTATCATCTCTCTCTCTCTATCTGTTAGGAGCAGAAATAGGCCACAGCGTTTCAGAAAGAACAGAAAGCCTTCCATTTGGCCCTTTCATCACAGGAAGTGCTGGACTGCACACATTTATCTAGATGTTTACAGCATCAGGATGTGTTAACTGCCCCTTGGTGGCCCTTAGATGCATGTCTGAAATGAATCAAATCTAAAATATAATATACAAATAAAACATTTGCGTTGTGATTATTTCAACGCATAACAAAAACATGTAAATGTCCATTCTCACTATAGCACCACCTGTGTGGAACTTCTGGCAATATAAAGGTACACTAAATAATTTTGTTTTTGTCACTAAATTTTCCATAATTATTTAATCTAGACCCATTTTTCCACTGACAGATTTGAAAGCTGCAACATTTTGCAAGCAACAGTAAACTCTGATTTTTTTGGAGGACTTGGAGGAGCTTGAAATGTTATATTCTTTCTTGTCTGCTGCCTTTGATGTAAAATAAAACACAAAACAAAACAAACAAAATGAAAAAAATTAAAAGATAGCACAACAAAACGCAAAGCAAAGCAAAGCAAAGCAAAACAAAACAAAACAAAAAGCAAAACAAAAAAACAAAACAAAAAAACAAAAACAAAACTTAATGTGAAATGGAGCATAACGAGAACTGGCAAAAAAAAAAAAAAAAAAATAAAAATCCAGGGATCATTTGCCCACTGAGCAACTGCTGCTGAGATGAATTAAGCATTTCTTGGAAAAAAAAAATAATAATGATGCACCCTTTAAGGTAAAAATATCCCTCTTTTTACTGTCATCCTTCTCTCTACCACACCCTTACATTCTCCATAATACCAAAGCATATATGCGGATAACTATCTTACCTGCAGACCTGGAGAAAGACAAACAGGCAGAAAAAGGAAAGAGAGGGGAAAAACAACAAGAGACACTGGATAATACAGCTGGAATTATGATGGTGAGGACATGACAGGGGCGGCTTATCAGTCCACAGGATCATAGGGGTTCAGCTTCTAAGTGTTGAAATGTTGCCACACACAAGGAGATGGATGGAGGGAGAAAACACAGAGAGATGGAAAAGACTGCTGGGACACTAAAAAGTTAAAATTATGAATCGTCGCACGGCCTTTGACAGAATATCTGTCTCTCTACAATCACAACACAAACCCCAAATTACACAATCAACTGCCGTCCAACTGCGTTCTTGTTTACATCAACACATTTGTTGTGGCACACCAATGTGGTCGAGAAACAGAGACGTTTTCTTGCTCCACGTCTCTCTCTCTCTACATCGTTCGGGTTTGGCTGTGTCTCAAAGCCACCAGATTTGGCCAGGCTTCCATGGGTGGATTCTTAAGCACACACTCATCGTCACTACTCAGCAGTCTGATTCATTGAGAGGGGAGATGTCACCCCTGATCTTTATTTGTCTGGAACTAATCTAAGTCTCATTCTGTGGTCAGCGTGTTGCCAAAACTGTGTAGCGCTACTCCGGCGTGTTGCTTTAGTAACCACTTCAGTGAGCACGTCAACTGTCATGTGACCTTCTGAAGGGTTCAGCCAAGACAGAATTACCTATATAAAACAAATTACAAGTGAACTAATAAGGCAATGCAATGCATCCAATATGGCATTGTCAAATTTTCCTACTGTATTGTTTAGGACACATCCAGTGAGGCTGGATTCAGATTGGTCCAAGTGACGTCATTTGGAAACCACAGACTCTGAATGGAGGAATTTTTTCCCAGGTCAAGAGCTTTAATGGTGCACTTTTATATACGTTTAAAACATGTACTTTCAGTTCAGAACTACATTAATTAAAAAATAATTGCAGTCTTTCCAACTGTACTGTAGGCCACTGTAGAAATGCCTTACTGTATATATCATCATAAAGAAACTTCTTTAGGCCACTAGCATACATGTACTTATTTTTAAATAGATTACAAAAATGTTTTACACAAATTCATGAGAAAAACATAAGTGGAGCTTTAAAGGGATAGTTAACCCAAAAATTAAAATGCTATCATCATGTTCTCACCCTCAAGTTGTTCCAAACCTGTATGTTTTTCTTTCAGCTGTTGAACACAAAAGATGATATTCTGAAGAATGCTGGTCACAAAAAATACAATGGAGGTCTGTTTAGTTACATTCTTCAAAATATTTTTTTTTTGTGTTCAACAGAAGAAAGAAACTCATACAGGTTTGGAACAAGTGAAGGGTGAGTAAATAATGACAGAATGTTCATTTTTGCAAGAACTATTCCTTTAAATACAAGAAAATCAGACATCATACTCATACATACAATACTTATCAAGCTAGAGACACAAATCTAGAGAGGATTAATATTTGACAGCTCTGTATCTGTCACTGGGGGTGGATATGTTTGAAGAGAGAGGTGAGGGTGTGTGTATGTGTTTGTGTGAGGTTATGATAGAAGACTGCATGACTCTGAGGCAGAGAATGTTCCTCTTGGTTCTCCACTGTCCTGCCTAACAGCACACACACAGTAATACTGTAAATAGGTGTTCTTCTTATAGGGATCTTTTATGCCCTCACCTCTACACTTGAGAACTACTTCTGAAAGGCAATATCTGCCAGCTTATTTCTAGACACCCACACTTTTATACATAGCACTTTAAATGCCCCACATGAACTCCGACTCTGCAGTCCATCTCTTCATCTCTGAGTTTGTGTCGCTTTAACATGCATTTGGAAATGTAACATCTGCCAACATCTACCAATCTTCCTATACATGTAATGAAAGCACTTATTACAAAAGAGAAGCTTAAAGGGCTCCCTGTGATTTTTAAGTAAAAGTCTGATGGTTTAATATTTGAAAAAGAAATAAAATAAAAAATGTTATAGTTTTAATTTAAAATAATAATAATAATAATACTTTTTCTTAAATACTCTGTTTTGATCAATGTACAGTAAAATGTTATAATAGTAATATTTATTTTATTTAATAATTTTTATATTTTTATTTAGTAGTCATAATAGCAGTAGTAATTAGAATTAGAATTATTATTGTTGTTGTTGTTGTTATTAATATTATTAGGGATGCACCAAAATGAAAATTCTTGGCCGAAGCTGAAGCCGAACAAAATGAAACACTGGGCCGAATCTCGAACATGGCTTTCACGCATCTATTTTGCCAATATATTTCACCATTGCATAAATTAAATGTGCTTTTTACTGTTTTGTCTTGCTTTTCAAAGAAAATATCAGTTACAAAACAACGTTTTAAAAATATTAATTTAACGCTAAACATTTTTTAACATTCTAGCATACATTATACCAACAAAGCACAATTTAACTTAAAATTAATAAGTTAGTAAAATAATATTTTTGGCCATTTTGAGACCCCTTTCTTGAATCAGGCATGTATTTTTTACTGCACAAATAAATGCAGCCTTGCTGAGCAGAAGAGACTTCTTTTAAAACATTAGAAAATATTACAGATCCCAATTCGAACACTATGTGTGAATGTTATAATAAATGTATTAATAGAGCTGTTGTAATTATGATTAACATTATTATTGTCTTACTTTATTTTATTTTACAGAACAGCAAAATTACAATACTAACATTTATAAATGTTAGTGGAGTTCTTGCTTTTTCTCAGCTTTTATTTAATTTTATTTTGTTGACAACAGCAGATTTATAAAATGATTCTCATTACGAATTTGGGAAGATGTTTGTCGCACGTATCAAATGTGACTGAGCAACTGACAAGTAACACTGTTTCAGTGCAGATTTTCCTCCTTTGGACTTTGAACCCTGGCTAACAAGCAGATAGCACCGCGAACTCGTGCAGCAGTCAGAATACATGCAATTTGTGCGTGTATTAGAAAACGTAACATTCTGCAGTTTATTTACTAATTGTTTAAGGCCATTTTGCGATTTTAATCATCATACAGTAACCAGCAACACCCCTTCCTCTTTTCATCGAAGACATTCGATGCAGTACTCAACAGTCTCTCGCTGTCGGTGCTTGTAATGATTTTTGCGTCTTTCTCAGACAGTTTTAAATGCTTCCACACAGCCGACATGTTTGCTGCGTTATAAAGCGTGCGCACCTTTCACTGTACGCTCGTTGCTATTTGATCGCATCACGTCATTGTTCAGTACAATTTATTCGGTCTGTTTGCTTATTTGCCAAAAGAGCTTTTTTTTTTTTTTTTGCTATTTTCGGCCGAAAAATTTTGGTTGCCGAACATTCGGTGCATCCCTAATTATTATTAGGACTATATAGTGATATAAATAACAGAATTATAGCCAAATTGCAAAACAGGATGTTTTTAAATCACATTTATCAGAAAAAATGTACATACAATTTTCCTCCAAATTATGCACACACATTTTTTAATTAAAATTTAATTAAAACTTTCTTTACAAAAATATTAGGTTTTTAATTTTCATTTTATGAATGGATATAGCCTAGATGAAGATCTTGCAATGTAAATGTAGCTGCTGCTGAGTGGTAAAATAAATTTTAGCCCAGAATGTGAACTCCTGACCCTCGTGATTAACCACACCCATTGTGACCACTGAACCATGAGCAACCTGACAAAGAGCATCTGGCACAATACAGTGCCGCACAGGTCCCGGAGACCTCGCGCACCCCCCACCCCATTCCCAGATAGCACACGCTTCTGAAAACTCCAGTTGTCACGGAAACCATTGTTTTGCCCTCCTTCTTCCTGCCATGCATTCCTTCTCACAATGCGTTGAAAAGCAAATTGGCCTTTGACAAAGCACTGGAGGACTGTTTGGGAACGAGAGCTGAGGAGATTGGAGTGGATGAAAGACACACAAGGGTAAGAAAACACACTCCAATCAAACGAATAAAAAAAGGAAAAGAGAGGAAAAGAGCGAACAGCGAGGGGGAGCCGACTTTGGGAGTTGGTCATTTCAGCAGTCTGGAAGCGCAGGTACCTGATATCACTTAGACAGATGTTATCTGCCCTTCCAGCAGATGGGCAGACGCGGGATGAGCGAAAGAGTAAAGAAAAGACAGACACAAAGAAAAAGATCAGTCACACCCAATGAGAGTTTAGAACTTACTTCAGATACATCCACTGCAAAACGATCTAAAACAGCATGTGTCTGTTCTTTTAATGTCCCTAACACACTGTGAACAAGTTAGACGTAGCTTCAAAATCCATCTGACAGCCGTAACATCCTGAGATGCTCTGACTAACAGTACTTTGTAAGCTAAGAGACTGTTCCAGATGTGCTGCACCACACTGATGGTGCTGTGGCAGGGTTTCTGCAGGATTTTTAAGCTCAAATTTAAAACTTTTTAAGACCTTTTTTAAGACCTGCACAAATAAAATTAATACCACATGAGCGGGGTAGCGCAATGTCTATAGTACCATATTAAACTGTAAAATGACTGTAAAAAACATAATTTACAATTCAGATACAAGTTTTCACAAAAACAAAAAGTTTTGTAAAATGATAAACTTTACATTTCAGCCTTTACACCATTTTTAAGAAAATGGATAAGTCAAAAGTATTAATAATATTGATTTCAACAATTATTATCAATAAATTATTATGTAAATTAAATAACATGAATTAGGGGTGTGCGAAATTGGCAAAAAATTATATCTCTATATTTTCTGGGATTTTATCGATAACGATAATTAGACGATATTTTGCTGAGTGTGTTATTGTGCTGGTATCTTAAAGATTACCATGGACAGGGGACTCCTGAATTTTTTTGATATTCTTCATATTCTGTGTGGTCAGTTCACAGCAGTGATAGAAATGAGTCTTTTCCAACAAGTTTTATGGGCATTTTTACCTTTAAGCCATTTTTTTTCTAAAAGTGTGCATAATCTTTTAAGTCAAATTCTTGCATTTGGGCTGTTACCAAGCAAATGAAATCAGTATCAACAAAATTGATCTTTGCAATGCATCTGAAGTGGCATTTAGATGTATTTACACACTCTTTAATGCAGCTCAGAGGGACATAGAATGCTAACCTGCACAGTTACAAATGCATAAATGATGTTTTGATATTTGAAACATAAAACGTTGAAAACCGATGTTTGAAATTATTTTAAAAATATGAATATACTTTAAATGTGAAATTAAAACGGCCAATAGGTGGCAGTAAGTCAGTATTAATAAGTGAGTCATTGCGACTGAACCGAATCATTTAAACGGTTGATTCATTCAGGACCGAAACACTGTCATGTTGATCAGTGACCCAAAACAGTGCTGTGGCTGTGTTTGGAATTATTTTTGTTGTAGAAATAGAGCAAAAACAGCCAATATGGTGTCTAAAATGCAAGTCTCTTAAAATTAACTTCTTGTTTATTGACCTGTTGCATAAAATCAATATCACATTTGTAATCAGGCTGATTTTTGTAGAAAAAAAAAATGGCACTCTTCGTATGATATTAACTATATGAAATGATATAAATATAGGCTATACATTTTCTGCCCCCATATCTTAAATTATGTGATCAGTCTAAATGTATTTTAATAGACTGAATCGCACACACTCTAGTTTAAGCTATGTTAACTGATTGATTCTCTGTCAGCAGGTGTCGCGTTTGGCTGAAATATAAGAGTTTTCCCGGTAAAGACTGAACACAAAGCAGCGCAGCGCCGGACTTTGAACTTGCAGCGCTCATGTTTATTTAATCAAATCATAGCCTTTTGAAGTTTAATCCTCACATTCAGCCATATCGCAATTATTGTCTTCCCAAATTAAAGACCTCTTGAAATCATAATTAAGACTTTCTTGTACAATTTAAGACTTTTTAAGGCCTTAAATTTGATACAACTAAATTTAAGACTTTTTAAGACACCGCGGAAACCCTGTGTGGGTGGCCAAATATGTTCCCCATTCATTGTATACAGTAGGTCTATGCAAAGTTAAAATAGGCATTCTATCTTCATTTTAATTTTATCTTTTATTTTAATGTTGATTTATTTTAAATAATCAACATTATTTTTGCCAGTGATGTATATGGCTTAATTGATACAGAAAAGAAAGTCATGTTATACTTGCAATAGCGCTGTACTGAATATTCACCTGAGTGGATTTTCTGTGGCAATGAGCTCTGTTTTAATAGTTAAATTACATTTTATTCATCAAAACGCATGTCTAATAAATTTAAATCATGAACTTACAATATTAAACACCAGTTTATTAAAAGTTTAACAAAAATTAAATTAAAGCCCTATAAAATAATTTTTTCCCTCAAATTATTATTATTTTTTCCCCCAAATTCTGTTTTCCATTAATATTCTGGATTCTATTTTAATGGTTTCCATCAAATATTAATAATCAAAAGCATGTCTAATGAATTTATTTAAAAAATTATTTATTATTATTTAATTTCTTTTTCTTTCTTTTGTTGTGTAAATAATTTTTCTGGTAAATATTCCTTTAAAAATAATGGTTTAGTAATAATTGTGTTATTAGTAGTAGTATCATTACATTAAGTAATCTTTCTGTCACGGATTCTTCGATTTAAACCGAACTTTTATTTAGACAGGTTGCTGTGAAGACCTTTACATTTCTGTTTGATGATAGTTTTTCTCAAAATAAATGGTAAAATGCTCATGAAGTGACTTTCAGAGCAGTTCAAGAGATTATGTTTATGTGTTCATGTACTCCTAAAATGAGGCAGCAGAGGCTGAAAACACAGCGGGTGTCACGCGCACTTCAGTATTTATGTAGTAAAGGAAACTGCGCATCTGCACCATTCATTCACACACAGACACGCAGAACATGCAGGATTCATACTTAAATGGTATTTTTTTTTGTGGCTATATTAACAGACACTAGTCCATGTTGCATTTTGATTTAAGTCTACTGACCTACTTTTGATGTATCCATCCAAAACTTGGCAAATTCCATGACATTCTGTGTTATACAGTAAATTCCATTTTTATGACTGGATTCTGTGATTCCATCCGTGTTTTCCACATCGCAAAAATCATAGGGCCGTACATGAGCAACACTGTTTAGCAGACTTTAATTTATGAAAATGGACAGTGACACAATGTGGCGACTATCAAAAGAAATGAAAACAATGGAGCTCACGTAATCCAACAAGCTGACACTGAGACCAGCAGTGATTTAATGGATGCCATGTGGATTTAGCTGTAAAGTTGTTTCTGCAGTTCTATAAACATTTCAAAATCTCAAAATAGACAAGAATATTCAAGAATAATGACCATAAGATAATCTCAAATCATCATGGAGGTGTTCCATACATCATCTTTCCATGCCGGTGTTTGAAAAAAGTGTCAAGCATATATAAGAAAAAGAAAACAGAGCATGAGGGGAAATAGTGAAAGAGAGAGAAAACAGAAATCATCCTCACAGTTCTTCCAGATAGGGCAGGTTTCTGAAGACATTAGCAGGCAGCTCAGTGATGTTGTTCATGCTGATGTCCCTATGGAAACAGAAGAACACATGCTCATAGTCAGTGGTTGAGCGGCCCCATTTCTATAGGTTAACACAATATAAACAATTTACATTTGCTGTTTGGATGCATTTCTGGATGCATTTGGATTTACATTTTCTGGTTCACATTGTTTACATTGACTGCGTCACCATTTTGCATGGAAGAGAAGAGATCATGGATGATTTCGTACTGTGCTGACTTACCAACATAACTAAAACTGGCCATGTGCAGACACTCATTTCAACCAGAGCTTACTATTTTCTAGATTTCATGCTCATATCATGATTTATTCAAAGGTACTCCCTCACCAATCCAAAAAGACAATTTTTAAAAAATAAACCAAAAAAAAAAAAAAAAAAGGCATGTGAAACTGTAGAAAACCGACTTGTAGTATCTGAAACCTTGACAAAAAATTATAGCACTGTAAATGTATTTTAAATATTAAATCTAGTTGGCAACAAATGGAAAAGAAAGAGTAAAATGACCCCTTTAACACAACTCAAAATAGAACTACTCAAAATCCTGTCATGAGGCAACATACAGTATTTCAATTTGACAAATTTCTTTGAGTGGTCCCTCCCACAGCTGATGTTCATGCTTTACAAGTTCAAACAGAGATCTGTATGTCTGTGACGACTGATAAGAGCTGAATCCAGATCAGACAGTGAGATCAAGCATCACGCAACAGTAATAGAAGAAAGCAAAGTGTATTTGATGTCATCAGCACTGCACTATGGTGATTTACCTCTCATCGTGCAAGTATGACATCAGAGGCTTACAAGTGTTTGGCTGGGAGATGATGGTTTGAAAAGCAGTAAATGTATGAATTTCCACCTAAAAATCAATTTTCAATTTTCCCATCATCCCCTGTAATTTGTCCCACTCTGCCTCTTGGCACAAATCTCACTACATTGTGCAAAAACTACACAGACCCCATTTGTTTGACCACCAGTGATTTCTTTAGAATTGATGGTTATTAGAAAAGGGTTACTGAAAATTTGTACAAACTTGATCATCATGAAATCTAATTTACATCAAATTCACATTGACATTTATTTACACAGAAACTCCAAAGTGTGCACTATGAACAGCCAAATAATCTGTATTCTGAACAAAATGTGCCATTTTTATGTCTGTCACTGTGTGTTCATCAAGCCTGACAGATGTCTTTTACGCTCAGTTATCATATTGCGTCTGTGTATAGCAAAGATGGGTTGACAAATAGGTTCATAGAGCTTTTTCAAAAGGAGATGTTAGGCAAATTGTTAAAGATGACCAGGGGCTACTTTTAGTGTGCTTTTCGTCATCTTGTTTAATAGCCTCTAATCATCATTCCTTTACACTGAATGGAAAAGAGTAACATCAAACTGCTGCAGAAAAAAAATAAATATTCAGTGAGTGAGTAAAGAATGGTAAACTATTTCTTTAATGAAGTGAAATTATCTAGGTTTTCCCTCATTCTCTTTTTTCTTCTCTTATTTCTATAAAACTATCTATGTCCCTCCTTTTCTCCCTAAGGCTCCGAAGCTCTGAGCATAGAGAGACAGAGAGAGAGAGAGAGAGCGGAGGCTGTCAAGGAGACGGAGAGATAGCATGTAGCAGCATGACAAAAATGCAGGCAGTACACAAAGTGTTTTCCTCTCTCTTTCTCTTTTCTATTTGGGCTGAAAGGTGAAGTGTGTGGGCAGCTAGAAAAGCAAATGGTAGATCCGCAGCGAGAGAGGTCAGAACACTGACCTTAAAACACCCGCCGTTAGAGACGCCACAACACAAACTCACAGAGAGGAAATGAGAACCAGTGCATGTAAATCATAAGAAGTGTGTTTTTATGTGGCATTCTACTTGTTATACATCTCAGTCCTTTTGTTTATTTATTCTACTGTATTCCAGCCAGAATTGTGTGTGCGTGTTTCTGTCTTTGTTCTGGAGGAGATGCACTGAAGCCCGGGCAGGTTTTTTCTCCAGCTCAGGCTGAGATCTTGATTAGGAATCCATTATATGCAGCTTCAAAAGCCGGGCCGCAAACAGTAGACATGGAGACTGGGTCCGATAGGAGCCCAACAAACATGCTACAATAGCTAATGAGGCACATCCCAACCCCTGAAGGAAGAGAAAAATAAGGGGAAGATATCATCCGCCATCTTGGATTTCAATGCAAGGGCTGTCTTGAGTCTTGAAAGCGTATATATGAGCACGAGGGCCTTTGGCCACACTGTGTATCAGATTACTACCCCCCCCCAATTACACGCACCGAAAGGGGCCTCCCTATCCCCCCTGCAGCTATGACCTTCCATCGCTCCGCTATCTTTTTTTTTTTTTTGGATCTCCAGGTTACCTGCCCTATCCAATTACCCTTCAGGCTGCTTTCAATGGACCATGTACCACCAGAGCACTCCCCTTTCTCCTCTCATTCCTTATCACTCACTCTTTCTCTCTCTCTCTTTCCCTCCTGGTGGTGTCCCTGGGCCCCTATTTGTGCAGCGGTCCCGGTGGTCCTCTGGATACATTATGTATTACTGACAGTCCTGTTCCTCCTGTACTCACACACACACGCACACACACACACACACACACACACACACACACACACACACACTCCTCTATGCGCGCAGCCTTTCGCCCTGCTGCAAACTCTCTCAGTCTTTTGGCCGAGGTGCCTGGGAGCAGGATGAGAGAGAGAGAAAGAAGACTATGTGTATGTGTGTTGGGGTCTGTGAATGTGATCTCTATCCCTGAGTAGCAGGTTTCCTCATTAGGGGCCAGGGGCCGCAGTGCAGTGACAAAGACAGGGACGGAGACAGAGGCCTACTGGAGCCGTTACCAGAGGAAACTCTATCCTATGAGACTGATAACGTGTGCTCTTAAAGAGTGTGTGCGTTTGTGACCGTGTGAGACCAGTTCTACTGCATTTGTTATGTTTAAATAAAGCATAATTATTAACCTTAAAAGAATCTAAAAAGTGATGTGTCTAATTATATGGTACCAAACTGAATTGCAAAAATATTGACAAGTCTCAAACTTCTATTTTCTAATACAAATCACAACCTCAAATTTAAAACTTGTCCAGTTATTAACTTAAAGGGATAGTTTACCTTAAAAAAATGACAATTCAGTCTTTATTTACTCACCCTCATGTTTTTCATCTGTGGAACACAAAATAAGAAGTTTTGAAAACTTGGTGGTAGTCAATGGAGTCCAATGTTGTTTGGACTCCAGCATTGTCCAAAATATCTTAATTTGTTTTTTTGCAAAAGAAAGTCATATAAAGTTGGAACGACATGACAGAATTTTCATTTTTAGGGTAACTCTTCTTTTAAGGATCTATTTCTAAATAATATTCTTCTCAGAGTAATGTAGTTCATATTAGCAAAGATTACAGCCAAAACTTATTTTAGCTGGTTGAAAAAGATAAAAATCTTGTTTTAAAAACGAATGACAGAAATACAATGTAGTACCTGTTGGGTATTGTGAAGGTGAAATTCTGCAACATGCTCAAACAGTTGATGATTTCAGCTTGCAAAGGCAGATACAATTTGGCATTGTCATTAAAATACTAACTCGAGGACTACAAATAAGGACCACCCTAAGCGCTACAGATGGAGCGTGACTGAATGGAAAATGCATACTACAAACATGGAAGGAAGAAGAAAAGCCTTGTTTTAGGAGAGCTCAGGAACATGTCAAGTCTCAACAGAGCACTGTAGATTTTTCTGCCTGTCAGTAAGAGTAACAGAAATAGAGCAGGAAAGAGACAGAAGCCTAGTTAAACTCATGCTATGGGACAGAGAACATTGATTTATGAATGACTTTTTTTTCTATGAGGACAGAGTCATTCCCTTTTTCTAATACAACATTTATTCTTTCAGAGCTTAACGTAGGACGCTCTCTCTTAATCACTCTGAAAGAAGCACAACAAGCCTGTTTGTCTTTGGCCGAACACACTCAGGAGCAAATTCACTAAACTTTTACAATTTTGCATGTGATATCCTAGCACAGAAACCTGTTAATATTCACTAACTTATGTGCAATCCAGTTTAACAAAGTTTTCAAAAAATTATGGAGAATAGTGTTATAGCCGAACATGCATCCAGACTGTAGACTTGCATGCTTTCTTGTGATGCTGTACACAACATTGTGTCTATGACAACCTAGAACACAGGAATTCAAATCACTTTATGATTTTTTTTGCAATGATTATGTTTAAGTGTCTGATCACCAACATGGGTAACGATATTTAACAACATTCTCTTTTGCACAATTTTAACTAACCGTTAGAGTATAACAATAGAATTATACAAGTATTTTTGTTATTTTATATTAGGGATGTGCGGGTCTAGTCGACTAAACGGTACAGCTCCTACTAGTCCACACTGAAAACAATAGTCGATTACACGAGCGAAAAAAAAAAACATTCTATCATTCAAATTACCATCATTTTAACGTTACATTTTAAAACATTTTAAATAACAAATTAAAATAATACGTTTGACAAAGAATGCATATGAAATTATTTAAATATATAAATATTTTTAAAAGTGTATCTGGGCGGAAACTACATTTTTACCTCAGACCTCGCATGCGTTTTCTTCATGTCAGTTGCGGCGAGCTCAAAATGACCACGCGAAGAACCAGCAAGGTGTGGGATTATTTTGAATGAGATGGAAAAACTTGTGCAAACTGTGTAATGTCAAACTGGCTTACGATAACTCTACTGGAATGATGCGTATATATTCAATACAGGCATGTAGCGTTAGCTTAGAGGCTAGCCAAGGCCAGCAAATGTCAATCATGTCATGTACACTACAACCCGCCGCCGCTGCGGTCCGCGATCCCATCCGCGCGTCTATTCCTCTAAACGAAGACCCTCTTCGGTGGTGGTGCGGGATTTCCAGGCTCTTTTCGAAACTGTCTGTTTGCTTGTAGTTATCTCTCTGCGTGCCTGTGACTTCAGTTCCTGCCGAGCGCACTTTTTCAAGTACAGAATCGCCTCTAGTCCCGTCTTTCGCCAGACCATGTTAACATGTTAAATTCACTGAACAAATGCGCATGGTCTGAGTAAGTAAAACGAGCATTGTTTTGTTTTTAGACGATATAGCCTACATGAAGTACATTTTTAAAAGCCGTTTTAATGCTATTCCTTGATAAACTTTCCTATTGTTTTTGACTTGTGTTTTAATATGTTGGCTAACGTTATATGAAGAATTCTGTCAGTCTATTGATTGATTTTCCATTTCTGCATTGCTCCAGCCGATCTGAATAAATAAGCTATACTCTGGTTTATGTTGAGTGTATGCTCTTCTCTTTTTTGTTTTTCTTCATTTTAACGACCGCCTAAAATTAAATTAAGATAATGCGAGGTAAGCATACGGCATAATCGTGACCTATTTTTAGCAGAATTCATTGAGGGATCTGACAGTGTGATTCAAAGAGTATTTCAAGTGTGGGCTGTTATATAGACACACGCAGGTTTTTTTTTTTTTTTTGCCATTTTTGGGGGGTTTCAAGCTTTTAGACTAGTCGACTAGTTGGATACAAAACTTCCGTTTAAACGACAGTCAAATTAGTCGTAGCGCACATCCCTATTTTATAGGGATAAATATATATATATATATATTAGGGGTGCGATTAATCAAAAAAATTTAACGCGTTAATATTTTTTAACGCAAATTAATCATGTGATAAGATTTGACCCCAACTTCTTCCCGTCATCGCAGCGCAGATGTTATGCAGGTTATCTATCATTGTGATGATGAGGGTGCAGTGAACCAGTGTTGCCAGGGTAACGGCACAAGTGGGCTATTTTGAAAATACAGTCGCGGGAAAAATTACAGAGCCGCGGGTTGCGGTTTTTTGGGCTATTTTTATAATGTACCACGGCCGCCCAAAGTGTATCTAGACAAATAAAAATGAAAACAGATCCTTTTACTAATGTGTATTATAGTTGGAATGTATCCCTGGCAACTTAAGAACGGAGAGGCGGTTGTAAACATCACAAACAACGTGAGTTTCAGCAGAGCATATATGTTAAGGCTTTTACACAGCAGAAATAAACATGACAACCGCCACTATAGATTATATAAGATAATAAACACACGATTACGATAGGACATGGTTTGTATGTGATTTTCTTGAGATGAATGTGAACATCTGAAATGCTAATTTGTGCAGCGATATAAAAGGCTATAAATAACATATTTTAACAACAATAAACGACCAAATTCCACATGTGATCGTAAAAGGAAGTTATCACAAACACTCGATGGTGGTTTGAAGTGAGTTCTGAGTAAAAGTGTACTATTAATCTCATAAAATGTCTTATGTAGCATGATGCTAATATTAGCTCTAATACACCTGCAGAACAGGTCCAATTCTTCTGTATAATGCATTTTGTCATAATACTTCATGTAAGGTCGCAAGAAAATGTTGTTGTAGTATTTATTTAGAAATACTTTTGATAATAGTTGGGTAAATGTAAACTGGGATTGAAGCGATGTGGCTTGGTAAACATTTTATTGCCAGTTTAAAGGCGGATAATGGCTGAATAAAAACAAAAGAATAATGATAAAAGAATAATAAGGATTATGTCTCATACCTGGCGGAGTTATGAAAGGTTCTGTTTCCTTAAACTAGTTTGTCATGCATTTCATTTCAACACATTTACAGGTAAATCCTAGTATTTCAAATTTGCGATTAATCATGATTAATCACAGTCCAGGACTGTGATTAACGCGATTAAATTTTTTAATCGATTGACAGCACTAATATATATATATATATATATATATATATATATATATATATATATATATATATATATATACATACACACACACACACACACACACACACACACACACATACCCAGTTTAAATTTTCGAATAATTAAGTTTTTTATTCTTATACCAAGGCTGAATTTATTTGACCAAAACTACAGTAAAGATACATTTGAGCAAAAGTGACAAGATATTTATACAAAAAGTGTCCATTTCAAATAACTGTTGTTTGTCAATAAATTAAAATATATTAAACAATTTTTAAATAGAAAACTTTTATTTCACAATATTACAGTTTTGCTGTATTTTTGATCAAATAAATGCAGCCTTGCTGAGCATGAGGGGTTTCTTTAAAAAAAAGTCTTAAAAATCGCACACATATATATGTAAAAATATAAATTATTTATCTAATACTCTTTAGTTAATCAATGTAACAATTAATAATACAACAATTAATCTACACACATAGGTATATGTATAAATATTTATTCTCAGTTAATTTATATTACAAAATGCAATACTATTTTGGTGTTTATTCTTATATAATATGAATATATAATATTTATTTGAAAATGACAAGTGAATATATAATATTTATTTGAAAATGATAAGTGATTATGTAAAAAATGTAAATATCAGACAAAAAAAGAATTATTGGTCAGTCTCTACTTAGTAACAACCTACAAGATCAGTAATTATGCTGGGAAAATTGCATTTAGCACAGATTTTGTATGCACGTTCGCATTGTTATTTGAGATGTATAATTATTTTAGTGAATTAAACGGTCAAACAATGCAGAAAGCCTGTTTCTGAGCGTTTGCAGGAATGTAATCAATAGCAGCTGCTCTCTGTGGGCTCCTAAACTCCTCTGCTGAGATTCTGAGGGTTAACTTTTACATTTCCACTGCATCAGTGAAACATGGGAGCATCCGCGTGTCGGCAAACCACACCAGCACCGCAGCAGGCCTTTCGGTGGCCACAGCTGCCCACAGAGCCCCACATCACAGCTGGGCCAGTCCGCTCACAGCCCAGCCACAGCCTGCCCCATGATAAGGCCTGCAGATGTGGTGTGTGTGCGTGTGTTGGGGCATGGGTGGGTCTCATTCACCGGTTGGGTTTTAGGCCAAGAAGAAGGCGTTTCTGTGACAACTTCATTTTGATTGACAGGCCTACAAATGATGTCTTTTAAGGATCAAGCCTAAAAAGGGTGTGCTCCTTAAAAACTGACTTGAAATAAGGCCACTTTTTGTCCTACTTTATCTAAATGTTTGAATAGAAGCACACATCTAATTTTATTCCAAAAACTCATATGATCCTTTCTATTTAGTCACTTGTACATCATGTAATAGAAATGTAATATAATACAAATAAAACAGATTATTTTGAGTGATTATTTGCTTACATTCTGAATGCGCAGCTTGTGGGATTGATTAAAATTGTGTGCAATACCTACAATCCCGCACAGAGTTTCAAGGCCTGAGTTGGGCTGGGGGTTTGTTGTTTCAAGCAGGACCTCCACCCTGAATATGAAGCACATTAGTCTCTTCTCACAAGCCTGTGATTTGTTTTTCCTTCAGTGTTACATACAGTAGAGAGCGAACACTAAACACTAGAAGCCTATCAGTGGGTTGGATGATGTCATGCCTGACAAATTCCTCTCCTTCTCTACACAAGAGAAAAGTTTGAGTCATATTAGAGCTCCAGCAAACTGTCTGCCATTCAAGTAGACAATTATTTGGCTTGAATCATGAAATTATTTAAAAAACAAAAAGTCTAAGGCACCTTTTCTTTAAGAAAGACAGGCCTGATGGCCTCAACGATGGGATATAAGCTATGTATACGACTTCAAACACCGTATTCAGATCTTTAAATGTTTGGGAAGACAGCACTTAAATGTTTTTCTTAAAATGTTTGGGAAAAGAGGGCCGTCTGACGCAGAACATGGGATTTAAACTGTGAGTAATGGGTTCCAGTAAACCCTCTTTGAACTAAACTACCTGAGATCCTTAAAAAAAAAAAAAAAAAAAAAAAAAATCTACAGGCTTGCCCTATACTAAACGAAGAGAATATGACCACACACAGGCACGCAGAACTTTATACTCTAAAAAAATACATACATATATATAAAACATAAAATATATTCACCAAGTCACACCAACACACAGGGATCTCTATGCCCAGTCAAAGAAAGGCTACAGTCTGGAGTCACAGAGCAAGAAGCCAATTCCCTCACGTGAGCTCTAACACAAACACTCAGCCTTGAGAGCAAACATGTCAACCCACAAAAAAAAAATTCTGAGTCTGAGAGAAAGCAAAGGATTTACAGAAAGAGAAAGAGAGCAGGAATGCGAGAAAGGAAGTATATTAAGCCGCTAATTCCACATGAACACCATGGCTGTAAGCAGACAGTGTGTTGGGGCTGTGCTGATAGCCTATCTGTAATGAGATATGGACAAGGCTGAACACACCACCGATCTACACAAACAACATCCACTGGAGTCAGACTGCAAAGTTTGCCAAGAGCAAACCATTCAAATGTAGACTCTCTTCACCTCCCGTTATTTACTTAAATGCAAACTTTAATATAGAAAATATCATGAAAAATGTTCTACATTTACATACAACACTTACAATTTTCCAAACAGAATTAACAAAACAGACTTAACAGGATAATTCAAAGTCTGTCACAATTACTCACCCTCACATCAATCCAAACCCGTCTGATTTTCTTTATTGTGAGGAACACAATTGCAGAATATCCAGGCTGTTTTTTTTTTTTTACATTCAATGAAATGGCTTATGAATGCCTCAGAAATGTCCTCTGAAGTTATACAGCAGAACAGTTATTCTCTGTAGCTATAAAATAGTAATTCTATAGTGCTCAAATCTCAATCATGTTTTCATATAATCAGTGTTACTGAATTTAAATATCAATAGATCAGTTATAACCTCATCAATTAATGCTAATTAAAGGAATAGTTAACCAAAAAAATGAAAATAACCAAACAGTTGTTGGTCCCCATTGACTTCCATAGTAGGGAAAGAAATACTATGGAATTCAATGGGGACCATCAACTGTTTGATTTCCAGTATTCTTCAAATTATCTTCTTTTATGTTCAACATACGAAAAAAATTCATACAGGTTTGGAACGACATGAGGGTGAGTAAATGATGACAAAATTTTCTTTAACAATAAATCCGTGATAATAAACATGAACATGTTTAAAGAGATTAATACTTTTATTTAGCAAGGATCTTGAACCTGAAAAATCCTGTTTTCACAAGCAGCATAAACTTTTGTAACAATGATAATAATTAGAAATGTTAATTGAGCACCAAATCAGCAGTGATAATAAATATCTATTTTTTTACGCCAATCTGCTACAAAATTTCTTCATTTAAAATGGCATTAAATAAAAATTTAAAAAAACCCTGGTGAGAAGGAAACATTCTTCCACTAAAGAAGGATAAGCTATCAGGATATTAGCCGATATCTGACATTAATCAGCTGATATCTCAACAGCTTAAAATAACAGTTGTTTTAATACAACATCAGCAAGGTCAAAATTGCACATGCTTGCTAATGTTTGGCAGTGAGTGCTGTCCAGATGTCTTTGATAGCATCACCTAAATGTAAGTTGCCTCCCATAAGGGTTCGATACTGACAGCATTCAGAAAAACACACATCCCATGGCCAGCAAGTTCTTTTCCACAGTCCTCCAACTCAAATTGGTCCATGCGTTCCCTCTCTTTCTCTCTGGAGAGGTGAGCTGAGCTGGACGGAAGCTTGATGGGAACGAAAAAAGCCATTTCACATTCCAGTGAGACCAGAGAGGCTTCCCACCTTCCAGTAAGAGTGTGTGTACAGACCTGTCTGTGGCTGCACCTATTTGCGTGTCTGTGTGTGCTGTGACACTAAGAGGCAGAATGTGTGTGTGTGACTCAGTGCTTTCCCAGCTCATCTCACTCAGTATACCCCTCTGTTTATCATTCGTCCCATCTCTCTCCCTCTGTTTCTCTCTCCATCCTTCCCCTTCATTCCTTTCCACTGATCTCAGATCCTCATCCTGTCATTTGTCTGGTGTCCATTAGAAAAAGAAGATGTGATGGGAGACAGGCGTTTCTAACGCAGCAGATGGCCTTCTTCAAGGCTCCATCAGGAAGCTCACATTAAACAAACCCATTAACTGCCAAGGCAACCTGTCCGCATACCAACAACACTATTGACCATGAACGATCTCTAAATAATCACATGGCCATCTCTGTGAGCGTCCACAACCTTTCGTTTCTGGAGGACGGAGATGCACTCGAGCGTGTGAATGGAGTGAGTTGAAGGGAGTGTCCGGCTGTCCTTTCAACTCTCTCAGCTGGTTTAGACCAAACACTGTGAATCAGACTGGCTTTGACTAGAATTCAGCACTTCAATAAATTACTGAGGGGCCTCCTCACTACCTTACCACCCCGCACTCTGTCCTGCCTTCTCTACACATACTCTCTCTTATAACTCTAAACCCATTAAAGAGTGTGTGTGTGTTTGCAAGTGAAAATTACAAAGTAACATAATAAATATTCACGAGCCATGCTTTCACCACAGGTCATTAGTTAATATACAGTACAATCAAATTTTGAATGCCTTGAAAATCTGACTAATGTATTTGAATTTTTATAAACTGCTGATGTTAAGCAGTACAAATGTTAAAGACTAATAAATGTTTCATAAAGTCTATCCAATATACACTACCCTTTGAAAATGTTTTTAAAAAGGAATTAATGCTTTCATTCAGCAAGGATGCATTAACTTGATCAAGTGACAGTAAAGTTATTTATACAGATTTTTTTATTTCAAATAATTTATGTTTTTTAAAGCAGAAGAATCCTTAAAATGTATTAAGGCTTCTGTAAAAATATTAAGCAGCAGAACAGTTTTCGAAATGATAATTATAGATACCACTTGAGCATTTTAGAATGATTTCTGAAAGATCATGTGACACTGAAGACTGGAGAATGGCTGCTCAAATTTGAGCTTTACCATCACAGTAATAAATTACATTTTAAAATATATTATCAAATATAAAATATATTAAAATATATATCAAATAAATGTTACAAACTGTACTGACTCTTTTTCATTTTTATTTTTCTCAGATACTCATAATGTAATTAGTACTGGGAGCAACTGACTGGGCATGGTGAACTGAAAAAAAAAAAAAAAGAAAAAAAAAGTGAAATATCAACTGTGCCACCAGTTTTCCAGTTCAATGCAGCCCGATTAACCCTAGCCTTTGTGTGAAGAGAGACCTTTTCTGTGTGCAGTTTATATATATATATATATATATATATATATATATAAACTGCACACAGAAAAGTTGAGATTTGAGTTGTCACCTCAAATCTCATACAAAATAATGTTTGTCACTGCATACTGTTGTCAATGTGAATGTACCTTAATGGTTTTAAACTCATTTTAAACTCAAAAAAAAAAACAAGAAAAAATGTCCCTTACAGTTTTAAAGTCCTGACATTACTCGCTCTCTCTCTCACACACACACACAAAATATTGCAAACTCTTAAAAATAGCAACGCAAAATGAAGCATGACTGGCTTAAATATGACATGCCACACAGACAAGGAGACAGCAGAGGTTTTCGAAATGAGGAAGAAAATGATGAACTGGGAATAACTGTTTATTTTACTGCCCTCTAGACATAATGTATCATCAGCTCAGTTTAAATAAATTCAACACGTTCTGCTTTTCTGTCTCTCTCACACTCATAAACACACACAAATTGTTGGCAGGAGGCAGCGCGTGGACAGATGCAGGGGACCCGAGGGGGTCATCTCCAGGTCAGGAAGTGTGTGGATGTGGAGCGATGATGGACCCTGCGACTCGAGGTCGCTGGGGGTCGTGCATGCGGGCAGAGAGGAAATGCCAGCCAAGTGGCACCACGCAGGACCACACACGTTCAAACCTTCGGTGAGGAGGAGAGGTGCCATGTTAAACACTCCTTACTGGAAGAGCTGGACAGAGAAGACATCCGCACTTCTTCAGCTGCTAGACACTTCTCAAGGAGTCTAACCACCAGAGAACACAACACACGCAAACCTTGGTTTAGAACTCATCTCCGGTCCGACTCCTACTGAGGACTACTTGTCAGTCCACTAATCCAGTCCTCATAGTTCCCCACACCAGAACGTACATTTGGTGGATGTTTTCTCCACATGGGATGAAATCCACGGAACAAGGGCATGGCCAATAAGGCTTGATTTGAGGTCTGAGTGCTGCATGTGTAAACACTCGCAATACTTTAAGAAACTCTGGCAGCCTAACAGTCTCTCTCATTGTCCCACACCCACCATTTCTGAGTTAGAGAAAAGCCCTTACGTGTCTCTCTAATTATCATGAGCCATCGTTCATGCTCATCAAAAATAGAGGGAAGAGAAAGAAAACCAAAGGCACCAAAAAGGGAAAGATACAGAGTGACAGACAAATGTTATTAGGTATGGGAATCAAAAAGAATTTGACCATTTCAGTTTCAACTCCACTTAACATGAATTAACATGAAGACTAAATATTTAGTTGGAAAAAAGGGATCCCATTGCCAAATTATGAGATGATTCTATAATAAAATCGCTAATAAACAATATTTTACTAAATTAAAACAACAGGTAAAGCTTAGGAAACACATTCACTATAAACATCTTCCCTCAGTAAACCCCTAATATGCTGCTTATTGATAAGTAAGGTAGTTGTTCGTAATAGTTATGTTCAGGTATGTGGCTGGGTTAAGGGATCTAGAATATGGTGACGCAGAATAAGGCATTAATAAGTGCTTTGTAGATATTAATAAGCAGCCAAAATGACATGCATGCTAATAAGCAAATAGTTAATAGCGAATAAGTGTTCCCTAATCTAAAGTGTTACCAAACAATTCTTGTAAAGGGTGTGTTTAACATCTTTTTACAGGCAGATTTAATTCAATCCAATATTTGACCTTAACTATTAAACAGCAATACCAAACAAAACAAAAATGCAGTTATATTTCATTCATTGATATTTATAAAATTCTACTGACAAACTGCATAATGAGCGTCTTTTATCTACACAATTTCACATGAACAACCAGTCAGTAATTAAAATGTTTTAGGTTTCATGGTAAGTTGTATGTGTTTGATTCACAAAAAAAAATAAATAAATAAAAAGTAAAAAAAAGTTCAGAAATCAGACTACATGGTTGTAATGTATGTTTTTGATTCACTGGAGAGAACTGGCTGATAAGAGTAATTTATTCTATTAATTTTATCATAATTTTTCTATATAATTTATAGGGCTGGACCAGAATATTCGATTATTCGAATATTCGTTCTGTGGGTTGGCATTCGATTTTCAATTTTGAGATTCGAATATCCCTTCTTCTTTTTCTCTCTCTCTCCAACAACTGGCATCCCCCGCGAAACGGTTCTCAACTTGTCCGCCTGGCTGAACATCTGCGCAACAGACCGTTCGCCAGTGACAGACATTCGTGCTGACCTATAGCATGCATATATTTCATGGAAAAACTTCTATTATGAGCGCGCTTGCCGCACATTTACATTTGAAATAAACTTAAGCGCGCAAAAGACGCGACATGTGAATGGACCCTCTCCTATCACAAGACCGAATGCGATGCATGCTTTTCTTTCTGTCAACTGTCCCGAGATGCGAGCGAAAGTCTTGGATCAGCGTGCAGTAGCTCTTGTAGTGCAGACGAGATGCGCCGATGTGAATTGAGAGAGTGAAAGAGAGAAGACGCGGTACAGCTGAATCACTCAGGCTGTTTTCAAATGACTGATTTAATCTGATATTTTGTGTGGATTTATTTACTCATCTAACCTACATGCTATATTCAATAAATGTTTGCAGGAATTTCCCTCATTATAAACTTGAAAGCTATACACACAAATTCAGGACCTGATTAAATATAACTCTATTATACAGAGATTTGTGAAATAAAATTCCATGACTTTTACAAAACTTTTTCAGGCCTGGAAATTGCAGTTTTAAAATCCCATAGCTTTTCCAGGTTTTTCATGACCGTATGAACCCTATAAAAGCAACTGATGCACGCTTTTAATCACTAAAGATTGGTCCTCTCCCTCCTCTAATCACATGCCGGATCCGTTACCCTGCTTTATTCCGGGACCTCGCAATTTACAAATTAAGCACTGGGCTACCTAATTAAAAGTATTGCTCTTAACAAACCTGTGTGTTTTGTATCACTAGTGCAGTGTCCGTTCTTGGAGCATATAAGCCCTGCCCGCGTGAGGCGCACCGCTTCCGGCTCCCGCTGTTCTGTAGTTTATTAAAAGTTTATGAATTCTGAACATGTCTCGTGTCCATATTGCACTAAAAGTCGATTGGATGAACGGTTCTCGACATAATAAAAATGCAAACAGACAGACACACAGAGATTCCTGCCTTTATTAGAGAGAAGAATATATTCAGCCCCTTCCCTCCGAAGCTTCGAATATTCGGTGTTGATACTACCGAAGCTTCGAAGCTCAAAAAATGGTATTCGGACCAGCTTTAATAATTTATATCTGACTACACTGTTCATGCAAATTCACTAGTGGATTCAGTATGAATAAGTAGTGCAGAACTCGGTCATGGTATTTTAGTACGTTTGACAACTGGTTCTTTACACTTGGAACTTGGTTCCCAACCCAAGATTTTACTGTAGTAAGTTCAACGTTTGGGACTCGAACTGGATACGCTATGTTGTTCTTGAAAAACGCAGTCACAGACATTCATGAGGCTTCACCTTTAACGGCTGAGAGAGTCTTTGCCAGAATGCTGAACACAGAGGGCCCTCTTCTCCTCCAGAGCTCTTCTCATGACCTCTGTGTGTGTGTGTGTGTGTGTGTGTGTGTGTGTGTAGGTATGACTGAAGGCTGCCTGTGTTCATGTACATAAAACAACCTTTATCCTGAACTATCCCAATTCACCTCATAACAGAGCTATAAATCATTTGTGTAGCATTGAGGCATACAAACCATCTTCAGGTGAAGCATTGCATTGGTTCAACTACACCACGATTTTCACAAAAGTAATTTTATCTGACAAATTCTACGAAATTGTGTGAGTTTCTCTGGTGGCGTACTCAAAAAAAAAAAAAAAAAAAATCTAAAAAAAAGAACACTGACAAAACTTATCCTCCACTTCACATTAAATCTCCCATTAAAAGTGCATTACCTCACCAGTCACTTTCTGTCACGTACCCCCTGACTGCACAGAAACGGTATTGTCTTCAGAGGTGAATGTAAAAAAAAAGCGTTCACTAATCGCTCTATACATTCAGACAGGGAAAGGTGTGGAAAAATGGTGCAGCCAGTTCCATCTGACTGAGCTTGTAGACGTGCAACCCTTCCCTCAGCCTTTAAGATGGAAAAGAACATGGCGTCTCTGTTTTGTTAATGGGACACAAAGGCACATTCCAGCTCCTCAATGCTGAAGGGCTTTACTGCGGCTGAGACAAGAGTGGGCTAATGGCGTGTGGACAGACGGTTAAGGGGGGATATCCCCACTGCACTAAGCCAGCGCACACACTCACATATACACAAGGGAAATTCTTTGAGCCAGTGAGGGGACACCAAAAAATAGGCAAGGTAGACATGCCATTGAATCGTTTAAAAAGAAAGATTGGGTTTCAAAAAAGGTTTCAAAAGTGGTTTTTGCAATGATGCAATACTGTACATACTCCTAAAAATAAAGGTTTCTGATTGGCATTGATAGATCCATGATGAAGTTTTAGCGTCCATGGAATCTTTCAGTTCATTTTAATTTAAAACCATTTTAATTTGTGAAGAACTGATCTAAAGAACCTTTTCCACTATAAAAAACCTTTTGTGGAATAAAGTGTTTCCATGGATGTTAAAAGTTCCTCAAGCAACCATAAATACCAATAAAGAACCTTTATTTTTATGAATAATACAAGACAAAAATTCTAAAATACATTCACATACACATATCTCGCCCTCCCCCATACAACATAACAGACAAATGTTTATGAGGTGCTTGTTAAAACATTATGAAGGCCATTTGATCGAATGCAGAGTGTAATAAGCTATGAACCACTTGCAGTGGGAGTTAAGTATATAGTTACATCCGCCCATACAGCACAGTCAAGGTCAAAGTTTCCCTGGTGTGGAGCGATACTACAGTGCATATTTCTTTCTTAAGCCGGTGCTAAGTCTCTCGCTTGCCCTGCTCCGGTACTCCGCCTAAACAGAGTATGATTAACCTGAAGCATTGCGCAACAACCTGTTGAAGTGAGCAAACTATATTAACCCCACAAGACTGAGAGCTGCTATCTGGACTAGGAGAATAATGATCAACCAGACTGTGCCTACTCTCTTTCTCTCACACTTTTACACATTTCCCTCCCTTTCCTTTTCTCAGACCCTTCGAATGCTGATATACACCAACATATTTTTCTTTGTCACTTTACCAGTTTTGAAACTTCAACTCCCTCCCTCTATTGTCCTTTCTCTCGCTAATTCTCCAGTTCTGTTCTTCTCTGCAGGGAGAGACAGTGTGGCGACAGCTGAAGGCAACCCAGAGGACGGGCAGAGAGAACTGCCCTACTATTATCAATTACATAAATAAATACCAGAAATGCAGTTAAGCGTGCAGCAGGCCGACGCAGCCGGATGCAGCAATGCGGCTGGAACGGTGGCAGCACGTTTCACAGCTCATGACTATTACCGCAAAGACTGACTGACATATGTCCCATCATCTGCTCAGCATCACTTGTGGATTGATCAGTAATGTGTGTTTTTTGCAAAAACAGGGCTGTGCTAAAACACTGTTTAAACTGAGACTTTCATCACTATCATAGCTTTCAGAATAACCGGTATCTGTACTGACATACTATATTCTATTAGTCTTTAAAATTGCATTGAAGCAGATCTAGCAACAGATCTTTTTTCCAATCTGTGACAGACATCCGTGTGTAACGGATTATCAAAAAATAAAAATAATCATTCATGCCAACTCTAAAAACTTAAATATAATGTGGCCTGCTGGTAATTCTTTTCATGTTGGTCAATAAGCACACCAGTGTGAATTTTATAATGATAAAGCTGCCTAACAAAATGTTAAAAAAATAAAATAAAAAAAACATCAACAACCAGGAGTGAAGCCTATATGCAGCCCCCCTATTTGCATATAATTCATTGACATCCAAGATGGCCACTGCCACCACTAGTGTTAACTCTGTGGCTTTATTTCTGGCTTTATCGCTTCTCCAGACTGGACTTAGCTTGGCGTTGGGTTACACGCTCCAGCTTGGCAGAGATATTTCGAGAGCCCGGTCAAGCTGTTTTCAAAACGTATGGGCTCCAAGAGAGAGCTGCAGAATAAACACTTGCCTCCAGACGCGCTTCTAAACATTTTGGCAGAAAAGTACCACACTTAATCACAACAGAGTGAAAACACAATAAATGCTGGTAAAGTGTAATGAGGTGAGGGATGTGATTCACACGTGCCACAGACAGCGGGCTCTGGCTCGGCCCAGCAATAAACCAGTCTTTCTGTATTAAGACAGATGGAAAAACTTGAGGGATAAAAAGTTCTCAAAGTCAACCAGGGAAACATCAAACTATGTACAGTTGATGAATGTGCTTCATCATTACAGACCAAAAGAGTCAGCATCAACAATTATGGCCCGTTCACAGCAAGGGTGATAACTATAAAGTTTTAATAATCATTCTAGCTTTTTTTTTTTTTTTTTTTACTATTCAAGATGGCGCCGCGTATGGCTGCTGTGGTGTGGAACGCTTCCATTCTTTTACTGTTTTTGTTTGTTTGTTCTGTGTTTAGTCATTCTCTTACTGGACATAAGGCAACACACATCAGACAATTTTTTTCAGTTTTTTGATTATTCAAATGCTGTGTTGGATGTTCTAGTCAGAGGGGCAGCGGTCCTAGTCAAACGCGCGCTCAGACGGAAAAGAGGGAAGCGCACTGCTGCGCTGGTTGAGCTCTGCGAATGCGGCTTCCGATCAGCGCTTCCTAGTATCCATCTAGCGAATCTCCGATCCCTTCCTAACAAAACGGATGAACTACTTCTTTTCACCCGCACAAATAAGGATTTTTCAAACTCTGCTGCATTGTGCTTCACTGAAACCTGGCTGAGTGAAGCCATTCCGGACAACGCGCTTCATTTGCCGGGCTACCAGCTGTTCAGAGCGGATCGCCTCACGGAGTTAAAGGGGAAAACGAGAGGTGGTGGACTATGTTTCTACATAAATGAAGGTTGGTGTTCTTCATAAACTGTAAACCATTCTACTCTCCGCGGGAGTTTTCCTCTTTCATTCTCGTGAATGTGTATGTGCCTCCGGACGCATGCCTGTGCGCCGCGATGCAACAACTGGCTGAACAAATATCTGAAACGGAGCAATGGTACCCGGACTCGCTTTTAATCATGCTTGGAGATTTTAACAAAGCAAATCTCTCCCATAAACTGCCAAAATACAGACGGCACGTTACATGTCCCACCAGGGACAGTAATATATTGGATCACTGTTACACAGCAATAAAGGCTGCATATCACTCAGCAGCTTTGGGGCTCTCTGATCACTGTTTGGTTCATCTTATACCGACCTACAGGCAGAAACTGAAATCAGCTAAACCTGTATTAAGAACTGTTAAAAGATGGACAAACGAAGCTGAGCGGGATTTACAAGCCTGTTTCCACCTCACTGATTGGACTGTTTTTGAAGCTGCTGCCACTGACCTGGACGAGATCACAGAGACTGTAACTTCATATATCAGTTTCTTTGAGGATATGTGCATCCCCACCAGGACATTCTTATCATTCAATAATGATAAACTGTGGTTTACTGGGAAACTAAAACAGCTTCGTCAGGCCAAAGAGGATGCTTACAGAAATGGGGATAAAATCTTGTATAACCAGGCCAGGAACAGACTAACAAAGGAGATCAGAGTGGCAAAAAAAAACAAAAAAAAAAAAAGTACTCTGAAAAGCTGAGAAGAAAGCTTTCAGCCAACGATCCGGCGTCAGTTTGGACTGGTCTGAGGAACATCACCAAGTACAAGACACCACCCCCACAGTCTGTGGAGAATCAACAACTGGCTGATGATCTGAATGTGTTCTACTACCGATTTGAAAAGGCCAGACTGACACCCAACACCCGCTCTGATCTGCACTTCACACATTCACCTACCCCCCCTGCAACCCCCCTCCCCCCCCCCACCATTTTACCTGCACTTAAAGTCTGTGTAGAAGATGTGAACCGGGTCTTCAGGAAACAAATCTAGGAAAGCTTCAGGACCAGACGGTATTTCACCTGCCTGTCTAAAAGTCTGTGCTGACCAACTGACCCCCATCTTTACACAGATCTTCAACAGATCTCTGGAGCTGTGTGAAGTTCCCTGCTGCTTCAAACGCTCCACCATCATTCCCATCCCCAAAAAGTCCAAAATCACTGGCCTTAATGACTACAGACCTGTCGCTCTCACATCTGTGGTCATGAAGTCATTTGAGCGACTGGTTCTAGCCTACCTGAAGGACATCACTGGACCCTTGCTGGATCCTCTTCAGTTTGCCTACAGAGCAAACAGGTCTGTGGATGATGTTGTCAATATGGGACTGCATTACATCCTGCAACACCTTGACAAACCTGGGAATTACGCAAGGATCTTATTTGTGGACTTCAGCTCGGCCTTCAATACCATCATGCCTGACCTTCTCTCAGACAAACTCACACATCTCTCTGTGCCCACCTCCATCTGTCAGTGGATCACCAGCTTCCTGACAGACAGGCAGCAGCTAGTGAGGCTGGGCAAACTCACATCCAGGACTCTCACCATCAGCACTGGTGCCCCTCAGGGATGTGTTCTCTCCCCACTGCTCTTCTCCCTCTACACAAATGACTGTACACCTAAAGACCCCTCTATCAAGCTCCTGAAGTTTGTGGACAACGCTACAGTCATCGGCCTCATCAAGGACGGAGACGAGTCTGCTTACAGACAGGAGGTTGAGCAGCTGGCTGTCTGGTGCAGTCACAACAACTTGGAGCTCAACACGCTCAAAACAGTGGAGATGATAGTAGATTTCAGGAGGAACTCCCCTGCACTCCCCCCACTCACCACCATGAACAGCACTGTGGCTGCAGTCATTCAGGTTCCTGGACACCACCATCTCCCAGGACCTGAAGTGGAACATTCACATTGACTCTATTGTGAAAAAGGCCCAGCAGAGGCTGTATTTCCTCCGCCAGCTAAGGAAGTTCAACCTGCCACAGGAGCTGCTGAAATAGTTCTACTCTGCCATCATCGAGTCTGTCCTGTGTTCATCTATAACTGTTTGGTTTGGCTAAGCTACCAAAACAGATATCAGAAGACTACAACGGACAGTCAGGACTGCTGAGAGGATTATCGGTGCCCCTCTATCCAACCTCCAAGATCTTTATATCTCCAGAGTGAGGAAAAGGGCTAAGAAAGTCACTCTGGACTAGGGGTGGGACAATAAATCGATATGGCGATATATCGTGATCCTTCTCCATGCGATACGATAATCGATATCTGGCGCCAAATATCGATATTTTAATTAATACAATAAGGTGCTCTAAATACATTTTCCTGCTCCCAGAGTCTAAAAATGCGTGGAAATCGTGGCCGCGCCATTTCCAGCTTCTTTCCAAGAGCGCTCTGAGCAACTATGAAGCGCGTTCTCTATGATGATGGGGAAGCACGAGGAACCGAAGGATAAACAGATTTCCAGCCACTGTATTAGCTCTACTGCTATATATACACGTTTATGGAGATGAAAACTAAAAAACTTCCCCGGAACAGTTATCAGCGTGGACCATAGGCACCGATCACGTTATTATTGCAGAGCGCATATTCAGTTCATGAGTAGCCGAACATCTCCGCTCGGATCGCAGGTGGATTTCCCTCACTATATGAGAGAGAGCGCCGCCGGTGCGTCCAGTTTTATGTGAACAAAACTGGATGCTCTCCCTCTCTCACAGATATTACAAGTACGCGTTATGCAGTGTGAACAGTGGGCACCGACCAGCAGAAACATAAATCTGCACCTATGGCATGGAGGACGAGACAAAACACTGTCAGAGCCGTAATGCGGCGCAGAAGTGTGCAGTGTGTGTGTGCTTGCCGCGCGTCTACATTTGAAATAACCAACCTGAGCGCGCAAAAGACGCGATGTGAACAGCTATTTTTCCGTGCGGGGCTCCGTTTTTATGATGAGAGGAGTAGAAAGGTTGAGAAAGCACTCCAGGTAAATTTTGAAATGTACCAGGTTTGTTTGTTTGTTTATATATATATATATATATATATATATATATATATATATATATATATATATATATATATAATTACATGGAGAGAGAGAGAGAGAGGCTATATAAGTTAAGCAGTTAAATGTGTTTGTTTACACACAGAGAAAAAGAAAAGTGTAACCTTTTAATAAGTCCAAGAATAAAATTATTAATTTACTCAACATGTTCAAATTGATTTACAGAACTTTTTTTGCTGTTTTCTAACAGTTTGGACTTGAATAAAGAAAGAAAACTTGCACTTAACCTTTTCACAGGCATTTTGTTTAGACAGATATCGCGATATATCATTATAGGATTTTCTAGAAATATATCGATTATCGCAGAATCGCTGTATCATGATATTATCGTTATCGTGAGCCATGTATCGTGATAATATCGTATCGTGAGGTACCCTGCGATTCCCACCCCTACTCTGGACCCCTCACACCCAGCTCACTCTCTCTTTGAACTGTTGCCCTCTGGCCGGCACTACAAATCACTGAGCATCAAAACAGCCAGACACAAGAACAGTTTTTTCCCCCAGGCCATATCCCACCTGAACAACACATAACACACCCCAGTACTGTACATCTGTAAATAACTCATCAAACCTTCATCCGTACATAGGACATATGCACATTCACAGTTCTGTCTGTGAACATTTTTTCTTTTCTGTATATTTTTATTTTTATCACTGTTATTATTTATAATTTATTATCTATTCTCTTCATTATTAGTGTTTTTATTACCTTAATTATATGTTGTCTGTACTATGTTTGTACTTCTGTACTGGAAGCTCCTAACACCAAGACAAATTCCTTATGTGCGTAAACACACTTGGCAATAAAGCTCTTTCTGATTCTGATTCTGATTCTAATTCTATAAGAATACGGCAATCAACACCCCAGCTGACACAGAGAAACAAAACTATCAAAATCACTTTCAGAACGATTTGTTTCCTGCTGATGAACAATTAAAACATTGTCAGCCAATTGGAATCCACCTGACTTTAAAGAGTTAGAGCATTTAATGTGGCAGACGGCATAACTGCAGCGCATGCTTATACTAACAAAAAGAATGCTATTGTGCATTTGTGTGGACGCTAATATAGTTTGTGTTACAGTTATCGTTCTTGGTGTGAAAGAACCTCTGTAATCTAGTCAGTAATGGTACAGCTTGACAGTATACTTAGACACACTAAGTTTAATTACTGTAAGAGGGCTCTTAGATTATAAATCCATAAAGTTATTTAAAAATGAAGAAAATATAACAGTAAAAAGATTTCAGAAAGATGTAATACTAGCATCTGTTATGCCCTGTAAAAATCAGCAGCAGACTGCTGAGAAATAAATTTCTGGAAAGCACTATTCATAGAAAAGCACCCCAACTCACCTCCAAATATAAATACCTGGCACAATATCAACCTTTTTATGCTGCATGGGTTTAAAAGCAGGCTGGTGAGGTTTTAAAGCCTGGCTGTACTTAATAATGGATGAGTACCCCTCTCTATATTACCAGTTTGGGTCATACAGCATTTAGTCTGTTACACTCACACAAAGTACCCAAAAGCGGCCCAAGATGGAGCTACAAAGTGAAAAATCTCTCCAATGAATTTCAGTCTGAAAACAACTGCCAGACTTATTCATACAAAACACATTTAGCTAAATGTAATAATCATACTTCTCAATATAGTTTTTTACTTCTAATCTTTAATAATTTGTTATTTTTTCCTCACTGCTATGCTGTGAATAAAACTGTATGCAGGTGTGTTTCTTAGTCATAGTTACAGTTTATTATGATTTGATATTACATGATCAATCTTACTTGAAGTCTGAAAACAATTTTAGACTTGTTTCAGACAAGTTACTGTTAGTTTACGTAACTGCAAACTACATGTGTCATTATTTTGGGTGATTCCAGTAATTCGTTATAGAAACATGTAACGTGTAACGTGTAACATGGACATTGCAAAGACACTTTTGAAAAGAGAAGCAAACATTTCTAGCGTCAAACACACATATTATGCACTTGTTCCCAGCATGCACTTGATTGTTAACCGTTACTGTGGTGACTTACAGGTAATAAGTGAAAGCGCTGAGGCCGGTGGGGACGGTGGTCAGTCCTCGTCCAGAGCAGTCCGCTCCTCCGTCTTCATCGCAGCGGCACAGCGGAGAGCATGTGGCCGGAGTGGACTGTCCCTCTCCCGCAGCAGCAGCACAACCCCACAGCCCCAGCATAAGCATCCAGACGGCCAGCAATGCCATTATTCTCCTCCTTTCGACCCAAAAGACCCTCGAAGGAAATGCGTGGTGCTTGTTTCGCCAGCAAACAGAGATGTTGATAGCTCCTTTAACCTAAGAACAAGTACAATATCAGACTCTCGGAAGACTTGGGTTGAATTCGCTGGGCTTGATCAGATTTAGACGTGATGTGGGCGAGTTAACGGACTAAAATTAAGCTCTAACATGTCTTATTGTTATGAGTGCCCCCCAAAAAACGTTATGCTACCTGCTTTTCTTTCAGCCATGCTCGGTGTAAATAAGTGCTCTTACCTAATGCCCGCGAACGATAGGCAGATCGGGCCAGTCAACGGTCATCCTGCGCGGAGTCTCGAGCCTCACACCTCCAAAAACACACAAAATAAACACCTTTAGCTTGGGTTCCCGGGTCTAAACAAACGGGGCTCCAGACTGCCCTGACTCGCTAAGCGTCCGCTTCCAGGAAAACACTCACAAAACCGCGACGAAACACGGCGGTTACAACAGTATTTTCACTCTCTCTCTCTGATTTGTTTCCTGTAGAAAACACGGTCATCTCTCTCTCTTCTCTTCTCTCTTTCTTCTTCTCTCTCTCTCTCTTCTCTCTCTCTCTCTCTCTCTCTCTCTCTCTCTCTCTCTATGCAGGACAGCCAATATGTTAATACAGACCTAAATATTAATGATTTCTCGACGTCAGCTGTAAAGTATTTAACTGATGGCAGAAAACTTATGACTGTAAAATATTCAAAAAGCTTTGTTTACATACAGTAATAATTATTTTAAAAAAAGTGACAAAAAGACTTAAAAATATGTTTACGTTAGTATTCATACACTTTATTGCAGAATAGCAGAATGAAAAATATTGTCATATTGGACATAAATAGCTTTGAAGTTGTCCTCTGTGAATCTATAAAACAACACTGTCATTTCTACAAAAACACTTAAAAGCTCTTTATTCACCTGTAGAAACGTAGCTGTGCAAAAAAAGGCTTGAGGTCATTCAAAAGAAGTAATCAGGAAAAGAAGGGAATTCCAATTTGTTAAATTTCAGAATACCATCCCAAGGTAATTAAACCAAAACGCAGAAAAAAGGCTGTATACAAACACAAGCAAACAGTTCAGTAGATAAGAACAGAGTAGCTATAGTTACATTTAAATTTATGCATTTTGCATATGGTTTTTTGCCAAAGGGACTTACATTACATTCAAGGTACACATTTGATCAATGCTTGCTTCCCCTGGGAATCAAACCAATAACCTTGACTTGTCTAGCACCATGCTCTACTGTTTGAGCTACAGAAAGAAAAGATGCACCAATCAACCATACTGAGAGCACTGCATAACACTGGCCTGCATAGAGTGTGTTCCTTAAAAAGCCATTTCTCAAACACTCTCAAAAAGCATAAAAATGACCCAGCTGCTATATGGGAAAAGATTTCAGATAAGTCAGATGTGACCAAAATAGATGGCCAAGTCTTACGTGTAAAAACAACAGACAATATAATTCAAACCCAGTTAATAAGTATTAAATTCTGTAAAGGTTTTTATGAATATTACATAAATTATCAAGACAATTAGGTAAACAATGAACATTTATATTTATTAACTGCAGACACCTTTATCCAATTCAAATTACAAATAAGAAAAAAAAAAACACATAACTTTTACTAATTTTCAGGAGCAAACCAGAGTACAAAAGTTGGAGCATGTATAAAAATAGTGATTTTAATAAGAATTCAAATCTTGTGTGTAACATAAACATTAAAAATAAAGTTGCTTTGAAAGTGCTTTAAAATATCAAAGGGAACAGATGCAGAATCTGTAATTCAGTGAAACGAGAAGTGCCTAAATACTTTTGTAAGGTATTGTATATTTAAAACCATTATTTGCATATATTTACAGTAATATTTCTCCATTTGGACTCTCCAAAGTTTAAACTTTTAAGTCTTATTTGAAAAGGCCAAGAGAATACAATATACACTCTACCCATTCTGGCTGCATATTAGCACAAACTGTCTGTGATAACATAAGAGAAAGACTGTCTTCGTCTGCCAATACTCCTGTTTTTCTCAGCTTTATAAGCCATAGTAAAGTTTTCATAAATGTCTGCACAGCTACACACATTGCTGCACCACCCATGGGATTACATGGCACTGACTCATAAACTAAGAGGGTAAAAGGAGAGAGACAGAGAAAAAAAAATAGTTGAATGTTTTGGCCAGAGTGTGTGTGCTTTGTAAGTTCTTCCATGTTACCTCCTCGATACAAGCTCTACTCCACTGACGTCAGGTTTATCTGAAATCACTAAAGCTTGCTTTTATAGGCAGATATTTGTCCAGACTGTAGCTCTTTATCTTATCTGCTAAACGCTACGCCTCACACCATTATCATTCTATTGCATTTGACTATGTTATTTTGCAGTGTTTTATCACAATTTCTGTTATGCCCAGATGCCTGCAGGGACAGATTTTTCCATGGAGCTGCATTTAACCTTACGTAGACCAAAAGTAAACACAAAAACTACAAATGGTCTAAAGTGAACTGGCACTCCTCTTAGGATAAAATTAAATCTTCCCGTACTGCTAACATTGTCAAACTTATGACGGTACCCTGGCAAATGAATGTTTTGTTTGTAGTATACTGTTTTGATGTTCGTCATTAATAGAGGTATGTCTGCTTTGGGTATGTGAATAATTGTAAGGTGTGTTGAATTCATTTGCTCCGTATGTCAGCAGCAGAGTTTGCATGTTTAGGAAACAGATGAGCATTGGAGCTCCTCCAGCTCCTGTGTCAAAACCTGTCATCGCTTTCTTTAATTGATTGTGTGAGTATGGAAATATGACATACCTAGGATAATTGATGGCCTATCGGTTACACAAGATCAATTCATCGAGGCAGTAATATTGTCATTTTGATGCAGGGGTTCAATCTGATTGTCGATATGTGCAGCAGCAGCGGTCTCAGTTCCCAAGGGCAGGAAGGGCCCACGAAGCAATGGGTTTTCATGCAAATACAATTTGCATTAGCAACAGTGACAGATGATCAGTGAAAAGGCACTTGTGCAACCTGTTGTGATAGATGGCCCAAAGAGGAAATGACATGGGTGAGAGCACATTTGAATGGCATATATCAAGATTCCACTGCAAATAGACAGTGACTATCAAAACAGGGTTATCAAAGCTGTGAATGGGCAGAGGGAGATACAGACACAAAATACAATACGATCAACTATTGTTATAACGATTTATTATAAAGAAGAAAACAGATAATGTGGGAAAAAAGAAAGACAATCTGATTTAGTGACAGACAGAGAGGTGGGTATAAATAAATAATGAGATTCCTTGTTCAAAATTATATAAGAAAAATTTAGTTAAATTTAATGGTAGCCTACTACATTTGGCAGTATTTGACCATCATTTTTGTCATAGTTTTCAGAGCTTAATGATTTTTAATTGATTTAAAAAAATACATTACACTGTACAAATACATTAAAATAAGTCATAAACTATATGTTGAGGCAAGAAACCAGATATTTGTAGATCTGTGATGTTAAAAGATGGTAATACCAATGATCTCCAAAGATCATACAGAATTAGTAAACAGCATAGGCCTACAGAAATTACAGTTTCCTCAAAAAGACCATTTCGCACACAATCTTAGACAGTATGTGGAATTTAAAACCCCCCGAATATTTACTATTTTTCATGAAACAACTTTTTTTGATAGTGAGTAATATCACACATTAAATGAGTTAAATAAACTAAATTCTGACATAAATGAACAGAAATTATGACATAGCCTACCAAATTTCCACCAAATAGAAAAACCTCTTCAAAAAGATAATAGTTTAAAGCCTACTTCTGTCCTGACTGTTATTCAGATTTTATAACATTATATAAATGATCAAGGTGATTAATAAACAAGAGTGTCAACATTTATATTTTTCATGATTTTTTGAAAGCAAACAAACGTCTTCAAGTTTTGAAAGTCATTTTATGTTTAAAATGTATGAAATGTGGAATTGGACCATATTGAGAATGGACCATATTCAAAATACGTGTAATTCTAAGAAACGGGCTGGCTAAAAGTAACGCTTAGATATCAATGATCATTCCTTCTAGAAAGCAAAAACTCGAGATCAGGTTATAAAGTGATCATTTATCGCCATCTGCCGTGTAAATTTGAAATTGCATGTTGGGATTGGCGTTTTATTCAACATTTGAGTGCAGCAGAAGTGGAAACACTGACACTCAGTGGTATCATAAGACAGGGGTTTTCAAACTTTTTACTGCTAAAGACAACAGAGACTAAAACGTTTGCACCCTTAAACAGCTGGTAATTGTATTATTGTCTTAAAGCTAACAGAAGAAATTTAAATATTACCTGCAAAGTATTAACATTATATTATGTTCACATTGTATCTTTTTTCTAGTCACTATTACAGTATGTGAACACATAAAAACCTTTTCATTTAAATTCAAATTTATTTGTATGAAACTTTCCAAAACAACTTACAGAGAATTTTGCCTTACAACAAACTTATAGGCAAGGTGCAACCATAAAACATTCTGGAAATTCTGGAGTTTTCTGGAAATTTGAGTTAATCACTAAACGAGTTCCCAGCATAACATATTTTGGCTCTGCACATAGAATACACATACTGTTGTTTGTATATGCACACAGTCACACACAGTCAACTGCTTTTCCCACCCACACCAGCAATCTGCTTCTGCAAGCACTTAATCAAAATGCATCTATTACAAATACCCAATAGTATCAATGAAACTGCAAAACAGCGTGCATAATACACCACAACCACTACTCAAATCCCAACAACTAAATACATTTCCTAAAATCCAGATCCTCAAAAGGCACAGCGGATGCCAACACAGCCACCCCATCACGTTCTTCTGGCTAACTGTCTGGGCATTAACCACACCAAGCCACAAACCACTACATGCTCTGCCTGTCAGGGCAACTACAGATTATGATGAACTTGTGATTAGTTCAAAGTGCTGCCATGTGCTACTGATCACAGAGAGTATACCGCCCATTATGAGAGTCAACCGCAAGACACTACATGTCATTGAGATGCAAACCCACACTCAGCAGCCACATCAATGTGGCAACAGACAGTGGCAGGAACTCTAGAAGTCAAAACCATTGTCATCTAGCACTGAAAGCATGAGCCAGCACACTGTCAATGACAAAAACAGCTGTTAAGTTTAAAAGCATCTTTAAGATCCTTCTGATGAATTTACAAAAACACATTTACAAATAAGTATCTCTACATAATTAACATATTTGAATTTTAGTGATCTTTTAGTTCATTTCAAAGCAAATTATCTTACTTCTTACTCCATTACATTTCATAAAAAAACTTATTGAGACCTGCTCCATAATGCAATAAATAGCATAATAATATGCATAATAGCAATTTCTGATTCACAAATGAATCACTCTTTTGCTCGATTCTTTTTGATGAACCAGTTGAATCGGTTCACAAATCACACCGAACAATTCTTTGCTGATTTGGACTGATTCGATTAGGGCTGCAGCAGAATAAGCATACTTCCCTACTATAAACAGTAGTAGCCGAAAAACTGTATGTGAAAAGAGTAGTATGTCATAATTCAGAGTATTCATAAAACAGTAGGCAAAATGTACCCAGATGACCTACAGCTTTTGGCAAGATTCTGGTGCATGTCCAATTTACAGTGAGGCCACAGAAGAGGATTTGTGAATGGCAGTGAAGTAACACAGCTGATGATGGTAGGTCAAATGACAATCACAATATGACGAGCACAGTACATTTGGATTGTATTCATATTACACACATTCATACTATATAGAACATACTTTTTAACATTTGCAAAGTACTTATTCAAAAGAAGTACCTACTCCGAGAGCAGGCAATTTTGGATGCAGCCTAGAGCTGTTCTTGAGTCAACAACTCACTGATTTAATGATCAGGTCAGAGCAAGATTCCAGTTAATGACTCACCTTGGTCTGACTCAAAATGAGCCAAGAACAGGAAGTGAATGCAGAAGAATTGACTGAAGTGCAGAGGAATTGACTGGAAAGTAAGTGACTAATGCCAAATCTTAGTATTGTTTATTGCAAATGAAAATCATACTTATGTTATAAAAAACTGTAAATTGTTTGTGAAATAAAGCTGCTGTAAAATGGCAGGGTCTTTGCACACATCCCTACTGAAAAAAACAACAACACAGCCAAAACCAGCCCTATGCTGGCTGACTGGTCTTAGCTGGTTTAAGCTGGTCTCCCAGCCTGGCCAAGCTGGTGTTCAGCTGGTTGACCAACTAAGACCAGCTCACCAGCTTAGGCTGGATTCAATTGGTTTTTACAGCAGGTATTGTATGAAATCCTACAGTGCTGACTACTATCTGTAATAATTCATAATATATCAAGCCTGTTAAACTTTATCCTTTCTGTGCTCTAGCACATTAGCCTCCTCTCTTTAAATATGAATTTTGAGAATGTTCCCTAGTAAAAAAAAGTAATATATTTAAAATACATTTATTTCATACTAAGTATAGTTCAGATCTATTAACATACTGACTGTCATATCGCTCGAGACTTACTAATATAAAAATTACAACTTTGGAGTACTACTTTTGCACAATGCACATTTCTTTTTATTAAGTCTAAAATATGTTTTAATGTCACTACTGATGAGGATTGTATGATCTTTCAATAATATCGGTCTTTAAATGCAAGATATTTAAAGTGTACCTAAAGTATACTTGCAATAGTTCCACTTCAGCACAATGAAATATACTTCAGTATAACTTTAGTTAGACTTCAGCACTACTTCCGCACAATTAAAGTGCATTAAGTACAAAATTAGTTGTTCCGATTTAGCAGACTTTAAGTATACCACTTAAGAATACCAAAAGTAGAATTGCAGAGTACAAGAATATGTAAATCTCTTTGTAGTATACTTAGCATGAAATAAATGTATTTCAAATAAATTTTATTATATTTATTTTTCACCAGGGTGGATGGGGCATATTGAATTAAATAAAATAAATATGTACTAATTAAATAGAATGAATTATTGATCACTGCTTTTGACACTCATAGGCTACTTATAATTATACATTTGCTGGAGTAATATTTCATTCGAGCAAATGCATTTTTAACTCAAGTACATGATTTGTGTACTTAGCATGCATGAACATCCGTGGATGAGTGTGAGATTTGTATGCATGTCTGGTCTTGCAGCACCTCATGCCACTCTCTTTCTCATTTCATCTGTCTCTCACTCTTTCTCTCTATTTTTTCCCCAGTCTCTCTGGGCCTGATCAACAGTAAGCAGTTGAGTAATCAGAAATAAACCCCTCAGCATGCCACATTCTTCACGTCGGATAAATCCATCTCCTCCGTTCCCCACATTTAATCCCCATCATCCTGCTTCATTCTTCCCTCCTCCCGTCCCATCCATCCTGAATGTCGCAAAACAGCAGAAGTGTCTAGAAATGTGACTGACATCTCTAAACTGTTTATACTGTAAGTCCTACAAATAAAGAGAACTATTGCCCGAAGACAGCAGATGTTTATGATCAAAGCTAGAAAATGTGTAATGATGTTAGAAAAGGCAGAAAAATTCAATGGAGCATCGGAGCATCCGGTCCTAGATGGCGCTCATCCGCTTCTCAAACGCAAGCACCCTTGAAACAGCGCAAGATGTTTGACAGATGTATAAGACAGACAGTCAGACCGTGTCATATCCTCACAGAGCTGTCATTGTCTCCAGCCTGGTGACGGGGAATTTGAGGACATATCAGAGACAGAGCAGGGCAGAAATGAACAATTACATGTCAGACATAAGAGCCTTTCAAATCACGCTGTTAAAAATTTCAAAAGGAGGAGAGTGGCCATAAAAGTAGCTGACCACAGAACACTTGTCACATTGCTCAGCAGACATTATGCAAATATACTTCATCAGGCACTGTGGTCGTGTTGCTTCCCTCTCTCTCTTTTGCTCTCCTCCAAGACACAAATGAATGAGGCCATTGAGGAAACTGCCGTTGGCTGTATGACAAAGAGATGTTGTGCACATTTTGTGTTTCTCAGTCACCAATTATCTCATTCTTAAGACCATTAGTAAATGTTATTACCCTAGATTTGGTTTCCAAGGGAACAAAACACTGATAGAAATGTCAGAGAACTGTCAATTAAGTCAATTATCTTAGAATAAATAGCTATTATTGTCACATTTAGTACTAAAAGATGATGTTTTTAGTTTTTTAACTTGGTCATGGGACTGACACCAAGTGTGGTGCTGTCAGTTATGTCTCTGTTGTCTGACAGATAAAGCTGCCCTTCATCGCTTGTTGTGGTGGACTTGCTGAAACACTCACCCGAATCGCTTCAAAGCATGACTGCAAAGCCTTTAGAACTTGTCAACAAGCGTCTGGAACTCTTGGAGTGGGTATGTTTTATGAGTGTGACTTCAGTGCCCTTTCACTGGGTGTTTGATGGTCAGTACAGTATGAAGGCACACTGAACAAAAAATTCACACAGAAATTGCTAGTAAATTTCACAATTAATTAAACCCCAAACCCCCCAAGTAACAAGTAACATTGAATTAAACTTGAAATTTTGAAGTAGTAAGTAGTTTTGTGCACTCGTAAGTAAAGACTCATTAAATTGAGTGGGCACAATAAATGAACTCAATTCTGTTCTTCATATCATTGTATCTCGACCCTCGACCCATGCAAGTTTGATTTTGCAGCGTATAATGTAGTAAATGCACTGCTATTTTGGGAATACAAAGGATTAGACATTATAAATAGGTGTGGGAGAATGAACGGATTATCTTTAACTCTCACATTCATCAAAATGAACTGATCTTTGTCCCAGACTGTGAGAATTCTTTTCAATGGTGTGCAAGTGTACAAGCACCTGAATTTCTGTGTTGCGTAATCCTGCATGAATTGTTATTCTCTGTCTGATGATAACCTTGGACATGTTTCCTGAAGACTTACAAGTAGAATGTTAGTCGCACACAAGCAGTACTTCATCTTAATGGCATGCTTCCCATAAGTGTTATTGTTTAAGAAGCACATAGAAATGTTCTTAAATTAATGAAAACCAAGGACAAATTGTAAGCCTATTATTTGCAATTTAAACAGACACTTTAACAGATTATCAGAGTAATAGGAATAGCAATAAATTATATGAATGCATTTTGATAAAATAAAATAAAAACAAAGTTTTACTTAGGTAGATCAGATTTTACTTAGGTAGACTTCATTTTGATTGGCCAACCATGGCATTAGTGGTGAAATATGTCTGATATCATGACCATTTTCTGTGACAACACTGTACTCTACAAGTAAACTAACAAAAGAATTCAGTACTTCATGTCAATTTTTTTTTCAATCAAAACTGCACAAAGCAGGTGTGTTTTATTTTGATTTATTTTATTAACATGAATTCATTAATAAAATAAAAAAATAAATAAAATAAAATAAAATAAAATAAAATAACCCGTTTGGATTATTTTGCAATAATGACTGACTGCACATTGTACCTTACTTAATAAAAAGTAAATCGTTGTCAGGTAATCCAACTATGTTACAAATGATAAGTTTTGTATTCTCTCTAAACAAGGGAGTGACAAGAGTGCTACTAAATTCTATAAATTACACTATAGCAGACAAATGATTAGCTTTTAGCATTTTTTTTTTTTTTTTTTTAAATATGAGAAATGGGTTTAAAATACCCTTTTCTTTTAACTATGTGAAACCATTATATTGATGACATAATAACTGCTAGATTGCATTAATCTCCCGAAACAAGCCTAAGGTATTGAGAGTTTGGAAATAACCTATCTGTGCAAGGTGTTCAAATACCAATTATCACGATAATGAGATTTTATAGGTGTTTGCAGATAATGCACTTTTTTCTCTAATGCACCACATCTATAATCAAGTCTAGCAGCCTGTGTGTGAAGCACTGTGTTTGGTTTGAGGTTAGAGGAGCACAGAGAAATAAAGGGTATTAGAATGGTGCGGTGACGGTGGGCCTCAGGCACGACTGCATCTTTCAAGTGGAGAGGGAGCATATCTGGGCATGTGGGCTAATGGGGACCTCCTCGAGTACATTATGGACTGAGTCCCGAGGTTGTATCTTAAAGGGTCTTGGCAAGAATCCACATGGCCTGTTTGTGCAGGTGCATCATAAATTTCCTGGGTGCCCAACTGATGTGAAATGAGCCAGGTGTGCAATAAGGAGCACTGCATATCCTCATGTGATCATGTGCAGGGGTGTGTCACTTCAGGGCAGCGAAGGTTAGACTTTATGTAGATGCTCTGCCTCTCCCCATGCTCTCTTATCCCAGCTTCTGGTCATGTTTCAGGCATCTAATATCGCAAAGCGAAGTCAGACATCTTCCCAGTGGAGTCCTTTAGAAGAAGCACCTGCAGACTTTCTTCTGTTGGAAAATGTGTGGCTGCTTTTATGTCATTGTGAGTGACATGAGCTTGTCTGGCAGGTAAGGGTCCTTATTGTGATTACAATCATCTTCGTTTTGGCTATCTGCACATATTGCTCTCTCAGAGACTCTCTGAACTCTGTGATGTGGTCTGGCTTCGCTTCCGAAGCTGTTGAACTTCATCTCTGAGGTGCTAAGTGGAACTGTTGACACTTTCCATGCAGCTGTTCTACGTGACTTTTAAGAAAATGGTCTTTTTACCTCATAAAAGTCTTTTGTAATCAAGCCAAGCCACCCTCTATGCCAACACTGTACTACCAAAAAATACTGTTGTTGTAACCTGAAGGCAAATATGTAATTGGTGGAAAACAACATGATTATAACTTGCTTAAAACTACATTAAAAGCAACAGCATTTCATGTCACCACCTTCTCTCTTGTTCTACCTCCCTCTTCTTCTGTCCCCATGTTCTCTATTTTTTGTATTGTATCGTATTGTATTGCAGGGGTTTTCAAACTCTCACTGAGAATCACAGGAGAATCCTTGGGATTATATTTATATGAATCTGATATTATTACTTCATTCTACTTTTTTGGAAATCATTACATGAACCATGGTTTTTGTATTGTATTGAAATCCCTACTTTTTAATGGTAAGAACTAAAAATAAACTTTTTTAAGGATAACACGTCTAATTACTCTAATAGAGAAATAGAACAACTATTTCTATTATATTTATTGGGGGTCCTGTACATCAAATCCTTTGAAAACCCCTGACATATCCTTCCTTTTTCAGATCCCTAGTTCATTCAACAGACAAATTTACTAAATGAAACGGGTGAAATTGAACTTAATGAGTTTTAACAGATTTCATTTTCCCAGTATGCTTTGCTTCAGACAGTTAAAGGAGAGTAAATGTTGAAACTAGGTGTTAATTTATGTGTTCTTGCTCAAGATTAATATGGGGAGATCTGTTAGTGGTTAATGTTCTGTTATGTTGGGATTTAAAAGTGTTTCATTAATGTCTGAGTTGCCATCGTGGTGAAGAGTAGAGCCTGTGGTTAGACGGAGGATTGGTTTAATAACTATTAAGATTATATGCTGCTTTATTTAAAAAGCAACAGCTGTGCATACTTCAGCGCAGTGATAGATCCTTTGTGAATTACATTAGCACATACATGTGTGCTTGTGATATTGCTAGCTAGCAGTTAACTGCAAGAGATTTGAGTGTGTGATTTTTCCCCCCAAACCAGTTAAGCACAAACCCCACCCCACCACTGATTTCACTGGTCACCTCAATCACTTACAGATTCACTTCACAGATTCAGTTCACAGCTCAGAAAAGTCACAAGAAACAATAGCCTATATCTATCAGGATGTGTTACCAGAGCTATAATAACCTTTATTTATTAAGCAGGTAAGTCAGTTGAGAGCCAGTTCTCATTTACAATGACAGCATTGTCAGCACTCTGACCAATGAAATCTTTAGAAATGGCCACGGGGCGGAGTTTGTGCAGGGTTAGGGGAAAAAACATGTAATTTTGAGTTAAATATTCTGCTTTGAGATAAGTTTCAACTACACAAAGTAGTTAAGTGTATTTATGGTTTAAATTAATATTAAGAAATATGTGGTCTCATAAATGTTAGTTATTGTAAATAGGCAGTCGGTTTCTTCAAATGGTTTGAGTTACCTTCACTCGTTGGGTTTTACAGTGCAGTAGGAGACATACTGATGTCTCCTCTCTCTTATTCTTGAATTTCGTCTTTCTAGGCACACAGTGTTCTGTGTCAGAACCTTAATGGTGGATGGAGAAGACACAGGCTAATAAGACCTTGTGAAGCACCTAATTGGTAGTTCTGCCATGTAGCTACCTGCATCTGAGTCAACGGCTATAGAAAGCCAACACTCTACTTAACAGGTTTAAGTAGAGGGTGTAGAGGGAGACTCAGCATATCACCAATCAGGTGAAGATGTCACATGTATGGTCTGTAAGGGGAAAGGGAAGTGTGTGGTCTGCATTTAACCCATCCATGTGCACACACACACAGTAGTGAATATACACCTGGAGCAGTGGGCAGCCAGTGCTGCGGCGCCCGGTGCCTTGCTCAAGGGTCTGGTATTGAGGGTGGAGAGAGTGCTGGTTATTCACTCCCCCCACCTACAATCCCTGCCGGACCTGAGACTCGAACCCACGACTTTTGGGTTACAAGTCCGACTCTCTATCCATTAGGCCACGACTGCCCCACAAAAAAAAATAAAAATAAAAATAAAAAAATATTTAAATAAATAAATAAATAAATACATAAATAAATAAATAAATAAATAAATAATAGTCATAACCCATTATGTGCTAAAGAAGAAAGGTCATGATGGTACTTTAGCTTCTGATTCTGATATTTCATTTCCATTAAATTTCTGTCTACTATACTACAGTGCCAGAAATTGCTTTGTGAGTGAGTGTTGTGCGTTTCTAATTTCCACAGATGTCGTGGTAATCATTTTGACTAACCGGTGGAAGGGTGAGATCTTTAGGGCTTAGGCCAAATCCTGCTCATTAATGCACAGAGACAGCCAAACACCTCCCAGACTCGACAGAAACAGAATAAATCTGTACTGACCTCCCCAGTCATATCACAGCTAAGAGAGCACATTTGCATCTCACCAACATAGGGCAGAGATAAATATGGTAAAGAAAAAAATATTTTAATGTAATTTAAAACACATAATCCGAGTTCATATAAATGTATTCATGGTGGAAAATCTACAAGATTTTCAAGTTTCAGTTTATTTTCTTATTTTTCTTATTCTTATTTTTCTTAAAAGACTTTCACCCTGACACTGTCACGGTGCACATAAGGGAATCGAGGAGACGAGGTAAACTTCAAAATAACAGTCTTTAATCCCATACAACAGGGCAAAACAAGGCAGGACGGAGACACACAGGGAGTGTAACGAGTAGACCAGACGACAACGAACTGAACAGGCAGGAACTAAATACACAGGTTAATACTAGATAATAAATTAAACACAGCTGGGGACTAATAAACTAATAATGAAACAATAAAGACAGGAACAGGAACATAACCAAATAAGGGCATACAAGAGAGAAACCAAAGTCCAGGGAGCACATAGACAGAAAATCGAACACAAAACGAACACAAGCCTGACAGACACACAGTCAAGAGGGTCTGCAGAAGTCCTCTCTATGTTATCATTTCCTGTTTTTTTTTTTTTAAATTTTTTTATGCATAATTCTGTAGATTGCACCACTTGATGTTCGGAAGACAAACATTTTTAATATATCAGTAAGAAGTGAAACAGTTTTATTAAAATATATAGGCTACATAGCTTTTTCTAAGATTTTGCCAAACTACTTAATAATGTGCAGTTTTCAAGAATGTAGCCCTTTTAATGAGTCTTTTTGTTGTTGTTGTTGATTGTTGAATATTTAACCTTACATTTTTTAATTTGTGTGCCCCACAACCCCTTATCCCTCCCAAAAAAATAACAAAATGAATTCTGCTTATCATAGAAGAGGTGTATAAGAGATGATTGTATGTATGATTTACACGTTTAATGCATTATTGAATAGACAGAACAAAACAAACAAGCATCACGCCATTGACCAAAACACAATTGGAATGTAATTTTGTTCTGGTTCATGGCCCTGGTTCAGGTTCTCAAGCCCAGGTAGGATACAATGCTTAAAGTGTGTACATAAACTGAAGGCGGCAATAACAGCAGATGCACAATGCAGTCGAGAGTGTGTGTGTGCGTACGTGTATTCAATGAAAGGAAAGCAACATCTTAATCTGAGCCAAACAATTTATCACTTAGAGGTGTGAAGCTTTAAGAGCCGAGGACCAGGTTAGTCAGGGACCCTGGAATGTTATTTTCATGGCCACAGCTGATTCTAGAATAGAGTCTGCACGTCATTCTCACCCACCATGCTGCACTCGTATAAGGCTATTGAGTTTGAGTATGACTCACCTTCCAAATGCTTTATTTCATTCTCTCTCTCTCCATCACGCTCACTCTGCTTCCATTCACAACACACACTGTGGCGGTATAATGAAAATGCAGAGGGGAGAAAACAGAGAGAAAATACAAAGATCAGTTCTATACATCATGTTCCGCCACACACATTCCAAGCTAGAATGAGAATTTGGGGCTTGGGAAATGTGGTTTATATATCTGATTGAAAGGATACACAGAAGCAAACAGAACATTAATCAGATCTGCGGCTTTTGATGTGAAGCATCAGCAAAATGTGTGAATATTATTGAAACTGTAACCTTTAATAGCCACTGTGAGACTGTAATTCTCAGTTCATTCTGTTTTCTCAGTGTGAAAAAAGCAACACGGCAAAGGATCTCGATTACTGCTTTGTTGTATATTCTGTCTGCACTGCGTTTGAAGCCTGTGGTGTCACTTTCAGCAGAGCCACTTAAAGCTCCCAGAGTTCACTGGGGCTTTCGACCTCCACATTCACCATTGCATTTTGCTGAAATGCTATAGAAGACAACAGCAGTAAACATTTTTCAGACTTCACCTGAACCTCTTAGCCACTGTATGAAATATTTGAAAGGATACACTCATAACAGCACATTTGCATTCCTAAAATTGACTATTAAAATTAAAAAAAAAGTATATACTGTATATATATATATATATATATATATATATATATATATATATATATATATATATATATATATATATATATATATATTAATATCTGATTTAAAATTTAATATAGTATTATTTATATACTAATATAGTATCTTTCCATTGTTTTTTTACATATTTTAAATACCTTTTATATTTTCAGTTTTTGTTTCAATTTTAGTTTAATTTTTTAGAAATTTTGTTTTCAATAATTTTTATTTTTTAAATTCTATTTAGCTATTATTTATTTCCATTTCAGTTTTAGTAATATTAGTTCTTCAACCTTTTTTTATTTCAGTTAGTTGCCAAGGCCACATTTCTAATTTTTGTTTAAGATTTTTAGGTTTAATTTTTTTCAGCTAATATTTATTTATTTATTTATTTAGCTTTCTTTCAATTCACAAATAACATATTTATTACTTTTATTTTTAGTTTTAAGGCCTCTAACACTAGCTTGCTCTATTCTTTTCCTATTCTATCTATTTTATTTTTATTTATTATATAATTAAAAAAAAAACTTGGTACGTGTACTGCTTTAAGCTAACTGAGACTTGTTATAGCACTTGCATATCACTGCTTTTTTGTTGATTTTGATTACTTCCATTGTCCTCATTTGTAAGTCGCTTTGGATAAAAGTGACTGCTAAATGACTAAATGTAAATGTAAATGTTTTAGTCAACAATAACCACACTGTATATCTGGAATTTAACGCAATATTGACAAACAGTTTCCATTCACGCAGATGCATGCTGCCTAGTGCCTACTTAGAAAACAGTTGCCCGTGGGGTGTTACCAAAATGGTCACTGAGTGAAATGACTCACCTTAGAGGGACTTTGAAGGAGTGTACATAAATACCATTTGAAATCCATAAATATTTGTTCTGAGCATTGGCCAAGGCTCAGTTCCTGTGACTGGTATAAAATCAAAGATGAAATGACTGTTTAAAAGCCATTCTAGTCTTTAAAAATGTATTGAAAAACATAAGTATTCTGCAGTATGTCAAAATCTACAGGGAATAAGGGAAAGAACACGACGTGTGTTTGTTTCAAATGAGAGAATGTGTGTAGGTGTGCGGGGACTTGCTGACACTCTCATTTCTGCAGTGAGACCCTGCCAAAGCGGCAGACAGGCTGACGTGCATTTGAAATCTTATTTTCATTTAGTGTGCTAGTAAAAGGCTGGAGAGTTATGAGATATTATGAATTTGTTATGATTACGCACCTTTGTGTGGGCTCCAAATGACGTTGGCAAGACTATTGACTGTGAATTGAACGGTTCAGAGTCATTTCGAGATGATGAACTCTCTAGTGAACATGTCTCAGTAAACTCTGTTCCATGTGATTCTTTTTCACAACAACATCTGCTTCATTTGAACTTCATGTTCCCATTATTTTAATTCAAATTTCTCTTTTTGCATTTATCTGTCTTCTATTTCTGTATATTTGTATTCTTCATAAACCTTGTTGCCTTGAGCACACTTTGAGCACAGCCTTCTTGTGCATTATTTTAAAAGCAAATTTCAAAACCAAGGTTATGAAAGAAAGAGTGAGCCTTAAAATTCTGAAAGATATTGCAGCTAATTTTTAAAGTTAAATATTTAAAGACGTGGATATATGACTGTTGTGCTGTGAATGCCTAGAGAGAGACAGAGAAAAAATTGGAGATACCAAACTTTTAGCCTGTTGAGGACACATTTAACAAAAACCCTTTTACTTGCTAAGCCTTCTGGGACAAATGTAGAAAACCATACAAAAGAAAGAACGAGGGAGTGAGAGAGGAATTGGCCCTTCAGTAAAGTGTCTCTTTTAAGGCCTATTCACACTAAGAACATTAACTCTAAATATAACTATACCGAAAATTGTATTAACATCCACACCAGGTTATGTCTTCACCAAGTTTTATGTGCAGTTGTGTCATCTGTTGCTTTAAATGCTCAAACTTTCGTCAATGTAAGATTCTGATTGGCTACCAATGTTTTTATACATATATCGTTCCTCTGTGTCTAGCTGTTGTATTGGCTTTGCTATTCTCATAGAATTAGAATGATTATTAAAACTTTTTAGTAGTTATCGTCCTTGGTGTGAACAGGCCTTTAGGCTGGCTATATATTGCTCATCTTTTTCTCCTCTGCTTTCTCTCATCTACCTCTCACTTTGTCTAGTTGACTCTCTTTCTGTCTCCCTCACTTTCCACAGCCTTCCTCTGTGTCTGTGCAGGTTGGGTGACTCATCTATTGACAGATAGCTGGGGAGCATTGTGAGTGCTGGGGGAGGGGATTGTTTTCAGACTCTCCCAGATCCAAATGTACAGATAAAGATCCAGGGACTAATTCACTGAAAACAAGGTGTTGTCCAGCATGACAGGACAAAAGATGAAGAGATAAAGCACAAAACAAGCACAGGCTGTGCTTAGATACCGCATTCTAAACAGTGAGGGGTCATGAGAGATTAAATGCCATATAAATAGATGTAGAGATAGAGGTACACATTGAGATGAGCACTATTCAGTGAAGATGCATTTTTTTAGGCAATGTTCAAGCTGCAATTAAGGGTCACGCTTTATTTTAATGTCCAATTCTCGCCATTAACAAACCATTAACTATGACTTTTGCCTTAATAAACTCCTAATTTGCTGCTTATTACTAGTTAGCAAGGTAGTTTTTAGGTTTAGGTATTAGGTAGGATTAGGGATGTAGAATATAGTCATGTAGAATATGTGCTTTATAAGTATTAATAAACAGCTGGTATGTTAATAATAGACATGCTAATAAGCAACAAGACTTGGTCCCTATACTAAAGTGTTACCCAATTAAGAATACATCTATTTCAGGTACTGTTGATAGAGATGGAATTGTATAGTTTCTATGGTTTTAGTAACTTGATAACTGAGCAAAAATGTTTAAATTAACAAAGATCAAGACTATTATAATAATAAACAATTATTAAAAAAAAAATATAGCCCAACCACAGGCTATAATACTTTCCACTACTAAAAAAAGGTCCTTGTGAGTTTTTATCTCACAGTTCTGACTTTTTTTTCCAGAGCTGTAAGATATAAACTGAGTCAGAATTGGATTACAAACTTTTTACTTTTTTCTCAGAATTGCGAGATTTAATTGCAGAATTGCATGCAAAGAAAATCTTCTCTTTCTTTCTGAGAAGAAAAAAAATTAGAATTGTGAGAAAAAAAATTGCAATTACTTTTTTTTTACGCTGTGCAGGAAAAAACAGAATTGCGAGAGATATACTCGGAATTCAGAGAAAAAAAAAGTCAAAACGGCAAGATGTGAACTCACAAATACGTGCATTGCAATTTTGAGATATAAACTCGCAATTCTCCGAAAAAAAAAAAAAATCTAAATTGTGAGATATAATGGCAGAAACCAGCTTTGATGCTATCTGGATGGGATTTGATTTCTTAGAGGATGGCAAAATTAGATTAAAGTAAAGTGAAGTGTGGCCAAGTATGGTTACCCATACTCAGAATTTGTGCACTGCATTTAACCCATCCAAAGTGCACACACACAGCAGTGAACACAAACCCAGAGCAGTGGGCAGCCATTTATGCTGCGGTGCCCGGGGAGCAGTTGGGGGTTCAGCACCTCAGTCGTAGTATTGAAGGTGGAGAGAGCACTGTACATTCACTCCCCCCACCTACAATTCCTGCTGGACCTGAGACTCAAACTCACAACCTTTAGGTTATGAGTCTGACTCTCTAACCATTAGGCCACGACTTCCACAAAGTAATTTAGGTAATTAGAATTAGATAAGTAATTCAGGTAATTTTATGTAACTTTTTACATTTTTTCCTCAGGTTATGTGTGCCAAGATTGGCACAATTAAATTTTTGTTACTTCCATGTTGGTTTCAAGGGGGGCACAGAATGGTGAGTTTCATTGAGGCTGTGTGTGCCAAGTTTGGCACAATTAAATTTTTGTTACTTCCATGTTGGTTTCAAGTTCATTGGTTTGGTGCAAAAAAAAATATCTGCCAATATACAAAATAAATCTAAATAAACTAAAAATGTGAAACACAAAATAAAATGTGTTACAAATGTGTTACATCTACACACATAACATCTTTAAAACCTTGGTAAAGAACTGTTTTACCCCGAATAGCAATGCAAAAGGTCTACAGTGAAACAATGCAGTGCTGGAATGTTACGGTCGGTTGTTTAGCAACAGATGACCAATAATGAACTGCCTCAGTGCTTACCTTATTAAATATTCATGAATGGAACAAGATGGACCTGAAGTCATACGTCTTAATTTTTCAAGTAATTGGATAAATGTGCTCCGTCCCATTTATTTGCTTTCATATCAGTTGTGGCTGGTTTATGTATTTCAACCAGGCTCATGGCTCCCTCTTCTTTCTCTCCTCATCTACCCCTCCTCCATCTGTTTCACATCCAGTCCCTGAAGGACACATACGCATGAATAGAAGGAAATGACATGCATATGAAATCACTAAACCATTCACAAAATATTCACATACAGCTCTACCTATACAAACACATGACGTGTGTGTGTGTGCACTGCATATTCATTAAAAGTCAATGGCTGATCCCACTCTCTCTTTGTCTTTGACTGTCTCTGTAGCTCTATTTCTCTTTCTGTCTTTCTTTTCCCACACCTGTGGCCTGTGCGTCATCCTACTAATTCCAGTTTCAAGGTCAGTACTGTGCAGCTCTGAGCTGATCCCATTGGCTCTGTGAGTCTACACTGTGACGCCACCACACATCCACAGATTCATTAAAACAGCACATCCGTCTGTACTTTTTCCACTCGCACGCAAACACACAGCCCTCTTTTCCCCTTCCATTCTCACAAAGAGTGACTTGACACCTAATTCTACATCCATCCTCAGCTACGTGAGTCTAATTTCAACACATATCATTTTATCATACCTTATTATCTCTTTTTGCTATGTATGCTTGTTTTCTCTATATGTTTGTTTATCCTTTTCCGTGTTGCATACATTTAGAACGTGTCAAAGTTTAAGGGAAATTTCCCATTAGTCATGTCTGCTATTCAATAAGCCTTATTAATTATTAATCTAACGGTTCGCCACACGGGAGACCATTACCAAATTAACTGTACCCTGGCAATATGTTGCCTGCTCCACTGTTACTGCAAAGAGACAGAGAGAGGGAAAGAGAGTGAGAGAAAAACAAAATAACACAGAGTTAAGACAGAGAAAAAGACAGAAAGACTCTTATTAATCCTATTAATTGTATACCCAAATGGTTTATTCATTTTACACACTATACAAGTAAAAATAACACAAAAGAACAATAGCAACGCTATAAGGTACTTCTCGCAAAGTAATAATAATAATTAAATGGTAAGGTCAAATATCGATTAAATAATACATTTAAAAAACAAGAAATGGTTTTGCTTAAATATTTATATAAAAACAAATGAATTTGACATCTTTTTCTAATACTGATCAGAAAACATCCATTCCTTGCAAACAAATGTGTACAAATGTCTTCAAAGTGTCAGTCTACAACTATTGCTCCCAGCTCCCAGTGTTTTTTTGTTTTTTTCCCTGGGTTCTGCAGTCATTTGTCAACCTTGCCACTGGTTGTGACTTCTCTGAAGATTAAAGTTGCATCAGTTGTTCGTATTTTTGGTATTGTGAAGCTGAACAACCTGCCCTCCATCTTCTGTGATTCAGGCGTGATTCTGTGATTCTGCTGCTTTCACTTGAAAATTCAGTGTCTTGCAGTTGCTGTGATACTGCTGTCTTGAAAGTTTGTCAAAATGTCGGTGGTAAAACAGTCAATAACACATCACTCATACGATTCTGGTTTACCTGTATGCTTGTAGGAATAAACACCAAATAATTTTAAGCTGGAGAGTCTAAAAATGGCCTCTTCTTGTTAGAATAGGTTACCTGTAGCAATACAATATTGAGGCTATAGCTGCAAGACTGCCACCCTTTTTGATTGTAAAGAAAATTTATTATGCCCTCTTTTTAAAATTTTAATTGTTTATTTTTTATTTTGACCTTTAAGAACTCTAACACTTGCCAGTCAAGTCAAACTGCACCCAGCTTCATTCAGTGGCCAAGGTAACATTGTCACACTCAGCCAATGTTGACATGACCTGTATAAGTCAACTAAACATCCTTTTTATGTACCAGCAGTAGTATCAATTTTATGCCACAATGAAGAGACTTCAGGATTATTGGCTCCCCACAACCCTTCCCCTTCAGGTTAACTGGGAAAGCTGACCTGATAAAGCACAAGATGTCTGAGTGCTTATAGCTGCTTGAGATAACAGAGAATTTCTGGTTGAAAACGTATTTAGAAACAACAACAACAACAAATCCAGAATGTTTAATTTACAGTGCTTTGCAACTGAAAATGATTTGCCTTTGTCTATCTTTACAGATCCTACAAAACCTCTGTGAGGCAGGAAACTGATAAGAAGACAATACAGAAAAAAATAAGTAAAGATTGCATTTGAGTTTTTTCCCCCTAAATTGACTTTTATTGCCTTTCTTCCTTGTCTTATTGCTGTGGCATGCTTTTTCAAACTTCTGATATGCTAAGACTTACAGCACTTATTGCATATCCATAATGCTGATGCAACATTTTTGCTTGTATCTTGGAAAAAGCAGCAACATTTACATTTTCCCTCTTTATTTCTTTTAGAAGAGCAATTTGTTCAACTAAATACAAACACATTTGACATGCCAGATATTTCTGAGCCTAGTGAGTGCCCCCTTCTCTGGGCCTCTGCTCACTGAGACCCTATTGAAACCCTGCTCTTCCATCCTCCTGTTCCTCTTGATCCTGGTTCTCATCTGTGACCAATCGTTCAAACTCTTCAGATTTTTTTATTTTTATTTTTTGCTCAATATGTGAATGAGGAATATTGGGAACAAAAATTATTTTCGTGCAAATTCTGCTTTAAATAAATGAGTTGATTAGCCAATGATTAATTTCACAGTGATGAATATGGCAATGGTTTTATCATTGATGCTGCATTTATGAGTCATTGACTGATTTGCTAACAGCACATCCTTGATCGTAACAGTCAGATTCAGTAAACAGCTGGTAAACAGGATGTCATACCCCCCAAGAGAACAAGTGTCACTCTAAACTCACAGTCTTAACAGACTGTGCAACACACAAAATACTAAATCACCTTCTCAAGACAAAGAAATGAGATGAGATGAGATGAGATGAGATGAAGAAAACATTCATTTGAGATAAGTGTATTTATGAAGAAATGGAAGACGGGACACAAAATGCTACTGGTTCAATTTACATTAAATATTAAAATGATCTAATGTAAGTTCACAGTTCTTGAGTATTTTGTCATAGCTCAATTTAACTTTATGCAATCCAATTAAATTTGTAAAACAAAGGTTTACTTAATCCATTTGTGTTCTGTTTTTGTTGAAATTAACTGGGATGCCTATACATCCTCCTAGCTGGGATTTCTAAATTGCCTTAAAAAATATGTGTTTAGGCTCTCTACAGTCCACATACACTCTTAAAAATAATGTTTCTTTACTGGCATTGATGGTTCCATGAAGAACCTTTAACATCAATTGAACCGTTCCATTGCACAAAAAGTTCTTTATAGTTCATCCAGTGCCTGGATGCCATTGGTCAAACTACTTTTCAATTGTTACCTTATGCAAGTAAAAAAAACGGTAGGAAAACAAAGCCAAAACCTGAACATCTTAGACAATTCATAAATACCAGCCAGGACATTTATAGGAAAAATAGGACGTATGATCAACTTACATTTACTGTTATGTTGGGATTTAGATGAAGAGTAGAGATTGTGCTTAGGTTGAGGATGACTGTATACCGCATCTTATTCGCGCTGTTGCTATCTAGAACCAAATAAGATTTGTTTGAGTTACTTTGACATGTCTTAGTTTTACTTTCTACTGTTTACTTTATCATCTCTTTCTCATACATACTCACACATATAAGCCTGCTGTATAAATGGTCTAGCCTAAAGCTCCATACTGGAGATCAGTCTAATGAACTAATGTCAGTTAAAGTAAGGATGATTCAACCTGTTACAAGACACACTGCAAATTTAGTTTGAATTAAGGCAATGATTCAGCCTCTGAATGGAAACCTTTCCACACTTCTTACAGAAATAGAAAAACAAGTACACGTATGACAAACAAGCAAACACAATGAACAAACAGCACAACACTGAGTAAAGCATTGTAAGCCTGGCCAAGCTGCTGTCACCAGCTGTCTCTGTGCTCACTGTTGCAATTAATTATGGAAGCAGTACTCTCCCTCCTAAGAAGGTCCATATTAACAGTGTCATTTATTCAGGGTGTAATTATTCAGTACATATTTGCTTAATTTTTTCATGCTCAGAGCTACACCATGACAAATGAGGGTGTAAATTGCAACGAATTGCAGTTTCATTCCTGTCAAACAGGAACTGTTTCTCTTGTTTAGCCATATTGTGGACAACTCTGTGTGTGTGTAAAGGTCCGACTACACTTTTGACAGCCAAATGTTGAAAATGTCCACACAAATATAGTGAATCCTGTCAGAACCTGACATTTGATGTGCTCCTCACTATTACAAAGGTTCATAAATAAGTTTAGCTTCAATTCGACTGATATCTACAGGTCTGTGTAAGAGTTAGGTTTAAGTTAGGGGTATAATTTGGCTATTTGGAGAACCGAGGGTTTTTCTGAGCAAAGTTTCAATGCATCTTCGACCTCAAGCTGAACTGCAATCTCACAGCCTACCACTAGTTGGCACTGAAGACTAAGAATTAAAGACTGTTACATTAGTGAGTGTGTGTGTAGGTGCGCTTGAGCAAATGTGAGCGCATTCATTTGAATGTGCATGCATGTAGGAGTGTATGTGTGAATTTGAGAGCATATTATGTGTACTTGTCACTGTTATATTGTGTTTGTGTATGTTTGTCTTTGTGCTGTCAGGAAATGAACGTCCATGCTGATGTTTTCGCCCATTATGAGTGTACAAAGCTATCTGTAGGACTAACATTAGAGACACATAATCAATAAATATTAGACGAAACCCCCCTCCACCCCGACCAATCAACAAACTGGCCTGTGTTGTCTGAGAACCTTAACCCATGTTAGCCTCATTACTGCTTTAACGAGATAAGATTAAGCCACTTGGAGAGATATTGATTGGCTCAAATTAAAAGGCAAAGATAGTCCCTGACCCTAAACAAGGAAATTATGCTTGTTAACTGGCAAGTGCAAATGACCCATGTACGTTCATGTGCATATATGTGTGTGCGTAAAAGAGAGACAAAATCATTCTGGGGCACTCAGAGATAAGAGAACCTTTACATAAAACAATTAGCAGAGGACAATACAAACTACAGCGCTACGAGAAAGTCCCGCGATAAGATCAGAACCATATCGGCCTGCTCTGAGATCGCTTACACCGATTATTCACTGAGACACAAGAGTTTTCTGATACTTTGATGAGTCTTTCAAAGCTCTGTCTGGGATCCTTGTATAGCACATGTGATATGCTAATAGAATCACATGGTTTTGATTCCTAAACGGATGTTGCCTTGTCATGCCCCAGTTCAAGTAAAATGTCAAGGTCTCACGCTGATGAGGGCAAGAGGGCGGTTTCCATTTTCACGACGTCACCTGCAGCCTAAGACGCGTCAGCATCATGCATCATGCATCACTTCCTATCATGCATCACTTCCTATCACTCATCACTTCCTAGCAACATCTGGTAGCTATGGCAGCAAGGCCAAAGGCACTCAAGTTGATTCCATTCTAGGAACACTTTGGAGGATCTAAATGAAATCCCAGTTCTGTCAGAGTACTTTAAAACAGCTCAGCATCAAAGAGCCAATGATAAAGCCAATAATACAGCAGCGTCGGCACCAGAACATTGGTGAAATTGTAATAATTTGGTTTGTGAGGCCACTCAGGCCACAGAATTACCGTTAGACTCTAATTAACGTGGAATGGGAGTGAACCAGACGACAAGAGGCCTCACCCGTGATTGAATTCAGACCTAATGCGGACCATCTTCTGATTGACAGAATTTATTTCTCTCCGCATTATTATATCTGCCGTCTGGAATGTCTGCCAAAATCCAAATGTAAAAGTGAGCAACGTTTCCCTAGATGCAGCTTTTCACCAGCTGTCAATCATCCTTCATGCCCTTCTCTAAAAGAGGACACAGACACTGGAAGTCAAAGTTGGACACGGGGATGATGGCTGATGTTTTGAAGGCTACGAGACGAGTTTTCAACCCCAGCCGGTCTGTATGTGTGCTATACGAACAGAAAAACAGAGAGAGTGATTATAATGAGTATATATTGAATGTATATATATTAGGGATGTGTATCTCCATAACTGAGGCCGATGTGATACACATCTCGATGCATTGCCAACGATACAATACATTAAAGATACATATAAAGCAGCTACCGATGTGTCCTGATACGATTCACTCATATTACAATGCAGTGCAATCCATTTTCAATTTGATTCAACACAATGTGTTTCAATGCAATATGATGCAACAGAAAAAATATACAATGCTATGCAATTCAATATGGTGCAGATAGTTCACTTTTATTTCTTTGGTTCGAACAGACAGCAAATCATAAATTAACTTAAGTGCCGTCTGACTTCTAATGCCTCAGTCTCCGTAGTGTTATGATGCATCATATTCACGTAGCAGCAGTGGCGATGAAAAAACTCGCTTGAGAAACAGTTTAGAGAGGAGAAATCAATCTACATATAAAATACTGGTCACAAATTATTGGTCACTTTCTAAATAATAAAATTATAGTGTATCTATTAATAATTCAATATTAATAAATTGGTTTTTACTGATGTAAATATGTTAGAAACGATGCATCGCAATACAATAGCCGATGCATACTCTTTTAAATCAGTATATTGTATCATTGACTTTTATGCTGATGCACCGATGTGAATCGGTGAATTTTACCATCCCTAATATGTAAAGTTTTTTTAAATTATTTATTTATAGAAAACCATACTAAATGACTGCTGTCTACTCAGATAATGAATAGCAGCTCTAAAAGGTTTGTATTAATAGGTACTTATTCATATTTAATATGAAGATACATTGTAAAATAATTTTCCCAGTAATTTCTTACATTAAAATATTCATAATTTTAATTCAATTCAATTCAATTCAAGTTTATTTGTATAGCGCTTTTCACAATACAAATCGTTGCAAAGCAGCTTTACAGGAAATTAAGTTCCTACAATATATTTACATATTGTAGAAACTTAATATATTTAACTTATGGCGAAATTTGGTAGTTCTGTATGTTGTCTGAGGGTAGGCATCATCTGAGGTCCTCTGAGGGGTTGGCATCATCTCTTCTCAGATATTCTGGATCCAGACTGAAGCTTGTGTAAATCCTAGTTACCACGGGATGTTAATCCCATGGCAGAAACAGAGAAACAAATAGAGACATAATTAGCGTAGCTGCTGTTCCAGCCAAGCAAAAATGATTTGTTCAATCCAAGCTAAAGAACAATAATGTGTGTTTGATCAGATATAACTGCAGTACAAGATTATGAGATGCATTATGTGAATGCTTGGCTAAAGAGATGTGTCTTTAATCTAGATTTAAACAGAGAGAGTGTGTCTGAACCCCGAACATTATCAGGAAGGCTATTCCAGAGTTTGGGAGCCAAATGTGAAAAGGCTCTACCTCCTTTAGTTGACTTTGTTATCCTAGGTACTACCAAAAGTCCAGAGTTTTGCGACCTTAGGGAGTGTGATGGATTGTAGCATGGTAGAAATTCTATTCATTCTATTCATTAATGAATCCTGAAAGTTATCACCATTTCCACAAAAAAAAATGTTAAAAAACAAAAACTATTTTCAACTGTTTTAAGAATAGGAAATTTCTTTAAAAAAATAAAATAAATACCCCCCCCCACACCCCACACCCCCACCCCGCAAATTAGCATATTAAAATGATTTCTGAATGATCAAGTGACACTGAAGACTCAAGTAATGATGCTGAAAATTCAACTTTTTATCACAGGAATAAATTACAATTGACAGTATATTAAAATAGACAACAGTTCTTTTAATTTGTAATTATATTTTACAATATTACTATTTTCTCTGTATTCTTGATTAAATAAATGCAAACTTAGTGAGCAGAAGAGATTTTTATTTGTTTGTTTGTTTTTTCAAAAACATTGTAATGTTTCCAAAATTTTGACAGGAACTGTACAACATTGTTACCTAGTGCTTATATTGCTTAAATACCATTGATTGGATGCATTTGTGGCCAAAGATGCTGGGATAGGCTTCAGCCCCCATGACCCTAGAGAGGATAAGTGGTTTGGAGAGTGAATAGATGGATGGTTGAACTTCCAAAATTCTTTGACTTGCTTTGATTTTGTGAAAATTAAGAAACTAATGAAAGTGTCTTTTTTGTTGTTGTTGTTGTTACAGGATCCAATGTACCCAGCCTCAACCATTCATCAAAAGGACTGTGAAAGCGGGAACTCTTTGAACCACCAGTGGCAGTTTCCACAGAATGAAAGAGGGCATACATTTTTGTCAGTTTTTCATTTCAAGTACTGGTGGTTTTGATTTTGTCTGGATGGCATGCTGTCCTAACACTAACTAGTCAGAGCTCAGGTACCACCCAAAATGCTGCCATAACCGATCAGAAAAAGAGAACTATGTAAAGCCATGTGATCATTGAGTAAATTATTTTATGAACAATCCTATTAAAGAAAATTTATAGTATGATAAATGTAAGGATATTGATCTGGAAGAAATGGGGCCATAAAGAACCTATTCATCAGTGGTTCTTTGAAGAATCTTTAAAAAGGGTTCTTTGTAGTACCAGAAAAGGTGCTTTATGGCACCAAGAAAAACACCAGTTCTTTAAAGAACCTTTCACAAAATGGTTCTTCAGAGAACCAAAAATGGTTCCTCTATGGCATGGCCGCGAAACGTCTCAGGTTACGTATGTAATCATGGTTCCCTGAGTAGGGAACGAGACACTGCGTCCTCTAGGGGTCGCTATGAGGAACGCCATCAGCGTGCCCCGTGTCTGAAGCATACATACAAAAACACAACATGTTGGCCGGCGACAGCCTATGACGTCACTACCGGCGTGACCACAGTATAAAGGGGCGCCGAGAAAATACGTCATCCATTTCTTTGTCTGAAGCTTGCGTCCGAAGCATGGCACAAAGCCTAGAGGATGCAGTGTCTTTTTCCCTACGCGGGGAACCATGGTTACATATGTAATCTGAGACGTTCCCTTTTGAGGGAACTTCGAGCTGCGTCCCCTAGGGGTCGCTATGGGGAATGGAATACCCGCTCCACCATGCTGAGGGGAGTGCAAACCAAGCACAAAGGCGAGTACTAAGTATCAACTCTACCAGGCTAAGGGAGTTGCCCTTGGAACGGTTTGATGGCTGTCAGTGACATTATCCCCTTTGGCCAAAGACCCGAGCTGCCTACCCTAAATTCACCTGTTAGGGTGCCGGGACTCCCGAACCCAGGGTAGAGCTCGAAGGCTTAGAATCAGAAGAAAGATTCCTTTAAGGGGATATGGCCAAGTGCCTAAGATAGTAACTAGGCCCTGGCCTGTCACCAAGGGGCTACCGCTTGCTCTGCACAAGCTCTCTGAGGGAACTGTCTCAACAGACCCTTGGTAGCAACCCACTGTTCAAGCCCAGAAACATTGGGATAAATAGGTAGAGTGGGGCCCAAGACGAAACTGACCAACTCAAAGAAAGGGCACGAAGCCGCAGCGCGTAACCCCTACCGTACAGGATTTTAGAAAGAACACAAAACACTTGATGTGCGATCTTACCACAACGTGGATTTCAGAAAGTGCACAGAGACTAGCGTGCACACTTACCATAACATGGATTTGTAAACACTGTTCTAGGGAGTCATAGAGGCTGTTTTAGACAAGCCTCGAGACCCTATGTGACCGTGGAACTCGAAAGAGCAGTTACTCTTTCATTATAACATAGAGAGCACATAGATGGAAACTGCGCTTCTATAGAACAAACTGTCATATGAGGGCTACGCAATTACCATGGTCAATGGCCCAGGGGCAGGTTCCTAACTCCCGTTCCTTAGTAGAAAGGAGGAAAATCTGATCTTCCCAGGCGTGGCAAGCTCATAACAAACCCTCCTGCAGCGAGGGGAGCACTGCCACACCCTGAGGATGGACTGACCAAAAGGGGCCCTGGAAATGCCTTCCTAAGGGGCTGCTTCCAGAGTGGGCTATCTACTTACACCCTAGCAGGGGAGACAGCACACTCTAGGCAAGGGCTCAGGGAGAAGGCTACTTAAACTCTAGGAAGGGGAGCAGAGTCCCTGAGCTAGCACATAGATATCCACAGATAGCCATGCACCTAGGAAGGCTACCAGAAGGGGGCTGACTGAGACTGCCCAGACCACAAGGAGTGGGGCTGTCTACTTAAAATCCTAGCAGGGGAGACAGCACTGCGTAGGTAGGGCTCAAGGAAAAATGGGATCCAGCTCAAAGTGGGGATCAGACATTCCGGTAGAGATGAGTCTAACAACTCAGTATGGCTGCACAGCGAGCAGCGGCGCCCCCGGCCCTCGGGCTGAGGTAGGTCACCGGGAGCAAAAGGTTTAAAGCTAACCTTCACAGAGAGGAGAGCAATACCTAGCTTCACCAGAGGAAGTGCTAGATACAAAACCAGTGCCGCCCTACGGGGGACCAACAGCTATAACCAACCCAATCCAGCCCTGTGCTGTCTATCCCGATAGAGAGCATGGACCCCATTAACCAGACTCACAGAGCCTTAGAAACAACGGGGCCCAGATCACGCATAGAGATGTTACTCCTCAGAGCCAGTAGCACTTAGCACCCGCAAAAATACCTCTCACTCATGCCTCAGGGAAGAGTGTACTCAAGCCCACTCATAGAGGGGTGATACACTGGTTCACCATAAGGGCAGTGTGATACAAACTGCAGGGTGGTGTTAAAAGAGTAAAGCCGCTCAGCGCCTCATTGAGAGGAGCTTCACTCAGAGAATGTGTGATAATTGAGTGGGTAACCTTTCAACAGGAGGCCCCTCGGGGCAGGACACTGTGGCAGGCATCACAGTCGTTAACTGAAAGTAAAAAGACCCGCAGGTCCTGGAATTGCAGTGCTGACCTGGGGACCTGATGACCAAGGAGGCTTCCACAGAAACCTACGACTTGGCCACATGATCCAGAAGGTATGAGGCCTGGAACAGGGCTATCATCCTAGCCTGGATCTAGTATCGACGAGTGAGGTCATCACTGCACTGAGTCGATGTGGCCGTCCGAGGACCTACCCTAACAGGTAAAAAATTACACAAAAGACAGGTCCCAGAAACACTGCAAAGAATGCTAGAAGTGGAAACACAACTACCAGCAAACAGGTCTTTTAGAAATAGATCGTACGCACCCACCATGGTTCCCGCGCATGAGATCAGTTCCGGAGGCGAAGTCCGTAGAGGCCTCGGGTCCGGACCATCAGTAAGGTAGATTCTATGAAGCATAGAACCTGACCAAAACATCATAGGTCCAGCATGAGAGACTGCAATGTCAAGCACAGGAGGTTCCCACCTAACCTCGGTCAGGTGGAGTTAACGGTGGTTGCAGGGGAATTAGAGAGGGGAAGATGAGGGCAGATGACAGGCCCCCCGAGGGAAGGGAGTAGATGTTCAAGTCTTACTCTGGTCCGGATGAGAGATCCTCTTGTGGATCACCTCCCTCAGGTCTTGCCTACCTCTCTTTGACCCGCGCCTTCCTCTAGCCCTACCTGCAGGCGGGGGAGGGGCACGAGTCGCGACACTAGCCTTCTGTGCCCATCTCTGATCCCCAGACTGAGATGGGCCAGGACCCCTGCGTTGTTCGGGCTCAGACCTGGACCTTCTTGGAATGAAGGTTTTGAAGGCTGCTGAGCGCGCCTTTGCCTCCCTAAACTTCTTGACCACGGTCTCGGAAGGCGAGACTGGAGCATCGAGAAGAAAGCTCTTCTCTTTCTTCCCAATATCTGCCAGGTTTACCTTACAGGTGTCTCTCCGTTACCACCATGGCCGCCATAGACCTGCCCATAGCAGTGACGGCCTGCTTAGTGGCACGGAGAGCCAAATCCGTGGTGCGACGCAGCTCAGCTACTTCATCAGGTGACAAGCCCTGACCCTTATCCAGGTCTTTCAGCAGATCAGCCTGGTACGCCTGAAGCACCACCATAGTGTGCAACGAAGTGACAGCCTGACCTGCTGCTGCATATGCCCTGCCATTTAAGCAAGATGTTTCCTGAAGGGGCTTAGATTGCAAGGAGGGAGCCTTGAGAGAGGATGTCTCGCCCACAGGGAGATAGTTGGCTAGTGTCTCTTCCACAGGGGGCATCCCCTCATAGCCGTTTTCACGCATCCCCTCAATGTTAGCATAACTAGTATGCTGAAACCTATAAATGCGAGAGGAAAACGACTTTTTCCATTCACTCTCAACCTCCGCATGGAGATCAGGAAGAAATGGGAGGCTCACTCGAGCTGGGGGGCTATGGCCAGAAAGATAACTCTCATCGAGACAACCCCGCGGCACCACCATCTTGGCCCGCTTCCATGGCAAGTCAAGCCTCGCTGTGGCGCATTCCATAACCTCCAACAACTCGTCATACACAGGGCAGGAGGACTGAGAGGGCTCAGTCTAAACTTCTTCGCCCTCAGACATCTCCTGCTCTTCCTGGGCATAACCCAGCAGAGCACTAGCCACTGGATCAGATGATGCCAGAGAGATCGCATCATCATCACCCAGCAACTCACATCGTTCGCGGCTGATGAGTGTGAGAAGGAAAGCCCCCTCTCTAACTCATCAGCCAGATTCGCCTGCGAGCCCCACAAGCTCATTCTCCTCCATGCCTCGGCAGCAGTGGGTCTTGAACCGCGGAAAGCAGACGGCTGCCATTCCTTCCTCGAAAAGAGAGACAGACAAGAGCGGAGTTTTCTCATAGAAAAAAAGCTCACAGTGCATGCAGATTGCCCCCTCAAGGACATCACGTGCGTGCGTGCGTGTTCCTTGCCCAAACAAAAGACGCAAAGATCGTGTGTGTCATCAGGTGTCAAATAACAAGGACACGGATCCACACATCTCTTAAACGCCTTGCTAGTGCTCGCCATGGTAATAGTAGAAAATCGTCCTTACCAGTAGAATGCACGCTTCAAACAAAACAGTCACTGAAGACGAAGTAGAGGATGACGTATTTTTCCGGCACCCCTTTATACTGTGGTCGCGCCGGTAGTGACGTCATAGTCTGTCGCCGGCCAACATGTTGTGTTTTTGTATGTATGCTTCAGACACGGGTCACGCTGATGGCGTTCCCCATAGCGACCCCTAGAGGACGCAGTTCAAAGTTCCCTCGAAAGGGAACCCCCTTTTTGGTTCTTCCTGGCACCTTTTTTTTTAAGAGTGTAGGGGTAAAGATTGGGCATTGTACATGGTGAACAGTGCTATTAACTCCAATTTGGGGGTCGAATGCTTCATTTCATCTGTCCTCTCAGTGCAAACCCCCATTCATTATCTTTACAATACTGACCATAAATAAGTGATTCTTGTCCTTGTAAGAATATAGCTTAGTCTTGCCCACTGGGGTTTGGCCTTCTGTGTTGAGCTCCATTATAGACTGATGGCAGTGTTTTATTCCCCAGGTATTTAGGTTGTTCCATTCCACTTCTTTCATTAGGATCCTACAGAGGCCAATGCAAAGACATTAGTAACTCCATTTCAAATCTACATGTCCGTCTGCAGAAACTAAAGTGTTTAAACATAGCCAAAGAGTTTGGCCTGAGTTACGGGATGCTATGTTTCTCAGGGTACTGTCTTGTCAAAGCTGTTTTTCACGGTTTTCATCGCCTCTTTTGCTGGAATGCATATAAACAGTGATGTGACATTGTAGAACACCATCTGTCTCATCTTTCCATTCTTGGGTCCCAGACTTTGTCAACAAAGTCCTTGGAATTCTAGATGTGATGGATTTGATTGTACCATTGCTGCTGAAATGCACCATGTACAGTTTATTACAGCTGCTATCGGCCAAAACAGGGTTCTTCCATGTGTATTTAAGAGAGTCCATAAAGGCAAGCAGTGGCTTCCCGAGGGTAAAAGTAGTAATGTACTGTTCAGACAATGGATTTTTCCTGCTTCAGCTGTGACAGACAGTCCAAAACATTTTTTTTGTTTTTTGTTTTTTTACTGGTAGCTTTTAGTAGAGTATTTTCTTTTTTAGTTCTGCTAGTTTGTAGCTTTGCTACTTTGAAATAATAATCTGATGTGTTTAGCACTGCTGTGCATTTGTCAGTCATCAGGCTGCTGATGTTTGGTTCCTTCTTCAGTTAATTGATTGGAAGCATATGCGTTGGTTAGGAAAACCAAGTCTTTTTAGTAGAATTGTCCCAGTTCATCCTCTGGTAATCAATGCCGATTCTGCATTTAAATGGGTGATATATTTTAACATGATCCTGGACTGATTCATTCATGTTCAAATCAGCTTAGCAGAAGGTTATTTTTTAGAATTTCTTTCTGTTTGAGTTGTAGTCCTAAAATTGCATTATTTGAAGATTTTTTTTCCACAGTGGTCTCCCATCCATGTACTGACAAGGATCAACCAGCTTATCTTCAGTTATTAACCAGTCAAGAGCCACAGGGCAACAGGCTGCTGCTATGACACATTGCCTTTTTCCATGTTTTGATCTGTGACCACAGAGAAAATCTCAGGCTTTGATATCTTAATTTAGAGTCATCATGACTCAATCCTCAAGCTCTACAAAGACAGCTTTCCTATTTATTCAGACAAAACCCCACCTCTCTAAACTTCTAACTATTTATACTTCAGGCCACACAGCCAACAGCTTGGGAGTTGGTAAAAAAGCAAGGGTGTTTGTATAGGCTAGCTGAACCTCACAGCACAAAATAAGTCTAATATTGATCAGTTATGTCTGTGTTTCCGAACTCTCCCCTTTCTCTAGGCTGGTGCAAAACTAGATTCAGATATTTCTGTTTTCATGCCCAGATGCTGGTATCTGGTACTGACTTCCCAAACACAGTCAGAACTAATCTATAGACTACAGTATAGTAAACATAACCTAACAGCTTTTTCCTGTTCACCATCAGCACTATGCTATTTTTTCACCTTAGCAAGTACCTACATCTACTCATTAAGTATCATTTAGTATTAAGTATCTTTAAAGCTCATTTAATCTGAATCAGGTCAACACACAATTCTCTTTTATGTAAATGCAAATAGTCACACTTACAAATCAAGTAAACACTGCATGAGAATTTGGCTAAAAACAAACAGAGAGGCACATTAATGAAGCAATAATTTCCTGGTGCTTACCCAAGTGAAAATTATTTTTGTGGATGAACAAGAAAGAGCATTTTACACACCTAATATGCACTACTGTTCAAATGTTTGAGGTCAGTAAGAGTTTAAAAAGAAATTCATGTATATTTAGCAAGGAAGCATTCAATTGATAAAAAGTGACAGTAAAGATATTTATAATGTTACAAAATATATTTTTTATATTTCAAATTAATATATTTTTTTTTTTTTCATCAAAGATCCCTGGAAAAAAATACTAAGCACAACTGTTTTCAACATCAATATGAGAAATGTTTCTTGAGCATCAAATGAGCATATCAGAATGATTTCTGAAGGATTAAGTGACACTGAAGACTGGAGCAATGGCTGTTGAAAATTCGGCTTTGCCATTACAGAAATAAATTACATTTTAAAATTTATTAAAACAGATATCTTAAATCTTAATACTGTAATATTCCACAATATTACTGCTTTTACTATATTTTTGACCAAATGAACACAGAAAATCTTTCCAAACCGACTCTTTCCAAACCGACTTTTGAACGGTACTGTATAACCTTTAAATTTTATTTCCTTGATTTCCAACAAAGATCACATGAGTGCACAACACATCATAATTGCAATTTACAAACTCATAAACAGGAACGTCCTATAGAAGGACTTAATTTCAGCAGCTCCCCAAGCACTTGATACTGATGTGCATCCATTATTTCAAATTATACTTGAGTATGACACTTCTGTACTTTATTCAACAGTGATTTTACCTTTATGGAGCTGGTAGGGTTGATTAGCCCGTCTTGTAAAAAACAATGTGTCTTAAATATGTATCCATGTCTATCAATTTATAGAGATATTATGGAGATGTTACAAAACAGTGAAACACTAAAGACAAACATTACTGCACAATCACATTCCAAATTCACCAGGCAGCTCAGATCATCCTTTTATTGTATGATTTCACATATACAGGTGCATCCCAATAAATTAGAATGTCGTGGAAAAGTACATTTATTTCAGTAATTCAACTCAAATTGTGAAACTCGTGTATTAAATAAATTCAATGCACACAGACTTAAGTAGTTTAAGTCTTTGGTTCTTTTAATTGTGATGATTTTGGCTCACATTTAACAAAAACCCACCAATTTACTCTCAACAAATTAGAATATGGTGACATAATCAGCTAATCAACTCAAAAACACCTGCAAAGGTTTCCTGAGCCTTCAAAATGGTCTCTCAGTTTGGTTCACTAAGCTACACAATCACGGGGAAGACTGCTGATCTGACAGTTGTCCAGAAGACAATCATTGACACCCTTCACAAGGAGGGTAAGCCACAAATATTCATTGCCAAAGAAGCTGGCTGTTCACAGAGTGCTGTATCCAAGCATGTTAACAGAAAGTTGAGTGGAAAAAAAAAATGTGGAAGAAAAAGATGCACAACCAACCGAGAGAACCGCAGCCTTATGAGGATTGTCAAGCAAAATCGATTCAAGAATTTGGGTGAACTTCACAAGGAAAGGACTGAGGCTGGGGTCAAGGCATCAAGAGCCACAACACACAGATGTGTCAAGGAATTTGGCTACAGTTGTCGTATTCCTCTTGTTAAGCCACTCCTGAACCACAGACAATGTCAGAGGCGTCTTACCTGAGCTAAGGAGAAGAAGAACTGGACTGTTGCCCAGTGGTCCAAAGTCCTCTTTTCAGATGAGAGCAAGTTTTGTATTTCATTTGGAAACCAAGGTAATAGAGAAGCTCATAGCCCAAGTTGCTTGAAGTCCAGTGTCAAGTTTCCACAGTCTGTGATGATTTGGGGTGCAATGTCATCTGCTGGTGTTGGTCCATTGTGTTTTTTGAAAACCAAAGTCACTGCACCCGTTTACCAAGTAATTTTGGAGCATTTCATGCTTCCTTCTGCTGACCAGCTTTTTAAAGATGCTGATTTAATTTTCCAGCAGGATTTGGCACCTGCCCACACTGCCAAAAGTACCAAAAGTTGGTTAAATGACCATGGTATTGGTGTGCTTGACTGGCCAGCAAATTCACCAGACCTGAACCCCATAGAGAATCTATGGGGTATTGTCAAGAGGAAAATGAGAAACAAAAGACCAAAAAAAGCAGATGAGCTGAAGGCCACTGTCAAAGAAACCTGGGCTTCCATACCACCTCAGCAGTGCCACAAACTGATCACCTCCATGCCACGCCGAATTGAGGCAGTAATTATAGCAAAAGGAGCCCCTACCAAGTATTGAGTACATATACCGTAAATGAACATACTTTCCAGAAGGCCAACAATTCACTAAAAATGTTTTTTTATTGGTCTTATGAAGTATTCTAACTTGTTCAGATAGTGAATTGATGGGTTTTTATTAAATGTGAGCCAATCATCACAATTAAAAGAACCAAAGACTTAAACTACTTCAGTCTGTGTGCACTGCATTTATTTAATACACGAGTTTCACAATTTGAGTTGAATTACTGAAATAAATGAACTTTTCCACGGCATTCTAATTTATTGAGATGCACCTGTATGTAGTTGAACTACATGTTGTTTTACATGAGTTGAAACCCCAGTACTGTTTCTGCCAACTAGGGGGCGCTGTGGGGAAAAATAAAAAAAATGCTTAGTTCGATAACGAGCCAGCAGAGGTATGTGTGCTGTTTGACCCACGCAATAAATAATAAATATGACATGGTGTCAGAATAGGATACTTGCGGAAGAAGTTTGTTTCGGGAAGGTGAAGCTTTATTAGTTTTTGTGAAGTCGAAAAGACATGGAGCAAGTGGCAGAAAGACAACGCGCTCCAGGTGATGCAGCTGCCAGGAGGAGAGAACCACCCGCGCCGGGCCCGTGTGCTACATTTAGCATTCAGCCGCCTGAGCCGTTTAACTTCTCCAAACCCCATGAATGGGAAAGATGGATTAGGCCAGTAACCTTCATACTTCCACGCAAGACAATCAAATAATTACACTCATGTACTGCATGGGCGATGAAGCGGACGACATTTTAAAGGGATTAAATTTGACAGAGGATGAGATGCGACAATACGATGCAGTGAAGGAGGGTTTTCACACGTTCTTTGTTGTAAAGAAAAACGCAATGTACGAAAGAGCACGTTTCAACATGAGTAAACAAGGGGAAAACGAATTTGTTTACTCCTTTGTGACTGCACTGTACTCCTTGGCTGAGCACTGCAAATATGGCCCATTGCACGATGAACTCATCAGAGACAGGTTAGTCGTTGGGTTGAATGATTTACGTCTGTCGGAGCGAATGCAGTTAGACAAAGATCTAACACTGGAAAAAGCTATCGATATGGCAAGACAGACAGAAGCTGTGAAGCAGCAGCAGAGTAGCCTGCGTGGGGAAGGCATTAAAGACAACATATCTGGCTCTGTAGATCGAGTCATAAGTAAAAGTAAGCCATATCAAAACAGACAGAGAGTCAAAAGTGGCCAAGGGGCAAAAGAAAAAATTAAGCACCCAAGATGTCACAAGTGCGGAAAAAGTCCATCTCATCCGAAAGCACACTGCCCTGCAAACACTGTTATATCAGAATGATCAGAAGATCAGAATCAGAATCAGAATGAGCTTTATTGGCCAGGTATGCTTACACATACGAGGAATTTGTTTTTGTGACAGAAGCTCTACAGTGCAACAGAAAGACAGCAACAGGACAGGACACAGATAATAAAAGAATAATATACAAATAGGCAATGTACAAATAGCAAAAACACAATATATAATATAGACAAATTATGGTGTACAGGTCTAATATGTGCAAATCTGAAATGAAAAAATAAGTATGTGTGTTGAATAAATAAATTACAATAGTGTTGTGTGTTCCACTTTTAATGTCAAGTGTTCATGAGATGGATTGCCTGAGGGAAGAAACTGTTCCTGTGTCTGGTCGTTCTGGTGCTCAGAGATCTGTAGCGTCGACCAGACGGTAACAGTTCAAAGAGGGAGTGTGCTGGATGTGAGGGGTCCAGAGTGATTTTGCCAGCCCTTTTGCTCACTCTGGATGAGTACAGTTCTTGGAGAGTGGGGAGGGTTGTACCAATGATTCGCTCAGCAGTCCGGACTACCCTCTGTAGTCTTCTGAGGTCAGATTTGGTAGCTGAGCTGAACCAGACAGTTATTGAAGTGCAGAGGACGGATTCAATGATGGCGGAGTAGAACTGATTCAGCAAGTCCTGTGGCAGGTTGAACTTCCTCAGCTGGCGAACGAAGTACAACCTCTGCTGGGCCTTTTTCACAATGGAGTCTATGTGATTGTCCCACTTCAGGTCCTGGGAGATGGTGGTGCCCAGGAATCTGAATGACTCCACTGCAGTCACAGTGCTGTTCATGATGGTGAGTGGGGGGAGTGCAGGGGGGTTCCTCCTGAAGTCCACGATCATCTCCACAGTTTTGAGCGTGTTGCGCTCCAGGTTGTTAAGACTGCACCAGACAGCCAGCTCCTTAACCTCCTGTCTGTAGGCAGACTCGTCACCGTCCTGGATGAGGCTGATCAGTGTGGTGTCGTCTGCAAACTTCAGGAGCTTGACAGAGGGGTCTTTAGAGGTGCAGTCGTTAGTGTACAGGGAGAAGAGCAGTGGGGAGAGAACACAGCCCTGAGGAGCTCCAGTGCTGATGGTGCGGGTGCTGGATGTGTATTTTCCCAGCCTCACTAGCTGCTGCCTGTCTGTAAGGAAGCTGGTGATCCACTGACAGATGGAGGTGGGGACGGAGAGCTGAGTTAGTTTGTTCTGAAGGGTGTCCGGGATGATGGTGTTAAAAGCGGAGCTGAAGTCTACGAACAGGATCCTCACATAAGTCCCTGGTCTGTCCAGATGCTGCAGGATGAAGTGCAGTCCCATGTTGACTGCATCATCCACAGACCTGTTTGCTCTGTAGGCAAACTGCAGGGGGTCCAGTAAGGGTCCAGTGGAGGACTTCAGATAAGCCAAAACCAGTCTTTCAAATGACTTCATGACCACAGATGTTAGAGCCACAGGTCTGTAGTCATTAAGTCCAGTAATTTTGGGTTTCTTTGGGACGGGGATGATGGTGGAGCGTTTGAAGCATGAGGGGACTTCGCACAGCTCCAGAGATCTGTTGAAGATCTGTGTGAAGATGGGGGCCAGCTGGTCAGCACAGATTTTTAGGCAGGCTGGTGACACACCGTCTGGGCCTGGTGCTTTCCTTCTTTTGTTCTTCCTGAAGACCTGGCGCACCTCATCTTCGCTGATCTGAATTGCAGGTGTGGGGGAGAGGGGGGTTGCTGGAGGTGTTAATGGCTGTGTGGAGAGGTGTTCAGGGTGGGTGTGGGGTGTTTTTTCAAACCTGCAATAGAACTCGTTCAGACCGTCTGCCAGGTGTTGATTCTCCAGAGTGCTGGGGGATGGTGACTTGTAACTGGTGATTTCTTTCATACCTTTCCACACTGAAGCAGAATCACTGGAAGAGAATTTTTTCCTTAGCTTGCCGGAATAATTCCTCTTTGCCACTCTGATCTCCTTTTCCAGTGTGTATTTGGCCTGTTTATACAAGACTTTATCCCCCTTTCTGTAAGCATCTTCTTTGGCCTGACGGAGCTGTCTGAGTTTTGCAGTGAACCATGGTTTGTCGTTGTTGTAAGTTAGATGAGTATTGGTAGGAATGCACATATCCTCACAGAAACTGATGTAAGATGTTACAGTCTCTGTGAGCTCATCCAGATCATTTGCGGCAGCTTCAAAAACAGTCCAATCAGTAAGGTCGAAACAGGCTTGTAAAACCCACTCTGTTTCATTAGTCCATCTTTTAACAGTTCTTAATACAGGTTTTCCAGATTTGAGTTTCTGCCTGTAGGTCGGTATAAGATGAACCAAACAGTGATCAGAGAGTCCTAAAGCTGCTCGTGGAACAGAGTGATATGCGTCCTTTATCGCTGTGTAGCAGTGATCCAATATATTACTGTCTCTGGTGGGACATGTAACATGCTGTCTGTATTTTGGCAGTTCACGGGAGAGATTGGCTTTATTAAAGTCCCCGAGAATGATTAAAACAGAGTCCGGATGTTGTTGCTCAGTCTCTGTGATCATATCAGCGAGTTTCTGTAAAGCGTAAAGCATATGTCATGCCTGCGGAAAAAGGGGTCACTATCAAAAAGTGTGCACCTCATCCAGAAAAGTGAATGAGATCCAGGAACAGGACCCTGCCATATTTTCAGGCACTGTGGTTGCCGAGGGCGACCCGTGGCTGGTAGATATTAAAATAAAAGACTGTGATGTGCAGTTCAAAATCGATACAGGCACGGATGTCACAGTTATGCCAGACCATGTGTTTCACAAGATATTCAAAGGTGGCAACAAACCAGCACTCCAAAAGGTCACTAAGCCACTACTTGGACCCGGATGCTCACCACTTAATGTGATTGGAGTTTCAAATATGCTGTTGGAGAAAGGAGACAAGCATACATTGGAGGAAGTGTATGTTGTCAAGAGTCTTCACTCAGCACTGCTGGGCAGACCCGCCATCACTTGTCACACGTGTCGATGGCATAAGCATTCACATTCTGCAAGAACGCTATCCAAAGCTATGCGGTGGACTTGGGCTGCTACAGAGGCCATACACCATTAAACTAAGCCCAGGTGCAGTCCCGTTTTCTCTCAAAACTCCACGGCGCATTCCTCTTCCGCACATGCCAAAAGTAAAAAATGAGCTACAACGCATGGAGCGTATGGGAGTTATAAGTAGGGTGGAAGAGCCCACGGAGTGATGTGCAGGCATCGTTGTGGTGCCTAAAACATCTGGTGACCCACGAATTTGTGTTGACTTAACAAAGCTCAAGGAATCAGTGCAAAGGGAGAAATTTATTCTACCCTCTGTTGAACAAACACTGGGATTGCTTGAAGGAGCCAGTATTTTTAGCAAGCTTGATGCAAACATGGGATTTTGGCAAATTCCTTTGGCAGAAGAGTCTGCCAAGCTGACAACCTTTATTACACCCTTCGGCCGGTATTTTTTCAATCGTTTGCCCTTCGGTATCACATCGGCACCTGAGCACTTCCAAAAATGTATGGTAACCGAAGTCATTGAAGGTCTGGACGGAGTGGTCTGTCACATGGACGATGTGTTGGTGTGGGGATGTTCCCAAGAGGATCATGATGAGCACCTTCTGGCAGTGCTTCAAAAGATGGAAAATGCTGGTGTTACCCTCAACCTTGACAAATGTTCCCTGTCGCAATGTCAAGTCAAGTTTCTCGGCCACATTATCTCAGATTCAGGGGTGCAACCTGACCCAGCTAAAACGGCGGCAGTCCAAGAGATGCCAGAGCCAACGAATATTAGCGAGCTCAGGAGTTCTCTTGGTATGGTCAACCAGCTGGGAAAATTCATCCCGCGTCTGGCAGAGAAAGATAAACCCTTCAGAGATCTTCTGTCCAAGAAGAACTGTTAGTTTTGGGGGAAAAACAAGTCAAAGCTTTTAGAGACCTGAAGGAAGACTTGTCATCTGCGTCAGTGCTGGCCTTGTACGATGCGAGAAAGCCAATTAAAGTATCAGCAGATGCATCATCGTATGGACTGGGAGCAGTCCTGCTGCAGAAAGAGGGTGATGATTGGAGACCCGTTGCCTACGTGTCACGGTCTCTTACTCCTGTCGAACAAAGATATGCGCAAGTAGAAAAGGAGGCCCTGGGGCTGACCTGGGCATGTGAGAGATTTCGTGACTTCTTGATTGGTAAACCATTCGAGATGGAAACAGATCACAAATCATTGTTGAGTCTTCTAGGGGTGCAAGAATTGGATGCCCTACCTCCCTGCATCCAGCGTTTCCAGATGAGACTGATGCGCTATTCATACAAGATTTCTCATGTTCCAGGAAAGAGCCTCTGGACTGCAGACACTTTGTCGCATGCTCCACTACCTGCTGATAAGGAGAACTTGAAAGAGGAGCTTATGGAAAGCACCAACATTTATGTGGACAACATCGTGGAGCATCTCCCAGCAAGCCAACTCTTTCTTGATAACCTGAGAGAGCATCTCAAATCAGACAATGTGTGCTCAAATGTCATGAAAATGTGTCAAGATGGGTGGCCTGAGTCTAGTCGGTGCACGGGGGCTGAGAAGCTTTACTGGTCTGAACGAGCTTACCTGTCGGTCCATGATGGTCTTCTTCTAAAAGGTACGAGACTCGTTATCCCATCTGCTTTGCAGAATGATGTCCTTGCCAAGCTCCACGAAGGGCATCAAGGAGTAGCTAAATGCAGGGAACGTGCACGGCAGAGCGTATGGTGGCCAGGACTCAGCCAGCAGTTGAATGAGCTGGTCCTGAAATGTCATGCTTGCGTTAAAGAGCGCACCAATCATACTGAACCATTGATCACAACAGATTTTCTTGAGCGGCCCTGGCAAAAGCTGGGGACAGATCTGTTTGTCCTGAAAGGGAAAACATACCTTTTAGTTGTGGATTACTATTCACAGTATGTGGAGGTGGCAAATCTTTCACTTACCAGATTTGCTGATGCCGCTACGCACCTAAAATCAATCTTTGCACGCCACGGCAATCCAGCGATATTAGTCAGCGATAATGGACCACAGTTTTCATCCAGCATTTTCTCGGATTTTGCAGCTGTGTATGGATTTAAACATGTCACCAGTAGCCCAAAGCACCCACGCAGTAACTGAGAGGCGGAGCGGGCTGTACAGACTGTGAAAAACCTTCTCAAAAAAGCACAGGATCCTTACCTTGCTTTACTGTTGTACAGGTCAACTCCTTTGAAAAATGGGTACAGCCCAGCCCAGTTGCTTATGGGACGCCGTCTTCGCACTACGGTGCCTACCCTTCCAACTTTGCTGGACCCTTCACTAACTAATAGCACCACCCTACGTGTTCGCGAGAGGGAGAAAAGAAGTGCAGACATGAAATATTTCAACAAACGACATCGAGTGCATGACCTGAGCAAGCTCTTGCCTGGCAATCAGGTGTGGGTCACGGATCAAAAGGTGTCAGGAACTGTGGTGGAAGAACATTCAACACCACGTTCTTACCTAGTAGATGGGCCTCAAGGAACTGTTCGCAGGAATCATCATCTGCTCATCCCTATGGATGTGAAGGAGAGTGGGTGTGACACCCAGGCCGGTTCCAAAATGCCCGAAAACAATATAGAGACACAAACCACACTGGCAGCTCAAACATCATCCATTAGTCCAAAAGGACCAGTAACTAGAACCAGGTCTGGGAGGCCAGTTGTGAAACCTAAAAGACTGGATTTGTAGTCATTTTGCTGTAGCTTTAGTGGACAGTTTTCAGAGTCAGGCAGTTTGCTCCCAGGAATAAAACAGGGAATGTTGTTATACTGTTGTAAACAAAAAGGAAAATAGATAACCTGTTATAATGTGTTTTGATTTTTTTTTTTTTTGTAATCAAGAGGGGAACAGTATTCAGGTAATGTTCATTGCTACAGTAGGTATTGTTTTTGGTTAATACTGAGTGAGTTCTAAGTAATGTTTACCAAGAGTAAATGTCAGAGATATGTCTGGACTGTTTCCTCTTTGTTAAAAAGGGAAATGTCGGATAATCTATGTAGTTGAACTACATGTTGTTTTACATGGGTTGAACCCCCAGTACTGTTTCTGTGGGGAAAAATAAAAAAAATGCTTAGTTAGAGAACGAGCCAGCAGAGGTGTGTGTGCTGTTTTACCCACGCAATAAATAATAAATACAACAAAAGAAGCAAACATGTAGGCCTAGTAGAAAATGTTTATGTATCTAAGTTGATTATTAGCCTATCTTGACAGAGAGCTCGTTTGGTTTTTGAGAGACTGACGGTGCGTTCCAAACGGGATATATCGCCCTCCGAAGGGCACTTCGGAGTGAAAACAATCATGGCCGCCATATTGAAGGGTCGTTCCAAACTGAAGTGCTCAAAACTAGCCACTTCAAAGGGCCCTTCGGAATGAAGGATTTCGAAGGGTACAACTGATGGACACTTTGGGCTCCCATGATCCTTTGCGCTGATTCTTTGCATGATGACGACGCCTCCGTATGATGACGCAGAAGGGCACTTCAAGAAACAGTTGTTTGGTCCCCTACACCCTTCAACCCTTCGAAGCTCTCACTCCGGAGGGTAAACCCCTTTGAAGGGATTAGGGCATAGGGATGAGCCCTTCCGAATGGAACGCAGGGTGAGAGGCGCAGAGACGGCAACGCGGCTGTTTGATTGGTGATCACGCTGTGCTTATTCCATTCATTTGTGTATCATATCGTACAAGGTTTAAATAATTGCCATTTAAATATACACAAGTAATAGCACGCGTATGATGTAGTATTTTAGTTGATATTACTCTTTTTAAGCTCTGATTTCTGAGATGCACGGAGAGGCAACAACAATGCGGTGTTTGATTTGCGCTCTTTTTATTCATAAAGTTTACATTCATTCACTTATTCACACACTCATTATTTGTGACTTTAGAGGTTTGTGTAAAATATTGCGCTGATCTCCTGGCTCACCTGTTATCTAGCAAACACCAGACTGGGTCAGCTTAAGGCGAATATTCGGGCAGAATTATTCATTATCCGTTATTTGTTTTTGAAGCCATTATTCGTGCCTTTCCGAATAAGGTATTTGGCTTCAGGCACACCCCTAACTACCACATATTGAGACCATTTTTACTAGACTGAATCATCTGATTGTATATGTATGTATGTATTAATGTGCTGGTAAAGACGTCTGTGTTGATGTAGTGTTCCTGTCTAAACAGTATGTCCCATGTCTGTTTCGCTGCCCTCAAGGCAAGGAGCTTCTGTTGTGTGTGGTGTAGGTCCACTGTGTACTAAAGAGGCTCTCATAAAATCCTCATTTGTCCCTCTGTAACCAGCATCAGCCTAAGAGAGCTTTCATTAGCCTACCTTCTCTCTGTCTCATCTGTCAATCTTATGTGTAATGGAGCTTGAAGGGGAGAGAATGGAGCACAGAAAGAGAGGGAGCGCATGTGGTGTTTAATGTTCTTTAATGCATTACCATAGTTAAAGAGATCAGCCTTGGGCCCTTATCCTGAAACTAATTAAGTCTTCTCTCAGACACAGACCTACCTGTGTGGACCTACCTGAATCACTACAGATGTGTAAATAAAGTCAGTCATCAATCATTTACTTTATACATATAGGACTTTTCACTGTTTTTATCTCTCAGTTTGCATATTAGGGGCGGGAATTAAGCTGAAGACACTTTCAGCAGGTTACACGGGTGAATGAGTGAGTTAAGTCAGTGAATGAATCATTCATTCAATTAATTCATTCCAAAAGGCAGATGCATTTAGGGACATTTTTATAAAAGAGTTATTGAATCTTTCACTCAACCAATTTGCTCAAAAGCTGAATCATTCAGAAATTAAACAAGAGGCCATCTAAAATAAGTGATTAAGTCATTTAATCATTCATTCAACTGATTCACTTAAAAAAATAATAATTTCTTTCATTCATGAATTGATTACTAAAATATTTGTTATCTATCACCTTTGTCAGGTGCCAGCTATGCTTGCCTTCCATTCTAATATTTTGAAATCCAAATATTGAACAGCTTTTGTATTTAGAAATTATAATCAACTCATCATATTTTGATGTTCACATGTGTATTGGTTTTTACAGAATTAGTTGTTTTGTTGCTCATGTATTACGTATAAATCTACAATAAATTAAATTTTGAGCAAACATACAGTATTTCATTTGTAAAGCCACTGTTTTAATTAGTATATTCCATAGTTACATAGTGACAGAAAGCAGCTATTGGGACATATTTGACATTGATGAAAAACATAAGATTTTTTTTTTCATTACCAAGTTACTGGGCAGGTGATTTAGAAAAGGTTTATATTATAGGGAACAACCTGGGAACAACATGATGCCTCTTCATTGAAAACAGTAAACCTACCTACTTTTTCATGCCCCTTTATGGATTATATAAACAGGGAATCACATGCCTTGTAAAGTGACCATAATAGTAATCAGATCATATTATTTCTAACAGACATCTTTATTGCAGTGATGGTGATGTCATTTCACTGTTCCTGCTGGAAGGCTGGGCTTTCCTCTCAGAGGAATGGCAGGCTACCTGAGACAGTGTAGTGAGTCACACAACACATGCAGCAGGGGTGGTCCTGGCTCTCACCCGCTAAAGAACATGCACCCACACAGAACATTTTCAGTCATTTGGGATATTCACATATACAGGTGGATCTCAATGAATTAGAATGTTGTGGAAAAGTTCATTTATTTCACTAACTCAACTCAAATTGTGAAACTTGTGTATTAAATAAATTCAGTGCACACAGACTGAAGTAGTTTAAGTCTTTGGTTCTTTTAATTGTGATGATTTTGGCTCACATTTAACAAAACCCACCAATTCACTATCTCAGCAAATTAGAATATGGTGACATGCCAATCAGCTAATCAACTCAAAACACCTGCAAAGGTTTCCTGAACCTTCAAAATGGTTACACAATAGCCTATACAATCATGGGGAAGACTGCTGATCTGACAGTTGTCCAGAAGACAATCATTGACACCCTCCACAAAGAGGGTAAGTCACAGAAGGTCATTACTGAATGGTTGGCTGTTCACAGAGTGCTGTATCAATGCATATTAAGTGAAAAGTTGACTGGAAGGAAGAAATGGGGTAGGAAAAGGTGCAAGAGCAACAGGGATGACCACAAGCTTGAGAATACTGTCAAACAAAGCTGATTCAAACACTTGGGAGAGCTTCACAAGGAGTGGACTGAAGCTGGAGTCAGTGATCAAGAGTCACCACGCTCAGACATCTTCAGGAAAAGGGCTACCAAGCCACATCTGAAACAGAAACAATGTCAGAAGCATCTTACCTGGGCTAAGGAGAAAAAAACTGGACTGTTGCTCAGTGGTCCAAAGTCCTCTTTTCAGATAAAAGTAAATTTTGCATTTCATTTGGAAATCAAGGTCCCAGAGTCTGGAGGAAGACTGGAGAGGCACAGAATCCAAGCTGCTTGAAGCCCAGTGTGAAGTTTCCATAGTCAGTGATGAATTGGGCTGCCATTTCATCTGCTGGTGTTGGTCCATTGTGTTTTCTGAAGTCCACAGTCAACGCAGCCATCTACCAGGACATTTTAGAGCACTTCATGCTTCCTTCTGCTGACAAGCTTTATGGAGATGCTGATTTCATTTTCCAGTAGGACTTGGCACCTGCCCACACTGCCAAAAACACCAAAAGTTGGTTAAATGACCATGGTGTTGGTGTGCTTGACTGGCCAGCAAACTCACCAGACCTGAACCTCATAGAGAATCTATGGGGTATTGTCAAGAGGAAGATGAGAGACACCAGACCCAACAATGCAGATGAGCTGAAGACCACTGTCAAAGAAACCTGGGCTTCCATACCACCTCAGCAGTGCCACAGACTGATCACCTCCATGCCACGACGAATTGAGGCAGTAATTAAAGCAAAAGGAGCCACTATCAAGTATTGAGTACATATACAGTAAATGAACATACTTTCCAGAAGGCCAACAATTCAGTAAAAATGTTTTTTTTTTTTTTTTTATTGGTCTTATGAAGTATTCTAATTTGTTGAGATAGTGAATTGGTGGGTTTTTGTTAAATGTGAGCCAAAATCATCACAATTAAAAGAACCAAAGACTTAAACTACTTCAGTCTGTGTGCACTGAATTTATTTAATACACAAGTTTCACAATTTAAGTTGAGTTAGTGAAATAAACAAACTTTTCCACGACATTCTAATTCATTGAGATGCACCTGTATTCCCAGAACTTGGCAAGTAACTCTGTTTTTTTTATTTTTAAGATATCATTAATCAAGCTACATATGAAACAAAGATTTTTTTTAAACACTTAGTGAATGACTAAGACATATCCAGACAAGCACTGATGTTGTAGTTTTTAGCTTGGACTTGCTGTATAATTTGATAAATGCTGTTTAATTTGATAAATGGCTTAGGTAGTGTTACCCAGTGTGACGTTATAGTGAAAATTATAAATAGAAGATACAGAGAAGATGGGGAAAAAGCAACTGTATGTAGAAAAAGTCACTGCTACACTGTAAGTCGCAAAAATACACAAAAGTAAATATGGAACATTGGCCATCTCTATCAACATCTGTGGCTGAAGCACAACTTTGCATGTTACTGACATAGTTGTTTTTTGTGTTATTTTATGCTGTTCTGCGAGGATAAATCTGATTGTTTGTGGTACACCAATAACAGTCTGTGATCACCATAACAGGCCATAATATAATATCATAGCTGTGCCGATATACATCCATATTGCATGGCTATGAGATATTGCATATATACAACAGTTTGATGACACGAGTGTGTAAATACAAAAGAAACAAAAACGAGTGCCTTTAAAAATTCTCTTTTGTGTAGAACTACTTTCTTTCACCATGGATTCAAATCTCAAGTTGACAGTTTAACAGCTGAACCCAAGTCTCAGTTACTAATTCGAAAACATCACTTTAGAACTATTAACAAAGGAACATTGAGTTGCTTCATTAAAAGCTTATTGTATTACTGTATTAAAAGCTCACTGTATCATGTAGAGTACTGTGAGAGAGAGATAGACTGAATGAGTGTGATTACCTGCATCTGATACAGCATTCATTCTTCAGCTCAATCTCATATTCACAATAAAACATTAGTTTGAATGTCCGCTGAGGAAAGCAATATCTTTTTTGTACTATCCTTTCATCTGTTAAGGATGATTTCCGATGACAGCGCTGCTCAGTGCATTTATTGGCTGCGTCTTGAAGGTGTTGTTGAAAGTAAAAATAGCTCCATTGTTTACCACCCTGTTTCAGTCTCTTTCAATATAAAAGTCTTTACTGCTGGCTTACTCATAAAAACAGTCTCTTGTCGCCATCTAATGGCGGAACAGTGTAACTAAAATCATCATCAACCAATCACCATCACAATACTAAATACTATAATTAAATATTAATATTATTTATATAAAGTATTATTTATTGAATAACAATATTTAATAAACAACAACAGCCATCATAAAAGTTGCTAGGCAATTCAGTCAAAAGTACAAAGGCAGCATTCTGATATACAGCATTAAATTTACATAAAATATAACGTAATGAGATTTTGCCCTCAGCCAAAACTATTTGCTGTGGAACAAATAATAGATTAATGAGATCAAAGACTGCCCGTTAGATTTACCCAAATGGATTTATATGTCATGTTTAACCATTATAGAGACATCAGAGCCACCGGCAAATTCCAGAAGATCTGGCCGAGGTGAAGCTGCTCTTGGCGGGTTCATGAGCGCTGAACGCCCGCTGATGCTCTGGAGCTCACATCTCTTCGAAAACGTTGAAGCAAATTTTCAAATAGACATTATCTTTATTAACAAACCACATATTTGAAGTCTAAACAAGTACATTCTTGCCTAAAAACTCTTTAAACTACATTCCGTGACACAAAAACAGCATTATTTATAAAATTATAGTGGATTTGGGTGTCCGCCATGACACTCGCTGTGAGAAATACCACAAACAGAGTGATACAAATGGTGAAACGAGCTCTACTCTGGAGCTCTGTTATCACTAGAATATCGCACTCCTGGAAAAGGCTCTTAGCCAATCAGATTTGAGGAACAGAAAGAACTGTTGTGTGTGTGTGTGTATATATATATATATATATATATATATATATATATATACAGTGGTGTGAAAACTTGTTTGCCCCCTTCCTGATTTTTTTGCGTCACACTTGTTTCAGATCATCAAACAAATTTAAATATTAATCAAAGATAACACAAGTAAACACAACATGCAGTTTTTAAATGAAGTTTTTTATTATGAAGGGAAAACAAAATTCAAACCCACATGGCCCTGTGTGAAAAAGTGCTTGCCCCCTAAACCTAATAACTGGTTGGGCCACCCTTAGCAGCAACAACTGCAATCAAGCGTTTGCGATAACTTGCAATGAGTCTGTTACAGCGCTGTGGAGGAATTTTGGCCCACTCATCTTTGCAGAATTGTTGTAATTCAGCCACATTGGAGGGTTTTCGAGCATGAACCGCCTTTTTAAGGTCATGCCACAGCATCTCAATAGGATTCAGGTCAGGACTTTGACTAGGCCACTCCAAAGTCTTCATTTTGTTTTTCTTCAGCCATTCAGAGGTGGACTTGCTGGTGTGTTTTGGATCATTGTCCTGCTGCAGAACCTAAGTTCGCTTCAGCTTGAGGTCACGAACAGATGGCCGGACATTGTCCTTCAGAATTTTTTGGTAGACAGCAGAATTCATTACTGTACATACATACATACATACATACATACATACATATACACACATATATCTGTATATACACACATATAGCCTAAAACAAAAGCCATCTTGAAAAAAAATGCCCTAAAACTCCGAGACACACTGAGGGTACTTCAGATTCTTGAGTGGATATATGAACTTGAACGCTGATTATAAAGCCCTCAATCAGACGAGGGACTGGGAAAGTGAGTCATGATGTATTGTTTGTCATTTGTTTCCATGTATATCATCCATTCACATTTTAAATTATTTTCATTAATGTTTTCATATATGAATAAAAACCGATTACACCTTAAATTACTAATAAAGTATTGCACTCCATCTGCAGCGCAGTGTTTTCTTTCCTCTCTTTCTGTTGAAGGTTATCCAGTGACCTGCTGATGCATTATTCTTATACTGCTCAAATCCAGAGGATGATGTCTGATGCCCTGATTTGACGTCACAGCCTTCAAAGGCCTTCAGTCTTTGAATCAGTGGCAGGCGGGTCTCGATGGAGAGATACATGTCTGAGGAAAGAAGCAGTGCTGAGGAGAAAAGTGGAGGCCATCCAGATTGGACAATAAAAGGCGGCAGCTGCTGTGAGTTTGGAGTGCACTTCAGTGACCTCTCAAGGATGGTGGCCTGCTCCCGTCTTGCAATTACCTATGCTCTCTGCTATGCTAGCGTGAGGCTGGGCTGCCCTAGTGGGGTGCAGTGAGACTTTTTCATCTGAAGAGAGCACGAATGTGTGAGTGTGTGTGACGTCTATTTCCTTTGTTTCAGCTCCCATAGCAGATGGGAATCGGTGCCGATGCAGAGTTCAGTCGAAGTCTCAGATGTGCTGCCAACTTCTGATCTTAACTTGGTGAACGATAATATGCCCTCTGGTGATCATTTCGGCAACTGTGTTTGTTTGTGGAAATGTAGCAGCTGCCTTCAAAGCCAAACTTCTCAAATGGTTAATTGATTACTAGCAACCAAATAAACATCCTGCATAGCGCATTATATGTGAAGTGTGCCGTTACAATCATTGAACACACTCATAAGGAAACATTACACCTGTACCATCAAAACATCAGTGACATGCCGTAAATAATTTTGGATGATTGCACTGATTTACCCACACTTTTAGAGTTAAAATGAAGATTTTGTCATTTACCTACCCTCACATCATTACAAAAGCACATAGTTTTCTATCTTCTGTGAATTTTCCAGGATGTCATTACTATTCTTCTCATTTGTAAGTCGCTTTGAACAAAAGCATCTGCTAAATGAATGAATGTAAAATGTAAAAGTCTGAAGAACAGACTGACTGCACTGAAAATTTTCCCCATCCGCTCAAAACACTCAAAATCTCATTTGCAGTTCATACTCATTCATTCAAAACATGTCACCTCGAGATGTGCTGCAGCAGGTTTGATGCCAGTCATGTCAAATGCCATCGGCTCTAGCTTGTTTTGTGACACACCAATTTTGAATGTATATTTATGAATGAGATTTGAGAGTCATGGAATAAATAACAAATTTATATCTGCAACATGAATGAATCACTCTTTTGAATCAGTTTTTCTAAAGAAATTGGTTGATTCAGTCTGAATCATTCAAAAGCTCACTCATGCACTGAATCATTTGGAACAGTTTCAATAATGGGACACAGAGAACAAAAAAAAAAAAAAAAGCTAGACGATGTGGATATTTAATAATAATAAAATAATGATTTAGAAACAAAGAAACAATGAAAAATATATTCATAAAAATATATATTAAATGTATTCCATCAGAATATATCAGAATTTTTTTAATAAGCTGTCAGTAAAGATGTTTTTAACAGCCAGATGGTGCAGTTACAACATCTACGAGCAGGGTGTAGAGTGATTAGGATTGTGATTATAGATTTAAAAATATTAATAATAATAGTATTATATTTGAATATTATAATAGAATTAAAAATATATTGTTTTGCATTACTCAAAGACAGTATTACAAAGGTGTGTTACCAATGTCACCAACATGACCTCTTAGTGGTGCATGGAAAAAAAGTCACTAGAACAAAGTTTCCCTTATGAGACTGCACCGGTTCATTGCACATCATTTCAGTGTGTTCAGTTCTCCACCTTCAAACAAGGTCAGTCTGCCCGTAAGCCCAGTTACTTATTTGGCCTATCTCTTCAGAAACAAGCCAGGCAGCCTGTGGAGATCCCCACCATTCTTTCCAAACTCTGACAAAAAGCTCCTGTCCCTGCTGAGAGCATTCTTCTGTCTGCAAACGAACCATTACGTCACGTTGATGATTTAACCCAAAGTAACTCGACTAGCATTATCCACATTCCATTCTTTAACTAAAAATAGCCACAAATTGGATGAGAGCCATTTTATTATTTAAAAAAACTGGAGAAAGTTAGCACATGAATCAAAGTGTTTGCGCACCGCTGAGCTGCCAGATCATTGCCCAAACACAGTCATGGAAAAAGGTGTCATTGCTAGTGACTTCGGGGGCGATGCATATCGAACATTCCTTAGCCAGCGATAGCTCTTCCATAGTTAGGAAGAGGAACAGTCGAGGACATCGTGGACCAACACAGGCCTACGCCTCCCACTTTCACTCAGCTCTACATCAATACCTCACACTAATGTTTACAGGGGCGCGTGTCAGGGCACGAACCACATACCTCACCTTGTTCTCACGATGCTCAACATGCCATAACAAAATGTAATGAGAACACACACACGCATTCTCTCTCTTTTTCTCTCACCCACACGCTGTATTTCTCTCCCTCACACACAGACAAAAGTGTAAAAAAACTTGCCTGAGAAATTCATTCTGGATGTATTTATTCACACTAATATTATTGTACATTTTTACCATTTTTATGCCTGTTGTCACACTTCGGCCTCCACTTTGTAATGTACCATATATAGACTTGGACCTCTTAATAGGAAGAACTGATGCAATGTCTCTCTTATTGAATATAGAAGTAATTTCAAGGCTGAAAGAATTCAATAGCATTATTAGGGCTGGATTATGTTAGATTTTAGGCACACTTTGCAGTCTGTGCTTGTCTACTTTAGTTGGTTGATCAAAGGGTCTGTAATGAAAATCTAGTAGTGTATGATGCTCGATGACCCAAATTTGAAGTCATATGGTGGCCAGCTAATCCACCTTATTCCTATACCCCATGACGCTTTGCATGAATTATGGGTGTAACTTCCGTTAAGCTGTAAACAATCAGTAAAAGGTTCGCTCTATGAACGCAATAATACATTTCTTTTTAAACTGGGTACAATGAGATGACATTATTCCACTCACCCTTCAACCATCAAACATTAAAATGACATTTAAAAGTGTAAAAGCATGAACAAGGTACTTTCAAAAGACCATGAATATCCCCAAAAGCGCGATTCTTTCAATAACGGACGGGTGAAATATGACTACAGTAATATAGGCTATATCATATTATGTAGCATACATTGCTTTAATCAAAAATGTTTATTAACGTCAGCATTGCGTGATATTACTTCAAATTGTGGATTTGTGGAAAACCTTATGATTTGAAATTATTTGTTTCAGTCTTTTTGAATGGAAGTTCCCCAAACCAAATGTGCCACTCATAATTCAAAACACAGTAGGCTCTCAGGAATAAGATGCATAGAAATCAAATGTATGGAGCCACAAACCTTAAAGGGAGCATTCACCTAAAAATGAAAATTTACTTATGTCTTGCTGTTCCAAAAGATGATAGTTTGTGAGTCAAAAATAAAAATTCGACCTTACTGATTACCTACTGTCTTGGCAAAAAAAAAAAAACAACAGAAAATATCCCAAAATGTCTTCCTGCCAAATTCTAACATTTCTTTTGCTGTTAAATATCATGTTTAAAAAAAAAAATGTTTAAATTCAAGTGTCCAACTGTACGTCCCTGTAGTTATAAACTGTAGTCTGTTATAGTGTGTAATGTAGTATATTTGAAGTCTGTTCAAATATTAGGTAATGGGATGCAGTCTTTATGGTGTATTGCTCTTCTTTCAAATTTCTTTATATAGTTACTTCATATAGTCTTTTCTTTGTTCTAGTCTTCTCCTTATGGCACTCTCTAGCCTGTATCTGCAGTATTGCAATATTACAGCACTGTATGAGGCATTTTCATCCTGGACCTTCTATCAGTCTCTGGACATTGACATTTTTCTTTTTTAATATTTCTCCACTGTTCCCCCTATTTTCTCATCCCTCCTGATCTTCCTCTACCTCCCGGCCTATTCCTCTCGTTCTTTCTGTCTATCTCTCAATGTAATTCTCACCTCCAGCAGCAGAGCGGCTGACTCACCCACTGCCTCATTAAGCTCCTGCCAAATCTGAGAGATTAAACTGGAAGGGATGATGAGAAGGAGAACAGAAGGGATGGAGGGATGAATAGACAGAGGAAGCCCCTGCAGTACCTTGCACGTTTAGTGACAAACTGGAGGTCACGCAGACAGCCATAAAACACCGCGGTATATTCTACGAGCCAATCTTGTTTTTTCGCCTGGCTCAGGTAACCGTAAACTCCTGCTACAGAGAAATGGCTATGTTGGCGATATCCTTCTCTCTGTCGTTTTCCCTCTCCTCAGTTTTTGATAAGGTCATCTGATGAGGATAGGCAGAAATTTTGATAAATATCATGGACTCTTTAGAAAACTTTTGTATTGATGGAAATGCCTTTTGCTTTCTATTACAAACCATTTCAGATCTTTGGCAAAGAGCATAACATACAGGTAAAATAACTTTGCATTTTAGCATGGTAATGGATATGACAGTGTTAATGTATTTGATCTTGGCAGAATATATCTGCTGCGCTGCTGAATTGCTGTTGCTGTAGGTTATTGCTATTGATGTACATTATTGCTGCTGCTGCTGCAAATCAAGTACAGGAACTTACTACTGCCAATACATACGCCGATATAGTGCTGTGAGTATTTAAGACATACTGCTGTTGCACAAATAGCATATATAATAACCCATAGCTGATTTATACAGGTGGAGCTGGGGAAGGTGGGGGGTTTCCGAGGAACTCTGAAAGCGCGCTGCGAACTGCTCTAGTGAATGCTAACCAGCAATTTAAATGTAAAGCAGTTAGATCATTGGTTATGTATGCAACATGAACCAATCAGCTTATGCTAAGTAGTTTGACGCTGTGAATATCATCAGTTTGCATTAACAACCCATCAGCCTGCGCCATCTAGTGTTTCATGACAGAACTTTTTTGTATATATACTTTTTGTATATATACTTTTTTGTATATATACATTTTTATATATATACTTTTCTTACTTTTTTGTGTACATTTGATTATGCAATAGCAAAGAATTATTGGGAAACAAGAAACATTTATTTATAATATGAATTTCAAATAGGCTACTACTCTGTTCCCTCAGTCTTGGTTCTTAAGTGTGGGTTTGAGCCATATCCTGAAGGCCATCCACCAGAAGATTCTGCCATTATTATCCTACCCTCATTATGTTTCAAAATATGTTTTTTTTTTTTGTTTTTTTTTTTTGTGAAGCACAAGAGAAATTTTTCCAGATATGCTCTATACACAAAGTTTATACAAGTCCATACTCCAGATTTTAAAAATATGTAGCACGCCAGGTTTGATGTCATTTACAACAGCATTGGTATTGCATGTGTTGTAATTAAACGTGTCATTCTTTAATTTTATTTCCTCCTATTGTATGGGGGGAAAACTACTCTTCCAAAAACACTTTGTGTTCCATAAGGAAAAAAACAGCAAACATGTTTGGAACGAAAGGGTGAATAAATAAACAATGACAGAATTTTCATTTTTGGACGAACTATTCCTTTAAATCTGTTTCAAGTCTGTTTTTCTTTCATATTTTATGATTTTACCCTTTTGTGCCAGGCATTCTGGGATTATAAGAAAAGGCAGTACACAGCAGACTGAACTGTGGGTCACTTTTAACATTCTCGTATGTCAGATAAATTCAGATTTTGTCTTAAAATAGATACAAACCTTCAAACATTGTTTACGTCAACAAACCAATAAACAGAACAGATGCTGTGGTGAGATGCGAGTTAAACACCAAATGTAATATAATACAAGCTGCCAAATGACAAAAGTTCAAACACTGATTTTTAAGTATGATGTGTTTGAGATATATTTCTGAAGACAGAGGATCATGGTACGATTTGGAAGCACATTTTTTTAAGCCGTAAGAACAAAGAGGACTGATTCTCTCTCTGCTGCACAATGACCAGATGCACTGTACGTGCATATATATCTTTTGGAACATTTCAGTTTCAAATGGAAAATAATATATTTACCTTCTTATCTTAAATTCATTACTGGGTTTGAAGAATTTCAAAAGCAATTCATCCCCTGCTCATTTTTTTCTCATCTGGCTATCATTTTCCTTGTTCACTGTTCCCCCTCTATTCCGTAATGGAGGCATGTGCAGTAAAATAATTAGCATGGCGTAGTCCAGGGCTGAGCACAAGTGCTCATAGTCTCTCCAGGTCCTTAATAAGGCTGGCCGATGAGTCATCAGCATGGCCTGAAGGAGGGAGAGATGGGGAGAGGGATGCTGTTACATATATGGCATACGAGCGAGTATCAGGTACAGATTTACTGCAGCTGTGTGGTTTGCTCGCACACTTCAGCACAGCTTAATTACGACAAGAGACACAATAGAGCACAGACAGTTGCTCATAAGTGAATGGTGCAAATGAAACATCTTGTATAATGGCTGGAAGCATAGCAGCCATATTTCCACAGACTTTCAAATCATCTTATTGTTGCTGTCAGAACATGCCAGGGAATCTCAAGATTATGTACAAACTTAGTCTTTATTGAACACTGATGTATCATACCTCTAACTGGGTTCCTGTTGACAGTGTGGGCTTCCTCCAAAGACATGTTGCTGTTATTTTTATTTTTTATTTTTTACAATTAATTGACTACCAGTAATGATTTTCTGTTCTATGCACTGTAGTACTAGACTTACAGAACCAACCACACAAATATACCTGTACCAAATCTAGATAGCCGCCAATTGTAAGAAAAGAACAGCGTTTAAGTGGACTAAATGATTGAAGAACATATCTGTCATTTCAATAGAAGATCGAGTTGACATTTTGATTAAAAATTAGTCAAAAAAAATTGCAAGGATGAATTCTTCACAATAACATGCATTTACAAAACAGGGTCAATTTTCATTTCAAGGTGAACTGTGTAATTAGTGGCAGCAAATATATTCACAAAAATAATGATACCCCAAACAGTCCTACTATCATTCTGACCCCTTATTGATAAGATTCAATAAAAAAGGACTAGGTGTTACAGTCCCTAGTGTTGCACCGATACTGATTCCATGGGGAGTTCTTGAAGAAACATGGCTGCTATAAGGCTTTACCACATCATCAGTTGTGTACCTCAGCATCACAGGGCGTTTCCGCCATTTATCACAAGACACCCTCTGCTGAGGCAGGCCCACCACAGGTTGATCAGGCCTGGGTGTGTGTCACATGTTTAGCTGTTCGCCTTAGCAGTCCAGCTGGTGTCACTCCTTTTCATCCACAGCCAGTGACTGGTCCTCTCGGCGGTGTCGGCCAGTTTTTTGATTGCTCGTCTATGAGCCTATGACCCTGACTCCAATCTCCCTAAGGGTCTTTGATGTTGACTTGGCTACAAAGCCCCTACACCCCACCTCCACCAGGCGCACCTTTATCTTCCAGCCTCTGTCCTCTGCCTCAGCTGCTAGGTTGGAATACTGCAGCTTCTTTCACTCATAAGCTTCCTCAAGAGCATCCTCCTAGGGTACTGTAAGTTTGATAATGTAAGCAAGCTGGCAGGAGTTAGACCAGAGGACAAGGTCTGGTCTCAGAGTGGTCGTTGCGATCTCTGAGGGGAAAATGAGCTTTTGATCCAAGTCCACTTTCATCTGCCAATCCCTGGCCATGTTTAGTGGGCCTAAGTCAGGGATTGATGGACGAATTCTCAGCTTGTCCCCCTCTCGAACAAATGATGGTAGGTATTGGCGCGCACCTTGGTTGTTGAGGGGTTGGGCATTGATGGATACCCTCCTGCACTCAAGCTTATCGGCTAAACACCTGAGAACCTGGGTGTATCTCCACGTATACCTGCCTTGGGTAAGGCTGGTCCTACAACTAACCAGAATGTGCTTGAGGGTTGCTGGGGCTGTACACAGGGTGCAAGATGGGTCATTTCCGAGCCATAACTGCAAATTTGTAGGAGAGGGCAGAACATCGTATGTGGCTCGGATAATGAAGCTCAGCCTGTTGGATTCCATGGTCCAGAGATCGCTCCATATGAATTTCCTTTTTTCAACATCCTCCCAGCCCATCCAGCGGCACTGTTTAGCTTGTGCTACTGCTCTGGAACGTCTGGCTGCCTCCTTCTGTCGTCGCACCTCCTCCACCACCATGGTTCGGCATTCTGTTGTAGAAGCCTTTTGCCAGAGGTGTTGCTGTTCCAAGGCCAAGGCCTCCTCTGTCTTGTTGGACGTGACCCACTATGTCACGATGGCGAAGAGCAGATTTGGCCTGTTGCACAGATGTGGCTGGGGTCCACTTCTTCCCTGTTGCTAGAGTAGGAGCGGTACCTCTCACTATGGGGTCTCTGGAGTTATTGAGGGACATCTCCAGTCTCACCTTGGCACATTTGAACTCTTCAACCAGGCTAGAAATTGGGAGTGACAGGGCTCCTTAGCTGTAAAGTCCAATACTACTGAGGCATTTTGGAACTCCAAGCCACTTCCTCACATGAGAGTTCACTAGCCTTTCCAGTAGATTGGCATAGGTTAGCGAGATCTCGTACATGGTCAACGGCCACAGGAGTCTGGGTAGTAACCCGAACTGGAAACACCAGAGCTTCAGTTTCCCTGGGAGTTCCGTGTTGTTAATCTGCCTGAGGCTGTTAGCAGTGTCCTACCGGAGTTGTTCCAGCTGCTGGGTGTCTCTAAGGTCTGCATTATACCATCGTCCGAGGCTATTGATGGGCTTCTCTAGGACTGTTGGGATTGGTTCATTACTAATGTTGAACTGCACGCCTGTTAATTGGCCTTTAACAACAGAGATGCTGCGGGATTTACTCGGCTTGAACTCCATTCGTGCCCACTGGATGTTTTCCTGGAGTTTCTGCAGCAAGCGTCTAGTTCATGGTTTTGATGTTGTTATAGTCATATCGTCCATGTAGGCTCTAATTGGCGGAAGCCGCAGACCATTCTTAATTCTCTCACCTCCCACAACCCAGCGAGACGGATGTATGATCAGCTCCATTGCCATGACAAATGCAAGAGGAGAAATGGTGCAACCTGCTATAATGCCTATTTCCAGATGCTGCCAGGCGGTAGTGTTGTTCTCTACTGTTACACAGAAGTGGAAATCCTGAAAATAGTTCTCGACTAATTCTGTGACATGGTTTGGTACACCGAAGTAGTTGAAGGCCGTCCAGAAGACCTTGTGAGGGACCAACCCAAACGCGTTGGCGAGGTCTAAAAAAATCACGTGGAGGTCTCTCTGTTCTTTCTTGGCAGTTTGAATCTGGTGCCAGATGATATTGGCATGCTCCAGACATCCTGAGAAGCCCTGGATCCCGGCCTTCTGCACTGAGGTATCAATGAAGTTGTTTCTTTGCAGGGATGTAGAGAGCCTTTGGGCCAGCACACTAAAGAAGATCTTCCCCTCTACATTCAGGAGGCTGATCTGGCGAAACTGGCTGATGGATGAAGAGTTCTTCTCTTTAGAGATCAGGATGCCTCCTGCTCTTTGCCATGCCTTCGGTAAAAAAGACTGTATGAAAACAGCTGTCTTTTGGGGCAGTTTTCATTACCACTAGATGCAATTTGGTTGATTACATTCAGTTTTACAGTTTTATATGGTAGTATGCTTCAAAGTCAGAAAAATTGAGCAGGATATTTGGTTAATTTCCTCCATAATTGTCTATCTACTGTTAGACTAGTGTCTAGTTACACTAGCATCTAGCGTCCCTGTCCCCCTCTGAAACCATGAACACCTCATGAACACCGTGGTCCTGCGAGACATGAAATTTCGTTCCACTACATGTCCACACATGTAGCAGAATGACAATAAAGCTCGACTTGACATGACTTGACTCTATACTAAATAAACATGGACTTCATTCAAGACACTTTAATTGTGTGTGCATTTTTAAACAAAAGCATGCTGAATGGACTCTTGTGTGAATTACCAGTTCAACTCAGATAAGTAATAAATAATATGTCATGCAGCCAAAGTTAACTTTATTTTAAGAAAAACACACCAAAAACATGATTTACCCCTGCTTGTATCTGCAAAGCGTCCATTGCACATTTTTCCTGTGTTAATGTCAATGAAAATGTACTTGTGAGAATTTTTTTGCAAGACGCAAAATACATACCATCATGTACGTTTTGTGACATTGTCGATGTGAAATGTCTACTGAGTGGCGCCAAAAGACTGTTTGTTTTTCCCCAGAACAGATGAACTTACATATGGTACGTATTATTTGACGTTGGTTTTGTAGGTGTCACCGCAGTTCTGACTTGAAATGTCCATTGAGTGACACTATAATTCTAATGCTCCGTGACATTTTAAAATAACGTACCATCTGCACTCCACCTAAACCTACCTGATAGTATCAACAAAAGTGAATGTGATGTAAAAACGCAATTGCAAGCATGTCGTTTTAGCTTGTTTTTTGATCTCTCATCTTTCAGCTCTTTCACTGTGAGTCATGTTTTTCACGGGATTCATACCCAAGGATTCCGCATCCTAAGTCCAATTCCGTGCCAGCTGAGCTATACCTTATTACATCCAGAAAGGAGCTGTAATCATAACTGTGTACGAAAACAATTACAAGTGCTCGCTGTTTTACTGCTTCTAGTGTTCATTTCTGTTGGAAACTGCAATGATATGTACTTATTGGTACGTATTTCGCATCTTGCGAAAAAGTTCCCACAGGTACGTTTTCGTCATGAGATCAGGTAGCAACGACATGTAGACTTCACAACATCTTGACACTTAGGTAGATCCCAACATAACACTTGATACAAAAGCTTGTGCTTTCTGATTTTTGCACAATGCTTAATTATTCCAAAATCATCAGGTACATCAACAAGCGAACAGACTTGCGTCGTCTTTTTGTTTGATGGACAGAGAACCACCCTCGAAAAGCAGTGGCCATTGTAAGGTCAATTCTCATTTACAATCACATCAGCAGTGTTTACAGTCTTTGGGCAAATCAACCTTCTGATGTATTACCTGTGGTTAGGGATAGGAAAGCATTTTACAGAAAAAAATTAAACACTTTACTGCTACATAAATTGGAGAAAATAATTAGTATTTTCAAATTAGTCATGTTGTCAAGTGACACAAACTGTTACAAAAATGCCCTGCACATTTAGAGTTTTTAATGGTTTTAAATGTAAATGTCTTACAGTGTGTTTAAAATTTAAGCTCAAACAGACAATTTCACAACACTATTTATAAATCTTCTGCAAAACAAAACCATCTCGTAAAAATATTCTGCAAATTAGAGTCTTTGTATTTTAGCTTTAACACAGCACATAACAAATTAGTAATGAAGTGGCTGGGAATCAGAACACCGCTCAAATGAATAACGCGTTTTCACAAGTCACATAGACCCTGCATAATTAGATTTGGCATGAAGCATAAACAGACTTTCCAGTTCTCCAAAATACATATTGTACAGTCAAACAATTACTAACAACTCTGCAGCAACTCTGACATATGAAACGCAAAATGAAGCAATTTGTGCCATAACGTTAATCCCATTAAGAGCAGTAATATTGGCTGGCTTCCTGCAGCCTCTTGTGTGACTCAGGCCTTTCTGCTCACTGATCTTTGCATGAAGTCATGATCCAAGGTCAAAGATCACAAGCAGAGCAGCTCATTTGCTCACTCTCATCCCCCGCTGCCCTCGCTCGGCACTCCCATGCTGTTGGTGTTTGTCTAATGAATGAATGAGGTGGAGTGCAAAGTGAAGTGTTAAAACATCCAAGGCAAGTGTCAGATCAAAGTGCCAATTAGGCCTGCCACATATCCTGAGAGCATAAATTAGCACTTCTCCACACAGATCAGACTCAGCGCCACCAACATCTCCATGCATACGGTGCCGTACAATACAGTGCACATCCTGATTCAAGCCTGTTATTGAATGACAGAATCTAAAGGTTAATTACAAAAGTACCACTCTCTTTCAACAGATTTGGCTTGTGTGTCTCTGACATTCAGCGACAACATTTAGGCATCACTCCTCTCAAGCCATCCTGAGTGACTGAAGAGAGCAGCTTTTTCTCTGTCCAGTCAGCAGGTGTCAGTCAAACCAGGTGTTAAAAGGAAGAAGAGAGGAGATGAGGGCAAAGAAACATGTGCAGCCTCTCGTCTCTGAAGCCCGTCATCTCATCCAGGAAAAAGCTCAGAGGGGCATGAACCTGAGGTGATGACGCACGGAATTTGTACTTGTAATCCTGCCCATGCAGAAAAATCGGGGGAAACAAAATCAACAACAACAAAGGAAGAGTCACGCCGCTTCCTTTCTGCAAGCACAACTCTCTGCCACTCTTTCTCTCTGCTGCCTTTTAAAACAGATACTGGATTAAAGCAGTCGATCTGGAGAGTGGCTTGAAAGAGCAGGGCATTAGACAGCATTTTTCTCTGGCTGAGTTTTTGGTATTATCAGTCCCTCTGACAGAACAGGGGCACGAGACATCAGGTAACTGACACATCAAATAAAAAGGATGCAGCAAACGTCAGCAACGCAGGAGAAACTGCAAGTTCCTCGATAAATATGAAGCCGCCTGATAGGAAGCATTTGCAATCGAATGATCATTTCGGCATTCATGTCTGCAAATAGCGATCATATACTACTACACACTGGTAGCTCATTAACGTTTAGTTTAACCACTATTCAAAATATTTGCTGTATTCAAAATATTTCTGTGGTTCAATAAAGAATCTATAAATGCTTCAGTTCTTTCAGCTGTTGTATCCTTTATTATGAGCAAGTTTTATAGTGATATGAAAACGTCACATCAGAAATAAATATTTAATGGTCTTTCAGTAATATATTAACTTTATAATATATATTTTTAATTATTATAATGATTTTACTGATCAGTATATTGAATGCCATATTATTGTTCATGAAGCATTTGATTATAAAACACATCTGCCTTCAGAATAAATTTTAGAAAAGAAATGCTATAAAGCAAATTTTCAAATGTTGTTTTGATGTTTGATTTCAGTGTATTACTATGTGCACAATAAATTGCATGGGAATGCATTTCAAATATGCTACAATAATAATAAAAAAAATAAAATATTCATTAATATGATCAATACTTTGAGGGTGTCAACCAACAAATCTTATTCTCCTTTTGATCCAGCAAAATAGTTTTGCATGGGCTACAGTATTTATTTTCCTATAATATGACCCTTAAAGTGTTGTTCATCACAGAACATTCTGAGATGAAATTAAAGTCCTTTGATATTTCGCCCCTTGTCATTCAGTTTCCCAAAACCCCATTATTTTACCTGCTACTACATGACAATCTATCAAATATTGGCAGGCCAGCATGTGGGTGGCGAATATTTTCATACTTCTGTTCATCATACAAATACAGTCAAATAGTTGCTGTCATGTCTCATTAACTATGGAGTATTACTACAAAGTATTGACTTCTTAAATACACAAAATAAATGGACCATCCTCCTTATTTGAGAGAGAAACTTTGAGAAGTGGCAATGACGCCATAGGGCAAACCAAGTTTGTGAAGCATTTAAACACTGTCTCTGTGTTATGCACACATCTTACTCACAGAGACAGATGGCAAAAACTTAACATTTCTGAAACCATTATTAATTTCTGACTTAGCATCTCATTTTTTGGAATGAAAACAGTTAGATGACCAATTATCCCTGTCTCCTGCTTTTGATAGCAAGCCCTTCTTCGTCTCCATAGTCATCTCCTCATCCAGTGTCCTCCTGAGAAGAGTCACCCAGCCCTCATGCAGCTCTTGGCACTCTCCTGCATTTTATTTGCTGAGCAGCAGGGCTTTGAGGCCTAACATAAAAAAGCTAAACAAAATCTGCCACTGATGCTTTATTTACTTCCTGCACAGTTTGTCTCGGGTTGTTTGTTGTAATGTGAAGAAATGAGTCAGGATGAGTCCATACTGTGCATTTTCTGATGCTTTGCCATCTGCACATACATCTACACGTGGGCCATGAGTGGCACAAGGACTGAGATTTGAGGCAAGAAGAAATAATGCTTTTACACTATGGCTCAGTTCTTTAGTTTTTCTCAATATGTGAAAAATATAGTCTACGGCTGGTTTAAAATGACTAAAGATTACGCATGTTTGGTCATCTTTTTGGATATATACTGTGTATATATGTATATATACATATATATATATATATATATATATATATATATATATTAGGGCTGTCAACGTTAATGCCGACACATGCGGTTAATTCAAAACCCTTAACGCATTAAAATAATTTAACGCAATTAACGCAAAGTTACTGAAACACAATTTCTATTCTAAATCTTTTTTCCCGATTTCACTTCTTTTTTCCCGATTTCACTTCTCTTCTCAATCAGATCATTTTAAGCCGCTAAACTCCGGGAACGTTTTCAGTCCAATGATCCAGCAAGCGAATCCATTCAAGCAATCAGTCCAAAACAAGGCTAATTTAAAGAAAACCAGGCTGATTATGTAGCTGTCACAGAAAAGGTTGTATTTTTCTTTAAGTACTTCAGTCATTTATTTTGTGAAAAGGTATTTAGTTCACAAATGATATGTAATGTATTCTAAATGTTCATTTGGAAATTGTATTTGAGTATTATAAAACTGGGTAATAGTGACACCTACAGGTGAAATATATGTAACATTAGTCGCTTTTGTCATGTGATCTAGCCATGTGAATATCAGATCCACAAATGGCGCTTTTCCACTGCGTGGTACGACTCGGCTCGGCACGGTTCAGAACGGCACGGCACGGCTCAGTTTGTGTTTCCACTGCAGTTTAGTACCGCTTTAGAGTGGACGAGATTATTCACGTGTCGCCGCCTCTACTGCCATGACTCCTGAAAACTTTTTAATTCCGCGTCGCTCCATCACGCTCTCGCTGGATCCGCTTGTCGGCTATCAACGAGAGGACAGTCTGTACTTCCCCAACAGACCACGAACCAGCCATTATTTGGTTGTTAAAAGAAAGGTGCGCTCATTCAAAACAGTAGCGTTCGATCCTTCGCTGGCTGTGCTGATTTAAATCTAGCGGGTCTGTTGTGTCTCGTGTTGCAAGTTCAATGACGCAGGCAGTGACGATTTTCTCTGGCCAATCAGTGATCAGCAGAGTTTACACGTCACGTTTTGGTACCGGTACGGATCGCTTGGAACCTCGGCCGAGGTGGTACTAAAAAAAGTACCAGGTACCAGGTACTGTACCCAGTGGAAAACCCCGAAAATTGAGCCCTACTGAACCATACCGTGCCGTACCATGCAGTGGAAAAGCACCAAAAGAAATGCACACCTTAAGAGCTATCTGATTGTAAGAATATTTGTTTGAAGGAATGCCTACATAAATGTCTCCTGGATTTTTGATTAGAAGGCGCACACGGTATGTTCTTTATTCTTTGGATTTCATCTGTTAATTTGTAAAGTTAATGAACTGTGTGTATTGGTGCTGGTTTAGTAAGAAACAGATTTGGTTAAACTGCGGTAAAAACAGAAACACACTCATACGTTCTGTATCTGAATGTAATTTTACTTGTTTCAGTTTTTCACGGTGTCATGACGTAAAGATGTCAAGATGTTGAATGATATCCAGATTCCAAAGGGTGTCACGATGTTCAAGTGGTGTCAAAATAAGATCAAGATGTCGTGGTGATGACGATAATGATTACTCTTTGCAAAGAAGATATTAAACGTTAAGACATCAGTTGAAGCGTGATTCTTTTAATCAGAAGAAAACCTTCAGGAGCCGTTACAGCGAAAAACGCTCCGGTTACTAACATAACCTCGGTTCCCTGAGATAAGGGAACGAGCGTTATGTATGGGAAAACTCCTGTTTTACTCTGTACTGAAGCCTGATTTGTTCACGTTTGTGTAGCTGCACAAATCAATGGCACTTTAGCCTGCCAGAAAGAGCGGAGCCGACCTCTATATAAGTCGGCTCGCAGCGCCATTCATCAGATCATTCGACTGAAGCGACAGTCATCGATTCGTGCAGCTTATAGTGCGGCAAGTGACATAACGCTCGTTCCCTTATCTCAGGGAACTGAGGTTACGTCAGTAACCGGAGCGTTCCCCTTCAAACGTCCACTTCACGTTATGTATGGGGAACGTATCCAATCACGGCGTACTATGAGCAGACACAGGACATCCTGCTCTGCGAGCCCAGTCTTGAGGCACTAAAAAGGACCCCCTTAAAACTTGAGCATGTTTCGCCCCAAGCTATAGCTGAGAGCTTTTTATGACCACTTCACCCAAGGGGGATAGTGGGACATTTAAACAGATAGAACTCGTGCCTGCAAGGCAGGGACATCTAAGTTATAAAATCTGGCAAATGTGGACGGCGACGACCAGCCGGCGGCCACACAGTTCTCACTGATAGATATTCCACTGGACCACGCCCAGGAGGAGGCCATTCCCCTTGTGGAGTGGGCCCTCACACCAATGGGGCATTCCAAACCTTCTGATGCATAAGCCAAGGCTATCGCATCAACGATCCAGCGAGAGAGTCTCTGCTTTGTAGCCGGCAGTCCCTTCTGGTGGCCTCCAAAGCAAACAAACAGCTGCTCAGACTGCCTAAACAGTCTAGAGCGTTCCGAGCACACTCTCAGAGCCCTGACAGGGTAGAGCGTGTTCGGTCCCTGCTCGCCGTCTGCAACGGGGAGCGCCAATAGGGAGATCACTTGAGCTCTAAAAGGAGTTGAGAGCACCTTAGGAACATAGCCGTGCCTTGGTTTCAGAATGACCTTACAGTCATTAGGTCCGAACTCAAGACATGAGGCGCTGACTGACAGCACTTGCAAGTCACCTACTCGCTTAACCGATGCCAGAGCAAGGAGAAGGGCCGTTTTAAGTGATAAGGGCCGCAGGTCGGCTGAGCTGAGCGGCTCAAAGGGGGGCCTCTCAAGGCCAGCAGGACTAAAGACAAGTCCCAAGACGGCACAGTCTGAGGATGAGGAGGATTCAGCCTCCTTGCGCCCTTCAGAAATTTAACGACCAAGTCGTTTTTGACTATTGAGTAACCAGCCTCGGGAGAATGATTCGCCGCGATGGCTACCACGTATACTTTGAGCGTGGAGGGGGCGTGCCCCTTATCCAGCAGCTCTTGTAGAAAAGTCAGCACGTAGAACACGTCACATGAAACTGGGTCCAATTGCCATGCAGAGCACCAATGAAGGAAGACTGACCATTTTTGGCTGTAGAGCCGTCTCGTGAACGGCGCTCTTGCCTCTAAAATGGTACTGCTTACTCTCGCTGGGAGCCAATTAGACTCCCGTCGAGGCACCAGACATGAAGGCTCCACAGCTCCGGCTGGGGATGCCAAATCAAGACCTTCACTTGCGAGAGAAGGTCCCTCCTCAGTGGAATGGGCCACGGGGCTGCTGCTGAGAGCTGCATTAGCTCTGGAAACCAAGCCTGGTTTCTCCAGAGCGGGGCCACCAGGAGGAGGGGACACTTGGTCTCCCTGACCCGCCCGATGACCTGAGGAATCAGGGGGATCGGGGGAAATGCGTACAAGCGAGCTCTGGGCCAGTCGTGGGCCAGAGCGTCTCACTGTATCGAGAAAAATGTTGGGCAGTGAGAATTGTCTTCTGAGGCGAAGAGGTCGACCTCTGCCCTCTCGAAGACTGCCCAAATCTCTTGAACCGTCTGAGGGTGTAGCTCCCACTCGCCCGGGGCTACATTGCCTCTGGACAGCATGTCTGCTCCAAGGTTCAATTTGCCTGCCACATGAACCGCCCTTAGCGAGAGGAGTTCTTTCTGTGCCCAGAAACGTAGGCGACGAACCATCCTGTAAAGAGTGAGAGATCTGAGGCCGCCTTGTCGACTGATATAAGACACCACCGTCATGCTGTCCGACCGGACCACAACATGGTGACCCTTCACGGCTGAAAGGAAGGTTTTCAGGGATAAGAAAACCGCCAACATCTTAGACAGTTGATGTGTAGGCATCGCTGCTGAACTGACCAAGAGCCAAGTGCCAGATTGCCCTCCAACAGCACGCCCCAACCCAAGTTGGACGCGTCTGTTGTGATCGTTTTCCTTCTGGAGGCCAGGCCTATCCTCACTCCTGTTTGGAACAGACGAGGGGTCTTCCAGGGGGCCACGGCCTTGATACAGCGGTGGTCTACCCTGACAGGAAACTACGCCAGGCGTGGGGTGGGATACGGGCTTTTAGCCAAAACTGAAGGGGCCGCATGTGAAGCAGGCCCAGAGGAATCACAGAGGCAGTGGCTGCCATAAGGCCGAGCAGCCTCTGAAAAACCCTCAGGGGGCGTGTCGTTCCCGGTTTGAGGGAAGCCGCCAATCGCTAAATCGTCAGGGATCGTTCCGGCGTAAGCCACGCCCGCATTTGGGCAGAGTCTAAAATCGTCCCCAGAAAGACAGCTCGCTGTCTGGGTAACAACAGACTCTTGTGTGGGTTGATGATCAACCCGAGGTGTTCTAAGTGGCTGAGTAATAGTTCTCTGTGAGCTATTAGTTCCCGTTCTGATATGGCTAGAACCAGCCAGTCGTCGAGGTAATTTAACATACGGATTCCCATCTGTCTCAGAGGGGAAAGAGCTCTTCGTAAAAGTGCGTGGGGCCAGGGATAGTCCAAATGGAAGGACTGTATAGTGATAGGCCACTCCCTCGAACGCAAATCTCAAGAACGGTCTTTGACGGGGGGCTATGTGGATGTGAAAGTACGCGTCTTTCAGATCCACAGTCAAAAACCAGTCCTCGGAGCAAATGTGCACGAGAATCTGTTTGATAGTCATCATCTTGAACGACCGGTGCATAAGCGAGTGGTTCAGATGTCTGAGATCTAAAATGGGTCTGAGCCCACCGTCTTTCTTTGGAGCGAGGAAGTAGCCGCTGAAATAGCCTGACTCGCTGTTCACCGGGGGCACTATTTCCACAGTGCCTTTTGCAAGCAGCGACAGCACCTCCTGCCGGAGAACAATAGCATCGTTGTCCGGAACAGAAGTTTGAATGACGCCTCTGAAGCGAGGTGGCCTGCGAGCGAACTGTAGTGAATATCCTCGTTGAATTGTTTTTAAAACCCAACTTGACACTCCTCGAATGGCTGCCCAGGCCGAGAAATGGGAGGCGAAAGGATTTATTCTTTCGAACGCGAGCTCGCCTTAAGAAGATGGGGAGCTTGCGTTCGTGTGAGAGTGTGCAAGGGTATGAAGAGGAAATTTGCTCTTTAATGTATGTGGGTCCACTATCACAGCGGTAAAACATTTGGGTACGCGCTGCACCTGCAGGACGTGACCCGTTGGAAACAAAACTCCATCGCTCAGAGGAGCTCAGAGGGATGGAAAGTGAAAGCGAGCTGTTTTTCGGGGCGTTCCGGCCGAGGTGAGAACGGGATCCCTCCTCTTCCTCTCTAGCGCATCAGGACGGCTCGGGGTCCAGCACAACTCGTGGGCGGAGACCTTAAAATGTATTTAAGGTGATCACAATTTAATAAAAACATAGGCATATTAATTGTAGCCTAAAGATTTTATTTCCCTGGTGATTCAAAAACGAATACATTACACAGAGAAAGTGAGCAAAGAACAGTATCAACGGAGCTTTTTGAAACTCAGTAAACCATTGCATCGTAAAATGTTTCACTCTTTAGAATCGCTCCAATCGCGAATCATTTGTTTCAGAACGGCACTTCAAAGCGCATTTCCAGAATCATTTGATTCAGAATGGGACTTCAGAGTGCGTTTCGCGAATCATTTTATCTCCACCGGGGATAAAAAATAATGGCATAATAAAAATAATAGGGAGGGGACCCTGCAGATCGTACCCTGATCATGGCTAATAGTAAGACATGTAAGCGTAAAAGAAAACTAAACTGGATGCAAAAACAGCTGTTACTTCTTCTCCAGCTGGTTAATGAAAAGGATATAATCAAAGGAAAATTTGGAGTTGGGATAACCTCCAAACCCTAAAGGTGATACCTTTTTAAAAGCTCATTATCATCAAATGTTTCTAAAATGTTTATATTCTGAGGCAGATTGTCAGCAACAGCCATTTTAGGATAGTTGTGAGTTGGTCTTAGTGACTTAGGAGTCCTCTTCACTACTCCTACCGTTTCACAGATTTAGAAGCTAGTTTTAGCGCTAAAACGCTTAGTGAAATACTCTTAGAGCAAAAATTTAGGAGTCCTAAATTTAGGACTGACACGCCCATTATTTTTCAAATTTTCTCCTAAATCGGCAAGTTAGGAACTACTTTTAGCCTTAAGATGTTTTGTGAACACGGGCCCTGAACTACAATGAACTTCCAATGCAGAGTGTTCTGGGAGTAAAGTGGAACATAGAAACTGATGCATTCTCGTTCAAAGTTGACCTTACTGAAAGACCAGCCACTCGTCGAGGAATTCTATCAGTAGTTGCAAGTGTGTATGGCCCATTAGGTTTTCTCGCTCCCTATATCTTGACTGGGAAAAAAGTGCTCCAAGAGGTGTGTAAACGAGGGGTGGGATGGGATGAACCTCTTCCCTCTGATCTGAAGCCGAAGTGGGACGCATGGCTCCATGACTTGGAGAATCTCCAAGGAATTCAGATACCAAGATGCTTCATTCCTGAGAATATGGGCAAAATCCAGAATATAGAGCTGCATCATTTTTTCGGATGCCAGCAGTTATGGTTATGGGCAGTGTTCGTACATCAGGATTGTTGCTGATGAACAAGTGCATTGCGCGCTGGTCATGGATAAGGCTAGAGTGGCCCCTATGAAGGTTTTCAGCATACCCCACCTTGAGCTGACAGTAGCTACAGTTTCTGCTGCAGTAAGTCATGTTCTAAGAGAAGAACTTAATTTGAAAGTAAATCAGGAGTTTTTCTGGACTGATTCTCAGGTAGTGCTAGGGTATATCAAGAACGAAGCCCGGCGCTTTCATGTCTTTGTAGTCAATCATGTCCAGAAGATAAGGGACTCCACAGATTCAAGAAAATGGTTCTACGTGGAAACCAGTCAGAATCCTGCAGACTGTGTGTGTCTAGGGTTCTCAAGGTGGCAGATCTCATGGACTCAAGTTGGCTGCTGGGTCCTAATTTCTTATGGGAACGAGAGATTATCACCGATGAAAAATCTCCAGAGCTTCTTGTAGGTGACCCTGAGGTAAAGGTCCTAAGAACAGATGCCTGCATAAAAGACAGTTTTCTTGAAAGACTGTCAAGATTCTCGGATTTGAATACAGCTCTCAATGCTGTCGCTAGGATCAAAAGACTTGTGAGCAGAGACAGGTCAATGTTCATTAATGTAGAAGAGAGAGAGAAAGCACCTCATGTGCTCATCAAGGCAGCACAAAGAGAAGCCTTCAAAGAAGAATTGAAATGGCTCAGTCAAAACCTGGCTAAGCTACCATAGAGTAACAAGTTATACCAACTTGATCCTATCGTCCAGAATGAACTGCTCAGGGTTGGAGGACGGTTAAGAAAGTCTAATGCAGCATTTGAGTTGAAACATCCAATAATTCTTCCTAAGGAAGGTGTTGTCACACAACTACTACTTGACCATTGTCACAAGAAAACTCAACATCAAGGTCGAGGTCAAACATTGAACGAACTCAGAGCCAGTGGCTATTGGATATTAGGTGCGAGCAAGGTAGTGTCCAAGTACATCAACAATTGTGTTACTTTCAGGAAGCTGTGCAGACCAGCTGAGGAGCAAGGCATGGCTGATCTTCCAGCTGACAGAGTAGAACCTTCACCCCCATTTTCGTACTCTGGAATTGACTCTTTTGGCCCCTTCTACACGAAACAAGGTCAGAAGGAATTCAAAAGGTATGGTCTGTTGTTTACGTGTTTCAGCTCCAGGGCTGCGCATATAGAAATGTTAGAGGGCCTCACTACCGATGCATTTCTGAATGCTTTAAGATGTTTCATAGCAATCAGAGGAGCCATGCGACAGATCAGATCCGACCAGGGCACGAATTTTGTGGGGACGAAGAATGAGTTGGAGAAAGGCATGATGGATCTAGACCAAGAGAGAATCTCTACCTATCTTGCAAGCAAACAATGTGACTTCCTTATGAATGTTCCTGAAGCAAGCCACATGGGAGGTGTGTGGGAACGTCAGATAAGGACAATTAGGAGTGTGATGAATGCTGTTCTGGCACAAGCCAAAGGAAGACTGGATGACACCTCATTAAGGACATTTTTCTATGAGGTGATGTCAATTGTAAATAGTCGACCACTTACCACCAACACAATAAATGACCCAAAGAGTGTTGAGCCTTTGACACACACCCCATCATCTGCTCACGATGAAGACCTCAGTGCCTCTTCCTCCTCCTGGCAAATTTCATGAAGATCTGTACGCTAGAAAAAGATGGAAGAGAGTGCAGTATTTGTCAGAACAGTTTTGGAGCAGATGGCGCAAAGAATACATGGTCAATGTAAGCCTCAGACAACAGTGGCATATGCCTAGAAGAAATGTTCGAGTTGGAGATGTAGTAATTGTCAAAGAGGACAATATTCCCAGAAATGAATGGAAGCTGGCTAGAGTCACTGAGACAAGTGCAGATGATGATGGTTTAGTGCAGAAAGTTAAACTCCAAATGGGTCAAAGTAATTTGGGAAAGAAAGGTGAACACTTGACGCAAAATTCTTTCCTTGAGCGTCCAGTTCAAAAATTGGTGGTAATAGTTGAGAACAATTCCTAAACAATGACTGAACAATGCAAAATAGATATCTCAACATCTAAAGCAGAATTAAGTAACATTAAAATAATTCTTGTTACAAAACTATTGAAAAATGTTCAAAGGCTAAGTGACAGCTTATAGGAAAATTACCAGGTTTATTTGATTCTGATCAGAACACAAATCTTTTGTGAAAAGGTATTTAGTTCACATATGATGTGTAATGTATTCTGAATGTTCATTTGGAAATGGTATTTGAGTATTATAAATCTGGGTAATAGTGACACCTACAGGTGAAATATATGTAACCTTAGTCGATTTTGTCACGTGATCTAGCCATGTCAGATCCACAAAGAAATGCATACCTTAAGAGCTGTCTGATTGTAAGAATATTTGTTTGAAGGAATGCCTATATAAATGTCTCCTGGATTTCTGATTAGAAGGCGCACACGGTATGTTCTTTATTCTTTGGATTTCATCTGTTAATTTGTAAAGTTAATGTACTGTGTGTATTGGTGCTGGTTTAGTAAGAAACAGACTTGATTAAACTGTGGTAAAAACAGAAACACAGGTATACGTTCTGTATCTGAATGTAATTTTATTTGTTTCAGTTTTTCACGGTGTCATGACGTAAAGATGTCGAGATGTTGAATGATATCCAGATTCATATGCCTGTGGCACGGAAAAATTTTACTCTTGTTGTTCTGAAGAGCGCGAGAGCTCACTCACGCGTCGCGCAGTGTGAAATACAGACTGAACTTAATGTCAAAACATCCCACCACTGTATGAGATGCAAACTACGTTTTCTCGGATGGATAAAGCAAACCAGCTTCTTTTGATGTTTGAATTTTGATGGTTGAGGATTGCAATCAAGGTAAAGAAGATTGCGGTGACATACATGAGTCGTAAGCACGCGTGAGTCTGATACACCGTGTTTGAGCACTCGACGCACTGATCATATTGTATTCATGCATAAACACATTTCAGTACATTCACGTTGTTTCCACACACATTCAGGATAATGTTTTGATTTGTCTTGTGTATGTTGCTGTGTTTAGTCAGTGTGCACAAATGTATCAATTATGTGAACTACTTATATCATTTGGTTCATTGGTGGCCTTTTGGAGTCTCCCAAGTGTCCTTTTTATTTTTTGAAAAGATATCTAAATTTATCTTGAAATAAGCTTGCAGAAAATACAGTTTTGTGAGAATCACCCTTCAATCTTTTGGTTTACTTTGCTGGATATAGTAAATAATGACAAAATTAACGTATAAGCAAGAAAAATGGTATATGCTTAATTTCATGATAAGTGTGTGATTAATCGCGATTAATTACACAAAAAGGGTGCGATTAATCATGATTAAAACTTTTAATCTATTGACAGCCCTAATATATATATATATATATATATATATATATATATATATATATATATATATATATATATAATTATATTTGAGACATTTCTTCATTATCTGTTTTAATCATTGAGATTAACGACACTCAGATGAAACACCTACAACTACAAAACTAAGCTGCAAAAGATCAACTTTCATATGCTCATCAAGGCTGTATCTATTTGATCAAAATACAGAAAAAAAAAATAATTTTGTGAAATATCATTGCAATTTAAAATAACAGTTTTCTATTTTAATATACTTTAAAATATAATTTACTCCTGTGAACCAAAGCTGAATTAATTTTCAGCATCATTTCTCCACATGATCCTTCAGAAATCATTATAATATGCTGATTTATAATCCATGTTGGAAACAGTTGTGCTGCTTAATATTTTTTGGGACCTGTGATCCTTTTTTCAGGATTCTTTGATTAAAAAAAAAAAAGTGTTTATTCAAAATAGAAATTTTGTATTACAATATACACTACTATTCAAAGGTTTGGGATCAGTACATTTTATCTTTCTTTTTTTTTTAAAAAAGAAATTAATACTTTTATTCAGCAAGGGTGTGTTAAATGGATAAAAAGTCATAGTAAAAACTAGAAAAGATTTCTATTTTGAATAAATGCTGTTATTTTAAACTTACTTTTTTCTTTGTTTCTTCATGAATAAAAAAAAAAAATCACAGTTTCCAAAAAAAAAAAATATATATATATATTATGCAGCACAACAGTTTCAACACTGAAAATAAATTAGCATATTAGAATGATTTCTGAAGGATCGTGTGACACTGAAGACTGAAGTAATGACTGATGAAAATTCAGCGCTACGTCACAGAAATAAATAATATTTGAAAGTATATTAAAATAGGAAACCAATATTAGAAATTGCAATAATATTTCACAATATTACAGTTCACAGTATTACTGATCAAATAAATACAGCATTGATGAGCATAAGAGACTCCACTAAAAAAAACATGGTCAGAAAACATCTACGGCACATCAGCTATAAAATGTCTGACATTTCAGCTCACCAATCTCAACTGATCTTCAGAAGCAAGATTCTCATCAGGGCAAACCACATGAGGTGCCGCAGTAGGAGAAGCATGGAGATGTGTTGAGAAGGAGGAAAGAGAGAGAAAACGGATATAAGAAACTGAGTGAGAATGAAAAGTGAAGATGAGCAAGAAATCGTATGTGACGGAATAATGGCTGTGAAAGTGTTCAGTACAACAGAATATGAAATAAAAGGAGAAATGGAGGAGGTGACACTACTGTGCGGGACGTTTATTAAAAAGTGCTTCCATATATTTGTTGAATTTGTTGTGAAGGATAGGTGTATCACATATTTACAGTACAATATAAGGAGAATGTATATATCATTCCCCCTCCCATGACTGTGCAGCTGTTACTCCATTAATGCTGTTTGGAAATGGAACCAGAAATAGCAAGTATTACGTATACAGTAAGCTTTCAAGGGTAACAATGAATGGATTTTTATGGATTACACAGCTCCTCGTTTTACTTTCCTCAGGAAATTATTCTAGCACATTTAGAAACTGACTTTTGACTTATATTAGTCTTGCTGTCAGCACACAGGCCACAGTTAATTAATAATTCACACAGTAATTAAGATTCAGATTAGAATTAGTGTCTCAAATAAGGGAACCAAATCAGGGCACAGAACTCATAGAGAGAATACAGTTGAGCACTGGAGCTTTAAAATGGATGTCAGTATAGTCTATCATGTAAATATACTGAATGTAATATTATCTAGCCATGTAGACATCTTTAACATCAATAGACAATTTAATAATCATAACAGTATAATAATATTCCTTGCAACTAAATGTTGTCTATTGTCTTAAAAGGATAGTTTACCCAAAAATAAACACACACACACACAAAAAAAAAAACTTTTATATGACTATACTTTTCCCCTTTTTATGATTTTCAATAGCCCTGTTGTGCAATGAAAGCCCCTTTCACTGTAATCCTTTATAATAGTTTATCACAGTGTATGTGTGACTCTGAGTGAATGAATGGAGTACATACATGCCTGATAGCATTTAGTCCTGTGATGCTGAACATCTCCTGACAGCTCAATCATTCAGTCTTCTCCTCCTCGCAGGCTCTGTTAACAGTGTGTCTGGTAACAGTTAAAGCATTAATTCAGTTTGGCACGCTCACAATCATTGACGGAATTTTTCACAACAGTTTGCATGAGATACCTAGCTTAAACAGTGGCGCTTCCATACTGAGATGATTCAGTAGTTTATAGTGTGTTTTGGAAAATTACCCAGCAGTGTATGTCTGGTGTCTACAGAGGATAAGTGGGGCACATCAGGTGGAGGTTATCACAGCGGGCTCACACGGTCTCAGCCACGCACTGTAATCAGTCTGCTGATGGGTCATAAAGGGCACCGGGCCCGCCGTTCCGCCTCTGTCCTCTTGTAGCTGTGGAGATCACTATTGGATTACTTCTGACACAGATGTGCCTGTGTTCGCTAAGAGGATTGTCAGATTGTTGATAAAATATATTGAGGTTTCCTCATGTGATTCCATTCATTCCCTTTGATGCTGTACAGCTGTCATTTCTGTAAGATACATCAGGCTTGGGTCTCGCTTGACATTGTGAAATGTCTCATGAAAGATACCCACATAATATATAGGGTTATATTTGGGATCATTTCAGTTTGTCATATTTTAAAGATTTCTACCACTCATCATAATTTAGAGGTCAACTGAGTGGAATCAATCCATTTGAATTCCTCAGTTAAAAAATAGGCCATGGGCTAATACAGATGTATCTCTTTGATTGGGATTTTATTTTTTTTATTTGTCATTTATTCAGTTACTAATTTCTTCACATAAACTTATATAGACTATTTAATTTAGTATTTTATAAATAAAAAAAAATCATCATTTAAATATACTGCCATTTTTGGGGTCAGTAATAATAATAATAATAATAATAATTATTATTATTATTATTATTATTATTATTATTATTATTATTATTATTATCATCATATATTTTTTCATGTAATTTGTATTTTTTTCATATTTGTTTTAAATAAATTCACTAAAAAATATATCATGGTTTCAAAAAAAAATACAAATAATAATAATTAAGCAGCACAACTGTTTTCAACAATGATAATGATAAGATAATGTTTCTTGAGCACCAAATCAGCATAATTTCTGAAGTAACGTGACACTGAAGACTTAATGGCAGATGAAAATTCAACTTTGCCAACACAAGAATAAATTCAATTTAGAATAAATTCAATTTAACATAACATGTAATATATATTAGGAGACTTCTTTAAAACATTAATTTAAAAAAAAAAAAAATCTTATTGACCCCAGATTTTTGAACAGTAGTGTATTTTGCAAAATCAAATTAGTTTGGGGGCTTCTTGCCCCAGGTATAGGGGTCATTTTACCCCACTAATGGAACAAGATTTGATTATTTTCAGTTTTATTCTAAATAAGCAAATGTAAAAATAAGCTAAATAAGCATTTATTTTCATTAATAACATACCAGACGATTTATCATCCTGTGCATGATAAACTCACAACCCTATCTTATAATTTTGCGGTAAATGCACACTGATCTTAAGGAGGCATCTTTCCCCATTTCACCTCAAAACATCTGAGAACTGAGAGGATGCCAGATCTTATAGGAAATCCCCGGAATGCTAATTAAATGGATTTGTTTGACTTCATCTTGTGTCAAAGGCGTGTGGCCAGCTAACTCTTAATAACAGGGAGATATTTTTCATTCATTTGAAAAACACTAGAGTGTTCCAGCATAATAAGAGGTTTTGAGAGAAACACAGAAACATAATCAGACACATTTTTATAGCCTGTTTCTATGGCACAGTTGCAGTGTGGACAGATGGTGCTATGAAACCCTGTGCATATTGTAATATATTAGCTGCAGGTATATAGTATTGATGAGGATTGGTCACAGCAATGGAATATTTTGACGAATGTCTCATTGTCTGAGGGCCGTTACAGTTGTACAGCATCATGCTTAGTGACCTGATGCTGGGTTTAGTGATACAGAATACAAATTTGATAGTACATGCCCATGAATTTTATTACATGCACTGTTAGAAAATCCTCGTTTTAGGGTCTGGAGTCTGCATGTTTAAAATGTTTAAAAAATTGCAATAGAAAATTCATCATTTGAAATGAACCACCAGAAGAATCAAACATCTGAAGTGCTACACTGTGATAAATGCCATTTGGCCACACAAACATCCCCCCTTCTCTCACACTCAGACACAGACATGGAGATATGAGTGGTGCATGATCAAGGATCTCATATTGATTTATATGAGGAAAAACAACTTGAGCTCTGCAGATGCTGGAATTTGCATTCAAAGCTGACATTTCATACCCGCTGGTTAAACATACAAACAACGCAGTGAAATTGAAAACTTTTCTGAATGATAACTAAATCAAGTATGGTGAATATTTTATTATTTGTGGTAACTTTGCTTTTAATGAGGCAGTGAGGGGGAAACAGAGTGAGCGAGAGAGAAATGATTAATTTATTTCAACTTTACCTTTGGACTACGATGGTCCCCTGAGCCTATGAATCAGAGTATGACTCATCTTCATTTAGAAAATGCTCCACATCAGCGTTAAGAAATGGGCTTTGTGGAATGAATATAAGTCTCCAACTAATTACGCTCAAATCTTAGCTCTGTGATACAGCGGCACTGCAATTCACCATGCAACTGCTGCAATCATTACAAAAACACGACATGATGATCTTTCCCTTGGGACCGACTGGTCCGCATCTGTGGGAGGCTGAGTGGGAAGGGTCTTCGTATAATTGACCGATACAATGCAAATGAGCTCCATTGAACCTCATCTTTTTCTCTGGGCCAGGATATCTAAAGCTGTCCGCTAAATTAGATATTGGACAAACGTTTTAAAGGATTTGACACTTGGTGGGTATGGCTTTGTGAAAGCAATGATTTACCCAGACATAGCTCTTGTAAAGAATAGCAAACAATCTCAGGGAAAAAAAATTATTATATGCAGGGCACGACTGTAGTATTCGTGCATGAAGAGAGCCTGTGCAAAATAAACTTTTACTCTCTGACTAATTGTCTATTTATAGAGCACAACTTCTGCTTTCATCAGAACATGCTGAAATACTAAAAAAAAAAATGTGTAACCCCTCTAGGCACTTCTGAATGGCTGCTGTCTGACTAGTGTGATGAACAGTGTTTTTACTGAAAAAAAAAAAAAAACAAACCTCAATGTGCAGTAATTTCACTGCTAAAATGAACATTTTTATTATACTCCTTTCTGGAATGCTTGATTCTGATTGGTCATTCAAAGCATTGGATACTTCACTGTTGTCCTTGGAAAAACAGCACTGCTTCTCTCTTTTTTTTTTTTACACCAACACAAGTTAGAATAGATAGTGGCCACCATCTTGAGACCATAGTAAAAAAGGTGTGTTCTCACTGGTAGTTCTCTTGCTGAAAATAATACATTTAGTCCTGGTTCACTTAGCGTTCACACTGTCATTTTTAACACCAAATCTAAAGATACAAAACAAAAGTTATCCAAAACAAAACATTTCCTGGGCTAAATGCACTCATTGTATGTATGTGCACATATGGTGGTATTTTTACCAGCTGAACTTAAAAAATGTGTAAAGGAGTTGCCAGGAATTCCTCCGTTGTACACACAAATGAAGATATGTTGCAAGGAAATGGAAGTTTCCAACAGCAACAGCACCTGTACCAAACTGTAATGGATTTTGTTTCAGATGTCTTTGGTCTGTGTTGCGTTCATATTTCAGTTTGAAAGCGAACCAAGACCTCCTGAAAAGTTTGCTTGTTTGGTGTGCATCAAGGTTTGGTTGGCAGTGTTCGCACTTAATCAAATGAACCGGACTAGCAATAGAGTTCATTTTGATCAGACCAAACCTGACAAGTGTGAACACACATTAAGAGTCTGAAACATCACTTGGAAGAAGAAATTAAGATATATCCACCTTGTTTTTCCCGTAAGAGTGGGTGTGGCCATTTGTAAATTTAATGGGTCTGGCTTCCGGAGTCATCTGCTTCCAGTTATTTTTACATGTACAAAACAGCTCGTTTTGCTGCTTGATATTGCAAACTGGTGTGTCTTAATTATTAACACACTGGTTTTTAGTGCAAACAGTTTTACCTTTCACTACACTTTGTTATTCTTCTTGTTATTTCCCTACAGCGGATAATGAACTGGAAGTCTCGCACATTCACAGAAAATGCTTACTTCTGCGTTGAAAAATATGGTGGATAGTAGATACATAGAAAGATATATAGAATTATAGTGTAGCTCATTCATTAGAAAGTATGTGACTTGAATGCTTTTTATGTGACATAAGGTCTAAACCTAACAAACACAACTGTTCAAAAGTTTGGGATCAGTAAGATTTTAAGAAATTAATATTTTTATTCATCAAGGACACATTAAATTCATCATAAGTGACAGTAAATACTTTCATAATGTTTTTTTTTTTTAATCAGTTTACTTGGCAGCCAGCTTCATAATGTCCCTGGACAGCAATTTCAAATCACGCAAGTATACATCTATTTGAATAGGGAAAGTCTGAAAGATCCAAAACAGTTGTTCAAGATTATGTTCCAATAACGCATTTCACATTGAGAATAAAACCTGACAACAAAGAATAATAAACTGTTTTTTTTTTTTTTGTTTTTGTTTTTTGGCAATCAGATCTAGCTAATGTGCATGCTCTTGCTAGAGTAAACACAGCGGCCATTGGTTTTTAACTGCAAAGGCCTGTTCACACCAAGAAGAATGTTCAATGTGATAAACATTTTAATTTGAATGAACGGCTGTTCTTGCATCTGTTCAGACCATCACGAACATTTGCATGCCGTCAATGTGACTGAATTTTTGCACAGAGAATTTTTTTCCATCGCACTGTACAGAAACAATATAGCAAATACAAAAATCCCGTTGGCTGTTTTAAAACACGTAAATGCTGTTTACAGTAACTTCATTTCTTCTCCTTGACAAGTGGGTGTCAGATATGGAAAGCTGCACATTGCTTTGAGTACTGGGGTAAACAGGGTATTCCTGCTTTTCCATAAGCGCCGCCTACTGTCAGAGTAAATATGCATTTTCATTCAGCCCGCCCTTTTTTTCCACATTGGTCTAAACAGATAAATCTGCAAAACCATGTGAAGGATATATTAAATGTTGCAATGCCCCTTTCAAAAAATGATCTTTCAACGGTTGGGAACCATATGTAGTATTATAATTTTTCATAGGGTTACCTGTCTTCTCTGGTGACAAATCAAAATGAGTACATACATTTCAAGATACTTCAAGCAACTTCTACTGTCATGATATTCTCCTCTGCTACATCTTTGCCCAGAGAGAACTGCTTATTAACAGAGTTAATCCCTCTAACCTTTATCTGCAATGATACTCCAGATTCAGTCAGCACACTACCAGTTAATAATTGTCTGGGAGAAGTTCAAGTCTCATGCTCATTCGAAGTAATCAGATACCATTTTAAGCCTGTGATATTGGTTTGGGTTTTTGCGATGTCCTCGACATTGTGATTAACACCAGAAACGTATTTCTTCAGTTGAGTGATGAAACAGAATCCTTTGTGAATGTGACTCAGCATGCTCCTTGACTTGGGATTCAGATGACACATTGTTTCCCATGGTTACCTCTCTAGTTTTACCAGAAGTGATGCCTTCATCCAAGCCTAAATCTTCAGACATGGACAATTCATTCACAGAATACATACAATATATCTATTAGTTTGTAGTGTGGTCAGCATTTGCTTTGCATTGACTTGTCATTATTGTAGGTGAAAAGTATCATTTCTATGCTATCAAACTGGGAGTAACCATCCATTTTGACCTGAGGTGTTTTTCATTTGCTTGGCATTTCTGACAATACAGAGTATCTGTAAGCATCTACAATTTAAATGTGTCTTTCAGGATGGTGAACTCACAATAGTTTCCCCTTAGCTACCTGAATACCTGCCATTGCAGTTATGTCTGTTTCACTTTAGGCTAATGTCTAATCTTTGAAGTTGTTTCTGGGTGTGCAGCCATGCACATTTACTGCTGAAATTTGACTGTAAACTGTTGATGGGTACAGAGGCTGACTTGTTAAACTGCCAATCATAGAGTTTGCTGGATAAAAATGAGGTCACATGCTGTAATAAGGAGAAATTATAGAAAAAGAATGTGAGCAAACCAAACCCACAATCCATACAGCTGCAGGACACAATGCGGTAAACGTATGAAAAACTATATATTTTGACTGATGGACATTGCAGTGGCTGAACGAAAACTTGTTTCCTGGCAGAAAAGACACAACACCCCATTCTTAATAAGGCTGTAATCTAATCTAGTGTGCCTCCTGCCCCTTTTAAATCAGAAGGTGGTGTAGACTGTAATTAGTGAGGAGGGTCACAAAAGATGACAACATTAGCCTTTTCAGAAACAGAGAGAAAAAGGCTGCACTTCTGGTATAATAGCCCTTACCAGTTCAAGGTTCAGAAGAAATAGTGGCAAGCTTGAAAATAAATACAAATAAAGTGTGACTTCCATAAACAAGCTAATAACACTGTACATTAAATTATATAGTACTCTAGCCTAGACTGCACACTTAGATTTCCATTTACAGTCTCTCACAGACATGCATTTTTTAAAGCAAGTACATATTTGTATTACTTTTATAGACTGACACATACATGCTATGCATACAGGCGGAAAAGCGCAAATGTTGCCATATGGGATCTCTGGTAACACATGGAAAATGGTTTAGTTTTCTTAAAGGACTATACTGTAAATCTTTATACAGTTATTTATGTATCTTCAAGTTTATTATTTGTATAGCGCTTTTCACAATACAAATCGTTGCAAAGCAGGAAAGCTATCAGGGCAGGGGGCACTGCCCTAGGCAGATAGCTATCTTGCTATCTATCAGTGCCCCCTGCCCTCAGTTTGTCTGTAAAGATCTTATAGAACTGACAGTCCATTCATTTGCCATTAGTTATATAGCATACTGTAAGGCCACCCCTGGAGCGTTCCTGTTTGTGTATTTCAGCCACTAGGTGTCACAACTGAGTCACCACAAAGTTGTTCTGTTTATTAGGGGTGGAACGGTACACAGATGTCACGGTTCGGTACATACCTCGGTTCGGGGGTCACGGTTCGATACGATTTTGGTACAACAGGAAAAAAAAAAAAACACGTCTACTATGATCGGTTTCTTTTCATTTATTTTGAACAGACAGTAGTACAAATTACAGTTTTTTTCCACCTAGATGTGAAAATACTAAATATTATTACATAATGTTATATATATATATAAAATCTGCCGTACATATATACATACAAGGAATAAATTCTTGAAATATATTTGATTTAGTTTACAGATAAACAAGGGGAAAAAACAGTGTGACAGGTAACATAGCCTATATACACTGACTTTCAGTTTATACAGTGATGCATTATTAATAAGACAATAAGTGTTAAAGTTGATTCTGCTGGTATAAGGAAACAGTTGAAGTGATCGCGTCTATGTGAGAGAGGCATTCAGAATCAGCACATAGTCACTGTCTAGGGGGCTTTGTTTGCAAGTGCGCAACTCATGGCATTCTCTGTTCTTCTGCTGGCGGTTATCAAACAGCGTTGCATTATTGCGGGCACCCCCTTCTGGATTGGAGGTGAATTGCCTGTATTCGTTGTAAGGTCTCATGCACCGAACCGACATGTCCGTACCGTGACGGTTCGGTTCGAATACATGTGTCGTTCCACCCCTACTGTTTACACATACAAAGTGTTCAGGTAGCACTGTATGGAAGCAAATGTAATATGCAAAATGGCAATGCAGTATGTAAAATGGCAATTTATTTCTGTATTTAAATTTACATTTTCGCATACGTGTGCAACATTTAGTGCAAAATGAAAATGAAAATTCAGTTATATAATTTAAATTTGCCATTTTATACATTAGTTTTAATATGCGTATTAAAAGCATATTTTAAAGCTTTATAAGTTGCAAAATTAAAATGAAAATGTATTACCCAAATAGATTAGATATGTTTAACATGTCCAAGCAAAAACTGTAGCAAAATGATAATTTAAATGCTGTTTTTCTTACATGCGCTTAGACTTAGGGGTAGGACACTTGGGATTGCATTTTCATCGTGATACCGCGTGATAATTGTAGCAAAATGCAATGAGAGTTTCAAAATGCATTCTGAGCCAAAGGTGCAGCAAAAGGGTAGCAAAATGGTGATTTAAATGTCTTTTATTTTTCTTAAATCCATTGACACTTACATATATGACGTTTCAATTGCATTTTCATTAAATAACCCGCTATGAATATAGTTTATGTTATTGTGGATTTGGAAATGCATTCCGAGCCGAGCACGCCCCCTAGCTGTCAATCATTACATCAATGCGGGGCTCGGCAACAGGACGCACGATAGGTCAATATTCACCATTAACCAAACGCTTTTCACCTGTCTCAACATCTCTCACTGTTTACACTCGGATTGATGCACATAAGCAAACAGATAGTGCTATTCTACACTTATATACTACCTTACCTTATATTATATTACTCTTTTATTTTTAATCCGTAAAATAGTGCGTGTTCCGTGGCACCTGAACAGGGACGTGCAGAGAGTTCCTCAGGGGCAGGGGCTCAAATGAAAAGAAAAAAAGAAAAAAAAAAAACAGAAGAAGAAAAAAGAGGGCAATGTGAGAAAATAAATAAATAATTATAGGTCAAAAGTTTGGATACATTAATATTTTATATTTTTGCAATAAGTCACTTATGGTCATCATTTGATCAAAAATTTAATATACTTTAAAATACATTTTATGCAATACTGATTTATTAGCAATGTTGGAAACCAGTCATACTTTTTTTCAGGATTCTTTGATGAATAAAAAGTTAAATAAGAACAGAATTTATTTAAAATATAACTTTTGTAACAATATACACTACCGTTCAAAAGCTTGCGGTCAGTATTTTTATTGTTTTTAAAGAAATTAGTTTTTATTCAGCAAGGATTTGTTAAATTGATAGAAACAGTGATAGTAAAGATCGATGTTGTTAGAAAACATCTCTATTTTGAATAAATGCTGTTCTTTTTAACTTTTTATTTATCAATGAACCCCCAAAAAGTATCACAGGTTCCAAAATAAATAAAATTAAAATAAAAAGCAAAACATTAAGCAGCACAACTGTTTCCAACATTGATAATAAATCAGCATATTTGAATGATTTCTGAAGGATCATGCACTGAAGACTGGAGTAATGATGCTGAAAATTCAGCTTTGAATCACAGAAATAAATGATATTTTAAAGTATATTTAAATAGAAAAAAACTCTTTTTAATTGTAATATTTCACAATATTACAGTTTTTCTGTATTTTTGATCAAATAAATGCAGGCTTGATGAGCATAAGACACTTTCATAATGCTGCATAATCATCAAAAATGGTAATATAATAAAGTCCTTTCCAGTCACCATTTCGCCAGCCTACACATAATAGGCCTGTAGGTGGCACTTGGGCTTCATTAACTATGAGAGTTTCATGAAATAGGAAACGGTGTAGCATATCATACATTAATATAAGTGAATTGAATAGCCTACTGATTACCATTATTGCGACTTTTGTTTTGTGCAGTGCTTTTGTAGTCATTCAACATCCATTTTCTCAGCGATGTAATTTGATTTATAAAATGAGACAAACCGCAGATCCAGATCGCTCCACAAATAAGCTCGTCTGTCTCATGTCATTTTCTACCGATTTATGAATAAGAACGGGAAATGACCGCTCCACTTCACATTATTGTCCAATGAAATTTGAACTTGTGCCAGATCATGACTGGTTGGTGTATTATAAATGACAAACGGGCATTGATGAATTTAGTAATATTCTAAAATATATAATATATGGATTTTTTATTAAATCGACACACTAGCTTTGAATATGGATGAAAAAAGTTTAAAATATTGTTGGTTTATTTTTTTTCCTTCCGTCGACCCACTCCAAACAGACTGTGGACACAGTTGCCAAGTCCCCGTATTATACGCGACTTTGGGCTTCTTTTTTTTTTTTTTTTTTTTTTTTTGTAAAGTTGCGGGGAAAAAATCCCTGGTCGCGGGTTACGGTTTTTTTGGGCTTATTAAAAAAATATACTATATATATATAGTTAATAGCCAACCAGTGCAATAATAAAAGGCGCGTGACGCTGTAATCCAAGAGAAAATTAGAAGCAGACGTAGAGGAGTGGGATGACTTTCTTTTAGCCTAATTTTTACTATGTTTTTGTAATGTATTAATTATCACGGGCTGTAATAAAAAAACGAGTAGTCATATCCTAATATTGAGTAAATACATTTGGTTCGAATAGCCTGGTATGGCAAGATGTCTTAAAATGTATTTCTTTTTTTTTTAACATTTAAACTTAGACCACATTAGATTACCTTTTGACTTCACGAATACACATAAATGACAACTTAATAATTTTTTATCTTTTTTATATTATTTTTAATAATATTATATAATATTTTCTTTTTTAATATAATATATATTAGAATTTAATATATAATTTAATATAATATTTTATATAATATGTATGTGGCATTTTGTTTTTGTTTTTTATGTCATTTATTTTATAGTTATGTATTTTATTTTAAATGGAAGAAAAACCTGTTTTTGACCAAGATAAAGCACTTTCCCTCTGTATATGGTTGTGAGGACAAATAGTTTTGTGGTGCTTTGAATTCTATATAATTGATTAAAAACAAATATTGCCACATTGATGGCTCAGGAAGGTGTAATTGTTCAAATAACACATTTTCATTTTAAAATATATATTAAAAAATGTAACCAAGTGTTTTTCAAGTGTAATATTTCCTGTAAAGGCTAGGGTCAGAAAAATGGACATTTCCATAGAATGACCCCTATATATTTTAGGCTATAAATATGTCTATGTTACAGCTCCCCTTTGAAGCTCTTGTGCTTTTCTCCTTTTCCATCTCTCCAGTCCTATTCTGCACACAGGTGATTGGAGATGAGTTTTGTTCCCACTTTTGTTGCAGTTTGCTAATGTTTGTAAAATAGCTTCTGTTTTTGCTTTTCAGATAAAAGAGTGGTTTCAGTTTAATATGTTGCAGGCTCATTTATTAGTAATAAATAATTGATAATAAATAATATTGATGATAATAAATCATCAAAAAAATATTGGGCTTGTTTTGGGCTTGTTTTTGAAGCTGTGGTTGCTTATTTGTCTCGTGAGAGTTGGCAACTGTGACTGTGGAATATCAGTCAGTCGAGCAAAGCGCACGCAACCCATAGCAACGCCTCAAATTGACAGATATGTAAAAATTAGGGGTGACCCCGGATAGTCGAAGATTCGATGCTTCGATAGGAGGAGCCTGATTCGAATATTCGCGGGGTGTTATGATCGTGCCATTTTGGCTATATGGGGGTGCTCACAATCTCACAGTCGAATATTCGCGGGGTGTTATGATCATGCCATTTTGGCTATATGGGGGTGCTCAAATGTCTGATTTCACATAGAACTACCGGTTTTCTCCCAATAAGTTAATATACAGCCTATTAAGATAATGCTGTAAATAAGAATCTGAAAAGAAGGAAGCTTTAAATAAATATTTTAAAGTGCGTGAATAAATCCAACCACCCCTATAGATATAAGTTTCACTTTCCATAACCCATGACCGACAGGGCCACCCTGATTTTTTAGATCAGGGTAGGGTACAAGTGATTTCAGACACATCTGAAACATTTCAGCCGGTTTTGCATTTGGTGAGTTGCGCTGCAGTAAGTGCTTCATTGTAGCCTACTATACGGTGATTATCTCTTCAGCGTGCAGAGCGAGCAATACAAACAACAATGCATAATTTTAATAACTATGACTGGGACTGTCATATACATAACATTATAATGAGGACACTATTATAATAAAACACTGCGAATTTTTAGAGTTTAGTTGCGTGTTTCTGCACGTTGTTGTGAGAAGAACGCGTCCACAAAATGATTTCATTCAGAGCCGCGCAGACACGTTCACTTATGCATTCGAGGGATTCTGTGCAGTTAGCCTATAAGTCATATTATTAACGTTATGTTGTATAAATAACGAAGTGTATGCTATATGAGATAAATGATAAGTTAAATCCCATTGATTATAAACCTGTAATCAAATGCTTCATTCTACTGGTCATCTTCAGCGCGCGCGGCTCAAAATAGAAATACAGAAGATTAATAACTACTGTCATGTACGTAACGTTATAATGAGAGCACTATTGCAAAAAAATGTTGTGAATTCTAGGGTTTCGCTTACGTTTATTATTAATTGTATGTTATCTTTTAATCAAAACATAAAACATTATCTGCGAGGCGTCCGTTACACCTTTTCCCTGTGTGTTAATGTCAGTGTTTATGACTGTGGAATGTAATGTATTTTGACCCCGCCCCCAAACATATTATTCGACTATCAGATTGGCAAGATTCGAAATTTCCGATTCGACTATGAAAAATCCTTAGTCGGGGACACCACTAGTAAAAATAAACAGGACTTTTCCGGCTTTTGAGCGATGTACACACTGTCTTAGACAGAATTAGAATTCAAATGCATTTTGTTTTATTGACCTTAATATCATTGATATTTGTCTGAGAGGGGCACTTTTGAATAATTTTGAAAAAGGGCAAGGGCCCTTTAAAGTTTTTAAAACATTAAAAACAAGTTTGAAAAACATTTTCATAATTTGGTTCGATTAAAACAAACTCGAAATATCCAATATGGGGTTCAGATCTGTGATGGATGCTGGACAGTGCGGGGTGGTTTAGACTCTTACTGCTGGTAGAGTTTCTTCCAATCTAACAGACTGGATAAAACATTAGCTTAATAATTATGTTCCTTTCAGTCTACTGATTAGGTTTGGTTATATACAGCAAATAATTCATTTTGTTTGATTTTGTTACATCGTGCAGCACAATAATTATTCTTCCTTGTGATAATTATTCCATTCAAATGTATACAGAAATGGGCAAAATTATTTTTGCATGTCACATTTTTACTCAGCAACACTTGCATATATTTCATTCCTGTCAGCGTTTAGCCAAACACAGTGCAGGAACTTTGCCTCTCTGACCCACTGAACAGGTTTGATTTGGGCTTGTTAATTAAGATGCATCATACTCATTATAATGAGAACAAGCCTCAACATGATTCCAAAGCTTGGCAGCCCCTAAACGACAGAAATAGACACACCATTAAGTGTGTTCTCACATTAGACACAATGAGATGGAAACAATATGCTCTCTTTCAGACCACCACACCTCCCTAAAGGTGTATGAAGTATTTTAGGAACTCCAGCAGCAATACACAGAATATAAAGGCAAGAATACGTGCCAAAAAAAAATCTTTTCTCATTATATAACTCACTCCCTGTGCTCTTAGCACAACCCAAGGCCTGAGGGTCAGCTTTTCATAAATCTCATTATTTTAAAAACCTGGCCCAGTTTGGCATAGTGATGTGAAGGCATGAGTGCAAGAAAAGAGGTAGGAGAATGTGTCAAAACAAGTCTAGAGGAAAAATCCTTGTACCAGACATATAAGAGTTATGTTTTATGATTCAATCAGCGTGTCGAATTTTAGTTTACTAAACATAATTTTCATTGTTTCCAAAGGTAAACAAAGGTGTAGCTGGTGTTCGTGCTGACATCCCATCTGTGTGTCCTAACATCCTATTTCTGTCCTGTTTTGTAATGGATAATCTTCTCACCCATCCATTCAGTCATGATTTTCACCACACACATTTTCTGAGTGTTTAATGCACGGATTAATGGAAGTGTGTAACACAACTACCATTAGACAAATTTAGAATCACAGGAAATTCCCAACCTAATCGCAGTGATAAAAGTTAATCCACGCTTGAAATATGATTAAAGGCTGAGATGATTCACCGGTCAGTTAAACTGAAAGGCAAGGTGGAACAGACCACCCACACAACAGTTGAGTAGGATTACAATCAGGTCTTCACGAGGTAAATTAAATAAAAGCATTACATACATTTATAGCAATGCTACATTATTCCTAAAAATAGACTTTTATGAGACATAGATCTTTCCCTCAAGTTTTAATAGCGTTACTTTGTGCAAGGCCTGGAGCAAGAGCAGCTGAGCGTTTACCAAAGCAAGTTCAGCTGAGTGGGTGCACAGATGGATTTTAAACCGTCCACCTTGAGACACTGTGCGAGAGCAGTTCACATGTGAGTGCGGACACTACATCATCTGTATCTGGAGATTAAAGAGTCAAAATGAACTTCTAATGCAATCTTTCCCCTGACATTTATTCCAATGTAACAAGATTAGCCCATGCTGATCCCTGTGATTATGACATCATATTAAATCAGTCTCTGTGAAGAAGCTGCAAAGTTTCTCATACCTGCAGTGTTATTAAAAGAATATTATGAATTGCTGCAATATTCATTTTTGACGAATGAATGTTAATCAAACATTTGCTTTATTACAACACCCTAAACATGGAAAATGGAAATAATTGACTGTTTCAATAAATAACTAATTTGGCCGGCTCTGTCTTTGTCCAACCAAAGGCAGATAGGAGACTATTAGGAAACCTGTCTGAAAACAAACTGTTTTCAATCTATTTGGTTATGCAAGTTGCACCGAAATGACAGGTTGAAATGTCATGCTCATCTCCAACACGGACTTTTTGTGTTTTCAGGAGGAAGGACTGCAGTTTCTTTAATACTCTTCAGTGCCACTGCAACGTGTCTTGCTGGTAATTGGACTGGTTCGGTTTGATGTAAAAGAATTTGAGAAATAACATCTAAATAAATGCATCTCTATGTGCAAAGTCGAAAACTTTTTGCATCTCTATGTGCAATAAATATGTGAGTAATTATGTCACACAATTGTGGTTCTGAAAATCGTTAAAGCAGCTTCAAGTGTAAATAAAGCAAATGCCTGATTAAAAAAAACGTTATACGACTCCTGATATTTTCTACTAATGAGCTGCTAGAGTGGTGCATTAATTTGCAAGCTAACAGGAAAGTAGAAAAAAATGGAGGAAACATTGAATGCTGTACATTCAATTTTTTTGCCTTGTTAGTTCCAGGATGACACCCTGCCTGCTCCCCACAGGCAGACACGGCTGCTGCTTTCTCAATTTATAATCTGAATGAAAATCTAAAAATACCCACAGCATTTTATGAATGAAACACTAAAAATATAACTCACATCCATCCCTCTTTTGCACCCTCTCCCCTCCCTTTCTCTCTCTCACTTCCTCTTTTCCCCTAGTGCTGAAGTGTCTCAGAATCAGATGGATGACACCACATGCCCACACTCCTAGGCGTATTAATGTCCTGGGCTGAGCCTCCAAATGTCAGTATACATTATCACCTGATCTATAAAGAAAAAAACTCGGAGACCTTGATTTGAGTATTAGGACTGCTGAAAACTTGGGAGTTTTTGTTGCCAAACTTCATGTCTGCTGCTCATGCTCAGATTCTCAATGGAGAACAACCCCCCACCCCACCTTTACAGCCTGTGATTGGACAGTGCTGATCTTGGACACTGAACTAGTCCTGTTAATATCTCTGGCTTGTGGCCCAATCTGAAGCCCATCTTGTTTCATCTGGATGGTTAAAATTGCGTTTTGCAATTGCATTTTCACACTGAGAAAATTATTTTATCATTGTGAGTATAATACAATTGTCAGAGAGTCACCACAGTCACCGCAGTCTCCACCAACGACATTCACCAGATCCCAATCCCCTGATTTCTGATCACCGCCACCTGTCAGCACCAATCAGCAGCACTATATCCTTGCACTCCTCCCGCACACTCACTGTCTGGTCTCAAACATTACATGCTTGATTTACATGACTCTAACCTTTGCTTGCTTACCTACCTGCCAATATCCTGACAATCCGCACCTCCTTCTCCACCGCTCCTGCCCTCCATTGTTACCCAGCTCCATCGCTCCCTCGGACTCCCTGGAAAGAAAAAAGGACATTGACACACAGATTAGACCCAAGAGACTTTCCCATTCCCTGCCTGCTTACCTGGATATTCTGCTCATCTCATTCCCCTCTGCCGTTGCTCAATAAACCTGTTGTTTGTATTGCACTTACCTCTGTGTTCCGTGTCTATCTGCTGACAACAATATCTTTTTGTCCACTTTTCTTTAATTAAAAAAAGCCTTAAAATGGATGTGAATGGGAAACAGTTTTAATAGTACAGGCATAAACAATACACAAGTTAACATGACAACATAAGGCATAAATCTTAAAAGAACTGTTATTATGCTGTGCCAACACACCCATGGCACAATCTGACAGCCAACCGTCATTATATTTACACACTGCACCTCTGTCACAGAAAAAAAAAAAAGCTGCAGGCCTGGCAGATGCAGTGAAAAGCATGCCTCCTCTTAATAAATGAAAACAATTCTTTCCAGACTATTCATAATTCAGAGTTAAGGAGAACATCATGATGTCATAAAAGTGGAATGTTAGGAATTAAAGGCATTTCCTCTAATGATGGACCGCAAATGGCGGATGCTCTGTTTTTGGTCATTAGGGTTTTTTTTAATGTAATTTATATTCTAGAAGTCTCTGCAGTAGCTCATATAGTAATCGTTCAAAAGCTAGTCAAAGACACTCAAGCAACACTGTCTAATATGGTAAACTACTGCAATGGTATGCTTTGTTCCAGAAGAGAGGAAACCAAATGCATGCATACAGAAAGAGTTCTGTTCAATTGTTTAACAAAAAATTGTGAATGTATTTAAATTAAAACTAAATATGACTTACATGTAGAATGTTTTACATTGGTTGGGCATGATTAGATTTCTGCAATTATTTCCACAAAGAACAAGCTTATTCAAGCTTTATTTTTGGATTAAAAAAGAATTACTAATTAACCAAATTAACTTTTTCCCTGAATATTTAATGTTTAGCTTATCTTATTGATCAAACTAATGAATCGCATGCTTGTCCATATGGATGTGACTGTGCAGTTTGTTTGAACACAATTCCAAACAATTTGTCATGTCTTGTATTTGTAGAGCCATTACAAAATGTTTGTATAGACATCCGTGGCATCTGTTCTTATCACTGCCATCACGGCACAGAGCCTGTGAACTGTTGACCAGTCATGTCAAAACTGATGAAGTCATGGTTTTCACTAGAGAACACGAGGCCATGTGAGGAAGGGATGTTTCTCATTCTTCTGATAGAAGGCAAGATGAATGGTCGGATGAGCAACAGCAAAGGCATCTGCAGGCTATTGCTCTGCTGCCAAAGCTTAAAAAACTAAATAATGACAAAGCAGCAGTTTTATAATTTTTTTAAAAATATATTTTTAATAGCTTTTAGTCCAAATCCCAATTTTCTTCCTTCATTCTTTTAGTATCACTTATAAAAGCCTGAAAAATCATGTTTCCTGCTTGAACCTTTTGTAAACATGTTGTCATGCATGTTGTAAATATCAGATGTCTGAATCTGAATAAAGTAAGAGATGCTCTTGAGGGCAGTATTTCCAAGATATTGACTAGAATTTATGATTTTCAGTTGAGGAAAAAAAGATAAATACATAAAAAAACATATTGTACGTTAAGCTTTTCACGCAACATTAACATCTTTTTACATCCTGGGCCAGCTTTGACCTTGCAAAATGCTGTGCCAAAGGCATACAATAAAAAAAACTACAATAAAAGCATACAATAAAAAATAGTCCTAAAAAGTGAGCTCTATAGCAATGGACAAACAATCACAAACTGTCTGTGAATAAAAATATGGACAAGCAGTTATTACATAGGCAATGTTATTGGTGCATGCTGTATTTGTCCAATCCATTATCCAAAGTTATTACTTTACTTAAATATGCAAATAAAAATGTTAACATTGTTAACATAACAGAATGTTACAGTGTGAAATCTCAGAACCTGTCTACCCAGTATTAATTATCAACCCAGCATAAAGTATGCTCAGTTTAAAACATGGAATAATATTGACCCAGGAAGAGTGTGAAAAGCCCAAACTTCTCTACTTGAGGGTGATTTTCCTTTTTTTCAATTGCCCTACTGTACGTAAGAGGAATGTAATTGTAAAATTATAACCTTTTATGCCATATTATTTCAACTTGATTAAATAACCATACAGCCTTTGCTCTGTAATGCGTAGCACAGATTCCCAGCAATATTAGTTAATTTGTAATAGAGCATTTTCGCCAATTCTGGGAGTTCCAGGTATTCATAGAATGATAATTATAGTGATTCATTGTCTGAATGCCTGCCAAGGAGGTGAGTGGGCATTTGTGTGTTTGTATGGGCCGTTTGAGTGTGTTGGTGTGAATGTGTTTCAGAATGTGTTACTCTGGAAAACTCGCAACAGCTTACGCTGCACACACGCGCAGTGCAGTTTGAAATTGAAAAGTGAAGCTGGCAAAATAAATGGCAGCCTATGCAGAAGGGGGCCAAGGGTAGTGCCAAAACACACTGCCAACTCAGCATGTAACAAACAGCAGAGGCAGAGAGTGAGAGAGAAAGAGACAGAATCAGACAAAGAGATGGAGAACTTGAGCCTGAACTAGCCAAGCACATCTCACTCTTCGGCCACATCTCTGAGCTCAACGAGCCAGAGAGAACAAGAGCAGGAACATAGAAGTCAGCCAAAACACCAGATTTCAGCACACTGAAAGTGTAAAAAAGACTGTAAATAACTAAAGATTATCATATGTAAGCACATACCTTGATGGGGAGATTTCCAAGACTGTCAGCATCCCAGCTGATGCCTCATAATTTTTTGCACACATGGTTATGGCCTCTTTTGTGCTCATCTTTCCTTGAGCTTTGTGTGAACTTTAGTACTTAATCTGCATTGCAGTGCTAACAGAAACTAAAATTTCCAGTGCTGACCAGAGTTGGGCAAAAATCAGAACTGACTTCTTTTTCAGTGCCTGCATTGAAATTGTGATTGAATTGGCCACGTCCCACAGGAAGTCAAAAGACAAGATTAATTTACTGAATGCAATTAATAGGCTGCATAAAATAGTAGGTGAAAAGCACCCACATGACTTGCAGTACAACTTCCAGCAAGATTCTGAAGTGCCCATCCAATGGACACTTTACTGTCCCATGAGGCCACAGGAGAGGATTTGTGATTGACAGGAAAGTGAAGCAGTTGATGCTGGTGGGTCATTACATGCTGTAGTACGTCTGGATTACATTTATACTACACACATTCATATTATTCAGAACATACTTTTTTGTCAGTCGTGAAGTAAATACTTACTCAAAAGGAGTACCTACTCAGAGATTATGTGATTTCAGATGCACCCATTCAACAGAGTTCTGTTTCCAGTGGTATGTTTAGTATGTTTGTTAAAAGTTTACAGTTTGCAGTTCGATCCATCCCTTTATCTTGTTTTATTTGCAACCAAACTGTAACAACATGTCTGTAAAGTCAACATTCAAACATTCAAAATCTCAGAAGTTCAAAAAAAAACCTTGCTTAGATAATTTACATTGAAAGTTATTTGAATTTCAACTCATTTTAACTGTTTCCAACCTCAATTCAAATTCCATAGAAATTCAAAATTTAAATTGAAATGTAAACAGTATACTTAATTTAGTTCTGAATGGTGCACAACCCTGGTTCTTACAGTCATACATACAGTATATGTAGCAGGATGTTTTGTGAACCAGCCAAGTGTATGTGATATCCATTCAAACTTCTAAAGAATCTTTGTCCTGACTTTCAGAGCTGTTCACTGATCAAACATGGGCCAACAGCATGGTTATTGATGTGTATGCATGCAAAGTCATCAGTTATTTGGCTGATGATGAAGTCAAAGAGAGAGAGATAGATCTCCTACAAGCTTTTAAAGGTGGGCAGGTTAAGATGATGGGGACTTTCAGAATCTCTAACACTATGACTGTACTGTCTGGTTCCAGGTAGAACGAAAGATTTTAAACCCTGATGCCATAGGAGAACCTTTTTACATTACATAAATACTTAGTTTTCTTCTCTAGTTTTTTAGGGGGGGAAAAAACATGTATAGTTGGTGCAAAGAATTTCTATTATGTGACCTGTATTGTGACATAAACCATTCTATATTTTTAGGCTGTCACACAATGTGAAGTGTTTAAAGGTGAAATGTGCGTCAACAAACAGAACTACAAAAATGAAAGCAAAAAAAAAAAATTTTTCAAACACTCTCCCTGCCCATCATTGGTTGGACGAACAGGTAGTTCTGCCTCAAATGATGCTATTTATGGAGTCAGTGCTATGATCCATCCAGACGTGCACACAATCGTTTGCACTTTAGCTCGTAAAAAGATCACATGAACGTTGAGCTCCTATATAAGGTAAGAGATCACAACCATGACTAATGTACTGTAGTTACAGTGATATTTATGAATATTAATCAAATATTGTGTAACAGCATTATAAAAAGATACATTGGACACCTATGAGGAATTTTTGGAATGTTTCCTCACACAGCAGGGGATGATCAAGCTGTGGTTATAATCACAGACTTTCTATTTTAGTTCAAGATGTTTATATTACATCACTTCAGTCTAAATATCATGATCTCAAAGATGTCTCAAGCAACTTAAAAGCCTTCTGGCCCACAGTTTCTTTCCTTTCCGTCATTCTAATTCTGGATCTCACTTTCTTTTCCAGCATTCCTGAGACTAGAGAGAAATTCCCAGTATCCTCTATCAAGGAGCTTCTGTGAATGTCATTTAACCCTGAAAAAAAAAACTGGTAAATTTACGAATACGTTACCTTTTCTGACCACACGCATTGAGTATTATGAATGTAGTCTTAAAAAAGTTCAATTAGTTGATCTGTTTGTCTCTGTTTGAAGGCCTGAAGCTGGAAAGTCGGTGAAATGGGTTTTTCCATTGCTGTCTTCATGTAAAATTTGGAATTGGTTCAATTAGTTAGTGCTCACATTAGTTTTTCTAATTCACTTAAGTATTGAACGAGTCCTTTTCTGGGGTTAATGCCACATAAAGTCATTACAGCGAGCCGTGTCCAGATGGCATTAAGTGTGATAATCTGTTTTTAATCCCAATTCCAATCCGTTACCCAAATGAAGGCCAAGAAAAAAAAAAAAAAACACGTCAACAACAAATAAGACCTTCCTGGAATCAGTCTGAGGGCCAGTGTGTGAGATGTCACTAAAGAACAGGCTCTGTGTTCACAATCCCATAATACATTCGCGTTATCCTGACGTAAGCCGTTGACTGCTATTTAATTACCATGACCTTCAACATTCACACACCTCCACTCTATCTCAGAACCTTATTACTGCTGCTCCTGTTGTAGCAGCAGCTGAATGAGGGATGAGCCCGAGATGAATGGTAGTAATATCTACATCCAAAAGACCTCGAAGAATGAAAGACTGACTCACTGATGGTCTGAGGGTCAGAAGAACGAGGCGGGAGGGGAGGGGGGGTGGGGGGGTCATGGTAAACTGGCCAACTGAGATAAATGTTGTTTGACGTCATCCTCTTATTTATAGAAAGGTAATATTTGGGCATAGAAGTGCCTTTTCATGTCAGATTCAAAGTACAAACACTCCACAAAAATGCACACACACACACACACACACACAGATGTGCCGACTTGTATAAACGTGATGAGATGTGCTCTGCGATTTATTTGATCAGGTTTTAAGAGACCTATTGCTGATGAAAAATAAATTAGGCTTTGATTGGATATGCTTAGGGAGGATTTTTCATTTTGTGTTAGATCAGCACACAAACACCACACTACATCTTCCAAATTTAGTATTGCTGTAAATTCAATTTATATCACACCATATCATAATCACTTTTGGAGATAGACAGCATGATAGAGAGAGAGTGCAAGAGACACAGAATCAAGCCACCTTAACTTTGGAACTGACTTTTTCCATATTGCAGAAGATAGTTTAAAGGTGGTGTATGTAATATTGACAGTTAGCAGTTGAAATGGGTACTGCAGTCCAAATTAAAAATATTGTTTCTCCCTCCCCCTCCTCCTCAGACTCACGTGGGTTGCCAGATTGAGGACACATAAGAGGAATGAGCACAACTGACAATGGAAGGCGACGAGCCTTACACTGGAAGTTGATAAGTTCATTTATCCGCATTTTAATATGCCTCTGGTCATAAAGCTTTTTAGATAGATGCCGAGGCTTTTTAGGTCAGGTACAATTAGCAATCTCTGACCCAGTTCATTTGCTGGCTTCCATGGCTGCAATACGCTGTGTTTTTCCAACAACCATGGTGTCGAACCATTGGGTAAATTGGCAGTATGAGAACTTAGCATGCTTCCTAAATATATACAAAAATATTATGATATTTTTATGTTTAAGTACAGTCAAAATATTACATACAGCACCTATAAGTTTGGCTTTGCTGAAGTCAGGGAACCCTAAACCTTCATACTAGGATGAAGCAGAGATCCTCCTGTCATCACCTTTTAATGGAAAGAATGACGAATGGGATTAAATCTACAAAACTGCTAAATAAATCTGAATCTATGTACATGATGGAACTCAAAACAACAATTAGGAGTGAGAATGGCTAAATAAAGAACAACCAAATGCCAGATTTACTAAACATTCTTAAGAATAAAACTTTAATTTTCTAACTTAAGCACAAAGTTAATAATATTTTGTATTCCCAAAATCATTTTTATTAACAATGTTCAGATTTTTTTTTCACACTTAAGATGAATTAGAATTCCATGTTTTTGAAAATCACCGTAAATAACCCTTTCAAAGTTATGATAACCTAACTTATCTTAAATCCCCCAGGTATTTCTAATGAATTTATTGGGATGTGTTCACTCTAGCAGCACACTCACACAGAAAATATCAATATACAGATAAATATTGCAGTGTTTCCAGGAAAGAAAAATATAAGCTACTGACGTAACTGGGCCTGCAGAAAAAGCCCACAGATCCTTGCTGAAACATACTTGAACCAATAAAGTCCTACTCAAAAGGAGGTGCTGCCTTTAAGCACTTACAAGAAAGCTGTGTTTTTCTGCTTTGCCATGGTGAACCATTAACATGACTGGGACTACTTACATTTCACATGAAGATCTGCTAGTAGTAGTTCATAGTGCAACAAGTAAGGGGTCACAGAGAGGTGAGTACAACTGGACGTTCTGCAGAAACATGGAAAGACAGTTAACCATTAATACCAATCCACAGACACACATGAAAACACAACTGAACAGCAGATCATGTTTGAAAATTTCGCTAAATAAGTTATTTTTATAGTAATGAAATCATAGGCTGAAATGCATGCTGAAGATAAATGATACTCCATTAGTTTGTCACTAGTATTCGGTGTTATTGTCTCCTGAACATTCTTTTTCTCTTTACTTGACCGCTGAGGCATGCCATGCACGCGTGTGTGGCCGCAAGTGCACATTGGTCAAATATGAGCAAAGAAGCAGATTGCTTTTAGTCAGTAGGGGGAGAAAACACTTCACCCTTCATTTAGACACATCCTGTTCTCTCTCTCTCTCTCTCTCTCTCTCTCTCTCTCTCTCTCATGCTGTGAATGTGCACATCTACGTGTGCGTGAGTGCTTTAAACGGTTCATGTTACAGGGTAGGGCTCTGTATATCACCAATAGTGGCACTAGTAGTGATCCACATAGCTTCAATGTGAAAGAGAAGTACTAAAAACATTTCTGTCTCTTATCTTTCCCCCCTCTTTCTCTTTCTTTCTCTCCCTCCCTCCCTCCCCACCTTCTTCCATCAATAAAAAATGAGGATTACTCACATCTTCCCCTCACAGTTCTCTCCTCTCCCTCATCTTTCTCTCCTCGACGAGATTTGCGCAGGGCAAACTGTTGAGCGCATCACACACACACAAAATTTCATTTGTAAAGACATGAAATTGCATGAAAACAGACTCTCAAAGTTCCTCCAAAAAGACTGACAGATACATTCATAGCCTCTCTCAGTGGTACTCAAGAAGATGGCAGCGCACCTGCGCATACACACCACGTGCCCTCTTGATGTTTTTGTTTGATGACCGAGCATCACCGTAGTGTGCTGGAGAGAGCTTGAGTGTTCCTTGTCTTTGCAGATCCCATTTCCCATTAACTGCATGGTGCTACGCTCGCATGTCATCAGTGTGTCAGTCTTGCTAATATCTCCCACTTTAACCAAGGGCTTAGCAAATCGTTTCCTGAAAGTGTGCTCTATCCCTAGGCCAAGGAATTAAACTTTTCTCCTGTGTAGTGGCATTAAAGTGTGGAATTGTACAGAGACAGTAAGCCTCTAGATATAAACCCATATTATGGTCTGTGGCACAGTGGTAGATCACATGCATCATGATGCAGGTTCAAGTCTGAATTATGACAGTTCCTAAGTCCAGGCAGTTATGTTTGGGCTGCAGTGTTTTCTGTGCAGTCAAGTTACAGTCTTCATCTGTATACCCTGTAAGTATACGTGACAATGACAATGCATAATGCTCTTGTAATACTGTTGTTCACCAATGAATCACCTACCAATTCACCTGAACAGTAGTGGTGGTAATTTCTCCCTAGTGACCCAAGTCTTTTGAATCTATTCACCAGAAAGATTAATTCAGACTATTTCAGTGATTAGTTCAGTGACAATTGATTACATAAAGATTACATAGTTTACATAGTTATGCCAGTAGATGTCGGTAATTGAGCATCTTTTATGTTATGAGGCATGAGTCACTGAATCACTGAATAAAAAGCACCAAATCACTCGCAATGGAACAAGTCTTATTGTGTTGAAACTGTTACATTGAAAGGGAAGTAGCAACAGATCTTTTTTTTTCATATTGTGACAAATGTAACGGATTATCGAAAAAGAAAAAAAAAAGATGGAAACTCAAAATCCCTTGCAGGGGGTTGATTTAAGAGAAAGAGGAGTCTATCATTTTACTGGAAGATCGTGCTATGACATTTTAATTAAACATTACAAGGTAAAAAAAAAAAAAAAAAAAATGTTAAAAGAAACATATGCACTGATAAATTGCCCACAATAAGATCCCTAATATGCATTTAGAAAACAGAAGAACTTTCATTTTATGCCAACTTAACATTTATGCATTTAGCAAATGCTTAGCTGATGCCAAAGCAACTTACAAAAGAACAATTTGTCAAAGAGCAAACAATATTCACAAAACACAATGCAAGATTTATTAACCAATTAGATAAGGACAAGTGTTTTCCTCACAAATAAGGAGACTGATATATAATTTTCCTCAGTTGTGTGACTTGCTTTTATCAAGCTATACAATAAGAACAAAAAATCAGCTAAAATTTGTGATGGCTTACAATAACATTTTGGTGTCATTGTAATAAATTTGTCGAGTCACATTTACACATCTTTCGCAAGATAGTCTTTACAGGTGTGAAAAGCCTTCAAAGCAGTCACACACTTCAAACTTACTGTCCTCAAAAAAGGGGAGACAGTGAGCAAGAAACGCTGAATGCCAGTATGATCTGTACACTTAAAAGATTCATTCAAAAACACCACTTCCGAACAGCTCTGAGAAAGGTTGCTGGTTCAGTCCCAAGCAGGGCTACAGTATCTCAGACAGCAGAGTTACTGAGATCACAATCCTGCCCTATCGCTACTGGGTAACTGAGCAAGGCGTTTAACCCCTTATTGCCTCAGGGGAACTATTCATTCAGCGAGTACGCCATAAATTAATTGGATGAAAAGTATCTGCTAAATGGCAGGTAACAGTGCAGTGACCACAGATTTAAACCTCTAGTTAGCGTGACTAAAGACAGAGTGATGTACTACCCGGTCACACCTTCCTGTTTAGCAATGATTGATGGTGATAGGGGCAATTCTCTACACATCACAGCTCTCTCACCCACACTGGCCCAGCCCCTCCTCTCAGCCACTAAGCAGCGGTTCAGACACATTAGCACTCAGCCTAATTGACTCTCTGAGATTATCGTTTCCTCGCAAACTTTATGGAATGAGTTATGATCAAGTCTCCAGACCTGAGGACAGGGCTTGATTAATCCCTGACACTCATTCATTTGGATGTATGTTTTCATCACTGCTCCCCGCCAAGCAGTCAAGCTCCACTCTGTTTGCCAGTGATAAATCAACTCTCCCCCATCACCGTGCTGAAAACACAGCACTAGCAGCATCTCTCTCCTGCCCAAACAGATATATCTACAGCCTCTTCACTTCAACATATTTTGCTATTTACTTCCAGCTGTTAAATTATTTTATGATTGTGATCCGTCTAAAAATAGGTTCATTTATTTCACTGAAATGAATCGAGTGAGTGTCTGAGGTAGCACTGGTGTTGCTTCTTTCCATGAACAAATATTGAAACTCCATTTTTCTGGATGATCTCTTGTACTTCAGCTGAAAGTAAATCACTCTGCCTCCCTCCATGTTTCAAGTGATTGGTTGTTCGCTACAAGCGTCACACTTTTATGTGCATGCACTTTGGAATAAATTATTAATTTTCAAATTGAGTGTCTACACCAGTGTTGAGAGTTGTGATGACACGATTTTACCCAATCTAACTCCGACTTCATTTGTTTGGCTTTGTCAATCTGAGGCACATATAGAAGTAAGAAGTAATACAAAAATATACAAAACCTTACCTTACCTCACAATGATACAGATATATCATATGCTATTATTGCACAACTGTGACAATAATAGAAACAAACAAAATTCGGTTTGAAAATTTTGAAAATTCAATTCAAAATTTGATTGATGGCAGTAGGCTATAATAAATATCAACAAAACTGGTCTTCCTAATGTTTTGTCCTATAGTTTTAACCACAGAGCTGGGCTTTTATAGAGCTAGAACTATTACTAGTAATCACTACACTTGTGCACAACACACAATAGTTGATAGATGCACAGCCTGTAATAGAAACAGGTCTCTGTCATCATCTTCAGTCCATCATATCTCTCAGTTCATCCCTTACTCCCTAATGAGAGATATGAACAGTGGCCGCACAAATGTAATGAGAGATTCATCAGCGTACACTAAATGATGAAGTGCAGGAGAAAAATGTGGTTCATCTTCATTAAATACTTCAGTTATAAAAGGACGTGTGAGTCACTGTTTCTATGGGTGTTATGTCTACTATTCCTCCTCTCGCCATTGATTTAAATCACGGGTGGCAGCCCGGTTTCCGTGTGCAAAATTACTCCGAGGCTATATATAGAAAATGGGGTTACATGTAAAATTCTTGCCACACAGACTCACATATTTCTGTATTTTACTTCTGTTACAGCTAACAGCACCTTCTGTTTCCTGCATTCTAATTGTTGTGATGTTTGAAGTAACTCAAAGTGAATATGTGATTTGTCAATTGATTTTCCTCCCTTTCAGGCTATGAATAAAACCTTTTAATTATTGATGTGCTGATGTCAGCAATCCATTTGAATGTTGTATGTGGTGCAGATCTCTTTCTCCAGGCTGGTTCTTCCCTTTCCCTCCCTCCCTTTCTCTCCCACCCCGTTACATGGTAACAGAGTGATGAAGAGATACTTAGAGGGAGAAAACAAAGACATAATGAGAATTACAAATGGACAACAAAGGCTATACCGAGAATAAGAAAGAGAATTGGAAAGACAGAAAGAAGCAGACGATGAGATGAGGAACGGGCTGAGAGTGAAAGAGAGTGAGGATGAGAATGAGAGAGCTAGCCATTAATGGAACTTGGAGTGCTGTGATGTTGCAATTTGCTTGCGGAGATCTCTCAGCCAATAGGAGCACAACACCTGAAAAATGGGAGGAGCACAGGTCCATTCACAAAGTCAGCAGCAGCTCAAATAAAGGCAGAGGAGTAGAGAGCTATCTGCTGCATTCGTTCTGCTCCATCCTCTAATACAGCCACACACCGCCTCTGATGGCAGCGCGACAAGCATTTATATACATGCAGGGAGATGAATAGAGTCATTTTATACTTTCAATAAAGGAAAAATGCTGCAAAACGGTATAAAAAATAAGTGAGGTGATTCCATGTTAAACCAAGACATATGTACAATTCAGTATTATGAAATTAACCCTGACCTAAACAATGAATATAAAAAATGTCTGCAGGTATACACAAATATGTGCCCATGTTTGTGCACTGAAGAGAAATCTTGTGCCTATAGAGATTCAGTAATTGACAGCTTGAAGAGTGATAAACTAAAATCTTCCAAGATTATTCTGTGGTCAAAAATAAATCATTGAGTTTGGATTTAGCTTTTAGATGTTAGTCACATCAGGTCAGCAAACAGGGGAGGGAGGTGTGTGATTCACAGTCACGCATTCCTCTGAACGCGCTCATTTAAAACTAAAAGCAAATAGGCCGATGCCAGCTATTCCCAACTCCCTCCCCTCTGCTTGAAATACACACTGTTAAACTATTCCTGGATCCGAGTCACCACCAAATTTATATCCACCTGGGTGAAAATAGATTCTTCAAAAATAGAGTGTGTATTGCGTAGGTTCATTTTCAACTTTGCCTGGTGCAGACACACTCTCTGTCTTTTCCTTTTTCTTTTTCTTTTTTTTTTTTGACTTTCCTTTTTTAGTGCTGCAGGGGGAAAATGTGTCAGATCCTCTTCCTGCCAATGAGAGAATCCAACAAAGCTTTGCTCTACTGTCTTTTCATCCTCCCACTAAAAAGATGAATGAGAGCATGTTATTTCTGCTCATCTCGTCCTCCTGTTAACTATATGTTTCCAAAAGAGGCTCTTAATCATAATCTAACCTGTATCATGCCTGCAACCTCAGTACTGCAGATATGTAATTTTTTTTTTAATCCCAAAATGAATAGCAAACTTTAAACCTCAAATTTCATACATACAATTAAGTAGATGCATGTTCTTTACAACCTGTTTTGTAAACTATGATATAATCTATGAGTTATGTGCCATTATGAATTGAGAATTAATTTTCCAACTGTAAAACTGAATTTCAATAAAAAAACAAAGTTGACTTTAAGGCTGTCACGATTCCTCAATTCAATTAGAGTACTCAATTTAAAATAAATAAATAAATAAATAAATAATTAAATAAATAAAAATCCTACATTTTGCCCGTGTCGAGTAAACGGCAAAATACCGGACATGGCGCATTCCACTGACGAGAATCCATGAAACACATTATTAGACCATTTTCCAAGGCTGTATGATATATTAAACTCATTTAAAACCATAATAAAGCATAATGCTATTGTGCAGGTTTAATATGTGCGCTTTAATTATTTACATGTGTGTAGGTTATGTACATGCGTCTCAGAGCGGCTCCGTTCACAGTAAATGCTGCTCCACATGAACTATTATAATTTACATGCATGGAGTGTCTCAAACTCCATTTCTGCATATTGCTGTGAGTTTGGGTTTATTATAACGTTCATCTGGGAATGCAAGGTGTGCCATTTCATCAGATTTGTAAGGTAAATCATTGATAAACCTACACAAACACAGGAAAATACATCAATATCTTAGTCAATATTCTAACTGTTCATCGCTATTTCAAAATAAAAGCTCTAACCCTCACTCTGATGTCCACATATTCAAGAAATAACAGTGGCTGTAGCATTTCTGTCATAAACAAATGGCCAAATATTAAAGACTAAGTGGACATTTGAATTAAGTTGTTCAGTGAATTAGATCGTGCTGTAAAGTGTAAAAACAATCTTCAGGCCGTTGGCGTCCTCTGCAGTCATTTGTTATAATGCATAATGAACATTAGGGGCCCTATCATACACCCAGCGCATTGCGACGCTAGGCGCAACGCAAGAGTTTTTAGCTAGGTTCAGCCTGACGCACTTATCATGTTCACATCGAGAGCCACGTTCTTTAAATAGCAAATGCACTTGCATCCATCTGTTTGCCCATGGGCATGCTGGTCTGAAAACAAGTTGTGTTCAGGCGCATTGTTGGCACGTTGCTATTTTGAGGCAACTGAAAACTATTGCGCCATTGACCAGCTAAAACCTGGTCTAAAGTCAATGGCGCAGTATTTTTTATTTATTTATTTAAAAGGCATACACTCTGCTTATTACACACACAAGGATGCGCAGCAGCACACAGACATACCAAATATTAAAAATGAAAGGATTACAATGTAAAAGATTATCATCCTCGAACAGATCCGTTTCCTCTCTGGAGATGCGTTCAGTCTTTGCTCTTGCAAATTCTGTCATGTAAATAGTGAATCCGCCATAGTGCAAGCACAACTGGCTTTTAAAGGGAATGGGAGATGAGGAGATGTAGACTAATTTTAAAGGCTATTGTTTGCTTAGGTCTATTTTTATTACCATTAAAAAAGTATAATTATCCGATTACTCGATTAATCGTCAGAATAATCGACCGATTACACGATTACCAAAATAATTGTTAGTGACAGCCCTAGCTGGCTTAAAAGGAATTGAAATTCAAATAAGTCAGTAATTTTTTTTATGTCATTTAAGCAAAGTTTGTAAAGATAAAGCCTTTTTTTTTTTTTTGCCCAACCATGTCGTCTACATGTACTTATAGATAACAGATGGAAAATGGTAGTTTTCACTGACAGGAGGCACTAGGCTGTCAGATGTCACATGAAGAATGAAATTCATACACACACACACACACACACACACACAAAATATTACTTTAGAGGTCTGGGTCATTTTATTCCCACCAAGAAGACACGGACCACTCAGACTGGTTACTGACAACAATGGTGACAGGATAAGGGGAAGAGAGGGGGGACAATGCTAAACAGAGTGCAGTGTCTTCAGAAGACAGACTGAAAAGGTGACGAATACCAGGTCTGTCAGCGTTGCAGAGCCAGTGACATACGGCCATTGGGGGTTCTCCTGAATAATTAAATGGGTGAAACATTAGGACGCAATGTTGGACGATCAGTTGTCCTTGCAAAAGCTTCAGATAGACTGAGAGAGGAAAGGAGAGAAAGAAAAGATCAAAGTGGGAAAAAGAATTTGTAACTTACTCCTCGCTGTTCTGGCAACTTACACTACAAGTTATTATGAATCTCATGGCAAAATTTAGTGTTAAAATTTGACAGCTGACTTTTCATGTTACATGTCCCTGTCATTGAATACAATAAATCTAAGAATCATTCAACAACATTTACAGAAAAACCTTCAAAACACTGATCCTGTGATTTGGTATGGTCTGTTTATCTTCTGCTAAGCATTTCCTTCATTATTTATCCTTGCATTCTAGGTTTGGACTTGCAGGCTTATCCAACAAGCATGCTTCAGATATTTCAGATATTCAAGCAAATGTTTGGTGTCACTGCATACATGACCCAACAGCTGGAACATATATATGAGTTATAGTGTGGATCATAAAGTCTGTTGGCCAGTTGCCAGTCCAGACCTCAAATCTGTCAGACAAATAAAACAGCAGTGTAAAGTGTTCAGCACATAAGGACAAGCAGCCTCAAGGCCCAGTCTGTGAGAGAGGCTAAAACGAAGAAAAAATGGAAGAGCGTGTGTGAAAAAGAAAAAGAAAGCAAGATATATATGAAAATATATATGAAAAAAGGTTGTATAAAATATAAATATTAATGCAATTTAAAGAAAGTAAATTGTCAAGTGTAAAACAAATAAAAGAAACACAATACAAGTAAACATAACAAAGATTGCTTTAAGAATTACATGTATGTAACTGTAAAGGCTTATATAAGCAGTGAGCGATTTTCTAATTTTCCTTGTCAATATTCATGATTATTAATGACATAGAAGACAGAGGAAGATATATTAAGCTGCATTTACACAGCAAGATTAGATAGATCTATTTTGACAAATCAGATATATTGCCCTGTCTTTTTGTGTTCACTTAAAACATGACTGACTGTTTACATTAATATCTTGTAAAGGCATTTTGATCAAGAAGTGCAACTGATCTTTCACAGTTGCACACATCCACATACCACAAATGCTCTTCACAGAGCATGTAAGCACATACTACCACTACTGCCAAAAGGCTGGTATTTTTACATTTTTTAGCATAAACTTGGTACCAGAGTAGCCATTCTATTCATATCACCAATGAATTCAAGTCATTTACAATGGCTATTATAATTATAGCTATGTTATTTAGCTGTGATCACGTAGCATTATTACACTGCACTCTCCTTCAAGCCTTGGACTAACCGTCTGACATTAATAGAGGTGGAGGATAACTCTCCCTGCTAATCATATACAATTTAACACAGACTACACAGGAAACACCCCGTAGGTTACCGATTTAGTGCAGCAAATTTGTCTGCTGGGCCTGGGAATAGCTCTCATAAACAGTCTAATTTGTACCAGTGGTTCTGAGAAAACAAGGAGATGGAGACATCTTAGACACAGTCCATCAGCCACGTTTAATATCCTCAAATAGATGAAACATAAATAAAGAGCGTTTTCACAGTCGTAACTTGCTTTTAAATTAATTTTTAATTAGATTAGTGAGAGTGGCCCACACAATGATGAGATAATATCTGGCACCCCATTTGAAGTCCTTTTCTAATTTTACCTAACTCTGATCTGATATCAGAAGAGAGTAAATATATAATGCAGAGAAAATACTCTAAAAAGGCCACATGGAACCATTGTGCACTGCCTTTGTTGAAAAAGTTTTTGAACAAGGTAATCAGCTCTTTTGAGTCAAGGTGTTCAATTCAATGAGTCGGCAGGTGTGTGTTTTCTTTAAAAACAAACACAAACTTTAGAAGTTTTCACAGAGGCTTAAGCTTTTCACAGACAAGAGATTTCTGTGGACCTCAAAGTGTTTGAGTTTCATGACTTCAGCCTCTATGAATTCACAGATAAGCAGATGTTAAACAATGTTCTTTCTCTTATCGAGAATACTTGTCATTCACTCCAAGAGCAAAGCATGTAATGCTTCAAATGTGAGGCGCTCATGAGTTAACTATAAGAAAAACACTGAACAAGAGTGATGTGAATAGGATGATGCCATGGAGGGAATCATCTTTCACAGTGAGAAATCATCATCGTGAGCATTGCCAGTTGTCTTGCTGGCCAAAAGCCACACAGATGCTCCCAACAGCTATTGGAAGAATGTGCCGCAGATGTGTGAAATTACAGTGAACGTTTCTAACATTAATTATAAAACTGAAACATGCCATTCCCAAAAAAAAAACAAAAAAAAAAACACATGGTTGTCACTTTATTATTTTTTGATCTACAATCAGTTGCTGGAATTAAAGAGAGGGGGGGGTTATGTGAAGTGAAGTGAAATTCCTTTCAACGTCCTTAACCCAGTTGTTCTGGCACACACTGAATCAAACATGTATTGCGACACAATGCACAGTACTGTGAAAAAAAAAAAAGTCAAAATACTTTCAAGACACAATAGATAGTTTTCATCATCTAAGTATGATCAAACTGCTTTCATAAACTTCAGAAAGCTTTCAGAAATTAATACTAGTCATTAAAACCTAATGGATATTAATTATAAGACTATATACACCATATAGTATTTGTACTAAAAAGTGGCACTATTTAATTAAAAAAAAAAAACTAAAAATAGTAAAGGTATTTAAAAATGGTGAAAAAAGCCACAACAGAACAAGACAGACTGTACAAGACAGACTTTTCAGTTTACATGTCCATTTGTATATAAATATCTAAACTCAAAATATTCGTAACATAAAAAAGTTACTGTCCATAATAATTCATAGTAATTCTAAAGGGCTTACAAACTAAGATAAATTCAACCCAAGAAGAAAATTCTGTAACAGATGTTTTAACAAATGCTTTAGAAGTATTAGTCATTGTTAGTTTTTTTTTATTTACTAAAACATTATTAAAATCAAAATTGTATCTGTTAATATTATTTAATGGACCTGAGCGAACATGAACTAATTAATGTATTTTTATTAACTACTGATAACATAAGATTAATAAATACTGTAAATAATTAAATGTATTGCTCATTGTTAGTTAATGTCAGTTATAGCAGTAACTAACATTAACTAATGTGACCTTATTACAAAGCATTACATCTTCTGAAAATTCTGTCATAATTTACTAACCCTCATGTCGTTCTTTGTGCTTCCAGATGTGTTGCACAAAGTTTTGTGTCCAAAACAGTTCAATTCCATTGGTTCTAATGTCTTTTAAATTTTTTATGCAAAAAAAAACAAAAAAACAACAGAGTATTAAACATACTCAGAATGTTCAAACTCAAAACATTCTTAAGTAAATATGGTTCACAAGCGTCTTTAGAGAGAAGTATTATTGTTCTATTTATGCCCAAAATAGGACTGAGTGTGCATTACTGAGCGTTAAACACATTCAATGTCTATTTCATTCATACTGGACGCCAGAGGGTGCCCTCATGCAGAAACTTCAACTATGCCTCACAGAAGTAATAGAACTCATGATGTTCCAGGAAATCCCTAATATGGGCAAAGGCCAGTGTTGCCAGAATGGGGTGATTTTGAATTTATTTATGCAGGTAAAAATTGGTTTGGATGGACAAAATTTGGGCTGGTTTGGGGACAGGTTGGCGGTTTTCAAATATCTAAATGGTATCGGCTAATTGGTTAACAAACAAAACCCAAGTGTGCATATACTGCATCCAATCAGTCATCATGATGTTACTAAACACATACGCCAACTGCTGATGCTAGTGTTGACATTGCCTGCCGCACTTTTATCCAATCACTAGGGATCAGCAGACAAACGTGATGATTCATGAGTAATGGGTTTTTATAATGATAAGCGATCAGATTTTGAATGTATAGCTGTATATTCAAGTGACCACAATGCCAGAGTGGCCTAAATATAAGCTATATGGTAAAGAGTGGAAGAGTGACACAACTTTTAAAACATACCTGTGGAGAGAGATGACCTGAGGCTCTAATATCATTGTAGCTGTGAAATCACAGCACAGTTGAATAATTTATTCAAAATCGAAACTGAATATGGGACTATATGATCCTGTCCTGCATTGGGACATCTTTTAAATTGTCCAGACTGCTATTTAAAAGCTGCTGGACTCGATATTAGTTTTGACTGTGCAGAGTTCTGTATTACATTCTACAGTATGTACTTCACAAAAGATTTCCTCTAGTCCTGTCTGAAGTCAAAGTGTGACACGAAGGTAAGCGCATTTATTGTCAGATTATGGTACAATATTTATCAATGAATGGCACAGGTTTGACTGTTATGGTGTGTGCATGAACGAGTGTGAAATACCTGCTAATTACAATGCTTATTCCGATCACTTATATTGGGCACCTTTTGCATTTAAATTGGCTAATTCCGTCTGTTGACACTGAAACTGATGTGTGTGTTTTTTGAAGGTATAGGTTAATTTCTTGATTGCCGTTTTGACATAGTGTCTGCCTGCATATTTTAGTCATATTTGGTCATTCTCTTTAATGTATTTGCCCTGATTTTACATATTTTCCTGGAAAATATATCTATTTTTATATTATTTTGTCATCATTTAGTTTTTAAGAGTTAAATTGCTCATTCTAACACATCATTTTGACAGTTAAAGTTTTAGGCTTTTTTTTTCTTTTTTTTTTTTTTTTTTGAGTGGGTGGGTTTTGGTGAACTTTTGGGCTGGAAATCATCTATCCAATCTGGCAACACTGGCAAAAGCATCCAGCTATCGCTGTGACTGAATAAAAAGAAGATAGAAATGCTTGAACTGATCAAACATGAAGACAGTGAACACACAACGTGACAATATATGGTTTATCAATGTTCTTCAAGCCATCTCTGGTATTTTCAAAATAATAAAGTATATTTATAATCCAATGCTAATTGACATAGCCTTTATTACAGTACAGAATATATTTTCTGCCTCATTCTGTGATAAGAAGCAACATCAGATCACAAAATTAAGTTATTTCAAACGCTCGACTGATGTTGTGGAGTAAAATCGTGTTATTAAACGTTTTCAAAGCGCTTGCAGAGATCGAGCAGCATTTACTACTGTGCATGTAATATGTATGTATTTAATTAAAAATCACACTGCCTAATATTTGTGCTACTTTTGAGCTCAACTTATAATAATAATAAAAAAAAACATTAATCTTCAGCATGACACAGGTCACAAAATTAATGCAGATGGACAAATGCGGCTCACGGGCCACCTGTTGAGTACCCCAGTTCTAATGTGTGATAAGGGTCAACCAACCACATGTTCATAAGAAATCTGTGTCAGTTTCAAAAGTTATCAATGTTATGCTAATGACCACTCTGTTTAGAAGAGGATTTCCCAGATAATGTAACAAGGATGCTAATTATCCCTCTTCAGCATTCTCTCACCCCGACAGAGGACACGACATCTCAATCAAAAGACAGAGACAGATGAGTAGCTGAACGTGGGAATGAGAGAACAGAAGTAAAGAGGCGTTCATGAAAGCAATCCATTCACAAAGCCGCCTTGAAGGACAAATCAGCAAGGAGCATCGGAAGCAAAACTGTCTAATCCCGCTTCGGGTCTTTCTCGCTTCTCTCCCCCATTTCACATTCATTATTGATAATCAATGGCTAGCTGGGAGGTCATTGTCTGGGGGCTGTGTGTGAATGTGAGCATGTGCATGAGGACGGGAGGGGAGATAAGTTGAGGTTTATGTATTTTCTCTTTGAAACAAGTTTAAAATGTTAATGTTAATGATGGGTGAGTCACGATTACCCCCATCCTCCCCAATCCAGCCCCTAATCAAAAGCAAGGCTTAATGAGCTGAGTGTCTGTGCCGTGTCTGTGCCAAGCAGCGCTCTGGTCAAAACCATGGCTTAATTGTTACCTAAATAGCTTCATCCACATTATATTTGGCAGAGATGGAGGAGAGAGAGCAAGTTAATTCAGACACCCCACATGAGAAAATCAGTGGCTCACAAGCCATTCCTGACGTAGTTTTTACGTGGGCCTGCGTTAGATCACAGGCCCGAGGGCACTCTAATGGCTCTCGCCTTGGTCAATCAGACGGGATTAATATAACCTTCACAAAGTTCAACTGTAGTTTTAGGGCAAATCGGCCAACATGGCTACTTATCCAAGGATGTCATTTCCTTTCATAGGAAAGCACAAACACTATATTGGACCCTTCATTCCAGCTGTTGAAACTAATATAAGGATCAATGACATAAAGCGTCTACAATAAGAAAAGGGGGAAAATCGTTTTAAAAAGGCAGGAATCCAGTTTAAAACACAGGTGCTACGTTTTTAGTAATGTTTTCTTTGCATTCTTGTTAAATTCATATGATTTTGAAAGTTTTATTTTCAGAAAAAAATAAAAAATAAAAATATTTCTATCCAAAAAAGGGTTTAAATATATTTTTATATGATGTACAGAAAGATCAATCCCTATGTATGTACTTTTTTTTTTCTTTTCTGTTATTTTCTATCTATGACAAACATGAATGTAGTATCTGTAAGTAGTAACTGACAGTAATAAATGTTTATCTAATGTTGAAAAATAAATATATGTTTTGGTACTTGAAATGGAAACATGAATAGGTAAAAAATGATATGATATTTTAATTTAATTTAATTTTATTTTATTTCTTTTGATGTATTTTTCCTACATTTTTCAACAAATGACGTTTTTGCCAAATCAAAGTCAATAAAGTGTGACCACCAGTTTCGTTTCACATTTTTTGTTGTTGTTGTATGTCACATTATGTATGAGTTGCATTTTTATGTATTTTTGAATAAATTAATAGGTAGGACAAAAAAGAAGCATCACATCATTAACCCAATATCAAGCGGAGAGAGAATGAAAAGCCAGAAAGGAGTTTGACAGTAGGAATATGGTCAAGGCGTAGGCAGGTGAGGCAGGTCACTGAGGCAGCTGTGGACTCAGGTCATGAGCAGCACCTGACAGAAAGAGGGTCAGCGTCAGAGTCAACATTCATTCACGACAGAAACAAGTGATTTATATGCTGCTCAGGCCACAGTATAAACCACATTAGTCAATACCAAATGATGTATAATTTTATGCGCAAACATGAATCATACATTTGTTGCCGTAAGAAAGTGGGCTTTGAGTTACAGACTTAACAAATGTAAAGGGTAATGATCCTTTCTTAAGGAACTGGGTTTTCAGGGATTCTTTGTAAACAGCTTTACACTCACAGCAGAAAAACAAGCTGTGTGAACACAACGCCATAAGAGCAGGTTGAATGTTTCATTTGCCATTCATAGTCGACACCCCCAGCTGTGAAACAACAGGTGGTCAGTCAAGAATTAAAATGTGATTAATAATGAAATGTGACTCATTCCCCCAAAGCTGCTCACAAAGTAACTTTTAAGCAGTCTCCCACATGAATTTCAACTGTTTCCTCAAATGTTCTCTCCCCAAAAGTCTCACATAATGAACTACACTCTCAGAGAGGAATCACAGGGGTCCAATTTTCAAAGCATGAAATTGGACGCCGCTGAAATTGTGTGTTTTTGTCGCTTTCCTGTAGCTTATTGCAAAGGATGTAACCAGCTCATTCACAGGATTCAATTCCCACAGTAAAGAAATGCTTTGAGTGCCAATTGTCAAGCTTGTTATTTATATTTATATTGTTTGTGTGAATTTTTTTCCAGCCTTTTATCTTCTCCTGTTTAGCGGAAAAGGTTGAATGAGCCGTTCATGGGCCTGGTTGGATTTATTGAGAGACATATTTGTGAGTAATAGCCTCTGTCACAGGGGTGAGAGCCGGTGCGCTACACTGATAGGATCATTGAGCTGTAGGGGCAATTTGTCCCACGATGCTACACTTTTATCAGGAGATTGTTGGCCATGCTGGGGAGAGAAAAATGGGTGAATGCAAGCAAGAGAGAGAGAGAGAGATGAAGCAGAAAGGGACGCTTTCTGGATAAGGTTTTGCACGGTTAGTGCAGGAGGTATAAAAGGAAGGATAACATACTATTCTGAAACTATGACTGGATGCCTGGTGAATCATCACATGTAACAATCATATATGTATGAATAGACACATAACGAAAGACAACGACCATCTGCTCAGCTGCTGGATCTGTACATTTCTATTGCCATATATCAAACACTTTGGCATGTCAAGTGTGTTCAGAGAACGCATTGCCCTCTAAAAGCACCGTTGTGGTGGCCTAGGCTGAGAGATGTCCTAAAATCTTCTCATAAGAGCTCATTCGCACATCACTATTTCTATAAGTGCATTTCTATAAATGCTTTCTTGCCACCGTAGAGTCTGTGGAACGCTGAAGAGGACAGAGTCATTTATGTGGCCTGACTTAAGGAATTGAGATGGATATGGTGGTGCTCTTTAGAATGCTAAGTCCTAATGCAATGGCCAGAAGAGGAGCTGATGGGGGCCACTAGACAGAAAATGAGTGAAAAGTGTGAGGGCTGGACAGATGCTGCTGGCGAAACAAGATCAATAGTAGTGTGCAGGTGCCTCAAGGTTGCCATGAACACAGTGAATTCGGTGTGATGTTTTTAACACCTTTCAGATATATCCATATACAGTATTTTCATGTATGTTAGTCACCATTCTGGTTAGGGTTGCACAATATCACTTTGATTGATTTCATTGTTTCTGTCTATTTGAAGATTTGGTTCATCATCTAGTACTAAAAGAAATAGCGATAGATTATGGCAAAAATTTAAATATAAAAAAAAAAATCAATTTTTAAAACTATAAACTATCTTCTGGCCAACTGTTATACACGAGTTCATGAGACTGCTGCGTAGTGCTACGTCAGCACGCTCTGAAGCTTGATTTAAGTGTGTTGTGAAAATCGCGCAAGAAGTAAAATTGCTCTGTTTTGCGCATCAATGCTCGGCTCGCATTGCAGCGTGCTGACGTAGCACTGTTTAAAATACTTTAAAATGTTTAAAATATTAGTATTGTTTTTCTACACCCAGCTATCATTTAATTTATCAACTGGAGTTAATTACTGTCATGTTCACTTTGTGTGGTTTTTGACACGTCAACTTTGAGGGTTCCATCCACTTGCGTTATATGGACTCAGAGAGATGGATTTCTTTTCTAAAAATCTTTATTTGTGTTCATCTAAAGAAAGAAAGTCATATACATGTGGAACAGCATAAGAGTGAATAAATTAATTTTCATTTTTGGTGAAGTATCCCTTTTAACCCTTTAAAAATAAACCTTGAAGAGTGCTTTTCTTTTAATAGCAGTGAATTGCCGTGCACATATAACAATACAAGAGCTGTGTGCATTTGCATTTAAAATTTAGTTTAACAAATGTTACTTTGAAACGCACAGTATGCTGTTTTAGACCACAAACATTCTTGTATAACTAACCATTCACAACCATTGGTGTCAGTCATAACATGAAAATAATTATCGGCTCATCAGTATCGGCCAGAATTTCAATATCAGTGCATCCCTAATTTTGTTCATTATTACTTACCACATTTACACTTCAGACAAAAGAAGCAGAATAATCATTCGATTTACTTGACTAAATCCCACATCCATATTCATGAATGAAAGGATGGAAATAATTATATTTCAGAATTTGCATCCATTACATGATATTACTCAGGCACAAAAAATGCATGCTATCAGACCACATTCATATCATCAGCAGCCGACACAGTTCTCAGAGGTAATTCCAGCAGTTATATCTTCCAATTTGCAGAATTCCACACCTTACTCTCGCTTCCTCTGTCACTATTTCTGTCCTGTGTTGGGAACTGAATACAGATTTCCCATGAGAATGAGCAATGAAAGAGAGAACAAAATCTAGCAGAGCTCGGCCAGATGGCAGCTCTAATGGCCACTTGGCAAGTGCCTGCCTCTGCCTTGCTTCCTCACTTCTTCCTTCCCTATGAGTCGGCACCTCTCGAAACAACAACAACTCAACTGCTTAAATCAGACGTGCACTTTGACAGAGCCTCAGGTACGGCTTACGCAAATGTGTCTAATGACGGTGACGTGAATCGCAAATTTCCACTGCTTGCTTTTGTGGCCTCTCCACCGAGTCTTTTGTGAGCAAACAATCTCATAACACATTCATAGAGGAAAATATTATAATCCACATTACTCATTTCATTATCTATAAAAAAAAAGAAGCCAACTAGACTGAGCAGATATAAAACTGGCCTTGGAGAATAACAAGGTGCGAGGATGTGTAGGCAAGGCTTATATCCTTGATGTATTCACAAAGCAGGTAGGGGATTGAGCCTCCTGATTAAAGCACTAATGTAGCATAAAAGAGACACAAACAGGCAGACGGACTGAGCTGTACGGAGGAATGTGAATGCGAATGTGTGTGTGTGTGTGTGTGTCTGCGCGTGACACTGGCAAAGCAATGCGGCCGCAGCCCTGTCTCTGACTCAGCCTCCTCCCTAGAGACCCCTGTACTGACGTCACTTCAACTCAGCGCCAGGCCAGGCAAAGCTCTTGCCACCCAGAGAAAAACAGGTAGACTAGCGGAAGATTTATCTCAGGATCCAAGCAGATCACATCCACACCCCAGATAATACTGGATATATGTTTGCAGTGTATGTTCCGTGCCGCGGATAAAACAAACAAGTCACCAACGCAACACAGACCGCAGGTTTATGACACCAGAGGAAGCTTTCATAACAAGTATTTATTTATTAATTTACTTTTCATAACAGACTGAGGGCCCTGCTCACGAGACTCAGCCCGACAGATCGTGACAAGCCTAGGTTTAAATGAGACTGAATCAATGTGAAAACACTTCTGTGCTCTTTAAACAGATATATAGCCAGACCTGGTGCTACTGACTCACGTTATGTCTCAATATCTGGCCTGAGTGATGATGAAGCTGATGCATTGACGTGAAATATCACAGAACGAAATGGCCTGTCTCAATCCACCCAGGGTATTAATACTTACTCCTACAAAAATGATGCCTAATGCTAGCAAGAACAGAGGAAAGGATAAAGCAGAAGAAACTTCAAGGCTGTGTTGATGTACACTGAGTGCAATTACAATGGTCAACATTATTGGAAAAAAGGCTATTTTCACTAACTACGCCCACCATTGCTCAGACTATTTACCTTTAGTAGGAATAGCATAGCACTTCTATTTACACTTCATATGAATGGGATCTACAATATCACTATTTTCACTTATTCGCTGTTTACTTTTAGATATTTAAACTTGATGCACATAGTATAAACCACTATTTACATTTAAATAGCTGCTACCAAACTTTAATAGTAACATAGCTTTACATTGTGAGACATCCAAAGCCTCTACTCATGTAACCATTTGGTGTAGTTACAGCATTTTCGCAACTGACAAGTATTCAAAAGTGTATTCTGACAAAGTTTTATAGAACAAACAGTATGAAATGATATTTTATCATGAGAGCTGCTAGTGAAGGGACAGCACTGAACAGCACTGTTCGCCGATTATGCAGACTATCCAACAGTGTGGATACATTCAGCATTTGTTAATTAGACAAACCCACTCAATATGACAGAGGAATGGTCAGAGACCATTAGTAGACCATTGAGCCAAGTAGACATGGACAGATGGACAGAATTATGTTGGCATTTTGTATTCAATAATCTAAGTAGTCTTTCTTCTTCGGAACTAAGCTACTATCTTTGGAACTTTCAGAGTGTGGATTTTTGAGAAATAAACTGATTTAATAAAGTGATATTAATTTTAAATTCAATCATATACCTTCAGTCATCATAACCATGCAGATTATAGGCAGCTGCTGATAAATGAATGAATATAGCACAGTCAGCAGTCATTACTGAAAAGTACACCCCGACAAGGTGATCAGGTATCATCCTAAAAGGCTTTATTTTGCAATAATGACCGGATAACTTGACATTATCCCAGTTATTATACAGCTACATAACAAGTAAGTAAATAAGTGAACATTAAATACTGATTAAAGTTGAAATTATAATGCAAGATGAAAGAGAGTGATATAAGAGACATAACAATACCACACAGTGTAGAAAATTGCCAGGGACTGTCAAATATACAGTAAAAAAGCCCAGAAAACTTAATTGTTTTCACACATAAATGGTTTTGTTTGTTTGATTGTTGTTTGTTTATAGTAAAATGTGGATGAGTAAATGATTGGGTGAGCAGCCTAAACGATTAGAGAATTTCATTTTAGAGGGTGGAGTATCCTTTAAAGGGATAGTTCACCCAAAAATGAATATTCTTTCATTAATTACTCACCCTCGTGTTGTAAGACCTTCGTTCATCTTCAGAACACAAATAAAGATATTTTTGATGAGAGCCGAGAGCTCTCTGACCCTCCATAGACAACAAGAGTACTACCATGATCAAGGCACAAAAACGTAGTAAGGACATCGGTAAAACAGCCCATGTAACATCAGTGGTTCAACCATAATTTCACGAAGCTATACGAGAATACTTTTTGTGCACAAAGAAAACAAAAATAACTTTATTCAACAATTTGTCTCCTCCGCCATTTTGGAGAGCATCATGTGCACGCTTTGAATTGGACGTAAACAATGTATGTTTCTACGTTTCTGTGCCTTGATCGTGGTAGTACCCTTGCTGTAAATGGGAGGGTCAGAGAGCTCTCGGATCTCATCAGAAATATCTTAATTTGTGTTCCAAAGATGAACAAAGGTCTTACGGGTTTGGAACGACATGAGGGTGAGTAATTAATGACAGAATTTTCATTTTTGGGTCAACTATCCCTTTAACTCAAAGATGTTGTGGCGCATACTCGTGGGTGAGTACGCGTGGAAAACCCTTATCAGCCTGTTTTGGGTGTGTTTCATGCAAATAACGTTAATTCAGATTCATCGAACTTGAACTGAACAACTGCATGCACCCTTTCGCACCTGTTGTGATTCCGGCAGAAGTTTAGTGTGCAAACTTTTTCTGAGTATAACACAAACTGTATGAAATTACTAGTCGATGGGTTTGAGTATACAAAAACTTAACTTGCTTCACTTTTTTCCACCTAAATATCATCTAACGTGGATATACGACAGTGATACCTTAACGATGAAACTGTACTCCTGGGGACTCCAAAGTCGCAAAAATTTGAACTCGTACTCAACCAGGCATCTCAATAGAATCATTAACACTGTGCCAGCAATAAAGCCAGGAAATCAAACCACTATACTGATCATAATTTCATTTGAATTCATTTCACAACCAATATTACACATATTTTGAAGAGAAAAACGTCACCAATTACTGTTGCGCATTCTTAACTTGATTTTTACAAGGTTCGCTGTCCAGTGCACAACTCTTACTACGAATTTCTATTTCCAGAGAGATTATTAAGGCAATCTTGTCACTATCATTCTTGCAAATTGGAAGAAAAGTAAAACTTCTTGATGTGTGTGGAGCTGCTTATTCACACAGTTAAACTTATTGGTCAGTTAACAGCTGCAGTGAAATTTTTTTTGGTTGTTTTTTACTGCAATAACACGAAGGATAAGTAAAACGTATTTGAATAAAATTTGCATTTGTATCAGGTGTTTTCTTTATTTTTTCACAGATAACTTTTACTTCATATTATTTACATTATACATATTTACATTTATTAAAATTATCTAAAAAAATGTATACACACACAAAACTTCTACGTATTTGGCTGCCATAACCATATTGAATTTGTGTCTCTAACATAAACTATAAATTAGTGTTATATTTTTAAAACAAAATGTTACATGTATCTATAGTGTTCTTCAACAGTGGTTCTCAAATGGTAATCATATCACTGTCAGAATCTGATATGCTTAACTGAGTACACAATTCTAATGGACTTCAGAATGAAACATGCTGATATGGCATGCTTTGTTCCTAATGTCTGGACTGAATGGCTATATTTGTGCTTGGGAAATCTTACTAAAAGCGTTTCCAAACATGCTCCATTAACGCAGCAATACGGAGGGAGGGTAGAGGGTGCCTTTTCAGTGGCAGTATTATTATCAAATTCAATAAGTGAGCCCCTTCAGACATGAAAATTGTATATAATTATCTCATCTGTGCAATTACCCATTGGATGTAATTGGAGTGGCACTTGCAACTTGTCTTCAACATGCCAGATGCACAAGGAAATGTTTTCACGTAGCAGTAGCTTATGATTCTAAATAGTTGCCATTGCTGATATGAATGTATTTCAGGAGAAAAAAAGAAACAAGCCTGAAAACATGAAATGAGAGACGTGGTTTCACTCAGCTAGCTAATTACATGTTAAAAGGCTTATTACAAAACAAATATGCCTAAGGTTTAGCTGACTGCTAAAGGTTTCAAATAACATAAAGTCCCAAGTCAATAAGACTAACTGATTCAATATTAACTAATTCTGGAGAAAAAAAAAAAAAAAACAGGCAGTATTTCAGTTCACTGAAAATCAATAAGCCGATGGCGAGTAATTGACTTTCTTTCAGAATGGCCAGTTTTAAATTTAAGTATGCAATGAAAAAATTATTGTAAATCCTCTAAGATTTCAGTGTCAACCTGAGCTCCATTTTGTGAAGCAGGCTGACTTGTTTGCTGGTGCATTGCAGCAAAACCGATCAGTAGGGCTGTTTGGGGGGAAGCCAGGTACACCCCATTCACTGGAGGTGAATGAGGCCTAATGGCACTCCTACTCACCCCATGCAATTTCCCCTCGCATACCTACAATCCCCCTCCCCCCATTCCTCACTGCCCCATCTTTGGCACTCTCCCTGTTTTGAAATGTCAACCATGAGGTAAAATAACTGACTGGCTGACTGGATGGTAATTGTATTGCTTAATAATTGATAGGCTGAGTGTTGATGCTGCTGCTGGGCTGGCAGAAGGAGAGAGAGCACCTTGCTGGCCTTTCACTGCTTATAGTCAAATTTCTATACAACACTAGTTTGACCACCATTTCACTACATGATGATACTGATGATGATATAATTAAAAATGGTTTGAGGCATTATGGTTTGAGGAGTTAAATGCCTTTACTTCACTGTTTATAAAAAAAAAAAAAAAAAAAGTTAAATTAAAACACTATTCTTTTCAGAAGATAGATAGATAGATAGATAGATAGATAGATAGATAGATAGATAGATAGATAGATAGATAGATAGATAGATAGATAGATAATCTTTCTGTCTTAATCTTTTCTAAAACAAATAATAAAGCTCATCACAAGTAGATTTTCCATAAGCTGAGGCAAATACACTGATATAGGGTACACGGTGTCAAGCACACAAATACAAAACACCATCATGGTAACATACATTACACTAACATAATGCAATAAACAACATAATCCAATTTAACAACATAAGATGTAACCTCAAACCATAATGTACATAACTGATAACAAAAACTAAGTAGAAACGAAAATCCATCAAATGTCAAGTGTCACACATTAAATTCTGGGAATGTCAATTTATGTTTTCTTAACTGTAAATTATACTGTATTATATATACTGTATTATATAGATAGATAGATAGATAGATAGATAGATAGATAGATAGATATACACTCACACACACACTAAATGTAATTTTAGTTTTTATATTTTAGTATTATATATATAAAAAGATAAAAAAAATATTTTTTCAAAAGAATTTAAATAATAATATTTATTTTTTATAACATTATAATATTTAAAAAAACAATATTTTCTTATGTAAATGAATAGACAATTATTTTATAGAATATATAATTATATACAAATAAATTAATAATTGCAAAAAAAAAAAAAAAAAAAAACTTCTTAACTGCTATCAACTGTATATACACTTTTGGAATTTGTGGAAGGCTGTAACTGCTGTGAACTGCAATGGAACACACTCTGGACTAGTGGTTTCTAAAACTGTGTTTCAGAAAAAGGACCAGTGGAAAAGCATAGTGCTCCACTAAATTTAGCATTCCTGAGAGCACAATCAGTCTATTAAATTACAACTTGAAAAAGGCTGGATAATTAAAACACTTTAATTATCACAGACAGGTCTGCTTAATCAAAAATTTTATTTTATATATTAAAAAAATAATTATTTCATGCTAGAAACTCAAGAGTTTTTTTTTTTTTCTTTGGAATGTACCATCCATCCACAAAATGTATTTATAGGAACAGATCCATCATTTACTCTAAGCAGCTCTCTGCATCTAAATTCAAGGACTTCTCCTGATGACAGTCCCTCCGAAACTCACAAAGAGAGACTAGAAATTCGAATGAGTTTCACATTAAATGAATTATTCATGTACAACATTATATTTGAATGAGAATTGACCCATGAATTTCCATCTAGAACATGATTGGCCAGAGCCCCGGTAGCTGACTAACTATAGGGATGACAAGCAACAGAACAGGCAATGGGGTTAAATATCACAGTGAAGAACTATGCATAAAGGATGAACAGGGTAAGGAGATAGAGAGCGAGAGGAGAGACAGGGTTGGGAATTAACAAGTGACAAATATTCCTCTGGGTCCCTCTAGGTGAGTGTGTGACTTCCGGCTGGACAGCTGTTTAATTGTGAAATGACTCAAGCCTCTGATGATCTGAGGTCGGTCGGCCATCTGTCCAAGCGAGCATGGTAAACAACAGGGAACTCTGGCCACTGTTTGTTTATGTCATTTCTCAACCTGACTGTCCGCACTGTCAGTGAGACCTTTTTTTCTTTTAGTAGTGAAAAAGACTTCAGTTAGTTATGGCCTTTATTTTGTCTATATATAATTCATTTATCTACTCTATCCATCCGTTCTCCTGGTTCGTCACCTTTTCATTTACCAATCTGACAAAAGGCGTTAAGTTTCCCAAGACAGCTCAGGCCCAATGATTGGTCACTGTCATTACCCAGATTTATATACAGAGGGAAGCAGACAATTGTACACCTATTAAGAGCAATTGATTGGATGTACTTGCACGGCTGCCAAGAGCACCATACCTCTTTGAACAACGCAGGGTGGGTAGAGAGGGGGGTCAGGAGTTTAACAGACGATAATGGGAGCCAGGTCAGCCATTAAAAACCCCTCTGGCCGTCAGCCAGGAGGAATCTGCCTATTTCCGCTACTGCCCTCCAGTTCTGTCCCTGTCTGCAAAGCTTTAATGTGCTAATGCACAAACGCACAAATGGGCCTCAGGGTGGCACTGAGCGATTTACCGGATCTAGGAGGTGGGTGGATGTGTACTGGAATACCACAGCAGACTGGGAAAGTATGGGATCCAGATTAGTGGAAAATAGAGCCATAGTCAATATCCGGAAAGGTAAGCTTGACAACTTTACCATAAGCATCTCATAATCATCTTTACTGAAAAGGAAGTCTTTGGTTTGACAGCGTAAGCGGAAGAACCAAAGGCTTAGGAAAAATGATGTCTTATTTGTGAACGAACCGTTCATTTGAGTCAGATCTTTTCAATGAATTGGCTGAACCAGTTCACAAAACACAAACTGGACAGAGCAACTGATTTTATGACAGTGTTACCAACAAAAAGTACAGAGTATTTTACCCACAAAAACTTTTTTCATCCAACAGATTAATTAATTTAGTATGCAAAATACATTGATATACAGTAGTGTCATTTAAACACCTTTGTAAATAAACATATTTTTAGAGCATGTACAGTATGAGGTTACAGACCATGTGATGACTGAAGAATATTTTGACTAAATTGTTTGAAAGAATTGATTCAGCATTCATCGAATGAGTTTCTATCACTACTGAGCAAAAACAGGATTATGTTCATAATAAAAACATCATTATTAATGCAGAAAGGCACCTCACGAAACTGATTTCAGACGGGCTTCTGAGGCAGCATAACGGTTTTATGATCTACAACAAAACAGAGCAAGCTTTGGTGATAACTAAGCTAATGTTTCTCTCTAGAAACAACATCAAAAGTGAAAAAAGTTGGTCAGAAACATACATTTACACACAAACTGACCACCAACCACAACTTTCAGGTGGCATCTTCATTTTTTTAGCTCAACTGACACAGAATGGAATGCACAGGATTGTGGGATATCAAACGCAGCGAAGGATACGTCTATGCTGCCTTCGAAATCGATCAGATGAAGGTATCTCAGGTAACACTGGACTCAGACATCCCTTAATGCCTTCCTACCTTGGAATGGATCCTCTGAAGGCAGCATTTTTCAACTTTCGGACATAGCCTAAGTTTCGCCTTTTTTTAGAATGGAGGTTCATGGGTTGGGGCTATATAGATTTGTAAATCCATGAAATACAGGAAACTGAGGTCTGCACAAATTGATAAATCAGCAGCTTGGTGATGCATCTCAAAACCCACCCTAGCAATATTTACCCCAAACAGTCTCGTCCATAGCCTCTATAGTCTCATCTACAGTGATCTCATATAGCCTAAAGGCGAGGTTCATCTGGCTGTGTTTCAAATAGAGCTGTTACTACACCCCTCCTTCTCCCCAATTGCATTAGTGCTTAACCAGGCAAACCCTGAGAGGCAGCAGCGATAACCATTACAGACAGTCGACAGGCCCCTGCCTCAGCTCTGTTTGTAAACCACACAAGCCGCCTGATAAAACAGCCACGGCTGCCGTCCCCCGCTCCGGCAATGTGAAATACAGCGAGCGACGAAACAGCTTCATTCCGGCGGCCTGATCTCATCCTCGGTTGAGTAAGCACAGCAATAGGAGGGGTAATTTACACCCCAGCCAAACCTGTCATTACCCGAGGGCACTTGTTATGGCTGCACCCGATGTTTTTCCAATTCACCTCCAACCCCTGTGACTGTCAATCTCCTGAGTGGATGTAGTCAGGGGGAGAGAGGCTGGGGAGCGGCGCTGGGAATATTCCAGGCTCAGGCGGACAGCAGGCAATTTTCCTCGGAGGGGATAATGGGAGTGGAGTGGCAAGAAAGGCAAGACTGCCGCCGTAAGCAAAACGATCCTGCAAAATGATTCTGTCTACCGGTAGCGCCACAGCCCTCCAAACACTCCAATGCCCAGGTTGTTTAAAGTCTTACCAACTGCTTTTCAGAGTGCTTCCCCTACACAAGCTCTCAACATGACACTCTTTACTCCTTTATCACTCATAATCCACTTTATTGGTGTTTTTGCACGGCAGTTTATACAGTAATGTCGCTACACTGCAAAAAATCTAAGTAAGAAAAGCATTTTTTGCAGTGTAAAAGTGTGAGATCCTATTGCAGTGGAAGTGCGACGTGACGGGGCGCCTCGCACGGTGTTATTCGTTATATGTACCATTTTATGGAGAGATAAACATGTACACACTTTCTTTCCCCTGCATTACACCTGCTGAGACTCCACCTGGGAAGTGCAGATAGATGTGAAAATCTCTGTGCGCTGTGCTCTGTGGATTTTGAGACAAAAGCAGCAACACACACACAGAGCTCAACACAGCACAGCACAGGTCTTCCTCTGACGTCGCTCTGGGACTCCCTGAGGTCCTGTCCTCCAGAGGTGAGTCCAGGCTGTATGCATGTCCCTACACACAACATCTCTCTCTCTGTATGTGTGTGTGTCTCTCGCTGGCTGTTCTGCAGAGGAGGTGCAGCAGCCATCAAAACACACACACAAAGCTTAAGCTCCTAGTAGTATAGCTCAACAACACAGCATTCTCCAAATTCACAATAATAAAAACATTTTAAACAATATAGCAATATAATATAGTGTCATATATATAAGTTGGGTGGTAGCCTATCTTTGTTGTCAGATAGCCCCGCCTCCCTGAGGTTTGAAATCAGACATCCAGCAGAGACATTGCTACGTGCTGATGGCAACGTGAGACTTGTCTGGTTTGAGAAAACCTGAAAACAACTGTTTTATCACTCTAACAAGAAGGGTAGAGTGATTGTTTGGTTTGTGTGATGAAAAGCATCATCAAATACAATCTGTTGACGTTACCTTATAATTTTATTAAATTCTATGATAATCTATGATAATATTTCAATAAATAAAGTAAATGCTTAACACTTTTACAGAGGAGATATTGATGTTTATTGACTAGCCATTGTAAAAATGGCATTGCAAATGGATTAAAAAAAAGCACTTTTAATTTTCAGGAAGGGATGAATCTCAGATCTAAATCACAAAGTCAGGTGCCAATGTTTTTCCATTTGTAGATGTTTACTGCCTAGAACAACGTATGCATAAATATAGTTGTACTTAACATGAGATTTCGAACTTAAAAATTAGGTTGCACCAATTACAATTCTGGCTGCTAATTATTTTTCATGGTATGGTCGATAACCAAAATGGTATATTAGAAATAATAAACAGAAAAAAATAAAATGTCTTTACATACCAAGTGAATTTAGGCATCTCAACGTACAATGTACAGGATGATAAGATTTGCTAAAGATTACATTTAGCAGTGTTATCAAATTATTAGTTTTTATAGATGAACTGTAAAATCTAATATCAGTTGATATTGATGACAAGTGGTATCAGCCCATAACTGATTTATTGGGCATCCCTACTTAAAATTCGAAGGTTGTGATGTGCTACGATGCAGAATAATTCCCATTTAGTTCTCAGTGCATCAATGGCTTTGGATAAACTAGTTCTAATGCTCATTACCTAGTACAGAAAAATTAGTATAAGAACAGGACATATGTGCATATTAATATTTATAAAGAGCTCAGGACATTCTGTTCTGTTATATAGATGCGTCTGATAGAGGTTATCTCCTCAAACCATACAGACGGTTTGTTCTATAAAAGATCAGAAACATGCAGAGTGAGTCGGGTATGTGCCGAGGCTTACGCTCCCCCACCCCCCGGCCCACCCCCCGTCTTCTAAAGCCCATTTTTGGAGATTTATTTAGCTTGATTTTCTCCTCTTCAAATATTTTCCTCTCTTTGTTATCAAAGTTTTAATTGAAAGTCAGTGAAAGGTGGCAGAGCACCCAGCTGAGCTCTCAACATAGCTGTCTTCTCCTCTGGGTTAGATCTTCCTCCCATGAGGCTACAAGCCCCTGCGTCATTCACAAAAATCATTCAAATAGCTTCGACCTCAAAGCTTCGTCTTCATTCAGAAATCTTTTTATAGCACAGGCTGTGCTGGAGAAAGGGGCGGATGATGAGAACGGTTGGCCGGAGGGGGAAGAGAGGTGGGTATGAGACTGTATGTGTGCACTGGGCTGTTTGGGGCGGAGGCTGCTTACATAGCACCTGATGCCAGACCCGCTTCGCTGCCTCACCTGTCTGTCTCCTCTCCGACACGTGTGTGATTGGAGGAAGTGGGAGCCGGCGCTGTGACGGACTGCTGTGAATGTGTGATCCAGCAGCATGAAGGTTCATTGGCTGAGAGTAAAGACGTCACAGCACCTTGTTAGTGAGATGCTGCAAACAGAGCAGCATTGCTGAGGAAACAGAACTCGTCACTGAGAGAAACCTTGTTCACAGCTACGGCACACCCAAAAACACTAGGAATTGATCAAAAAGATCAAATCCTGAAACAAAATAGTCTACGTGCAAACAATTAATAGTTTCTATATTCAAAGCTGCAACCAAATATCCAAATGTAGCCAAATATAAAATATATGGCCATTATGACCATTCCAATACAGCTCAATCAAAGAGATATTTCACCCCCAAATGCTTTATTTATTTATTTATTTATTTATTTATTTATTTATTCATCATTTAGGATCTCAGAAAAAGGTACAAAGCTGTCACTGGGGCGGTAACCTAAGGTACATTTGTACATTATTTAAAAAGTACATATGTGACCCTGGACCACAAAACCAGTCTTAGGTCGCTGGGGTATATTTGTATTAATAGCCAAAAATACATTGTATGGGTCAAAATGATCCATTTTTCTTTTATGCCAAAAATCATTAGGCTATTACGTAAAGATCATGTTCCATACTTTGTAAATTTCCTACCGTAAATATATTAAAACTTATTTGATTAGTAATATGCATTGCTAAGAACTTCATTTGGACAACTTTAAAGGCAATTTTCTCAGTATTTTTATTTTTATTTTATTTATTTATTTATTTATTTTTTTTGCACCCTCAGATTCCAGATTTTCAAACAGTTGTATCTCGGCCAAATATTGTCCTATCCTAACAAACCATAACAAATCAACAAATCTTAATTTTGGAAAATTGACCCTTATGACTGGTTTTGTGGTCCAGGGTCACATATTAGTACCAAAAATGGACATATTAGTACCTTTTCAAAGGGTAACGCCCCAGTGACAATTTTGTCCCTTTTTTCTGAAAGTGTACCTCATCTTCATGTTGTTCCAAGCCTATGACTTGCTTTCTTCTGTGGAATATAAAAGAATGTTTTAAGGAATGCCTCAGTGTCTTTATCCCTACAGTAAGAGTCAATGGGGTCCAATGTTGGTATGTTCTTCAAAATATCTTCTTTTCTGTTCTGCAGAAGAAAGAAAGTCATACAGGTTTGAAATGATGGCATGAGGGCAGAGAGAACTTTGATTTTTCAGTTGCTACAATTCCCTGTTCTGGTTAGACTAAAAACGTCTGCAGAAGTAAGAAACAAAGGCAAAATGCAGTGACTGAACATTTTCAAAACTGATTTATGGATGAAACTGGGTCTCTTAGACTATCTGTCTGTCTTGTGACAGACAAGCTTAGTTCACCATTGCTCAGATTCAGAGTAAAAGTAAATATGAAAATCCATCAAAATCCAATCAAAGAACTTTGGAGCCATTTTACTCAATTTCAGTGTTGCTATAGCTACTGCATTTTGCCTTTTTAGGACAGAACAGCCCATGAGGAACTCAGACTACCTCTCCATCCAAGACATCTTGTCATCCTGGTACATATTTGTTGGTAAGCCTTGAAATCAGCTGTCACCCATTAGCGTACAGACCTGAGTGGATGGGCATATGAACATATTCCTGACATATTCCCACAGAGACTGCTGGGAAATTAGTGAGGTGGCACTAATCAGCCCCTGTGTGTTTATTGGGGACTGGGGGGGCAACCGGAGTGCATTAAAAGCCATTAGTTGACTCTAACATGGCCACGCTCACTTATTTTGACAGATTCATACAGCAGGCTGATTCTCTGCACAGAGGGTGTATCTGTATGCACGCACACACGCACCTCCCGATCCTTCACATCCTCTTCAGCGTGCGGCCCATCCAGCCGTGACTGCACACAGTCAAATTGGTTTGGGGTGGGAGGGGGATCTGTGAATAGAAGCTGTTTGTAGTCAAAAGCAGCTGGGCAAGTGAGTGATGGGGAGAGAAGGCAATATGTGTAATACCCTTGATAAACAAGGTGATAACAGTATGCTTAGGAAGATTTTCATAATTTTTATAAATGGGAATAAAAATGCTTCACTAAAATATTAGCATATATTAAAAGTAATGTAAAATTATATTTCAGATGTATAGTATATATCCTGTATATATACTTATTTCTATATTATTTTATAGGTAAAGTATAGAATAAAGCATATTATATATATATATATATATATATATATATATATATATATATATATATATATATATATATATATGAATAATATATATTTTCACATACACAAATTTATGTAAATTATATGTAAAATTATATTATATTATACATACATATATAAAATAAGCAAATAAGCATATATATATATATATATATATATATATATATATATATATATATATATATATATATATATATATATATATAGTAGTCAACATTTGAAGTGGATCAAAAAAGTTAATCAAAGTTTTCCTAAGACAAGAGCGGGTATTGTTTTTGTTTTAGAACAACTTTGATGAAAGGTTTTGATCCACTTCAAATGTTGACTACTGTGTATATGTGTGTGTGTGATTTTAAGTTGTTACAAGTTCTTGAATTAAAAACTAAGATTGTGAGACTGAAATGTTTAAAAGACCCTCACAGAAATATATATTCTTATATATTCACTTATTTATGTATTTAATTTGCTATATATATTTTTTGTTATATATGTATATAAATATATATAAAACACTGAGTGCAATAAAAATAATACAAAATAAAAACAAAATATGGCATGCTTTATAGCTTTTAATGGCCTTGAAATTATGGCAATTGCGGAAATGGCCTTTTTGCAAAATATGTTGATATTATGATTTTTTTTCTTTTTTTTTTTTTTTTTTTTTTTTTTTTAACTATAATAATGTTGGATTTCCATTCTCACTTTAAACAGTAATCTCCCTCTACCAAGGTTTTCTTCTGCTGCCAAAACCTTTCCAAATGTCTGAGGTAGTTTTCATATAATGGACAAAAGAGGCTAATTAAAGTTAATTAGCAGGTGTGCCACACCGTAATTCTGTTGACTTTTGAGTATTTTTTAATAAAGCACACAAAGAAGTCAATATGTGGCTGCGTGAGGTATGCCTGCCTTAACTGAGTCTTTATTCCCATCATGCACAGCATTTATGTGGTCCTGCTCTTTTTCAGCATGCAATGTTCTGCTGCTGCAGCTTGAGTGACAGAAGTCAACATCTACTCATGCTTTCCCTGAGTATCCTTAACGCCTACCTCTCACAGACTAAAAGTGAAGTCACGGATGCTTCTGAGATCTAAAGGAAAAGTTTTGTGAAGTGAATGATGCTACATGTTCATGTGACTGCATCAGCGCTGCCAACGCACACCACAGCCAGAAGGGTCAGCCTGAAATAAACTCACACCAGAGCCAAGAAATCCTCTCTCTCAGCGAGAGCTCCATCACAGTTCACAAACTGCTTGCTTTTGTTTTTGCAAATCTGTGTAAGTGAAAAACGCTAATGCATGTGAGACAAGCCTTGCTGTCTATATTAACTTACTACGAGGCACCATTTTTACTCTGCACACCTGAAAGCAGTTGTAGCTTTACTAGTAACTGACATTTATTGTGTTTTGGCAAATGCGACTTCATATCTGCAACATTTGTCACTGTAAGCTATGTTTGATTTCATAAGAGCAAGAAATGAATTTGCATGTGAGTAATCAGAACACTGTGCTGCTATCTTAAATCTCACGTAACATCTTTCCAACTCTCATCTCGCAGCAGGATCAAGGCTTCACAGTTGACACATATTAGTATGCAGGCAGCTTGTGAGAGCGGCTGTGACGTCAGCAGGAGTAGAGAGGGTGGAAAAGGTGTCCGAGGGAGAGCAGAGGCTCTGGCTGATCGCACCATTATTAGAACAGCAAACACGCTTAAACACCATTAAGTTCTATGTTACATGTGCCATTTAGTTTCCACGGTAACGACAGGGAGGTGTATATTTAGAGCTGACGGAATAAGATCGTGAAGGAGCGGTGGAGATTTGGAGGGGAGAAAAGCAGCAGATGCAATTTATCAAGAAAAAAAAAAAAAAAAAACTTTGACATGTTTGAGTCACAAAGTATTTAAAGCCTCTGTGCTGATTCATGCCAGGCTGACCAATCCAAACTAATTCAAAAAGGGCTTTTTTTATTTTCTCTTTTCGTTAAGGGATTATGAGGAACTCACTGAAGAACAGGAGAGCAGCTTCTTTTTTTGTTTGAGAATGTGTTTTGGGTCTATAAATCTTGACCAGTTGGAGGCAGCACTGGCTACAGTCTATGCATTTCAAACCCTGAACCCATCATACTTTACTGTAAGGTTCCTAAGACCATTTAGCATCATTTCTGGGAAAATGATTATTAATGAGCCAGCAAAAGATTAAAATATTGATGGCTATCTGTAACACATTTGGCAATTTCTATTTATTGCATTTATCTAGTATTTCCAAATCTGCAAATAAAAATAAAAAATCTAATCTAATCTAATCTAATATAAAATATAATATAATATAATATAATATAATATATTTTTAAATAATTCATATTATATTGTATTGCATTTATCTAGTATTTCCCAAAAGCATAAATATTATAAAAACAAATATTATTCATATTAAAAATATTATCTAATTACATTTTATAAGTAATCTAAATACATTTTATTTTAATTATATAATTGATATTATAATATATTTCATTTACCTTGTATTTCCAAAAAGTATAAGTAATATTATAATATTATAATATTGTATATAATATTATAAGTAATATTAATATTATTTATTAAAAATTATTTAATAAAAAGTATTGTTATATTATCTAAATTATATATATATATATATATATATATATATATATATATATATATATGCAGTATATTATATCAAGTATATAAATAAAAAGATTGTATTTCAATTACTAATAAAATACTATGTGTGTGTGTGTGTGTGTGTATATATATATATATAATTATTAAATAATATATTTAGATATAACACTTTATATATATATATATATATATAAAGTGTTATATCTAAATATATTATTTAATAATTATATATATATATATATATATATATATATATATATATATATATATATATACACATACACACACACACACACACACACAGTATTTTATTAGTAATTGAAATACAATTTTTTTTATTTATATACTTGATATTATAATATACTGCATTTACCTTGTATTTCCAAAAAACTTAAATATTATGAAACTAATAATATTTAGTTTTATAATATTATTTACGTATTTAGTTTTATATTATTACTTATAATTTAATTTATTATTTAATTATATAATTCATCTTATGTATATTCTTCATGTCTGATGATTTGCCAAATGAAAAGACATTTTCATGTTCACTGAAATTTAACAGCTGATTGAATAGTTTATTCTTATTTAAGGCCAAATAGCTGCATACAGTCTCACTCAGAGAGAAAGGCTAAAATAAGGTGTTAGAATCAAAGGCTGTGAGCTCAATATATAGGCAATATTTTAATCCTGAATCACTCTGCTGGTAAGGTGTTGAGGTATATGCATGTGAATCAGATGTGAAGCGGCTGGAGTACAGTACACAAGGTGCTGAGTATTACCATGGCAGCTGAATCCCACCCGAGTCCTGCAGGTGTGTGACTCACCCCCACTAGCTCAACAAAGGGAGAGAGGCCGCCGCATAGAGACGCAATTTCTTTGTGTATCTCTCTCTCTCTGTCACATGCTGCATTGCCAACTTACATGTGGGCTCTGTGCCCGTTTATGATCGCACCCCAACACCTTCACATACCAAACCGTGCCAGTGTATACTCACTGATTGTTCAACTTTTTACATACATATAGTTTGAGATTACATGTTTTTCCTCTTTCTCACGCTAAAATTCTCCTGTGACGGTGAAGATTGTTCTGATGATTCTTTTTCTAGCTGTTAATAGAAACTTCACAGGAGGCAGCTGGACTTCAACACTATAGTCATGAATGCAGCAGAATGAGTCAGGAAGAGGTGAGAGTTGGGTCGAACCCATGTGTGAAGTGATCCTGAATTTGACTATGAGCTGAGGTAACAGAACCAGTAATGTGGTAAGGTCTGTTTATTGGTCCAATGGGAAGGTGGCAGCTCAGCAGGTAAAAGATGGATGCAACCTTGAGTGACAGACAGTTATTATCCCGAACGAAATCTACATATAAAACATTTTCATTTGGGGAAAAAAAAAAAAAAAAAAAAAGTAAACTAAAACAAAAACTTTATGACTCCAAAACTAACTATACTAAAATGAAAATAGCCACAAATTAAAGTCATGATTTAACGAAAGTATCTTTCTTTTGTACTGTGATGTGTATCCAAATGAAACAGATTATCAAAAAAGAAAAAATTGGTTCTATCCATCAATCATTGATTGGATCGAGGCAGATCAGCTTGCACTCGATTGTAATAAAGGGGCGGGTTTTAAGCAAACTAAATGACTGAAGAAGTCTGGCATACATCTCCAGAGAGAAGTTATTTTGTTTTTAGACTTATGTGGAAACTTGAAACCACCTGCAGTAAACATGAAAATGTCACTAGCAATAATACTAGACTGTTCTTTGAAATTTAAAACCATTAAACATTTTTAAATGATAACAGTTACCACGTTAAATGGATAGTTCACCCTAAAATGAAAGTTCTGTCATCGTTTACTCACCCTCAAGTTGTTCTAAATCTGTATGATTTTCTTTTTTCTGTCAAGCATAAAAGAATATATTTTGAAGAATGTTGGTAACCAAACAGCTGATGGTAGGCACTGACTTCCACAGTATGGGAAAAAAAATATTATGGAAGTCAATGGCTACCATCAACTGTCGGGTTATCAAAATTCTTCACAGTATTTTTTTTCCTAACACTCCCTTTAACTTTGACAGCCCTAAACTAGTAAAACTAAAATAAAACGAATGAAAACTATATTGAAAAAACAAACTGAACATAAATTTGAAATAACACTTCAATTGAAAACAAAATATAAATAAAACAAAATAACATAACATGCCGACCCTCAGGCTGATATTCAAAGTGTTATGCAAAATGTACATGAAATTCATACAGAATTCATTCCCACTCTAGTAAAAAAAAGCAATACATTTTAAAATACATTTATTTCATACTAAGTATAGTTCAAATCTATTAACATATTTACTGACATATCGCTTGAGGCTTACTGATATAAACATTATAATCCAACTTTATTTGGAGTACTACTTGTGCATAATGTACATTTCTTAATATTAAGCCTAAAATGTGTTTTAATGTCTATTATTGACTATTGATGAGGATTGTATGATTTTTGAATAAAATCAGCCTTTATGTGCAAGATATTTAAAGTGTACCTGAAGTATACTAGCAATGGTTCCACTTTAGCACAACCAAATATACTTCAGTATATCTTTAGTTGAACTTCAGCACTACTTCTGCACAATTAAAGTGCATTAAGTACAAAATTAGTTGTTCCAATTTAGCAGACTTGAAGTATACCAGTTTAATATACTAAAAGTACAATTGCAGGGTATTTTTATGAAGTACATAAATATTTAAATGTATCTATAGTGTACTTAGCATGAAATAAATGTTTTTCAAATACATGTTAGCATTTTTCTCTAGGGCACACCACTAACATTTTTAACAACAAATTTAAAAAAAACAAATTCTGGAGTTCTATTGTTTATTTTGTGCTACTTCAGAATAACTGAAACATGGATGTGAATAAAACTACATGTGTACACAAGACAGGGACAAAACTGCCACTATTAATATGTACACTTTAGGAACTAATATGGATATTTAAAGTACTAATATGAACCATTTAGGGGTAAATAAGGTGCAAAGATGTACATTTTAGCTTTTGTACCTTAGGATACCACCCTAGTGACAGCTTTGTACTTTCTTTCCTGAGAGTGTAGTTAACTTAGTAATCTAGTAAAAAGCATCAGTTTCACAGTCGCTGTTTGAGTTTGCAGTGTTCTCTATCGTCTTACTGCTGTTCTGAGTTTAGCTGATCGAGCTCTTGGGTTCTCCTGCACCTCTTCTTCACTTGGCTTTATCACCTTCTTCAGACTGACCCAATATTTGCTCTCTCGTCCTTTCTCCTCTTCTTCATTCTCTTCTTCCTCCTCGAGATCCTCTCCCTCTAACCCAAGTCGGGCTTTGGCTCGCTGGCGAATGCTGCGGCGCGGTGGGGCGGCCAGGTCCTCTCCACGGAGGAAACGCTTGGTCAGCCGGTCCTCCAAGGAGTGGAAGGTGAGAACACAAATTCGCCCCTTGGGACGGAGCAGGGTCTGCGCCACACGCAGGCCGGCGTGCAATTCGTTGAGCTCGTCGTTCACGAATATCCGCAAGGCCTGGAAGGTTTTGGTGGCAACGTGCGATGGGCGCTGCAGGCGGTCACGTCGGGCGTACAGCGCGCTGGCTGGAAACGCTCCTAAAATGAAAGAGAGGATTAGATTAGTTAAGTTAACAGAGGCTTTTGCAAGGTTCCTTTAAAAAAAAAATCCATAATTTGAATTGTTCACCTGCACTAGTCTTTTGTTTTAGTTTAGTCAGTTATTATTTCAACTAAAGACTTTCTTTCCTTAAAAAGACACTAAAAAGTGATTAATCAAGATTATTTATCTTAATCTGTTATTTTTCAGTTTAATAGGTTTATTAAAGCAAATATTTCTTAGTCCCCCTTTGCAGGGAATCACTATGTTTATGTTTACTGTAGTATTAGGACCAATTCTCACTATTAACTAGTTGCTTATTAGCATGTCTATTATTAACATATTAGCTTATTATTAGCACTTATAAAGCACATATTCTTCATGACCATATTCAACATCCATAATCCTACCCAATACCTAAACTTAACAACTACCTTACTAACTATTAATTGCATTAAACTATTAAACTGCAAACTGGAGTTTATTGAGGGCATAAGTTGTAGTTAATGGTAAGAATTGGACCTTAAAATAAAGTGTGACCAAAAATATATTATATATTGTAAATTTCACAATTTACAAAAACTAAAACAAATTTACAACTTCAATTATTTAGGCATATTTATACATATTTTTTAATCATTGCAAACACGATATACGTCCTTTGGTAATAAATTTTAAGATTTAAAATCGAAAAAAGAGAGACAACAAAAACCATTGCCTTTACACTTGAAACAGTGCATGATCAAGAGGCCTTGCAGTTGAATAGTTTGACTTATGATCTCACGTGTAGATCGTTTTCTGGCTTTATGAAGTACATTATTCAGTATGATGGATTGAGGTGCAATGGGTGCTTTTCGCAAAAACAATCAAGAAACAAATTCCTCATCAAGAAGAAAAAAGGTGCTGTGTACTTAAAGAGCATATGAACAAAGAGACAAACACACTGAAAGATGAACACCGCTAGGGACACACAGGGGCTTATTCCAGATCAGTATGTGTGATGACACAGTGCTTTTGAAAATAAACAGGCTATTCTACAAAGCTCCCAAAGCTCATGGAGGGATAGGTCCATGCTGTATTTATTGTGCTGAGATGATTTGGCTCAGTCTGAGCAAAGGGAGGTGACGTTGTTCCCTCAACTGACAACATGCAGAGCTTAAAATTGCAGATAGAAAGGACACACGCAAGTTTTCTTATTAGATGGTATAGGGAACACAAAAGTATGACCATGCACTATATATATACTGTAAATTATAAAGTAAGCTTATGATAATGCTTTAATGGTTATTTCTGACGTCCATCAGAATGGACATTGGTTTTGAATAGTATCAAAATCCATATATAATTATATAGATATTTTTAATATTATTACATTTTATGTTTCTAAATAAAAGTTCTGAAAAAATGTTTTTGTTGAAATAGCTGTATATTCGTCTGTACAAAATTTTATTTTATTTATTTTTTTTGTTTATCTATAAAAGTGGTCAAAATCACCCTTTTTTTAAGAAATAGGAACATTGTAGACATGAACTACTGGTTTTGCAGCATATTCTAAAAAAATCCATTACACTTAGGTTATACATTAGATTACTATTAGATATGTTTGATACATTTTAAACTACAACCTAACATATATATACTGTATATAAAAAGCATAGGTAACCTAAACTAAAAATAGCATAGTCAAATCTACTGCACTCACTGTGATTCACAGTTCATGCTAAATGTTAGCACATCAGTTGTTTTCAGCCTCACCCTTCAAGGATTTTGATAGACCTAAGAAAACAAATACTAAATTGAGCAACAAAGCCAGCCACAAGCTATTTTTCCCTTATTAGTTCACTCAGAAATGGATATATCTGAAAAAAAAATTTTGCCCATAATGGAAAAAAAAAAAAAGGTCCAAAACAACATGGGAACCCACTGATTTTAATTGCATGGACAAAAAACAATTTTTCAAAATGTTTTCTTTCACATAAAAAATTAAAGTCATACAGGTTTGGAACAACAAAGTAAACATTGACAAAAATGTTGTGCAAAATCCCTTTAAAGGACATCTTCACTACTGTATGCAACAAAGTATATTTCAGTTTTTTTCTTCACCTTGCCCTTCAGGGCTTCAATATGAAGTTAACGATTTATAAAACTATTTCAAGAAAAATGTACCCACTAATGTTAATGACATAGCTTCACACTGATGAATGAGTGGAGGAGATGGAGAGATAGACAGCTAAAGAAACAGAGAGGTGTTGCATCTCTCAAGTCTTGCACTTCTGGGCTTGGAGGAGCTAGACATTGGCCAATCAATAAGACCACATGCCTCTGCCCAGCCTCTTATTTTAAAATCAAGACATAAGGGAGTGCGTGAGGAACAGGAAAATATGAAACGGAAAAAATGAAAAGGAATAAAAAATGAGGAGAGAATAAATAGATGGATATACAGACAGACACTCTTGGAAAAAAAAGGGGTGGGGGGGGGTTTAAAAAAGGGCAAGTTTGTGATTTGGATTGTTCGGAAAAAGTATATATATATATATATATATATATATATATATATATATATATATATATATATATATATATATATAAAATGCACAACCAAATAAAATCAAGTTCAGGTTTAGCAGGCTGTAAACATTAATCATACAATACAATGTGTATTGCAGCAATCTAATTTAAAATAAATCCTGAGGAAAGAAAGCAATAAATAATCAAATCTCAATTGCCTAACTAATACAAAGTGAATAAATACAGCAATCAGTCTGTTCCTGTTACCTCAATGGGTGCTCTCCTCACATTCCAAGCAGCAATCGCTATTGATTCTCCATAATTGGCCATGAATCCTGATGGGTGTGACAATGAGAACAGCCTCTGCCTAATTACCTCTACATTCAAAATGAACTCACTTTATTAAAAACAATGTTTACACAGAAGCCTAATGAGCTGTACAATGTAAATTTTGTCAACTTTAAAACAAACAAACAAAAAAGCCACACCGATTTTTTCTCACTACTAAACTTCATTTAAAGATAACATGAAACATTAAAGCATTAAATAATTGGATCAAATTTTAGCCATTTAATAATTCCCTAATAGGTCATATTTATATTATACATCTATACAAACACTGGCTATTAGAAAGTCAAGTCAAACACAGTGAAAATGACACTTTGTTAAATGGAAATGTAATTGGTTGGCAGTCTTTTATGAGAGTGCAGGGATTAGAGGGTAACACCCAGCTGCTCATGGTTCTGATAATTGGCGGTGTGTCTTTATTTGGATCAAACTGATTACTGCATGACATCCTTCTGTAATGAAGGGAGAGATCTCTCTTGAATGAGGCTCTGCACAAGCACATTCCAGCTTGAATAGAGGGCTCATTCTTTGTCTGACCGTGAATTGAATTACGGATTTCCTTTTGTAATTCCTCTCTATTAATCATGCGCTCGTGTTGCTTTAAGGAATGAACAAGGGGCAGAACTACCATTTTGAAATTCAAGGCTGTTATTCCAAACATCATTTGACTGATTGATCAAAGAATAAAAACAAAGGCAAATGCTTAAAAGACGGCATTTACTGTAGAGCATTGTTCTGATTAATTGAGCTGAGAAATGACTGGATTTGTCCAGTTGCAAGCGCCAAACACTGATACATATATAAATTTGATTTTCTTAAAGCATAATAAATTAATTCATTTTAGAATTATTTTTAAAATAATTTTTAACAATTATTTTTGTATAAATTTTTTTATAAAAATTCTCTTTATAGAAACTATTTAGAATTAATATATCTTTTGTTTAAATTATAATTAAAATTACAATAACATGAACATAAATATGTATTACACATTTTTAAATGTTTATTAAAATTTGTTTTGTGTAAATGTTTTAAATGTCATGTTAAAAGCAATGCTTCTGTATTTGATAGTCTTGCCTATTGCCCTGAGAAAAAAAAAAAATCTGAACAAATTATACAAAGAGTTTGAGACCCTTCTTTACATTAAAAATCTCAATGACTTTATCACTCCAGCTGTAGCACATTCACACCAAAGTCCTGAACGCTTCAGCCTGAGCTCTGTAAGTTTCAGAACAAGAAAGATTCAGAACATTTCTATTATATGTAGGCATAATCCTGTTGAAATGCAAAGGTCTATAAGTCACTGAAAGTTGAAAAGATTAAAACATGCCTCACTTTTGACTCATCCGTCTCTTCATGTTTGAGGAAAGACCAGAGGAATAACATAGGTCAGGTGAACACAAGGAGCTGGCCAAGACACGCTTAACATTTAAACGTTAGCTTGTACACCTAAGCACTTGATTAATTTTGTATAAACCATGTTTGAAAATGGCATGAGACGGAGTTGTGACTCAGTAAATGGTTTATTCCTCGTTTATCATGGCACACGGAAATGGCTAAAGGGTGAATATGTTCGGTGAAAAGACTCAATCCTGCATACGCTATGACAACAAGCTGATGACTCATTTATAGCAAATGTGTCTCACGGACACTTACATATTTCTCCTTGTTCACCTCTGGGAAAGAAAAGAGCAATAAGTGAAAGAGAGAGAGAGAGAGAGAGAGAGAGAGAGAGAGAGAGAGAGAGAGAGAGAGAGAGAGAGAGACAGAACTGAAATTAAAGCCTTCCATCTTCTTGTTTACCCTGAAGAGTTAACTAAAATTTGCACAACATTTCCCAATCTATGCTGATCACATCAGGTTTCCAGTAAGAACGGAGATGAAGGGTCCTATATTATTCTGTAGTGTCAATTTACACTGCTTTCTTTGAAAGCTCAGGAAGGGCCGTTACAAGTGCCTTGTTCCTGGGCGAGGCTGGCAATAGCTGTTATGCACAAGACTTTCAAAGAGTAATGCTTCATTATTACCTAGTAAATCCCTCTCTATATGAGCAACGGGCTGCATAGGGACACAGAACCTCATGAATGTTATTTGAGGCTGAAAGGGCAACGTTGCTCTTGGCTGCTAGGGACTGTGGTGACTGTCCACAGAAATGACTGTTATTGGAAAATTAGCATGAAGAACATCTCAGAAATTGGTTAAGGTACTAAAGGCATTGGGTTACTAACATTAAGGCTGCAGGTTCAAATCAGACCATGGACCTGCGGAATCATATGAGAGCTAGGTCTGAAGTTAGGTATAAAGTTTAGTTTGTATGATATTTTCTGTACATTTCTGAAGGACACAGGCACATTCACTCTCATGTGAGTAAATAATGACTGAATTTTAATTTGAATTAAAAGACGTTTACCAGAGCTACTGAATAATGTCAGAATGAAAAATAATACAAAAAAGGTGATGCAAAAATTGTTAATTATCTGATGAAAAAATCTGGCTATAAATATTTTTAATAGGCTATGAAACCTAATATTGCAGTATTTCCTTAAAAACATACAGCGAGGTCAAAAAGTCAAGTGGATTTGTCATGAATTGTACTTGAATGAAAAAACAATCCAACATTTTGTGCCAAAGATTTGACATGGTCATCATCACAAATCAGATTAGATTTTGAATCCCAGATATTCGATGTGTTCTCAGACTTTTGAACCCCACTGCATTTGTTCCTATATGACAGAATCAAGTTAGTTGTTTTCATTACCAATTTGTGGCAAACAGTGAAGCATTACTTGTTTACAGCTCTATATACCTGCCAGTCTCTCGCGACACGTTGAGACGTATCGTGATTTTGTCCCTTGTATTTTCATCTCAATGTTTCAATGCCAGAAATATGTTGTTGCATGGAGCTCTGGAGTTGTATGAGACACTAAATCCCCAGTTATTCAGAGACAACAATTGACTGCTTTGAATAAAAAACACAAATTGAATAGCTAGATGTTAACTACATAAGGAAGCGTTATCCCCATTCTGAATGCAAAGGAGGTAGCAGGTTCGTCAATAGATATTACAGGGATTGTTCAGCCAAAATTATTTTGTGTTCCATAGAAGAAAGAAAGTCCTACAGGTTTAGAGCAACATGAGTGTGATTAAATGAAAGATTTTTCAGTTGAAAATAAAACTAGATTTTGTGTAAAATATCCAGTAAACAAACAAATTAATCAACAAAGAGAAAAAAGTCACTTACTGAAAAAAAGTTTGAGTAGCAGAATGGAGAGTGAACTCCAGCTAACAGAAGTATAGACTTTAAGGACTGCCTTAATTCCAAAACTTTGATGTGGGCCTCAACAAACTCGGAAGGAGAAAGCGAAAGATCAATTTTCATCAGTGCTCCAACAAGTCTGCTCTTCAACCAGTAATCAATAGTGGGCTGATTAGTGTCTCTTACGGTGATATTAAAGCATGACCAACAGCTTAAACAACTGTTTAACCATGCTGTCAAAACCTGTGAGCTGCGCCAAATGAATCTGAATGCTTTATGGCAAAGCTGGATTGACGGCTTCAAGGTGTACGAGATCGGCCGGCATGGTTGTCAAGGTCAGCAAGGGTGCGAGTTACTGGCTCTAAGCCACTTTTATGCTGACGCTCATTATGATTCAAAGTGGTCTGATATGAAGAAAGCTGATCTGTGCATTGGGATCGAGGGACACTTTCCTTAGGGAATCTGGATAATCTTCTGTCACGCCAGCTGGGTTCACATTGATGAGAATATTAGACCGCTATGACCTCGTCTCCTCTCTAATGCATTTCACTAGATAGCGCGGATTCCCTGTTTTAACATGGAATAAAACCCCCAATCAGTAGCTACAAAATTGATGTAGGATTTACTTCAAAACTATTTCGCTCAGGAATTGCTAGGAAATTTCACAAATAATTACAAAGAAATGGCAAGTAACGCACTGAATTAAAATTTTAAAGAAGAGACAGTAACAGTATTTTCATATTTCATCATCTTCATTTTTTTGCAGTGTAAAGCAAACGTGTTTATGGAAAGAATTGTGACCGGTGACTATAACGATACACCGCAAGCAAGGCGGAGACAGGTTCGGAGACTCGTGTGCCTCCAAAAGCAAGGGCAGAGAGGCATTGTGGGGCTTTAGTTGCTCACGTAAGGAAACAAAGAGCTCATAAGAGGGAGAACTCCCATGATGCCCATTGTTATGGTGTCTAAACCCCTCCCATCCCCCCATCATCAGCACTGATAAATACACACATATACAAATACACACATATCATCCCTCCTCCCGCTCCATCAATCGCTTCCCTTGGCAACGGCAATGCCGGCAGCCCACCGCCGACCCCCAGGGACCCTCGGGAGTCAGAAGCTTCCAGATTGATTGGAATAAACATTGTTGTTGACATGCTCTACTCTTCAAAGGAGATCAAACAACTGCCCTTAGTCACACCTGTTCTCCCGGTATGATGCACGTGCTTGCCTCGTGCTACCGTCATCTTCTGAAGCGAATATCTATCTCGTCGCCAGCGTCGGGCTATGGAAACAGCGCCGGCAAAAATAAAGCAGCTGATAAATATAATATCAAAAAGCATCGAGCTGCCGCAATGTGGTGCGTGTGACGCGTGCGTTTGGAGAAGTGTGTTGGTGGGGGTGCAGTGAAGGGCACGAAAAGGGAGGGAGCGAGTGTGAGAAACAAATCAAAGGATACAAGGAGAGGGGGGGTCTGGGGTAGGAGAGGATGGGAGTGTGAGTCTAAATACGAATTAAGGAAAGGGGCTAAAAACCGCACGGAACCCCACCTGCAGCTTTTGCGCTACCGCTTCCCGTTTCGCTTTGTTTTTTTATTAATAAGAGCCCCGTCAGTCGCAAGGGATGTGTTGCTGACGGACACTCAGACAGTGAGAAACGGGCAGCTGAGTGGGGGGGAGAAGGACGGCAGAGATTTCAGATTAGAAAACGCCATCTTTTCTCCCCTTCTCCTTTTCCAGGACAAATAGGTCCCATAGGGAGAGTTTGCATTAATATCGCTTTCTCTCTCTCCTCGCCTCCCTCGAGTGTAGGCAATTAATGAGGGGGGGGGGTACCTGCTACGATGCTGGCCAGTTGCAGGGTCCGGCCGATGGGGTAGACGCTGCGTGCCTGAGCGATGGCCGCCGCAATTTTCCTGGTGTGCCGCTCCTCCCCGTACGCGGCCAGCATGGACGTAAGCGCCTGTTGATCTAAGGCGTTGACCACGTCAGCCGCACAGGGCATGTCGGGGTACCTACGCACAAAGAGGAGCCCAATTAAGCAGCTTGACGTCACAAGTTCCTGGCTGACAGAAGCCAAGCCTGACAGCTCTAAGACACCAATGAAAACCCCTCCCACCCTTCCCACTCTGGGAGATGTGGGCTCGAGATCTATAAAAAGAGAGAGAGCGTGTGTGTACATGAGAGAGAACAGGAGGGAGAAACGGTTAGCTACAAATATAAAAATATAAAATCATGAACTGAATTATGCATTCGCTTTATCTTTGTTTAGGAAAATGTGTGCGCACACTCCAGGAAGAACAAAGATACACCAGGATAAATGAGACAAAGTTACACGCCTACATGAAGAGGAAATATATTAGCTTACTAATAAGAATAAAACTTAATATTGCATGTAGCGAGTTGCAGTCGGCAGCTATTCAGTACACTTGCACATACGTACTGTGATTCATATACTCCCAGTGATTCATACATTCCCCAAACATCTTGACTCACATGTTCGAATCTCTATATTTATACACATGTAATTATTTAGGTTTGATACCTTGGATTCTGACTGGCACTTTTCTTTGCCTCTGTACTCATGGAAAGTGGGGGAAACTCACTGATACTGGAACATGTGAGAAGTGAGCATGTGCAGAAGCAGCTTCAGTCATTCGTCACCTGGAGTCAGCTTGATAAACCTTTCATCATAACCTTTCCTTTGGAATCAACATCGTTCTGGATCTCACATTATCCTTCAATGATTCTTCTCTCATTTAGTTTGTCATTTACAGTATGTGGGCACGGAATGAGTAACTCAAACCGATAGACATGCTGATTAATGCAAAGTATGCTCTGTTCTTCTCGAAGGCCAGCTCGAATTGGCCGACTGCGTCATGCCGTCGTAAAATTGAATTCTCACATTGGTTTTTGTGATGGTGCGAGGATAAGGCGTATTCAGATACCGTGGGCAGGACCTGGATCGACCTGCACTATATCTCGCCCTTTCTCTTTTTCCTTTGGGTTTCTCTCTCCCTCCTCTTTTTTCAACCATTTCATCTCGCCCCCAGAAAAAAGTTCAGAGTTACAGTTACGGTGGGTGGGATTTCCACCTCATTATCACAGTGAAAACTTCGACAAAACTTCCTAATAAGAGAGGAAGGCCTCTCGCTCTTCTTCAAATCAGAGGGTTTGCATGAGAGGCGTAGGAGATTTAGAGATGATGGCGATGATAAAACACCTCTCTAGGTGTTTCCCAGCCCTGGCACAGGAGTACCCAGTACTGCACAGTCTTCTAACTCAAACACACCTGATTCAACTCCTCTGCTCGTTAGTACAGACTCCATGACCTGAAATGCATGCGTCAGAAAAAAAACACCCAAAAATATGTGTATTGTTGGCAGTACTCCAGACCCAGGATTAGGAAACACTGCTCTAGGTGACTAGTTTCTTTATAGGTGAAAGGGTGGGAAGGCTTTATTAAAGACAGCAATCAGATCAAACTGTTGATGTGCTTCCCTAGCCTAAACAGTGCATAAACACATATAAGTCCCACACCACAGATTATAATAATATTATTTATTTAATTGTTATTTATTTAATACAGGGGTTTTCAAACCTGTCCCAAAGGCCCCGCAGCACAATCTTATCCCTTATCCGTCACACCCAGTTCAGAAAATTTTATATAAAATGATTACATAATTTTTAGAGCTAATATCCATCTTTTATTATTATTTTTATTATTATATTTTTTATATGGGTAAACTTCATGAGTAAAATATCACTGTTCATACTTTTCAATTTTGAGAATGGAAAAATAGTTAAACATCTGCTGCTTTAATAGAACTACCACTCAACATTTATCAAGAAAATTTAACCCGAATATAACTGGCTCATAATATTGAGTTTTTAGGTGTTTTTTTTAACGTAAAAAGATGTTGCACTTTTGTTGTATGGAAAAGAACTGCATAACTTTAAACTATTCCTTTAAATTTAATAATTTAATACCATTTCACTGTTTTACTCCTGCTGCTTAATCAAATACTGTTGAAAGACAATTAAGACATTGGGAATTAAAAATATTAATGTATAATACACAATGTGAAATGGGTCCTGGACGTATTTTTGATGAAATCCGAGAGCTTTCTGACCCTGCATAGACAGCAATACAACTGAAACGTTCAAGGCCCAGAAATGTAGTAAGGACATCGTTAAAATAGTCCATGAGACAGCAGTGGTTCAACCTTAATTTTATGAAGCTACGAGAATACTTTTTGTTCACAAAGAAAACAAAAATAAAGACTTTATTCAACAATTTCTTCTCTTTTGTTTTCTTTGCACACAAAAAATATTCTCGGATGAAGTATTCTCTTGAGAAAGCTCTCGTCTTTCTCACTACCTTAATTAGTTCTGTTTATTCATCCACAATCTTAACGCTAATATTCCATGTGTTCCTCAAAGCTCTGTCTGTGAATCAGCGGGCTCTGCAGTGCTTAGTCATCTTTTTATTGTATTAAGCTGTAATTAGGTTATGCCTTACACCTGTTCAGAATTAGTTTTTGAATAGCTATAATAGAGAAGCATGGAGACTCTGTAGATGTAATCAATAAACGAGTGAGCCAAGAATAATAACTGTGGCCATCAGTGTATATTGAGAGTGAATCAGGCATTACTAACAGCACAAACGATTCTTGGAACATTCATGACAATGAGCACTTGCTTCTACTAAAAAGAGGTGAGCCGAGGTAATAGTCGAACCTGTCTCCATCCATCCTCATGTCTAGGGGTCCATCCTTGCTGAGGGAGAAACCCCTCTCTGCTGAATCCATCTGCATGGAGGAGCATCCAGCGTCCAAAAGGGCAGCATCCACACCTCCTGGACCCAAACCCAGTGCTGGGAGCAGGTTATTCAGCTCACTGAACCTCCCTAGTACTGGCTTCACATGGCCCCTTCACAAAAGAGAGAACAGAAAATGATAGAAATGTTTTGTAACGTTGTCTCTGCTCTCAATTTTGAAGAATTTAAGATGTCTTTGCTGAATAGAAGTATTAACTTTTCAAAGAATAAAAATAAAATAAAACAAAATTAAATAATAATAGATAGTCAAGGTTAGTTTTCCATGACCATTTTCCACTCTCTTTCTCTGACCCTAAATAAACAGATCAACTTTTGCTTTTGTACCTTCAAGATTCACAGGTGTCTTCACATGTGAAATGAGTAACAGGTTGCATTTGCTGTAAGGTCTAACATAAACTGTGGTGCTGCATCTTTCAGTAAGATTGTTTGCAAAGCCTGCTTTGACTGTGACAAAGAAATGTGCCTCACAAACTGTTAAGGTCAGACTAACATGGGGCTTGATCAGAGACCTTGTTAAAAATAAACATCAGTCACTCGTTTCTAACGCTGGAAGCCAGAAACAACAAAACCTTGAACTTTCTCTATATCTGACTCTTATCATTAGTTACAAAATAGAAAAACAGCTTCTGGTGTTTAGAACAACAGTATCCATTGCGCTTCCGCTTTATAAGTTCACATTGGGCCAAGCTATTAAAATACCATCTCAGTGGTGCGCCGCAAATGCAAAAGCAACTGTACTAGGGATAAAACTGTTTTACTGATTGATATATGGTGCAGTGTTGTTATAGTTAACTAGAACTAATACTAATTTTCATGAAATGAAACAAAGCAAAAATAAAAAAGTAAATACTAGATGGAAAAAATAAACAACGAAAATTAGAAATGCTACCTTGGCAACTAACTGAAATAAAATAAGCTGAAGTGTCGTGCTGACAGCGCCGTTGAGCTTCAGGCGTCCCAAGTTCGAGTGCAGGCTCGTGGACCTTTCCCAATCCCACACCCCCCTCTCTCTCTCCCACTTCACTTCCTGTCAATTAACTGTCCTATCCAAATATAAGGCTAAAAATGCCCAAAAAATAAAAAAGAATCTTTAAAAATAAACAAATAAATAAATAAGCTGAAGTGCTAAAATGATTACAAATGAAACAAAAAAAAGCTAAATTGCAATTTAAAAATAACAATAAAAATTATAAAATCACAACAAAACAAAAAAAATCACAAAATAAAGCAAACTAAAACTTATATGAGAACTGAAAATATAAAAATAAAATCTAAATAAAAAATAATAAATACTATAATAGTATATATACATACAGTATCTCACAAAAGTGAGTACACCCCTCACATTTCAGCAACTATTTTATTATAACTTCTCAAGGGACAATACAATAAAAATGAAACTTGGATTTATTTTAGAGTAGTCAATGTGCAACATGTATAGGAGTGTAGATTTACTGTGCTCTGAAAATAACTCAACACACAGCCATTATTGTCAAAATAGCTGGCAACAAAAGTGAGTACACCCTAAGTGAACGTTTCAAAACTGTGTCCAAAGTGTCAATATTTTGTGTGAGCACCACTGTTATCTAGCATTGCCTTAATCCTCCTGGGCTTGGAATTGATCAGAGCTGCACAGGTTGTTGTTGGGATCCTCTTCCACTCCTCCATAATGACATCACGGAGCTGCTGGATGTTAGACACATGACGCTTCTCCACCTTTCACTTGAGGATGTCCCACATGTGCTCAATAGGATTCAGGTCTGGAGACATACTTGGCCACTCCATCGCCTTCAACTTCAGCTTCATCAGCAAGGCAGTTGTCATCTTGGCCGTGTGTTTGGGGTCATTATCATGTTGGAAAACCCAGTTTCTGAAGGGAGGGCATCATGTTCTTCTTCAGAATGTCACAGTACATGTTGGCATCCATGTTTCCCTCAATGAACCGCAGCTTCCCAGTACCAGCAGCACTCATGCAGCCCCAGAACATGATGCTACCACTACCATGCTTGACTGTAGCCAAGACACAATTTTCTTGGTACTCCTCAACAGGCCGTCACCACACATGCTGGACACCATCTGAGCCAAACAAGTTTATCTTAGTCTCATCAGACCACAGGACATGGTTCCAGTAATTCATGCTCTTGGACAGGTTGTCTTCAGCAAACTGTTTGTGGGCTTTCTTGTGAGCCAGCTTCAGAAGAGGCTTCCTTCTGGGACGACGGCCATGCAAACCGACTTGTTGCAGTGTGTGGCGTATGGTCTGAGCACTGACAAGCTGACCTTTCACTTCTGCAACCTCTAAAGCAATGCTGGCAGCACTCATGCGTATGTTTTTTGAAGCCAGCTTCTGCACCTGATGCACACCATGAGGACTCAACTTCTTTGATTGACCCTTGTGAGGCCTGTTCCGAGTGGAACCCGTCTTGGAAAACCTCTGTGTGACACTGGCCACTGTACTGTAACTCAGTTTCAGGGTGTTACTGATCTTCTTATAGCCTAGGCCATCTTTGTGGAGAGCAACAATCCTAATTCTCAAATCCTCAGAGAGTTCTTTGCCATGGGGTGCCATGTTGAACATCCAGTGGTCAGTATGAGAGAATTGTACACAAAGCACCAAATTTTAACTCCTCTAATACAAGATACACACATTTGTTTAGTCCTGTTAAGCAGACAAAAACATGTACATGAATAGGACATGTGGCTTTGCATGGTTAAACGACGTATAGCTGTTATCACTTAGGGTGTACTCACTTTTGTTGCCAGCTATTTTGACAATAATGGCTGTGTGTTGAGTTATTTTCAGAGGACAGTAAATCTACACTGCTATACATGTTGCACATTGACTAATCTAAAATATATCCAAGTTTCATTTTTATAGTATTGTCCCTTGAGAAGATATAATAAAACAGTTGCTGAAATGTGAGGGGTGTACTCACTTTTGTGAGATCCTGTATATAATACTAAAATAACATTGATATGATATGGCATAAAAAATTGCAGCAAATGTGCAGTAAACAAAGTTTTGAAAAAAGATTTAACAGATGAAAAACATTTAAAAAATGTATAAACATTTATTTAAATGTCTAAGAAAATTATATGCGGTGATGATAATACTGATCCATACAAAAGATTCTGACTTACAAGGGCAACCAATAATAAACAAAACCGTTGTGAATTAATCAAATTAATGGTATCATTTATTTTTCTTCACATTACACACTTGACACATGCTGCTATATATTTAAACATTTTATTAAGGGGCAACTTTCATAATATGAAACTGATCAGCAATCTTACATTAATCTATCCTTTTTCTTATGTGTAAACTTATACAATATTTTATGGGTTTATAATATATATACTAAATATGTGTCTTAATTAAAGTTAAACAGGACTGTAAAATAATGTTAACACTCGAACCTTCTTTTACATAGTAATTTTTTGCTCTTATATATTCAGTTTCCGCATAGAAAGGAGCTGAAGAAACAGTGGCAGGTGTTCTGCCTCTGTAGGGCTGGTTACCTAGGCACTAAGTTCTTAGCTGGTGTCCAAAGACTACTGCAGCTCATAAGCTGTACAGAGAAGGAAAGAGAGATAGACCAAATAATATGCATCCCACAGGGAAGGTAACAAAATATCATTTATTTATCACCTTGGAGACCAGAAGATGAGAATTGTGAGAGAGTGCTGTCGCAGCTTAAACCTAATTGAAAAACAGACCCACAAACCGACAAATACACAGAAACGTACAAAAACGCATGATTCGTGATTATTCTGTGATCATGGACACACATTTGTCGGGAATTATGAATGTTAGAGTATATGCGCATGACGTTTCATTCAACTTGAAGTGGAGGTGTTGGTTTGATGTGAGTATTGACGATGGCTCTTTAATCCAGTCATTCATATGGAACAGTGGGCGTTTTTTTTTTTTTTTTTTCACTATTGCTTTAATTCACTGTCTTTGTTTTATGTGAAGAGACTTCACAGCTATGAGTAACACAGGCACACTTACGTTGTCTCAGACCACACACACACATTAAAGCTACATGAATACGGTTTAAAAAAGACCAAGATGAAGCTGAAACAAGACATAAGAATTCAGGCATCATCTCGGTCCCTCCTGACTCTCTGTATCTCCTCCTGAGTTCCTTCCCCAGCACCGAAGAGCCATTCATTTTTCATGTGACCTTTAGACAGCCTGTGAGCGGAGAACAGCCCAGGTAGGCAACTATAAATCAGACAGCAGAGAAGCAAATGAGGCGGAGAACACTAGGGGTCCCATGCAGAGGCAGAGGTGGTTAATTTGGCCGCGTTGGCTTTGCAGTCATGCTAAACACGCGGATTCCCCTCCCCGACTCGTGCTAAACTCCTTCCAGATGAACAAAAAGTGCAGAGGATGGGGGTGAGAAATCACCTCCTCCACCTCGAAGGTCATCAACGGTCTTCTTCTTCACCCACTCACACGGCCGGCCCAGGGCTTTACCCGCAGGGCCCCAGGGTGCCAGCGTCCACACACCCACGGCCAGCTGAAAGATCAAGGGTGAGGGAGCTGCTCGGCTCTCGCCCCCGCTACAAGGGCTTCCCTCAGTTCTCTGCGCCACAGAAGGGGCTTTCTATCTCTCTCTCTCGCTTCTTCCCTCCTCCTCGTTCGCTCAGTACCTTCATTAATTTGCTGGAAAATCTATAGTGAGGCATTCTCTTGCTCACCCACACAAACACATAGACTCCGCAAGAGCGGTAAGCCCCCTTCCCTCCCTCCCAGTCCATGGATCGGTGAGTTTGGAGGGAGAAAGGGAGAGGCTGTGACAGGCAGAACGCTGCCTCTGCTGTTGCTTCCCGTGTCGATACACAGTCAATTTAGGGCCTCAAAGGTGCCAGACTTCACTGCAGTAGTTTATTTTCAACGTTAAGCGGTTTTCCTAATATCTAGATGAAGTATCCGGCTTATTTGGCAACACGAAAGTAAGCTATTTTCTGTAAATGCGCAAGACTTCCAATTCATTAAATGATTAGAACAACAAAGTGCAGTAAATGGTGAAACTGTTTGTGCCATGAACCAGTGTTTATGATTACGATAATAAATTGAAATAATATGAAACGCCTGTGATATCAAGCAGCATAACAGACTGTTTTTGTACAGCTAAAAGATGGCAGCAGAAGCTTTGCACATTCAAGTTAAAAATAAAGTGGATATTGGTACCAAAACACATCTACAACAACATATCCTGAAACCACAGGCAATATGATCCTGAGTGTAAAGTACAACCATTCTGAGTGACCACTCAAGTTAATTAGGCTTCGGTGCAGCAAGATTGAGATATGAAATATACAAAAACGCTTCTCAGCTATTCTGCAAGCAAGATTTTCATTACTAAATTATAGTCAAGGTTTCCATTGTTGTTTCTTGAGAGGCATATCATGCATGTTCGGTTTGGGTTGGATGAAAGATTCTTATTCCTTATGAAATATCACAATATTTAGCAAACTATTAGACTTTATTTGCTGCAGGCATGTACATGTAATGTACTTTATTAGACTCTTTATTTTTACTCTATACAAGATCTATTGTTCAAAAGCGGGGAAAAAAACAAATGTAACTAAATCCATAGATAAGATGGAGAATGCAGAGTCGGTAAACAATGTTTCATTTTTGTTGTTCTTTTCACATGCAGAGTGAAAATGCAACGGCATGGCTTGACACTGACTGATCAATAACTGAGCAAAAACACTGATTAAATCCTGTGAGTCCCTCAGCCCCTTCTCTAGCCCTTCTGTCTTCAAATGCCAAGCTTTTCCCTAAGCTACACAACACAACTAAATGCAATACCAAAAAAAAAAGAAGAAAAAAAAACATTCAACAGTGCAAAAAAAATAAATAATAATAAATAATAAAAAAAGAATGGTTCAAAACAAGATACAAAAATGCAAAATTTACTATACTACTCAAACAAAATCAAACAATGTAAGATTAAAAATGCCATACAACACAATATGACAAGAAAATGCATTGCAACCAACTGTATCTGAGTTAACAACATCAGATAAAACTATAAAATTCATACATGCCCCTCCAGAATCTGCAAGTTGTTCATAATTTTGTAAAAATAAGAGGTCAAATAATATTTACATGAAATTCACATTTTTCCACATAAAATTTCCACAAACTATTGTGTTTTAAAGTTTTTTTTTTTTTCCTTGAGCATCCCTGCTTGAAATATATGTAAATATCTGTTATAAATAAACATCTGCTTCTTTGGGGAAGTACTTTTTTTAATCAATGTTCAACATGTTAAATATTCACAATAGTCAATGAAATTGATATCTGAGGACAGATTGTTTGTTGTGACACAGACTGCACTGGCCAGTGTTAATGACACATCAGCAGGCTTTATGTCAAATGTTATTGTATAGAATGACAAATAAATGATCTGATGTGTTGTGGCCGCTCACAGTCACACGCACACTTATGTCACTTGTCCAAATGTCAATGGCACTTGTGAACAATCACCTGTCAACCATCTCCCAGATCTCCAGCGTTCCAGTCAGCATGACAACCTTATGCTTGACAGCATGACCAGTTTCACCAAAGACCAAAAAGTCTTTACTAAGATTCAAAAGTGACCTTTTAGTTTCAGAGTTTCCTCAGATTTCTACTTTTTATGAAACTGAAATAACACATGAAAAGACAGGTTTATTTAAAAAAGAGATTTTAGACCACAAATTATTCTAAAATTTTTTCAACAGTTCATCAAACATAGTGCAATAGGCAAGTTTCCTCAGTAACAACAGGCTAAAGTTGCATACTTAGGCCTTGCTTCCATATAAAAAGCTGATGGTGCAATTGAGAGAAACTTTGCCGAACTGAAGGAGACATAACTCAGTGCATGACAATATGACAATAATGCCTAGCAACCTAGCCTGAGTGGGAGGTGCTATCTCTGAGTGTCATTAGGTGTGGAAGAGTGAACCGCTTCATGGTGGCTGATTTGTCAAGTGCTGCACAAAAAGGTTCAAACCTAATGGGTGCACAAACCAGAGATGGTGAAGATGGGGTAAATCACCCTACTAGTTTCAAAACAATATTTTTCAACATATATTTATAAAAAGATGGCATGGTTAAATCCTTGTGCAACTACAGTGTTGTGAACTGAGGTAAAGTCATTATAATGCACGACTTTCTTAGTTCTATCTTTAAAATCTGGTTGGATGAGCCATGTTTTTGAGGCCATGAAATATATAAACAATATGCACACATCAGTCAAGTTTAAAATGTGACCCTGGACCACAATACCAGTCTTAAGTAGCACGGGTATATTTGTAGTAATAGCCAAAAATACATTGTATGGGTGAAAATTATCAATTTTTCTTTTATGCAAAAAATCATTAGGATATTAAGTAAAGATCATGTTCCATGAAGATATTTTGTAAATTTCCTACAGTAAATATATCAAAACTTAATTTTTGATTAGTAATATGCATTGCTAAGAACTTCATTTGGACAACTTTAAAGGCAATTTTCTCAGTATTTTGATTTTTTTGCACCCTCAGATTCCAGATTTTCAAATAGTTGTATCTCGGCCAAATATTGTCCTATCCTAACAAACCATACATCAATGGAAAGCTTATTTATTCAGATGATGTATAAGTCTCAATTTAAAAAAACTGACCCTCATGACTGGTTTTGTGGTCCAGGGTCACAAATGATTGTGGCAAGTTGTTATAAGCCATTAGATAAATGAACTACATTACTCACTGGAATAACTGTTTATTGATTGTTTAAAGGGATAGTTCACCCAAAAATGAAAGTTCTCACTCACCCTCATGTCATTCCAAACCTGTAAGACCTTCGTTCATCTTCGGAACACAAATTAAGATATTTTTGATGAAATCCGAGAGCTTTCTGGTAGTAAAGAAAGAAAGGTAGTAAGGACATCGTTAAAATAGTCCATGTGACATCAATGGTTCAACTGTAATTTTATGAAGCTACACGAGAGCATCACGCCATGTGCATGTGGTGCTGCTGATGCAGGAGCTGGTGGTCTGACGTAGAACACGCATGCACTACGCCTTGTTTACAAGCAGAGGAAGATGCATGCTGTACATAAAACAGTTTTTGTAAACATGTCTGAAGATTTCGACAGAAAGGATGACTTGCAATTTTTTGCCCAGCCTTATTTATTCGAACCAGAATATACAGACGATGAACTAAGAGAGATGGGCGTTCTTAGAAAGCTACATCGCCACACACACTGATGTCACATGGACTATTTTAACAATGTCCTTACTACCTTTCTGGGCCTATCAGTTGCATTGCTGTCTATGGAGGATCAGAAAGCTCTCGGATTTCATCAAAAATGTCTTAATTTGTGTTCCGAAGATGAACGAAGGTATTACGGGTTTGGAAAGACATGAGGGTGAGTAATTAATAACAGAATTTTCATTTTTGGGTGAACTATTCCTTTGACTGATAATAAATAAGTGAAGCAAACCAAACTGTGTTTCTTTTAATTTTACCTGTATCATTGGACTTGTGGCATAAAATAGTAGATATCAGAGACTGTAAATAACAGAGCCCAATTTTTCATAAAAATTTACCTATCTACTAAAACAAAAACAACAAATCAAAATATTTTATCATATTGTTTTACAGATACAAAGGTGTTTCTTCAACTTGAGCCAATTTTATGTCTCAGGGGTTGACTTTTATTACAACTTAGATTTTATATTTATGCAACAGATTTTAATAAAGGAAGAGACAACTTTTTTATTATTTGTAATATAAAGATCACATTCAGCTATATTTGATTTTTTTTTTACTATGCTGTGAATTTTTTTAAAATACCTTTCAAATGTCTTATGTACAGATTTGTTGTTTTATCTGTGTCCACAGAATTTCAATCTTAAATTACTAATACTTACAAATCTAATCTAAACAAAGAGTGAAATAAACCCCAGTTAAAAGCTGAAATAAACCGTAACTACAGTCAGACAGTTGTGGCATTACAGTGGTAAAAATTTTCTTCACATCTTTAAACTTGTGAGGGTGTGAAAAAAAGTTTATTTCCAAAAGTTCACAAGGTCAGAAAAGCCAATAGTCGAAGAAACACCCACAAGCCAATGAATCATTAAGTAAGTCCAAACTTGGTAAACAGACAACAGGTAAATTTCATCCATTTACAGTGCTGGAGTGATATAACGTCTTTAAAATTCTAAATAAGTCAGCAGATGTGTATGCAGATGTAAGGAAGTATATACATTAACAACATAAACATGATCTATTTTTCACATTTGCCAATTATGGTCATTTTCTCCCCTTTTCCAATCTTCTTGGACCCCAATTATTGCTGTTTATGGCCATATTTAAAAATGTAATTATTTAATGAACATTAAGTGTGTTCCATCTTATCAAATTACAGTACCATTGCTGCCATTTTTACAAAAGCTCGCTCTGAGCTAAAGCTGGTTCAGCACATTCATTACCCCTGCCTACATACAGTAATCCTCTCTCTTTCTCTCCATCTTCCTGTTATTCAGCACTCTTACTCTCGTCTCTTTTGCCTCCTAAAGCACTGTGGGGGTTTCCTAAGCTTCTCTGTGGCTCTGCAACCCACAGAATGATTTGAGAATATGCAAAACACTTACATAACAATTTTAAATTATTAACGTCTTTATGTGGTTTAAACAGAGCATCAGAGATAGCAATGCCTTATGTAAGATCTTATATTATTAAAAAAAAAAGACATGCTTCATGGGTGTGTAGATATGTGTGAGCGAGTGAGCGTGCTCCAAGTATGGCTTCATAATTACTAAGAAACCGATCTATTTATAGTTTAGCAACCCACAATACTGACATCATCTAAACTTAAAAGGGTAAAGCAAAAAATATAAGTTAACTGGCACACTCTGTTTCATAACAATAGAGGTGGCTTCAGTTCCTTTAACTTCAGACTAAATTATTTAATGAAAAATGATCTGACGAAACCACCTAATTATATACTAGTGCCAGGGACACTCAGACTCTCAAGGCTCTGTTATTTAAGTAGGACAGGTAAACTGTCTGTTTCTGTGCAAACATGAGAGTCGACATGAAAGGGACTATAAAATTAAGCACAGTCTACTGATAAACACTTGCCCAGCATTTCATCCCAGAACTAGCTGTAAATGACGAGCAATGATGCTGAACAGCCTGAAATTCCCCATGACGTAGTATTACGTAGACCAGTTACAAAGCCAGTGAGCTTTATAACAAAGAGGAGATGCGCAATACCACTTTCTTTTCTATGCAATACGAAAGCCAGTAAAACACAAAAATCTTTGCCATTTCTGTTGTTAAAACAGGTAATTGTTTTATATTAAATTAGAAATATTTTACCATTTAATATTCAAACTAATAAAACTACCATTATTTTGTAAAAAATAAAAATGTGCAAACTTACAAAAACGTAAAAAAAAAAGAAAAGTTTAATAAGTTTAAAAAGGCAGAGCATCACTTCTTTTTTGTTTGTCGTTTCAGTAACAAAAATAATAATTAATTAGCGTTTACCATTTACACAAGACTGGCATTTAGCTAAATTCCTAGCAAAGTCACATTATCCTTCTGTTTTTACTCTTGATTTTTTTGTGACTGTCTGTGACTTTTGTATTCTCTGTTTAAAAAAAGTGGCGGGGGAGATACTTCTTTTTCTTACTAATGTCCCATTTCCCTCTATCACTTATTTTTATCCAAGAATTATTTTTCCAGATATACTGTACATCACTGGTAAACAAAAATGAATGTATGTATATGTATATATATATATATATATATATATATATATATATGGGTCATTGACATAAGGATTTTTGGCAGGCAAATTTTAAAATACAAAAAATAATAATATCTTTTGTAGTTGTTCAAACATTAAGAAGGTTGTGTACACAAATTCATATTAAAATTTAAAATTAAGTGATTTTAGTGGTTTTTTTTCATCTAGATGAATCAGCTGTAGCCTTAAAAAATGTCATGTGGTGCGACCATTAATTTCCTTAACATGCTTAACATTTTTTTTTATAGATGTTCTCAGTAATTGAAGTGTTTAGAAACAAAGTATTTGCATTTCTTTTGAGTTTTTGTACATAATGATCACATATTTTTGTTCTATAATTTCAGAGTTGCCTTCTTAATTGTAGTTAGAAGAATAATTTTTTCTGTAAATTGCATAAAAATGAGAAAAATATTTTTTAAATACCATTCACTTAAGCATACTATAGCAGTGATTCATATTTCAGCCACAGAAATTAGATAATTTACTTTTAATTTAATAGTTATTGCTATTATCGGTCGCACCACATGATGAGTGGTCACTCCAAATGACACAAAGACCTTACATCATTAAAGATCAGCATATGGCATTAACTGCAGGCACTTCTTTAGACCCAGTTATTTCTAAACATGGTCCAATCTTGGCTGCTCAATTGACCCTTCGCCGGGAGTTTGATTAACAGGCAATCTGAGCAATCATAATGCCAAATCTGCCATTTTTGTCCGACAAACATACCAGACAGGAGAGTAGATTAGCATCAGTGGACTTGAACTTGAAAAATAGTGTTTATTGACATCTTTTCACAGCTGAAAAAAGATACCTTCTGATGTTCATTCATGTTTATTTTGTGCTATAACTAGTAAGAGATGATTGGTCACATGCTGCTTGAACTGAGGTGCTACAGCGATCTGTCAAGACACATTAAAGAGCCACAAAACAGTATTTGTTATTTGAATTTCTTTAAAAAATGACTAAATTTGAACTCTGAGACTCTGAGAACTCAGTGTCTTCTTTGCTTCGTGATGTATTTTTCACTGCATGAGAACATGATGTGTGGCATAAAAGTGCCATGGTTTGTCGGATGGTTTGTCTGACGTAGCAACAGTAACTAAGGGTGGGTCTTTGCTAAGGGTCAATTTAGAGTTGCTGGCTCAGGTTCTGAGATTAAATCATAAACATCGTTCTTACAGCAGAAAATTACATCTGGGGTTTGTGCTTGACTGCAGGGTCAGAATTAACATGCTGCCTATGGTGAGCGTTTATTTTACTTTGCTAGGCACTGGAATCTGGTAAAATAGATTAAAATAATTATTAATACATATATAAAAAATTACTAATAAATGCATAATTACCAAACTAAAATTAGATGCTCTAAATTCCTATTTTTTGTATTTTTTTCTCATTGTACAAAGATTACACATAAACCACTCGAAATGACCCAAACTGCATAAAAATCTATTCCAAATGATATTAAAATAAAGCATTTTGTGTATATAAACCATTAATTAATTGAATATAAAAGCACAAAAACTGCAAATCTGGGACATATATCTATAATGAAATACACTCTGCAGTGGTTGCACCACATGATATTTTCAAATTCAGTCAAAATTTACAAGCACAGAATTAGCCACCTAAACGAAACAAGCTAGCTTCCCATGAAAGGTCACTATGAAATTTATAATACAAATAAATGCTTGTAGAAATAACTTAATATTCATTGTTTTTTGAGGTCATACCACATGATATCCAAATGTGGTAACTATATACCAGCCATTAAAAAGGTAATTTTTTCCCAAATTTGAAAAAGAGTTACAAACCTGCCTGATGCTTCTATGGGTCCTTGGCGAATTGTTATGTGATGCAACGTCCTATCTTTGAGTGGATTTCAACATAAAAGTATCAAAATGGTAGTTTCTTGATGGTCGCACCACATGATATTTCATAAAATGGAGATTATTGGACAAAGTTTGTTTGAATAGTATGATGGAAATATAAATACAAATCCTTTGCAATTTTATACAGGATTACAAAACACTTTGGAAAACATGCCAAATAGTGCACAAAATTAATCTGAATAAATTTAGGGTAATTTCAAAGATGTTTCCAAAACAACAATTATGGCCGGACGGTCGCGCCACATGATGTTTTGACACTTTGAATAACAGAAAAATGACAAATAAGTAATGTTTTTTGAAAAATTAAAAGTTGGTACATATGTGGGAGAGGTACTTCTTATATATGGCATCTTTTGTATGCATTTAAACCAATTTTTAAATGAAAAAAATGCAATCGGACAGAAAATTTAGGCGTCACGTCATTGACCCATATATATATATATATATATATATATATATATATATATATATATATGGTTACGTGAGGATTGATACTTAAAAGGAAGTGTTAAGCTCTGGAGTATCAGTATTTTCAGATCAATCTGCCCACTAAACAGTGGCTCTGAATGTATGAAGAAAAGTGGATAGATGCAGAGACTTGCTCACAACTTAACTAAATAAGCAAACAGCAACAAATTCCCACTGGCACGATGAAGCCTGACCTGTGACCTTATCATATGTATAAGTCCACAATGTCGTGTTCAGATTGATTTCCTTTCTTGAGCATATGGCACAAGAGAGCACTGACAGATTAATGACGTGTGCAGAATGTGGATGTGACAGAATATGTGGTGAGGACCTGCTTAGTCTCTGGCTGGATTACTGGTCATTAAAAATAGCACATTTGGCTAAAAACAGAAGCTGAGACCATCTTTTGGAGATTAAAGCATAACCAGTAATTCACATTTAATGCCAAGTCTATACAAGTACAGGAAGAGAGAGAAAGAGTCCACTGTGACCTGACATACCCAAACAAATCAAGCCTGAAATATTCCCCAGCACCAAGCTGCCTAACTTCTGTATCTACGTCACTGAGGTCAAAGATAAGATGTTGATCGACTGCATTCACCAGGGGAGCAGAGATGAAAATGTACAGGGAAAAAATGCAATCAGTCACACGGACAGTCAAGGTCCATAACCTTTTAAGTACAGTATGTGTGTTTGGTTTGGTGAGTGGTGAATCAAGGCCACCTGAAGAAAGAGACATTTCAAGAGACAAGCAATCTGCCATGAAAAAATACGATTGAGTCTCTTCCAATGCAAAAAGCCATTACTCCTCTCTTTTATTAAACAATCTCTCTCTCTTTTTTTTTTTGGTATGTTGTGAAGTAGGAAACCGTTTCTTCAATGGGTAGTCACCCAGAGAAAGACTTTATTAGCAAACTTGGCAAACATAATAAATCAAATAGCTTGTTTAAGCACTAATGCATTCTGTAAATTATTGCCAAACACAGTTAACATTTTTAATTGGCTTTGTAAAACTTTTTTTTTTTTTTAATTTCTTCCATCAGTGACCAAAGGAAAAGTGACTTAAATGTGTTCATCTTAAATGTGTTCATCAAGTTCTTAAAAACAAATATTAAGGACATCACAGGTTGATGACACTGTTATGTGTCTCACTCACGTGATCCTAAACATGGTGCTAGGATGACAGAAGGTCTGTATTCTGACAAAAGTAAAATATATCTTGATGTTATTAATTTATTTACTTAGTAAGTGTTAAAGTGACAAGGAGGTACTTGAGGCAACAGAAGGTACTGAAATCATCAATGACGTGGTTCCCTTCGAGCATGACTGTAATTCTGTGTCTGATTAAGACTGTTTAAGGGAACAGAATGTCTTAACACCTTGCATTTCTATGCTCTCGCAAGAACTTAGAAAAGCAAACATGCAACGAGAATTGCGAGAAGAGTGAAAAGGATGTGAAAAGAGTGAAAAAGGACCTAAGCGGCCATAAAGACAACAAAGTCTTATCTGATATCTGCTCTACTGTCAGCTGTACAAGACTGTTAGCAGGTGATGGACTAAGGAGGAGGAGAAGAGTGGAGAAAATAGGAGATGTGATGAAAGGAGAGAAGAAGAGAGAGGAGGACAAAAGAGGAGGTAAGAAGAATAGAAAAGAAGAGAAAAAAGAGGACGAGACAAGAGGAGAAAAGAAAAAAGACAGGAGAGAAGATGAGGGGAGAAGAGAAAATAGGAGACGAGACGAGAGAAGAAAGAAGAAAAGAGGAGAGCAGAAAATAAGAAAAGAAGAGAGGAGAGGAGAAAAGGGGGAAATGAGGAGAGATGACAAGATAAGAAAAGAGAAGAAAGGAGTGAAGATTTAAAAAAGGAGGAGAAAGAGGAGGAGAAGAGATAAGATGAAAGGAGGAAAGAGGACGAGAGAAGCACAGACAGGTAAAAAATTGGTAAAAAAGGAGAAGAGACAAGCTATAAAGAGAAAAATGGAGAGGAGAGGAGAGGAGAGGAGAGGAAGGAAGGAAGGAAGGAAACAGGAGGAGAGGAGAGGAGAGAAAGGAAACAGGAGAAAAGGAAAAAAGAGGAGAGGAGAGGAGAGGAGAGGAGAGGTGAGAAAGGAAACGAGGAGAGGAGAGGAGAGGTGAGAAAGGAAACAGGAGGAGAGGAGACGAAGGAAACAGGAGAAAAGGAAAAAAGAGGAGGAGAGGAGAGGAGAGAAAAGGAGGAGAGGAGAGGAGAGGTGAGAAAGGAAACAGGAGGAGAGGAGAGGAAGGAAGGAAACAGGAGAAAAGGAAAAAAAGAGGAGGAGAGGAGAGGAGAGGAGAGAGGAATAGATGACGAGAGGAGAGGAGACAAGATGAGAAGTAAGAAAGGAAACAGGAGAAAAGGAAAAAAGAGGAGGAGAGGAGACAGGAGAAAAGGAAAAAAGGAGGAGAGGAGAGAAGAGGAGAGGAGAAAGGAATGGATGACGAGAGGAGACAAGATGAGAAGTGAGAAAGGAAACAGGAGAAAAGGAAAAAAAGAGGAGGAGAGGAGAGAAACAGGAGAAAAGGAAAAAAGAGGAGGAGAGGAGAGGAGAGGAGAGGAGAAAGGGATAGATGACGAGAGGAGACAAGATGAGAAGTGAGAAAGGAAACAGGAGAAAAGAAAAAAGGGGAGGAGAAGAGATGACATGAAATGAGAAGAGACAAGATGAGAAGTGAGAATGTAAACAGGAGAAAAGGAAAGAGGAGAGGAGAGAAAGGAAACAGGAGGAGAAAGGAAACAGGAGGAGAAGAGAGGAGAGGAGAAAAGGAAAAAAAGAGGAGGAAAGGAGAGAAAAGGAGAGGAGAGAAAGGAATAGATGACATGAGAGGAGAGGAGAGGAGAGGAGAGAAAGGAAACAGGAGGAGAGGAGAGGAGAGGAGAGGAGAAAAGGAAAAAAGAGGAGGAGAGGAGAGGAGAAAGGAATAGATGACATGAGAGGAGAGGAGACAAGATGAGAAGAAAGGAAACAGGAGAAAAGAAAAAAAGAAGAGGAGAGGAGAGGAGAGGAGAGGAGATGACATGAGAGGAGAAGAGACAAGATGAGAAGTGAGAATGTAAACAGGAAAAAGAAGAGACGAGGAGAGGAGAGGAGAGAAAGGAAACAGGAGGAGAGGAGAGGAGAGGAGAGGAGAAAAGGAAAAAAGAGGAGGAGAGGAGAGAAAAGGAGAGAAGAGGAGAGGAGAAAGGAATAGATGAGACGAGAGGAGAGGAGAGAAAGGAAACAGGAGGAGAGGAGAGGAAAGGAGAGAAAGGAAACAGGAGGAGAGGAGAAAAGGAAAAAAGAGGAGGAGAGGAGAGGAGAAAGGAATAGATGACATGAGAGGAGAGGAGACAAGATGAGAAGAAAGGAAACAGGAGAAAAGAAAAAAGAAGAGGAGAGGAGAGGAAATGACATGAGAGGAGAAGAGACAAGATGAGAAGTGAGAATGTAAACAGGAAAAAGAAGAGAAAAGGAGAGGAGAGGAGATGACATGAGAGGAGAGGAGACAAGATGAGAAGTGAGAATGTAAACAGGAGAAAGGGAAAAAGAAGAGACAAGGAGAGGAGAGGAGAGAAAGGGAAAAAAGAGGAGGAGAGGAGAGGAGAAAGGAATAGATGACATGATAGGAGAGGAGACAAGATGAGAAGTGAGAATGTAAACAGGAAAAAGAAGAGACAAGGAGAGGAGAGGAGAGAGGAATAGATGACATGAGAGGAGAGGAGACAAGATGAGAAGTGAGAATGTAAACAGGAGAAAAAGAAAAAGAAGAGATGAAGAGAGGAGAGGAGAGGAGAGGAGAGGGGAGAAAGGGAAAAAAGAGGAGGAGAGGAGAAAGGAATAGATGACATGAGAGGAGAGGAGACAAGATGAGAAGAAAGGAAACAGGAGAAAAGAAAAAAGAGGAGGAGAGGAGAGGAGAAGAGACAACATGAGAAGTGAGAATGTAAACAGGAGAAAAGGAAAAAGAAGAGACAAGGAGAGGAGAGGAGAGGAGAAGTGAGAAAAGAAACAGGAAAAAAGGATCAAATACGAGACGAGAAGAGAGGAGAGAAGAGAGGAGAAACAATGAGAAGACAAAAAAAGGAGAAGAGAGGTGGAGAAGTAAAGAAGAAGAAAAGAAGCAAGAGGAAAATGAGAAATGAGGAGAGGATACAAAACAAGATGAGAGGTGAAAAGAAGTGAGGAGACGAGAGAAGAAAATAAGAGACAAGAGGAGGAATAAGGAGAGAAAAAAAGACGAGATGAGAGTAGAGGAGAGGAAAGAAGAGGAGCAGAGAGAGAGAGAGAGACGATTGCGTGGGCTGCCTGCTCCTCTTACACAGCCATCCAATAATATTGGCTAATTGCATGATTTCTTCAGCTTCTCCAGCCTCTCATCATGAGTGGGAGTCAAAGGCCTCATTGGTGGAGAATATAGCTGCTGACAGAATAGCTTGTCCTGATTCTCTCTCTCTCTTCCTCTCTCATTCCTCTCTCCTACGTTGGTTTCTGTAGCAGCGGTCCCTCTGAGACAGGTTTCCCCGGAATCCACGTAAAGAGGTATCTCTACCCACGCTGCAGAGTCAGGAACATCTCATTTGGAGCTTTCTTAAGTGCTGCCTCATGCACACACGCACACACCACACGCCCGCAAAGCCCTCATGCCTGCTCCTCTGGTTCTCTTTTATTAAACACTAGCTCTATTTCTCCCTCTCTCTCTCTCCTCATCCTACACTCTCTCACGCAGGAAACAGGGGAACCTGCGTGGGCGGCAGCGTCTCTCCCTGTCATTGAAGCCTTAGGCCCCGTTGACAAATGAGACGATGGGGCCTTTCGACTGAGCGTGGGTGAGAGCAGGGATTCTGTATCTGCACTGGAGGATCTCTCACACACACACAAACAAAAGCCACAGAGCCCCGTGACCATCACCCACTTGATCGCAATGGGTCACAGGCAGGTATTAAGACACGTGTCGAGTTCTGCTGACAGTTTAGCTCCTGCACCGTGTCCGACTTTGATTAAAGAGTAAACTCACGGGTATTCTTCGGCTAAACGCTGAGCCATTTGGAAAGCTGTGGGGTCACGATCTGCCGCCACCACCGTTACACCGGGAATCGACTGCAGGATGGCCTTCGAGTGACCTCCGGCCCCAAAGGTCAAGTCCAGGACAACCTGTTGGAAAACAAAAAAACAGAACAGAAAGAAAAAACTAAATGTTTTATCCATGATGAAAACTACTTTCGGCTTGAACAAAGCTGCTTAATGTTCAACCAGACATTGATTTTGCTAAGTACGAGGCCGCTGTCCATAAAGTTTGTTCCTACTTTTCAAAGAGGTCGGAAAACACATTTGCGCATTCTCCCTTTCTCTTCCTTACAAACACGCATGCTCACACTAGAGACACTATCCTGTGTTCTCACTCAAAAGTCAATGCATGAGTCATCGTCTCTCCTGTTGAAAGCGTCTCAGTGGTTTCTTAGAGCCACAGTGGCAGCTGCACCTCGGGTCCATTTCCCAAAGCCATCCACCCACCCACACGTCATACCCTAAACAATACAAATCCATCCTCAACAGTATTGACACAAAATATTTCCTGTTAAAATGCCTGATAACCTCTCAAAAAGTATGATTCATTCACATCTTTAACTCATCTTAAATAAACGTATGAAGAAGAATCTGTTGAGGTCAGAACGTTCAAGGTTTTTGTTTGTTTTCCACCTGAAGTGCCAATCAATTCGAAAAATCAAACCTCATTCATTGCTTTTTTCACTCTAGTTACTGGTCTGAAAAGCCTAGAGTACCAGATTAAAACAAACAAATAAATAATTACTACTAATAATTATTATTATTCAAAATTAATAGCATATTTAATGAGATTTATTAAAGGGATCATGCACTGCCTTTGTTTTTTTTTATTTTGTACTGTTCTCTGTGGTCCACTTTTAATTGTATCAATATTTTTACATCAAAGAATAACATAATTTAGAAGTAATAAGCTATTTTCTGTCCTGTTTTAACCCCCCTCATCAGAACGCTGTTTGAATTGGCGTGGCGGACTGCAGACTCAAACGTAAACGCCCATTGCGATGATTGGCTAAAAGTTGTGTGTGTTTGACAGCGTACGTCAAACATACACAATTATTGCTGTGTGATTTATGCATTTTTAACCTAACTCAATACATATCAAATGATCTGCAATAACAGACAAAGCAATAGTGATCACATAATGAAAACCGTTACTCGCACTTGTGTTGCAACATTACTGTCGGATCCAATATAGTCGGCACATCATCTTTTATTTTCAATCTTTCTGAAAATCCAGCGTCGAATTGACCCTTGTTTGGAAACAAATCCACGGTAAAATGAAGTGAGCAAAGGACTGAATTCTTACTGATGCGGTGTGGAACTTCATTAAAAATAAAGTTGTTTTTTCCACAACTTAGCACTGCACAGCTTCTTGTCCTTGGAGCCATCTTTATTGTTTCTGCATAGACCTGCGTTATTTACACTACATGCGCGAATTGGTGGGCGGGGCTAAACAGGCAGCGATGTAGAGGCAGGCATTGCTCTTCTTCTGTGGAGGCGGCATTTAGCCACACTATTATATCACAGAGGGGCACATTCCACAATCTATCGTTTTGGCAGATTGGCTTCATTATAGGCTGTTTTTAGACTAACGAGAAAGTTTTGAGTTCTGAAATTTAAAGAACATTTTTATAGCATAATGACCTCTTATATGTCAAAGTTCATGACCCCTTTAAAAGAATAACAACCCTAGAAAAAAAAAATTATATATATATATGTGTATGTATATATATATATATGTGTGTGTGTGTGTGTGTATATATATATATATATATATATATATATATATATATACACACACAAGGCTTGACATTAACTTTTTTGCTCACCGGCCACTGTGGCTAGTGGTTTTCTAAATTTACTAGCCACTCAGCATTTTCACTGGTCACAATTTTGTTGTTGGGAAATTACGTTTTATATGACTTAATACAGCAAAAATGTATTTAAATTGATTTCCAGGTCATTTTTGACCTATTTACATGGCATTTTCCCCTAACCGTATTAAATGCATGTATCATCTTTCATATCAAATTCTTAAATTTTATTAATAATTTCACTTAATATAAAAAGTTAATATAGGGATGTTACCAATCATATGAAATCAGTATCTACAAAATCGAGAAGTGACTGGAGTGGCATTCAGATGCATTTACACAGACAGTTCAATGTAGCTGAAATATAGCACGAATGCATTTACACTGTAAAATTATAACAGCATAAATAATGTTGTGAGGTTGGAGTTTTAAAATATGTATTTTTTAATATCCAAAAAGTAATGTTGGAAAAAATGCAAAGATAAGCTACTATGAAAGTAACCCGCTAGTAGGTGGCAGCAGTGACCTATGCTGGTTAATGAGTCATTGAAGCATGCCTTCAAACGATTCGTTCAGACGGCTGATTCATTCAAGAATGAAGCAAGTGCCTGTCCTTATGAATGGACCACTGAATCATTGACTCAAATGATTCAAAATTCAAAAACGCGAATCATTCATTAACAAAACACCCTGTGTGCTGCTCAGAGATGCGTTTGGATATTTTCATTAACCAAATGGAGCAAAAACAGTCAACGTTGACAATATATCCTTTTAATAAATTCTAATTCAAATATTGAATTAAAATGTATATCAACTTCTCGTTTTAACTCTTAAAGTTATAATCTAATAGAGTCTAATAAAATGTCAAATTTGCAGTCGTGGTTTCAGGGAACTTCCCTCTCTTGGTCGTCATGTTGCTTAACTAGGCTGTATGTTATAAATATAAAAACTTACATTTTTATGATTCTTCTGTGTGCAGTTGCGTTCATTTGTTTTGATTTCTGCACGAGATTCTCTCTCATAGACAGGTTGCGTGAAGTTCAACTGGCGCGACCTTGTTGTTACTGATGATCCATTATCAGTCGCCGTTTACACCGAATGTAATAAAATCAGAACCATTCTCGCCGAAATTTCGGTGCAATTAGATGTTTTATTCAGATAATTTTTCCGGTCAGGCAAGTAAAATTCTCTTCATTCACTTGCCCCTTCAAAAAAAATCTACTTGTCTCGGACAAGCAATAATGTCGAGCTATGTTGTATATAAAATTCAACCCGCCAGAGTGGCCAGTGGACGTGACTGTGTTACCCGCCACAGCTGAAATCCACCCGCATTTGGCGGGTGTTAATGTCAAGCCCTGTATACACATACATACATACACACACACACACACACACACACACACACACACACACACAGGTGCATCTCAATAAGTTAGAATGTTGTGGAAAAGTTCATTTCAGTAATTCAACTCAAATTGTGAAACTCGTGTATTAAATAAATTCAATGCACACGGACTGAAGTAGTTTAAGTCTTTGGTTCTTTTAATTGATGATTTTGGCTCACATTTAACAAAAATCCACCAATTCACTATCTCAACAAATTAGAATACTTCATAAGACCAATAAAAAAAAAAAAATAAAAAAAAAACATTTTTAGTGAATTGTTGGCCTTCTGGAAAGTATGTTCATTTACTGTATATGTACTCAATACTTGGTAGGGGCTCCTTTTGCTTCAATTACTGCCTCAATTCGGCGTGGCACGGAGGTGATCAGTTTGTGGCACTGCTGAGGTGGTATGGAAGCCCAGGTTTCTTTGACAGTGGCCTTCAGCTCATCTGCATTTTTTTTGGTCTCTTGTTTCTCATTTTCCTCTTGACAATACCCCAAGGCTCTTGATTCCTTGACCCCAGCCTCAGTCCATTCCTTGTGAAGTTCACCCAAATTCTTGAATCGATTTTGCTTGACAATCCTCATAAGGCTGCGGTTCTCTCAGTTGGTTGTGCATCTTTTTCTTCCACACTTTTTCCTTCCACTCAACTTTCTGTTAACATGCTTGGATACAGCACTCTGTGAACAGCCAGGTTCTTTGGCAATGAATGTTTGTGGCTTACCCTCCTTGTGAAGGGTGTCAATGATTGTCTTCTGGACAACTGTCAGATCAGCAGTCTTCCCCATGATTGTGTAGCCTAGTGAACCAAACTGAGAGACCATTTTGAAGGCTCAGGAAACCTTTGCAGGTGTTTTAAGTTGATTAGCTGATTGGCATGTCACCATATTCTAATTTGTTGAGATAGTGAATTGGTGGGTTTTTGTTAAATGTGAGCCAAAATCATCACAATTAAAAGAACCAAAGACTTAAACTACTTCAGTCTGTGTGCACTGAATTTATTTAATACACAAGTTTCACAATTTGAGTTGAATTGCTGAAATAAATGAACTTTTCCACGACATTCTAATTTATTGAGATGCACCTGTATATAATTGCTTACTAATTTTTAAATAAGCAAATTCTATCTATCTATCTATCTATCTATCTATCTATCTATCTATCTATCTATCTATCTATCTATCTGTCTATTTATAATTTGTTTATTTAAAAATCAATAAGTTAATTTATCATATCTCAGATTTATAAAAGGAAGAGCTCACCCAAAAATGAAAATTCTGTCATCATTTACTCACCCTCAGGTCTTTCATAACTTGTATGGCTTTTTTCCCCACACAATGAAAGTAAAAGGTGACCATGGCTATCAAGCAAAATTTTCAAGGCAAGATTTTCATTGAACAAAATTTCAGTCTGTTACAGACATAAAATGGTTTTCAGAAGACTTGGAATATAGCATGTTAGTCATATATGAAGCATTTTTATGATGCTTTTATGGTGCTTTTTTGAGCTCAACAGCTCCTGTTGACTGGTTTCATTGTAATGAAAAGAGCAGCTTCTTCAGAAAACTATTTTAGTAATATATCCTGCAAAATTAAAATCATATTCAGGTTTCATTACATTATGAAACATGTTAGAAACATTGTGTGAATTCCACCAAACATCTACAGCCACATTTGCTGGCAAAAACAGGCAGTGTCTCTGTTTTACAGCACATGTGGGTCTTTTTGTTCTTCCTTCATTCCACTGCACACTGATTAACTTGTGAGACACAGACAACATGCTCTGAGGCAGATGCCATAGGCCAACAGTTCCACTCCACCGCTGGGCAGCACACCACAAAGACAGAGTAATTAGTAGCTTCTAATGGATACGTGTCATTAGTACTAGCTGGGAAAATACATCGGGGAAAGCAAAAGCAAGGGCCGTGCATCAGAATGTCACAAGGCATGATTTTCAATTTAATCTCACGCTAAGAACAAGAAATTTGGTTTCTGTTCACCTCATGGGAGAGACCCCTATGATAGTGGCTGTGCTTGTACGTGAGTCACTCACGTTTTTAATCTTCAAGTTTGAACATTCATGTTCCTACTTTATATTCCACTGCTTTTCCACATAGTTCTGAATCGTGTTTTTCATTTTCTTTTTATAGTTTTATCATTTCCAAATGAAACAGCTGCAGATCGATACTTGTTGTGCACGTACCCTCAAGTGCATGAGGTCAAAGCCTTTAAATAATGATGCGCTATCAAGCTTTCGCTCTGTGTCCATAGCAACCAAAAAATCTTCATCCTTCATGCTCTTCTGTCACGAAAAGCCACAAATTAACTTATGGTTCGGAAAGAATTAGATACTCTAAGAAAACCGGATTAAAGAAAGGACTGCATGAGGAAATTGTTGCAATTGTAATTAATAAATCCAGTTTAATGACAGTAACTCGAGCTGATTCAATGTCCAATTTTCCATTATTAAATAAAAGAGGTTTTGATCACTTTATGCAGACAGACGGTTTTAACAAATAGCTGAAAGAGTGAATGAGACATACTGTTAAAACATTTAATGTTTTAGAGGCGCTTTGCCCTATAAGAAATTATTTCCTGGCACACAAGCATCACTGTTTTTCTCTGATTCAATTTCTTCCTGTATTTTAGAGCTAAATGATTATTTCTCAGTTGATGACTCACTTTCAGCCCTCAAATTCAACTGCCCCCCTTATGATACTGACAGGAACAACAACAACATATGCACTGGTGTGGCTCTAGCATACTATAATAGTATAGAGGACTTGCCACATCTTATCTCAACCGCACAAACATTTCAGAAGTCCCACTTTGTGTATTACAAATGCTCTTTCGTTTGGTTCACCAAGAGTAGCAGGGAAAAAAGCTCGAGCTGGTTAAAATTGACCACCTCCTCTCTGAAACATCAGCACAGAGATGGGGCTTTTTGGGGGCGATGGGCTCAGAGAGAAAGAGAGAGAAGCATGCGGATCGATAGTGACGTTGATGGAGGGGTGCGAGCGTGTATGAGCAGAACAGGAGGTCATCAATGGTGGAGGGGCTGCGTCTCCCTCTCCCGTCTGAAAAGCAGGCAGAGCTAAAGGGGAGGGAGAACAAGACGACACGATGAGTCACAACAACCAGCTTCAGTACGCCTGGTGTGCCATTCAATACTAGTGAGAGGAGAAGAGATACACAGAGAGAATGAAAACATGTAGATAAAGAAAAAAATATATTAAAAACAAAACAGAAACCCTGCGTTAGCTTGGCCTTTGCTGAAAGGGCCCCTGTTGGAGGAAAAAGGCTTTTGACTGCATTCAGTCCCACTTTAGTATTATCTGACATCTGGTTACGTCAATAGATAATCATTACAACACTTCTTTATGCCTATTTCTGTGATTATCTAGGGGAAAACAATCACAATGAATGACACATGACAGTAACATTTTTTTAAAGCTTAAAATTGTAATTTATTTAATTTTAAAACATATGTTCTTCTATCCCAGGTAATATGTAACATACCTAAGCCTAATGCAGCATCATTGGATTCAATATTCATCAAATAGCTTAAGTAAATAAGTAACTTTACTTTATTAAAAAATGAGCTCCATGACCACTATATATTTTGGTGCATTTAGGAGAATATCATACAGTAAATATCATATATGATTTACAGACAGGAAATGTGCTTTCCATATACTGTATAGAACTTATGTAGCTCCACCCCTTTTCAGCACTGTGCTCACTGTCTTTTGTCTTCTGGTTTATATTTCCACAGTGTGAAGGTAAGGTCATATGAATTTATGAATGAACCGCTCGTTTTTGTTATGGCATCCACTTCAAACATTACAATGCTCATGATAACTTTCGATAAACTCTACAGTAATTTTTTTCTACTAAAACCATGTCAACCATTTTTTTTTTCTTTTTTGAAACAAATCTTTCTAACATTTTCAAATGTCAAGTCTTATACTTGGCGACTGGTTTCTCCCTAACGGAGAACATAAGCCATGGTTAACTTACCATAATAGTGCATTTAGAGTGGTAATTTCAGGCATTTTCCATCCTTTGCATTAATTCTTAGAACTAAACAGGCTATTTCATTTTTTACTTCTGTGCCTTTAAGACTTCAATATAAATGCTATTTTCAACTGTGAAATTAATAACACTTAAATAAATGGATAATTCACCCAAAATGTAGCTAGTGTCATTCCAAACATGTATAACTTACTTTCTTTTGTGGAACACAAAAGAAGATATTCTGAAGAATGTTTCATCTTTTTTTGTCCATACAATGACTAAGAAGAGTACACATGAATGTCCATGATGCACCCTTGATGTGCATCATGGAGTCCACACAGGTGCAGTCTAACATACAACAGTCTATGCAGCACTACAACACAATTTTCTCCGTTACTGTGACGGAGTGGGTAAAGTTGAACAACATTTGGACTATGCAGGAAGCTGTCAGTTCTGAAACGTACAGTATTTGTATGTAGTACATTAGGCTCTAGATTCAAAACATCAATGAAAACTGGATTTGACCTCTTTCAAATGATATACAATGCAAATAGATATATTGATATTTTCAAGTGAATGAAGATGCATCTTCTGATTTTTAGTAATGATTCATCTTTGTTCATACTTCGGTCATGACTTCATTTTCCACATGAAAAAAACATACAGAAGTGGGTTCTTCTGTTTTATTTGCTTTCAGTAATTCATTACCTTTTTGTGCTCTGAAAGATTACCCTCTCACTACACAGTAGGCCTATGGCTCTCTAGTATCAATCAAAATGCCTTCCGGAGAGCACAACGCATCAAACGATGTCTTCTTTTATCTCAACCAAAAGGGAAATGAAGAGGTATGAGCTGAGGAGAGAGTATGGAGGACAAGGGACGAGGAAACAGAAAAAAAAGGAAAAAAGAAAAAGCATATATACACATTTGTATATAAAGAGTAAAATATCATATAAGACATACCATAAATAAACAAAAAATAAAACAAAAATAAAAAACCCTAAAAAATAGAACATATATACATGTACATACTATATGCAAAAGTCACAAATATTTTAAATCCCCACCAGTGTGTAGTCAGTTGATTATAGTGTACATATGCCCGACAGTACAAATACATTTAGAAGGTCCAACTTATGGTGAGTCAGTATTGTAGCAGAACTTAATCATGAAGAGAAGAGAACAATCAAAGCAAGTGAAAAAGTACTCGAAAAGCACAAGGCAGGAGCTTGAAATATGTAGATTTCAAAGTCAGTGAATATCCATTGTAGTACAGTTACATCAAGAAATGGAAAAAGTACAGCACAACTTTATATCTACAAGACTGTCCTGAAGAAAGTGTCTGTGCAAGAAAGAAACTGAAGGAAAGAGGGAAGCCACTAAGAAACCAATGACTACTTCAAGCTTCAATGGCTAAGATACAACAGCCTATGCCTGGCATGTGGGAAACTCTGAAGCCAGCTGGAAGAATGTTCTATAGACTGATGAGACCAAAATTGAGGTTTCTGCCACCAGACTAAACTCTGCGTTTGGCATAAGAATCACGAGAAATCCACCATCCCTATGGTGAAACATAATGGTGGGAGCTTCACGCTGTGGGGACGCTTCTCTCCAGCAGGCTTTGGAAGACTCGTGACGGTAGTGGGTAAAAAAAAATACAGCAACATCAAGGGGAAATCCTGGAGGAAAACCTGATAGAGTCTGCAAGACACCTGCGACTTGGGAGAAGATCTGTTTTTCAGAAAGACAATGACCCTAAGCATAGAGCCAAAGCTTTACAGGATTAAAACAATGATGTTAACGCACTAGAGTGGCTAAGCCAGATCCACAATTGAACTGAGAATTCATCGGTAGACAAGGGATGAAACCTGACTGAGCTTAAGCAATTCTGCAAAAGAAGAATGGAGATAAATTTCAGCGGGCAGATGTGCAAATGTTTCCACGACTCAAAGCTGTAACTGCTACCACCTGCTAAGCACTGACTAAAAGGAGATGAACACATATAAAAACAATAACTTTGTATACATTTTGACCAATTTGTTTTCACTTTAACATGAAATAAGAATTTCTGTGGTCAAAAAAGGCTAAATCATTCGTCTGCGGTTCAATGTTGTGGGGGGTGAGCACACTTGTCCAACACAGTGTGTAGGAAAAAGTCAAAATAGGAATTGGTATAAACAATTGACCCTCACTGCAGCTTTGGAGATTGTAGGGTTTTTTCAAGCCATTGAGCCGTTAAGTCATCTCTGCTCTTTGGCTTGGCTACAGTGCTGGAGTCATGAGCGGAGGAGACAAGGGCGCAGTGTGCAACAATTGTGGGTTAAGTGCCTTCCTCCAGGGCATAACAACAGAACCACAGGTACAGCAGAACCAGCTGCTCTTCTGCACCTCTAAACAGCACTCAAACTGAAGGTGAGAGCTGCTCTCAAATCTCATTCACGAGCACACAAACATGGCGCATAAAGGCAAGTCGCAACAGGTTTGACATCTATGATGTGAAACGTTTTTGATTCTCATATATGTTGAAACCTGATGGAACACACAAAGTTTCAATATGCTTAAACAGCAGACAGAAAGACTTTCAATAAATAACTTACATTTCAGTCTGTTCCTCACACAAAGTGCACTGGGGATTGGTGCTTTTAAGTTGACAAAAAGCACCATACAGTGAATCATTCACTTTCACAGTATGGAAAAGAGCAGCGTAAACAATCTACATAACACTTTATTTCATATTACACAGAGGAAAGAAACTAATACAGGTTTGGAAAGACATGAGGCTAAGTAAATGATGACAGAATTCTGCCCTAACTGAATGTCATTTGTTCAAATGTTCATAATTATTTCATTTTCCTATTATTATTTAATCCATGCACCCAGGATGTTTTCCTGCTTAGGGACAGAGATGATGGGATAGGCTCCAAAATCCCTGCAACTCTACATAAGACAAGTGGTTTGGAAAAGGGATGGATGGAATGGAATATTAAATATAATATTTTTATAATATAATATAATATAATTTAATAATATTTCTCATTTATTGTAATTATAATTAATTATATATTTTATATATAATATATAATTAATTATATATATATATATATATATATATATATATATATATATATATATATATACACACACACACACACATATATACATAGCAGGCCAAAGGGACTGATGATTTTTTTCCGTGGTGTCACTGTGCACAGTTAATTACCCACAAGTGACACCTCGTCAGCTCACCTGTGGATTTGTGTAAATCACTTCAAGGTTCCTCAGCTACTTGGCTTGAGTAGGCAGCATCTCATTGTGCTCCATGCATCTATACCCCTACTCCCATGTGAGTACACTACACTAAGACACACACTGAATTTTCCCACGTTACGAAGCCCTCTCTGAGCAAACCTAACTTTGACATTTGTCACAAAGCTTAAATGAAGCCCTCACAAAGTTTCATACCATGCTTTTGAGCGGTTTCTAATTTTAATGTAGGAACCATAAAGGTATTATCCTCCTCAGGACCCTGTAACAACGCGCTAAAGCAAAGCGAAGCAGTTCTGCGCCATTAAGATCAATCGGTAACATCCTCCAGCTAAACTTTATAACCTTGATGGCTTTGAAGGAGTTGTCTCTTCTTCTAAAACCATAGTGACGCAAGATGTAACATCCCAGCATCAGATGCGACAACCTCTGACTACCTCTACCATGACGAAAGCACAGAGCAAGCCCAAAATAGCTTACTGGTCCCCGTGGGACAACCACTGGGTGTTGGCTCAGAGCATCTCCGGTTTTTTTTTTTTTACCTAGTTTTCTCTGAAGATCTCTTTTCTCCTGGTCACCGGTTTTGTTTACGTGCAGGGCCGGCGGGTGAATGGGATTGATGGAAGAATCTGTTTTTAGCTGGATAAAATAAAACAGACTAAAAAATTTATGTCTCCTGCAGCATAGTCAAACAGCAATCTTTTTATATGGGACTCTGGCCCTTTAAGAAACCTGCCTTCTCCACTGCTGGAGATGGACGTAACAACTCCCTGAAGGATTTGGCTATAATGGGCTTGGCATTTGCAACGGTGATTGACACTGAAGACGAAGTGAGTCATCTGCATTGATATTTCATACAGAGTGGTGTTGAAGGCCGGGCTCCCTGGTCTTACTGGACCGATGCAGCTCTGGGAAGAGAGTAAAGGTGAGACATACGGGCACAACATGAGAGATTGCATCGGAAGGGCTCAGTGGTCTTGCACAAAGAGAAGAAATCCATATCACCTCTTTACTGACATGTCACAGGTCAGGGACGGAAAAAGGGGTCTGCCTGTAATGACAGCACTGAAAGAGAAACAAAATGAAACCTACAAAGAAAAAAGCACAAGTTTTGTAAAGTTGTTTTACATGCTAAACGAGGTCAGGGATAAGACGAGGCCTTCCAGGCTGCATTTTCTGCCTTCGCCAGCAGAGGGGACAGGAGAGTAAGGAGTTACTCTGAATTTGAAAGTATGTTCAGGAGGGTCACTGCCGCCAGACAAAGACTTTCCAGTCAAGCACACTCTGTCACGGCCTGTCAAACTACCATTTGTGTGAAAAAACGCAAAGCATGCATCAACAACACAAAGCCGTGGCAAAGAACAGATGACCCACACGTATTTGCAAACAGTCGAGTACCTTTTCCCGATTTGGCGTACAGCACCGACCAGAGACAGATAGATGAGTCAATAGACCTGTCTCTCAATTGCTCACTGCAATAAGTGAAGAAGGCCGGCAACCTGAGAGATGGTACAAATTCTACCTGTGTCTCCCATGCCCAGTTCAGTTACAGCAGGGGATCTAAAATGTCAACCAGGGGAAGTTTTGGAAATATCTCCTTACACCAACAGACGCACCATTAAGGAGAGAGACCGACTAGAACAGGATTGCTTTTCCTCATCATGTGGTTGACATGGCGCAAGGGAGATTGGGTGGGGGGGTGGAAACGGGTGGCTTGTTACTTTTTTTTCCATTCTGTGTTCGAGCTTGACATGAGATTCGGTTTACATGTAATTTGTTGGTGCGCTAATGGAGAGCATGTGTCTGTCGGACACCCGTTTGCAAACTTTAGCTACAATATCTAGGGGGAGAGAAGAAAAAAAACCCAGAAAAAATAGTGTCACTTATTCTTAAGAAATAAGTTGGCTCAATGGTGTATCCGAACATGGACTGAGTATCAAAACTACAGCCGCCAAACAAAGGCCCTCTCTGTCCGTAACAATTCATTCTCACTGCACACTTTCATCAGCATAATCTCACACTTCAACCAGAGATTAGTTCATTGATCGGACTAGGCTTGAGTTTGAAAAAATAGAAAGTAAAACAGCATGCATCCGGGCCTCCGGGCCTCAGAGAGGCTGTCAAACTCTACTGGGAAAAGGGAGTTTCCTCTATAATTACCCCCCTTGTCACTAATTTGCATAACTAGCTGGATGATTGACGCCCGCTGACAAAATCCTGCAATGTAATGACTATATTTGTACACCTCAGTGTTGTACAGCTGTGCGTCTAGCATAGCAAATGTGGCTGTGAGCACACAGAGTAGGCTGTTACAAATAAAACATAACTGTTTGAAGCACAGATATGCACACTGAATTGCTATTTACATAGCAAAGAATTACATAACTTTGATTTACATAGTTTTCGGGGGGATTTATTGATTTCAACTTGATGAACTCAATCGGGATGCATCAATTAAAACTCTGGCCAATATGGACAAGTCAATAATTATTTGCAGTTTACAACAGATGAAGAGCCAATATTAAAATTTTGTTTAGTCTGTTTTGTTTTTTGCCATTAAACCAAAAAACAACAATGACAACTTTACAAATAAAGGTGCTCTATTTGAAGCATAAAAATAGCATATGTTTGCAGATCTGTAGGAAACATGCAAAGTTCTTATACTTGTTTCTTTCGAAAAACTATGCTACATCCATTTATTCTACTTTGAAATCTGCATTCCATGTCGGAATATCTGTTATTGTTTTGGTCTCTGTGATTCCACCAAATTCGACAACCCAGGTTGCCAGTTAGTGGAAAACACAGCATATTACAGCCATGGAAGCCAGCAAATGAACTGGGTCAGAAATCACAGATTTTAACCGCCCAAAAAAGCCTAAGCATACATCTAAAAAACTCTATGACCAAAGGCATATTAAAATGCGGATAAATCAACTTCTCAACGTGCAGTGTAAGGCTCATTGCCTTCCCTTGTCAATTGCACTCATTCCTGTTGCGTGTACTCAATCTGGCAACCCACACAGAGTCTAAGACAGTGGTTTTCAAACTTGTTCCTGGGGACCCACAGCTCTGCACATTTTGCATGTCTCCCTAATTTACACACCTGATTCAGATCATCAGCTCATTAGGAAAGAGCTCCTTGAATCAAATGAGTGTGTCAGATAAGGGAGACATGCAAAATGTGCAGAGCAGTGGGTCCCGAGGAACAGGATTGAAAATCACTGGTCTAAGAAGGCTGGGGGCAGGAGAAACTACTCTCTCCAATATTTTGAATTTGGACAGCAGTACCACTAACTGCCAATATTACATACTGGACCTTTAAAGTTTGTATTTTTTCTAGATAAAACATCTCAAAAATCAATCATTTAAAATGCTACAATGAATTCAGGTGAATTGCAATATAACGTACAGTATGACAAATATATTTATTTATTTTGCTGGTCTGTAGGGCAAATAGCTTACTCTTTACGGCACTTTGTAATTCTTCTAGTTACCTAACTATAGCGGCTAATGAATCAGAAGTTTCACCCATTCAGAGGAAATATCTTACTTCCATATTGAAAAATAAGGTGGATTGTGTATCCCAAGAATTCGATCCAAAAAAAAGAATAAACCATCAATCTCATGTTTACAAAACTGACATGGTAGTTTTCAAAGGAAGTCATCAGAGCACCTAAAATGATCAAGACAGACATCCATGAAGTGGAATCACAGTTATTTTTTCTCTCCCATCCATCTGATGTTAACAATTACTTGTCATATTTATGTTGGTCTATGCTACCAGAAAGCATGTCAAAACATAGTCCAAGATGGCTTCCAGTAACACACTTGGCAAGCTGGAAGGAATTTGAGTGATGGACATAGACCAGGTGAATGTTTACAATCTCAACCATGTTCCTGAGAAACAAAAGATTGACCCAGAAACACTTAATGCAGGAGAGGGCCATTGGACCCCTGCCAAATACTACACCGCAAGGATTCTGGGCCAAAGAGAAAAAGAAAAAGGGGCTAGGCAACCAATGAGGTGCCTGCCAAAGGACAGGAAAAGCTTCTGGCAATTACTCTGTCAAGAGGAATTGTGTAGTTGATTGTCCCCATTGAAGTAAACCGCCAAGATGCATGTGTTCTCTTGCTCTACATCGTTTGTTTGTATAGCATCCGAGAAGAACCAACCTGACATGCTTCCACGAGTCTACCAACGGATAGGAGGAGGAGGACAGGGATAACAGTGGAAAAACATTTTTTCATCCCACTCAAAGATGCAGCCCTTGCCGCCTCAACCACATGTTGTGTAACGGATTAAGTCCGAGCTCACACAGACAGAGCGCTTTGTGCCAAGGCTGTTTTTAACTGCCTCTGTTATTTGTAGAGCAGATTTGTCTATTGTTAGTCTGAATAAACAGCAAAGAGTGACAAAAAACACACAACATTCCTCCGCTATTGAAGTCCTCACAGGAAGGCCTGATTCCAGTGAAGAGCACAACAGAGGCCTCGCAGTCAAAACAACATATTCACGTGCCACCATAAAGCCTCCACAGTGAGGCCGATGTTTGCAGAGTCTCACCACCACCTTGAATGATGGCTGTAGATATTCGTGTTGACGTTGTCTTGACTGAGCGCGTGTGGGCAGTTTAAGGTGACTATATCTACCTTGCAGAGGGACGAGCGAGGAAAAGCCTAAGGCTACTGCCGAAAGAGAAACTAACCCGAGATGTTAAAATTGTTCGGTGATCTGTTGCCTGTCCCATGGACCACCCCCGGGTGAGTCTGCAGTAATGTATGCTGCTGTCAGTGGATGTTTTAGTATGGATGTTTCTGTACTGTATGGCTGTGTAGTGTGCTCATTTGCTCCCGAGCACACTGTCAATGTCCTTTCACACGGAGCCCGACAGCCTCCCCATGCCACCAACACTGCCCCCCAGCTCATGAACTTTTTATGAGGCAACAGGGACATGTGTTCATTGGAGGTCTGCAGTGATACCGTAACAGCTCTTTGTTCGCCACAGTCTGTCTCAAACTATTTTAAACCGTATTTTCTCGCAAACTTGGCCATCGCTCAGCTTTTTATGCTGCTAGCTTGTACCTGCTTTAGCTTTAAATTAGTCTTCTTGCCAAGCTTAAACCCTATAACAATTTAAAATGTTGGTCTAATTCCATTTGAACAGCCCAAATCATCAGTGATGATAAAAAATGGATAAAGACAAAAACAAACTAAAGCCATCTCCCTCCCCCAGGGAGGTGTTTAACACATTACCCTCGGCATTAGCCAGCATGTCTTATTCAGAAGCTTTGCCTGTGTTACAAGGATGTGAATATTCTAGCACCTCCTGGGTCGGAAGAAGGGGGAAAGAGGGAAAACATACAACTCTTGGATTTCTGTTTGGTAATCAAACCACGGAGTGGCCGCAGATATCATTGTTTATTTATCTTTGAACCCAATTTAGAGCAAAAGGTCTTTGCACGTGAGACATCGAGTTATGAGATGAGAAGGTTTGTAGCTCTCCAAAATCTACCTTTCGTACTCCTGTCTGACTGGCATTGATAATAGATTTCTCCCGCATCACAGAGGCCTCGAAAAGGCCAAGATCCTTCATTCACGTCTGCGTGCAGCGAGAGTGAGAAAAGTGCGAGACGGGTGATAACAGAGATAACTTTTGAAAAATTAGCCCTATTGATTCCTGTCACGCTTTCGCATCTGGTTAACTGCCTTGTCGGGTGGTAAAGGCTTTAATAGGCCCGCAGTCAGTCATGCGCTGACAGATTGTGGGCTCGGGCCCATTGACCAAGCAGAGCTAAGCTAAGATCTGATGGAGGACCCCCTCTATCCTGCAGGGAGAGGAGGTGGAGGGGGATAAAGATAGGAAATGGATAGCCCGAGGAAGGGATTTATGTCTGGACGGACACCCCCGCAGACGTCACAGGGTGTTAACTATGGCACATGCAGCAGCTCCTGTCTCCACCCACCCCTCACAGAAGTCCTGCAAAACTTTCCTTGCTGACAGGCTTTCTTTATGCACCAGACAGGGAGTGAAATCTTTGCTCGTGTCTGGGAGAGAAAGCTCTATAAGCTCTGGGAGAGGAAGCCTCTGAGAATGTCACTGCTGGGGTGTGTGGCAGGGTCTTTTTTAATTAACCTTCATGTACCCTTGTAACTTTTTTTCCCAGCCAACATGTTCCCTTGCAATTATGAGCAGGTCTCCTCATGCGCTTAATAAAAATGTGTACCATAAAAACAGAGCTGTTCACGTTGTACTTTTTCTAAAACCTCTGAATTTCAAGGATTTTTCCAATGGATTTTCATAATGGCAGTGTGGGATTTATGAGTAAAAATGGGTCTGTGGTAAACATTACTTGAAGATACTTGGACAATTTGTTCTAAAACATAAATTACACACAGTCATAGGCCAAAGTTAATTATGAATCAATATTTGAATCAATGATTTAATAAATGTAGATATTGAAGTATGATACCATTTTGTCAGATTAAAAAACTCAAAATAATCAGTATTATTAAATTATTTGTGTTTTCAAAAATTAACTTTGAGTGTTAGATGACTGCAAACATAATATAAATGTAAAAGTAGAGGAAACAAACATGCAGAAATAAATATATTGTAGTACTGACCAATATTATCTTCAAGAAATTTTTACCAAAGATGCTATTTTACTCAAAACTGAAAAACCCCGGATGGAGTACATGGTGAATTAGCCCTCCAGGTTTGGCTACAAATTGAGGCCACAACCAAACAACTCTACATCTATGCCATGAAATTTAGCATGTTAGCTTCTAGGTCCAAGCAAAACTTAAAAACAAAACAAACACAGAGAGTGCTAGAACCGATGTCTTCCTCAGACAATAAAAGATGCTAACATGCCAAATTTAGCCCAGGCAAACTTCAAAAAAGCTTAGCATTTATTTGAATGGACAGCACTAGATCCGCTGTCTTCCTGAGGCTAAATTTAGATTGTTAGCATCTTTGCCATCCAAGCAAAACTTCAAAAAGCTTAGCATTTATTTGAAAGGAAAGCGCTAGAGCCACTGTCTTCCTCAGGTTTTTCAGATGTTTTCTCTGGCTACTCAGTCACCAGGGGCAAAGAAAAACGAGTGCTGAGGGGACAAAACATAATGAACACGAAGCCAGCAGACACAGTCTGCACAGTATGTTCAAACACAGCATGTATCACGACAACTATAATACGTGCAGAACAGGTCAATTGTGGAGCCTTCTGTGACGTACACAGTACACACATACCCACACCGACCGTTTTAAATTATTGAGTATCACTGCGTGCGGCATTGGCAATAATGAAATGTTGGAGAAAGGATACAGCGGCGGTGTAGTTCTGACTCTGGCAGTAGTGAATGACAGCTGATAATGAGATGTTTTGATACTGAAGGTGAGGGAAAGCTGGAGAGAGACAGCGCCTGTGTGCCTCTATGACTCACACACCCATCTGAGAAACTATAACTCCTCTCTCCTTTCTTTCTCCCTCTCTCTGTTCTTTCTCTCTCCACAGGATCTAGGAAGCACAACCTGGGTTTCATCAAAACGCTTATTAATAAGCATGGCAGTCCAACTACATCATTCATCATTGTTTTCATCAGAGATGAAAGAGGATGGTGCAGAATCTGTGGTGAGCGATCACCGTTTCCTGTGTCAAGGGTTTAACCAGAAAAATGTCTAGCGGTTGGACCTGAGTGTTAGGAATCTGCTCGTGTCAAATGCTAAGGAAAGTGACATGCAAGTTACAAAATGTTGCATGGTTTTACCATTGTTTTTTGAAAACTGAACCATGGCATTCTTTGAAGTACCTTGGAATATGGTGTAAATAATGGAAAACAAGGATACACTTAAATCAGATGGTGATACTCTGATATTGAAATTTATGCACCATGGATTTTACATAGTAGTAACATGGTACTTTTTGTTCTATTATTCAGTAAGTACCATGATATATAACAATTTCCCATGGTATCATCACTTGATGTCTGCACTGTACTACGATCTCACCACTGCCGAAAGACAGATTAGCATTAAAGTTGCGACAGATCTTTTATAACATACATCTGAGTAACTTTACTGAAATTATTATTGAAAAAGAAAAATAATTATTGAAAAAGAAAAAATGTAAAGTAGGGACTTAGTTCTATCCATCGGTTGCTAATTGGATGGATGTAGATCTGAATACAAGACTGTAGTCAATTGTAAAAAAGAGGCGTGACGAACAAAATGACTTGAGAAGTCCAACATATAGTACGTCACCAGTGAGAAGTCTGTCTTTTCATTGGAAGATAAAGTAATTTTAATTTAAAATTACATGGTTATAGTTATACTAATTAAATGTGCATGGATGAATCATTCACAATAAGGTCAATAAGAAAATGTATGAATTTCCATTCCATGTTGACTTGAAAAATAAAAAAGTCAAGCTATGAGTAAATTTCCTCTTCTCCCACATGCAAAGCAAACTCCTTGTCCCGTATGTAGATAGGCGTGCTCTCTATTCAGAGTGGTTAAGGTTTAAAGTCCAGCCTGCAAAACTGGGGTACGATTCAAAAAGATCTGCCACTACCAGAGGGCCTCCTTTAATATGCCTAAATGACAGCAAGACAAAAAAACAAGGTCATATCTGATCTAGCACCCTCTATTCAACAGCAGCCTTTGATAGAGCCAGGCCTGTATTTAAAGAGCTTTGCTTGCTTGGATGAAGCAGGGAGTATTACACTATTGTCGGCAAGCTATAGGACAGAAACAATACATGCTATATTTAAACTCTAATGAAACCAAATTCAGAGTAAACGCTTACAGTGGGAGGGGGAAACAGCTTGAAGCCTGGAAGTTACTCTTAAAAGTAAGAGAGAGAGCAAAAGGAAGGGGGAAAAAGGGAGAGAGATGGAATCCATCCTGAAGGTGAATTTCATGCCAGTAGATGTGGACAAAGGAGGCGCTGATCTGTGACTATTAGGACCTGTAAAGAGAGGTCTAGTTAAATGAAGACAGTCTTGTAAAAGAGTGATGACAGAGTGAGAGAAAGAGAGACAGAGAGACATGAAGGATGGGAGGAGGAGTTCAAGTCATTTGATTATGTTTTAGAGAAAGGAGGAGAGATGAAAAGAAAGAGAAGGATATAGGGATGGAAGGATGGATGGGTAGAGAGGGACAGAGAATGTGAATGGTGCAGTGGATAAGGCCTCTGACAGAGGGAGCCCTGAGGCACAGCATTTTAAGACAGAGGAATTAGCAGTTCATAGAGGATTTTATACAGCAAAGGCCGCTGGATGGGGGAAGAGCACAGGAAGAGTGCACAAATGCAACCTACTTACAAAGAACTAGTTAAAGGCGTAGGGTTTAAATCGGCCCATCACCCAGAGTTCAGCTCAGTTCCTCTCAAACCAAAAGACGAGACCGTGCTGCAGCTCTCAGTTCCTTGTTCACCCCTACTTGTTTCCGTATGGAGCAAGTAAAAATCCCATTCCCATTGATTTCTAGCGATAACGCATTAATCTTTCAAGACGGACCTACCAGGAGCTCCGTGATCGTACAGCACAATGTGCTTCTGTATAAACCATACGTCAGCATGACTTCATTTAAAAAAATATATATAATTTACAATTTACATTTTACCTAAGAACTACAATACGCATAATCCTGAGGAGAGATCCACCAATCAAAGAAGTCTGTTACTGTGGAAACAGGAATTGCTGCAAAGGAGCTCAACAGTGACTGCCCACTCCCATAAATCATTGTGAATGACGTAATCGAGTCAGTCTCTCTTCACTCTCAAACTATAGATGTGTATATGTTGGGATATCTTGCAATATACTTCAAATATATGGCATTTTATACTTAAATTCAATGACAGTTTTATATCTTGTCTGATTTGATTACGTCAGTCTTAATGCTTCATGGGATGAGTATTTCAATACCTCATAAAAGCTGTGCTTTTGTCTTTTTTTCAGAGTTTTCAAATATTTTTTGGCTTTGAATGAAAGGTTTAATGTCGTGATTCATCTCAGAGCTGGTTGGTTTGACTCTTTATTGAAAAACTTTTTGAAATGCCTATGTAGAAAATAAACAGAATAAAAGCAGATTAAAAAGTTAGGCAGTCACTGTTGTGCTCTACAGCAGAGGTATGCAAACATTTTACTATGAAAATAAATTTTAAAAAAATCAAACTTGATTGAGGGCCATGGGCCAAAAGTAAATGCTGTATTACACCTATATTAAATTAAAGAACTCCATCTATGTGTTGGTGCTTTAAAAAGCACAGAAACAATCAAATCCACACATCTTAACTAACTTCAGTATTCTCTGAAGAGGATTATTTGCTGAATCTAAAATTTCAGAATGAACCATTGAAGAACCTTCATTTTTAAGAGTGTTTGTCAATGGATGGGATTCTCATTATTCGATGGGATTAAGTATCAAAGTGTTTCAGTGTTTAAAATTCAAGTTGCAAATTTAAAAGTAACAAATTTATGAATTGTAAACACATACTTTTACATTCAGTTCTTGCCAGGCTCTCTACAGTGGCTGAAATATGACTCATCATTCATAGTGGAGTATATCCCCAAAGGACCCCAAGCATGATATGCTGACAGACTTCTTCACCCGCTCTGAGCCCTCCCTCCTGAGCTTACCACCTGTGCAGGTAATTCAGAGTAAATTTCCACTGCCTCTGCTGTTAAGAGTCCATCATCAGCACCACCTGAGGAGTTCCTTTTCCTGACAACAGACAAGCACATCACCAGCACAAGTGACACTGATGTGTGTGACCTGCACAAAACTCAGAGAACTGGCAATCTGTGTTTAGGATAAATTTAGATTTAATATGGGACATTATGCTTGTTTCAGATGAATGCAATCATTTTAAATAGGGATGCACCAATATTAAAATTCCGGCCAATACATATAATTATTGTCACGTCATGGCCAATAACCAATAAATTTTAAAATCTATTGAATTTAAAATTGAAGATTACTTTATGATTTTGAAACACTTCAAAATTAAAATTAATCAAAGCTACAAGTTAATTTAGGCATCACAACATAATAAAGCACAGTATAAAACAATTTATATTTTGAGGTTAAGATTAATGCTGTAATTCTAAAGATTACATTTAAATTATGAGTGATTTTAAAGATTAAGTGACAGCATAGTTAATCTAAATGTAAAAATAGTTGTCAATATACAATAACAGCTGATATATTTCCAAAAAAAGGCAAATAATCAATATGGTATCAATATATTGTGCATCCCTAACTTTCAAATATTTCAGAAAATGACAAATCAACAAGTTTGCTTCTTTGCACATTTATAGATCAACACTCCTGATTGGCTGTACCAAAGGTGTGCGTCATTTTCTTTTTTCTTGTCTGTTTTTCCCCAGGTGAGGTCCATCAGCTGAAACCCAGCACTGCACAGGGTAATGCATACAGCCCACCTGACCCCTGAGCTTCTATCCGTGTCTCTCGACCGCTTCCATTTCAGGAAAAACAGATGAGAGCCCCATGCCCGCTGTAACTCAAACACCCCTCACTTATAATACATAACCAGAGCTTTTTCACTGAAAAAAAATGCATACACATGCCTGGTCTGGGTGTGTATATGCTTGTCAGACTGTGTAACAGATATGTATATACATGTAGTTGACTATACAAATGACACAGGTATGTTAGAGTTTCCAGAGTTTACACATTTCACAGTACACCAGAGCCTATTTTAATTAAAACACAGAAAAATCTAAAAATCTAAAAAAGAAGAAACAGTCAACAGTTGGAGGTTGTATCACTGGATGTTGCAACACCCAAGAGAAAAACAAAACAAAACAAAGACAGAAAATTCAGACAAATATAAGGATATAAGGACAGATCTTTAATTTCATAAATGTTCATTTTTGTGATTTTGTGATTGGCATATAATTATATTATCATTATTTTTTCTTACTGCAAATTCAATGATTCTAAAAACAGTGTTTTAGTTGGAGGGTTTACAAAGGATTTGCTTACGGCCCTGGTTCACCGTTCTGCCCTCAAGGCATCTATACTTCTCAAAACAAACCATAACCAACCAAGACACCTGCTTCACAACAGCAAAATGAAGCAACATACATTACAATTCCTGTCACTCGTTAAACCAGAATGGGCCCTCATCACTATTACATCCATCCATTCAGGAATCAGCAGAAGCCTGTCACATGCTACCTTAAAACACGAGTCTGTGACTCACAAGGACATCGACACATATAGACCCACATATTTAGCTGTAACCCATACAAAGCAGTGGACTATGTCCATCAGTCAGATGCATCAGGCCAAAGACAGCACTTTAATTAAATCAGAAACAGCTTTCAATTAGTTAGTCTAGGCCATGGCTGGGCAGGAAGGCTCTGTGTCAGGAAGCTGACTCATAAAGCACAAAAACTTTGTCTCCCCTCCCTACAGGGAAAGAAGTGTCTGCTGAGTGAGATCTACCAGTGATTAAAAATGAAGAGAGGGAGAAGATGTCTAAAAAAAAAAATAATAATAAAAAAAAAAGAAAAAAAAAGAAAAAAAAGAGTATAGGCCATCTGACCTTCTGTGAGGCGATTGCGCTTCCGGCCCTGGACACAAACCGTCGTGCCTATTGACACCTGGCTCCCCAGCGTGGGATCAATGGCGCTAAAAAACACTGCGGATCAGCAAGAGGCTCGCTCGGCAAGCATCCTACTCCAAAGGCATTGCTGCCATATCTTGTGAGTAGTTTTAGTCAGTTTGGGCTTTTAATTTGGGTGTAAAATATTCCAATTGGCATCCTAAATTAGCTTTTGTTCAAAGTTCAGCATGAGCTCAGCAGCAGAAAACAGCAGCAGCAGTTGCTGAAGCCTCACCTCAAAATCTCTGCTTACGGTAAAGTTTGACATCAAAAATGCGAGACGGTGGGAGGGAGGATAACAACCATGAATTTATTCTCAGAGCCTCGTTCTCACATGCATCTGTGAAGCTGTTTACAAAGATATCTGCATCATAGAACAACATCCCGAGTTGCCCTTAACCCCAGTGCCCCTATTAGCGCACCTGCATCAAATGTGATCGTGACGCTCGACATCCTGACGCGTCAGTAGCCAGGCTTCTGTATGAAAATCTGGTGCAATAAATTACAACGAATCATAATTCAAATAATGGCATGCCTGCAGTTTCTGAGCTTTCATGCAAACCCCAATCAAGGCCATGTTGCTGTGATGAGTCATCGCTCTATCCAGCTGTCCATGGGGCATACATCTGATTAGCAAGCCCACACTCACCCGGCAGGCGCAAATGTAAATATTGTAATAAAACCCTCAGTAATAACTCCCGTGTCTTGGAGAGGCTTCACTTTATTTATTTTTCCCCACATTTCAGCAATATTGTTTGATGGAGACCGCATGCTTAAATATCAGTTATTAAAGCGAGCGTTCAGGTGTGGGTTTCCAGAAACCATTCTTCAACTTCAGGCTTTTTTTTTTTTTAAATCTCCCACGAGGAGCTACTTGCATCATTAGTGTAATTATCCTTCACATCATTGTTGGAGTTATTTACCATCAAAGAAGTGGGTGTTTCGCTTCACTTACAGAGCTGCAGAGTGACACTCTGCACTGTGACTAATACGCCGCAATATTTACAGTTTTTTTCTCCCTGTGTCCCTGAAGCGAGAATGGAGTTTTCAAAAAAAAAAAAAAAAAAAAGAACGAAAAATTGCAAATGACATGCAAATCAAAGTTCAAGGACTGCCGTAGAGATTGCGTTTCCTGTAGTGGATCAGAACAGTGCATTTCTTAAAAGATATCCAAACAGAAAGCGCAAAAGTGACTAGCGTCGCCACAGGCAGGGGTTCGGGGTTCAGCGGGTGTGTTGCTGTGGTTATGCAGAACGCTTGAGGGCCTCAGCTGAGCTCTCACTAAGAGGCTGTCCCCTCTGTGCCAGCTTAGCCACCTGGTACAGCCATGATACATTTGGCTAATGATGTCACGGACTCTCTTTCATGCCGCGCCCCTACCACAACGGCCCAATTGTCTATTCATGAGAGTAATGAGAAGTCAAGGAGAGGGAGAGTGAGAGAGAGACAGAGAGAGACTTTGCTCATGGCCACTGATAACCCCAGACTAAACTTGCAACCTTACGAGGCTCAGGATTAATATCTGGCCGTCAATCAGCTCTGCCATCCCTTGCCGGAGTGTTTAATTACAGAGATCAATTATTCACCAGCCTCGTCTTTCAGTGGGCCACACTCCTTGAAAAAATACTGCCACAGGCTGAGGGAGGAGACAGCGGCTCGCGAGTACAGACCAGAAATATCCCTAGCACAACATGTCCACAAGGAGAATGCCGTCTGCACCTTACCTAAGAGCAAGGACCTATTTGCCATGCATGACCGGTGCGAGTGTAACATTACATGAAAATTTATTGAGGTCCGCCGCCTGTCCTACTGGCCTTGTCAATGCGCTGACGTCATGGCTTGTTGATAAATACCACAGCGTCAGCATCGCCGATTGCTGTCATCGGGTCTTTCATGGCCGGCCGTGGCATTCATTATTATTTTACACCAAGTATTAAAGGGATAGTTCACCCATTAATGAAAATTCGGTCATCATTTACTCATCCTTGTGTCGTCCACACAATGACAGTCAATAGGGTCCAGTGTTGTTTTGGACCACACTGACTTTCACCGAACAGAGAAAAACATTCTTCAAAGTATCTTTTGTGTTCCACAGAACACAAAAAAAGTCATTTTTGGAACAACATGAGGGTGAAAAAATAGGTGAACTATCCCTTTCGGTGCAACCTGTCGAAATGCTCCCCAAAAAAAGATAAAAAAAGAATGTGTTCATGTCAGTGGTGTGAACAAAAGATGTGCACACAAATGACAGCAGGTGATATTCTACCTCAGTGAAAGAGGAGAAAAGAAGGTGCGGCCACGATGCACGTCTTGTCACTTATCGCAGGTCCCTGTGTTTCATGCAACTCAAAGAGCTCACCCCATTACTGCCATCCAATTCTCAATCACTGTAAGACAAACTGTTCAACTGACCCCAGATCAGCCCGAAAGGTAACTTCAGCCAGTTCCCGAATCCTCCCCCGTTCTCCAGACTGACAGCTCATTAATCTCCCTTGGCTGCAATCCCTCCTCCCCAGTGACAGAGACTGAGCCAGAGCAGAGGATTCCCCAATGCCTGGCTGTGTCCATCCCCGCTGGTCCACCTGCCTGGATCAAACACTCTCCACGGGGAGGGGACAAGACGGTAAAGACCAGAAAAGGGGGGTGTTGGGGATTTCGACGGGCAATAAAACAAAGCAAATCACTTCCTGTCAGGGTGTGTCTTTACTGAGTAGGCGTGCAAATGTGTGTAACCAGGTGCTAAGAGCAGGGCCACTAAATGAGACAGGACATGAATAAAGCAGCGGCTGGCTTCGATTGTTTGTGGGCAGGCTCCAGGGGAAAGCCAGTACCGAGGAATCTATCACAGGAGATTGGTTAGGTCGTGGGTGGACGTCACAGAGTAAAAAGGCCCTTTGGTGAGATCTGAGACTGGGCCCACCAGATCGCAGTGTATAAATCTAATAGACAATAACGTATGCCCCTTCACCAAGGAAACTGGAGGGAAATGCACATTGCAAACTGTCAATAAGAATGAGTCTTTTGTTTATAAGATCACCTCAGGACATTCTAACATCATTAAGTTGCTCGGCTGGGGTTGAGGGGGGCGAGGTGAAGTTTAAAGTTAAAATACTTCCTCAGTCAGTTTAATGCGCAGAGACAACTTTAGAGACAACACAGCTCTGTGTGTCTGAGCGGCCTGACACTGACTCAACCAATGGCGTACTTTGGTGGGTGGGGCAGTCTGTTTGTCCAACCAATTGCAGATAAGCAGAGTGACTGGGGAATCCTATTTAAAAACAATTACACATGTAACCCTTTTTTGTGAAATTTTACTTTTTAAAATTTTAGATTACAACTGTGAATTTAATCAAAATCATCTATTTGTCATCCTCTGCAAAGCCTCTAGTCATAAAAAAGTTCAACCAGAGGCCAAGCTATTATTAAAGCTCCTTTTATGACTAAAGAAAAGAGAATATCACGTAGGGATACACCGATCATAACATTCTGGCCGACAGTGTTGGGCGATATGGTCATTTTTCATATCGTCATATCGCCAGCCTGTGAGATCGCCGATACACGATATTATCATGCATGGGTGGGTGGGGGCAAGAGAGAGACTCTCTGTACTTGTCATAGGCTATTTAATATTTGGTGTTTAAACCGCCCGGAGGCTATGTGAGAGAGAGAGCCTATGGAAGCACCAATAATCGAAATAATATACTTAAACATACTGATAAACTAACATGTTAAATATAAAAATACTTAAAACAGCTAGTTCATATATATTCGGAACAGTCATACATCGCTATTAGGACCGCGCGTCCTGTGACAAGTTTGCTGTATCGGTGCATGGAAGTTATCGGTCTAAAAGGTCTTCAAAATCAGTCAACGGTGAAAATCAAAAGTATATTTATTTTAAAGACCAACAGTTTAACACTAAATATTGGACATAAACGAACACGTTAAATATAAAATTATTTAAAACAGGTAAGTTAATATATTTGGAGTAAAGTTAAATTAAACAGATACATCAGTCACAGCGCTCCAGACCGCGCGCCCCATGATGAGGCCTGTTTTAGACTGATAACTTATTATCTGCATATTTTTATAATAATGATAATGAAGAATACACATCAATATTTTTTGTTAATGTGCCGTAAAGAAAACGAAGTGCTGATGATGATGCAGTTCCCAGCATGTTCATTCATACAGCTGTTCAAGAAAAGATGTCTCAAAGATATCTCTTACTCTTGACATCATTTGTAAATATAGGTTTTTCACCATGCAGTTCAATTTTAATGTGGGCTTAGTTTTATATGTTTTTAAAACATTTCCAACGAGGAGGAGAAGCCTTCGTCTTGACTATCGACAAAGACATCGGCTATCGTCGATATCTCTGACTATCGTCGATACACGATACTATCGCCACAACCCTACTGGCCAATATATATATATATATATATATATATATATATATATATATATATATATATATATATATATATATATAAAAATGTAAAAAGAGGAAATTATTACGCACAATGTAATATCCAAAATCAACTGGTAAATTAAAATCTCTAATATTGGATAACCAATATGGTACAGATATATTGTGCATCCCTAATTTCATTTGCATCACATTATAGCCCCATAATGCCCAGTTGCCATGAAATGCCAAGCCTCTATCCCTATATGCCTTTGAAATTTCAATATTCACAAGATGAGCTGTGACTAAATCCTGTTAATGAAATTCATAACAAAAACTGAGAAGCAAGAAGACAATGCATAAACATACATGCATGGTATATGAAAAGCCAGCAAGAAAATTATGGTAACCCATGTATACAGACCTTTTGGCCTTTCCAATTGACACTAACACTATGAGACCGCAAGAGAATCATTACTAAAGGGTCACATCTGGTATCGAGATTGCTCTGAAATGGCAAGGAATGAAAACGCTGAACCTGTGAACTTCCTCATATCAATCTGTTACACTCAGTTAAGCTCTATGTGCACTTGAAGATTGGGACAGAGAAGAAAAGGCGAAAAATGAAAGGAAGTAAAAATGAAATCAGTCTCGCTTCATTTTTTCATTTAATGCAAACTATCCCCCCGCCCCACACACACACACGGCCGGAAAAACTAATCCTATTGAATGAAACGTTTAAACCAATTTTCAACTAATTTCCAAACAGAAGGGAGCAAGGCATTCATCGCTACCTGTTCAGATAGGTCACATACAGTGCAGTATTACACACGGCTGTAGGTTTGATGTGGACAGGCATGTCTATTCCCCTCAGACAGATGGAAATTCCCACTTCCCCGTCTTCTACTCCACTGCTATTGTCATTCTCAAATGGCTTCCACATTACACCCCTTTAATCAAACTGTAGGATTCATACTGCTCATTATTCAATTAGCCAAATGCTACAATCGCATCCTGATGGCTAAGATAATTAGTGTAAAATGGTTACCCGGCTGGCAAAGTGGATCTGCAATTCAAGGTGAATAGAATATCCAATTGTACCAAATGTAATTTTTTCAAGGCTAATTTGGTGGCTAATGAGGCTGCTCTAGTTTGGGTAATTTATGGACGAGTGGAAGGTGAAAAAGGCCAGAATGAGAGAGAATAGAGAGAATTAACAAAGAACTTCCTCTGATCTTTCTCTCTCTGTCAATGGAGGCTTCTGTAAGACACAAAACAGGTTCATGAAACACTGACAAACTGAGAATGTGAAATCAACAGTCACTTCGATATCTATGCTGTGACATCTATCTTCACATTTCAAAAGAGCACAAAAAAAAACATTCATTTTCCCTACACAAAAAGAGTTGTGATTTAACTTACATTGAAATGATTTACATTTTATGATTCAATTATGTAATTTATCATAAAGAATTTAAGCACACAGCACCTGTCTTTTTCTGCCTTTCAAGTAGTTTTTTGCTTTGAACCAAATGTCGTAATGTTATGCTTTATCTAAGAGCTGGTTGTTTTGGTTCAAGGACTCTTTATATAATAATTTCTTGAAAATGCCTGTTGGAGAAAATGAATGGAAAAAAAAAACACTTAGTAAGGAACCTACAGAAACAAGGCTGCAGAATAAAAGTCATTGGTCACTTTTGCACTCTACAGAAAGTACTGAAGCCAGTACAGTTTCATGTTTGAAATCCACAAAACAGATCTGGGAATCACTAAAAACTGTTTTGTAAGGGTTCTGGATGGTAAGCTAAATATGGGTAACCTTCCTGCAACTGTTTCAACAGTTCCCATGGCAATATAGGAAACTTAGCGTGGGCCACCACACATGTTGGTGACACCTGTAAGCAGAATGAGAAACAAAGTTTGCAGCCATCAAAGTGTTCATTCTGGATTTTTTTGTGGTAATTTTGCCATCGCAGGTATAGTGTGGCTGAGTGACACTTCTGAATTGGGAGCACAGGGGAATAAAAATGAATTTACCAAAAAACAAAAAAGAAAAGAAAGAAAGACACTGCGATGTTGTCTTAACCGGATGTATACAAGCAAAATGTTGTCAAATAAATAAAGCACAGACCATATGTCGTCACAGAGCATTCAAGGGCAATCCCGCTTACAGAACCAATTTTGATGGATTGTCAGTAAAATCTCTACTCTGCAGCTGCCGTGCCGGGGATGACGCGTGAAAGCCCTTCACCTGTGCTGCTATCCATTCCTGGATAACTGCGTAGGAGGTGGCGGCCGGCTGAAAGCCTACATTTACCCACTTTGGTGTAATTGCAGCGTTTACTCTTTGATTGCCTAAGAGCTCCATTCATACTCACTCCTGCCTCATTGGATGAGAGCTTCTGCAGTGGGGTTGATTGCTTTACAATGGCAGATCAAAATATTAGAGTGATCCCTCTGAGCAGTCACAGTAAGCATTTGACTAACAGTTATTATTAAGCTGTCTGTCAGTGTAATAATAAAGGAGGCTAAATTGTTCAATGGGGGAGAAAAGAGCTGGTTCATGCTCTTCTAATAATTACCAATTTGCTGCTTGCTTTCTAGATTTTGATACTAAACGGCTCAAGCTATAAAACACATCTGACTAGAAGGCCAAAGTCATTGCAGTAAAAGCGCATCTTGAAATTCTGCTGTAACTCCCACCTAGCATTAAAATCAGCATGACGCGGCATGTAATAATATACCTGAATCATTTCTCCACTCTTACTCAACCCTAGATTTATAATAAGGAATTGCTTGTGTATATACTGTACATAATTACATTTTAAAACAAATTAATTTAAAAGTATGTTCTGATATCCTTTCGTCCCATTCTCTGGGAGGAGAAATTTTACTAGAAGCTCTTTTGCAAACAAACCAATTAACATATTAGGATTGGGAAAATTTAAAGAACTGAATTTAAAGAACTAATTCATGTGTGTGAATTTGAATTCATTTGGCAAAAAATGAAATGGAATTTAAATTAAAATGCCAGGAGGAGGAATTCACTGAATTGCAATTCAAAGAAATTTAATGTGTAATTTGTGGAAAATTAGGTCCAAAATCAAATAAAGGTTTAAAAGAAGTTTAGAAGATTTTGAAAACACTTTAGAATAAGATTCAATTTGTTAACGTGCATTATGTTTTATAAAATAACAATGATCAATACTTATAATTTCTTAATTAACCTTAATTAATTTCTACACATATTAATACAGTTTTATCATTAAAATGGATGAACAAGGAGGTGCAGCTCCTGCTGAAAGCCCGCAACACTGCTTTCAGATTAGATGACGCTCAGCAAATCCAGGGCTAACCTGAAGAGGGGCATCAAGAAGGCCAAGCTAAAGCTAAAGGTAGAGGAACATTTTTCCAACTCTGACCCCCGACGCATGTGGCAGCGCATCCAGGTCATCAGTGACTACAAACCATGTAACTTCACTCCCACGGTCACAGACGTCTCCTTCCTTAATGAGCTAAATGACTTTTATGCTCGCTTTGACAATAACAACAAGGAGACAGCCACCAAGATCACACTCTCAGCAGACCATCAAACCCTCAAACTCACCTCCACAAATGTCTACACAGCATTGAGTCAGATCAACGCACGCAAGGCTGCTGGCCCCGACGGCATTCCTGGACATGTGCTCAGGACATGTACAGAGCAGCTCACAGGGGTCTTCACAGACATTTTCAACCTGTCCCTCACCCATGCAACTGTGCCAACATGCTTTAAGTCCACATCCATTGTGCCAGTGCCGAAACACTCCTCCCTGACATGCCTGAATGACTACCGTCCCGTAGCACTCACACCCATTGTTATGAAGTGCTTTGAGCGACTGGTCCTGGCACACCTCAAGAACTGCCTCCCACCCTCACTGGACCCACACCAATTTGCCTACCGTAGCAATAGGAGCACGGAGGATGCAGTATGCACAGTGCTGCACTCGGTACTCACACACTTGGACAATAACACCACATATGTATGAATGTTGTTTGTTGACTTCAGCTCAGCATTCAACACTGTCATTCCCTCCAAGCTGACCACTAAACTTGGAGACCTGGGCGTTAACACCTCCCTCTGCAACTGGATTATGGACTTTCTGACCAACAGACCTCAGCATGTTAGGTCAGGTCACACCTGCTCCACCACCATCACACTCAACACCGGCGTACCACAGGGCTGTGTGCTGGGCCCATTCCTCTACTCCCTCTACACCCACGACTGCAGGCCTGTGCATGGATCCAATTCCATCATCAAGTTTGCAGATGACACCACGGTGATTGGCCTCATCAGAGACAACGATGAGACTGCCTACAGGGAAGAGGTACAGCACCTGGCCGCATGGTGCGCTGACAACAACCTGCTCCTTAACACCAGTAAGACAAAGGAGCTTATTGTGGACTTCAGGAAGAAGAAAGGAAGCACGCATGACCCCATCCACATTAACGGGATGGTTGTTGAACGTGTCTCCAGCTTCAAGTTCCTGGGAACCCATATCTCAGAAGACCTGTCTTGGACCACAAACACCTCCAGCCTGGTCAAAAAGGCTCACCAGCGCCTCTTCTTCCTTAGGACACTGAAGAAGAACCAGTTATCTTACATTTGCAACATATTGTAGACACTGTATGTCCTGCACTTACTGCTTATTGCACTTCTGGTTAGATGCTAACTGCATTTCGTTGCCTTGTACCTTACATGTCCAATAACAATAAAGTTGAATCTAATCTAATCTAATCTAATCATACCAAGATGACAAATAATCATCAATGTATGAATAAACAAGAATTACTAATGAACAACAGAATATTTATAAACTAACATTAACCAATATTAATAAATACCCTACAAAAGGTTGTTCATTGCTAGCTCGTGATAGCTAGTGCAACAATAACTAATGTTAACAAATTGACCGTATTGTAAAGTGCTACTAATGCCTTTAAACGTAGAGAACTTTTTAACTTTTAAACTAGGGCGTCGTCAAGCCAACATTCAAAGTTTATCTTAACAAACATTCTTATTGGAAACCTTGGATTTTTTATGATTTTCTTTGAATTTCAATACATTTGTAATCTACTTCCTTAAATTTTGTTTGCTACTTCAGTTCAAATTTAGGAACCGAACTGGAATTCAGAAAGCATTCTCAGTTCAATTCTGAAATGATACACAAGCCCGTCGCATAAACAAACACATCTGTGAGATACATTCCTTATTGAAGCACAGACGGTCTCATTATTTTTTTATTTGATTATTTGGTTAAACGCAGGCCTTTGGCAGGCTGTCTCTGCACCAGTTGGCCCATGGGCGGATAGTGAAGTTAAGAGGTGCAAACCTTAGTCAGGAGTGGTGCGGTACTGTGGCGCCCCACATTCTGCCAACAACCCAACAGTGGTGCCATCACTGACTCAGTCACTGACCCGGAGCCCCCACCTGCATGAGCAACGCTTTGAGCTGTAGGACCTAGCGATGCCCATCTCAAGCTGCCCACTAGAGCAGAAGGCCCTTTGACTCACGCCCATCTGGCCTGCTAGCACGTTAGAGTACGCCAAGGTCTGTGAGCACACTGCTAACTTCCCTACCCTTCCCAAGAGGGGACAGTTAACAAATCGGGAGGCCTAAAAGTTTTGGTGACTAGCAACTTTTTTTTTTTTTTTTTTTTTCTTGTCAAGACGGCATGTGGTTAACAGAGGCGATGACAAGTCAGCATTCCGCCTCCAGGTTTTCCCACATACATACACAAATACACAAACACAAAAGTTCAATGTTGCACCCTGTGTAGGAGTTAAAAAGGATGCACATTATGGTCCTCTTCATTAATTTTTCCATCTAAACCTGTCACGAATCACATGATTTCTGATGATATTGACAAAGTCAAAAAAAGATATTTGGTAGAGAGTAAATTAACTAATATTTTATATTAGATCAGATATTAATTTATGCATTTAACATTTTACAATCTTACAATCTTATCTCATGAAACCAGACTCAATAACTAAACATACACTACTGGTCAAAGGTTGGAATAATTAAAATGTTTTAATGTTTTTAAAAGAAGTCTCTTATGCTCACCAATGCTGCAATAATTTGATTAAAAATACAGTAAAACGTAATATTGTGAAATGCATCCCTGTGATGCACAGCTGAATTTTTAGCAGCCATTACTCCAGTCGTCAATGTCACATAATCCTTCAGAAATCATTCCAATATTCTAATATACATATATTAAAACAGAAAACAGTTATTTAAAATTGTAATAGAATTTCACAATATTACTGTTTTTACTGTATTTTTAATCAAATAAATGCTGCCTTAATCAGTATAAGAGACTTCTTTCAAAAACATGAACAAAAAAAATCTTAATTATTTCAAACTTTTGACTGGTAGTGCACTCTCTTTGTACCTTATTTACCCCTAAAAAAAAAGTTCATAATAGTACTTAAGGGTAAATATTACTACTCTCAGACACTAATATACATCTTTTAGTGCTAGAAAAGGTGCTTTGTTGTAAATGTATTTATTTATAAATGTTTTGCACAAGAATCAAATAATACAAATGTGGTCTTACAAACAGCTTGATATACATGTAATAGTCAGTGTAAATATTTCAACACAGCTGATTCCTGGTGAAGGACTGACTGACCTGCCCTGGTTTGATGTCCAGAAACTGCAACACTTCCATCAGCATGACCGGTGTGTGAAAGGGTTTCTCACTTCGGGTTGAAATCTCTGAATTTCTGAACTCAGAATCAGAGCTTGAAGTCATTGAGCCAGTATAGGGCCTCCCTGGATACCACAGCTTTCTCCAGCATCGCATGAATATTCTGGAGCTGTGGTCAGAAACAACATCTCCCAAGGTCCACTTGCAGGGTGCAAACGTGAAACGACTACAATATAGAGTCATTTGGGCTCTGCACAAAATAGAAAACATAAAATGTTTTAAATTTCATGGGAATAATACTGACAGGCTATACAAATCCAAGAGGTATCATGTTGTCAAACATGCCATCTGTCTTACTTATTTTGTAGGACTCATTAAAGGTTTAACTGAAAACTGAGATATTTTAAACTCTCAATACAAGCATTAAAAATGCAAATTAGGCGTGAGCATGTAAAAGTCTCTCAAGTGTAAAAAAAAAAAAAAAACCTCTCAAATTCTTATGTTTCAGTACATCTATTGATATAATCCCGCCAATATGATAAAAGGCAAAGGAAGACACATAGGGACACGTGCAAGACGCCAGAGGCAGGGTTTGTCTGAGATGTGTTCGAGATCATTGTCGGATTTCAAAGGAAGTGCATGTACTTGTTGTCATGTCTATCAACACGTGATGTACTTAAACTATCTCACTCAAAGGTCAGTTCGGAAACATACAACTTACAGTGCACACCGATAAAACAACACAGCGTGTGAATTAATGATTAATCGCTAGTATCCTATTAAACACGGTTGTTTTGTCCTTTATTCGGCGTTGTTGTGGAGGTTCATGAGTGCAGCTGCGACTGCTCCCGGAAGAAACAAGAAATTACGATTTTGTGTTCCTCCTGTAACATAACAAGCATTTAAAACAGATGAAATCGATATCTGTATCTTGGAAACATCAACTAGCAATCTTGACAGTATTCTGTAGCGATATTTTACATATGCAGAATGTGAGTAAATGCATATGTGCGACACTTCGGTTTATGTTTATCATTTTATTCGCAATCCATTAAACACGTGTGTTTTACTCCATACACAGCTCACTGATGCATGCCTTTTCTAAAGATATGTAATATTTGTTTTTATGAGAGTTACAGGTAACTGAGGTTTTGAAACATTATCAGTGGCAAATTAAATCAGTGAAATATCTGTAAAATACAAAAAAAACTAGACCCTTCGAACTGACAAGCTAATTTTGGTCACATATGTATTAAGATTAAATATGGCACATAAATTAAATCCCGCTAAATGACATTCAAAGTGCGCTCATAACAATTATCTAACTTAAACCTGCCACATATTACATGATTTAGGACTTCTATTTTCAGTTTAAGGATATATTTTATGCTTTATTCCACAGTGAGTTAAATTCTCTATCGCCTGGATCCAGTCGTAGCGTCATACGTCACTTGACGTAAGAATGTTCTCGTCCAATCAGATGCAGGGACGGAGCCGCAGCTTGTGTTTGAAATCTTCGCGCTTAGGGGTTTGGTTTGCTTACTATCAGCTCGAATGTTTTCTTTAAAATTAAATAAAGAGAAATAATAAAAACTCTTAATACAATACTCAAATCATTCGTCGTGGATTCATAGTGTATCATATGGTAGGTCATACGCATTTTACAGCGTTAACTTAATCTTTTGTGACTGAAATGAACGAGATGAGCAGTTAGCTGCAGCTTTTAGCACAACGCTAGCAGATGCTATCAACTAATGCAAATAAGAGTTTTAAACTAAAAATCAGCTGTATCAGATATATGGCTCTGATGATATAGTCTATTTATGATATAGCTAATGACCTTTTGTTAGTGCGCCGTTACAATAAATTAGCACCGGATTAGCTGGTTTCATCCATGGCCTTACATTAAAACATGTTCTGTAACGTTACAGTCTATAGGAGAACCTTATTGGCTGATATGTAGTATGAGGTTTAACGTTAATTTTATTATTTAAATTCCCCTTCTGTTGGAGTTTATTTATAAAGGTATCAAGCCACAATAAAACAAATCATGCTTTGCCATTCTTGACATTCTTGTTTTAAGTTCTGAAGAATTATTTGGAATATGCCTTGTTTGAAATCACTCTGTTTATAAATTATTCTCTTGTGTTGTACAGATACACAAACACTAAGAAGCAGAGATTTTCAGTGGGAAGCTGTGAAAGAGGACAATGTCGGATGGGGAGGTGTGCAGCCACGTAAAAGTGGTGGTTCGTGTCCGTCCTTTAAACGACAAAGAAAAGGATGGAAATCACAAGAAGGTTGTCCAGGTAGTTGACAACCACATGCTTATCTTTGATCCTAAAGAGGAAGAAGTGACATTTTTCCGGGGACAGAGGATAGGCAACAGGGATGTGCGGAGGAGAGCCAATAAGGACCTCAAGTTTGTGTTTGACTGCGTGTTTAGGGAGGACTCTTCACAGGTGGAAGTTTTTGAGAACACCACTAAAGCAATAGTGGACGGTGTCCTAAATGGCTACAACTGCACTGGTGAGACGTTTTATTTCTCTTCGTTGAATCTGAAAATTGCTTTCTTTGCCATGTACTTGATTTCAGCAGTGAAACCTAGATTTATCATACAATTCTGGACTGACATTTTTTCTCCTCCTAGAATTTGGTGCAGAATGTGAAACTGTGTCAATAACATAAAAATATTTCATTAGAAAGTATTTCATAAATTAAAGTACCTGGTGCCTTTTTCACATTTTGTTAGTGTTACTACAAGAGCATGGCTTTTTTTTGTTGTTTGTTTTTTCCCTCCTCCATTCTACCATGTTAGAGGAATTTTGCATGGTTGGTGTATTTATTTATCATGCTAATAATCTGGTCATTTATGGATTTATTTGATGCTTCTCATGAATGTTTTTGATGTCATTATGACAGCTGGTGTAGCTATAATGTTTTTATTCCTAAATGTGTCTTTTTGTTTGTCCAGTTTTTGCTTATGGAGCCACAGGAGCAGGAAAAACACACACCATGTTGGGCACTAGTGATGGTCCAGGAGTGATGTTTCTCACTATGAAAGAACTGTTCGATCGTATGGACCTCATCAAGGAAGACAAAGTGTTTAACATAGCTTTTTCTTATCTTGAGGTGAGGTTTCAAATTTCCCACTGAATTTAAACAGCATTGTGAATTTATTCATTTAGATTTGTTTTAGTTTTTACTTATTAATACATGGAGGATATTTTTGTGTCTCTTACTAATATACAGTTCTAAAATTGGGGTTGGTAAGATTTTTTTAAAAATGTTTTTGAAAGTTCTTATACTCAGTAAGTCTGCATTTATTTGATTAAAAAATACCATAAAAAAGTATTATTGTGAAATAATATATGTTTTAATATATTGTTGGCAAAGCTGAATTTTCAGCATCTATAACTCCAGGCTTCAGTGTCACGTGATCCTTCAGCAATCATTCTTGTATGCTGATTTGAAACATTTCTTAAACATTTCTTACTTTTATTACTAAAGGTTGTGCTGTTTAATATTTTTGATAAAAAGCAGCGTTTATTTGAATTAAATATATTTTTGTAACAATGTAAAATACTTTACCTTCACTTTTGTTCAATTTAATTAAACATTGCTGAATAAAAGTATCAATTTAAAAAATCATACTGACCCCAACCCTTTGAACGGTACTGTGTATGTTTTAAAGTTGCACTCACGGTTTTATTTATTTATTTATCTAGCACTAGTCAGAATATATGACAGTCATCTCACTCTTAGCAGCATTGATGCAGCAGCACACAGAAACAAAAGATTTCAGCTTCAATGCTAGTTTTTGAAGCACCTTTTTAATGAGAGAAAAATACTGAGGTGCATCTTACAAAAAGTGCTATATTTATGTTAGCCCTGGCTTATTGTACCTGAAGCATTGTGAGTTAGCCAGCCCTTTTGTGTTCTGAGCAGTGGGTTTCTGCACTTTCTCCTGAACAGGTTTATAATGAGCAGATTCGGGATTTGCTAACTAACTCTGGTCCATTAGCGGTGAGAGAGGATGGCTCCAATGGAGTTGTTGTTCAAGGACTCACCCTGCACCAGGTGAAGTTGGGCTGCATGTATCATCTGTGCATTTTCTGTGACCTTGATTCATCTCATCATAGTCCACAAAGAATTGTCGTTGATTTGCCTTGTCTGATGGTGTGTTATCTCATTACTTTGTAGCCCAAATCTGCAGAGCACATCCTTGAAGCTCTTGATTATGGTAACAGAAACAGGACGCAGCACCCCACTGACATGAACGCCACGTCTTCCCGCTCCCATGCCGTATTCCAGGTAAAAGGCTTCTCACAGTCTCGGCTCTTTTCTCTGTAAATATCACCTGCGGTTCTGTGTAACTGTTTTTATGCTGTTAGGCCTCATTCTGTGTGCTATGACCCCTGTGGGGTTTGAGCAACTTTACATTAATCCTCTTGTTTTGATATTGAGCGTGAGCTACCAGTTGACTTGCGTGAATGGGCAATTTCCAAGAATTTTTGTGTTTCCTGGAAGATTTGACGAGGCAATAATAAATCGAGCTGTTTGGCTTCTCTATTTATTGTATTTCTAGATTCTAAAATGTAGTTTGTTTAAAAAGCAATAAAGCTTTAATCTTCTCTGCAATCCAATGTCTCAGTCGTCTATCTATTGATCTGGATGTTTCAGAGTTAACTGCACAGTTCAAACCAGTGTCAGCTGGCTTATAAAGTTGTCAGGCAAAAATATAAATATTCAATCTTACTGAAAGATGTTCTTGTGCCATCTTTTTTTCTTCAGATCTACTTGAGGCAGCAGGATAAGACAGCCAGTCTCAATCCAAATGTTCGTGTGGCCAAGATGAGCTTAATCGACCTGGCCGGCTCAGAAAGGGCCAGTGCAACCAATGCCAAGGGGGCTCGTCTCAGAGAGGGGGCCAACATCAACCGCTCGCTCCTCGCCTTGGGGAATGTCATCAACACGCTCGCCAACCCCAAAGTAGGTCTACACCTCCTGTTAAGATTGAGGGATTACCCAGATCTTGTTGAAAAGAGAGGTGTTTTATTATTTCGGATTTGTATTGGATATGTTGCAAACGTGGGCTGCGATTTGATGAAATGTGTACAATTCTAGTTAAAGGTTTGGAAAGAATTGTTTGAATTTTCTTCTTGTGATCTATTAATCTAAAGACTTAACACCAAGAGCAATAAGTATATTAGTGTTCATATAAATGCATGATAATATTCTGTTTATTATAAGTGCACTATGCTGCTTTAAATTCTCAAGCTCTTTAAAGTCGGGTGGATTCTGATTGGCCGTCAATGTTTTTATCATTCATCAGCTGGGGGGAAAAAATTGTTTTGAAAGTGATTCCAACGATATTGTTTCTCTGTGTTGTTATTGCAACAGTTGTGATGTGGACTTCCTTGTTCTTATAGAATTAGAACAGTTATTAAAACTTTATTGTTCTAATTAATTATAAGAATTTTCTTTCATTTATAGATTAATATAAAAATTATGCACATATATATTTATAATTTCTTGGTCTCTACATGATCCATGAAATTTAAATTTATTATTCAACCGTAACAATAAATGCCCAAGAAAAACCTTGCAACCACATTAACGCAAGCTCTTAACATGACAACCTTAACCATAAAGACTATGCTTATGGCCTTAAATATTTAATATAATATGCTGCCATACCTGTTGCATGCTTTTTTCTGTTGTATCTTGCTCTATGGCTTGTGCAGGGTTTTTTTTTGGTTTGTTTTTTTTTTTTTTTTTTTTTTTTTAGCAATAATATGTTTGTACCACTGCTATGTGACCATTGCTGCCAAAGTTTCTTTGTGCATTGATAACAAATTTGTTGTTCACTATTACTGAAAATTTCTTGATTTTATCAATTAAAAAGTATAGTACTTTTAGCTTTATTTAACACAAATGTGTACAAAAGGTATGGGGATTCTGTGTGGTTCTAGCACAAAACCAATTACCTTCAATCCTGCTGTATTGTAAACAAATGTATTTACTGTATCACTATGACTTATCTTCACTTTAGCCTTTGTTGGTCTTTATCCAGTCTGGGTCAGCTGGGTTCATACTGTGCCGTGGCACATTTGCTCTGATGGTATTAGCCTTCTCCTCTCTTCTTTGCTTTTGGGACAAACCCAAAGGCTCCGCTGGCTCTGTGGTTCAGGGACTGATGCTATCAGAGTCAGGAGACCTACAACTCAAACTCTGTTGTGTACACTTATCCCTTTCCTCAGGGCTGCTTTGTGTGTGTGTGTGTGTGTGTGTACTGGTATATATGCTTTACGAGGACACAAATGTGTATAATGACATGGGTACTACAACATAAACATGGTTTATGAGGACACTTCCTGTGTCCCCGTAAAACAAAAGGCTTAAAAACATACTAAACGGTGTTTTATGAAATTCAAAAATTGCCAGTAGTTTCTTGTAAGGGGTAGGGTTGGTCTAGGGCAATAGAAAATATGGTTTGTACAGTATAAAAACCATTACGCCTATGGAGATTCCCCGTAAACCACAAATTCAAGTGTGTGTGTGTGTGTGTGTCCTGCTCATGCACTAGTACTGATTCCAGTACGCCTCCACCAGAGACACTGTGTGGAATTGTATCCAGATTTTCCGTCTCAGAGACGGTTTGAGGGTAATTTACCACCCAATCCTATTAGCCCGTGACTGTTAAATCTGCCTTGCAGTGTTTGTTTTGTGCCATAAGCTATTATAAACCATTCTTTAATTATTTTGGGGTATTAGGTGGGAATTTGCTGCAGTGTATGTCTCAGATCCTGATATATTATTAAAACTTTTAACACTCATTGGTTATGAAAAACCAGTGAATGCATGTCTGCTTTTTGAAATTGATTTTCAAATTACTTCTACATACTATTCAAAAGTTTGGGGTCAGTAAGATTTTTTTTTTTTTTTTTTTTTTTTTTTTTTTTTCCCTGAAAAAAAATTAATGCTTTTATTCAGCAAGGTTGCATTAAATTGACATTGAGTGACATTAAAAACGTTTTGAATGTTTTATTCATCGAAGAATTCTGAAAATAATGTATCATGGATTCCACAAAAAAAAATTGAGCAACATAACTGATTTTAACATTGATGATAATAAGAAACATTTATTGAGCACCATATTAACAAATATATTCAAAAAGAAAAGTTTTTGCAGATTGTAAATATATTTGGAAATATTACTGCTTTTACTGTATTGATTATCAACCTTGGTGAATATAATACTCCTTTAAAAAAAATAAAAAACCTTTTGAAAAATTCTGTATTATAAACGGAGAGGATCCAGTACTGTCTGTATGAACAGGTAACTGAGGTCAGTCTCTTCCTCTAACTAGTGATATCCTTCAGTAATGCCTGTAACCATAGTGACAGCAATAAATATCAAGATTTTGTTGCATTTTTTGGATTTAATTCTAAACACTTTCAGGCAGCTCCTGCTGTTTTTAGACTCTTAGATATTAAGCCATGTTTGTCCAATTAGTTTTTCTTGTTCTCCACCTCCTAAACACTTGCACTTCTTTCCCTCTCCGACCACACAATACCACCGTTTTCTGACATTTTTCATAACCTAAGAGATTTTGACAGTCCTAACTCTGGCGATAGCGCAACAAAGCACGTGCCTTATATTCCATATGCATCAACGACGCAACAGGCGACCAGTTGTCGACTGCATTTCAGTCCATACAGTTCACATCAACTGAACTCGATCTAAAAATATGATTGTGGTGACTCAGGTCTCCAGTATCTCTGGCTGAGATTGATAGAACGAGAACATCTGCAAAGTTTGTGTGTGTATATGCACACTTCAGTTAGATTCACATGATCCTTCAGAAGCAGTTGTTCTGCTTAATATGTTTTTGAAAACTGAGATTCTTTGATGGAAATTTAAAAAGAAAGGCATTTGTTTGAAATAGAAATACTCTATCACACTTGATCAATTTAATGCATCCTTGTGTAGTAAAAGTGTTAATGACCCCAAACTTTTGAATGTTAGTGTACATTTAGGTCCATGCTCGAATGGCTTTATTCTGGGTGATGATAAAGGTTTGACTGCTCCCCCAAACATGTGCGTACGTAACTATTGTAACTGTTGTTTCTCAAACGTTTGTTTTCAGTGATGAAGTACTGTATGAGTTTACTTGTTCTAGCACATGTCCAAGTATCTCAATTGCAGGCTTTGTTTGTGTTTATTTTACTGAAGAGCAAAATCGAGAGAGGCAGTTTTTAAATGTTGAGGCTGTTCTGTTTTTTTACTCTCTTGCTTTGTCTGGAGTTTTTCAGCATGCGGTACATCTTTGTTTTGTCCTGTAGTACAGCTGAATTTTAACAGGTGACCTATAAATATGGAATTGGTCAAAAACCTCATGTTCACTTGAGTTATTTTGGTGCTAGATAAGTGCAGGCCCTCTTTCTGTTTATTGTCTGCCAAAGCAGGAAGCATGTTCTTTTAATTTTTCTTGTAAATTGATTGTATTTGTAATCATGATCTCACTCGTTGTTCTGTCTCTGTTTTAGGGATTCTTTGATTTATGTGCTTTGCTGTTTGTGTTGTGTCTTCTGTGGTTTTTGTATTTGCCGTTTGATGCCGAAGTGTTTCGGCTGGTGTGTGTGTGTAAGGTGAGGAGGTTTGTCCCTGTCTCTGGGCCCCTCCGCAAGCAGCTTCATAGGTATTGTTTTCATGCCATCCGCATAAATTAACCTGTCACGCAGACGGCTCTCCTTACCCATGTTCTCCTGGGAGGGCCCGAAACAGGCCACTCGCACTCTCACACACACTGCTAACACAGTCGTGCCAACAGAGAGAACATGCTGCCTTCAGAAATGTGATTTTTCACAGACTAGCTGTCATGATGGTGCTACTTATATGTTTTTTAGATTACATAAGCTGGTATTTTATCACTGAAAATGCCCTCTTTTTATTTTGGTGCAGTAGTTCCTAACAGAGAATTAGAAAACGACTAAAAGTGGGCCACGGTCTTTATTTCACCCTTTTGCAAAGGAGTTTGTGAAGTTCCCAGCAGGCCACCACTTGATTCAAAGCTATAATGAAAACATGAACCCATACACAGTCCAGATGTAGGCTATAGTTTGAGACATCAGCTGGACGAGATCAGATATACAAAATTTCCCCATTTCCCTCCCCTGACTGCTGTGTTTTTCACTATGTTTGTGTTGGCAAATTGTGCATCTCATTCTCCATGTATGTTAACCGTTCCACATCAGCTAAGTGGAAACTTGGCTTTGATGGGTTTTTTTGCGGATGCTGAGATACGGACTGTGTATCAGTCACTAGATCCTGAGATTAATTAGACCATCAGTTTGTGAATGCTTTCTTTTGTGGGTCAGACAGGCCAGCGAGATGAAAGCCAGAGTGCCAACTGGCTGTTTGAACATGATTAACAGCATGAAGCTGTTGAGATGAGACAAATCTGAAATTATTGTTAGGATGTGTTAGAGAAGGTCAGTCTGCATCGTTGTTACTGTGCGTTCACACCGCCGGCGTCGAGAGCATCAAAAGTCGCTCTGGCCGCCCTGCCAACAACGCTGTAGAAAGATTCGCGGACGCTCTGACGTTCTGACGTAGATTGAATGCTTATCTTGTAATTAAAGGGGCTGCAAAGCAAACAAGCATGTTGATCTTGTGCAGACTGACCATAAGGAGGGTATAAGTTAACCTCATGAAATATTTTAAATGTGAAAGTAAAAAATTGATCGATGGAAATAACTTTATTGTAGTTACATGTTTGCTAACGAAATAAACCAATTAAAAGCCATTTGTGTGGTGTGGCTTTTGTGTTCATGGTTAAGTGCTAGTCTAATTTCAACATTATAGGAGACATTTACTAGCCTTGGTCTTTAATTAACATTAACATTAATTTGTGTGGACGAAGTATTAAGATCCTTTACTTAATAATGTATAAAGCACTAGTATAATCAGGTATAAAAATTAATTAATGTAAGTATAATCAAGGAAATTGATTTAAAGGTTTAAAAGTGAACTGGGACTATTATACTATTATATCAGTAGACCAGTTATAGAACACTTTTTGTTTTTCCTTAAAAACAAAAAAAAAATAGGCAAAAAAAAACGCTGTAGAAAGATTCGCGGACGCTCTGACGTTCTGACGTAGATTGAATGCTTATCTTGTAATTAAAGGGGCTGCAAAGCAAACAAGCATGTTGTTTGGCAAAAAATAGGCAAAAGTGACTGCTTTCATTTTAAAATATGTGACGCACACCTCTGGTCTCCATCAGATGTTAAAAAAAAAAAAGTCACAGCTCTCTACAACACCTGTTTTTTGTTAAATCCAATATGTGTCTATGTCAGAAATGTTCTGCAGCAGTAACATTGTTTTGCATGCTATGGCGCTGAAATTAGCATGAAATTCCCGCTTATGTTCAGAAAATATATAACGTTAATGCACATCAGCAACTCACCAGGAACACCAACAATCTCAGACACCTTGGTCCACGCGTGTTTTTTTTTTTTTTTTTTTTTTTTTTTATGTCCCTGTACGCAAACAGGGACACGTCGTAAATTACTGGGAAACCCGCCACATCAATAATCAACCTCTCCTCCATTTTGCTTGGGAACTAATGTGGCCAGAACCAAAGTTTACAGGGCTGTGTTCTCTGGAATCCTCTCAAACGGTGGACTTCTACATTCCGATTGGTTGCCGCCGAACCGCGTCATAGCTCATTACCATAAAGTTGACCTGATTTCAACTCTCCTCGACGCTCTCATCGTCCAAGACGCGCCGCGCCGCTGCTCGTTGCTGGCTCACATTGAAAATGAATGACTTCCGGCCACTTTGACGCTCTAGACGCCGGCGGTGTGAACGCACAGTTATTTGCTGCCTTATTCTACTATTATAAAATAAATAAATTTACTGAAAGAAGTGAGAATGTAGTGGTTTCGCTAGCAAAATGGGCTTGTCTCGCAAGTTTTGAAATCTCTGAATTACTCAAAAATCGTACTCTGAAATGCTCGGCTTGCTGTTCATTTAAGTTAAGCTTAAAACCTTATTTGCTGCTTTCTTTAATGAAATTGCTAAATTATTCTGTAACGACTAGTGTAAGTTCACAGAAATCTTCCATTTCTCCAACACATTCATCTCCTATGAACAATTTAAGTATGTAAATGAAATTAAGTTTGTGACATTAATATTAGGAGTAAATGTAGGTGTTCTCACTAATGCCATACATGTTAATTAACAGGTAATTGAAAAAGGAAAAAATGTAGGCCATTGACATTGCAGTCGATTGTAAGGAGGGGTGGGATTTAGACAAACTAAATGATTGGAGAAGTCCAGCATACATCACCAAAGAGAAGTCTGTCATTTCACTGTTAGATCGAGTTATGACATTTAGATTAAAATTACAAGATTTATTTGAAAACCTTGAGTTTCTATTGTAAGTGACCTTGTAATAATGTTTAGTGTATTTTAGGATAATTTCCATTTTAAAATGCTTTTAAAACTATCAAGACACAAAGATTCTCCGTAGACTTTCATTAAAAAAAAAAAAAAAAAAAAAAAAGCTTGTCATGGATTGGTTAGTAATGTTTTAAGGCAAAGCATAGTGACGGATCCATTGTAAATTAAATGTAGACTCATCTCAGAAATGGCTTAGAATTAAATTTTAAGCCTAATCATGCCATCTCAGCCAAGTTTTACAAGGCTCTATCATTTTTATTTTTCAGTCATTGTTTCTTAAATGTTATTGACGTTCTTTTGTGAAATTCTTGAATTTCATTTTTCTTTACTTTGGTTTGTTTTTTATTCTCAGTGTAAGAAGACACACATTCCTTACAGAGATAGCAAGCTGACACGGCTCCTCAAAGACTCTCTGGGTGGAAACTGCCGAACTGTGATGATCGCAAACGTCAGCCCGTCCTCGCTCTCCTATGAAGATACACACAACACTCTCAAATATGCCAACCGCGCCAAGGAGATCAAATCCACTGTAAGTCCTACACATACACGCACAGCTTTAGCAGTCCGCCGATCAACAACATGCCTCAAATCACCCATGAGTTCACCGCGTATAAAGATTGTATCATTATAATATAGATAATATTTCTGATTCTCTCTCCCTGTATTTCAGCTGAGGAGTAACGTGATGAGCTTGGACAGTCACATTGGCCAGTACGCTGTCATCTGTGAAAAGCAGAAAGCTGAGGTAAAAATTAAGACTCGATGAATCTCATCCTTAATTACGTCTTAATGTGGAACTATTTACTTTGTAAATCTAGTTTGCTTCTGCTGTTAGGTAAAATGGGTCTAATCCACATGAGACTAGCTTGCCTAATGAGAGTGTGTGCGCTTGCAGATTGTCATGTTGAAACAGAAACTCAAAGAGTACGAAGAGCGGAAAGTGGAGGTTCCTGCCCTTAATCCAATCCCCGTCCAGAGGAGAGCCGAATTTGAGAAGTAAGCAGCACGTGTGTCTACGTTCAGTCCAAAAGCACTCATGCGACGCTGCAAACTCTATTTGCAGGCACCAGCATGTGTCTTGAGACCTGTGTTTTTGTTTGTTTAGATGTTGTTTATTTTATGCCATGTGTGATGTGCAGCTCTTTAACGCTATCCTTTGAAACTTTGAATACGCCTCAATTATTCATGAGTAAGAGTACACAGGACAAAGCCAGACACCATCGCAGGTGGAGGTCTCCTTACCTCTGCATTTTTCATCAGGCCCAGTGGAGAGTGGAGACTTGTGCTTTGTGTTTTCCTCTGTTTCTTTAATTTTTCACATTTGTGTTTTTTTTTTTTTTTTTCCCTTTTTTTTTTTTTTTTTTTTTTTTTTGTTTAAAACAAAAAAAATTTTGCTTGTTTTGGACAGGAAATGTATCACAGTTTTGCAGCACGTCCCACCGCCCCACCCCTCAGCCTCTAGATTCAGTCATTCTGTTTTGTGTGTGTGTGTGGTTCCTGTCAGCAAAAACCGCCGCAGCATCCGTAGATGGGAGGGAGAAAATGAAGGACAGGCGGAGGGAGGAGAGAGAGGGAAAATAGCAAGGATGGGAGGGACAAAGAGGGGAAGGAGGAGGGGTAAAACCTGAATGAGTCTCACTCCTATGTGTTTCATTCACCGGCATCAGAATTCACAACTTGCCGAGCGAGTGAGAGAGAGGAGGAGAGGTGCTTAGCGGCAAGGAGGGCTGGCGCACTCCTGCCCGCATTAATAATGCAGGAGTCTGGCAGTGTCGGCGCTGCACCAACATTATGGCCCCAAATACAGCCTCTGCACTCTCTCTCAATGGACCTTTTTTTTAAATCAAAACTAATAGCGCCCACACACAGTTCAGGTGATATCTCAAAGCATTCATTGAGGAGCCGTATGCAGTGTTGCAAAAGGCTGTGTTGGAGAATTGAAGGCTCTCAGTAGAGAATATGTGTTTGAATGAGAGCATGATGGCCTTTAGCGCTTACCTGTATTAAACAGAAGAGAAAAAGGTGCAGTAAGGTGAAATATATTCTCAGTTATTATAGGATGCATTCATAGCCAACTGTCGGGTATGCTTCATATTTTTCTCAATGCGACTTGCACTACCATTCAAAAGTTTGAGGTTGGTATAATTTTTTTATATGTTTTCAAAGAATTATCTTATGTTCACCAAGGCTGCATTTATTTGATTATAAACAAAGTATTAGTAAAATATTGTGAAATAACTGTTTTTAACATATTTTAAAATGTAATTTATGCCTGTAATGGCAAAGCTGAATTTTCAGTCTTCAGTATCGCAATACTTCAGAAATTATTCTAATATGCTGATTTGGTGCTCAAGAAACATTTCTTATTATCAGTGTTAAAAACAATTGAGCTGCTTAATATTTCTGTGGAAATTGATCAATTTTTTTAGGATTAAAAGATTTATTTGAAACAGTTTTCTTTATCAATCTTTATTATGACTTTTAATCAATTTAATTATTCCTTGCTGAATAAAAGTAATAATTTTAAAAAGTCTAATCTTGCTGACAATACTGTACTCAGGAACTAAACCAGATCATTAAGACTGGCATCTGATTTCATTTTTGGCTTGGTCATTTTTTCTGAGCTTCCTTTGTAAATGTATTAGTATGTACACGTTTTCTTTATTAACTGATTTTCAGTCAACATTATTTATTTATTTTGTATACTCTGGAAGCTGTTTTGAACAATTTTATTTAAACCATGATATTCCATTAATTGTATTGCACTTTTTTGTTTTATTTTAGTTTGTGTATTGTGTTTGGTTTTTTTTTTTTTTGGTTTTTTTGTTAGATAGTATAATGAGGAAATTGACAGTAAGGTACAGGGAGAGAGGAATTTGACATGACCCATGTTGCACTTGAACCCAGGTCCCTATGAGCACATGGCCTCTTATAGGTCAGTGCAGTGCTCTCTGTGCCACAGTTCTGAAACCTTTTTTTAATTTTACAATTTATACAGATAATATAAAGAGGATAGGAATTCATAGTGAAGTGCCGCCTTTGTGTTCTGGAGCGTATACATTAACTACCATTCAACTTCTATAACAGAACTTGAGAGGAAAAGTGAGAGTGGCATCCTTTGAATAGAGACAATAACTCAGTGTCTTTTGTGTTTTGCAGGATGTCTGAGTCCCTGCGCAGCGTGTTTGCAGCACGTCTGCAGGTCCGTAAAGAGCATCTGGACATCGAGAAGCAGCTGAATGAAAGCAGGCTGACTATGAGACACAGGGAGCTGTGGCATCAGCAGAGTCTGATCTTCTTCCCTGACAGCAGGGCCGAAAGGGTAACAACACTGATTCATACAAACACACAAGGTTGTTTAAAACTCAGTGATTTCAATGATTTGTTTAGTTTTTTTGTAAGGAATTATTTTATTTAGCAAGTAGTATTAAGATGATGAGGTTTTATAATGTTACAACACAAAAAAAAGTTAACATTATGATTTAAAAAAAAAAAAAAAAAAAAAAAGAAGCTTTTGAGCTTCTTGAGCACCTAATAAGCATATTAGAATGATCTCTGACTGGAGTAATGGCTGCTGAAAATTCAGCTGTTCCACCACAGGAATAAATTGTAATTTAAGGTATATTACATTTAAAAAAAAAATACATTTTAAATTGTATTAATTTCACAGTATTACTGTTTTAATTCTATTTTGATCAAATAAATGCAACCATGGCATAAGAGACTTCTTTCAAAAGACTTTAAAAAATCTTACCCACACCAAACTTTTGATATTGTTTTTGGTATTGTACATTGTAAAAATTTCCTTTAGCCATGCTCAAAATGTGTTTTTGGCTAGAAATTGTTGTCTATATATGATGAACAACTGGAAAAGTTACAGAAATTCATTGCTGGGTATGTGTGTGAACCCTGATTTAGTCATCATTTGTTTTAGGCCACCTGTAAGTATGAGCGTAAACTGGCTTCCCTGAAGTCTCATCAGGAGCACTTGCAAAAACGCATGATGGAGAGTGAAAAACGCTTCCAGGAGAATGAGGGATGGCTTCACCGCATCGAAAACGAAATGAAGCTGCTTGGACACGAAGGGCACTCTCCAGAGGTCAGAGCTGGGTCACTTTTACTTCAGATTAGGCCTGCATGGGCAGTATACATGTGGTGGCAGAAATGCCAACCAGTAAAGCTTCTGCTATACTCAAATCAAAAAACTATAGCACAGACTGCAAAATGTGTCACAGGCATGCACTTCCAGTGTAGACTGCATTGTTGAATGTAATGGGAGCGATTTAGATTTGACTCGTCATGTTGCTTGCATCCGGTGTAGGCAGTGTTAAGGGGCCATTCACATAGAATGCATGGTCACGCTTTATTTTAAGGTCCAATTCTCACTATTAACAAACCATTAACTATGACTTTTGCCTCAAACTCCTAATTTGCTGCTTATTAATACTTAGTAAGGTAGTTGTTAAGTTTAGTTATTGGATAGGAATAGGGATGTAGAATATGGGCATGGAGAATATGTGCTTTATAAGTACTAATAAACAGCCATTATGTTAATAATAGGCATGCAATAGTTAATAGTGAGATTTGGTCCCTATACTAAAGTGTTACCGAATGCGTTTTTGCGTTTAAAAATGTGAAACACAAGCTGTTGGAATAGGAAAAAGGCGCAAGGTCTAGAGAAGGGTTTTTTTTTTTTTACATTTGGATTACTTTGAAGTACTTTAATTTGAAACTGCTTTTGCACTGATGGCCAGATTTATCATTCATCAGTTTTGAAAATCTTACCTTCAGGGTTATCTCCAATTAAAAAAAAAAAAAAAAATTCAATCAAATAAGATAAAGGCCCTTTTTAAATTCTCTACAAAGTCAGTAGACTCTTGGAAAATAGGTAGTACTTCATGTTTATGTAATATATAAAACATTTTGAGTTTGAATTTGCAGCAAAAATAGCTGTATTGTATATCGTGATATAAGAATTTGTCATACCGCCTACCCCTGCAACAGATCTATGTTGTTTTTTGTCCTTCAGCTTATCGTGATATTTCTTTATTTGAGGGCTCATTTCAGTCCCGGAGTGGACGGCCTTGGCCTGTTATCCTTTTCGAAATGCCATTATTGAATATTTTCATGTTTTCTACCCGAGCATTGAAGCTGTAGGGTGCCAGTCTGCAGTGTTGTGATGTCTGAGGCAGACATGCTCCTCAAAGGCTCTGAATAGCAGAGCTTTTCTTGAGCTCATCAGACAGCCAAATACACTTAAAGAGGGCTAGTGTTATCTTTTAGAAGAACTGGCATAAATGGCAACTCTGTATCTTCACGTACCTGAGCCTTTGTTAATTTAGGAGTGATGTTTTTCTGAAGCAATTGGCATATTTTGCAGCCATGCACGCTGTTAATCAGTCTGCATGTAGGAGGCGAACATTCATCAACTGACTTCAAAAACAAACGAAAATCACCATTTGTCTGTGGTTTTCTTGGACAAGCTGAAAATATTGTGTAATCTTTGTTTTTGCCCTCATTTGTGCCCCTTTGATAGGCACTAACCATTTTTGTGTCTCTCTCACCCCCTCTTTTAGTTCCTCTCTCCATTTCCCCACCGGAGGATGTCTTAATAAAAGAAAAATCAATGCTTTTCCTTCATCACTCGCTACAGCTGCTTACCTAAATCCACACCTCTTTTCTCGCTCTCTTTTTGCTCTCCTGTTTTTTTTTTTTTTTTTTTTTCCTTTTCCTGGAAGTAGAACGGAGTAGTGACGCACCCGCTCATCAAATGTTCTGTGCTGTGCTGTTTTGCGTTTTCTTGCGTCAGAGGGGGTAGAAGACGCCTCAGAAGGTGCATTTTCAGTGAGACAGAAAGAAAACAAGGAGCTAGACTAAAAACAACATCTAAGCCGTTTCATCATTTTTGTAGTATCTTGCCTATGTTGCCTTTCTCATTATAGCACAAAGATGAGATGGTTTAATCTCGTCGTTCTCTTCTTCACCCAGAAAGCCATGACAGTCTCACTCCTGAGCTTGAAATTCTATTTCGAATTTGCCATCTAATAGATGGTAGACTGTCCCTACCTATGACCTGATTTATGATATATGCATTATTTGTGTTGACAATGTAAAATGAATTGTCAATATTTTAATGCATGATATTTGGCTATTTCATAAATAGCTTGTCATTGAGCTGATCTTTTTCTTTCATTATTTGTCTTTAGAGAGCATAAGTGTCTCTGATTTAAACTTCAGTAGCATTTTGTTAAAATAAGTTTCAATTATTTCAATTAATTAATAACTGTTTCAAAGATTTGTTGGCACCATCACTCAAAAATCTACATATTTCATGTATAAGAATTATGAATGTCAATGAAATAAAAACAAAAGTATGCAAATTAATTGCAAACCAATGTTTGCTAGAACAGCCCACAAATTAATATTTCAAATATATTAGTTTTACAAACGCAAAGAATAGACTTAAATATGAGTCAGTTTTTTTTTTCCGTATTGTAGAACATAAGCCTCTTACTTTTCATTTTAATTAATTGCATAAATTGCTTTGCATTTTCAGCCCACATATTTGTACTTTTGAAATCACGATGTTAAATGATTTTGATATGCTTAGCATTAATATCAAGGGAATGTGGGTGGAGCTACTGGGTGCTGCAATTATTGTTGCATTTTTCTTTGTGTTTCTGCATACAGGAGCTGAAAAGAGAACTGCAATGCCATCAGCTGCAGCTGCAGATCACTGACCTTCAGCAACACATCGAGCACATGAGCCACCTCATCAGTGTTCAAGACCAGGAAAACACTCGCACGCACAAGTATGAGTCAACGCTCGTAGATGTTTTGCACCAGGTTTCATAATTTTGAGCTTAGTCACCCTGAATCTACGTGTTTGTGGGAAACTGCATTCTTTTATATGTTCTGGATGGTTCTTTGTAGAAAGTTCTTTGTGTTATTCAGATTAATTTGAAATTTGCAATGTAAATGCCTCCATCTGTATCATTCAGCTATACCACACTTGCTCTCCACCTGTCCTGTCAGGTTGGTGAACGCCCTGCTGTCCACCTGCCGACGTCAGCACCTGGCGTTGAAGGCCGCAAGCATTGCCACAGATGACGCTGAGTGGGAGGAGCTGGAGCGGCTGGTGCATAGAGAGAGGGGTGTGGTCTGGGCAGACCAGGAGAAAGCAGAGGACAGGGATGATGGTGGCACAGGAAGCACTCATCTACAGCCCATCCTGTCTTTCTCACACCTTGTATCTCACCAGAGCACACCATGCAGTGAGTGAAATCTTGATGAAACAGTAAATCTTTCAAATGAGAAATGTTGCCTCTTTCTGTAGCAACAACTCACATTTAAGACATTGTCTTTCTTGAAACTGATGATACGCCAATGCATAAAGCATTTCATCAAAACCTTATGGAGTTAGCTGACCCACATTGTCTGACTATTACACTACCATTCAAAAGTTGGGTGTCACTAAATTGTGTTTTTGTTTTTATTTAGTGAGGACTCATTAAATTGATCAAAAGTGACAGTAGAGTCATTTCTAATGGTGCAAAAAAAAATTCTATTTTAAATAAAAGCTGTTCTTTTGAACTTTCTGTTCATCATATAACCATGAAAAAATGTATCACATGTAACCACAAAAATATCAAGCAGAACATTGATAATGTGATATGAGAAATTTCACATGATAAATGTTTGAGCACCAAATCAGCATATTAGAATTATTTAAGTATCATGTGACACTGAAGACTTCAGTAATGGCTGCTGAAAATTCAGCTTTGTCATCACAGGAATAAATTACATTTTAAAATATATCAAAATAGAAAATTTTTTACATTTTAATATTTTATTTGTTTTTACTGTGTTTTGCTTAAGAGACTTACTGTAACATTAAAATTAATAACATTTTTTTTAAAAATCTTACTGACCCTAAACTTTTGAATTGTAGTTTGTGTAAAAAAAAAAAAAAAAAAAAAGAGCTATTTTATTGATGCAGATAATCATAATGAGCTTTATACTTTTTATCAGATAAACATGACTACAACCATCTTTTTCTAATGCTGTATATGTTGATTTATTTTTATATCATTTTTAAAACTGTTATACTTTTTTCCTTTTTTATCTTGTTTTAAAATGCTATTTATCTTTCCTGTTTTGGCATAATGTCCACAGCTGAGGATGTAAGGAAATAATCCAAAAGATAATGTCAGTAAACTTCCTGCTTCCGAGATGAACCATCTCATTTGTGTCATACAGCCACCTCACAGTGATCTCATTTTATGTCTGCCTCATGATTTACTGTTCTCCGTGTCAGTGTAATGTGATCTGCATTGTGTGAACGTTGACAGATGTATGTGTCTTGATTTAAGACGTGTTTAGTCCCCGTGTGATGTATATGCTGGACTGAATAGGAAGGACCGGCGCAATTGAATAACAATGCATTCTCTTCCCTCAGGCTCAGAGAAACACACTCGCCGAACCTCACAGCGTCTCAGACCAACACACTTATCTAAAGGTAAACTCATCTCTGTCTCCCCTTTTTCCCCCCAATGTCTGCTTCAACATATTCTGCTTAAGTCATCAGTCCAGCTGCTCGAATCTGTCACATTGCTCATACTGACAGCCCATGTGTGTGTTGCACAATTGTGAAGGCTCAGCTAGACCGTTCAGGTTTTGTAAACTAGCTTTGTTTACAATAGTCCCCTTTGAATACATCAATCATTTGTCATTCTCCATGTAAGCATCAAAATAAAATAGTTCTTTATTAAGAGTCATCAGTGAATTAAATAAAGAAAAGCAGAGATGAAATTGACAGTTTCATTAACATAATTATGTAAATAACTTTACTTTAGCTTAGAAACTAACAGAGTTGTTTGACATACTCCATGCTGACCGAATGAAATACAAAAACAAGCTTTTCACAGGATGGAGGGAATCGAGGGGTGGGAGAAAGGGGAAGAGGAAGAGAGGAAAGCTTGGGGAAATTGAAGGAGTGGTGAGTTATTGCTCAGTAAATGGAGAGTAATGATATTTGCTGCAGAACAGGTGTTCCTCATTTGATTGAGACGCTGTGGGAAATACACACATTTCAGGAAAATACAGAGACCTGCAAAGAAGAAAAAGAGGGAAGTGGGGGAAAACAGATGGATACTGTTAAGAATTATGTTTGGGGGAAAATATTGTAAACTTTTGCATTGATAGTATTGGAATATTTTGCGTTGTCGAACATAGTATTTATTAGAAACAAATTTCCTATGTCTATAATTCCTCATTTTTGACAAGGACGTTGGGGTGTTTCTGTTGTTTATTTTTTACTTTTCCCCCTGTTCAATGATTGTTTAAATTTGAATGATTAATTTCAAACACCATATGCGATTTGACCAGGTCAGGACAGTATAAAAGTTCATTTTCAGTGGAAGCAAATGGAGCTTTTTGAAAATGATGAATAATGATTTGTTTGCTGCCTGAAAAGAAACATAAAATGTGATGCATATTTCACACAAAAAATGGTGTTCAGGTTTTTATCAGTCCACTGAGGGGGAAAAAAAAATCACGTTTGTAAGTTCCCAGGCTGTTCTACTTGAGCTACTATAAGGACAAACTAATATTTCATTTTAGGCACTTAAAAAATAAATGCAGTATTCATGACCTCTAGATTCCTTTCTTTTGTCATAAACATGAAATATAGCATTTATTCCTTTTAGACAGATTTCAGTTCACACAAATTTTCTGTTCATTTCTATGTGTTTGTGTAACTCTGTCCTATTTTTGTGAATGCAGTGCAGCATTTTCAGATTTGCACCAAAATACATTTGCTACTCCGTTTTTTAAAAGAGATGCTTATTTTCAAGGTTCACAATGTCGAACAAGTCCTGCTTGCATTCATGCGGCAGAAAATAAGACCTGTGTTCAGGTCGTCCTGCTCTGCGTTTCCTGCTTAAAGACAACAGAGATGGAGCCCTGTCTGCAGGAACTGAAAGAGATACAGAGATTCAAAGAGAGGGTTATGAATGAGCCTCCGCCCCACCCCCACCATCGACGCGCTTCATGACGATACCGTCGCTGCACTCGTGCTCAAGTGCTCGGTGGAGAGAGGGAGCGAGAGCGTGAAAGGGTGGAAAATAGTGATGGAATAGAGGACCGAAGCAGGAGGGGTCACGTGTCAACGCGCACGAGACTGCCTCTCCTGCTTCTCAGACTTAAGCCTGTGGTCGGTTTCTTTCCATTCTCCTTCCTCTCGTCGCCTTCACTCTTTTCTTTCATGTTTCTGCCTGTTTTTGTCTGTGCGCTTCTTATTTTTTAATCAATCATTCTTTATATCTCCATTGTCTGTCTCTCCTCCTCACCTCGCCATCTACGTCTAGCCTCTCAGTAGCACCGACCCTCCGCCCTTCCGAATTTCATTCATAAAATCATTGCTCGGTGCAGGGAGGGGAGAGCTGTTACATATAGTATGAAACGCTCCTGGATTGGGCGAGGACGATTCTGCAATAAAAAGAGAGCAAGCAATGAGAGAGCGAGAGCCAGGCGACCCTAATCCGCAGTGGCTTCCTCCAGAAATAGCGCCTCATGCATGTTTTAATCCCACCAGCCAAAAATACGCCACCCAGAGCACTCTGCCACCAATTACTGATCGCACCTATTCCTCTGCCTCCGCTCTGGGCCATACATCACTGTCTGCCACCCATCCTCTCGGTGTGTTGGGGGGTTTTTTTTTGCATTGTCACCTGATCACCCTGTGCCTCTCAAATGAAGTTATATCGCCTGTGCTTTACAGCTGCCGGCGTCGAGAGATCGTCGAAGTGAAGCGCAGTCGGTCTAACTTCAGCTCTCAAACTTTCTTTTGCTAAAAAACTGAGTATAGTTAGTCATTAACAGGATGTCAGGTCCTCTCCCATGCAATCCAGATTTCTGAGAATCAGCACTGACTCAGAGAGAAGGAGAGATGGCTGTGTGTCAACAGTTTAACCAGCAGGAGCTCTGAAGCATCGCGATTGGTCAAGAACGCTTAAGATGCAGCCGCATTGTCTCTCTCTCCCTCGCTTTTCTGCATCGTGTGAGTCAGTGTGCGGCCAGACTGCGACGTGCTCCGGCATACTCCGCCACTCAATATCCAACGTCAGACCCCTCCAACAGCTTCCTGGAGCCTCCCTTGCCTTCCTCACCCACACACACCCACCGGCACACACATACATGTACTGTCTGTCTTGACGGCACAAAAGAACCTGCTCTTTAACAGCACGCTGCTCTTGATGTGCTCACGAATAGTCACGTGACAAGCGTGGATAAAATATTCACTGTTGTATGAGTAAATAATGTTTGTATATTTCCATCGGTAATGAAAAGTTGCGTGTGTGAGGGCTGTGTGTGTCCAGGAATATGGCTCACATATCAGATGACAACAACACTGAGTAATATTATAATACGTCAGTTACTTGTGTTGGTCAGAATTCATTCAAACATTAATGGCCCCAGTACTTTTTACTCTGGCCACGACTTTATGAAATTTGTGACAGGAGTGTGTTTAATACAAAGTAAACATCTCCAGTTCTTGGAACTGTAGTTTTTGTTTCATTAGTGTTTGCAATATGGTGCTAGAATTTATTCTCATATAAACTTTAACGTTAAGCTTTGAATGTTGCAGTTGTTATCAGCTTTCAAGTCTATAAACAGATATAAAATCCAAGGACTCATCCAATGTCATATTAAAGTTATCATATGTCAAATCAATGAAGTTCATTTGAACTCTTGAATTTTTGATAATGATTATTCCCCTCAAATCACTGTGTAACTTTTATGTTGTAAAATAGCAACTCAATGTACTATTTAAAATGATGTTTAAATACATTTTGGACATTTCTGATCATAATGTTGATATTTTAGCTTTGACTGGGAAATGATCAATATATCTCAGAAGCCTTTTCCATTTGGTGACGTCTTCCAGTGAAGCTGATGAATTTTGTTGTTCTTTTCTCTTTCAGGCTGTAGCCCTCAACATCAGGATGGAAATGCTGAATGTCCTCTTAAAAAACCAATCAGGAGGAAGCTGTCTGTGTCTCCTGCAAACCCAGATGAGGATGGGCCCATTCCTGTGCTCTCCCATTACCCTCCTGCTGTTCAGGAGGTCTTAAAACAGGAGGGCATGTTCCCACTGCAGTACACTCCTGAGGGCCACCCGAACACCTCCAGCAGCTTTGATCCAAACTCCACTATTGACATTGGTCACTACGAGGACCCATCAGGCGGTAATGCCACAGTGATCCTATCACCTGAGCCCTCTGGCCACACGACACTTCGGGCACTGCGTGCTAACAACGGAAATGAGCAAGCTAAAAGGTACAATTTGCTGTGAAAACAGTATAATTTGCATTAATTAATAGGTAGTTCTGTTGTAGCTGGTGTGAATAAGTTTCTTTCCAATTGCTTTCTAGGTTGGAGATCCCATCACTATTAGACCTGCGAAAATCCAAACCGTCCTACATGGCCATGACCTCAGCTGCTCAGGTCAAGCGCAAGTTCAACTCGTATGTGTTTATTATGGGTCCTGTTCACTGGGGCTGTTTCAAATCATGCCTCGTTGACATTTTGCACCCTTGGTGTTTTCCAAAATCTCACTTTGTGTCTCTTTGTATCAGTTCCAACACTGGGAAAGAAGACGGTTCTCAGACCGCGTCTGCGGCACCCAAGCGCATAAAGAGAGATCCCTGTGAGCCGTCTAAAGCGCTGCGAATCCGACGTTTTGGAGGTTAGTGTGCTATTCTCAATGCAGAAAAATTACAGTTACCCTCTATGGGCTTTCCATTTGTATCTTGGAAGTGGAACATAAGCGTCTCTTATTATATTCCATTTATGAAGTCCTCACATAATCCATTATGTTTGGTAAAGTATTGTAATAGTGTAATGGGCGGGCCGGCTGACAGCTGTGAAAGAATGTCAGGCGCACAGCCAGAAGCGCACAATCTCCTCCTCCCACTCCCAGTGGCTTATGCGCGTTCTTTCTCCTTAGTAATATAATGCCACGAGTTGGCTGAATTTACCCGTTTCATAAAGTAATAAGCCATTAGAGGCCGCAGATTACAGTGGTTTTTGCCATGTTTGTAATAGTGTTGTCAAAAGTACCGAGTGCGATACCATTCGGTACTGAAATTTTAAAAACGTCCATTTCCCACAAAGATTTGAGTGCTGTTGAGCAGATTCTTAAATAGCGCTGATTGGTCATTGTGTTCATGCGTTCAACAGATACGTCTGTGATTGGCTTTTAACGTTTGAAAGCTGCATCTATCAGCGGATCCGTCTATGTGCAGATATTTTATGGATCTGCTGATAGACACGACTTTCAAACGCTCTTGTGTGTTTCTGTGTGAGTGCTCGGTGAGTGAAGCAATGATCATAGTAGCCAATCACAGACGTATCCGTTGAGCACGTGAACACAATGACCAATCGGCACTGTCTAAGAATCTGCTCAACAGTGCTTAAAATCTTAGCGGGAAATGGACGTTCTTAAAATTTCAGTACCGAAAGGTATCGCGGTTGGTACTTTTGACAACACTAGTTTGTAAGGTGTTGTTCGGCATGACTACTTTTATTAAATTAAGTGACCGCAGTAGAATACAGCACCAATGTTTAAAAATGATGATTGTTTAAACAGTCGTTTAATTAAAAAATATCATGTGGCATGCCTTTTTTTTTGTTGTTGTTGTTGAACTATTGTTCAAAAGTTTGGGGTAAGATTTTTAAAAAACTTTATTTTATTTTTTTTTTAAGTCTCTTATGCTCTCCGAGGCTGCATATATCTAATCAAAAATGCAGTAAAAATCATAATATTGTGAAATTATTACAATTTAAAATGGCCTATTTAGGGCCCAAGCACTGATGGTGCAAGAACCCTCTTGGAAATTCTCAATTTAATTAAAATGTAATTCCTGTGATGCAAAGCTGAATTTTTAGCAGCCATTATTCCAGTTTTCAGTGTGACATGATCCTTCGGAAAAAAATTCTTATCATCAGTATTTTTAGGGAATCAGTAATGTTTTTTTTTTGTTTTTTGTTTTTTTTGTTTTGTTTCCAGATTCTTTAAATAAACTTCTAAGATTTTTTTTTTTTCTTCTAATTTTTATTTTTTCTGTTCTCTTCCACCGTATCTAGTATCATCAGAGAATGAGCCGAGCCGTAGAGTAGTACGAAGTGTGTCTGAGGGAAACCTCCATCAGCTTGACCAGCGTAAGCCCAAGTTGAGCTCAATGAGGCCTGCTGCACTCTTTAAAAAAGTCACCAAGAGGATGTGAGAAGCTTCCACTTGCTATTAAAGGCACCGTTCTCTCATTCACTGGCCTCACACACTTCTTTCTCATTAGAGTTGTTGTAGAAAAGATGTAAAAAGGTGTTTTTTTTATGATGTTTTGTTTTTTTATTGGTTTTATTTCAGGAGCAGGTATTTGGTCTTAATTATTTCTAGGAAACTGGACTGTTTTTATGTTAATGTTTTAAAATATCTATGTGCGTGGAAAACTTGTCCATCCTAATATGAAGCTCTCAATAAAGTATTAATTGATGTTCAAGTCTTGTAAAGCAACTTGGTGTTATTATTGCCACTGAGTGACTTTTTTTCCCTCCCCTTTTTCAATGTTTTAATTTAAAAATTGCTCCATTTAGAGAGCTACTTTTCAGGTCAGCAGTTTCTATTTCATGATTGATTAAAAAGAAATATCAGTTGAGAAATATCGACCTTGTGTGTATTATTGAACTGAGCTTTAAATGATTTTTTTTTTTTTTTATTCGCTGTTCTTACATTCACAAACTTGGACCGTTAATGAGAATAATGCACAATATTTCGAGATTCTCAATAAACTAGTCAAATGTTTGGCCTCCTGACAGTATACATTATAGCTCCATACAGATAATTGCATTGAAACTTTTGTAGCTGTTGGCCTGGTAACAAACATCAGAACTGTAACAGTTTTAAAGGTACTTTATTTGATATTTCTGGGGCATTTACAATTAATATTACTGACATTTTGCTTCATAACTTTTTTTAATTGCAGCCACAGAGCAATACCTATTAGTTCAGTCTAATTAACCACATTCTCTGCAGATTTTCATGCATCTTCATCTCGTCTTGCAATGCAGTTCAGTCGTCTTGTTTCTTGCTGATTTATAGTCTCTGTAGTGTGTTCAGAGCTTATGGGTTCAGCCCACAGAGGAGAAAAGGGAGTCTGGAGACTGGCGGTTTGAGCTTCATCTTGGTCCATTTCCTGCATGCCATCTGTCTGAACCAAAAGAAAATTGAGCCTCCCGTCAGGAGTGTGGCCCGTTTAATGTTCAATCTCTTTAACATATCCGACAATACAATGAACTTCCATAGAAATGCGTGTAATCTTCATCAACCAGAACAGGATTCAGTGCAAATGCTTTGGTTTAGCTGTGTCAGAGTGATGAAACCATGACTGTCTGCTAAGCTTTATCTGTCTATTTTTTTAATGGTATTTTTTGGTTTGCAAGACAATCGGCTGCGATGTGAATAGCTGTGCTGGTTCTAACATCATGCCTAAGGAATTAACAGTAATCATATCTGTTAATGAGGCTATTATTAACAGATAATTATGTAAAACGCCTACAGGCAGATGTACTGGGCTCATGGCATCCAGAGCAGCACATCCATAAAGTTCTGCCTGTTTGGCCCTCCATTGGGCTAGACAAATAAATATTACATCAGTGCGATCAAATACATCATTATATTGTTTGTTTGTTTTGACTAAATTAGACATTAAAATATGGCTTAACATTAACTGCTTTGAAAACTGCCCTCTACAGTACAGGCTCATTTTGAATGGACAGGTAATATATTTAACTTTATAATCTTAACATGCTTACATAATTAACTGAGAATTAACTGCATATTATTAGTCTCTTTGCTCACTGTACACTTTTCTCTCCAGTTTATCTGTGCTATAGTGTCACATTGATTCATCATTTGTGGGATTTATGTTTTAGACCATTTCAATTATGAAAGGCTGATTATTCTGACATGGCGAGAAGAAATGGGGGGTCATTTAGATATTTCATGCTTCTTGTATTTGCTAAATTGTCTCATACTTTGTATGTGCGCTGGCTGTTCTGCAAGGGAGAATGAAACTTAATAGTCTTATAGAATAACAGAGCAATAATGAAGCGACACCAGCAGCACCCAAACACATGAGAAAGTCATTGGATTGAAGATGACAGTCCTGGCATCACCCTTCTCAACACCTGGAAAGTTAGTTTAGTTACGCTTTACTGCTTTCTGGACTGTTCTCATGCATTTTGGATGTGACATAATCCAATTTAGAAATTCTTCACATAATGCATTGTTTGTTAAAATAGTCTGGTGGTGTAATGGGCGGACCACCTGACAGCTGTGAAGCAATGTCAAGCACACAGCCAAAACTACATGATCTGCTCCTCCTACTCCCAGTCTCTCTCTCTCTCTTGCTCTATTAATGGTATGAAACTTGTTTAGATTAAGCAGTTAGTCTAAATTTTCTGCCAAATCTTTACTGTGTTTTCTGCTCTTTATCAACGGAGAATAAGCCAGGTCTGAAATGTGAGGAGGCCACCCTCCAACTCTGCTGAACCACAAGCCCAAGTCAGGCTACAGACAGTTGCGTTACTAACAGGTTTGGGAAGCACCCAGAACTCACCTATACAAGGTGTTCAACTACTTTCTGTAATCAATTCTATTTAAAAAGTTACATAAACAAATAAAAATGGTTATCTTTATTGCTCTTCATTTTTTCTCAAAAGTCCTGAAAAAAAAAAAAAATCATACTTATATTGAAATATCCCATACCTGACAGACTGAGATTAGAAATATCCTTTAATATACATTAATGTACTCATATGTACCATACTTTAATTTTACCAACAAAATGATCACATTTACGTCCATAATCTTCAGCAGTTCTGTGATCTCAAGTTGCAGACTTACTGTCCAGTATTTGTCTAAAATAACATGCTCCACTGTCATAAAATGTTATTTTAATGCACTTATATTTGGAGTAAAAATATGTCATTCAATGTCTCCATTGTTTCTCATCTCATGTTAACATTGGGACTACAGTATTTCTTCAGGAAATAGTTATATATTAGATGCTGTATTATACATAATTATTTTTTTAATTATATTTCACATTTTATTAATTATTATACATTATGCATAATTCATTTTATTTTCATTTTATTTTTTCTTTCATTGCGATTTTACAGATTACAGGGGATTGGCCTCTAGCGTTACTAAACTGACCAATCAGATTGGATATTCAAATGACGCAACGTCGTTTGCGTCCGTCCAAAATGCGACCGAAGCTCACGTCGACTTAATAAATTTGGCGGCTAAATTTGCCGCCTCAACCAATTATTGTCAAAGTTAATAATTCAAGCCAATCACCTTTCAGCATCACATTAGTGGTCGTCAAACCTGCTTAAGACAGCAAGTACCGAGAAGTCTTTAAATTAATGTCGATAAAATCCAAATTAAAGAAGGATATCGAAACCAGACTGATCGACAGGGCCACAAATAGACTACATTTGGAGGATAGAGTTCATCTTCAGGTAGGTTAGGTGAGTAGATGTTAGGGGGGGGACCCTCAAGGGCCTGTTTTAATATTTAATATTTTATCTGATATAGTCTACCCTGTCATTCATTTTTACATGCAGTATGTGCTGTAGCCTACTTGTATCAGGTGAAAACAATATATGTAGGCTAGCCTATATTATATAATCTATAGCTGTTCTTTTTTTCTTGTAAAGCAATTCCTGACCGTTTTTCCATTCTTACCATTTATTTAGTTAATATTAAGTATGTCTTGTTTTTGAGAGATTTTATTCCCCATAAGTAATAAGTTTGTCTAATCTTATTTTGACCTCTTTTTTTAAAGAGGGTAAACATCAGAATCGCACCAGTGATTTGATAACCACAACTGTTAACCAGCTAGTATTGATCACTGGTGGGAGTATTGTTGAGATTTTTGAATTGCAGACTAAACAGTAATGAGATGCTTAGTAATACCCCCTTGGTTGTTGCTTCATACTCCCACAGCCAAACATCACAAAAGACTGATGTTGAAGACGCAATCGGAAACCCACCTCCCTCTTTTAGTGTCTCTTAAGCGGTGAAACACAGTTTCGGCTAAAATACTGGAAACATCTTTTCTTCAACTTTGATATCAGTCTCACAACTGACAGTATGCAGCATGCTTTCATTGTCCGCTTTATTTTTTAACAGTTAGCTCAAGCGCGCATCAAGAAAAAACTGAGCACCGACACTCCCTCTGTATTTCAGCCTGCTTCTGTTCCTCCCTCTCTCTCATTCACAAAAATTGTACACTGAGCTTTTTTCCCCTCTTTTTCTGAAAGGGGAAGGCTGTGACTGAAGTTTATTAACTTCCTCTGAGCCAATGAGCTGACAGATGTGCTTCTATGATTGTCCAATGAGACTGAGTGAGAGGTTGGAGGTGGATGTTGCTTAGCAACTGCAGGTAGAACGGGATCACGTTGAAGTCATTGTCTTATCAGAGCGGCCCAAGAGACTTCACATGCATTGTTTTCTGATATAAATGTTAAAAAAAAAAAAAGATGCACGTGTAAAGTGCGTCAAAATCCCTAAAGTTTGACTTTGATAGGATTAAAAAGAACTGTTTTTGCTTTTGTTGAGTTGATAAAGAAATCCTTTCATAGAGATTGCTGATAAAGTTAGTGAAAGTAGTGTGGGGGAACTAGTTTAATTTCAGTGGTTTCAAATTTCTCTTTTTCATCATTTTTAAACAGCGTAATGTGAATATAGCCATCATTAAGTTATAAAAAGAACAGAGGATGGACTTCTGAGTGCGGTGTGGCCACGACAGAGTAACAGACGGGAAAACGGAGACTCAGCAAGGAAAAAGGATAGAGTTTTGGGTGGGCGTTCTCCAGAGTTTAAAACCAGATTGCTCCTCGCTGTTTTTGTGACAGGTGAGTGGCGTAACACAGGCTAACACGCCCCCGCCGCAGCGTAAACAAACACACGCCAGACAGCTCACATCACAGATGCCATGCTTTTGTACCCGGCTAATTACAGACTTCAGCACCACTGTACTCCTAACATGTGAGAGAGAAAGTAGAGTTTGCCAGCTAACACTTCAGAGATGATGCAGCCTTGATAACTTCCTGAACAATCCTGTGGTCGTGCATATCACTACATCTGACCTGAAGTTATATTGCACAGATTTATGTGTGGGTGTGCAGTGTCATAACGCATCATATTAACTAAATGTGTGGCTTACTAACAGATGAAAAACACATTTGATGTAAGATTAACAGTAGTTTGCGAAATGATTTAGCGTGACTCGTCTTATTTGCGTCTGTTATCCTCCTTATATTTTATCCTTTGTCGTAACATTATCTTTTAATCTAATCCTCAAGTTGTAATCTTCTTTGACGTTTGTCTTTTTAACAGAAAAAGCAATAATTTAAAAGGCCTTATCAGAAGATACAGCGGTGCAGGGGCAACGATTGCCTCGAGAGGAACGCGCAGTGTTTTAGAATTAAAAAGACAAATAGGTTGAATCTAAAAGCTGAGGGTGAGAGCAACAGGGTGGAAGAAAAGAAATAGCAGGATAATAATAGTCGAATGCCTGAAAGGATGAAGATAATGAATAAGTGTGATTTGATTAGCAGGAACACCTGAGACTACACCAGAAATAGACGCTGACTCAATGATGGCCTCAACAGGAGTTGCAGAAAATGCCCATGATAGCCACAAGTCTTTAGAGAACAAGTAAGAATAGAGAACAAGAATAAAAAATGAGGAAAGATGCACCAAAGAGGTGTACTTGAGACATATGAATGATTTGATATAGATAATAGGCTAAAAAAACATATTAAGCATGCCACACATAATATTTACAGTGAGTGTTCAATTAAAATAAATTAAATTAAACATATTTATGTCCCGTTCGGTCACTATTATTTGATCATTTTAAAGTGCCAGTACTGCTTCAAAACTAAGCTTACAGAAAATTCATTAGGTTAAAGGTCATCCAAATAAATGTTGGCCTTTGTCTGCGTGTAGCTCCTGCAGGGAGGGATTGATTATTATGCAAACCACAAGCAGGTGTGCCTGTAACAATTCTCATGATGCATTATCTTTTAGAAACTGGGTGAGTAATTATGAAATTGTTGCGAAAAGGACAATGGCTTTCTATATAAAGACAGTCTATGACTATGTTAGAAAAGCTGGATGCCAACAAAGCAAATTAATCACTTTTTATTTCCTTTTGTAGCCATAATAATCTCTGTTCACATGCATGCAGTGTGTATCTGAACATGTGGCATTTACATTGATTAGATTTTCACTGCTCAGAGTTGTTCTTCAATAACTCTCAGTTATGTTTTAAATGTGAAATGATTCTCCTAAAATCCCTTAGAAGAAGTAAAAACAAAGGAGGCAGTTGTTGGCATTCAAAAAGAGTAAATATTTGGAAAAAAAATATATAATATTCATTTTTACAAAATTGTGCATAACAGCCCACGTTGTTTGTTCATGGACACATTTGATAAGAAATATTTGAATTTAAATATTGCAGAAATCTGAGCGCTTTGTTGAGATTTTTTGAAGTCTGTTTATCCTTCATTTATTCTCATTGCTCTCTAGGAGAAACAATTGAGACATTAATATCTCATTTGTAATTTTTCTTTCTCGCAGGGATGAGGGGTGTCTCTAAGTTTACGACTGTCATATGAAGGATTATGAAACAGGAGTGTTTCAGCACACTAATTCCCAGCTTTCAGAGTGGAAAATATTCAAATAGATGGTATGGAAATCCTTGGATAAGCTAAGATTTGAAATGTAAAGCAGGGTACGTGGGAGATCGACCCGCTCCCTAATGCTCCCTGCAAGCTCCGCCACTCAGACGAATATCAAAATTCCTGGAGCAGGGAGAGAATCCGCGGATCTGGCGCGTTTTCCGAAATCAGACCTAGTCAAATGGGACCACCGGTCCGACGCTACCTAGCAGCGCACCACAGCATTAAGGTAAGCCTGATGGGAATTAGCATTCTGATGCAATATTACTTCCTTTAGTGTTCCCACAGAAACTCTACCAAACAGATAAAGCGAAAAGACATCCAGATAAGTTGGTCCGACTGGAAGTATTTAGGTGGGCAGTAATTACAGATGGAGAATAACGAGAATGTTCTTGTTCCGAACGCTCGGTGCATCGTTTGAGTCCAAAACTTGCAAACGAAAGGTGTGTCATTACGTCAGAGGGCAACAAGAGGCCAAGCGCCGAGTGAAAACAATGCAGCTTCCATTCAAATATATTCAAACCAAACTACAGGAACACCACAATATCCCATCGCATGACAACAGGTGATTGTATTCAGAGAATGGATCATCTGAAGGGCTAAGTCGGCGTGTGTAGTTACGGTTACATGCGGTGTGGGTGCTTCTAAGGTTGTTTCAGAGGCTTTGGAGGAGAATCGTTTGTAGTAAACCACAGGCAGAAATACGAAGTGATGAAACAAAATGAGGTATCATCTTCAATGCTTATTTATGTTATTTCTTTCTGCCATACTCTCAAGTACTCAGTTTCCCTCCAAACGACATTGTTGTCGAACTTCATCCCCTACTTAACCCTTCCGTTGGTCAATAAATAGGACGAATGTATGGAGCATGGGTGTTGATGAGTCAGTCCCTGACGACCTCGCTCTTATTGTGAGGACACCTAAAGGCCGCCTATTGTGTTGCCATGGCGTCCACATCAAACCATGGCTACAGCCTTATCCTGAGGGTGAAAATGTCCTGAAGTTTGACAGTGAAATGAAAAATGGCACGTAATGTGGACACTGGATTTGATTATTAGCGCAGACGTCCTCCCTGTGGATTTGATGTTTTGTGGTGGTGTTCTCACCTATAGGGGTCATTCGTTTTCAGCCCTTTTTTTCGTGAAATCCAGTTGACTGAGTCACAAAGGACCGGTGTTGATTAGGTAACCCCTGGCGTCAGAATCCAAGGGCAAATGTCCATCCCATCACGACAAGCTGACATTTGTGAAGGTTTGACGATAAACATTATCTGGCGAGGAGGGAAGGAGGAACGTGAGAGTCTTGATGCAAATGTTCTTATAGGTTTTCTTTTGTCTCTCTCTGCTGCTTTTCTTTCACTCGCTCTCTCCTCCTTTACCAAATATAGCTGTAGAATAATGAAAACAATATCCAGTTTATATCTGCAAGTTAGTGAGACACCCACTCTCATTTGCAGCGAGAGCAAATGACCCTGGGGATGAGTCATAACATCACTTTAACACTGTTTTATTCTCTCCTCACAAACACGGCAAAATCCAGTATGCACCCAGGTATCCTTACGAGGTGTATGCGGCCATAGACCTATGTTACCCCGCAGGGCCCCGAGCCCCACAGTTCTTGCCCTCGATGCCCTTCCGAATCAAGCCTCTCTTTGAACATTTCCATTGAAAGGCTGCTTTTTACCCATGGGGAGTGAGATGAAGAGCTAATGAGAGACTTGTGCAGCTCTTCTAGCTGATTAGACCCACCATACATGAAGCCTCCGATAGTGTGATGGTACGTTCATGTTGTAAATTCATTGAAAAAAAATAAATGTTTTTTAGTCATTCTTAATTTAAATACTATATATTTTGTTATTGTTTAATCACCTTCATGTCGATCCAAACCTGTGACTGACGTTCTCCTGTGGAACACAAATAATATAATAATAATAAATAATATATTTACAGTAAGGTCACATTTGTTAACATTATTAATGCATTAACTAACATGAATGAATAATATATTTTTACAGTATTTATTAACCTTTGGTAATGCTCATGTTCATGTTAGTTCACAGTGCATTAACTAATGTTAAGAGATGCAACTTTCGATCTTAAAAATGTATTAGTAAATGTTGAGATTAACATTAACCAACATTAATAAATGCTGTTGAAGTTAATTGTTAATTCATATTAAGAAATGAAACCTTACTATTAAGTCATCAATTAACCATTTAATCGCTCATAATTTAAATACAAGTGTATCATCCATACAATGACTATTTACTATGAGGTTTTTTTTGTTTTTTTTTTTGTTTTTTTTTTGCATTTATAGATTTGGCAGATGCTTTTATCTAAAGTGTCATGCATTGCATTCAAGGTACACAGTTTATCAGTATTTACTTTCCCGAGAATCAAACACATTGCTAGCGCCAGTTTGAGCTATAAGAAGACTACTGGAAGATTATCGTTGGGGTCCGGTATTGTTTGCATATTTCTTCAAAATATCTTTTTCTTTTGTGTTCCACTGATGGCAAAAAAAAGACATACAGCTTTGGGCCAACATAACAGTAATTTAAATGATTTTGGGTGAACTGTTCTTTTTCGAGCTTGATTTTACAGAGCATTTTGAATAAAGTGTGAGGCCTTGCATTATTAATTTGGTTGTTTTGACCTAAAAATGCTTCTGAAGTACTGTGAAGTCAGTATCCTTCCACATGACTTAAGTGCAAAACAATTTTTCTACATCCAAACTGATGAATGAGGACAGTACTGTATCTGCCTCATCTTTTCATTCATCATGCCACAGCATACTTTATATACTTGGGTTAAACACACATTATTCTACTCCATTTCAGATGACTGACATAAATCATGTTCATTGTATTCGAAAAACATCCTCGATCTGTCAGGCCACTCCCTACTATACAGCCGCAGGCTTAAAGCTAAAGTGTTAACAGTCTCTGTTTTATCAGACAGATATCAACTTTGCTTAGTTTAAAAGAAGAAAAGAACCGGAGAGAGGTACAGGGGGGCTGTAATCGGACCCTGGAGTCTAAGAGGATTTCGATGTAGTAATATTATATGTCGGTCCCAGCTAGAGGCAGACAAAGGTACGCAGCCAAGCACCAGAGCAGAGCATGTCATCTAAATAGTGCCGGGCTTCTTTTTGCAGTTTATTACATCCAACTGCTTTGTGTTGCTTGAGTTTGGCTGGGAGGCGGCACAAAGGAGGCAGTTTGTTCACCCTCAACAAGCATGCTTTTATTTGCGCCGGCCCTTTGATGTATAGAGAGAAGCATTTGGAGTAGGATATCCCTAACAGATCAACAGGGAAGAAATCCCACTCTTTTAGTATTGTCTTTAACAATTCCCAGCCTTTCAGCAACTACCGCCTTTATTCACTTTAATGGCTTTACTTTAGACCATTGAGCGAGCTGTCTATTATTATAGCGTTATGGGGAGGGCGGTATTTGTGTCTGCGTGTTTGATTGTATGCATGCCAAACCTGAGGGGATGGACATGTTGGAAATTGCTATACAGTGTAACAGAAACAAGTGGCTTCACGCCAAGCGCACACGTTTGCTTAGTATCAAAACTGAATTACAGGCCCAGTGACAACATTCAGTCTGCACCTGTTCCTTAAGACAAATCTGAAATAACAAACCTAGTCAAGGAACTAATATGGCATTACCAGGATATCCACTCCTAATGGTAAGTTGCAAATGATGATGCAACAAAACTGTCAGAAAATTTGCATTATAATACATTGCAAATGATGCGTTGCTGTGATTCCACTTCAACAAAAACAATAGTTTGGTAGTTAATGAATGTGAGGGGTAAGCTCGTGTCCTCAATTTAGTTTTAAAGGGACCGTTCACCCAAATGAACGTTTTAACGTTATTTTCTCACCCTCGTGTTGTTTCAAACCTGTGCATCTTTCTGTCTTCCATCGAAAACAAATATGAATTAAAATTTACAGGTTGCTCTTTTCTGTGCAATTACATTAAATGGGGCTTGCATTACATGGAGCATGCAAAAGCACATCAAATATTTAAATTACGAGATGGTCACAAGTTCCATCGTTACCAATAGAGTTCCAACCATAATTGGCTAACAATGCTTTTGGGAAATGCACCCCAGATCGATTTTGTGAACTGAATCAAGTGATTCACTGAACAGTTTGACTCAAAGTAATGAATCAGGGATTTGCGACAGATGTCGTATTGTCTTATTTTCTTGCTTTTTAAAGTATGAAAGTTCCCGTCTTCATTTGTTGTGCATAAAAAAAGCAACCAGTACATTATTCAAAAAAATTTTTTTTTTGTTCCACAGAAGAAAAATTATACAGGAACGTCAAAATAATCTGTTTTGGATCAACTTTTCCCTTTTTCAACTTTTTTTTTTTTATAGGTGAGGTTATCAGTACAGCAAATGAGTAGTCATTTATGTTATTTGTCTCTTTCACACTGTCTTGTCTTAATTAGAAAAATGAACTCTATTAAGAAACTTTTTACAACTGCCAATAGTACCACAAGAGACCAAATACTAACTAAAATGGCCAATGAAAATGGCCAATGACTCACCAAATGAATAAAAACATACACAGTGCAAGCGCATATGCTCTTGAGACTCGCAGTTTTCATGTCTAAGACCTTATAAAAAGAACAGCATTCTTTGATGTCTTCGTACCTAATGATGTCAACAAATTAATTGTCTAATTTTTTGTTTGTCCAATTTTGTCCATTTAGCAAAGGGTTTTACCACTAGAACTATAAACAGTGTTGCGTATGGCTGTATGAACAGCTCAGTATTAGATGTCCATGTACTCCGTGATGCAAATAGACAAAACCTCACTGTTGTTGGCCCTTACAAACCTCAGCTATTGAAAAGCATGCAAATAAGACTAGTCAAATAAACTGCTCCTCAGGACCTATGGCTGGGGGAACATAGCTTATAGTCATAAAATATTTTGCCTTAAATTATTGAATCAAATATTTATATCACTTATACATAATATATATCTCTACAACCACATTTTATTTTCAAAATGTTATAAAAAATGTTATCAAAACTGTTATAAAACCAAGTCTGCCAAAATCATAAATGTACATAAACAATGGTAAAAATAAAAATCCATCTATTTTATTAGACAGCAATGTGCTTTTTAGTTAATTGATTATATTATTGTATAAATTAATGTATAATTGTGTGATTAATCTTGCTTGTTTGGCATCACTTTTATTAAATATATGACATAATGTTGTGCAAGTAAATAACTTTTTTATTATGATATTAATACAGGCACCAACTTCCATAACCTAGTAGCCTACATTAACTGTTATTATGTACGGTATGCAAATAAATGTGTTTGTACTTGTGTGCTTATGTATGTGCATATTTGCATGTGCATTCAGATATACTTCTCTCAGTATAAATATGATCATGTCTAGATCTCTCACGTTTTAAATGTGGGGGTGTGTGTGTGTCTAATTGATGTGCACTTACATTAATGGTAAGATTGTCTTTATGTGCATCTGTTATATATGAATGCTAGATCAGAGCTTGTCAACAACTTAAAAGGCTGTTATAATGGCCACAGAGTGAGTGTATCTATTTAGGAAGCAGACTATAAAGGTAAAGCGCTCTACACCCTACCATGTTAACACAAGTTCACTGCTCAAATTTAAAATGAGATTTCTGTTGCAAGCTCCAGTTCTGCTAGTCTCTCAGTTTTCACCAATTATGTGTATGTATATGTATGTGTGCGTGTGTGTGTGTGTGTGTGTATATATATATATATATAGAGAGAGAGAGATAGATATAGATATAGATATGTAGATATGTTTTCTTACTATTGTCAAGCAGTTTCTCAACTTGCTGCTAACCATGTCATGATGATATGTAAATTGTGTTGGTGTTCTACTAGCCGGAAACTGTTGCCCACTAGAGAGTTAGTAGTTAAATGCTGATTTGATTGGTGACTGCTTTTCAATTCGGGTCAAAGTATGATCACTTTCTTCTCTTTTCTTCATACTGACAAACATTGTCTAAAAAAAACTGATGACAGAGAAATAACAGTAGTAAAATGCTGATTTGATTGTTCACTGCTTTCAGTTCTGCTTAAAGTATGAACACTTTCTTCTGATAGACTTTTATAGAATAGAATAGAATACCCAATTATACCCAAATCCTAAGGCATAAATATCAAAAGTTCACTAAGCATAATGACAAAATTTATCTAAAAAAAAAAAAGACCGTTGACTGATGAGAAAAAGTCGATCACAGTCACCCCTCAAACATTTTACTCAGTGTTGTGAAATCATCATAAAAGTTCAGTTCAGTGTTTTGTTGCACATCAGGGTTATTATAAAGCCATAAAAAAATCAAATAAAATGAACTGAAATCAAATAAAATATAAAAACATACTTATTTTATTTAGGCTAGGTGTCTAGGCAACATTTATCATTTTCATTTAGTTTAACTTGATACAAAAATGATACTAAAATAACTAAAACTAATACTGTAATAAAAAAATAATAAAAACTATATAGAAATTAAAAAAGTAATAAAAATGACAAAACGGTAAAATTACTAAAACCTTAAAATTAAAATGAAAACAGAAAATCCAAAAAAATAAAAACGAATACAAAATATTAATAAATATTATATACTATAATAGTACATATTATAGTAATGATATACAGTAGTATCATAAAAAAGTAATAAGGTGAAGATAAAAAATAAGCAATAATATAAGTAATTTGAAAAAAGTTGGGTGGGGTGGCAAAATTAAAATAATATATATATATATATATATATATATATATATTTTTTTTTTTTTTTTTTTTTTTTTTTTATGGCAGGAGGCATTATTCTACCCACATTTTTCCATATACCCTCACTAGTCTGAATGTAAACCCATCTTGTTGAATCTGTCCTTTTCCCCTGTTTATGTGAACAATGTATATTTATGAACACTGAATAAGAATGTTACGCATTCTAATGGTTGTCTGTGTCCGAGTTGAATTCATAGCTGAAACAGTAGAGCATGGCACCAGACAGGAGCTGTGAAGAAACTATAGACGTCCCCTCAGTCCTACAGAGGACTGGACGCATCCTTCCACCGACACGTGCCCATACCCACTGCCGAGAGTTATTTTTACTGCCAGGTACTGTGTAAGTTGTGACGTGCAAGCCCCATTACTGATATTTATGGAACACAAATTGAAATAGAGAAATGATACGACATTCCCCGCGGACCCATCCACTCTTAATAGCGGTCGGTAAATGGAGTGAAGAAGGGGGCTCAAAAATGCTGACGGTGCAGTTCTTTCGGCTGCCATACACTTCAGTTCTCATAATGATTTTGGAGACTGAGCGAAGCCCAAATGTAATTAGGCATGACAAACAAGTGAGCTCAGGTGACCTGCATAAAGACAACATTGCATTAAAATTTTACATAATGTGACAGTATAGAGTTATAGGATAGACCTTTTTTCTCCGAAAGCATCTTTTTAAAAAGAAGCTTTTCTTGTTAAACCTGAGTTTTGTGGTTTCTACAAGGATGTACAGCATTTCTCACTTCAGGGGATTCCCTTAAATGAGCCATAAAGAACTAAACTGAGATCTCACATGCCACGCTAATATTTTTGAATGTTTTATAATGCTAATGCATCTAAGCAGTCCAAACACTCCGGCTTTTGTCAGCTAAAGTGTCTAACTAAAATTATTTTACTGTCATAATGGGGGTTGGGAAGAATTGAATAGAATGTATTGATATAAAGCTCACAATTTGGACTCATAAATACAACCTAATCTCAATAGCACCTAAGATTGTGTGTGTGTATATAATAGGAAAATAAATAGCAGTGGTTCAGGTTCTTAAATAAACTACCAAGCCAAAATCAAAGGCGTTGGATGAGAACCGGAACAGTGGGTGTAGTCTTAGGTAGGAGAAGATGCTGGTGGTCTGACTGACCTGTAGTTTGAGGTTCTGGGTATCTTTGTTTAGGAGTTACGGGGGAGGGCAGAGGTGGTGCAGAGGGCTGCATGTGAGTCATCCAGGGAGCCTGTGAAAACTGTGGGAGCGTGGAAAGAACGGAGGAGAGGAAAGGAAGACCAGAGTGATGAAGTGATGCAGTTTTGAGAAAGGAGAGGAAGCGATGACGGGTTATCTGAGGGAGGTTCTGGATGCTGCGTTTAGACATTCAGAAGAGCATCAGTGTGGTGTCCTCAATACTGGCCCTGACCCCTCGACATTGAGGTACACTTTTTATGCAATGAGGATGCATTTTATTTTTTTTTAACCACTTCAAGGGCCTTGTCCCTAAGAAACATGGCCCTCCATCCATCTCGACGGTCTTCATTCTAAATACCTCTATACTCCACAAACTATACTCACCTGCAACAGTGTTTTCAACCTTGAGCCATTCGTTCTTTTAAAAATTTCTTCGTAACATCCATGCTCATTATTGTGTCCTGGCAGCGCTTTGTTGATCCTCATCTGATCATGGAGAACTAGTACGTGTTAGTCTGCAGCGCAAGACCTGCAAGAGCAAAACGAGTCACGCAGGGATGAATGTGAGGCAGGAAGCTCAGTAACAGACAAATGTTCAAGTGAGAAAAAGTAAATAAACAAACCTTTAAAAGAAACACTGGTCATATTTTGCATAAGCTATGTGACCAGAAAAGTGCTGTATTGTAAGGGTTTTGTTTCTGATTTAGTAAAGAATCAGTTATCTATATCATCATAACTTATTCAATCCATAAAGTCATGGAAAATACATTAAAAGTGTGTTTAAAAATAGGTCTGAAGAAAAGCCATCTCCAACTGCATCATAACTTAAGCAGACTGGCAGGGATGAGAGATGCAGTTGTGTGTAATCAGCTTTTTCTTAGAGTAAAGCAAACCCAAGACGACAACAGACAAACACAGAGGCAGCCTGTTTGCATTCATTTCCTGACTATAGGAGGGGATCAATTGTCAGGTATATGCTATCATATCCAACTGACTAACAAGCAAATCAGTTAGATTGTGATTGTTAGTGGCAGTAATCCAGGGCCTCATATGGATGGATGGATGGATGGATGGATGGATGGATGGATGGATGAATGAATGAATGACTGAATGAATGAATGAATGAATCAAAACAGCAACTTAGGCTTGTGAGTTTAGAGGAAACAGTGTCTGTCAGTGCTAACCAGAAAAGAAGTTACTGTGAGAAAGGGGTCTGCGCACTGAGCTTTTGAACTTGTTCTCTCTTTCTTTCCTCCCAGCTCGTTTATTGTGCGTGTCCCTGTTGCCTATACATATTGTTTACTGTTGCTCTGAGTTATAAATACAATAACGTTTCATGTCTTTTACAACTCTCCGGATCGAACGAATCTTGGCTCATATGCGGGTAAATACCACCTATTACTCATGTTACTTTCCAGCACATTTGTAGGACACATCCAAGCATAGCGCCTCGTCACTGCATAACAATTAGATGTCTGAGTGTTCGCGCTCTGATGGAATTTTACTGATAACAGACAACGGTCGTACTTGGATTTCGTGACTTCCATTTCATTCTTTATGTCAAGATAAAGGCGTACGGGGGGAAATAACGTTGTCATTTCTTTACGTTGACAGCGTGCCTCAAGACTGAAGAGGATTCAGCTTTTTTCTTTTCCTATAGTACACACATAACGAAGCTCAAAAGTGTATTGCACAGATGTAAGTATGGTACTTAAAACCATGTTTTTCCTCTGTTTGGCTTTCAATGGCACAGCTTTGTAGCAGCAGCAACAAGTCTCCCGAGAACTTAGTCCTACTTGGCAGAAAATAATATTGTGAAATGTGATCTTACCTGACGACTTATCCATCAGCTGGCAACACAGCCAGATTGATAAATGTCTTGAACTGTACCGGCTTCGCGTAATGTTGACATATCACGCGTAATGCACGCACAGACACGCGAGAGAAAAAAAAAGTGCACATTGCTGTCTTGGATGCGCAACTTTTCTTATGGTCATTCATTTTCACTCAGCATCTCGGGGTTGTAGTTGCTACCTAAACTTGACCGCCTTCGCTTCTTTCAATCACGTAAGAGCACTAACGGCTTTTCTCTGAGCGAGGGCACTGCGTAAATCTATATAGGGGTTTTGGGTAAATCGCGACTGGTTGCTATTTGTCCTGTCGGCACAGTCACCAAGGTGTTAGAGAGTTTAAGCACGCGGATATTGCAAAGGGTTATTAGATTCATAAGTCACCCAAGTGGTGGGCGATCTTCTGAGCACGGCAGAAGTTCTCATATGATGACTTCAAACAAGACACATTACCTACCAGCATCTGTTGGAGTGTGTGGATATTAAGACACTTCTATCTCCAGGACAGCATAGGGGAACATGGTAAGTAGCACGGAAATACTACACTTATAGGAATAATTACTCCAAAAGGCATGGCTTGTGTTTACACTATAGGGTTGGTATCAAAAGAACAGATTTTGATGTACGACAAATACGAGTGCTCTCGTGCTTATGGACCCTAACGCTGAAGGCTACTTACACGAGGGTTCAGGTTTGCTAACATGAATGTAAAACTTTGTAATGCTGCTGTTTTCTGTGATTCGTAGGTAGAGAATAAGAAAAAAAAAGAAAAAAACAATCTGAGCAAACCTAACGCAGGCACATACACAGCCGTAGAGAATATACATTCTAATTGGGTTTTTGCCTTTGTTGCGCTGTGTGCCAATCTGCGCTTTGATGCCTGTTGGGCTTTTAGCCTTTATACTGAATATCATTTTTACAAGTGCTCTCTCTGTAAGTGAAAAAGCAACATGTGTAGATATGTTCATCTGCCCTGCAGGACAAAAGCAGAGCACCAAGGCGCTATTACTGTGTGATTTGGGGACATGGGTTTCAAGCCTTTTGGGGGGACTCCTCTTTAGAGGGTTATGAGCGACTTTTCAGATAAGTGATTCTTTTGTTAAGAAAACGACCGGCCAACATGTGATCAAATATTAACAGGACGGGCTTGCCAAGGATATATTCACGTGACAAGGCGTGGGGAAGCAATAGAGTAAAGCAATATCAAGTGGCACTAAACGAAAGTATAGATTTTTGCCTCTAAGTAACCTTAGCTGTGCTATGATTTCAGCACTTTGGACAGAGGCACCGGAGTCGTTGAACGCTGCGGACTAACACGGAGTGAGTGGACATCGCCTTTTGTGTTTTGCAGTTCTTTTGCCAAAGCTAGGGAATTGTTTCACTTTTTCCTTCTTTTTTCGCTTTCGGAGGGAGACCAGTGAGAAAACAAAACAAAGAAACAAACGCGAGGAAACGAACCAGTCGATAGTGGGGCTGCTTACTTTGCGCTTGGAGTTTTGTCGCCACTTAGAGCATGTGAAAGTTGAAATCGTAGAGCTGCTGTAGTGTACGCGTACTTTGCAAGCTCCACTTGGTGCACAGCGTTAACTTTGGGAAATGCAAGTGTTGGTCTTGGAGATCTAACCACTGATAGTGGTTGTCAGCTCTTAAAAAGGTAAGACTTGTTTGTTTTATTCTCCACTTTACTAGCAGTCCTTCTGGGGCATATGTTTTACTTCTACATAGAAAAATGGCACCTCTTTACGCATTTTAACTTTGATTAGCGGTTACGGATAGAGAAAATGTTACGCTGCGAGGAAGAGCTTTGGGTAGAGATGGTAGAGAGAAGGCACTGAGTCACGAGGGAAATGTTAAACTTATGTTATCCTTTTACATTTTCCCTCTACTTTACTAGTATGGTTTTACACTATGACTAGAGCAGAAAACCAAACGGTGACAAAGTTGTTTCAATTAACTACCACAGTTCTGTCACGAATTCATTGTAAAGGAATAATGTATTCATTTCTATATCTCACAGTTTACCCCTATAGAGACGTTCACATTTAGCGGTTATTTTACGTGTTGTTATTTATAGCGCATCACACAAAAAAAATATATATATATAAATAGTGCATGTTAGTACGTAAACAGCTGACTTTCCGTCCTGATCATAATCAAATGCTTGCGGAATTCTTGTTGTCTTAAATGCGGAAATTGTCTAGCACACGCTTTCCTTTGCTTGCTGAATAATGGGGCTTGTCTTTAATAAAATATACGACTCAGCACGAGCTACCTCCTACTTATTGTCTTGCTGAAAACGAAAAGATCCTGATCTATCTATCTATCTATCTATCTATCTGTCTATCTATCTGTCTGTCTGTCTGTCTGTCTGTCTGTCTGTCTCTGTAGCTGTCATTCTCATCTTCCTTTCTTATCAGCTAAATGTTGTTTTCGTTAGCATGGAGGGATAATTTATTCGTTGAATCGATCTTAAAGTGGTGCAACCAGCCCTATCAATGTAATCGCGTCTGCAGCGTCTCCGCACTTCGTCATCGTGGACATATTGCTAGTGTTTTTACTACGGACCGCTTCTCCGTTTCATTCATCCCGAGATTTCCACTCCTCTCCTCCAGCATCACCTGCTCATCTCGCTCCCCAGCGCACAGGTCTGTCTGTGCACACGCCGAACAGTTGGGAACCACTTAGGGCTAAAAGCTTTCGCCACAGATAACATATCATGTTAAAGTATTTTGAATTGCCTCGCCAAAAATAGCCCGATGGTCAAAACATTGTGTGTGTGTTCATATATATATTTCCAGTTAAAGTGAATAAGAATTTGGATAGGCGTGGTCAGATTTTGTTCAGACTGGGTTAGATGGAGCCACCGATAAGATTGCCTGATAAGGAAATGGCTGAGAGGGTGTCACGCGTATTGTGGAGAAAGCTGAAGAAAAGCTGTGCAAGACTGAGGCGAAATTAGGACAGTCAGCGTTTTAAAGGAGCCTTTCGCTGATGATTTTCCGACTTTTATGCCGACTAAGTTTAGGAATTCGTCTCAGTTGCTGAGAGGGATGAGCGGAGGATATTGGCTACGGTCGCCTTTTTTCTTTGTATCCAAGAATCTGATTAAAGGGTGAAGCGATTGAATGACAAACAGACAGACATGAAAGCCCACGGGCGCCTCAGCACTGCGTTAATCAAGAGTCTATCAGGCGGAAGACATTCAGTGTCATTTAGCTGCTTTTAAATGATCCTTATGACTGTTTGTCTTTGTCCGGTAGCGTTAGCTTCTTTCAGCACCGCTAAATCGGTAATTTCTCTATTAAACATTTTTTTTTCCTTATCATAATCGTACGAAACGTTGTCGAGAAAATCTCTGTTGCTACAATAACAATGTATCGAACATCTGACTTTAAAGTGACATAAATCAAGTGGGACAGCAGCATATGTTTTTTTTTTTTTTTTTTTTTTTTTTTGACTAGTCCGAAAATAATAGCAGCTGGTATATTCTAACTAGATTTTATTATCGCCGTTTTGTCATCTTAAGCTTCGTATTGCTCTTGTCATTTTCGGGTAAATATTATGAACATTATTGTTGACATGCAACAAAACGCTCACGAGCGCCGTTTTTATGAGCAAATATTTCATGCGTAATTTCAGCTCTGTGTTTTTCAACGAAATAATGCTTGCTTTAGCTTACAAATAATCCAGTGGTGAATGCCTAAATACTTATGCATCATTTTATATTTTTTCAGCTTTGTTTAGAGTGAAATGTTGTTGTTATTATTAAACGATTATTTGTGTGTGATTTTATTACACCCCTAACGGCTCGGAGTCATGTTTTCATTTATTGAATGCATATTTTTAAAGTATATATAATATAATTTTAGTTCATAAAACAGAGAGGGCTAGAGATGTGGGTTGGTGGTGTGGGTGTGGGCATGCGGGGGGAGGGGGCTGGAGGCGGACGCGGGGAGGGTGGGGGGTGCTGGGGGATGGCACGACACACTTTGTATGTACGGAAGGTTTTTTATAGAACTTTCTGCAATGTACGTCATCGGATCAGTCCATAAATGGGGTTGTGTTATCTAGCTGAGAATCTCCCTCTCCGCCCCCCGCCCCCCTCCCCTCCGCTATCTGATCGCTGCAGAGTTAAGGTGGGCGTCAATAACAAACCTGAGCTTGGTAGGTTTCAATTCAGACATCACATAATGCTATTGTGGCATTATATTTTTACAGTTTAATCCGCGTTTCCTTCATCCTCGTTTGACTGACCGCCGCGGATGATAAGGGGATATTTATTTATGAACTAAATATGAAAATTGTTTTGTTTACGGAGAGCGGCTTTCTTAATTAACTTTTATAGAGATGTACCGACTTATTGCGCCCTGTTTCACTTGCGGGAGGAATTTATTTAGGCCTACCAAATATGCAGAGTTCCCCTGGGAAATAAAAGCCTGTGCTCGTCACAACTGCGAAAAAGGAAAAGGTCCGTTTTTCTTATTTACCCCCCATAAAAGATTCTATTTTGCGAAAAGCAATAGTCTCACAATTTTGCGAACAACAATAGTAATAACTATAAAAATACCAATATTCATCATCACATTAAGATTTTTAATTAAAAAATGTAATAAATTGCATAATTTAGTAGGCTAATTTCCTGGTGCCAAAATGATTTGAATGATACTACCGACGCTTTTATGTTTATGATACCATTTGGACAAGTCTAAAGACATTTACTTAATTAGCACCTCCGATCGCGGGATATTCTGCGCAAGAAAGCCACAAGAGGTTTGAGGAATTGGGCGCGCGCTCTAGCAGAAGCGTGACTTGCGGCGCTCTAGCGCAAAGCGCTCGTTCTGCAAGAGGTCTTTATGGTGTAATTCTTTCATAATCTGCTTGTAGACGACGCTGGATATGTATTTTTTTTTTTTTTTCTGTAAGACTTGAAAAGAACTTAGCTATTTAGGGTGCTGTGACCCCATTGTGTTTGCATTTAATGTTTGCGTAAACAAGGGTGTTTGTGTGTCTGTGAATGTGTATGGGATATATATTATTGACCTCCAGCATATCTGAATCCTAATTCGAACAGTTTCAAGGGGTCTGTATGATGAGCTTTGCTACTTGTTTGCCACCCACCTGTGTGCTTTACTCACTTGATATAAAATGGAGTGGCACTTGCCTCTCCGTTTGTGAATAGCTACAGAGCAGCATTGGTGCTGGTGCCTGGCAACTAAGGCTCCGCCAAGGAATCCTCTAACTATTCGCCAACATCAATGCTTGGGTATGTATATGCAGGACTTCTCTAACATGTTTGCAATTTGCCTCTGTGGATGTTGGTTAAGAATGTCATCCGGACTGTGTTTGTGTGACTTTGATAGACTTACTTAATGTTTTTTTCTAAGGGCTCTAACACAAGGTTGTTGAACAAAGCAAACTTTTTTCTTTTTTTTTTTTCCACATTTGAATGTTTAACATTTCTTGGAGGTCATTTAGACTGCAGTTAATCTCAGACAGCTTTGTAGAACAGTGATTTTCATTCTTCATGGAAACTTGAGTTCTTAATTTCTCATCTTCATTTGTAACAATGAATAAGTAAATCAATGCAATTTTGAGCTTACATTCGTCAGTCAGATCATTTTTAGTGCTATTTCAAATCTGAAGTGCACTATTTGTTTATAGTGGTTATTTTCACATACATTTGTTTTTATAAGTCTACAGTATATTCATATATCCTTATTTAAAATTAAAATATAAACTATGCATAGTAACCACAAAAGACAGGCTACAACAGTGCATGACAAGAACTGTCTACCTAATTATGTAAATATACTCACCTTTGACACATAAGGGTTTGTTGGGCAAGCAAAAGGCTAGATTACCAGAGGATGTGTGTACAAAGGGATAAAGTGCAGCAGAGGGCTTATACCCCACGGATACATTACCAGTGTAGCTGGTGTATGCTGCAAGGGATAGATTACAGTTGTGTGGATTGTATAGCTCACTGTGTCTATGTGCTAAAGTGGATATCTAAGTGTCTAGTCCTATAATGTAGCTGCTATAAGTCAAGACTTTGAGATTTTATCTTACACGGCTGGCTGCTGTTGACCACCAACGTCCCTTTATTGATAACAGGGACCTGTTGCATCTTGCTATTGGAGAGATGAGCACTGCGCAATTCTTCAGTGTACCGAGTGGGTCTCCGATGAGAGACGGTGATGTGAGTCACACCGAGCACTGCCCAGACTCCCTTCCCTAAAGACAGCGAGCCGAAAAAACAGAGACAGGCACCCAGGAATGGGCAAACTAAAGTTCCACTAAGTGACTCACTCATTTCAATGCAATGACAAAATGGAAAGACGGGACACTTGAGCAAGTGTACATACTCAAACGCACGCTCCACATTACAGACTAAACAACACTAAATCATTGACGATGACTGAGTTTTAAAGTGTACTCTGCATGATTTACATGTTTCATCATTCATATTTTTGTTTACAGCTGGCTTGTGTGGAAAATGTTTGTGAAGACTCAGCTACACTCTTAAAAGTAAAGGGGGGATTTGCAGCAACATATGGGTTCCTCAAAAAAAACTCATTAAAAGAACCTTTTTTTTTTCTTGGTGTGAAGAACATTTTTCCACTATAAAAAACGTTTTGTGAAATGGAAAGGTTCCATGGATGTTAAAGGTTCTTCGCGGAACCATAGATGCCAATAAAGAACCTTTATTTTTAAGAGTGTATTTCAGTGTGCAATCTGGTGCCATGCTGACACCTATTTTGTGGTTTATTTTTGTTTTTCATTGCAGCACTGATGGTCAGAAATGACATTGTTCACTTCCCTGTGCTCTGTGACAGTACTGTGATGTGTTTGATAAATGTTGTAAACTGACTTTATTGGCCTGTCACACTAGGAGGTGGTCTAGTTTTCTCATTTTCTCATTCTCTAGTTTTCTAGCAGTGGCCCAAAGCTCTTTTTTTCTCTCTCTCGGTGAATCAAGAAGCCATCACCTCTGTTTTTACAGCTAGTTTTGACACTCTAAATGTTTTGTCATCTTGCCCTGGAGTAGCGGAAACTATTTCACCATTTCAGGTTTGTACAGGACGGAGATCTCCTCCAACATGTTCAGAGAGATGCTTCATTAAGTGTCACGAGGCAACTTCGAAATCCTATTTTGCCATTGTGTGGAAGACCTGTTCTGTCAGCTCCAGGATGGAATATGCTACAATGGGTCAAGACAGAACACAAGACAACAGATGGCGAGTTTTTGAGAAAGCTGAGGTGACGTCATTAGCGACCCGACCTATTGGATAGAGACACGGCCATCGCTTCTGACGCCGCTCCGACTCTCTCAACATTCAACACTTTGAACACACCGATCCTGATGGTCAAGTTTCAGCAAATGTTTCAGCTCTAATGTCCATACTGTATGTTTTGTCTTCATTTTTATGGACCATAAAGTTTCCACAAAGTTGCAGCAAATGAAAGTCAAGGTCTTCCCACGGTTCATCTCTTGCTGTATTCTCATTAGTCCATATGTCCACTTTGTGGTTATCTTAGTTCTATCTGTGGTGCTGGTGTCAACTTTGTGCCGTATATGCAGTTCTGAATGAGATCCATGTTGTTTTTGCTCCTAATGAGAAGCAGAGTGATTTATTTATGGATTACCTAGCTGGAACAGCCTTAATGCGCAGTGTGTGTGTGTGTGTGTGTGCGTGTGTGCGCATTTTACCTCTCTTGGAGTCATGTCGCTCAGTAATTGCTGATGCAACTCTTTGTCATCCAGGGTTTGCCCTCTCCTTCTGTGAACCTATGGGATGAGGTATATTCATCTTGGCTTGTCTCTATAGGAGAGAGGAAGGGGCTTTAAGCATAAGTATGTCAAAATGAGTGAAGGTGAAAGTATATTTGTGAAAGTATGGGAGTTAAGTAGTGCAAAAAAAATAGAAGATGGGAAAGAGGGAAAGAGAGAAAGAAACAGAAAGATGGAGATGGAAAAAAATAAAGAGAGAGGGAGTTAGTGTGTGTGTGTGTGTGTGTGTGTGTGTGTGTGTGTGTGTGTGAGGAGGCAGGTGTTAGCATCCACTCCCATGCTGGGAACAGCTAGGTTTGAAACCGCTCCACCTCATTACCTTATGCAGAGAATAATCATCATCACTATACACTAAACTCATCAATATAAATCTTGCATTGGATGAGATCCAAAAGCACTTGGAGCTTTAGAGTCCTGGTGAAAGTATGGGGCTAATGATGTGGCGTATAGCATGGAGTAAAAGAACAAGGAGTAGTTCTCCTAAACTCCTGGAAGTTCATGTTAAATACTGCATTGAATAAACGGTAAAGCTGCAGTTGAAGAGCAAAATTATATCACCGTCCTATTAGTTGAACATCTTTGACCATTTACCTTACAAATATCAAACAAACCACTCCCATTATTGGAGGAATATAACTGACACTGGAAGAACAATGAATAGCATTAAAAGCAATGAACCAACATCTGGCACATAAGCTCCTTTGGCAGACAGAGGGTCTCGAGCTGACAATAGTTTAAAATATCACATACAGAGAGGGCCAGGGAATAATAGGTCCTTGATGTGGTGGGGGCAAGGAGTGAGCTCTTTACTTTGAAGCTACCTTTGTGGAGTCACAATTGCAAATATCAATTTCAGCAGATGATCTATAGTCTTGTCACAAAAAGGTGTTTCATATTAACCTAACGGCTGTCCATTAGGTAGCTGTTGCAGCATTTGGTGGCAGCAAAGCCAGTGAATTTGAAGTGGAATGAACTATGGAGATTAAGATGGCAAATGCAATAACTTACAACCATAAATTATCTTTTGAATTGAGAACTGCAAATGTAATAACTGAAAACCATAAATTATTATTTTACCGGTTGACCAAAAGAAGCTTTGTACATGAAACTAAATAGATTTCAGGTGTTCACGTGTAGCTATAATTTCTCATGTCTAAATACAAATAGTCAACAAAAATTAAACAAAACTGATTAAGTGATTCACTTCGGTAAACGAGGAATAATATTTTATATATACCTTCATTATTAAAGACGAGGACTAGGAAAAAGGAGCACTTGAGAGAAGATGCGATGACTTAAACGAGGAATAGCCTATGAAAAAAAAAACAGTCTCAACACATCCAGGAATTAAAAAGGTTTCTCTCACATGCTGCTCTTTGGCTCTCGGTAAACGCCACAATAACATACTTTCCGGTTATTCGTTAGGAATAAGCGTCTCACTCGGTTCGGCTGACGCTCGGTCGCGCTCGCGTTGGAGTCACATGTTGCAACGTCACGGCAGTTAGTTACTGTAGTCGCGAGGAATGAAGCCGTCATTTCAAGCTGGAGAGCTCTCTCAATGCGCACTACACAGCGAGCGCTCACCATGCCATCCAACTGCTTCAGCCCAACTCCAAAGGATCCGCTCAGTCATGGGAGTCCATTACCTCAACCATGCAATTTCCACCATCAATAATTTAATCTATCTGCTCAAAAGCTGAAGAGACAACTTGCAGCTGCTGCTTGGCGAAGAGCGGGCGAATATCGCAAAATAGTTACGCGGAGGGCTTATCCAAAACATCCCAGATGACACTGTCCTGCTGAATGGGCTCCTTTACGACTGGACAGTAAAGGTAGGTTTTTGCGCGTGCTTACAGCAGGTTTTGTATTGACTGCGTCTGAAATGAGAAAAGGGGAGTTAAGAAAGTAATCAAGTGTTGGATCATGCAGCGGCAACATGAAACGCTATCCTCGCGTTCATTAATAAGATACGGCGTTATTATGTTGATTGAATTTCTGATAGGGGTCAGTAGAACCAAAAAGTTGTTTTGGTTTATCCTATTAGCTGTTTATCATTGCCGCTTTTATGTGTTCAGGTGTTTAATAGTTTGATGATATTTGCTGCACTCGGGCATAAAGGACGTGGATATTTTATTGATATATAATTTTTTACTCGTTAATGGCGTAAAGGTATTACCAAACGGCATATAACAGTATATTTACTCATAGGACAGATTGTTTATACAGTTTAAGCGAAAACAATGTGCGCGAACGTTAAGAGAATAAATGCGTTTCGTGAATTCAGTGAGACTTGAAGAACATGAAACTTGAGATCATCGTTTAGGTTTACCGTGTAGAGTCTAGCCTTCCCCTGGAACAGATAAACTCCCAAAGTGAAGATAAAGTTTTCAAATTAGAAACTAACAAATAAATTGTAGTTCTGGGCTGCTTTTGGATACTAATGGGCAAAACGGCTTAAACTAAATCATACTATTAGTTTGTAACTGACTTTGTAGTAACGCGTACTGTTGTTTACAATGCTGTTTATAGTGGCCAGCAAGTCAAGATTATTATTATATTGTATAGCCTATATAACATATTAAAGATATACACACACATTTGTTTTAGATGAAAAGCACGATGCAGGCTGCAGCAAAGAAAACAAGCCTATTCATTCTTATTTTTATGTGTCAGAAAGAGAAAGAGATGTTTCTAATGGTCTGTGCTTTTCTGCTTGCCTTCACTTCTAATGCGCTTTATGCAGACGAACGCGCCATCTAGTGCAGAAGTGTTGAAAAGCCTGTTAACGAGTAAAGGATGGGTTTTGTGGATGCCGCTGGTTTAAGACCATCGTGTGTCTCAGACGCCGCTTTTTGTAGTTTAGAAAATCTAATGTGACGTTAAGTTCATACTAACAGTAATGGCATATTCCCGCACCATTGCGGCTTGAGTTTTCTTGATAGATGGAACCTGCAGGATGTTTCAAATTCCTTAGAAAGTTCCTGGAAAAAACTCAATCTCTACTAACATATAGAGTGGCAAATTTTAGATGATATTTTCCTCTCGGATCCAGTTCGCCAATGCGTTGCCCTTTCTCCTGTTACGAGAAAAGACGAAACTTATACATAAATAAATTATTACAGCACTAATGTTTAATTTGTGTTTGTCTTCTGCCTTTCTGTAATAGAGACACATTTGCAATCGCGAACAAGTGAGCGACTTTTACAATGACTTGTGGGGTCATCTGTTTGAGCTTTTAAAGGATATTATTGTTGTAAGGATACTTTTCTGGGTGTAATCTGTCGCGTTTCGTCTCACGCAACTACTAGTTCGCCAAACTTCAATTATCTAAGGCTTTATAAAACGCGTTTATTATAATATGCTGTGATTATGTTGATCTGTAATGAAGTGACTTCCCGATATACTGCGCGTGCGCAGCATTATGGTTACGTTACCTCCAACATCTTTTTTCTGTTCGTTATTTGACAACAGGTGAAAATACGAGCTCCGATTAATTTAGTATCGAACTTTTATTAATGATTTTGATAAACCCTATTGAAACCCATATATAGCCTACTTGGGAAAATAACTTAAATAAGGCCTAACACCCCCGTCATATTGATGTGAACTGTCTTTAATCTAAAGTCTCTTATAGTAGTGTTTTATAGATTTTGGTTTTGTTTTCAGCAGTATACTGATACAAATTGCTGTAATTTTGAGAATTTGCATCAATTTATCTTTCTCAAAATGTGCACTTTCGTTAAAGATAATGAAGATTTTTGCATTAACTAAAGCTAAGTCAAGCATTTCTGGGTGTTCATAACTCTTGTACATTGCATTTATAACATTATTTATACAGTTTGGGTTAGACAAGAGGGAGGCCTTGAACTCAACCAACTCTTGAAAAAACCTTGCTTTTGAAAACAGATTTCACCATAGATGAATAGAGTTAGTTTGCAGTTGTCTCTTGTTGTGTTACCACTAATGCCAGATTGTAACTATTATGGATTCCACATTTTAATGTGTTCTCAAAGTCAGAATAATAATTAACCGCCGAGACACCTGTGTGAGCTTAGGTGATGCACGCTACAGTGTTCTTGTCATTGAGACAAGTACACCAAAGCAGTCTAAAATCTTTTCTCAGGCTACAAGCATTTTCCCCAACCTTTGTTGTTCTTTTCAAATATTTAATCATGCATTGTTAAAAATCTTTGTCCTTAAGGAGTGAATACCTTTCTCATTTTTTTCTTTAGAGTGTTAAGACTAAAAGAAAAGTGTCTGTTACCACAATTCTTTTAAGTTGGAAGAGCCTTATACATCTGTCATGAGTGGTTTTGTTTCTTAATCCCTCTATGTCATGAAGATTTAAGCAAATACAGTTGTGGGGCAATCAAGATCATGCAGACCAATCTATCCTGTCCTACCTGCCCCTTTCCAAACAATTGAGCAGGTGCATGTGGTCTTTTTTGCCAAAACCATAGAGCTGCCACTCATGCCCAATTAAAGTACAATCATGTTTTACAGTGAAAGGCGTTTGAACATGCTCCTACCGAGCCCCGACCATATGGATCAAATACAGCTGTGTGGATGAAGTATTTCATCAAGCTTTCTGTACCTTACTTTGTAGATAGAGAGCTTGAAAGATCACTGAAGGCTGGATGGTTTCTCATGTGAGAGGTTTGATTGATGGAAACCTGGTTTGTTGTATATTCAATGCCTCATAATGAACCTGCTTCAAAGGTCTAACAAATGGGACACAAAAAGCATGAATTAGCAGCTTTGTTTACTTGACAGTTGAACTGATTATTTCGGCATCAACCATGAAAGTCATCTTCTTTATTTTGGACATTTAAACACACCTGAAACCGTAACTGGATTCTTTTTTTGTGGCGGCTACAACCGCATTGCCATTCACATTCTGTGACCCATCAAAAACACCTGTACGGTCTGTGTACACAAGCATAACTCATGTTTGCACATCATACCGTACGATGACAGGATATTGATATCGCATTATCATGCGCAGCTCAAACACACGCATATTAAAAGCAGAACAAACATGTCCGTCAAGGTAATCTTGTCTTCCCTCACTGCTTTGAATGAGACAGAAGGTCTCAGTTATTGCCAACTCAGTCCCAGAGCAATAAAGTGATTCATCGTCTAGATTACCGTTTAACAGGAAGTTGATTGAGAGCATAATCCATATTGATTCTCTTGATGGAAACAGGAAATAGCAGAGTTAGAAATAAAATCATTTGTTGTTCCTGGTGAGAAGGGACCCCAGAGGAAAACGGAAAGCAATTGTGAGCTGATGAGTGGCACTGCCCCCTAGCACCACTCCACTTCTAGCCCCACCGCCCTTTTCCTCTCATCCCCCTTTGAGACCAGCGAGAGACGTCATCAGGGTTGTTGTGCTCTCGGCCTCCACCCCCTGCCACACAACTACACACCGGTGCTCTAGTCTAATTAGGAGGGAAAGATACAATTTAGTCAGCGCGCTGTGCACCAAAGTTCAGTAGTCAACAAAAACTGACCTTCGCCCTTTTACATGACGCCTCACGCTGTGTTGCTCTGTAATATATTTAAGGTTATGTATTACCGGTAGGATTTGGATGAAATATGGCATTGGTACTCCACCTGCTGTCAGGTAGGGCAACAGAAGGGATTTGGGTGTCAGCATGACTGATGCTGGTATTTCATTCAGAAGCTTCTGCAATATATATATAAATACTTCTCTCATTAGGGAGACGACAGATGTTTGCTAATTGGGATCATCCTGAAACTGGGGCGTTACTGGGCTATGCTGCTCTGTGTGTGCGTAAACCCGCATTAAGGTTGTCTTGAGAGCAGGAACGCTGACAATAATCCATCCGTCCTCACAGGCGCAACACATCTGGAGGAATGAAATAAGACAAAATCATTGAATAATCCTCAGGCAGGCACTTTAAATTCCTCGCTATATTCAGCAGAGGTAATTGCTGACAATGTAAGAAGCTTTTTCCATTACGGGGAAAGCTGACAGACTGAAGTATCTTTTCATGCCTGCAGAAGCAGCTTGTACACACATTTTGCGCGCTGCCTGATTTGATTAAGATTGATCTGTCCTCCACAGCTGTATCCTCGTCTCTGGGTTTTTCCATGCTTGTTTTTGACCATTTGAGAGGAGAGATTAAAGATGCTCCCACCTCATCTCCCTAGCCAAACACACACACACACATTGGCGCGCACACACTCTCTCACACACACACTCCTCGTGGACTGCGACGTCACTGAGCGAGGGGACTTTGAGCTCATTAAGTAGAGGGCTGTGATATTCTGAATCGAGACTGTGGGGCTCCCAACCGGCCTATTTATAGAAAGCACATCTCCATGGCAGTCATCGCTGCGCTAGCAAATCGCAGCCGTGGCCCCAGACACCAATTAAGAATGAAACAAATGCCTTTTAGACAGGGCGTGTCCCTCCTTCTCTCCTACCGGCCCGTACTGCCTTCTGCTCTGGGAGCGGATCCTCCCTCTGCCTCTTCCTGAGGCTGCGTGGGGCATCAGGACGACAGCACACAGAGAACTGGCGAAGCCTTGCTGCGGTGCTGGATATTTTTAAATGCCCCCCACCCCTTTCCCCACCCCTAACTCTCCCCTTCTCCTTCTCCTTAGAAAAGTGAGAGTAATGGGTATTTTTTGTTGTTGTGTATGCATGTTCCCCTGTCTGTTCGTATGCGCTGGGATGCTGTTGGATGCAATGAATCGCAGTGACTCATAGAGGGACTTCAGAGAGGTAAGAGAAAGCTGCAGAGAGGAAGGGAACAAATAGGCTCACAGTTTCCTGGAATTTTCATTTAGTTCCATTGTTTTTATAGTGTGGGAAAATGTCATTGACTAGAACATGGCAGTTTGTGTGTAGGTATGAAATGACGGGTCTTTTTCAATTAATTTCTCCTTCTTTTTCATTCCCTGCATTCTTACTGTGTCTTTCCTTATCTCTCTGTCTCCTTCAGTTTTTAACTCTCTTAGTGGGAAAGATAATCATCACCTTACTGTGTGGGTTCGTTCTTCCAAATGAATCCCGCTCAGCTGATTCCAGAGAAGTTTAGATGTTGTTATACATTTGGGAAGTATGTAAAGTTCTGTAATTCAAATATGCTAGAAAGGAATGAATAGTTTAAAAATCAGAACATTGTATGATTTTAGCAGTAACAATTATATATTATTTGAATAATATCAACATTTAAAATAGAATTCAATATTACTCATGAAAAACCTTGAGGATAGAAGCTGTTTTGTCATTTTTTGACTTGTCACCTATGTCTGTTCTGTCTGATACTCAAACAAGCAGTTTACACACCTCTAAGGGAACAGAGGAGGCAAGGGAGCAGGAGAGCGAGAAGGAGGAAGGGAAGGGGAAGAGAGAGACGGAGGAGAGTGGGTGCAGTTCTCTCTTGTCCTCTTAATGATACTCCAGGGTCTCTGAATTTAGCCCGCTGTATTTGCTGGTGGGGGAAGGGGGCACAAACGTGCAGGTGTGTGTGCAGGGACGGAGAAAGCGTGCGGTGTTAGTTGAGCTCCTGCGGGCCGGTAACTAAAAATGAAACAAAGAAATAACAAGTTGGCACGTTTCGTTTGTGTCGTGCTTTGCGCAGCCTTACGGAAATAATTTGCATTAATAAAGGTGTTTAACGTAATGTTTATTGCAATACGGTGAATGAAAACGGTTGTTTTACATTGTGTCTTCTCTTCCTCCCTCCCCCATCCCTCTTGTCTTTCCCCTTTTGCTGTCTCCAGTTCCAACAGGTTAGAAGAGTGATGACCATCCTGTTCGTTACTATGGTTATTTCATACTTCAGTTGCATGAGAGCTGCGCCCATGAGAGAGATCCCGGGCGTGCAGGGGGGCCACCGGGCCGAGGGCTACCTGGGCGCCGCCGCTGCCGCCGCTGCTGCCGTCACCTCAGGCAGCCGAGGCCACGGGACTCCACAGAGTGGGGGCGGGCTGCCCTCGCTCACGGACACTTTCGAGCAGGTGATTGAGGAGTTGCTTGAGGTGGAAGGAGAGCCAACGCAGCAACTGGGGCCTGGGGCCGACCATGGCCAAGAAGGGGGTGGTCCTGCAGTCGTGGCTGACTCGAAGGACGTTGACATGTACGCCTCGCGGGTGATGATCAGCAACCAAGTGCCTTTGGAGCCGCCGTTACTCTTTCTCTTGGAGGAATACAAAAACTACCTGGACGCCGCCAACATGTCGATGCGCGTGCGGCGGCACTCGGACCCTGCACGGCGAGGGGAGCTCAGCGTTTGTGACAGTATTAGCCAGTGGGTGACGGCTCTGGACAAAAAGACGGCCATAGACATGTCGGGCCAGACAGTCACCGTCCTGGAGAAGGTCCCCGTGACTAACGGTCAGCTGAAGCAATACTTTTACGAGACCAAATGCAACCCCTTAGGGTACACAAAGGAGGGCTGCAGAGGAATAGACAAGCGGCACTATAACTCGCAATGCCGGACAACCCAGTCTTACGTGCGAGCCCTTACCATGGATAGCAAAAGGAAGATCGGCTGGCGGTTTATACGGATAGACACTTCGTGTGTATGTACATTGACCATTAAGAGGGGCAGATAGTGTACACATTGTATAGATTTTATTGAGAGTTCTAAAAAAGAAAGAGAAAACAGAAAATATCTATTTGTATATATACATAACAGGGTAAATTATTCCGTCAGATGAAAATTTTATGGACTGCATGTAAAAAAGATGAAGTTTATACAGTAAAAGTGATACTACAGTCTATTTATTGAACATATTCATGATCTTGTAAACAATTAAAAAAAGATCTGATCAGTCATTTGCGCCCAGTTCAAATTACTATATCACATTCCTCAAGACATTGTGTTTTTTACGTTGCCAAGATTTTGAGAGATGAGGAGAGGAGGGGGTGAGGAAGAATTACATTCAAGAAAAAAAAAGGAAAAAAAAAAACATGCATGCTGCTTCAATTGTGAATTGAGAAACTGTCCACTTTGGGAAAACAAGGAAACGATTTCCGACCAAAACATTCCGTTTACATTCTCAGCCGTAACAGGATTTCCTCCTCTCAGTACTCTGTCTGTTTACTATCCTCAACTTCTCAAGGTAATGTTGGAAATACATACTATGTCAAGGTGCTGTTGTCAAAGCTTTGCTGTTTATTTTTTTATCCCCACAAGATGAAAAAAAATATATAAAATATATATAAAATTTATTCATTGACATGTGTTCTGGATTAATATAATTCATTTTGTATGTTGTGAAGTTGTTTGCAATATTAAATTGAAATATTTGAAGAAATAAAATTACTATAGGCAACTGAAAAACAAAACAAATGTCAATAAAGTTTGAGCTCTCCCTTTGCAGGTCTAAATTTGGCACGAGCTTTGGAGAGAACATTTTCTCTCACAGCGAACATACATTGGATCCTACATTCAAATGATTTCAAAAGGGATAGAGATTCATTAAAGTACCTCCCATTCTCTCACCATAAATATATATATATATTAGTATAATTGAGAGGATCAAAAGCTAGTTTGAAGAATTTTGCAAATGCAGATGAGCACGTCTATCCAATGTAGATTTGACTCTTTTCCACAGAAGAACAAAGAGTTCTCAGGTAAGACCTATTGTACACCTGGCATGTAAATTCTATGGAAACCAGTCCCTCATATAATGTTGTCCAGTCAGAGGGTACAGGTCGTCATCGCTAGCACTGAGATTAAGATTTTCTTTTGTCTGAAAGATAGATCAATGAAGTCAACACTCCAATGCACTCTACATGATATCTGATACACCTGAACACAGACACAGACCTATACACACACCTGCTTTCCTTCAAAGGCTGTTATCAGACAACAGAACAGAAACTGTCTGACACTGATACACTGCCACAGATAAGGGAGGACATGGAGTATCATCTGCTTATGGTAAGTATCTCACTGCATCATAAGTACATGGACAGGGCAATAAAGAAAGGATGCTCAAGCAGAAAGTCACAATAAATGATCATGGGTGCATCTTTCTCAGCAAATACATACCATTTTCAGATATACCTGAATCAAATAAAACACCAATGTGTTGATTCACCAAAGAATCACGGTATATATCATCTATCAATGTTGCTTAATGAGTAAAACCCTTGCTTATACAAAAAAATACATAGTGTGAGCCTTTTTTTGCTGCAAAATGCAACCATGTACAGCAATGGTGACTGGACTAGATAAGGAAATAGACAATACAACATTCTCCTGGTGCATTCTACCCGAGAAACATCTTGCGTGACTGAGTTATTTTTGTGAGGTTCAGATTTTCCCCAGTTCAAAGTAGTCCTTGGTAAGACCCAGCAGGGCCCTGTCCCATTTGCTACAGAAGTAGGCCATCTATTCTCTGTTTCCCTTTCTACAATACCAGCAACTAAACTTCTACAATCACTGTTTTAGCAAGCCAGTCCAGTTTGTTTTGTGGCTTTGATAAAATATGAAAACATCAAAAGAGTAAAAAACCTAACAGAGCAAAATAGAGTCTAATGATAACGCCATTAAAGAAGTGCAATTAAGTTAATTACAGTTAAAATTTTCTTGTTTGATTAAAAATGTTTTTGATTGAGTGTGCAGTTTGATTTTGCATATTCCGAGGCTCATATTTGCAGACGAATCCTCTTTAAAAAGTGGTCTTTAATATTATTAAATATTATTAAATTAAATGTATTTGTTCATTTGTTACATAGAATAAACGATGAAACCATATAATCTAAAACCTGTCCAGAAAACCAGATCATTATTTTATTGCATGGCACTGCTCTGTTAACAAGCGACTGTATCTTCTACCGAAAGAGATGACACCAAATTAATTTTCTTAATAAAATAGTATTTACATGAACATTTGCAACTAATATAGTAAAGAAAAACATAAAATGATTACTGAAATTCCACTGTATAGGAAGTCGTGCCTGTAACTATATTCACAATATAGCACGACTTCTAGTACCTTATGCGTAAATATATTATATATTCCTCATATAATATACAATAAAATGACATTTCCTCGGGGTGCTTATAAAAAAAAATGCGTTTGTTATGGTATGCAAAGTGTCTGCACAGAAGCAGCGCAAGAATGACGCTCTTGACTCGCCCTATAATCTCTTCGCATTAGCCCCAGCGCTTAAACTCAGCCAGCTAACAGCAACAAACACAGCAGCCGAGACGCGAGCCTGGAGCTTTCGCCAAACGCAAACTCAATATCCAGGGCTAAAATGGCCTCTTTAGGAGAACCTGTGCGTCTGGAAAGAGGTAAGCCGCTCACTGAAACACTGTCTGTTGAATATAATGCTCGGGAGGTTGTGTAAATCACGCTTTTTGCTCTTAACATCCCGCTGTCACTTCACGAGAATGGATTAGAGGACTACAGCGTGCTAGCTGCCATTCACTGATCACTCGTACTATTCAATAAATTCCACGACGTTTACAAAAGCGTATAAAATGTAAAGTATGAATCTTTTTTTCAGTCGTTAAAGCGGCGTGTTTACATTCAGTGAAAGCAAACACCAGGCTAGCTGTCAGAAGCAGTAAATTAATCTTTTGTGCGCACTGTTAGCATAGTCACTCCAGGACAGCGTTAATATTAGAGATCAGTGTATTTGATTGTTTAGTACAGTCTTTCAGTGACATCCTGACAGCCAGCATCTTATTTGTAGTCCAGCTGACAGTTTATGGTGCTTTATATTGTAAAGAGTGAGCGTTGGCTAGTCGATTAGCAAAAGCGACTAGCCTTTACATATATTTTGATATTCGTGTATTTAATAGGATGTACAAATAAATAATTAAAAATATTTGCAGAATGAAGAAACCTAAGTTACTTCTGCGGCTGAAGCTGAGAACCAAAAATGCCTTTCGTTTAAAAGTTATTTTATTTTTCAGACTGATTAACAAACTGTATTCCTTCTTAGTTGTAGAGAAAAGGTATTATTATTATTAATAATAATAATATTGTCATCAACAGAATTATAAAAACATACCGGGAAACAATTATTTGGTTTTATAGAGAGAGAGAATTTACCTTCTGAAATATTGAGCATGTAATGTTATTTATTAGGCATAGATGTTTAGCCAAAGACAACATCTTCAGATTGAGTGATGCAAATAATTATCCTCGGCCTTGGGCTTGCCCTCATTGTTTTGCATGTGTTCTTTTCCAGACATATCTCGTGCCATTGAGCTGCTGGACAAACTCCAGAGAACAGGGGAAGTGCCTCCCCAGAAGCTGCAGGCACTGCAGAGGGTTTTGCAGAGCGAGTTCTGCAATGCCGTACGGGAGGTATGTGTGCCAGCATCACATTCATGCATTCAAATGAATGCAAGTTCTTATGTAATCTTGTAACTCATGAGTGTAAAAAGTGGGGGCTGTTTTGTCACGTTCACCTGTGTAGGAGTAAATCTGGTAAATATGCAAACAGACATTACTTTGAAGTGCATAATTCAAGTGTCATTGTACTTAAAATATTAGGCATAATTTTAGGCCATTTGATTGCCCATGATGATTTTAGTTGTCTTTTACAACACTGTGCTTGTAATTATTAGAGGTTTGACCATTCAGAAGAGATTGCTCATGGAAATCTAATAACTTTCTGTTTTTATTTGTGCTTCAAAACAGGTCAATGTTATGATATACTGTGACATTTTGCTCAGTACTTTGTATAGAGTTCGTACAGCAAATCTGAAATAAAATCTGCTTACAGTAATTTTGCCATAAATTTACCATAATTTATGAAAAAGGTAGGAGCAACTGAAACCACACATACGCAAAAAATCACATCCTCTGGGGTGGCGTCATAATCAAAATAAGATTGAATTTTATAGATTTCATCATATAAAGTGAAAGAGGAAGAAAAGCTGCGTAGTAGCTTGAGCTGTGAGGTTTCTCTGTATAACAACACAGATACACACATGTACAACTGGATGATGAGAGGCCTGTAATCTGAATCTGTATAAAATCTTTATTGTTTATTGTGTTTGAACTGGTTTTGAGGAGCGCACATCTTTAGAAAGTGTCATGTTTGTTGAGAGTGACGAAAGGTTGTGTGAAAGCCCTTATATTGAGATGGTTTTGGCGTGTTTTATCCAAATGACTAACCTCAGGCACATGGTTAGCCTACTCATTTAGATTACTCCAAGTTCATTAACATTAGAACAAGTTTAAAAGTAAAGTCATGTCAGTTGGGTTGAATTTTTTTTTTTTTTTCCTGCATACAAATATAAAACAATCCATGCAATTATTAATGAATGAGACCCACTGTCTTAAAAATATAATGAACATGGTGCATAATGCTGGGGGGAAAAAACAAGGTGTGAGGAAGGTGCTAAAGAGCAACATGGACCAGCGATTAAAAAAAAATTGAGCAAACGGAAGTTGCTTCATGCTCACCAATCCCCCACCCCCTTTTCTGCTCAAGTACTTGGCTCATTTACTCAAGTCGTTATGACTGAAATCGGCCTCATCACTAATGCTTATGACAAAGTGCTCATTAGTGTAGTACATGGGTAGTTATTGTTGTGCAAAAGGACTGGATACTGGATATTGATTCTGATGTCCACAAATAGCATCAATCCATTTGTCTGTTTCAGACTGGGCATAAAACTCAGCTGTAGTGTTCTGCTGCCCATGTAGTGAATCTAAGACTGCTGGCACTTGACTGGTCTCCTCCCTGCTGCTTGGTCATCTGTCGCGCTCACTGAAGACTCTGAAGTCTCAGCACAAGTGATGCTCACAGCAGAGATGCTGTTCTTCGCCTTGCGTGAGAGCCTAGAATAAGCAGGGGTTTCTGAAAGCAAAGATTTGTTTGCATAGGTTTAAAGAGGTTTTGGATAGACTTAATGAAGATCATCATACACCTGATACTGTCTACAAATCTAGACACTCATCTGTGATGATTTGGTCCATCATATCTGTATTTTCAGTTTTCAGCAACAATCTACGAGAGGACAAAATAATACTGTCTTGTTTATTTATTTGTAGTGATGCACTGATTAGATAATTATTTTCATGTTACTGATAAATGTCAAATATTAAAAATATATACATTCTATACAAATATTAAAACCTAACATTATAGTGTACATTATGAAAAATGGATATTCATTTTGAGATATACTAAATATTATATTTAACAGTATTATTAAATTATTACTGCTTTTAATTAGTAATTTTGAGCATTAGACGATGGCAAAGGTAATTTATAATGTAATTTATTCCTGTAATGGCAAACCTGAAAATTTAGCTTTGCCATTACAGGAATAATGACATTTACTCCAGTCTTCAGTGTCACATGATCCTTCAGAAATCATTCTAATATGCTGATTTGGTGCTTAAGAAAAAATTCTTATTATTATCAATGTTGAAAACAGTTATTTTTGTGGAAACGGTTTTTGATAATTAAAAATTTAAAAAGGTAGCATTTATTTATTATTTTTATTTTGAATTATTTATTATTTTTATTTTTAACATTATAAATATCTTTACTGTCACTTTTGATAAATTTAATGCATCTTTGCTAAATAAAAGTATTAATTACAGTGTATATCAGTCGACTTAGATATTATATAATTAATTATTCAAATATTGGCTGATATTAATAAATGGACAAACAAAATCTAATATCAAATTACTGATGTAATGTGCATTACTAATTATTTACTACCAATAAAAAGCATTGTAAATTATAATAGTATTTTAGTTCAGTCTCTTGAATGTAGTTTTAAAAAAAGGGTACTGTTATTTTGGTTGCACTTTATTTTACAGTATGTGTACTTACATGTATGTTCAGTGTACTAATAGTGTAATTAACTAAGAAAGTACTGGTAATATAAGGTAACTACATGGGGTAGGTTTAGATTTAGAGATAGGTTCAGGGTTAGTACCTAGTTATTACCTAGTTATTGTAATTACTACAGTAAGTACATAGTATGTACATGAGGAACAGGACTGTAAAATAAAGTGCTACCGTTATTTTTTATCTCCTCACTGATGGGTGTGAGACTTGGAAATGCATCATTAGTTTACTGAAACCTCTGGCCCTTCACTTATATCTGTGCCTACGCAGCCTTATTACACCCGGCCTCTGGATGGACAAAACGGTCTAAAGTTTGTGTGTTTTGTGATTCCAAGGCCACCCGTGTTTTCTCTGGAAATGCTTGTTTAGGCTGTTGCATGTGGTGGTGCTTAAGTTAAGTGCTGTACCTTTTTGTGATGAATGCATAAAATAGTTGATTGGTAACTCAACAGCTTTGTCTCTTAAACATTTATGCTTTGCACTGAACCTCTGAATGCATGCTTGATTCTCAGATAAACATGCATGAGTCGGAGTTGAATGCTGAGGCAGTGTGGTGAACGTATAACAATATCCCTAAATGGAAGATGAAACAGCGGTTTAGCATGTGCCGAAGCATCAAGAGCAAGCCATGTAAAGAGATTGATTTGATACCGTATCCTCTTAATGGTGTGGCATTCCTCTCACCAATTACAGCTGGTTTAAGACACACTTACTGTTTTACTGGTGGCTGTTCACTGAAGATCTGATACAGATGAATTTAAACAGCTTTTTAAGGGTGAATGATTCACAAGTCATTTAGTTGTGACTAAACTGAGATGGATCTGGGAAACTGCCTCAGGTTCTGGAAATCTGGTTTAAATTGTACATCTGGTTTTGTTTACATGGCAGTTTAAATGGTTGTGAAATACCAAACTACTTTCTCTGAGATTTTAGCAGAGGTGTTTGTGTTGCACATCATAGAAGACAATGTTAGGATCCATTAATTTTAATTGTTGGAGGAAACTGGTTAATTTTGAGCTTTTTTTGCAGTATTTTCATCTTTCAGATTTAAAATCTACATCGTGTTGATGTCACAGTTTGTGACGTGGCAAAGGACTATAGTGCTTTGATGACGCGTCTGTGTCTCAAAATTATTCATGAGACTGTGTTCTTATCCTATGAGAATATGCTTCGCTTATTTATTCACAACAGCATGTGTGACAGATGCTTCAGACTGTGAGATTGTGTACATTGAGAGAAATGTTCATGGATCGAAAGAGAGTGTTTTTGCTTTGTTAAAGTTTGGCACAAACACGATTCATTCACTTCGACGCAGAGAGCAAATGCAAATGGCTGTGAATTTATTTGGGTTTTTAACTCAATGGGAGTGAAATGAAACTGTCTGAAACTGAAGTTGTCTGTTTTGTGCATTTTTGTAGCATTTTTCAAAACTGTGGTGAGAACTAACCAGTGCAGAAACGGGATTTCATGACCCTTTAAGACCGTAGAGGTTGTACTTATACTGTATTTGTTTGTTTGTGTAATTCACACAGTGTTCTCTGTCATTTTCAGGTATATGAGCATGTGTATGAGACAGTGGACATAAATAGCAGCCCAGAGGTGAGAGCGAATGCAACAGCAAAGGTAAGTTCCTGTATATCTGCTAACTGAATAGACAGATTTTTTTTTTCTGTAACTAACAGTATTCTGCTGACTATTTTTAGCATGAACATTGTCTAACAGTTAATCTCATTATCTGATTGGCTTGGTTGTAATGCCTTCTTTAACACCAGACTGATGGCCTAAAAATATATGAGCATCTTATTTGTAGCATGTGGCCATTCACAATTCTTTTTTTTTTTTTTTTTCTTTTTTTTATATATATTTTATTATATATACAAATAAATTAATTTACAATTTTTATAAAGTATGTCTTTATTATATAAAGACAAATTTTATAATATAATTTATGTATCTTTATATAATATCTATATATACACTATGGATAAAAAGAAATTGGGGTTGCTAAGATTTTTTTAAAGTGTTTTTGAACCTCATCAAGGCTGCATTTGTTTGAACAAATATACAGAAAAAATATATATTTTTACAATTTAAACTAACAAAGTTTTACAATAACTAATAAATATATTTTTTTCATTAATATATTTAAAAATGTAATTTATTTCTGTCATGACAAATCTGAGTTTTCAGCAGCCTTTACACCAGTCTTCAGTGTCATATGATCCTCATTCTAATATGATTTGGTGCTCAAGAAACATTTCTTATGCATGTCAATGTTGATAAGATTTGTGCAGCTTTGTATTTTGGGGGATAACCATAATAGTTTTTTTCTGGATTTTTTTGATTAATGGAAAGTTTAAAATAACTTTTATTTTAAATATAATTATTTGTACCATTTATAGATGTACAAAATACTTTTGGTCAATTTAATGTCCTTGCTGAAAAAAATTATTGATTTCATTAAACAAAAATTTGAGTGACCCCAAACTTTTGAACGATAGTATGTACATATTATGTATGTATATATAAAATATGTGTACATGCACACTTACTGACTTTGCGCAAGACTAATAAATTGTTTATGCCACTCATAAGAGTGATTTATGACCATCTTCACTCTGTTCCCAGGCTACAGTGGCTGCATTTGCAGCCAGTGAGGGTCATTCTCACCCACGTGTAGTAGAGCTCCCTAAAACAGAGGAAGGTCTGGGGTTCAACATCATGGGTGGGAAGGAACAAAACTCGCCCATCTACATCTCCCGCATCATTCCTGGAGGCATCGCTGATCGACACGGCGGACTGAAGAGAGGAGACCAGCTGCTCTCTGTTAATGGAGTGGTATGTACACAGCTATAGCTTTGTAAACCAACATAAATGATTTTGTTTGTTTTATTAACAAAGTTCGGGAGGAGCACGTTCAGATAATTAACCTGATTTCCCTGTTTATTATATGTAAGTGTAAACTCGTGAATTCACATTAAAGGGATAGCTGACCCCAAAATTTAAATTCTGTCATTAATTACTCACACTCATGTCATTCCAAACCCCTAATACCTTGATTCATCTTCGGAACACAAATTAAGATGTTTTTGATGAAATCTGAGAGCTTTCTGACCCTGCATAGACAGCAACGCAACTGACACGTTCAAGGCCCAGAAAGTTAGTAAGGACATTGTTAAAATAGTCCATGTGACATCAGTGGTTCAACCCTAATTTTATGACGAGAATACTTTGTGTGCAAAAAACCCCCAAAAAATAATGACTTTATTCAATAATTTCTTCTTTTCCATGCCAGTCTTCAACGTGTGTTCATGAGAGCACCATGCAGGAGCTGGCATTCTGACGTAGAACACGGATGTGCTGCGGCTTGCTTACAAGCAGAGGAATTCACACACATGCTTCGTGGTACTCTCGTGAATGCACATCGAAGACTGAAACAGAAGAGAATAAATTGTTGAATAAAGTTATTTTTGTTTCCTCGTAGCTTCAGAAAATTAAGAATGAACCACTGATGTCACATGGACTATTTTAACGATGTCCCTACTACCTTTCTGGGCCTTGAACGTGTCAGTTGCATTGCTGTCTTTGCAGGGTCAGAAAGCTCTTGGATTTCATCAAAAATGTCTTAATTTGTGTTCTGAAGATGAACAAAGGTCTTATGGGTTTGGAAAGACATGAGGGTGAGTAATTAATGGCAGAATTTTCATTTTTGGGTCAACTCCCTTTAACAGGAACAGATATTCTGATGTTATTTCATAATACATTTTATTTTATGACAATGAGAGAAAAATGTTTACAGACACAGTTACGATTAAGCTTCACCAAATTGTAATCTAATTGATGCATATACATGCTGAATAAAGTCAAGCTGTAATCGCATTATCTAGGACTTATCACAAAAATCAGACTTGTGTGATTTCAGTTGGACTAAAGTATTTACATGACATTAAAAAATATACATATTGCTTTTTTCAGCTGAAATTGAACTTTTAAAGTGCATGTAAACTTTTTATGTTTTTCAGAGTGTAGAAGGAGAGCACCATGAGAAAGCTGTGGAGCTGCTGAAGGCTGCTCAGGGTACAGTGAAGCTGGTGGTACGGTACACCCCTAAGGTCCTGGAAGAGATGGAGTCGCGCTTTGAGAAGTTGAGGTCTGCCAAACGCCGGCAACAGAACAACTACCCCCAGTAGGGCGTCTCGCCTGAGCCCTCCACCCCTCCCATCTCTCCCTCTCTCTCTCTCTCTCTCTCTTTCTCTGTCATTGTCTTTAATTCTTCTGCCATCTGTCTTCCTCGTTCACACTCACTCACCCCCTTTCTCCAGCCAGGGATTAGCCACATGTTTGGCACTCCTTTTTGTGAAAATTTTCTAAATCCTCACCTCCTCAACAGTTTTTTAACAGTCTTTTCACACACTTCTTTCTCATTGCATGAACACTACTACATTGGCTCTGGATGTTGTCACGTAGACATCACACACACATGCACTATTGGTGCATTGCTAAGAATGTACTGTCATTTGGGATGTTGATTAGTTAGATATGCAAGGGGACCATTGCAATGTTCAACTCCTGAGGTCATCTGAATGAAAATGTCAAAAAAGTGCCTCAAGAGATTTACACACACACACACACAAAAAAAAGTCTGCAGCCCCCACTACGTCCCATCATAGGCTGTTTTATGGTCCAAGCACAAAATGAGTGAACACTACCACCTTGTTAAAATGCTAAATGATTGTAAGTTTCATCATCTCAAAAGAACAGTGTATCATTGAGTGAAGGGTTTATGATGTTTGTCTACCAGAAATATGTTAAAATCTCATTTTGAGTCTCCAGAGAGATAACTGGCAGAGCGGTGACACAAACATCCCATCAGTACTGCTGTTTCAAACACAAAATGTCAGCCGTAGATATAGTTATACAAAAAATGCCAGACTGATATCGCTTACTGACCCAAACTGATTGACTCTTCACATCATGTTTACAATATAAACTGACACCTTTTTTTCTTTCATGAATGTGTGGACAGAGAAAAATGCTGTGAAAATCTACTCTACTGAATTCAATATCAACCTGTATCAACAAGAATATTAAACTATTTGGGTTTATTTAGACTCTTTTAGAGCCACAAAACATGTTACACGCTCCCGATTACTCCATTTAAACAGTCTGCTTTTGATTGAAAATATGTGAATGGAGTGTTTATGAATAGTTCAACCAAACAGCAGTTCAGAGGAGATGCTTGTGGCACTGTTTAAATAGAAATCAATTGAAAATAAAACTTGTAGCATATGCCCCTGAAGCACACAGAAACACAATGAAGCAGTCACTAGCTCTTATTCAGGCTTGCGTTCCATTTTTTGTTTGTAGAATTTAAGATTTTAATTTAAATCCTCACAGCAGAAACACTAAACTTAAAACCGTAGGGGAATTTTATTGTTTTATGGCTTTGTTTTATCGTCTGTTGTTTCACAACGCTTTCTGAATGTTAATGTGGCACTTGCCTTTCAAGTCAGCTGTGGGTCCATATGATACACCCAGTTCACGCTGATCATTACAAAGATCATCATGTTTCAGAATCAGTTCACTTAAATGGATATATTAGCATATCATGAGGTAGCAACTGAGCATAATGCTAGCAAAACAGCAATGAATGCATAAACGAATGTTAAAGAATACCAACTGTATTCACCATTCATTATATGAGACATGTCTAAATGAAGCTCAAGTGAAATTGTTGTTAATTGGTGCTGTAATTTTCATTTTCTTTCATTTATTTTGTACTATTTGTTTTTGGGGTTTTTTCAGGTTCTTTTTTTGATCAATAATTTTTCTGAAAAGTCAGTAATTAATTCACACACATCAGTGTCTACAGGGAAAGAGATGCAGATCTGGAGCTGAGATTTTATCAGGTCTTCTCCAGATATTGTAAAAATGCAGTCCCGTTACATTCGTTACTTAAGATTCACCTCTACTTGTTCATGTTACAGCCAAATTTTCAGGATTTAATTAACTTTTTTTTTTTTTTTTTTTTTTTTTTTAAATCTTGATTTGTCAAGATTCATGTTATAAAAGTAGTTTCACACTGAACTTTCTCTTTGTACTCATTTTCACATGTTAAAAAAATGCAACACGCTTGATGTATTTTTAACCTCAAATGCAGGTATTTTCAGTGTCTGACAAGCTTGGGAAAAAAAAGTCTATTTTTCTCAGTCTCTCATAAAATATTTAACGTGTCTAATTATAGAGGCCCATGACTCACCCCGAGCTGTGAGATACATGGGTGTTTTGGGGGTGAGAGATAAAAGGGAGGTCTGATGTCTTGCATGAAGTTTTGTGTTATTGACAAAAAAAGAAGAATCAAGCGATCTCTTTTCATTCTGTGGTGTATACGGTGCTCAGGTTGGTTCTTTCAACAATATCATGAATTTTAAAGCATCATGTATCACAAGAGCAATAATGAGACATGATCCGTTTCCTGTCATCATCATCATCTCAAACAGGTTACTCACTCACCATTCATACTTGGATTTGTCCACAGGGGGGCTGACTAACTATTTTTATAACCATTTTCTTTTGATATTTTACCCCTTTTTGATAAAGTGATTTTTCTCTTGAAATTTTTTTCCAGGAATGCTTTGTATTGATTAATCTAGACCACATTCTCCCTGTGATTCAGGTAACAAGACCAAATTTGCATCCATTCTGGGAGCTCTTTCAGTGTCTGGTCAGCTAGTTTGGGCTGTTTTTAAGAAACTTGTTTTATTGTATTATTTGACATTTCTGTCCTGCTGTATTGTGTTACATTAATGTGGATGTATAAAGACTGATCAAAGTGATTTGTTTTGAGGATACAGAGTTTAAATATACTGTGGGTTTAAATCTTTTGTGTTTTTCCTTTTTTCCTTCTTTGGAGAAAGCTATGCGTCGTTTTTAGAAAAAAAAAAAGTCATAATAATTTCATTCCCAGGCATTTGCATCGTTTAACCAAACTAGCACGCATTTACCTAAACACTAGATGGCGCTGCAGGACAACACAGTTACAATTGGTTGCTGGTCTCAGTTTCTTTTTGCACTATTTAAACGTAAAGTCACCAAAACTAAATAATTACAATTTAATCGTAAAAAAAGATAAATCATTACAATCTTACACCAACCCTCAGTAACAGAGTAAAATGAGCAAGCAACACAGAGTCACAAAATTCACATCAGTCTTGTGTCGTAATGTAATGGCACACGGTCACAGACCAATAAACACTCTCTCGAGAGAGATTTGTCAGCCCAATTTAGTTTCTTGTCATCGACTGTGTTCCGTCTGTCTCGGGTTGCATCTTTAAGACTGAGCCCGCCCGTCACCGACACTGAAAGCCTTACTGATTAATAACACGTTATATAAAAACAATCCCTCTTCTGACAAGGTGTAGAGAGTTTGAACTGTGCTAATGAAGAAATATCGGCCTGCTGACCGTGTTAATGAATGCATCTGTCATTCAAACGCACCCTCTGCATTTCCTCAGACTGTTTTCCAGTTATGAAAAAATATTCATAAAGACTGGACTAGTTTTTAAAATTCTGGATTAAATGTTTTATTTCCAGATTCAAACACATACGGTTTGTTATATTTTGGCTATACGTAAAGCCAGTCTATGTGTGAACAATGAAAGAAATACTCGCGTGCACAAGGACAGAGACACAGCTGCTAAACTTCAATATGGAGCAGCAGGCCATCCACGGTCATTTTGACACCTCTGCCATGACGGCCTGTCTGGGCCTGCTTTCAAACATTTGATCCTCTCAAACCTGCCACTGGAGAAAACTCCAGCTACTGCAGGCCAGCCATGCTTTCTGCTCTCACGGATAATACCACTGAGTTGACGCTTCCAGATGGACTTTGTGTGGGCTTTGTTACATTAATACCAGCAGCCTGTCGATGCTGGGACATACTCTGAACCGCGTGAGTGCCTAAAGAATGCATTTGATAGCTGTGCCATATAGACAGGAGAGTGCGTCCTCGTGATGTATGGAAGCTTGCAGGAGACACCTGTCTGTCGCTCTCAGCGTGACCGCGGCTCCTCACCTGATTCATTGCGTCTGCAAGAGTGACGCATTTCAGAGAAATCTCTAGAAATTAGGAGAGAAATGCAACTAAAGAATGAAATTATTATTTGTGTGTTGGGATGAAGCTTAACTCGCCTTTCTGAAACGCGTCGATTTTTACAAAGCTCGTCGTTCTGAGAAGCGAGGCGTGCTCTGATTGGTCAGCTATCCCGCACTGTGATTGGCCGAATACCTCAAGCGTGAGGCGGAAATGTTACGCCCCTTGCCGTATTGTGATGCTTTGACGAGACAAAAACAATAAAAGGGTCATTCTACAGAAACGTCCACTTTTGGTATAGCAAGATGTCTTAAAATTTATTTATTTTTTAACATTTAAACTTAGACCACATTATTAGATTACCTTTTGACTTTATGAATACATATAAATGACAGCTTAATTTTTTTTTTTTTTTTTTTTTTTAGCTTTTTTGTGTAATTATTTCAAGACCACATGTATCATTTTTTGTCACTGGTGTTACCTTCTTTAGCAATATTAAAAGTTTTTATGAAATATTATTTCTAAAAAAATATTTTCAGCACATGTAGTCAGAGTTAAAGAAAAATAATGAAAATGCAAGAAATAAGTAGATTGTGTTTTATTTAATGTGACAGAAAAACAGTACAGTAACATAGCAACACAGCACAGTAACACCAGTGACAGTAACACCAGTGACATACATTAGACCTGATATACTGATCTTCATTGTTGTTATCCATCAGGAAGGTAACACCAGTGACAGTAACACCAGTGACAATTTTCATGAAAAATGAATTTTACAAAATGTCTGCTGCAAAGTATCAAACCACATGTTGTCAATCATGCTATACTCACTAAATTAATTAGTTTAAACCATTTGTATTATAGTATTTTTTTTTTTCTTTTTTACAATTCCCTAACAATAAATAGGTCATACCAGTGACATCAACTAAAAGCTTCATATGAAATCATCAAATAAATGAGAAAATTTCTGATAACTGAAAAGAAACAGTGGACTAAACATGGGCCTTTTTTCATAGATGTTTAGAAAATAGGAAGAAGTCGAGTGATGTCATCAGTGTGATTTTTTATTCCAAAATAAAAGACTTTTGTTAAGCGGTAACACCAGTGACACAACTCCAGGGAACCACTATTTTCATTATATATTTTATAATATTTATTTGGCATTTTGTTTTATTATGCCATTTATATAATATATTTGATAGTTATGAATAGACTTTTGTATTTTAAATGGTAGAAAATCCTGTTTTTGACCTCAAAATAAAGCACTTTCCCTCTGTACATGGCTGTGGGGACAAGCAGTTTTGTGGTACTTGGAATTCTATATAATTAAAAAAAATAATGCCACATTGATGGCTCAGGAAGGTGTAATTGTTCAAATAACATATTGTTTCATTTTAAAATATATATATAAAAAAATTGTAACCCTAATGTGTATTTCAATTGTAATATTTCTGTAAAATCTAGGGACAGAAAAGTGGACGTTTCTGCAGAATGACCCAAAACCCATTACAAACGAGGCATTTGTTGCATCCAGTGGGGACATAATTACTGATTATAATGACTTATACTGTCTTTTTACGCATCACATTGCATCACGCCGCGTAAACATTACCATGTCTGCATTTGTGATCGGAGAAACAATAAACAACAAGCAGTACTCTACACAGCTCAAAACTCGCGTTTGAATAGTCAGTGGCAAATTCTTTAAATATGAAAACATACTTACAGGCTGTGAGTCAGAAGCGCCAGACTGTCCTTGCAAAGTTGGAACTGCCCCACTTTATAGAAACAGTCTTTGAGCACAGCTGGCAGGCTACTCCCAGGTTCAGGAAACAGTTCTCCATAAAATGTGCTGCACACACTCGAATATTTGGGTTGAACTGTTCTGGAACAGTGTTGTAAATACAACTTAACCACTGATTTCTAGTTGTGTCCTCTTTTGGAAGCCCAAACACAGTAGTTTCTCTTTTACAATGAAACACAGCGTCTCCACGACATGGCGCCGGCGGCAGCAACAATACTACAGCGAGAATAAAAGTCCCGCCCTCTTTCTTTGCGTGTACGTTTGGGCGGTGTTTTGCAAATCTCCCCGCACCGAGATGTAGACATGTGGGGGCTTGTTTGAATGAGCTGTTTTAGGGGGGCGTGGTCGAGTCTTAACTTTTATAAAGAATATCTCTTTGGTTTTGAGACTTTAGTCTTTGCAACTTCAGGGATCTTATATATGCACAAACAGCTTGTAACACTCCAAAGAGAAAGGAAAACTTGAAATTGCATCATATGACCCCTTTAAATGAAAACCAGACAATAAGCATCAACAAAACTCAGCTTTATTTATACATGTGGAAGGAAAATACTGAGCCACTAGACACTACAGCATAGATCTTAAATACAATAACATGAAATGAAACACAATGAACACAAGCAATAAAGAAAAGCAAATCACACCTAAGCACAGACCATGGGATGTGAGTGAGAAATGGGGAGCACAAGCAAATGAAGAAAACCACTGAAATATTTCTTTGCTCTGTCATTTGATCACGCACATGTCATGGGATCAGTTTCAGGACAGAATACAGAAAGAGGACAAGTGTCACAGTTTCTCCAAACCCATTATGTCTCTCTCATTTCTTGATCTCTTCTTTTGTGACTTGAGCTGCGATGAAGTGAAAGAAGCATTATTAGATTACATCCTGCATTTACAAGGAGGAAAAAAAAGGCTACTACTGTAGAATTATCTAAAGTTACCTTCAGTGACGTTCAAAATAATTCATTATACATCTGAGTGACCTACAACAAACCTGCATGCATTTCAAAGCTACACCAGTGAAACGGATAAACCCAGTTGGTTAATTTTGCCCAAATACAACTGTGAGTTATGAATGAGTTATGATGAATATCAAGTTTTATGTTAATTTGAAATTAATTATTCTTTAAAAATGTTTAGATAGAAGTGGATAATCCCAAATATCCAATGTTATATCATACAGAATTACAAACATGAATTAGTGCACCTGTTAAAATAGTTTAGATATACACTACCATTCAAAAGTTTGGGGTCAGTACGTTTTTTTTTTCTTTTCTAAGAAATGAATATTTTAACAATTATTATTCAACAAGGATGCATTACATTGATCAAACGTGACAGTAAAGAATTTAATTTATTTTTTCAAGAATCTTAAAAAAAAAATTTCCACAAAAACAAGTATTTTCAAAATTTCTAATAATAAGAAATACTTGTTGAGAACCAAATCAGCCTATAAGAATGAATTCTTAAAGATCATGTGCTGCTGAATTCAGCTTTGCCATCACATTAATAAATTACATTTTAAAATTATTAAAATAGAAATCAGTTATTTTAAATTGTAATAAAATTTAACTTTTTTTACTGTATTTTTTAATCAAATAAATTCAGCCTTGGTGAGCATAAAAGATGTCTTTCAAATTATGAAAAATCTTACTGACCCCAAACTTTTGAATGGTAGGGTGCTTTAAACTGAAATGCAAAGCTAATATTAGTTCTGTCAGTGTGTGGTGGCTCAGAGACCAAGGGTGCATCTCATTTTGTTAACTCTCCATCCTTGTGTCCTTTTCTCATGTCCTTTCCTGGAGTCTAAGCTCAAGAGACACAAGGGAAAGATGCAAGGAGGAATTAAAGCAATAACTAAACTAAAAGTAACAGATTGAAAATTGCAAACTTCTTCATAGGATGTGCACCTGTGCATCCTTGCTCCTCTGAAAGCTCCCTCTCTCCTCACAGTGCTTTTAGAGAATTGATTTGTCCTTCATAATGGCAGAGTTTGATTTCAGTATTGAGAAGCACCCAGACATGCTGGACTTGAGACAGTGGAGTGCTTTGTTAGAGAAAGTACAGGCAGTGTGGGTGTGACGGCAACACATGGGGCACTGTCATGCTTACCTTGGACACATTTCACACAGAGCAAACCTGAGCTTACTGTTTACTCACGATCTGAGGGAGTGAGGGAGGTAGGGAATGTGAAGGGAAACAGGAAGTAAGGAGGAAGTATTAAAGTGTGACACACAGCAGAAATCATGGATCACTGGAAAGAGATCCATTTTGGACTTCAGACACACTTCTAGGTCAAATCCAACAGTTATTAAACAAAATGAAATTTTGGATTTATGCCAAGACATGTTATCCATGTTTCTTTATTTTGTTTAAAGTAAAGTGCCATTCTATATTTTTTTTTACTCATAGCAGAGTCATAAAATAAAATGCTAATACAGTCAGAAGCATGGATTGATTTTGGTTTACATGTCTCAGCATATATCTTTCATTTGATCATAACATAAGAGTGTTCTCTTACGTTCAGTGGTCATTCAGGTAAGTTTCATTCATATAGGATGCCACTGATTATGGTCCCTCATACAACAATTAAAGGCATGGTTGAACCAAAAATAAAACCTCTGTCATTATATACTCACCCTCATGTTGTTCCAAACCAATATAAGTTTATTTCTTCTTTTGAACACAAAAGAAATTATTTTGAAAACTGTGGCTAACCAAACAGTTGCTGGTCCCCATCGACTTTCATTGAAAAAAAATTCTATAGAAGTAAATGGAGGCCAGCAACTGTTTGCCTACCAACATTCTTTAAAATCTCTTCTTTTGTGTTCAACAGAAGAAAGAAACTGCTGGTTTGGAACAACTTGTGGGTGAGAAAATGATGGCAGAATTTTCATTTTGGGGTTAACCTTTCCTTTAAGCAGCACGACTGTTTTCAACATGATTATAGTAACAAGAAATGTTTCTTTCGCACCAAATCAGCATCTTAGAATGATTTGTGGAAGATCATGTGATACTGAAGACTGGAGTAATGGCTGCTGAAAATTAAGCTTTGCCATCAAAAAAATTAATAAATAAATAAAATACATTTAAACATTACAAACATCTCACTGACCACAGACTTTTGAACAAAAATGTAATTAATAGACATCAAATTTTGTCTTTAGTGTATGGTATATAACACTGAATTTTGTCATCAACTGTTACTAAGCAAATCTCTACATAGCTCTTGAGTTAGAGGCATGTACTTACGGCGAACTTCCAGTTTGCATTCTACAATGTCTTCTCCGCTGTCGTTGACCGCCTTACACATGTACACCCCTCCATCAAACGGACACGGCTTACGGATCTCCAGAGTCAGCACACCCTGATTGCTGAACATACGGTACTTGGCCTCGTTTGTAATGTCCATCTTGTTTTTGTACCATGTGATTTTAGGCTGCACAAAACATTGAGATTGATTAAGAAATAGACTGTCTTTACAATTTTCTTACATAAACATTGATATTATAGATTTTTTTTTTTCCTCAGAGCCTGTTAATATCTGGGTTAAGATACTAGCTTGTAATATATTAAGCCATTAAATACTTCATGAGCAGGGTGACATGATTTTTATCTTTTTTTTTTTTTTTTTTTTTTGTAATATGCACTACATGCTCAAAAATAGAGTAATTTGAACTCTTAAAAGTGCCAGCTGGTTGGACCTTTTCTGTTTCAGCATGACAGTATATCCCTATGAACAAAGTGAGGACTTTTGGGATGAATTGTAATGCTGACTGTGAAACAGACCCCATCAGTGACCTCACTGATGCTCTTGTGTCTGAATGAGACCAAAAGCCTACAGTTACAATCCTCAGCATAGTGGAAAGTATTGAAGCTTACTTAAAGGGATAGTTGACCCAAAAATGAAAATTCTGTCATTAATTAATCACCCTCATGTTGTTCCAAACCCTTAAGACCTTCATTCATCTTCGGAACACAAATTAAGATATTTTTGATGAAATTCGAGAGCTTTCTGACTCTGTATAGACAGCAAGGGAACTACTACATTCAAGGTTCAGAAAAGTAGTAAGGACATTGTTAAAGTAGTCCATGTCCAACAGTGGTTCAACTTTAATTTTATGAAGCTAGGAAACACAAAACACTTGTTCTTTGCGCACAAAAAGAATTCTCGTAGCTTCATAAAATTACGGTTGAACCACTGATGTCATATGGACTATTTTAATAATGTCCTTACTAACTTTCTGGGCCTTGAACGTGTCAGTTGCGTTGCTGTCTGTGCAGGGTCAGAAAGCTCTCGGATTTCATCAAAAATATCTTAATTTGTGTTCCGAAGATGAACAAAGGTCTTGCGGGTTTGGAACGACATGAGGGTGAATAATTAATGACAGAATTTTCATTTTTGGGTGAATTATCCCTTTACATCTTTTTATGTTACAATTCAGACTTTTATTCTCTAGAATTGCTGAACAAGAATTAATGGCTTTGATGTTTTGGTGTTTCATACATTTGGCCCTACAGTATAGTGCATGACCTTTGATATTGAGGTCACATGTGCTCACCTTAGGGATGCCTCGTACGGAGCAGCTGAGTGTAGCATTGTATCCAGCAATAACTGAGCGACTCATGAGAGGATGTGTGAACTTGGGGGCCTCAGAGAAATCATGCTCTTTGTAGGAAGGAGGCTTGTACACAATGCCTGTAAAGAAAGCCAAAACATATTATCAGGAGATCTGTGGAGCCATATGGGAGTTAGACAGACTTTAAATACTGACAGTCTAACCACTAAATACTTGCACAAGTGTTCTTGCTATGTACACTGCATACCAGTGAGCAGGCATGAGAATCTAGTATCTGGGCTTCAAACAGTCACCTGTTTTCTGGATGTAGGCACTGTCTTTGGAGAGGCAAGGCTCTGGACTCAGACCCACCATATTCATGGCATACACACGAAACACATACTCATTCCCCATGATCAGGTCTGAGACCACACAGTTAGTGCGCCGGTACTGCTCATACACGTTGTACCATTCCTGCAAAGAAGAGAAAAAACACACAAACTTAGTCATATATTGTGTTTACTGTGATTAAAAGCTGTATTTGTTCTCCTCTGAAACTGACAAAACCATATCTGTTATATGAAAATGATTAAATTTCCATAAAATAATACATTTTGTATATACGTATACTACCTTTAGAAATTTTGGGCTCAGTAAAAAATTTTTTGAAAGAAATTAATACTTTTGTTCAGCAGGATGCATTAAATTGATCAATAGTTAAAGTAAAAACATTTAATATGAAATGAAATGAAGGGTCACGTGACACTGAAGACTGGAGTAATAGCTGCTGAAAATTTATTGTTGCCATCACAGGAATGAATTCCATTTTAATGTACATTAAAATAGTAAAGAGTTATTTTTTAAATTTTAATAATGTCATTATGACTGTTTTACTGTAATTTTTGATTAAATAAATGCAGCCTTGGTAAGCATAAGTGATTTCTTTCAAAAACATGATCTTTGCGTTGGTTATAATATAATATAGCTCATTTGTGAGTTAATTTTGTTAATACAGGCACAAAAATGTCTGAACATCAAGAACGATAAATTTACCTGAAAGGCAAAATTGCATGAGATTTTTTATGCATAAACCTGCCTCACTAAATTCTTTATATTATTTATTTGTTTACTTAGATTTTCCAGTGTAACTATAAAAATGGGTATAAAACACTGAATGTTCACTGTGAACCACTTTGTCATATGGTCACCAGCAAACAGTATGTGGGAACTATGTCACTACTTATCCTTGCTAATCTAAACATTGTAGTGCGGCTCTCAGATTTCTGACCATACCACTGTAAAATCATTGACCATTGTTATAGGCAATGGGGAAAATGCTGCAGGGTCGCTTAGCGCATGTAGTAAGCCAAAGTGTCATTACTACAGTATGTTGGTGAGAGCAGTAGATGTTGAAGCAGGTAGTCTAAAGTGCTTTTATATTTAGCAGCAGAGCATCTCCGATTTCTGATTGAGATTGTCCTGTGAAACCTGATAATCCGGTGTCTTCCAGCCTGCTGCTCTGGACACCGGGAGAGGAACAGACTAGCTCTAGTAACAATGTGGGGTGAAACCCAAACCGGCTGCTTTTTATTTAGCCGCTAACCTTAGTGGCTCAAGAGTACAAAGGGGTAAAGAGAGCACTATAATGACAGCACTTAAATCAGGGCAAGGCCGTGGGCTAAGATTACAGCATGCTTGCACCGAAGGGGGCACAGGTGCTCTAGTTTGGTGTGTGGCAAGGGTCATTTTGGAGCTTTGGGTACTGGATGTTCTGGATGCTGTTCCCCTGGCCCACAATTCAGTGCCACTGGCCAACTGTATGTCACAAGAGAGGCTATAATCTCATAGTCTCCCTGCACTGCTGTGCCACTGATGAATAGTGTACATAAATTACTCAGTTACAGTGATCACAAGCTTAGCTGCTTTAGATAGACAATGGCTGGCATGGGGAGGCTTACGAACCCATCTCTTTCTCTTTCTCTTTCTCTCAAATTTGCTCTCTGAGCCAGAGTTTGTTTACTAACAGTGCCTGGCAGATGTACTCTAACAGTACATATGTACAGTATGACTCAATCAAAGAGACAGGAAATGAATAAAAGCTAATAAGTTTGGGTTTACCATGGTTTTCTTATCAGCCTTCTGGATGGTATAGCCCGTGATCTCGCAGTTACCATCGTCCTTGGGTGGTTTCCACTCCAGGGCAACGTTGAAGCCCCAAACATCTATCACCTTTAAATATTGGGGTGGGCCTGGCAGGTCTGACAGTAGAAGAGAACAAAATGTGTTTTGATGTTTACTGATACAATCAAACACACATGTACTGTATATAATATAACATATTCTGTTTCTCTAAACTGTGAATATTGAGTGTAATTTCTAGATGATTTTCTTGCGTAATTGTGTCAAATCTAGTCAATAATACAGGTTCAACTGACAGTGTATGCTGTCAAACAGGTCCTAGTAACTCACCAACAATCTGTATATTCACACTGGCCCTGTCCTCCACATTCTCAATTTGCACTTGAACTTCATATTTCCCAGAATCCTTTCTCTCAGATCTCCTGATGAAGAGGATGGTATCAGTGTCACTGTTTCGTATGCTGACCTGCTTAGGGTCCAAAGTCTCGTCGTTCTTTGTCCAGGTCACTTGAGGTCGTGGTTTACCCTTAAAGGTGAGGTGGATGAAGAATGAGTCAAGACATCTCATTGGTAACTAACTATATTACTGACAAGAAACAAAGAAAAAGTAATTTTATGAGTCAACGGACAGACAGAGATAGATAGATAGATAGATAGATAGATAGATAGATAGATAGATAGATGCTTTTGGGCACTATAGTTCTCTACAGGAGTGTTACAAATGCCATTTAGACTTGTGTCATTGACTGCCATCTGTATGCAGCCTCTCTCATTGAAATTCAGCCATAGAGCTCAGAGTATTTATAGAGTGAGAGGATGAAGATCTATGTTTCACAAACTGGGTTCTGTAAACAAACAAGTGGAGAAGTTACAGTCTAGCCAAACACTGAAGCTCTAGCTGATGGAAACTGTTGGAGGTCAAAGTCAGCATCGAAAGAGGACAGCCAATGGTTTCATATTGCGACAAATAATACTGCTGGATACAGCAATACAGAACTTTGCTGGATCTTTTCATACAACTCGCAGGATGCCTGCCAAGAAACAAATCTAAATTGTTTGCATGGATTGGTCATATGTTCTTCCCCATAATTTTGTCAGGGTGTGTATGTTTCAAACATAATTTTAAGGATGACTTTTCTCACCTGGAAGGGGATTACCAGGTTAATCGTTTCTCCTACTTTCTTGATGAGTGTCTGGCGGAGGTTACGGGGTAGCCAGATTTTGGGTCGCTCTGCAATAACAGAATGGAATTGATTTACATGTCTATTATCAGGTAGACTCATCTGTAGCAAGAGGCATTAACATATGATGTCTCTAAACACAATCTAGAAGAGAGAAGGCTGATGTATTTGAACTTCTAGCAGTCTACACTGTGCAAAACCCCATCTCTCCAAAAGGTTGACCTTAAATGGGCTAGCCTAACATTTTAAGATCATTATCTGTGTAACTCACGCATGATTTCACGGATGGTGACTGCTTGTTGCAATGTGGCAGGAAGGCTTGGGCCTGCCATGTTATATGCCCTCACGCGGAACTGCATCTTCTCTCCAGTTGGCAGGTCACGGATGATCACAGAGGTCCTTTCTGTGAGACCCGAAAATGCAGGAATCCATTCATCAGCTACAGAGATGAAATAAAGGTTTCAAACACGGAACATTGAGAATTCATTCTGAATAGTACTCTGATGCAGTTAAAAAAATTATGTGTTTTACAGCTGAATTGCTGAAGCTATACTGCTGCTCAGAAGGCTGGGGTCAGTGTGACTTTTTTTTAAGGAAACTTATACTTTTATTTAACAAGGTCACATTAAATTGACCAAAAATGACAGTAAAGAAATTTCCATTGTTAATAAAATTTCAATTTTAAATAAATACTGTACTTTTGAATTTTATTTTTATCAAAGAATTTTGAAAAAAAAATGAAGAAATGATTCTTGAGCACCAAATCAGCATACTGAATGATTTCTGAAGGTTCATGTGACACTAAATGGTTTTACTTGATCTTAGTGCTGCGTTCGACACCGTAGATCATGACATACTCATAGATCGATTACAAAACTATGCAGGTATTCAAGGGCAGGCTTTAAGATGGTTTAGATCTTACCTCTCCGATCGCTACCACTTTGTTTATTTAAATGGGGAGTCATCTCAATTATCACCAGTAAAGTATGGAGTACCACAAGGATCTGTCCTAGGTCCTCTGCTATTTTCAATATACATGTTGCCCCTTGCTAATATTATTAGAAGATACGGGATTAGTTTCCATTGTTATGCTGATGATACTCAACTATATATCTCAACAAGACCAGATGAAACTTCTAAATTATCTAAGCTAACAGAGTGTGTTAAAAATGTAAAAGATTGGATGACCAATAATTTTCTCCTATTAAATTCAGATAAGACAGAGATATTACTTATTGGACCAAAAAACAGTACACAGAATCTCTTGGATTGCAATTTGCAACTAGACGGATGTATTGTTACTTCCTCTACAGTCAAAAATCTGGGTGTTATATTAGACAGCAACTTGTCTTTTGAAAATCATATTTCCCATGTTACAAAAACAGCATTCTTCCATCTTAGAAACATTGCCAAGCTACGAAACATGTTACCTGTTTCTGATGCAGAAAAGCTAGTTCATGCATTCATGACCTCTAGACTGGACTATTGTAATGCACTGCTAGCTGGTTGTCCTGCATCTTCAATAAACAAGCTACAGGTAGTCCAAAATGCAACAGCTAGAGTCCTTACCAGATCAAGAAAATATGACCATATTACCCCAATTTTACAGTCTCTGCACTGGTTACCTATTAAGTTCCGTATCAGTTACAAAATATTATTACTTGCCTATAAGGCCCTTAATGGTTTAGCTCCTGCGCACCTAACTAGTCTTCTACCACGCTACAATCCATCACGCTCCCTAAGGTCGCAAAACTCTGGACTTTTGGTAGTACCTAGTATAGCAAAGTCCACTAAAGGAGGTAGAGCTTTTTTGCATTTGGCTCCCAAACTCTGGAATAGTCTTCCTGATTACGTTCGGGGTTCAGACACACTCTCTCTGTTTATATCTATATTAAAGACACATTTCTTTGGCCAAGCTTTCAAATAATGCATCTCATAATCTTGTACTGCAGTTATATCTGATCAAATGCACATTATTATTCTTTAGCTTGGGTTAAACAAATCAATTTTGCTTGGTTGGAACAGCAGCTACGCTAATTATGTCTCTATATGTTTCTCTGTTTCTGCCATGGGATTGACATTTACACAATCTTCAGTCTGGATCAAGAACACCTGAGAAGAGATGATGCCAACCCCTCAGAGGACCACAGACGATGCCTACCCTCAGACAACATACAGAACTACCAAATCTCGCTATAAGTTTGATTTCAACATATAATAATTGCTGTTAATTGTGTTCATCGTCTGTTTGATTTCATCTTTAATTGATTTTTCCGTACATTTCTGCCATATGTACATTAACTGACATAGTCACCAATGATAAGCTACTACTAAATATATTGTAGAAACTTAATTTTCTGTACAGCGCTTTGCAACGATTTGTATCGTGAAAAGCGCTATACAAATAAACTTGAATTGAATTGAACTGAACTGAAGACTGGAGTAATGGCTTCTGAAAATTCAGCTTTGCCATCACAGGAATGAGTCACATTTTATTTATTTTTTTAATAGAAAACTATTATTTTAAATTGTATTAGTATTTCACCATATTTCTGTTTTACTGTATTTTTTGATAAATGCACCCTTGGTGAAAATAAGAGACAATAAAATCTTTAAAAATATTACTGACACCAACTTTTTTGAAAACCAGTGTATTCTCATTATAAACACATTTAAAGCCATTCTGTCACACATACAAATCTTTAAACCATCCCATACTTACAGCCTTCCTTGCAGTACTCAACCCCATAGCCTTCGAGTTCAGCTGAGCCTATTCTCTCTGGAGCCCTCCATTTCAGAGAGATGGTGGTATCGCTGATATCATCCACACACAGGCCAGTGGGCTCGCTGGTAGGAGCTGTGGACAGGAAGTTGATACAAATGAGTATGTGTTACAGTAAAAAAAATATGTTCTTGTATAAAGTTTTGGCCAAGTGCCATTTCCTTTGTACTGGAGTAAATCAATCATGTACCATCTGACACTCTTATTTGTCTTTCCATTATCACTTTAGCCAATAAACTGGTTAGGATTTTTGCACCTAGCTCTGAAATGATGATGTACTAAAGATTAGCTTTGTCAGCTGACAGCAAGGAAAACCCTTGTGTGTATGATGTATTTTGAGTGCAACATTTGCTGTATTACACTTATATACTGTTACTAAGCCATCAAAGACAGAGATAGTACTGGAGACTTTTTAATACATAGCTGGATTTACTTGGTCTTGTCACTGTGGTCTCCAATAAAGTTTCACTTAACAATGTGAGAAGAGCATAGTGTTGTCACTAAACTAAGCAGCCATGGAAACTACAGAAGCAACCTCAATTGTGTGAGGTTCATCTCCACTTACCTTTGAGACTACCTTCACAGAAAGCCTTTCATTACTGACAAGAATAACCAACATTGCTTAAATGAGTCTGAGTTTAACTTGTGCAGTGGTGATAAGGGCCTCCTGAAGATATACATATATACAGATATACTCCAGTCTAAAATGTTTGTGCCATATTTAAGTGGCAATGACATGCCCAGGTCAAGCTGTGTATTTATGAAGACTGTCAACTTGCAGCAAATCCAAGAACATCTATTCATATCTAGCCAAGTGTTATTTAGAGTGGAAAAAGGATTCAGTTACTTTTGCTTGAAATGCATACAACGGTTTATCACTCTAAATATGAGGCCAATAGAAATAAACATAGTAAAATGATCAGGCTTTGCGGTGTTGTGCTTATTTAGGCCTCACATTTACAATTCTTGTGCAAATTTTCATATTGAAGTCAAGTTATTTCAATAGAAATTTGCAATCGGAAATGAGCGAAAAATTTCTCCACCCAGATTTTGCATCGGGTTTAAGATGCAATTTTGCCACATTGACCAACAGAATGCCGCTTGGTTTGGAAGTGACTTCTGTGTGATCTTTGCTTCATACACTGCTACACTACTGACAATTAACATTTTTTGCCCGCAACATTTCACTAATGTAACCACATCTTTAGATGCAACCATTCACACAGTGACAGTCATATCCGCTTGTTAAGTCATGACGTAAGTAATACTGTTTCCGGGTCCAATAAGCCTCTACTTGTTTCAATTGAGAATACTATCTCAATAGCTGTTTATAAACACAGTTTAATAAATTGAGATTTCAGTATGGAGATAAATGTTAGGATCATGATTTTTTTTGGTAGTACTACAGCACACTGTAAGTATATATTAGCACCACTTGCTGTTTGCCTTTGGCATCTGGACCCAGAAACAGTGACGTCAGACAAGCAAATCCTACATGCTCAATACAACTTCAGTATATCATCACACAAGCTTAATACAATACCCATGTGGACAGGCATTATCCAACTGGTTTAGGTTTTAATACTTCTCTATGCTGTATTCTTGAAATAGGTTAATGACAATGATGCATTAAGACAGCCATAAAAAGATATATAAAGATGTCATGGAGACTGGTATAATCCCTGGAGATGAATAATCTCCACAAAAGATTGTTAGAAATAGATGCCTACTACCAACAGGTTTAGGCTCTGGTTCCGGCTCTGGTGGGGGGGCAGGTTCCTCTGGAGGTGCTTCTGCAGATAGTGCTTCCTCTCCTGGTGGTGCTGCTTCTGCTGGAGAAGCTCCATCTTCAGGAGGAGCAGGAGTTGCCTCCTCACCTGGAGATGCAGGAGCTTCAGCACTGGCCTCTTGTGCAGGTTCTTCTGGAGGTGGTGCTTCTGGATCTGGCTCTTTGGTTTCTGCTGGAACGTCTGGCACTGGCTCGGCAGGAGGTGCTTCAGCCGGCGGTGCCTCAGCTGGCTTCTTCTCAGCAGTCTTGGGGAGCATCGGTTTGGTCATTCTGTCTCTGGATCACTTCAGTCTGGTGCGTTTTACAAGTACAGCCTCCTGAAAAGCGTCTGTCTGTTCTGTAACACCTGCTGTGGTCTTCTCTGGGTGCAGTGACGGTGAGAGGCAAGTAACAAAGGAAGTGCAGTGTCCTGCCCCCTCCTCTCTTTTGACAATGCTGTAGATACAGCTTTGCAAAGTGCTAACATACCATTATTTATAGAGAAGGATGCCATGGATAGTTTCCTAATCAGCTGTCTTGTAACAGACAATAGTCTACACAGATAGCAATGCTTTTAATGCAGCTCACTAGACAATTATGTTAAAGGTAAGCAAAAAATGAATGCATCATTAACATGTCCATTGTTTAAACTGAAAAAGACCTTTTCAGACCACTTTAACAGAACACAACCTGTTGATTGTACCAAAAAGATGGATGAAAAGATGTGGCTAAATAGCTCTATGTGTCTGAAGAGCAACAGTGGCCCTTAAGGGATAGTTCATCCAAAAGTGAAAATTCTGCCATGACGTTCATGACATTGTCTTTCTTCTGTGAAATGTTAAAGACGATAATTTGTAGAATGTTGGTAACCGAACTGTTTCGGTTCCCATTGATTCAATGGAATGCAATGGAAACGGAAACTCTTTGGTTACCATAGAAGAACGACATGAAGGGTGATTAATTATGATAGTTTTTTTTTTGTTATGTTTTGTTTTGTTAAACTATCCCTTTACCTGACAAGCAGATTTTGGATCTTTCCAAAAAAAATTGCAATATTAAATCACAAGATATCACAGCAGTGGATGGAATCCATAAAACTGGCATTCAGCATATGCTATCCTCCTGATTAGCCACTATATATTAGAATTTAATATCTGTAACAGAGGGTTAAAGAAAAGCAGGGGAAACAAACAAGTCCCTAATACGTAAGCAGTTATAAATCAAAGCAGTGGAACTCACCAACTGGCACAAATGGCTGGGAGGCAGCACTGGGACGTGACATGCCGATGGCGTTTACTGCATAAACGCGCATTTCGTAGGCTACACCCTCAATCATTCTCTTGGCTTCATATGTGGTCTCTTTATAAGGATCGAAATTGAGTCTCATCCATCTATAGCTCTTTTTCTTCTTCCTTTCAAGAACGTAACCTGAAAGATATTAAGAGCACATTGTTATCATCATGCATTTCCTCTAGAGTGCACAAGGGGATTTTCAGCAATATTATTAGGTCATTTTTCATTAGATTATTTTTTCATAATATGTAGGCTCCTTCACTTAACTTCACATTAGATGAAGTTTGTGTTAAGTAAAATTCATTCATAGTTCTTAGGAACGTGTGATGTCAACAAGATTTACTTAATAGAATATGAACTACTTATAGTAATGTTATAGATAGCTCTGTAGTAATACTGTATACTATTATTATTAAGTCACCTATGACTGGCTGGCCACCATCAAAGAGTGGGGGATCCCACTGGACAATACATGAATCTTCACCGACGTTAAGGATTCTGGGAGCTTCAGGTGGGTCTGGCACATCTGTAAGACATAAAAAGCTCAGTCACACCATTTCGTCTGTACAGCTAATACACAGCTACATCAAAGGCATATTGCTCTGAAATGGCAGCTCTCTTCTATACATTTGAATACTGCAAACCTCCTGAAGGCAATATACACAGAGTGATAATAAACAGCCAGAAAGAGATGTGGACAGTTTAGTTTGTGGCCTTTCGATGCATTTTATTTTAGTACAGTTCTGAAGTGTACAAAAGAGTGCTGCAACATGGTTCATAATGAAATTAGGGCCTAACTTCAGCCTCCCAGAGAACAGCTGGGAAATGTACCCATTGTAATGGGCTTTAAAAAAATCTTACCAACAACTTTGACATTAATGTCAGCTGTATCCTCTCCAGCAGGATTGCGTACAATGACAGAGTACACGCCCTCATCATGACGCTCCGCCCCCTCAATGGTAAAGATACAATGGCCTCTGGTACTCTCCACATGGACACGCCCATCTGAGTCTGTTAGCACCTGAATGACCAATCAAAACCACTTGTTAAAAATGGTCAGTGGTTTTCATATCAACCTGGATCAATCACAGGTCTTCAAATTCAATTGAATTCTCAAAAACAGGCAATCAACAATAGATCACAGAGGAAGATCTCATATAAAACTTCCAAATCCCAAAACACCCATAGATACTACAGATATCTGAATTATCAGATAATATACGTTACCTGTTAAATACCCCCCTAGTTCCTATGAATGGATGGTGCTTACCTTTTATTTTCAAACTTCATACTTTACGAACTTTAGATTATAAAAGATGCACTCACCTTGTAGACACAGTATTCTACAGAGTTGTGTGTGGTGTGCGTGAAAAACTTGCTTCATAACTTGCTTCAAGATATCACAAGTATGATGATTTGTGTGTCAAAGTGATGCTTGTGTTAAAGGGGCCATATGATGCGATTTCCTGTTTTCCTTTTCTTTAGTGTGTAATGTAGCTGTTTGTGCATGTATACGATCTCCAGAGCTACAAAGCTCAAAGTCTCCCACAAAAGGATTTATTCTATCTAAAAGAGAAGGCTGATCCAGACTGGGCTAAAACGCCTCATTCAAACACGCCCCCACATGTCTACATCACGATGTGGAAATATTTGCGTAATGCTGCCCAAAATGTTCACGCAAAGAAAGAAGGCGTGGTTTCAGTAACTGCAGTAGTGTTGATGCAGCCATGTTAGGGAGACGCTGTGTGTTTCTATACGAAAGCAAAAGCACTTTATTTGGCCTTCTGAAAGTAGATGCAGTTAGAAATCATTAAGGCTATTTACAACAGAACAGCACATCAAATTTGTGCAACGCATTTTATGGATGAAAGTTTTGTGAACCTAGGAGAGTACAAGGCTGGCTGTGCACAATCTGGCGCTTCTGAATCAGCGACTGTAAGTATGTTTTGTTATTAGTTTAAGTATTTGCTACTGACTGTTCAAATGCAGAGTTTCGCACAGTGTAGAGTAGCGTTGTGTGTGTGTGTGAGAGAGAGAGAGACAGGGTCACATCACAGTGGAGTCAGCTGTCTTATACGGTGCCTGCGAGGTGACATGTTCGGTTCAATTAGTTTTGTCGTGGCCACAACATAATAACTCGTGGGAATGTGATAATTTGTCCTGGCCTCGAGATCATTTTGTTGAGGGAACAACATCCATTTCTCATGGCCATGACTTCTTATGTTGAGGGAACGACAAATTTTTCTCGTGGCCACGAGTTTAATGCGTAAACTAACCTGCGTGACCATAGCAACCTGGGATTATCAGAGATGGATTCATTAATATTTTATTTAGAATTAAGAAATTATCATATTAATTATTATAGAAATTACATTATTAAATTATTATATTAACCATGACTACCGGACTGTATTACGTGCCATAGTCAGCATTCAAATGAAGTTTATCATGAAATGTTACATAAAGTGCATAAAATAAAATAGGCCCACAAGAAAACATTTTTATCCATCCCACAGTCTTGTAAATCCATTAACTGATTGTCTTTTTCCCGTAATATTTGTATATTATTATTATTATTGGTTATATTTTGATATTCATTTATATTCGTTTTTTTCCCTTCATTTCGATCTCTTTACTTAACGTTCTGAATAGTTTTGTAAATAACAGCCTACTGTAAATGCTCGACATGCCAATAAAGCTTTGATTATGCTGACTAGAATTTTTACTGGAATGCAGTTTAAATTTAACATAGGCTATATTTCATTTTATTTCGGCTAATTAATAGACCATAATTATAAATACTATAGTGTTTCATTGAGGAATTAATCATTCACGTAATTTCATTTGTAAATTAAAACACAACACGCTCATTTATCATCACACACGAGCATAAATACAATCATAAAGTCAAAACTTTATTGGCATAATTGTCAAGCATTCACAGTATTTGCAAAATATATGGTAGGCTAGCAAATACTAGCATAATTATACAAAACGTTTAGGTAAAGCGATACACAAATTGAAAAGGGGAATAAGCATATATAACAATAAATATAAAAATATAACCCTATAAGTTAATGTAATAATAATAATAATATACAAATATTAAATTAAATGTTTGATGTTAATAAAAATGTTTTATCCATCTCTGATAATCCCAGGTTGCTATGGTCACACAGATTAGTTTACGCATTAAACTCGTGGCCACAAGAAAAATATGTCGTTCCCTCAACATAGGATCTCGAGGTCATGAGATAAGGATGTCGTTACCTTGACAAAATGATCTCGTGGCCACGACATAATATCACGTTCCCATGAGTTATTATGTCGTGGCCATGACAAAACTAAGTGAACCGAACATGTCACCTCCCGGTCACCGCAGTCTTAACCGCAGCGTGTGCACTGCAAAACATACGAGCATCATCACTGTGTCTGTCACGCGACTCTGTTCCCCTTTCGGGCTTGAACTGATGGTAAAACTAAAGACATTATTAACTGTCTTTACATTTATTTTGAAAGCTGAAGCTCACAATAATGGTCAGGGGCATTACATTTCTGACGTGCGCTTGTGGTGTTCGGCCAATCACAATGCATTGTGTCAGCTGGCCAATCAGAGCAGGCTACGCTTGTCGGAAGCAGGGGCTTTGTAGAAAACGACGCGTTTGAGAGAAGCGGGGCATAGAAGAACTACAATAATGTACAGTATTTGAAAAATAATGTGTTTTTTGAACATTAAAGTATGTCAGCATATTCTGTTACACTAAACACACAACATAATGATCTTTAAAATAGCATCATATGAGCCCTTTAATGTTATAGCAGCTTGTTTCCTTTTTACCCAGGAAAAGACAAACCACAGTTAAAGTAGAAGAGAAGAGAAGATGCTATATCAAATTTTAACAATTTCAATCACTAAACTATATTAAAAAAGATACATATATATATATATATATATATATGTGTGTATATATGTATATATATGTATATATGTATATATATATATATATATATATATATATATATATATATATTTATATATGTATATATATATTTCTATATGTATATATATATATATGGAGTGTCCCCCTGGATTAAATTGATCAAGACTGCAACATCATGCAACATAGGTCAGTAACATCACAGCCCAAGCAAGCAGCATATAAAACACATGATTATGTGCAGTGTACAAGCAGTTGGGGATTGTTAAGGCCCAAACTCACTTCACCATTCTTCACTGTCCATGTATGCCTTGGTTCAGGACGCGACTCTCCCTCCTTAAAGCTACCCTACATGAGCAGAGCAGAAGCTGTGAAGCTGTGGCAACCAGGTCAGAGGTTACGTGTGAGAAACTGAACTGTCAACCTTCCATCTCAGCACAAAACTCCCAGTAAGCCTCGACAAGACTTTCTGGTTATGGCTGGGAGGTGTTACAGTACCTACCTGTCAAGGCTTCTGAAGCCCAGATGATGGATCTCCTGTTACATTTGCAGGACAACATGGCAAATTGTAAAGAATTACAGTACACACATATAGTATACCACAAACTGCATGTGAATTCAAAAAACATATTTTGTCCTCAAAAACTGATTTTCTAACTAAATAACATTCTAAAGGAAAAGTTTAGTGTAGGTTTGGGTATTCTGCCATATTTGACAGGGCTGCATTTCCCAAAAGCAAGTAGATCTTACAGATCATTACTGCCAATGGTTTCTACAATCTACTTAGGCTTACAATGCTTTTGGGAAACACAGCTCAGACCTGTTCGCTCAGACAGGGATTGTTAGAAATCGATACCAGACAAAATTTAATGAATTGCTCCTACCTTTTCTCCTTTTGTCCAAACCACAATGGGGGCAGGATCTCCAGTAATTGGTACATCTAGTCGCAGTTTGTTTCCAGCAACAACCAAGATTGTGGACTCAGCAGTGCGGCCCATGCAGTCCAGATGAATCTTGGGAGGATCTTAAAAAAAAATAAAAAAATAAATAAAAAGATGTTGGCAGATTTCTAAAAATTAAGTGTTCCAAAAAAAGGTTATGTTCTTTCATTTTAATATTTATGATTTAACATAGTTCCCAGAAACACATCAAATGATTATAAATTATATTAATGCTGTTTTTGTTTTTTACCTTGGCGAGGAACAAAGTCAATCTTGACCTCTGTAAAGATACAACACAAAAATTTGAAAAAGAATGGCACAGAGTTTTATTTTTAAGGGCAGTTTAAACTCACCATTCTTCAGTAATAATTAAAAGGATGTACCTAAAAAGTTGAGCTTGGCAGAGAGATTGAAGGCATAGCCCTCAGGAACGAAGGTGTAGTCACCCTCATCCTCTGGCTTTACGTCGTCAATGGTCAGCTTATGAATCCTAAATGTAAATAAAAAATGTAACTTCACAATATAAACAACTTAGCAGTGTTGCGCAGTAGCAACAAATAGTAAAGTGATGTTGTAACATCTATATTTTCAAAATCCTGTATTTTTAAAAATTTATTAAGAAGGAAATTGGTGTTGCCACTCGATAAAAGCTACATTTTCTGACAATGAAAATTGTGTGTGCTGTATAGTTTCAGTTTTGTTCGTCTGTTTTGATTCAGAATCAGTGAATCCTTCTTTTGAATAGGCTCTTTTCAAAGAATGAATCAAATGGGTTCAAATCAGACTGAATCATTCAAACAAGTCACTCACACGCTGAGTTGTTTGGCATGGTTTCTGACAGCTTTTACAACAGAGGAAACAAAAAGACCCCGTGATGAAGGTACAGGTAAAGAAATTCCAAAACACCTAAAACACTAAAATTGCCATAAAGTTACAACAGACTATGACGTTTTAGACATGTTTTAGTGATTTATGTAAACACAATATTTGGTTCAGTACCATGAAAATGCAACAGGTCTACGATGGTGTAGTGTGTAAGACACTAACACTTTTTAATTTATATTTTAGTATTTAAATGCTATTTTACTAATATATTTTTTTCTATGAATAGTATGTTTTATTACTCTTTAAATTTTATAACCCTTTTACAGCTGTTTTACTTTTGGCATTATGCAGTGTTTTTGCAGTTACTTACATTATATAGCTACCATTCAGTTTAGCTAAATCTAAACACGCATGGTTTAGCTAAACCATGTTTATTAACCGCAATTTGAAGAATGAACCTTCATTTGAAACTTTGCTTATAGATATCAAGAAATCTCCAACTTTAGGTAACTCGCATGCACTTACCTGCCAATGTGTGTGATATGAGTTCTGGCATCAGGTTTCACCTCCACTCCATTTTTGTACCAGATGCCTTTCACGTTCTCATCAGAAACCTCACATTTGAACACAGCCTGATCTTTGGCCTTCACCGTAAGGTCAGCAATGTTTTGATAGACCTCTAGCTGTTTCTCTAAAGGTCAGAGGTCAAAGAGAACACTGTCGTCACACATGACCAAAAACTAATTATGGATGCTTACCACATTACATCACAAAAGGTATTCTAGCATATGTTATCATCACTCACTAAACATGGAACATGGAAATACCATGTTTGGATGGAACATCATAGTAGCATGGAAATCCTTTGAAGTACCTTGATGTAGCATGTAAACACCATAGCTTTTGAATATAGAATATAGTAATTGTTCAGTACCCATACCATTTTCGTAAGGGATTTATGCAAGTTAAAAATTGATAAAATGTTAATTAAATAAAATGCATAAACAAATATATATATATATATATATATATATATATATATATATATATATATATATATATATATATATATATATATATATATGAGTACAGTACTACAGTACTGAATATATTTTTAGAGCTTGACAACCCTGGTCACAATTTGCATTCATTGAATGAAAAAAGAACAGCGTGAACATCCTGCCTGTTGTGGTTTACGGAAAAAAGAAATCAGATGGTTCTGAAGCAACATGCAGGTTAGTAACTGATTCATGTTTGGGTGAACTGTCCCTTTAAGATAATAAAGAGAGGTGGGGTAAAGAAAGGTAACAATCCTACTGAAGGGCTGGTAGAGTTACAGTATTACTGGGCAGGGTTTTGATTTTTCTTGGCAACTCTTGCACTTGATCAAAAGCCCAGACAAACTGGTAGCAGACATACCTGGGTATCAGTTTGCTTGTAAAGTGCTATACATGCTTGAAGACTCAGAATAGGAGACAGAGGGAGTAGAGAGAGTGAGAAAGAGACAGAAGCAAACAATAAAAAGAAATGGAAGAGAAAGGGAATGAGTCATATATCTTTCTTAGATGCTATTAAAAGAGAGGGATGGAGTGGTGTGTGACAATGACAGAGAGAGAGAGTGAGGGTGGAACAGACAGAGTCACCTGCCCTGTTAAAATATATGGGTCAGGCGGTCTAACAATAGCTGGCATGTGGGCATTGTAAATGGTAACCTTGTACAGAAGTGTCAGTGGCCATGTTTTCTGATGAGAGGTGAAGTTTGAATGACATGGCCATGAGTGTGAAACGTTAATGACAGCCATATGTGCAAAGTATTTTTTTATATATAATTATTTCATCCCTTCTACTTTAAAGGGCAGAATTCATTCAATAAGTTACAGTACAAATCTGAAAACATCTGTGGCTGGGGACATAAGTCTGTGAATATAGGAGGCCTTGAAAGTCTTCAAATTCAGATATTTACCCTGGACCATGAGCTCTGCTAATGATTGCCCTCCATTGGTTTTCACTCTGTAGTGTCCACAGTCCTCCTTGGTCACATCATTAATGATAAGGACATGCTTACAGCCATCTTTCTTGAAGCGGTACTTGAAAGACTCATCTCGGGTAAGTTCCACACCATCTTTCTCCCTGTACAGGTCAGAAGTTTGGTATCCATTAATATGTGTTGATGCCTAGGTCAGAGTCTCATTGAACTGTATATATATAAATGCAGTTGGAAAAAAAAAAAAAAAAAAAAGATTCCAAGAAGGAAATTCATAGGTTTGCACCTAAATATGAAAGAACAAAAACATTTTTGAAGGTACTGTCATTGCAAACAATATTATGGCAATGATTTACTCAATAATAACAACCACTAAAATGTAAAGCTTGATTTATGAGCATTACTGCAGGGCAGTGGGAGCAAGTGGAATAATCAAATGGCTGACATAGTAAAGGACTAACGATTTATATTAAGTTGATCGCTATTAATCTTTTCTCATGCTCACATAAGCTTTTATGCCAATGCCCAAGCGATGCAACTCTACATCATATCATTCCAATCAGATTACACTAAAGACACAAAACTACATTATTATTACCCCATTACACTTGTAATATAAAGTCCTACATTGTGGCATTCCAGTACTAGGAACAGTATCTACTTATGCCTTTCTCTAATCATGAAAGTCATCCACTATTCAAGAGAGGTGCCATAAACCTCCAGTGACTTTCTCATTCCATTCTAGGACACTTGTGAGGTGCTAAAAGGCTGCTATGACCTTTTTCCGGCACTGATCATTTACAGCCCAGGGTGATATAGAGCCTTGGCTACAGCTATGGCAGAACCAGCACTCACTCACGCACCACCATCTGTCAGCCAGCCATGCTAAAAGAAACACATATGCCATCTACTGGACATCTGTGGAATGACAGACTCATCCAGGACAGCTTGAGAAATGGTCACCTTTTCTAAACTCTTCTCTGGTGTTGTTTGATATCTTTGGTGTAATGCAATCTAGTACAGATATAAGCTTTTCATGCTCATTATGGATGCACATCTGACATGAAAGGCCTTTTTTTCTTAAACACGTCCTGAAAAATGTGTTACAACTAACGGAAGGGAATGTGTTACTAACTAATGCAAAGGAAAAGGAAGTGTGTGCATGTTGACAGACCTACCATTTGACCTGAGCCCCCTCTTCAGACACTTCACACTCAAACTCTACTCGTTCTCCCTTCATAACCATCTGATCCTCTAGGTTACGTACAATCAAAACAGGAGGCTCTGAAGGCAGAGAGATGTGAAAAATGCATACAAATAATATAGATAAAAAAATTTTTTAAATAATATAAGATAATATTAAATATTTACTGGTCTATAACGTTTTGTCTTTTCTCAGAGATTTCTGTCTGTGCAATTAATTACCTTTAACAAAGAGCTCAGTGACGGTCTTCTCTTCTCCAATCACGCATGTATAAGCAGCATCATCTGCCAGAGTACAGTTGTTGATAGTGAGGAAGCGTTTGTTGCCTACACTCTCAAAGATGTACCTGTGGGAAGATGAGAAATTGTTTAGTAGCAGATCCAGCTTTGCTCTCTAGATGGGGACAAAGCATCACTGTTGGAGAGGCTCTTTTGAACATACATTAACAATACATGTCAGAAAATGAACAAAACACTTGTTTAATGCGAAAAACCTTGATGTGATGACAATATAATGTCAAAAAAATATTGTGGCAAACAGATCAATTGTAAACATATGACAAGACTCACTTTAAAATTCTTCAGTGCACAAGATGTATTTTTACAAAAGGTTTTATTTAACTAAGGTCACTGAAAAATATTATTAGCCATTGAGGATAGTTTTTGTTGTATTGTTATTTGAGTCCTTAAACATTTGACAGCCTCCATCCATTGGCACAGCTGAGTCTACAGAGCTGCTATGTATTCTTGGAAAACTGTCCCTGCATATTCTTAGTCAACAGGCTGTTTGAGACATCTAACCCCACAGAGACAAGCCTTGAAGTTGCTGATTATGTTTAGGCTGCGTATTGTCATAAGCATACTTTTGAGTGACACTCACTTGCTTGGGTTGACAGCAGAGAGCAGGAAGAGCAGACCATCCATCCATAAGCACACAGTGTTGTCAGACATCAAAAAATAGACAGTTAATTGTAATCCTTTCCATGTACTTTACTATTTTAAGAGAATGCATAACACATATGATTCAAAAGTTTTGTTTTTTTAACAGTGAAAGGACCTAAGTCAATACCTTCCAGTTGGGTGTATCTCTTGTCCATTTTTTAGCCATTTAACCTCTGCATCTGGATTGGCCACTTCTATTTGCAGTTTGATCTTGTGTCCCTTTTCGACTTGGTAGGCTGGGTCCAGCTTTCTCAGAAATGCTGTGGTTAAAATAAAGATGAAAATCTAAGTCACCACCATTAGAAAGAAATGTGCTGCACATGAACTTGTTAAAAAAGTTTGAGGTTTTCTGTTGAACAGATCAGTTTTGAAGCAAAAAAACTGCTGTTAGTATGAAAGTATAGTTTGCTCTAATCCACTTAATATATCTCACCATCATCATTGCAACTTGACCTGTTGCTAACAGTCAGATTAGTAAATGCTTTGCAAAAGAATTCATACCCCTTAATTTTTTTTAAACATTTTGTTATGTTGCTGCCTTACGTTAGACTGCTTTAAATTACCTTTTTTCACATCAATCTACACTCCACACACTATATTGACAAAGCAAAAAACAGATTTGTGACAACTTTGCAAATTTATTAAAAAGGAAAAACTGAAATAAGTACTATTCATACAATTAACTCGGTACTTAGCTAAAGCACGCCTCACGTCTTTTTGGGTATGATGCAACAAGCTTTGCACCTCTGCATTTGACAATTATCTGCCGTTCTTCTCCTCACCTCTTCACCTCTCAAGCTCTGTCACGTGGGATGGGGGCTGATAGACATTTTCTGGTTTCTACAGAAATATTTGATTGGGTTCAAGCCCAGGCTCTGGCTGGGCCACTCAATGACATTCACAGAGTTGTCCATAAGCCACTCTTGCTGCATACTTAGGGTCATTGTCCTGGAAAGATGAACCTTCTGTCCAGTCTGAGGTTCTGAATGTTTTCATTAAGGCTATCTCTATATTTTGCTGTGTAGAGCTTTTCTTCTACACTGACGAGTCCCTCAGTCCCTGCTGATGAAAAACAGCCCCACAGCATGACCACACTTTATTGTTGGGATGCTACTGTGCAGGTGATGAGCAGTGCCTGGTTTCCTACATACATGATGCTTGGAACTGAGGTTCATCAGACCAGAAAATCTTGTTTCTCACAGTCTGAGAGTCCTTTAGATGGTTTTTGCAAATTCCAAGTGGGTTTTCATGTGTCTTCACTGAGGAGAGGATTGATTCTTGCCACACTGCCATAAAGCCCAGATCGGTGGAGTGTTGCAGTGATATCTGTCCTTCTGTAAGTTTCTCCCATCTCCATACAGCATATGGAGCTCAACTAGAGTGATCATCAGCTTCTTGGTCACCACTCTAACCACGACCTTTCTCCATCAGTTGCTCAGTTTGGCCAGGAGGCCAGCTCTAGGAAGAGTCCTGGTTGTTCTAAACGTATTCCATTAAGGATAACGGAGACTACATGCTTCTGTGAACCTTTAATGCAGCATAATTTTTTCTGAACTCTTTCCCAGATTCGTGTCTTGACAGAGTCCTGTCTCTGCACTCCACAGGCAGTTCTTTAGACCTCAGGGCTTAGTTTTTGCTCTGATATGCATTTTCAGCTGTTAAACCTTTTGTTCAGGAGTGTGTGCCTTTCTAAATTATAGCCATTGAATTGAATCTGCCACAGGTTAACTCCTTTTAAAGTCTAGTAACATGTACAAGCAATATGAATGCTCCCGAGGTAAATTTCAAGTGTCCCAGAAAAAGGTTATAAATACTTACGCATTGTAATAGTTTCAGTTTTAATACATTTTTAATAAAGTTGTCACAGATGTGTTTTTTGCTTTGTTATTGTGGTGTATGTGGAAAAAAAGTCATTTAAAGCAGTTTAACATGAGGCAGCAACGTAACAAAAACAAGAAAAGAAATAAAGGGGTATGAATTCTTTCACAAGGCACTGTATATATGTCACTTATGTGGCCTGTACAGTTAACAAAGTTCCTTGTTGAACTTACAAACCTGCACTTTTCTTCTCTTCTTTTTTCATTTTTTTGAGTCTCTTAAGCATCCCCCGCAGGTCTGTGATTCCATACTGGAAGGCGATCTTTTCATACTCTGATGGTGGAGCCTTCTGGAGGATTTCCCATACGTCTACCTCAGGCTCTGTGCTCACACGAACAGCTCTGCGGACCAACAACAGGTTGATCAGAACAGGTAAATCAAGTCCAAACATCATATATCTTCAGTGTTTTGATATTGTTTTTAAACGTTTGTTAAAGGAATATTTCTCCAAAATGCGAATTCTGTCATTATTTACTCAACCTGATGTTGTGTCAAACCTGTACCACAAAAAAAGAAGACAAATGAAAATGTGTTTCATCCATACGGTGCACGTCAGTGGGGTTCAAAACAGCAATGGACCCCGCTGACTTTCATTGTATGAATAAAAACAGTTGAAACAATTTTTAAATTATCTTTTTGTTCTACAGAAGAAAAAAGTCATACAGGTTTGGAACAACATAAGGGTGAGCAAATGATGACAGGCTTTAAACATGGTAGGTACATTAATCATTCAGACTCTAGAAATGCAATTTACCATGGCTAAAAAATTGGATAAATGTTAATAAATGTTATTAAACTGATTTTTTATTCTGTATGTTTTTAAAAAATTCTTACCGTGGGCCAGTTTTTAAGAAACTGCTGTACTTATGTAGAGGCAGAACCCAAGCGTCAAGCATGGTAAGACAAACCACAGCAGATTATTGCACATTATCAAGCTCTCAGATCATAGAGCAATGCATTGTTAAACCATCAAGACCATTTTACAATTCATATTATATAAAGGCATTTAAAGCATGCAGAGTCTACATTGTGGCCTATAGAATCTTTCTCCTTATTTGAATGTTTTTTCTTCATGTGCCTTTTGTGTTTATTAAACTAAAAGGGTTAGAAACTACTTGCGTGAAAGTATAGTGTTTGCTGACATAACCAATTTGCTATGCTGTCGTTTCAGAGTCAGTGAATGTGGGATGAATGCGTAGGATGTGAAATGGCGTAGGAATCGTGAGAATTCTAGGTTTATTAATGTGATTAATTAGGAGTATATGAGTAATGATGAAGGAGTTTGCTAAAAATAATTCAAACGTGACTCTGTCTATCTAGTTCCAAGTGGGTGTGCAGTCTGCGGAGTGGAAAAACCTAGAAGGACTAAAGTTGGCAATCAGTGGCTGATTAGGGGAGAGAATAATCAAGGTATCGCACACACTCTGCAATACAACACTCAACATTCCTTCATGCACAAGCAGTCAGTTCAGTGTGACTCACTCTCTGAACATGGGAGTGGAACAGACACAGAGGGGAAAAACAGGGGGGAAAAATATACATAGATGAGCATTAGAAGGCAAATCATTGTGTAGGTCAAATAGAAAATAATAAATCATGACTAAATAAAGCTAAATAAAGCTTACATTTCAGTATTTGAAATCACACACTTTATATGGTAATCTTGGATTCAAAATCAATTTTAGGCATCAATGATAAACATTTACAATGCTACAAAAAATTAAAACAATCATATGATGTAAAATGAATAAAATATTTTAGATTTTGTTAGATTCAACCAAGTTCAATCAAGTACCAATTCAATCAAGTCCCTTTAAGGCATCTAAGTACATCTAAAATCTTTTATTCAACTATTCAAAGGTCACTAATCAAAAATTTGTGACACTGAGCATGTAAACTGCTCTGTACAAATGTCAAGTATAATTGCTTCCATTGAAGAACAAAATGTACTTTGGATCTTCTTCAGATCATGTTAGCTTGAGTGCTGATGTCATTAAACCTAAATTGTTCACTTAAAATATTGCATTTTCAGTCTCAGATTTTGGACCCACACTGTATTCATTGTGGAATTTTTTGGACAGGGAAATTAGACAATAAATAATGTATCTGATGTATTAGATCTCTAAAGACTCACCTCTTTTTCAGTAAAGCACTGAAGTCCAGTTCTCCTGAGTCTTCACCTGCATCTGTGCTACTGTAGGAGAGGAAGGAATCACGGACCACAAAACATGAGCACACAGAAGTATGTTACATTCACCACATTATAAGGTAGGTACATTTTCAAAATAGGTAAAACAACTTCTATAACATTAAAATGCAGTCATTTATTAAAACCAGAAATGAATTTAATCAATTATTTTGTAAAAGAACAGAATAGTTCTAAAAGAACAGAAAAGTATGTTGATGCAAATGACAGGATGTATTATTACCTATAAAACATATAGAATGGATGACCACTACTGTTCAAAAGATTTGGGATCGGTAAGATTTTTAAATGTTTTTGAAAGTAGTCTCTTATGGCTACATTTGTTTAATCAAAATTACAGTAAGAACAGTAATATTATTAAATATTATTATTAAAATAACTAATTAATATATTTGAAAATGTAATTTATTTCTGTAATGGCCAAGATGAATTTTCAGCAGCCATTACTCCAGTCTTCAGTGTCACACGATCCTTCTGAAATCTTTCTAATATGTTGTTTTTGTGCTCAAGAAACATTTAAATTTATTAGTATTTCTTTATTTTTATTATATTGTAAATTCATCTTTGCTTAATAAAAATGTTTATTTCTTTTAAACAAAAAAAAGTTGTTTAAAAGATCTTATAGACCTCAAACTTTTGAATGGTAGAGTATACCGACACATATATACACGAACATATGGGACAGGAGTGTAGATGCACAAACAATGCATGCACATTATACATACATCATTAAGCTACACTGAGGCAATAGAGACAGGAACAGAGCTGCACTATACTGTCTTCAAACACACATTGTTGGAGGATGTTAAAGATGAGGGTTAAGAAATGCTGATGTACGGAAGAAATCCATAGCAGATTCCCGCTATGATCATACATCACTGTACATATCAAAGACCTAGGCAGCTGTATAGTTATAATAAGACAATGATACTATAACAAGTGATCATCTCGATCCTTCTTTCATCATCTTGAGTCTTCTTTCTGATCTGTAAAGCTAGTAGTATTTTAAGGATTTGTATGTATGACCCATGATGAACTGTCTTTAAGGAACTCCTTAAAGACATGAAGAGGAGCAACAAAAGAGACACGTCACTCAAAGTTTGTGCAGCTAGTTCCACTGATTTTGACAAGGTGTCAGCTAAAGTTAAGAAGTGCATCAAGAGATTTCTGTTATTACGTTTCAAATAACCAGAATTATAGTATTTCAAAACAGTCACGGACAAACGCAGTTTCTGATTAAACTGGTGGCAGCGTTATTAGTGTGATCCTCTAATTTGCTCACTCCTAATCAGTGTCTGCACTTGAAAAGATCAGTGGACAGGGAAATCATATTCACTTTAAGGCCCCCTGCCTCTGATATACCAGTAATGAGTGTTGGGAAATTGCCCTTCTCACAAAAACAGAGAAAAGTGTGAGAAGAGATGGAGGAAGAGAACAAAAAGGAAATGAGAGTTTGCAAAGATCCTTGGAGAGTGAGTCATAAAGCGTCAGCAATGACTAATATCACTCTCCTTAGATGTTGGCAGACAAAGGGAGAAGACTGAAAAGGACAGAAAGAAAAGGGCAAGCTATAACAGATGACTGATAGAGGGACATGGATGGACACTGAACGACTCAATGAACTCTTTTTGATGACAAATCAGAGGGTTTGGTTGGGTAAAGACAATAACTGTGTGAATATATCCCCTGCTGCTGCAGCAAACCCCTATAGCTACCTGCCAGGTTCTCCCATCTTCTTCTTACCACCTGCACTGGTGCTCCTGGGTAATCAGCAGTTCCAAAAGTGTTAATGCAATATAAATACAAAATTTTAAATCCCAAATATGGACTCAACTGCTATCTTTACATAAAAACAAACCACATAAAGAAGCGCTAGGATCTACGTACACAAAATCATCATCAAACCCCACAACATTCAAAAAAGCAAACAAACCAGGTAAGCACTTTAATATGTTACGAAAAGGCACGATACTGCTGGCCTGCATGAGTAATCACTTTTTTTAAACTTTATGATGCAATTGTTAAAATGAATACTTTGTAGTTAATAAAAAACACAAAGACAAATACTCACGTGCGTCTAAATGCAGTGCGAATATCAAACCCATCTGTTGTACGAGCCTCTGGAGTAGAATGTATACAGTGAAAAGCACACATTACCAATTAATTTGGTAAAACTATCAGTTAAGACAAATAATTCATTCCTTGTTGATATTTATCAAGCATGCATATAGTTATTTTTATTACCATGTACTACCAGGTCAAAATTGCAGCTGTCAAACTTGTCTCTAGAGGACACCTCACAACGATAAGCTCCAGCAAAGTTGGCTTTAGCTGCTATCATATGCATCTCAAAGGTGTACACCTGAATAGAAAATGGTTAATTTTGCTTACTTTTCTAAATATATTGAGATGAGTTTGATATTGACCATTGTCAGACCTTAGTGTTGCGGTCATAGTGCTCTTTGAGTTGCAGATGCTTTCCTGACTTGCTGGCCAGATCCATCCACTTTCCTTTGAACCATTTTACTGTGGGCTTCTTCACCAGAGATTCACCACACACCCGAGCAACAAAAGTAATGTTCTCACCTACATGGGGGAAACGATTAGAAGAAAATTTTTATTTCATATGTACTATCCATTTCTTAGTGACTAGAGGCGCTGTTACTCACCTACATTTACCTCCCCACTTTGAGGCTTTTCAGTAAAGAGACCAGTAAGGTCCTGCCTTGTGTCAGGCTGATGACTTTCAGGCAGACCTTGAAGAACAAACAGAACAATAGGTTTATCCAGTCATTTTTAATATTTTGAAACGTGTAATGAAATAAATATGCATATTTAAATATGTCTGTGTGCTTTTGTATTCACCTTCAGGTGCTGGGCCATCTGATGCAGTTCTACTGGTGTCTGGTGCTGAGCTTTCAGTAGGTGCTGGTGGAGCCCCTTTAGGTTCTTCAGGCTTAGGTTCTGCAACTGCAGGATCTGGGGATACAGCTTTTTGTGGTTCCTTCACTGCAACAGTGAAAAAAAATTGTTAAAATAGCTTTCAAAAATGGTAATAACCCATTTGGGAACATAGAAGTTTTCCCTTTCACTGTTGATGAATGAAGTCCCTAAAGCCTTACTTCCACATCACTAATTCATAATTCATCATTCCTGCACCTATAAAAGGAATTACATATCACAAAAAAAGGTCTAGGTCAAAGCCAGATGCTAATTCTTCAGCTCATGGGGCTCTTGAGTATAGCGTTTTAAACTTAAAGCCTGATTTTGTGAGGAAAAAAAATCAGAGACTAAAAACATTTTACACATGCCCTCAAAACGCACTATATCTGTCTATTAATGAACATGATTTTGCTGTCAAAGTTTTGTTCTCATGGGTACTTTTAGCTTTGATATCTCTCTCTTCAGGATGGCCACACAAATTAGGACAGAGTCTTGCTTTTCATCTTCCGCTGTGTCTGGATAAATGGCTCTAAATGCTTGACTGAAACTGGTAAAGCTGTTAGAGACTTAAAACTCCTTTTAGTCCCAATATGTCCAGATAAAGCACAGCATTAATGGAGGATATGTAACATTGGCCATATATCATGTGACAAGTGTGCTATGACAAAAAAAAAAAATAGCATTAATATTATTATATTATAAAGCTATTCTGAACCTTTTTCATTGACATACTTTTATTTCAACAAGGATAATTGTGTTGCTTTTTTCCTAGGATGTAATTTGTAATGAAAGATTGAAAGATTTATTAGGCTAGCTATTCCTCCAGTATTTAATTTAACCCATATCTTTTGTCGGGATCACAAGCTCCATGAATGGACACTGAAAGGCATAAGTGTTTGAAGTGAAGAACAGCTATAAGAGTTCTGGTGAGTTTCCCAAACTCCATAGCAGGCTGAGAAATCCTTACAAATGGTGATAACATGCTCACAAAAGGTGCTTTAAAAACAACCAGTTGCAACGCTAGAGAAAAGTGAATCAGAAAAGAGAATTGGTTGTGGTGCTCTGTGGCTGGTTTACAAATAAACCAAAGGTGGGATGAAAGTGAGTTAAATACAGGAAGATGTGAGTCACCATCCAAACATCACCCACCTTCTGATTCTTTTATCTTTAATTCAAATTTGACCTTTGACACCCCAGCAATAACAGCATATCCCGCTGCATCCTCCTGAACTATATTGTTTATGGTGAGAGAGTGCATATTGCCCTCTGCTGAGATAGTGTATTTGTAACTGGATGAGATGTCCTTGGAGTCTCGCTGCCATCTCACTTTCACATCAGGCTTTTCAGTCTCTGCTTCAAATATGACCGTTGCCCCAATCTCAGCCGTCTGAGTCTTTGGTTTCTTGGTGAAAGCTGAGACTGAAGGAGTGAGGAAGGCAGGGTAGGTCAGAAGGAAAGGATGCATTTCTAAATTCTCCACATCAAGCTTTTAACTCTGAAAATGTCCTGCTCTGACCCTGTTTCCTCTCTAATGTCACTCTCTAATGTCAAATAATTTAACTGTGCCTGAAGACTATGGCCTTATGCTGAGATGTCTCTAGATAACTAGCAGATCACTATATTGTTTAGCAATACAAGAAAAAATGTACACTTAAGCCACCCTAAAATGCAAGCTAGAATGATATAGCAAATCTAATTTATATTTACTATATATAATTTTGCCCACAAAATTTAACAGTTATTAGCTGGTCAGGATTAAAAATCGAAGTCAAACTCAAAATTACTGTTTGTATTGTTTTTGTCTTTGTGATTTTTAGCAGTGTGCTATCTACTTTCAAAACTATAAATGTAATTCTAAACTAAATGGATTTGTAGTGGTCTTATTTTTGTGTCCAGTGAAAAAAATCTAAAACACACAATGTATTTAGTTTCTGGTATGCATTTACCCCATTAATTATATAAGATATAATTCTCCATTCAGAATTCTGTGAAACTGTAAAAATACCAATGACCCACGTTTTATTAAAAAACATGGTGTGGAATGTGTATATACACAGAAATGTACTTCTAGCATATGATATGAATAGCTTAAGCAATATTTAGTAAACTAATTTTCCCATTTGACACTTGAAGATGTTGCTGGAACTTGATCTTCATGGCTATTGTTACTTGCATGCCTTGAATTATTAACTGCTTATTCATCGCTCTTTCTTTCACTTTGAGTTACACATCTTCAGTCACATCAGTGCAAATGGTTCAAGCATAAAACAAGCCAACCCTGGGTTTAAAATAGAATGCATGTGCTCCCCAATGAGAACTGCAGTCCACGTTGACACAGCCACAGGTAGCTGCTAAATGGATTAGCTAGGATCTATTTCTGTTGTTTATCAAGTACTGATCCCTCTCTTGCCATTTCAAAACCGTTGGTATCCACATTGTCTTTGTTCCACTGCTGCCATCTGAATGGATGGGAACAGTGATAATAATCTAATGATGTCTTGGTGGTAAATATGTTTTTGAACTATAATGTCTGTGAGGTAAGCAAAAAACGTGTTCATTTGAAATGTCAGCTTGAATGTCTCATAGAAGAATGATAGATGAAAGGTAATTCGTAATTGTCTAGAGTGAAAGAGGCAGGTCATGGGATAATTAAAGTCACAAGGTGTCAGCCAGTAGTCATTGGATTAAGCTGGGATGGGAAGGGAAACTATTTCATGAAAGTAACATTTATCATGAAGCTTATACATGCTGATGGTTACCACTCAAACATTAAAATCCTGGGTGTGTCACTCAAAGGCCTTCAAAATAAAATTTGTTTAGTCACAATAAACTATTATTAAGAGCATAGTGCTGTGGAGATGTCCCATTGTGAGTCTAGAGCAGTGCTTTTCACTCTTTTTGTCTCCGTTAACTTTGTCCAAGTCAGTATTCGACCTTCTTATCTAAGCTTTACGCCCGGTATTTGTTGTTAAAAATATATATTATGTCAGTTTAATATTGTACATCTTTTTTTTTTTCTTTTTTTTTTTTTTAGCATTTTAAACAAGATTGTTATTATAACCAAATCAATTTTAAGACTTATTAGGGTCTCCCTGGAAGTCTTCCGAGGACCCTGGCCCCTGGTAGAGAACCACTGATCTGGAACCTTTGAAATATGCCGAAGAGATTAAAAAGCGAAGAGAAAGTGTCTGCAAATGGATTTTATTGCTACCACTAAACTCCATTGCTTAATGCTAAAAAGTCATGCAACAGCATTATTAGAATGCTATAGGTCTTAGCGAATATCACTGCAGTAGGCTGTCAAAACAGGTGCTATCACATTATGACAATCCTTTAATTCCTGTTTAGGCAGGGTTATTCTGTGCACTTTTGGAAATTATTCTATCACTTTTGCTTAGATAGGCCATTAAATGGTATTTTGGTTTAAAAGAAGGTAGTTTACAATGTTTTTATTTAAAATTTTGCCAAGAGGAATTTTAAGAAACGTGCACACTGCAGTCACATGCTTTGAATGCTTTCCATACATACAGTAGGCTTAAAAAAACAGCAGCTGCAGCATGCAGTACTTTTTAAAACAACACTGTGACAATATATTATGAAACTGCTCATCAAATGAACTGACACTGCCCATTTTGTCAATATATATTGTTAAAATTGCTACAGATGAATTGTTCACATGATTACAGAACAAGAATCAGAGGTGTTGGAGTTCAAGTCACAGAAAACCCACTACACACAGGGTCAAAGTTCAGAACTGAAAGGTAACATTTCCTCAACCAACAACTAAAAACAACACCGGTTAAAAGTCTCTCCAGACTGACAACAATTTGTTGTACATCTATTTGTCAAAGAATTAAGAACCAAATAAACATTGTTATACCTGTTTTTTTAGTTGGCTCTGGCATCCTGGTTGAGTGTCCCTACAGGGTTCCAACAAACAGGCATTGTGGACACAAACACCAACACTTCTCTTTTAATAGATACCCCCCCCACCCCCAGTGTCACACAGTACATGTCCCCAAACCATCCTTCCCACCCCTTCACCCATCTACCACCATGACCTATGATTGAGCCCACCTTCCATCACCTCCATTGGATGACAGGACTAAAGAAGCTAAAGGAGGATGGAGTTAAATTGGGTTAAATTATGGGTTAAATTTAGAGTCTGACTGTAGTAAAAAATCTTTAGATGTTCCCTCCAAATCACACTGCTTTTTTGTTTGTTTGTAATATTTTTAGTATTCTTGAACAAACTCTGACCTTCAGGAAGCCACAGCTTTTACATCTGTAGTTTTGTATTCCACTTTATATTTTATGTGCTTGTCAGCAAATAAAGAATAGGTTTAGGACGTGTGCCTACTTTCTTAATATAAATAATGTAAAGTATGTGTATATTTAGTTACCTGAATTTAATTGTATCAATTTCCATCTAGAATTAAACAAAGAGATGCTTTATAATGGAGGGTGTGTTATTGCTAATGAAAAAAAAAACTTGTATAAAAAGCCCCAAAGAAAAGCTTATATTGGACAAATAAGCTCAAAGAGACTGACAGCTATTATGAAAAAACAGTGTGTTTACTTCACCACCAGTGCAGGACACCTTTCCTCACGCAATCAGTCAAGCATTGCTAAGTTTGACCTTTCTGTCAAGAGTCTAATGATAATGATGCTTGTCTGGTTCACACACTAAAGTAACAGTACCTGAATTCATTCTGTGCGTTGAGTTCATTCTTACAGACAATTCTGGGTCTGTGGGGTCTTTTGTTTCAAACTCTCATGAAAAGCATCAAATCATTTTTATCAAACTAACTTTTTAAAAACTTAACTTTAACGGTCTAACATTTCATGCCTTTTTCAATATCTTCTGAAGGTTGTTTTAATTAAAATACATAACTTTGCGACTGCTTTCACTTGCTCTCATATTAAGTCCGCCTTTTGACCCTGAAACATAAAGGACACAACTGAACATCAACAACCACTAGCTTTTGATTTATGTATATTGCTTTGATCTTAACTTTAAAAAAATAAATAAATCAGCCCTGTCCTTTAACTGAATATGTAATACATAAATATTGTATCTTGAGAGAACCGTATTCACCTTCTACTTTTAAATACATCACAAGATACAGTTAAAAACTCCTAACATGCTGATGATTTTCATTTCATCTTAAGCCAAAATGACAGTTCCTTGGTGTTCTTTTGAAACTTTTGACACTTTTAAAAGTCATATTGTATTAAATAACTGTGCTTATCAAATCCACATACAACTTTCTGCGAGTTTGATATGTTGTAGGTATAGCCTACTCTTTTGACCTCTGTCACACAGGTCTGTCAGCAGCTTGTCATTCCAGCATCAGATGGTCGCACTAGCTGTGGCATACTGACAACTGCATGAAAGGGTTCATTTAGATGGAGATATGACATGAAAGTTATTTGCAGTTGTTGTAATGACTATATATTCACCGTGGGCCCTGCAGCTGGCTTTCTTCTAATCTAGGTGTGAATCCAGAAGGATCTGCCACAGCTGAACCACAGTGAACTGGAATTATCAAGCACTGCGACATGCTGTGAGTGTGATTTAAGTGTTTCGTTCTAAAACGAATAACAGTTGGATTAATTGGACACAAAATAAAAATAAAAAAAATGCATTTTATGTACGCACATGATGTGTTTGACAGAGGGACGTGTATGATGATGAGCTCAAGAGCACGCTCAACATAAATAAATCAAGCATGCACACAGACTGCGTGGGCTCTGTACGGTCCATTGTCATTCTGTGAGGGGAGGTCTGTGTCTGGCCTTCAGCAGCTACGAGTAATCTGCGCCCTTGTCAAAGAGGTTATAGGGTCTGTAGTCTGTCTGGAGTCACAGTCTTAAAATAAGAGCTGGCTGACAGGATCCTTGACCTATAACGAATGCCATGAAATCCTGCGTGTAAGTTAGCGCGTGGCAACTTTCAGTAAACTAGTGTAATTTCGTACAACAACAAAGAAAGAACAAAACAAACATTCAGAAGCGGGAATAATCTTCCTGGCAAGTGATTTCTTAGAAATTCTGAAACTAATAATAATTCACAAGCTAATAATAATTATAATATAAAATATACTGGCACTGTTTTTTTTTTTACCATTTTTTTATTATTGTGATTTTAAACCAGCCAGATTTCTTTTCTAATAAGATGTCATAACAGATTACAAATGGAAAAATAACTTAATTTTATAAACTGGCTTGTGATTTTGTAAGACTTCTCCATTTAAATTCACCCAAAATTACATTACTGTCACCACTCGCTCAACCTACTGAGGTTATACTTGGATTCCCCCTAGTGGTCTATCTATGTTTACAAATTTCAACACACACACACACACACACACACACACACACACTTGTTTCGCTATCTTTGTGGGGACTTCCATAGGCGTAATGGTTTTTCTACTGTACAGACCGTATATTCTATTGCCCTACACCTAAACTTAGCCCTCACAGGAGACTTTTTGCAATTTTAGATTTTTAAAAAACTTCATTCTGTGTGATTTATAAGCTTCTTTACCCGTGGGGACCTCAATTTAGGTCCCCAGCGTGACACGAGTCCCCATGAGTCTGTGTGTATTCAGGTTTAAGTCCCCACCTGAATAGAAAAACAGGTATACACACACACACACACACACACACACACACAAACAACGAAAATGTGACAATTTAATCTAATAATTTAAAACAAGATGGAAATAAATTGACAACTACAAGGTCTGCAATCCCACAGTGTTTAAAGCTGTTTGACATCTACGTTAGTCCTATACCTTAATGAAAAATCTAAATTTAAGGCTAGATGTAAGCATATACTGAATGTATCGGAAATGTTTAATGTAAGCAATTAATTACATTAATCATTAAAATTGCTCAGTATTATAAAAGTAATTGTTGTCGGCATGTGACTTTTATTTTGGAACAAAGGGAGCTTTCATTTTTGCCCGGAAGTGTAACGCGTAATCGGCGCAGAAGAACATCAGATCTGTATCTGATAAGACACGCAGGAGAGCCCTGGAAATGATCTAGAGATCCGTAAACCAGAGTTTATTTCGTGCATGTCCTGTGTTTCATTGTGTTTTCCTATCAGGTTTCCGGACACGTTATTGTTGCATCAGATAGTGAAAAATGGCAAGCGCAGGAGATACAGGTAAATTTCTCTATTTACTTACTATGTTTCATTTGCTGTTTAACAGTCATGATGTACGCTATAGACCATTAACACGTGTTTCTCCTGTAGAGGCCTGTTTGTAGTTATTCATTAATACAGGTCCTATTCAAACCTGCAGCTGTTACAGGATGTTTCCCACTATTTATTCTATTGATGTACTTCTCGTAACATAAACATGTAATGTTATATATGGCAACATGCATGAGTCTCTCCTATTTCTGTGTGACTGTCATTGTGTTATATTAGCTTCATTGCTTTGACAGATAAGCTGAAATCAGACAGCCGAAGTAACACATACTGTAAGGAGTTAAATAATTTCATATTTATTAGGAATGTGAATCGAACTGAATTTACGAATTTCGGCTCCTTAATGTTTATATTATTATAGTGGTAGTAATTGTTGGTAGTTTAGTGAAAGAAATACAGTCTGTTGCAAGATGGTAAGATTATTATCGGATTAAAACAGAACAGATATAACAACATGTAATCTTACACACACACATACACAGGTATATTTAATAATATGCTGTTCAGTAAATGAGTCAGATGTATTCAGCCTTGACTGATTCATAATTTGTTTTGACTGAATAATGAACCGGTTCATAAGAGTCATTAGTTTCATTTTCTTTGGCTCTTTTACGTCATGCACATTTCTCTGAATTTTGTCATATATTTTTTATATATATTTAATTTGTTAATAAGTGTTATGTAGTTTTATTAAATGCCATTGTAGTATTTATTTCAATTTCAAATAGCTTTTTAAATATTGTTTATTGTAGTTTAAGTTTTAGTGGTTTTGTTATGTGCTTTTGTCACTTTTATTCGTTTTCTAAATATTTTTATTTTTAAAAAAGTCTGTTCATGCATATTTCAGTTTTAGTCATTTTAGTAGTAGATTTATATCTTATTTTATTTCAGGTTTATTTCAATTAACAAACATGATTTTAATAGTTCTAATTAGCGGTAACAATTTTAATGGCCCTTTACAGGTTTATTTGTGCTCCAAATATGTTCCATCTCTTGTTGAGTCTGCCCTAAAATATTATCAGTATTTGAACTGTATTGCTCTTTATATGTCTTTTTGACTCAAAAACCTGCCCTCAGTTATGAAATTAATTGACATAGTCATGAGAGTATTGTTTCACCATTGTGTGTTAGCTGATTATTACAGCTTATGTTTCAGAGGAATGAGGTTAGAGAAGATTTCAGGTGTCATCACAGTCATTCTCCATGGGCCCTTAGCTCATTTCTAATGTCTGCTCGTCTGTGTGTTTATGTGTGTCTATGCCCTTTTGTTTTCCCAGCCTTTGATTATGGCTTCTTACTGCGCATAAATGAGGATGCTCGCAGGGTTAAGGCTCTGAATGAGTACTTGAGCAGTCGCAGTTACCTGGCTGGCTACGGGCCTTCGCAGGCGGACGCAGAAGCCTTTGCGCTTCTATGCGGGCCCCCACCTGAGCGGCATGTCCACGCCCTGCGCTGGTACAAACACATAGCCGCCCTGAAGCCCCAAACGAATGACCAGACCCCAGAATGCAGCAGTGAGTAGACAGTACTCCCCCTGTCATAGTCAGGGTGCATGAACGTAGGCTGTAGCTGAATTGTCCTTTGAGTTAGTGGTTTCTGTGCTGAGGACATTTGCAGTATGTGTTGCATGAGTTTGAGGGTGTGGGTAGTTTGACGTGTTAGTATACATAAGCTGAGGTGTTGACGAGATTCTGACAAGGAGTGTACAGTCAAAACAAGACGATCACTTCTCAGGTTTGTTCTGGACAGGACTGGAATGGGTTGAGTTATTGTTGACTGACACATACTGAGTGACTGAGGTGTTTGTAGTTAAACAGTTCTTTCCTGAGACGCAATGTTCAGTGGCTTTGTTTGTACATTGTTTGTTTCACTTTCACACTGTGTATGTGTTACTTTAATTTATACATGTTTTATGTTTTCTATGAGAAAAAAACCCCCTCTCTTATACTTGTGCAGCAGGTGTGCACGAACAACTATTTCACTATTATGATGCACCTGTTGTTCAGTTTAGGGAATTAATATTATAACTGAATCTGTAAAAGTGACTCATTTTACTAAAAGTCATTTTGAAAAAAATATATATATATGTCTCTTGTTTTTCAGCAAAGGGAAGGCGGGTGCAGCCACCATGGTCTCCGCCAGAAGGCACAGACGTTTCAAAGCTGCATCTTTACAACAGCCTCACACGGACCAAGGTACAGTATGAAAGATAAACAACATAGCCTCATGTGTGGCTGACACGTAAAACATTACTAGACTAAATCCACAGCTTTCTATACTTTATATTACTCTAGTATTGGTAGCTGAAAGCATAATCAAATTAGCCCAAGTATTTAGGAAAAGCAGCATATATATATATATATATATATATATATATATATATATATATATATATATATATATATATATATATATATATATATATATATATATATATATATAAATAAAATATCAACATATTTTTTAAGAAATTAATTATTTTATTCAGCGAGCATGTATGTAATTGATCAAACTTGACATTGAAGTCATTTATGATGTTACAGATTTAAAGATTTCTGTTTCGAAAAAAATGCTGTTCTTTTGAACTTTCTATTAATCAAAAAACAAAGTTTCAACAAAAATATTAAGCAGCACAACTGCTTTCAACATTGATAATATTGAGAAATGTTTCTTGAGCATAAAATCAAATCAAATCTGCATATTAGAATTATTTCTGAAGCATCATGTGACACTGAAAACTGAAATAACGGCTGCTGGAAATTCAGCTTCGCTATTAGAAGAATAAATTGCATTTTAACATATTCAAATATAAATAATTATTTTTAATTGTAATAATTTTTCACAGTATAACTTTTTACTGTATTTTTATCAAATAAATTCAGTCTTAATGAGCACAAGACACTGAAAAACGTGACACTGAAAATGGAATAATGCTTGCTGAAAATCAGCTTTAAATTACATTTTAAAACGATTCAAATATAAACAGTTATTTTAAATTATAATAATATGTCACTATGTATATATTATTTTACTGAATTTGTGATCACATAAATTAACACTTCTTTCAAAAACATAAACAAATTGATAATTTGTTATGATAATAAATGGCCAAAATCATTCATATCTGTCTTGTTTTGTGCATTATAGGAGGTGTTTGTACCACAGAAAGGCAACAGGGTTTTGTGGTACTGCTGCGGCCCCACGGTTTATGATGCTTCTCACATGGGTCATGCCAGGTGACATATTCCCCATCCATTCAGAGTGTTTCTTTGTTTTCAGTGTGCCACAGCTGTTGAAAAACAGTCAATGAAAAGGCTGAAGCAGACATTCAGATTTCAGTCCAGGGTCAGAGTTTGTTAGCTGTGTATATGAGGCTGTAGACCAAATCACAAAGAACTCTTCTGTTTGAATATGGTTTAATAAAAACAGGCAAATATAATAAGTCTAAACATTTTTTCATCCAAGGCCCATACGGTGTTTATGATGTGTCAGTTCTCTGTATTTCATAAGGATTCAATGTCTCTGTTCTTTCAGGTCCTATATTTCTTTTGACATACTACGGAGAATACTGAAGGATTATTTCAAATACGACGTCTTCTACTGTATGAACATCACAGATATTGATGACAAAGTAAGAGCAGCGTTTGCACAAAGACTGAATGTAGTTGACCTTAAACTTTTGAATTCTGTATAACCTAATACCTCATGCTTTTGGTCATATGAAATTGGTGCTTTAATTCTGAATGTGATACAGTGACTCAAGAGCCAATCATCAGTGTGACCTCTTCGTTTCAGATCATCAAAAGAGCCCGACAGAACTACCTGCTGGAGCAGTACAGAGAGAAAAAGCCCAGTCCCTCTCAGATACTGCAGGATGTGCTAACAGCCCGAACGGTGAGGGTATCACTCATACAGTGGACATTTCGATTCAAATGAATCTTGTTATCATCTAAGCAGACTTGTGGGCTTCAAAGACTGTATGAGTTTCCTTTTCTGTGGGACTCAAAAAGTTTTTTTTTTTTTAGTATTTGCATGTTTCAGATGCTGAGAGTACCAATTTAAAGACACCATGAAATCAAAATTTAAAAATTTTATGCAGCATTGGACTTATAAAAAATGATTTATCCTTGCACATCGTTATAAAAAAAAGTATTCTTGTAATTTTTCAATCAATACCATTAACACACTGTGACTCACATGAAATGGTTGTAGAATTAGCCAATGTCTATGAGAAGCTGTTTTATTCAGAAATGCGTCACTATAGACCTTAGTCATGTTAGAGGCCATGAAAACGAGACTGTGAGGGATAGACTTATAGTCGTTCAATAGTCTTTAGTTATTTTCACCAACTCACAATTTTTAAAACTGTTTTATCGTGTTTATTTACTAATTTTCTTTTTCTTCAGAAAGACTTTCTGTCAGCTGATCAATCAGCATGTTGTTAATCACTAGTACAATCCATTGAACACACTGTACTTCTATCCTTCACAACCTCGATTTCATTCCTGTCAGAAATTAAATGTGACCCTGGACCACAAAACCAGTCTTAAGTCGCTGGGGTATATTTGTAGCAATAGCCAAAAATACATTGTATGGGTCAAAATTATCAATTTTTCTTTTGTGCCAAAAATCATTAGGATAATAAGTAAGATCATGTTCCATGGAGATATTTTGTAAATTTCTTACCGTAAATGTATCAAAACTTAATTTTTGATTAGTAATATGCATTGCTAAGAACTTCATTTGGACAACTTTAAAGGTGATTTTCTCAGTATTTAGATTTTTTTGCACCCTCATATTCCAGATTTTCAAATAGCCAAATATTGTCCGATCCTAACATGCATCAATGGAAAGCTTATTTATTCAGCTTTCAGATAATGTATAAATCTCAATTTCGAAAAATTGACACTTAAGACTGGTTTTGTCATCCAGGGTCACAAATGTGTTGCTACCCTGAATAAGGTCTATAGGTCTAATGAAATGAATGATTTTGCAGAAAAGATTTAATCAGCTCTGAAAACGAAATGGAAACATGACCACCTCAAACCCTCTAGACTGTTAGTTACTGGCCTTCACAAAAATGTTTTCATTGCTTTCATCTCTTTCCCCATCACTGTGCTTTAATGTAATTTGGTTTTATTGTGTTTAGCCGTTTAAAGCCAAGCTTGCTGAGACTACTGACCCAGATAAGAAACAGATGCTGGAGAGGCTGGATGCAGCAGTGGATGCTGCCCTGGGTCCCCTGCAGGTGGCAGTGCAGAGCAACGCTGCAGGCGATACGCTCCAGAATCAGGCACAGGTAGGTGATAAGTGCAGCCTTTTAAAAACACTTAATGTGACTTAGCTTGATCAGGGCCATTTGAGGCATTCTGTTCTGAATTATTTGACTGATGTCACTCAGTGACACATCAATTAACGTAGTGTTTCATGAGATCATTTGAATTCATGGCATGATTCTGAAACTAGTTTGCTCCTTCTTGATGGTTTTCATTTTTAGGTCTTATTGGAGGAGGCTAAGGATCTCTTGTCAGATTGGTTAGACTCCCAATTTGGGAGCCACGTGACGGAAAACTCAATCTTCTCTTTGTTGCCAAAGTACTGGGAGGGAGAGTACCATAAAGATATGGAAGCCCTGAATGTGAGTGAACTAATACCGATGGGCAATTTAATAGCTTGAAAATGATCCAACTTGTATGTATATACACTACTGTTCAAAATTTTGGGGTCAGTATCATTTTTAAAAAGTCTCATGCTCTCCATGGCTGAATTTGTTTGATGAAAAATAGAGTAATATTGTAAAATTTTATTGCAGTTTAAAATAATTTTCTATTTTAAAATGTAATTTATTCCTGTGATGGTAAAGTTGAATTTTCAGCGTCATTACTCCAGTCTTCATTGTCACATGATCCTTCCGAAATCATTCTAATATGCTGATTTGGTGCTTAAGAAACATTTCATGTTATTATCAGTGTTGAAAACAGTTGTGATGCATGTTGTTACTGATGTGTTAAAACATGTTAAGTCTGAGCAGTGATGAAAGACTGTGGTGTCTTTGATTGACAGGTTCTCCCTCCTGATGTTCTCACACGGGTCAGCGAGTACGTGCCAGAGATAGTGGCATTTGTCAAAAGAATTGTGGACAACGGTTATGGGTAGGAATAGAGCTGTCTTCTTTCTAGACTGATTATTTTGATATTTCATGATATAACCCATAAACAAAAACACTACTTCCAGAGAAAATGTCTAAGAATGAATTTCTGCTCTTTTCTCACAAGATATGAGTCAAATGGATCGGTATATTTTGACACAGCAAAGTTTGATTCCTGCCCTGCTCACTCTTATGCCAAACTGGTACCAGAAGCCGTTGGTGATCAGAAGGCTCTTCAAGAAGGAGAAGGTACAAGAATAAATTGCAATACCTCCCTTAAAATGATTTACACTTTTATTTTGCTTTTGCAAATGGGCCAATAAATTTATCCTGTTCAGCTGTCTATAATTTCCATGGCAATTAGATGTGGAATGGCAATGCAGTATTACTATAATACAATTGTATTGATGCACACCAATAAGGCAGAGTTATTAGATGATGCATATTTTTTTGGTTTCATAAGTGTCTTCTTCAGAGTTTAGTTTACCTTGACCTTGTATGTTTTTTTTTATTATTATTATTTATTTATTTTTGTATTGTTGCAGGAGACTTGAGTATCTCAGCAGACAGACTTGGTGAAAAGAGATCACAGAATGACTTTGCACTGTGGAAGGCCTCCAAACCTGGAGAACCATCTTGGGACTCTCCTTGGGGAAAGGTGAGAAAGTACACTTCAAGAAGACATGCATGATGAACATGATGGCCAAAAATGCCTCTTCAATTGGCAGCTTAGTAGTTTTAATATAATACAAGATTTTGAATACATTGGTACAAGTTTGTAAGTTTAATACTTGAAATCCTGCTGGGGCTGTTAAAGGGGAGACCTGGATGGCATATTGAGTGTTCCGCCATGGCTGGATCCATATTGGGAGAGTCTATGGATATCCACGGAGGAGGTTTTGACTTGCGTTTTCCTCATCATGACAATGAATTGGCGCAATCTGAGGTGAGAAAATTACAGTGTGCTCATAAGAAAAATGTTTAAAAGCCATTGTTGAAAAGCTATTATTAGAATCCTGTTCATTATTCAGTACAGCTTAATGCAGCATTCATGTCGCGTTGGAATTACCATAATTGCACATTTCCGACTAGTTAAACCATTCATGTCTTTGTCAAACTTGTAATTAAAACACACATTTCTGTTTGATATGCATGTTTTTATAGCCACTGTAACACTGCATTTTTTTCATAGAAGTGAAATGATGTAGTGATTAAATATTTTGCTGTCATAAACTACAAAGGATACATTTTGGCGTTTTGAGCATTGCCATGTAAACTGATGGTTTCTAGTTATTATTAAATCTGAAAACTGATGATAAAGAACTTGGTCCTGTTCCTGGATTGCTGTGTATCAATGGATTTTTTTTTTTTATTATTATTATTATTATTATTATTATTATTATTATTATTTTTGAACAGGCTTACTTTGAGAATGATCACTGGGTACGATATTTCTTGCACACGGGTCACTTGACCATCGCCGGATGCAAGATGTCCAAATCTCTGAAGAACTTCATTACTATCAAAGATGCCCTGGCCAAACATACGGGTAATTATACTAAAATTATACCATTATAAGAATTGTTACATATTTAGACATCTGCAAAAGGTTTTTTTGTTTTGATTTGTTTTTTTAAATTAGAATTTTTTTGACTCTGAATAACCTGTATGTTTTCAATTTTCAAATTAAAATTACTTTTTAGATTATTATCATTATTATTGTTGTTATTATCATTGTTGTTGTTGTTTAAAGGTTTAAAACAAAAAAAACAACAACTATATTTTGTAGTCATGTGTCAAGAAAACCATAAAAGGTCTTTGAAAATAATCACACATTTTGTCCTCTTAAATGAAAGAGCACATGTTATTCAGGTCAAATGGAGTAAGTTTATTCATCACTGTCATTGTTTTTGACCTTGGAAATGTTCAATAACTTTTTTGAAAAATAATAAGTAAAGTCGTGTCTTCAAAGGGCAAGAGACTAGATGTATATACCACTTGACATCTTTGCAACAGTGATGCAAAGATGACTAAGACCTTGGCATATAAAATACTTTTTTTTTTTTTTTTTCCCCCTTTTCTCAAACATCCTTGTTTGTCATTGACCTATTTGAGTTTCTGTGGTGTCTATATATTTGTGTTTGTGTGGTCATTTTTTCTGCCTTGCACATTTATCCAGTAACTACAATAGGAGGTTTTGACATTGTGCATTTGTGCTCTATTTCCTTTTAGCAAGGCAGCTTCGTTTGGCCTTTCTGATGCATTCGTGGAAAGACACATTGGATTACTCCAACAACACAATGGAGTCAGCCATCCAATATGAGAGATTCATAAATGTGAGTGAGAAACCAAAAGGAAGAGGCACTGAGGTAGAAAAGCACCCAAAATTCATAGTCTATCCAAATGTAATATCTGCCACTTATCAGCATACAGAATCCTCATGAGTGCACAATAGGCTTATCTAGATTCCTTCAAGAACCCAGAAGGTCGGAGAAAAGCGCGTGTCCTTCAGGGTGCATTAATTCTGTCTTGCGCTTCTTTCCACCTATCAGTTACTCTGTCACCAAGGAATATAACATGGGCAGAGTTCCAAATTTGCCTGAAACACACAGGCAGCCATTAGCATGGGAAGTATGCGAAGGTTAACTATAACTGACCTACACGCTATATTTTCTTATACCCGCCTCACTGGAACTTGAGGTTAGGATCTTAATGAGACACTGTGTTTTTCCCTCTACCCCAGTGCACCTCCAAAGGCTGTACTTGAGTAAAAATGAAGATGGCTTATTAGAAGGTGATGCAATAATAGTGCAGTTCCCTCAGCAGAATTTGGCTGAAATATAACTGGAGATGAAAAGAGGTTCTGAGGTCCCAAATTAGAAGTAAAAGCTGTAAATATTCAAACAAAGTACATTAAAAAGCTGAGAGTAGTGTTAGTGGATGTAGTGTGGGAAATATTACACACTTAGTTAACACAAAAATGGTACTTTAAGAGTAGTTTACCAGTAGTAGTTTTTTTTTCTTTTCCAAACACTTCCAAACTGCCTCAGGAAAGCTGTTTATAAACTATGCTAAAACATTATTATTTGTATGATAATGCATACACAAGTTCGATACCTTTAGACCTTGAAGTTACAGGAATCCGATTTTTTTTTTTTTTTTTTTTATATATATATTTTTTTATGGATTATGGATTGTCTGAATATGTTAACCCTTAAAATGGTAAAATATTTAATTAAACAATTTAAAAGAAAATGCTGGATTAAATACAACAACATCTGTGGCTTGTTTATTACCACAGAATGTACAGAATATATATCAAGTTTGGGGACAGTAAGATTTTGTTAACTCTTAGTATGGCAAAATTTATTTTAAAAAGAAATGAATTATTTTGTTCAGCAAGGATACAATAAGTTGATCAAAATGAGAACTTTTTACATTGTTACTGTTTGAAATAAATGCTGTTCTTTTGAACTATTCATTGAAGAACCTAAAAAATAAATGTTAAAATTGTAAAAACTTACCTACCCCAAACGTTTGAATGGTGTATAGGCTTGTATTGTAAGCACATAATTTGTTTAAAATTGAATATTCTTTTAAATGAGCAAAACAAAAAGTGTTTCATGACTGTTTTTGTGTTCTGCTCCTCTTATTTTGTTTCCACAGGAGTTCTTCCTAAATGTTAAAGATGTTCTGAGGAGCCCTACAGACATCACTGGCCAGTTTGAGAAATGGGAAGCTGAGGAGATTGAACTAAACAAAAGGTGACATGTTCCTTAAGACTACATTGTCTTACTCCTAAAAATAAAGCTTTATCACTCATAACACTCATTTGTGTGTGTTTGTGTAGCTTCTATGAGAAGAAAACATCAGTTCATGAGGCGCTGTGTGACAACATAGACACTCGTTCGGCTCTGGAGGAGATGCGGGCTCTTGTCGGTCAGAGTAACACATACATGGCTGCCAGAAGGAGTGCAAAACTACCGCCTAACCGCATGCTGCTGCAGAGCATTGCTCTGTACTTGACCGACATGCTTAAGGTAGCAAGACAAAAACGTAGTTATACAGATCTTGACTTTGGACATAATTGATACCTGGATGCAATAAGAGAACGCTTGTTTCTCTGTTATCTCTAAAATTATTTACTCGTATTGCTACAATGAATAAGCTGAGATTTAGAGACTGAAAATGAAACAATGGATGCACATTGAAGTGCTTGCTAAAACAGTTTTCTGCTTTGATAGACATTTGGAGCCATTGAGGGAGCTGAGCCCATTGGCTTCCCTGTTGGAGGAAATGGACAGAATGCTGATGTAAGCAACACCACTCAGATCATATTTGATTCATCAAAGGTTTTCCTTTTCATTTCTGTTACAAAGCCAGACTTGTGAAGACATGTCATTAAAGATTCAATCTAATAACGCTTTTTTGTGGATTGTTGTCCACCCGTAATGACTAATCTGTCATTAAACTCTTCTTAATCTTTTAATTTCTGTTTCAGCTCGAGAGCACAGTCATGCCCTATTTGTCAGTGCTGTCGGATTTCAGGGAAGACGTCAGAAAAATTGCAAGAGAGAAGAAAGGTGAATCTCTCGGGGTGTTTTATTTATTAATATTTCAGTGCAAAGACCTACAGTGTGTACTCAAGTCATTTGGTTTGTTCTAATTTATTTCTTTATAAGATTTGTTTCCTTTTTATGGGTGTTGTTGTAGCTGTACCTCCAACAGACATTTGCATACAATACAGATTGTGCTTTTTATGCAGAAAAGAGAATTCATTAGGGAAATGTGTTTGTTTTCCAGTGACAGAATTGCTGCGGCTGTGTGACGAATTGCGTGATGATACTTTAACTGAGCTGGGTGTCCGACTGGAGGATCGTGATGGTAAATGAAAGATACAGAGATTTGATTAATCCCTGAATGTCATGGAAAATGACAATGTTTTTTGGTGTTTTTCTAAGGACTTCCCACATCTGTGAAATTGGTGGACAAAGAAACACTTCTGAAGGAAAGAGAAGAGAAAAAGAAGGTAATTGCAGAATCCATCTACATGGCAGTATACTGTGATATCTCTACTTGATTTATTTGGTGTCAGTGGTGTAGATTTTGTATCTCGTTTCACATATAGTACTGCCAGAGATGTGCTGGTCTGCGGTACACCTTAAGTTAAAATTAGTCATTAATCAGATCAAAATTATCTCTCCAACAGGGTAAGGTGATGCGTTCCTTCTGTCAATGGAAAAAAAAGTCTGGCATCACAAAAGAAATGATTCAAATGCAAACCAGGTCATGAAAAATGTATTTAGGCCTTTCAAGCTTGTCAGTGTAAATGACAGTCTTTAGAATGACCTGTAAGGACTCAAGTTGCACCGGTTTATTGTTGTACCTTCTTTGAGTTACTCCTTTGAACCCCGTATGCACGCTTACAGCTCTGGACACATTCTGCAGATCAATCATGATCCACCTGAGATGGTCACAGCAAATAGTATTTCTAAAAAAAGGAGGGTGGGGGCATTTCAGAGACTTAACTATTGGTTTATGAGCATATTTAAAAATATTTTAAAATACTTGTTCTGTCCAAGCCTGCATTTATTAGATAAAATTTACAGTAAAATTTCAATATTGTGAAAGATTACAGTTTAAAATAACTTTTCTGTTTTAATATTTTTTAATATGTAATTTATTCCTTTGACGGCAAAGCTGAGAAACATTTATTATGCTGAAAAAAGTTGTCCTGCTTAATGTTTTTGTGCAAAGCGTGATTCAGGATTTTTGGAATTTCAAAGGAACAGGATTTATTTGCAATGGAAATCTTTTGTAACAATGTAAAAGTCTTAACTGTCATTTGATCAATTTAATGCATCCTTGCTGAATAAAAGTATTAATTTATTTTAAAAAACTGGTCAATTTTAAATGTTACATTAAAACATTTAAATTTTTGTTGTTTTATGTTAATGTACATTTGTACTTATTTTTTATTGTTTCAAGATGGAAGATGAAAAGAAAAAGAAAAAGGAGGAGGCTGCCAGGAAGAAACAAGAACAAGAGGTGATTAGAACAATTACAGAAACCCCCTGACATACTTCATGTAAAAAGCCTCTCATGTCTATCGATAGATGTTTTTACTTTTAAATACATTGAGAGAAGTGTATTCTTGTTAGTACATCATTGCTTTGAATTATTTGTATTATAAATATTTGTATATTTTATGTCATAGATGGCAAAGTTGGCAAAAATGAAGCTTAAACCCAGTGAAATGTTCCGGTCAGAGAATGACAAGTACTCCACCTTTGATGAAACGGTAATGCAAACCATTAAATCTTCTTTCAAACCATTCACTCTTTTATCACACTACTGTATGTTGGATCCATTTCAAGGTGATTATTGGTCTATAGGGGATGGAAGAGTCCTTATGAATTTTTAATCATTTGGTCAATTTTATTCAGAAATGCTAATAGTATGTCTGTTCTTTGTTTATACAGGGCTTCCCAACGCATGATACTGAGGGAAAGGAGCTCAGTAAGGGACTGACCAAAAAGCTTCGCAAGCTTTACGAGGCTCAAGAGAAGCTGTATAATGAATACCTCCAGTCAACCCAGAACGGGAGCTGAGAACATGATGTGTTGAGTCTGATGTGACCTGCCATCCGCCCATACTGTCTGTTGTGAACTTGTCTTGTGTATGCGAAAAGGCAGAAAAACTTAAAGACCTCATCTGTGAGTTTTGGCTCTAAACTTTGGCAAGGTTTTGCCAAATCTTTCTGGTCATGATATTAAGGGTATATACTGTATATTGTGTGCTTCCTGCACACATAGAACAAAGATGCAAGTATTATAGAACTTTTCTAATGTGGGTTTGGTGGTTTATATGAAGTATGTAAGAAATATTTAGCCGTTAATGTGGAAATGGATCAAACTTACAACGTTTTCATTATTGATTTTTAAAATCTGGCTGTACAAAGAGGCGTTTTCTCCGAAATACTTTTTACACATGAGCTAGTGATAAATATGATTCCTCCAGAATCAAAATATCTCAGATGATACAGGAATGAAGGGACTTCAGGTTTGTAGGTTTATGACAAATGGAAAAACAGAGGCATACATAGGAGCACCAATTATTGTTAAGAACATGAAACACCAAAATAAAAAAGGATTTTGAATAATTTGTGATGCTCATTTGTCCCTAGTAACGTATTTCTGCAAATGTTGCCTTAAAGACTTAGAAAAGTTTTGTTCTTACATTTGTAGTCTAATACTGTGCGAACAACTACAGATATTTAGTTTACAGTCATAAAACATCTGCACAAAGCTTCACATAAGCCTGGTGAACGTATTGAACTGTGTAATTGTTTCATGAATCGTACGGAATCAATACGAATGGTTGTAGAATGAATCGAATCAATTACTGACTGACTCCAAGAACAGTCCGATTCGGACAGTGTGACTTTAATAGCAGCTTGGCAGAAATGTTACAAATAAAACGTGCTTAAAACAAGCAATACATTTTAAAGAGATAAAAACGATTTATTTCTTTATTTGTATAATTTAATGTAAATGCAAATAATATTGGTTCTAAATTATTTTGTGTATCTTATTCGTGGTTGCAACACATTAAAAAAAAAAAAAAAAAACTAAGACACATGAAATCAAAACAGCCTAAACAGCTTTTTTGGAATGTTTTAGCGCATGTAGTATGCTACTCGCTGATGTCAGGGCCCATATAATAATGTAATTACATTAGAGCGTAAAAGAATCGCCGATGTCCAACTCATTTCAGAGAATCGGTTCTTTTGAACAATGCGTTTCAAAGAACCGATTCAACCTGGCGGAGTATTTGACTGAGGCGGAGTATTATTGGACCAATGCGCTTCAGCTTTACTGCCGAGTACATCAGCTGAACAACACCCGCTAATTCAGGTAAGAATAGCAATCGCTCTAATTGAAATATTACTTTTTACTTTGCATTTTACCTTGAAATACATATTATGAGTGTCTAGTTTACATCAAGCAGACTGGATTATTTTTCAGTGGCTATAAATGTATGATACTAGTGTGCTGCCTGTGCTGTCACTGCATGTCATCTTTGTTTTGATAAAGTTGTGAGTGACTGCTACAGTTTATAGGCCAGTTAACAAACAATTACCCTGTAACCTGTTAACCGCAGCAGAAACAGTCAAAGCTCATACCCGGAGTGTGTTTTGTGAGGGTCTGTTAGCCTGTTGGCCTGTGACATTTCCACTTCACCCTTCTTCAGTGTTGGTTTGGAGATCTTCCAGTGTCTGTCCTCTGTCGCTGTTATGACCCCCTCCATCACCTGTGCTAAACTGGTGGTTGCGGAGATTATGAGATCTGATTTAATCTGTAATGATATGGATGTGGCTAGTTTAGCGTGTTAGCTGCTAGCGTGAGTGTATCTCTCAGGGGCGTCAACATAAACACATCTGTTTGTACCTTTACTTTGAGCTGCTGATTTTTGTCTTTGCAGTTTTGCTGTTTGCTAAACATTAGAAAATGTAAACGTATCGATTCTTGGAAATAAGGAATGATTGACTTTCTCTTACCAGCATTTACTATGGTAAGCAAAGTTCCGCTGAAAGAGTAACTTAAATTAATAAAACATGCATTTAGGATCTTTTCAAGCTAAGTTGTTTTCAAAGTCTTTCGTTACTTATTATTATTATTATTATTAGTAGTAGTAGTAGTAGTATACGTTATTCTTTATTAGAATTACTATAATTATTAGGGGCTGTAGCCCCTATTGTATCTGTACTTTTACTTATTATTATTATTATTTTTCCCCAGTGGGAGTCTATGGCAGCCCTATGAAGGGAACACAGGAAAATGATGAAATCTGGCACACTTGTAGTGATGATCATGACTAGTGATAGCGCCACCACCAGTTCAAAAATTCAACATTGAAATGGTAATAACTCACAAACCCCTAATAATAGAAAAATGAAACTTAGTACACCTGATTACTCTCTTCATGCCGATCACATTCAATAGCTTACATCAGGGGTGCCCAACCCTGTTCCTGGAGATCTACCTTCCTGCAGAGTTCAGCTCCAACCCTGATCAAACACAAATGAAACAACTAATTAGGATCTGAAGGAGCACTTGATAATTACAGACAGGTGTGTTTGATCAGGGTTGGAACTGAACTCTGCAGGAAGGTAGATCTCCAGGAACAGGGTTGGGCACCCCTGGCTTACATTAAGACTCCACCCATTACAGTAGCGACCATTTTGAAAAGTACAGTATTCTGTCTTTTCACTACTAATCTTTCAAAATTGATCCAATTCTTCTGAAAATATGCTCAGATGATCTTTGGACTGAGCCGCACAGAAATGACTGAACTGATTTTTTTTTTTTTTTTTTTGTCCAAAAGTTATGATGTTGTGAACTTAACGAGGTTTACCAAAAATTGGTTCAAAGGCTATGTCTCAGCCAAACTTTGATCAATTGAAACAAAACTTGGTACACTTCATCAACACCACGATCTGAGGGCCCATGCCAAAGTTGGGAACAGCGCCACCTATGGGTTGTGAGAGACCAAAAATGCACATATTTGCTTATAACTTTTGAACAATTAGTCAATTGTCTATGGAATCCTTGGGTCATGCCGAATCTGAGGATGTTGATTTTGCCAGGTTTGGTTGAACCACGTGTCCGCCATTTTGAAATTTGTCATATATTGCAATATCTTTTGAACTATTTGACACATCTGACCAAAAATCGGTAGGGATCATCAACACCATGTCCCCGGAGGTACCTCAGAAGTTTGAAGACAGCGCCACCGAGTGTTCCAGAAACATACACTTATAACTTGAAAGTGTTGTCCAAATTTTGTTATTTTTATGTTATTTAGTTTTCTGGGTTATGCCAATTCTGAGGATGTCTCATTTTTCATTTTCCATGAATGTGCCTGTCAGCCATATCGAAGTAAATGAAAATCAAAGTCTTTTTGTTACTCTTCTTACAAATTTTGTTCCATTTTGTCCAAAATCTAATCAGATGACCTTTGGACCAAGCCGCACAGAATTGACTGAACAGATATTTGATATTTGCTTCTGTTCCTGAGACATACATCTTGGAAGTTTACTCTGCCTGTGCTTGTAAATTTATGCTAGTTAGCTTAGCATGCTAATTGGTTAGCATGCTAACGGGTTGCCATTCGTTCTAATATGCTTTCCCGTTGCTCAAATAGTAGAGCATGGCATTAGCAATGCTAAGATCATGGGTTCGATTCCCAGGGAAAGCAAGAGCTGATAAAATGTAAAAACTGTAACTTGAACGCTATGTAAGTCGCTTTGGATAAAAGCGTCTGTTAAATGCATAAATGTAATGTGACTCTTCAGCTATCAGGTTAACTGTAAGTTATGTTAGCATTAAGCAAGCTTAGCATGCTAATCTGGCTAAAATGCTAAGCCATGTTTTTGTGAGCTCATTCTCACACCTAATCTTCCCTTCTGCACCCTCTTGAATGTGTGTCAACTGAGTGGTGCACTTTGCTAAGCCACTGGCCCCGAACCTTTCAGGTTGTTGGTTCGAATCCAGGGTGGCACATGCCCAGACCGCAAGAGGTGCTGGGGCCAGGAGCGGTGAGAACATTGCTTTTTTTTCCAGATGTTGGAACTTTCGTGCACGTTCATATTGAATCAGAAATGTTTTTGTTCATTCTCATCTGAACTTCTGTTCAATTTTGAACTTCTGTACTTCTGAACCTATCTATTTTTTCAACATACGTTCTATTTCTGCTGTTTTTGTTCTTCCCGCTCTGCGTAGCGCTACAGCCCCTTCTGGATCTTGTTTCTGTCTAATTTCTTCTTCTTGGCCAATGGGAGTCTATGGCAGCCCTATGAAGGGAACATAGGAAAATGATGAAAATTGGCAAGCTTGTAGTGATGACCATGAATAGTGATGTGACCAATTTTGGGGTCTCTAGGACCAACTCTATAGCGCCACCAGTAGTTCAAAAATTCAACATAGAAATGTTAATAACTCTTGAACCGCTTGTTCTAGAAAGATAAAACTTAGTAAACCTGATTACTCTCTCCATGCTGATCACATTCAATAGCTTACATTAAGACTCCTGCCATTACAGTAGCAGCCATTTTGAAAAGTACAATATTCAGTTTTTTCGCTACTCCTCCTTCAAAATTTGACCAATTCTTTTCAAAATTGGTAGAGATGATCTTTGGACTGAGACGCATAGAAATGACTGAACAGAATTTTTTGACCTATTGGTGAAAAAAAAAGTTATGATGTTGTGAAGTTAACATGGTCAACCCGAAATAGTTTCAGAGGCTTTATCTCGGCCAAACTTTGATCAATCAACACAAAACTTGGTACACTTCCTCAACACCATGAACTGAGGATATATGCCAAAGTTGGCAAGAGCTCCACCTATGGGTTGTGAGATACCAAAAATGCACAATTTTGCTTATAACTTTTGAAAGCATTGTCCAAGTTTTGTTATTTTTATGTCCTTTCGTTCCATATGCCAATTATGAAGATGTCTCATTTGTCGTTTTCCATGAATGTGCCTGTCAGCCATATTGAAGTAAATGAAAAACTGTTTTTTCACTACTCCTCCTTCAAATTTTGTCTAATCTAATCAAATGATCTTTGGACCAAGCCGCACAGGAATGACTGAACAGATTTTTGATATTCACTGCCGTTCCCGAGAAATACCTCTCGGAAGTTGACCGTGCCTGTGTTTGTTGACTTATGCTAGTAAGCTTAGCATGCTAATAAGTTACAGGCTAACCAGTTACCATACTGTTTAATGTGACTCTTCAGCTATCAAGTTAACCATAAGCTGCATTACAATTAGCTTAACTTTGCATGTTACGCTAGTTAAAATGCTAAAGAACTTTTTTGTGAGCTCATTCTCACACCTAAACCTCTCCTCGGCAGCCTGTTGAACGTGCAGCGACCGAGTGGTGCACTCTGCTAAGCCACTGGCCCCAAACCTTTCAGGTTGTGGCTTACATTCAATAGCTTACATTAAGACTCCACCCATTACAGTAGCGGCCATTTTGAAAAGTACAGTATAATGTCTTTTCACTACTACTCCTTCAAAATTGATCCAATTCTTCTGAAAATTTGCTCAGATGATCTTTGGACTGAGCCGCACAGAAATGACTGCACAGATTTTTTTTTTTATTCATCTTTGTTCAAAAGTTATGATGTTGTGAACTTAACGAGGTCGACCCAATTGGTTTAGAGGCTGTATCTTGGCCAAACTTTGATCAATCGAAACGAAACTTGGTACGCTTCATCAACACCATAATCTGAGGGTCCAAGCCAAAGTTGGGAACAGCGTCAACTATGGGTCGTCAGATACCAAAAATTCACATATTTGCTTGTAACTTTTGAACAGTTAGTCAGAAAATTATGTTCTTGGTGTCTGTGGATTCCTTGGGTCATGCCGAATCTGAGGATATAAATTGTGCCGGGATCAACTGAACCACCTGTCCGCCATTTTGAAATTTGTCATAAATTGCAATATTTTTTTAACCATTTGACATATCTTATTTTTATGTCCTTTTGTTCCCTGGGTTATGCCAATTCTGACAATGTCTCATTTGTCATTTTCCCACATGGTGTCTGTTCGCCATATTGAAGTAAATGAAAAACAGTGTTTTTGCTACTCCTCCTTCAAAATTGATCAAATTCTTCCTTAAATTGGCTCAGATGATCTTTGGACCGAGCCGCACAGAAATGACTGAACAGAATTTTTTGACTACTAGTGAAAAAAAAAGTTATGATGTTGTGAACGTAACGAGGTTGACCAAAAATTGGTTCAGAGGCTGTATCTCTTCCAAACTTTGATCAATCGAAACGAAACTTGGTAAGCTTAATCAACACCATGATCTGAGGGTCCCTGCCAAAGATGGGAAAAGCGCCACCTATGGGTCGTGAGATACCAAAAATGCACATATTTGCTTATAACTTTTGAACAGTTAGTCAGAAAATTATAATATTTGTGTCTATGGATTCCTTGGGTCATGCTGAATGAGGATATCAATTTTGCCAGGATTGGTTGAACCACTTGTCCGCCATTTTGAAATTTGTCATAAATTCAGACGTTTGAAGACAGCGCCACCTAGTGTTCCAGAGATATAATGATTCTTGCAAAAACACTTATAACTTTTGAAAATGTTGTCCAAATTTTGTTATTTTTATATCCTTTTATTTCCTGCAGTATGCAGATTCTGACGATGTCTCATTTGTCATTTTCCAACAGGGTCTCTGTCCGTCATATTGAAGTAAATGAAAAACAGTTTTATTGCTACTCTTCCTACAAATTTTGTTCAATTTTGTTCAAAATCTGATCAGATAATCTTTGGACCGAGCCGCACAAAAATGGCTGAACAGATTGTTTATTTATGCTAGTTAGCTTAGCATGATAATTGGTTAGCATGCTAGCCGGTTACCATTCGTTCTAATGTGGCTCTTGAACTATCAGGTTAACCGTAAGCTACATTAGTATTGAGTTATCTTAGCGTGCTAATCTGTCTAAAATGCTAAGTCATGGTTTTGTGAGCTCATTCTCACACCTAAACTTCTCTTCTGCAGCCTGTTGAATGTGTGTCAACTGAGTGGCGCACTCTGCTAAGCCACTGGCACTGAAGCCCGTTGTGTTATGTTTGGGGCCTGTGTGGTGCAACTTTAAAAACTTTTGTGTAATGCTGTGCTGTTTTGATTCATTTACTATCCAGATCAGCATCATACAAATATGTATTGCTCCTGGATCAGAAATAAATGTTTTTATCCATGCTGCGTTCATTTTCATTTGAACTTCTGTTCGTTCTAAGTTCATTCTCGAATTCCGAAGCAGCTGTTTTTCACATTCATTCAATTTCTGCCGTTTTTGATCTTCCCGCTCTGCACTGCGCTACAGCCCCTTAGGGGGCTTGGCCCCGTAATCGCTGCTTGCAGCTATATTTATTATTATTATTATTGGGCTCTAATAACAAGTTATCTGTTTTATTTTAATAGCATAATAGTAATATTTATTTTAGTAATATAATAATGATACAGCAGTAACTGTGGAATTAAATATCTAGCTTGTGGATTTTGATCTGAAAATAATAATAAAATCAACTCAAATATGAAGCAAGTACTCCTAACAACGTCAGTTAAGTACCAGTTATTTCAATTAATTGATTCAAATATTTAGCATAACTGGACTCCACGATGGTTATAAAATGCCTCTCAAAATTAATTTTGAATTATTAACTTCTGATTCTGTGGTAATTTAGGTTCATTACACTGTCGTTTTGGTTGTGTAAAGCATCACATGTTTTTAATATGAATGCATTTTGTTTTTAATAAATATGATTGAAATTTCAAGTTAATATATGTAATTTTGTCTTTACTAATAGAAAAAAAGTTATTTTAGACAAGCTGAAGTTGTGTGTTTTGTGCTTTTCACAGAATATTTGAGCTGTGGTATCAAAATGGATGCTGATAATGAAGCCAAAGGTATAGAAACTATGACTTCTTGGTACTGTCTTTGACAAGTAACCTTGAATTTTTCACATGAGCTATACCTTGTACAATCTGTATAGCTTTTGAAATGATGACACATTTATGAGCTGGCAGAGAACATGATTTTATGTGTTACTTAGATTGTCTTGTAAATTATTTTTTGATTCGGGGTGCTTCTCGAACAAAAGCTAGTATAATGTTTCAGTGTAAAAGTTTCATGAAGCTTCAGCACATCACTGCTGCCAGTGATTGATTGGAAAAGATTGTCTCATAGGTTCTTTTGAGAAATTCGTGCAATCTCACAAACCTACTAAGAGCAATATCAAAGCCGAAACAATAGTGCTGTTTCACTTTGCTGAACATGATTTTATGGTTCCTTTAAGATGGATGTCTGTTTGTGGAAAGGACTGTGTGCAGTATAAACATTCTTTGAGAGTTGATAGCCATAAATGCCATTGATATTGCCATTGATTAATTTTTTATGCTGGTGATGGCATGTTATTTTCAGGTAAGGTGAGTGACCAGGCGATGCAGAACCCAAAAGCATTGGCAGCTCTTCAGGACAAAATAGACAGTGTCTCACATAGTGCTTCCATCATGGACAGGTAAGCAAAATGAAACATTTGAAAGATGAAACAAATTTTTCTTACAAACTAATAACTTGGAACCAAAGAGACTAACAGGGCAAAGATCAATTTTGTACCTCATTGTTTTTATTTCTGGTCACGGCATGGTCATTGTCATGTTTTTATTGTTTCCTATCTTGAGAAAACTATTTCCTAACTGGATGTGGCTCATATTTCCTGTGTGGAATTTTAAAACTGGACATTGCGTTTTTATTGTTCCTCATGTTACGTAGAGAGACAACCTTGCTGGTGTAATATAACCGTATGTCTAAGGGTGAAAATCTCCAGTCAGACCATCTGCCTGTAACCTAAAATCTGTCTCTGCATGTTAGGTTATAACATAGTAGTCAGTCCTAATGGTGTGTATCTATGTATTTCTTTGTGTGTGTCAGCTTGACGATGCCCAGAGAGAGGTCACTCACCCGTGAAGGCTAACTCACTCTCTGAGTTCGGCTGTAGTTGTGGTGGTCATGAAAACGATGACACAGACAACAATATTTGCACAAAACAGCAATAATCCATTTGTGCGTGAACACTGCAAGACCAAACATAAGGCTTGTGGAAAGGGTACTGGCTAGAAAGCCACTTTTATTTTTAAATCAACTAAAACAGATTCAGTGATTGTAGCACTTTATAATAGCATCTTTGCTGTTCACGTGAAGCATGTGACTCGAGTTATCAGAGGTTAAGCACATTTTGTGATGTGATATGAACAGGGATCTTGTATCTCATGCTCTTACTTCAAACCCATCTGTTGACCCCAGAGAGCAGGGAAATGCACTGGTCCAGCTGTGCAGTACCGGACACCCATCTGCTCACACAGTGTCTTTCTTCTCTTCCTCTCCCAACTTCTTTCCAGCTTACCAAAGTCTGTGAAAAGAAGAGTCAATGCCTTAAAGAATCTTCAGGTTAACAGCACGCACATCGAAGCCAAGTTTTACAAGGAGGTGCATGAGCTGGAGAGAAAGTATAGCGCTCTTTATCAGCCGTTATTTGACAAAGTGAGTTGGATTTTTATGTATTTATCTTAGCGTTATAATATTATATGCGTTATATTTACATATGCTACCGTTTAAATTAATGAAACTAATACTTTTATTCAGAAAAGACACATTTAAGTAATCAAAAGTGGCCATTGAGACGGTTGTTACAAAAGATTTCTATTTTAAATAAATGCTCTTCTTTAGAACTCTCTATTCATTAAAGAATCCTGAAAAAGTGTATCACAGTTACCACAAAAATATTAAGTAAATATTAAATATCAACTGTTTTCACCATTGATAACAACAAGAAATATTTCTTGAGCACCAAATCACATTTTAGGATATTTTCTGAAGGATCATGTGACACTGAAGACTGGAGTAATGGCTGTTGAAAATTCAGCTTTGCCATCACAGGAATACATAACATGTCAAAACAGATTGAAATAGAAAATAATTATTTTAAATTGCAATACACTTTCACAGTATTATTTTTTTTTTACTATATTCTTGATCTAATAAATGTATGTGTAAATGTAACAACACCAAACAAAAACATGAAAAAATCTTATCAACCCCAAACTTTTGAACTATTATGATCTCAGACAGTACTTACAGCTTATGTAGTGTTGACAGACCCACTGAAGATGGGTCCAAGTATGAAATGAAAGATGAGGCTGCATTGTCTGTCTAAAGTAGACCTTGGATTTTCATTAAACAGAGCTCTCAGGTAAATGGTGGGGAAAGTAAGTGAAGAGAAAATTCACGAGATTCAGAAGTGATGCACTCAAAGAGACATTATTCAAACCAGGAGAACGCATAATTCGATTGAATAGTTTTAGAAAGTCCCTGAAAGAGACAAAAGTTGCACTTCTTTGACAGGGCTGCTACACAAAAGAACGAGAGACACTTGTACAAACTAAACAGACTGAAGTAGTTTAAGTCTTTGGTTCTTTTAATTGTGCTGATTTTGGCTCACATTTAACAAAAACCCACCAATTCACAAATTAGAATATGGTGACATGCCAATCAGCTAATCAACTCAAAACACCTGCAAACGTTTCCTGAGCCTTCAAAATTGTCTCTCAGTTTGGTTCACTAGGCTACACAATCATGGGGAAGACTGCTGATCTGACAGTTGTCCAGAAGACAATCATTGACACCCTTCACAAGGAAGGTAAGCCACAAACATTCATTGCTAAAGAAGCTGGCTGTTCACAGAGCGCTGTATCCAAGCATGTTAACAGAAAGTTGAGTGGAAGGAAAAATTGTGGAAGAAAAAGATGTACAACCAACCGAGAGAACCGCAGCCTTATGAGGATTGTCAAGCAAAATCGATTCAAGAATTTAGGTGAACTTCACAAGGAATGGACTGAGGCTGGGGTCAAGGCAGCAAGAGCCACCACACACAGATGTGTCAAGGAATTTGGCTACAGTTGTCGTATTCCTCTTGTTAAGCCACTCCTGAACCACAGACAATGTCAGAGGCGTCTTACCTGGGCTAAGGAGAAGAAGAACTGGACTGTTGCCCAGTGGTCTGAAGGCCACTGTCAAAGAAACCTGGGCTTCCATACCACCTCAGCAGTGCCACAAACTGATCACCTCCATGCCACGCCGAATTGAGGCAGTAATTAAAGCAAAAGGAGCCCCTACCAAGTATTGAGTACATATACAGTAAATGAACATACTTTCCAGAAGGCCAACAGTTCACTAAAAATATTTTTTTTATTGGTCTTATGAAGTATTCTAATTTGTTCAGATAGTGAATTGGTGGGTTTTTGTTAAATGTGAGCCAACATTATCACAATTAAAAGAACCAAAGACTTAAACTACTTCAGTCTGTGTGCATTGAATTTATTTAATATACGAGTTTCACAATTTGAGTTGAATTACTGAAATAAATGAACTTTTCCACGACATTCTGATTTATTGAGATGCGCCTGTATATTTAGCTTTTAGAATTTAAAAGATCAAGAATTTTTTTGATGAATGAGATCTGATTGTAGTCCTTGAAAAAAATATATAGCGCTTGAAATTCTTGACATTTAGTTAAACATCATTTGTGCTGTGTACAGTATCTGTTCCTCAGTGTTCTGTAAGTTTCAGTATGGCTCCAAAGCACAGAAAGTCTCCTGAGCTCAATGTGATCACTCCTCTCATCTGTCTGGATGGGTAATATGATATTCTTTCACAAGTGAGCTTCTTGTGTGTTTCCAGAGAAGAAACATTGTCTCTGGAGAAGTGGAACCCACTGATGAGGAGTGTGAATGGCAGAGTGACCATGAGGATGAAGCAGCATTAGCAGTGAGTATCATCTGTCCACTCGCATTAAAATCAGACAGAAGAGCAGCAGTCTAAGGCAAACCTTTCTTTTTTAGGAAGATCTGAAGAAGAAAGCTGCTATAGAGGAAAAGGCAGAAGATACTAATGAGGAGAAACCCAAAGGAATCCCAGAGTTTTGGCTCACCATATTCCGGAGTGTGGACATGTTGAGTGATATGCTGCAGGTGAAGCAGCAGAACATTAGATATTCAACAGAGGCCTCCTCTGTAGACTTCGCTATTCTTTTCTGAGTAATGATTATTTAATGTTTTCTTTTGCCCTGTAACCTTGTACAGACAATATGCAACTTTATATGATATGAATGTGAATACAGTTATATATTTATTAAAATATTCTGAATACAGTTTCATGAAAAGGCAGGGTAATGTTCAAATACCACATATTTTCCAGCACATTTGAAAAGAAAAGAAAACCTGTGCTGTCCATAATGCTCTTTCTTAACAGGAGCATGATGAACCAATACTGAAACATCTTCAAGATATTAAAGTGATATTTTCTGGTCCTGATCAGCCCATGGTAAGGAAAATATTTGAAGGTTTTATGATGATTTTAAGGTGAACCCAGTGAACTGAATTTTTAAACCTCTTTTACAATAGATGAAGGTCTTGGCATGACTGCTGTACAAATCAGATAATTTTAATAGTACTTAGAAATGTATTTTATTATTACTTTTTTATATACAGAGCTTCACATTAGAGTTCCATTTTGAACCCAATGAATACTTCACCAACACAGTCCTCACAAAAGTATACAAGATGAAGTCGGAGCCAGATGCAGAGGATCCGTTTTCATTCGAGGGACCAGAAATCATCGACTGTGAGGGGTGAGCACTTCTCAAACAATACCTGCTCACATTGTCAGCAGCTTTTCACACTTTTTCATTATTCATCTCTTCTGCTGGCAGGTGTGAAATTGATTGGCACAAAGGCAAAGATGTGACGGTTAAAACGATCAAGAAGAAACAGAAGCACAAAGGCAGAGGGACAGCGAGGGTCATCACCAAACAAGTGCCCAATGACTCCTTTTTCAACTTTTTCAGTCCTATTAAAGGTACACAACTTGACAGATGTGCATGTGAACTTTTATGAATGCTAATAACAGGAGAACGAGACCAGTAGGTTGAATTGCACATTGGGAAATCATAAGGTGCACTGCACTGCAAGGCAGAGGATGTTTCAGTATGGTTCTTTAATATTAGTTCCATCATTTAGATGTTTTCATACTGTAGGTTTACTCTTTTGCTAGTTCATGAAGTCACCAATATTTCTTTTCTTTTAGTTTCACCAGATAGAGAGTTGGTGAGTATTTTGTTTCTTTATTCTTTCTGGTTTTAACTCATCCAGTTCAATTATAGCTAGGCAATTAGTTGACCTGATTATATTTAGTTTTTGAGTGTTTCATGGTCAGAAAAATAAGATGTTGTCTGCCTTATCCACCATTATTTCTTCTGAAAGACATGAGTGGTTAATTTACTTTGAAAGTTTAGAGAATCTTTTTGGAGAAGTAGAAATAATCAGACTTCATTTTTCATCTTCAAATGATCAGAAAAGTTGTGTTCACTTTCTTTGTGTTCAACAGGATGAGGATTCAGAGTACACTTTAGCCACAGATTTTGAAATCGGTCATTTCTTCAGGGAAAGAATCGTTCCGAGAGCAGTTTTGTATTTCACAGGAGAAGCTCTGGAGGATGATGAAAGTGTACGTATTTTCAAATGACTATTTCTAGTCTTATGATTTCTGTGCTTTAGCTGAGCAGTTGCATTTATTTGTAATATACATTCATTCATTTGCATCTGCTGATGCAGTTTGAAGAGGAGGAACTGGATGAGGGTGAAGAGGAGGTGAGTTCACCATATACATTTTGAAGATAATTTGAGAAATCAGTGTTTTATGAAACTTAAAATCGGTGATTTTTATATGATATTATGCTCAATTATACTCTGTGTTTTGTGTGAAATAGGACCAAGATGACGAGGACGAAGATGATGAAGAGGAAGGAGATTCCAAGGTCAGTGTGGATTTAGATCATAACTTGAACTGAATTTTAAAAAGGAATTACTTAATTGTTTTTTTTGTTTTTGTTTTTGTTCAGCATTCCTCAGTCTCTGTGACTATTAATTTTCCGTCTTTTTTTTTTTTTCCTTGCATGAATGTTTGTGGATAATTTGCATGTTTGATGATTAATGATGATTGTGATTGTTCTCTACCTCCTGTTCTGCCCTAGTGACAGGCATAAGTCATTCTCACCTCATACATTTCTAGGTAAGAAAGAAATGTCATGAGTCCATTCTAACCTTTGCCTTCACACGTCCCTCTCGGCCTCATCCCTCTCCTTATGTCTGCTATCCCATCCCCACAGCACCCCTGTGACATTATACTAAGCCATATCATTAAGGCCTTGCCCAAAATCTCTGTACAGGACTGTAACAGAAAAGAGAAGAGGACAGAATCACGGCTGCTGTATTAGAGACTTTTGGACAAGGTCCTTCCATCCATTTTGCTTAATGTATCTTGCTTAATAGTTATTGATGGTATTTAGTAGGTCAAGTACTTTTCCAGCTCAGATATGTGGCATCCTCTTTTGAATACATAATATCTTGCTATAACTTTACATCCACCTATTCAAGGTGATACTACACCACCAAGCACTGACATGGAAAACTTGTGGTCTACACTGACATTAGAGCTTGATCCTGGAGTGCTTCAGTACTGGGGTTTCTTGTCTTATATCTTATATTAGGGATCATATCATCACATTTCTTCTTTTTTTTAAATTTTTTTATTTAATACTTTAATTCAGCAAGGATGCATTAAATTGATCAAAAGTGAAAGTAAAGACTTTTACATAATTGTGTGTATATATATATATATATATATATATATATATATATATATATATATATATATATAAGAATCCTGAAAAAAAGATAATGTTTTCCAGAAAAATAATAAGCAGCACAACTGTTTTCAACATTGATAACAATACAAAGAAATGTTTTTGCCATCAGAGGAATAAATTGCATTTTAAAATATATTAAAATAGAAACTGCCAATAAAACAGCTATTTTAAATTCTAATAATGTTTTACAGTATTACTGTTTTTACTGAATTTTTATCAAATAAATGCAGCCTTGGTGAGCAAAAGAGACTTTAAAACATTAACATTATATTGAATGGTAGTGTACATTCTTTTATTATTTTTTATTTTTATTTATTTTTTCCCTAATGTCTATTCTTAATGTTTGTTACATTCAAGTGTATGGTTAGTCATATTAGTCAGCGATGTGTATCATGAAAAGCGCTATACAAATAAACATGAATTACAGTAGATATGTTAATATTTTGGATTTACAGTGTCAGAAACTAGGATTTCAGAACAATCCTTTAGCAGCTTATTCCTTCAATAAATGATCTGTTTGCTCTTGAGAGGAAGTTTTGAGTTCTGAACTTTTTTTTTTTTTTTCAAAGGTTTAAGTGAGATTTGGTTTATCATGATATGACCCCTTCATGCAAAGCAACTGCTTTAGACATTAAACGTTTTCTTTCGGTGGATCAGGCTGTGGTGAAAGACGCTTTCTCGCATTTAGTGATGATGTATCTGCAGTACAAAAGAGTGGTGATTCACTTTAGATTCTCTGAGGCTTTTATCTTAATTAATGACTGCATTCACATTGTTGGTGCTACAAAGGCCTAGAGAGATACGTCAGTGTAAATGTGCTTTCATGAGCCACTCTTCTGTGATGAAGATATATCTCCCTCTCTTTCTCCTGCACTCCTTCTGCAGATACTGTATCAACTTATTGAATAAAAAAAGTTCTCTCTCCCTTTCCCTTTCCCCTTCCCTATCTTTTATGTTTTTTTTTTCAGACCGGGGATTCTCAGCCTGCAGAGTGCAAACAACAGTAGTTTGGATCACTCACTCCCGTCACTGTCAAACCCCATCAACTCACCTAGAATCAGCCCTGTAGTGCAGCGTACAGTCTCTGATGAGCACACCATCCAACAAAACAAAACATGATGCAGTACATTGGTGAACTAGTTCTTTTTTTTTTTATCCTACAAAATTTGCTTACTTTAAAATTCAGTTGCTATACAACAACACTATAGATAAATTGGTCAATTCCAGTTGGGCATCAGAATGTAGATATATACATAAATAAATGTAAAACTATTTTTTAATTCATGATTTAGACATGTACAGACATAATGACTTCAGATATGTTATTGCATAGCCAAAAAAACATTGATTTGTGGGTCTGAAACGATCTTGCAAGCGTTATCTTCACATTCAAACAGGTGAAATTTTAAACCTGAAGAAAATAAATGGGATTGTATTCTAACTTCCTGTGCACATCTAACCTTTGTCAAGGTTTTGTATTTAACAAATAGTTTCTCTTCTCAATTTTGAAGTGTTCTGTGTCATGGGCATAACCATTTTTTTTACGCAGTATATCTATTTATGTACTTTTTGAACAAATCTGCATGTTTATGCACTTATTTATTTATGGAATGTGCTAGCTAGCTAGCCAGTACAACTAATGTATCAGCGATATCTTGCAGGTATCAAGTAATTGTGTTTTAATCATATCTGGCCTCTTTGCAATATAAATATCTAACATTTCCGTCTTCATTTGACTTTCTCTTGAAGATCGTAATTTAAAAAAATAAATACACCTCTGCACTCCACTACATAAGTATGCTCAGTCGATGTAGTCTTATTTTTTTTTTTAAATATGTATTTCAATATACGTTATATCCATAATGCTGGAATTGCTCAATTTAGATAGTTTTCAAAGACGATAGGGCAAAAGTCCACTGCCAATGGTCACTGAATTCTGAGTGAACTGCAGATGATTACACATCCTGAAAGTCACATCCTGTGATCACATCTTCAAGATACAACATCACATCCCAAAGTTGACTGAATTAATTTATTTTGTGACTTAATCTCATAGGTTACTCAGGGTTTTTTATGCCAAGATGACAGTGTGCGAGTACCCAGCATTGTGAAACTGTTGATATCTAACCTACTTCATTTTCTCTTTTGTCTTGTAAAAGGAAGACATTTGAAATGTGGTTTTAGTTATAACTGAGTTATTTATATATATATATATATATATATATATATATATATATATATATATATATATATATATATATATATATATATATATTTTCCCCCGTCTTTATATTATTGTTTTGAACTCTCTGTCTTGGTCTTGTGCTTGGTGGATCCCTGAGAGGATATGTTTTGCTGATGTATGTACTGTACCCAGTTGATTATAGCCCCTTTTAGCATTTAAAAATGCTTTTGCTGTACTGCCCAAGCACTTACAAAAACAAAATAATTAAACAAATACTTTTATTGCCAAAGAGAGTGATCTGATTTCACTTCACCACCTTTTCTGTGTCAAAGTATTTCAGGTCTGCTTTTCATTTGAAATAATTAGATTTTAATGCTAAAGAATGCATGTTATTTTGAAGGAATGTTTCAAGTTCAATACAAGAAGCTCAATTGACAGCATTTGTAATTAATTGCTACAAAGGATAATTCAGATTCATCCCTTGTTTTCTTTAAAACAAAAAAGCAATATCAAGGATACTTGCAATGGAAGTGAATGGGGCCCATTTTTGAGGGATTTAAAAGCAGAAATGTGAAACATTTAATTCTGTAAGTATTTACATTATTTCTTCTGTGTTGATGTGAAAGACTCATGCTTTGGAATTGTTTGTTTCCAGTCCACCTTTGTTTCAGGGTAGTGAATAAAAGGATGAAGTCAGCTTCGTTTATGAGGAGAAAAGAAGTAACCTAAAGCCCTATTCAGACGGTAATTGTTTCTCAGGGGGACGTAAGTGATTTTCACCATTTAGGGGGTAGTTGGTGATTTTAATGCCGTCCGAATCCAGGATGTCGGTGTTTTACTCTCACCACCCCCGTAAAAATCCCAGGCCGGATTACCTACTGTTTTTTGACAAACAGTAAACACCAAGATCGTGTGGTAATTTAATTGCCGTCCGAATACACATCTCCGAGTTTACGAGAAGAAATCGATTCAAAATTCAGTGTTTAAACCCTTTTTGAGCACTTCCGAACAGGTAAGAGGTAAAGTTGTACTTCGGTGTAATTTGCATACATATTTACTTCTGAAATGCTGGAAAGTATTTAAAAGAACAATACATCATAACTGTTCCACCACAGCGAGTGAGAGCAGAAAGAGAAGAAAAGCAAGTAAACATTCGAAGTGCGTCTTTATTATGGCAGCAGCAGGTATGCAATACAATTTTAAAATGTGTATTATAAACCGATATATAATGCGTATAATTATATACAACTATAGCGCGTCTATTTTCCAACAGGAGATTTAAAAAATAATAAATAGGATTATATATTATAAAATATGCTTGGATAATAAGAATACATTTTACATAATAATAAGAATTTTTAAATACATTTTACACAATAATAAGAATAAATTTGTAAATAAAGTTTATTTTATTCACAGCAGACAATCATGTGAATGGCCACGTGAGCAGCGCGTCCCCGGTTTCGGATCACAGAACTCGCTCCTCCACTGTGAATAAATCGCCATCCAAATCCATGAGTTTGGTTTTATCACTGCTAATGTAAATTTATTTTTTTACAGACGTCCATATGAGAAACAATTACCGTCCGAATCGGGCTTTAAACTGAAAGAAGTGAATGATACATCACTTGAAAAGTTCAAGACCAAATGCTAATTTAGTTCCTGAACAACTGTTACAATGTCTGACAAATTTTGCAGCATTTTACCATTAAATATCGTAAAGTTCATTTATAAAGTTATAAATTATCCATCTGTCGTGACAGTTCTGTGGTGTTATTGGGAAGGGTGGTAATGACATCAACCTGCAAAAAATCACTTTTTTTTTGTTTTTTCAAAAGGCAAATTCATTTGTTAGAAACAGATCAATTATTATTTTTTTCTGTTCCCTAATTTTAAAGTAATATTTAAGTACATCTCTGTAACTTTACATTTTAATTTTTCAGACAATGTTTACAACGGTTATAATGCAATGACCACAATATGCTATATGCTTATTACTAAATATTAAATCATACTACATTATTATTATGCTAATCTGTCATCTAGGCAGTGTCTACTGTCTTCTAAAGTCAAATCTAAAATCATACAGGTAATATGAAAAAATTATTCTATTCTTTAGAGGGGTCTGTTATTAGGTGCATTTTGTTACTATTGTCTGTAGGGGGCTCTGCATCTGTTAACCGCTGCATACAGTCAATGCCTGCTTTATTAGATACACTTGTTCAACTGCTTGTTAATGAAAATATCTAATCAGCCAATCACATGGCAGCAACTCAATGCATTTAAGCATGTAGACATCGTCAAGATGATCTGCTAAAGTTCAAACTGAGGATCAGAATGTGAAAGAAATTATTTAAGTGACTTTGAATGTAGCATGGTTGTTAGTGCTGGACAGGCTTATTTCAGAAATGCTGATCTGCTGGGATGTCCAAATGTCTCTTTATAGTCTACACTTGTTCTCACTTTTCTTCTTAAACGCAACAGGTTCTCTAGGGTTTACAGAGAATGTTCCAAAAAAGAGAAAATATCAAGTGAGTGGCAGTTCTGTGGGCACAGATGCCTTGTTTGATGCCAGAGGAGAACGATGAGACTGGTTCAAGCTGATAGAAAGGCAACAGTAATTGAAAAAAACACTCGTTGAAACCAAAGTATTCAGCAGAGCATCTCTGAACGTACATCAAACCTTGAAGCAGATGGGCTACAGTCGCCCAAAGTGTACCCATCTTGTGATGGACACTTCCAGCAGGATAACATGCTCAAATCATCTCAAGCTGGTTTCTTGACCATGACAATTAGTTCACTATAATCAAATGGCCTCCACTGTCACCAGATCTCAATCCAATAGAGCAGCTTTGGGATGTGGTGGAACGGGAGATTAACATCATGGGTGTGTGTGGCAACTACATGATGCTGTCATGTCAGTATGGAACAAAATCACAACAAGGTGTTTCCAGCACCTTGTTGAATCTATGCCATGAAGAATTATGGCAGTTCTGAAGGCAAAAGGGGGTTCAACCATGCAAGGTGTACCTAATAAACTGGCTGGTGAGTGTATGTTGAAACTCATCCTGAATAAATGTAAATGTACTGCATTCACATGACGTTTATTAATCATGACTGTTTTCATGTCTTCTCCAGGACAAAAGATCTGTTTGAATAAGCGAGACACAGGCTGAGGAGTTATCCTAAAGAGGGGAAGGAGTGACATTCCAGTCACTTCCCAATGTCTAGTGAGCAAGAAACTGTTGAAGTCAGCTGATTTTCATATAGTGTGTTGCACACAAGGAGTCAGGAATTCAAATTTTATGTGCCGATTGTCAAGCACTCACACACAGAGTTATCCTCGCTCTCTTTAATATACTGTCATTAAACTACAGGTGATGTCAGTGGGCCCTGTCATTCTCCTCCAGTGGGACTGAAATCTGAAAAGGCCTCATTGCCATGATAAATGTACACCACGGGGTTTTTTTTTTTTTTTTTTTTTTTAAAGAAGTCTCTTATGTTTACCAAGGCTTCGTTTATTTGATTGAAAATCCTTGAAAATAATAATATTTTAAAATATTGTTACAACTTAAATAACTGGCTAATTTATTCCTGTAATGGTGAAGCTGAATTTTCAGCAGACATTATTCCAGTCACATGATCCTTCAGAAATCATTCTAATATGTATATTTAAACATTTTCATTAATATCGATGTTTGAAACAATTGTGTTGCCTAATATTTTTGTGAAAAAAAAAAAAAACATTTCAGGGTTCTCTGATGAACAGGAAAGTCAAAAGCATTTATTTTTTACTAACCGCAAACTTTTGAACAGTAGTATACTTGCTCATCTGCTTAAAGATGAAAAATTATTACACAGAAACCAACATGCAAATTTGACAGGAATGAGAATCATTTATAGTCACTTTCTTCTACTTCTGTTTTTTTTTTTTATCTATCCATGTTTCTTCTGTTAGCATCCGTTAAACCTCCTTTCCTGTCTTTGTTCTCCTCTTGTAGTCGTGCTCTATTTTGTGTCCAAATTTTGCATTCATTGTCTATATACAACAACCTTTCTTTACCTCCATTTCATCCCTTCCCTCCTCGCCATTTTTCTTCCTGCCTCTGTCCTTCCATACTCCCGTACTGCCATCCTTCTTTTCCCTTAGTCCCCCCCAAATCCATATACCAGTTGATGAATATTCATCAGGTTAAGTCTGACTATGCTCTTCACAGTTCTTGTTAGGAGCAGTATGTTAATGACATTCAGCAGAGAGTCCAAATGTACATAAGTGTACTCTGGGAACAGGGTTTCCCCTCCCGCTGGCTAATAACGCTTCTATTTATGGGATGTTCATGATGGCACGGTGGTCAGCCGCATTGGACAGATCGCTTCTGTCTCTAGCATGCAGCCATTTACGAGCATTTAAAATCCACTTTTACGCTCATAATGTTAAGAGCTCTCTTTTTGACCACTGCCCTCCTCTTCCTCACTATACAGTGACAATAGAGCTGTATTATTGGTTAAATCAATGGCATCTTTGGTCTTTCTTGAATGTGAGGCATTTTTATGCAAACACATCTTAAAAAGGATGCGTTTTAGTCTGTGTAGATTTATGCGACTGTAGTGATGGACGGGTCATTGAGGATGTAGAATCCCTTTGAGGGTGGATCTCCACTGAGCTGTGTTTATTGTTAATGGGAAGGGCTGGACACAGCAGGTTTTGTGTGTCTAATGAGTGGTTTGCCGTAAAGAGGAGACAGAACTGCTGCTGTCCCACTGATATCAGCCACTCCCACTCTGCTATTGTCCAAATGTCTCTTTATAGTCTACACTTGTTCTCACTTTTCTTCTTAAACGCAACAGTAAGAGTTGGTCTTCTGTGTCAATGTGATCAGAATGTGTAAAGAATGAGAAGATCTCTCTCACTCTAATAGGATAACTCACAAGAGTTCATAAATTAATAGCAAGCCAGTTCTCCATTGATATATAAAACAGGTCCTCCATGTGCTTTTAATTTGAGGATTTTCAGTTGCCCTTTTTTCACATTACATCTTTACACCAATAGGAGGCAACAAACGACCGCACTTATGAGCAAGTCTTTGAATCCATTGGTTATTTTTTGCTTTGGCTTCATTTGAAATTGTGACATTGATGGGGGGGAAAAAGAGAAATAAACCAACAAACCAATATCATGAGAGCAAAGATTTCTTTTGTTCCAAATATTGATCTCACTGTGCAGGTGATAGACCTGACATGACTGAGAGAATGATTGCTTACATTAACACAATTTTGCGAGCCAAAAAAGTCCATTGTCTATCGTCAATAGTATTGTGTCTTTCTCTTGGTCCTATTGCAAACTTGAACCCATTGCAAAATCTAGGGGGGTGTTTATTGACACCATTTTTAACCAAAAACTGAAAACTTTGCATTTGGCCGTTCAATTTTACACGACAACAGCATTTTGAGGCCTTAAAATGCAAATTTTTTAAAGCAGCTTTTAAAGTGCAAGGTTTTGAAAGTGATGGTGTTTCTTTACAAAGTGACATCACCGCCCACTGGCCTGCCATGCATAATACAGCATTTTAGTTGTTTTCACTGATTCGTGTGAATGGGGATCATTTTAACAATGTTGTCGTCTGTACACAAAACTTCTCAAAAATGCAAAGGAAAAACTTTAGTGCAAGTTTTAGTAGGATCATTGTTATGTAAACGTACACTGAGTGGGGAAATCTTTTGCCCTCAAGTAAAATTCCCCAAACTATTCCTAATGAAATTACTGCATTTTACTCGCGATTTGCCAATAACGATGTTAAATTGTCATTAGAAATCAGTTAGGTCAGTGATTCTCAACAATTTTTGACTGGAAGGCTCCAGAAACTGGGAGTGTCCATACATTAATTATTTTAATTAATTGAATTAATTTGTTGAAACTGAAACTGTATGATTCCAGAAAAAAAATAAAAATATCGGGGAAGAAATATGATTTTAGTTTATATCTTGATTTTAAGTATTTTAATTTAAATTACTAATTATTATTAAATTATTTTAATATATTAGTAAAAGAAATCTTTGACTTCTTAATTTATATTTATATCATCCTGAGGCCCCTTGGAAGTTTGCTGAGAGCCCCTAGTTACTCCACCATCTGTTAGTGTAATAATTTAATATGATAATCAGTTAATACAAATGCAGACAACAAGAGTGACACAAACAGTGAAAAATCCATCTTGGAAGGCTGTTCAGCCAATCAGATTCGAGGACTGACACTAACTGTTATATAAGATATATTCATTGTTTCTTGGAAAGCATTTTCCCATAAACTTCAAATATGTTTCAACTTCTGAACGAGGAAACTTTAGTATAAATGATAACAAGAAATTGTTTGTTCCCAGGGGGAAAAAGGAGGAAGAGAGCAGGATATCATTCAAGCCGACAAGAAAAATCATTCAATCATATTTTTAGCAACAATAGTTCATACTAAAACTTTTTTTTTTTTTTTAAGAGTCCAGGAAAATAAACCAAGCAAAACCAGACCTTCAATGTATTGTGGAGAGATTTCCATAGATTTCAGGCTGCCTCTCCATTCTTACAGTAGTAGCCCACATACCTCTCTACTCCCTCTCTGGGCCGCATGCCAGCGTATCCAAGTGGCACTGGACCACCAATTGTACCACTGAGCTTTTTGTCCTATGCCTATGTGCCACTCCTGAGTCTCAGTAACCATGGTGACATGCAAACTGTGCCAAGCATACATTTGGTGCCCTTATAATGGCAGAAGAGCAGTGTAGTAACTGGGCAGGGCAGTTATTTACAACACCATCATATTTGAGGATTGGCTCTGCTGGGTCGCTCTAAGTACACGATGGGTCAGTTTGTCCTGGCTGAAAAAAACTGGAAGTGAGGCATTTGTCTCCTTCCTTTGGATAAAATTTAAATCTGACTGAAAAATCAAATCTGTTATTCATTTTTATCGAAAAGCGCAATCCGTGTCTTCATTTGGTGCACCCACACTCTTAGAAAAAACGGGTTCTTTATAGAACCTAAAAAGGTTCTATCCAGCGCTTCATATATGGAACCCCTAAAAGGTTCCATATAGAACCCTTTGGAGGTTCCCATCATGGGATCATTTTTTTTGGATTTGTTTTATTTTAATTAATTAAATTAAGTCTTAAACAGCTCATATAGCTACTTTATCACTAGAAAAACTGAACTAACCATAAGCATAACACATCAAGGAGTTGTGATCATTTAAGACCCTTTTATTAGCATTTACAATGACAAGCAATATATAACACAGGAATTCAGAGTGCAACAGTTACAGGGATTAACATAAATCCATGTTTCTTTATTTATTTAGACTTTTTATTTTTACCTGTCTAAAATGGCACTCTCCATTTTAGAAATATTTGTTTTTCAACCCCCTCCACCTTACTCACCCATCCAACATGTCAGTCACAAATATATGTTGATTGCTAGAAACCACCAAAAAAAAAAAAAAAAAAAAATTTAACTTGCATAAAGTTAACTTGCAAAAATAATTTAAAAAATAAATACATAAGTAAAATTAGAATGTGAAAAGTTTGTCATCAAGTAGTATATTAATGACACTCTCATTTTGCATCTCACCACCAGGTCATTACCCTTTACCTTAAATGTCAAGTATTTACTCCACATTCTCCTATAAACCAAGTAGTGTTTTTTTTTTTACTTTTTTTTTTTTTTTTTTTTTGTATGCTGCAACTTTCCCCAATTCTGTAACCCATGAAAGCTGGTGAACCACATGTTTCTGAAAAGGGAGCTAAAAGACTAACTATAGTATAATTTATAAGCATTAAATATTAATTTTACATTCAGATAAGCATTTAAACAATAAAAACAAAGGACCCATGACAACTTCAGCACTGGGAAGGGCTAAATAGTGCTGATTGAAATTAACTGAGAGATGGCTTTTGGATGCTCCATACTGAACAAAAAGTAGACCGCAAACAGATATTTCTCTGTGTCTCTGTGGTCAGTGTAGGGATGCGCGGTATGCCGGTACTGGAAAAATACTGGTATATATTATATTTCAAACGGTACGATATCATAATTTTGCTCAATTCGGTATTTCATACGCTGCTGTTGCGAAGTGCACCTGTAGGTGGCAGTGCTTCTCAAATTGCTGCGCAACCGGTCAATGTGACAACAGAACAACACGATGGATCAAACAGATGAAACTCTATCAAAGCACCCGAAATTAATAAATAAAGAGAACAGTAGAAGTGAAATATGGCATTACTTTGCATACAAAACAGATGACAAATGTGAACAAACTGACCTTACTGCACCTGTATGCAAGCGTTGCTATAAATCATGTGTTGCCACAGGAGGCAACACATCAAACCTTTTTAAGCATTTGTCGCTTGCTCATCCTGATCTTTTCAGAGAATTAAGAGATCGACAGGTGAGTGCATCATTCATCAATTCAGATTTAATTTGAACTTTTATTTACAACTGATCAGCGCACATACAGATGCTATACAGTAAGCTTAAATGTGCATGTGTGACACGCTAGAACCAGTGAAGTTTTGGTCACGTAATATACTTGCATTTCATAAAATCAAATATTAATTGAATCTGAATTAAGCAAGAGTTTTGCTATATTAATTTTAGTATCAATGATATGAAGGGAATGTTTCTGCCGCGCTGCCGACCGCTAATATGAAGCAGCTGAGAGAGCGAGAGAAATAATAACGTGATTTTGAATATTACTTTGATTGTTAGAATAACACTTTATAATAAAGCAACATTTGTTGCATTAATTGCGTTACTTCAGTTGTATTTTTTTTTTTTCCCTTCAAACTCAGTCAAAATATAACCTATGTTCTCGGTAGGTTTTTTGTTACATTTTGAGATTTTGTTTGCACTGAAATAAGAAGATTCTCATTTGTAAGCCACTTTGGATAAAAGCGTCTGCTAAATGATTAAATGTAAATGTAAAATGAATATATTTTCATTGTATTACTTCAGTTATATTTTTTTCTCCAACATCATAATGTAACCTATGTTCCCTGTAGGTTTTTTGTTACAGTTTGATACAAAAGTATTAAGATTTATTATTTATTTTATTATTATTATTATTATTATTACTATTTTAATAAAATTGTTTTCAATTCACTTATCTTTTGAGGCTGGTTATTTGTCACCTATGGTATCGATTTAGTATCGATACCGAGGTATTACATTCTGGTATCGAGCCATCCCTAGGCCAGTGACACAGCCATTTTGATGCTAACTCTCCTTGCGATGAGTAGGCTTGACATCCTATGATGGGGATACAAGTCAGAGAAACATTTATTAGACCTATGGAGAGTACAGTACAACAGGAAAAAGAAAGGAATCTCTCACAATTAAATCAAATCTTAAAACTTACTTGACTTAGAGAGGAGTGTGGTGTTTTCATCTGAATGTAGATGACCAAACATGTAATGCTGCACTCCAGAGTCCAGACCTGCAGTGACCCATTTATTTATCAAGCAATCATAAGAACCTGCATGATAAAAGGTGGAAAATAGAAGAAAAAAAGATATTATTAACTTCATATTAGCTGAATGATGAGTTTCAGTTGGTACTGTGAGGAAAAAGAAATAATGTGCCTTTTGTGTTATTGTTTTGCAGCAGGTTGGTCATGTTTCCTGACTCCTACTTTTCAGCACTCAGATAACTTTAACAGTGCTCTCTGAGATAGATGAACATCTACAACAACCAAATACAGTGTGTTTTGAATAATATACAATTACTTCAGCAAAACAAATAATTATATTTCACTATACTATAACTGCAAACACCAAATACTCAGTTATCCACTGAAAAAAGAAATGAAAACCTCTCCATCAGCTTCTCTCTTTGTTCTTCTTGGTCTGAATTCATGTTTATAATAACGGCAGTCTGACGGTGCTTTGACTGAAACTTTGTTTCATCTTTTCCTATACTTAAGTAGGTCCAATACAATCTACAGGGCAAAAAAATATTACATTAGGCTATAACATGAACTCTCGCCAGCATTACTGATCAATTCACAACAGTTTTTATCAAGATACTTTAGGGATTCATATTAAAAATGGCAAACCTCCCGGCGGAGAATTGCGCAGGCCTGGACAACGGGATAAACCACCTTTCTTCTTTTAGCTTCTTGAAAGAAACGTGTAACGTTAGGCTAACTAAAAATGACAAGAGTTTAGGTAAAAGTAATTAAAATAAGCTAAAATTAATTAATGTTCTCACTTACGAACGTAATCGTCGTTCTCTCGAGCGCTGAGCGCAGTCAGTCAGCACATCGTGACCGTTGAAGTTTAAACAGCGGCGCTCGCGCGCTTTGTAATCACTCTCGCGAGAGGCGCGCGACTGAAATGCGCCGCTGTGCAGACTGGACAAAACTGATCAGCGCATAGATACACGTTCAAGTTGTTTGCCGTTTATGTCAAAGATCATTTTATGGATCTGTTTGGAAGGATGAGTTCTAAGAATAGCGTTTTGGAATCTAAATGAAACACTGAAACTCGATATGAGCATGTTGCTCGTCAATAAAAGAGCTGCACGGCATCTTGCATGACATAACTAAAGAACTTGCAATCATGTTAGTGTGCTGATTAAATAGAAGACTAGCGTGTACCTATTAATAAATAGATAAAACTGTCCAGATTAATACACTGCTAGTACACATGTATTTCTAACTGATCAGTTTGTTGTTATAAATTAATAGGTTGATTCAGTGCAGAAGTAAATTTTAAGTTTATTTTCTCCGGAATAAAGGTGTGTCAAAATAAAATTGAAATAAAAACACAAATATAATGTAGTACAATAATTTTAAATAGCCTAATGTGTAAACATACATAAAGCATGGTTCAGCCCAAAGAACCCTTTTGTGCCAAAAAGGGTTCTTTCTCCTTATATAGAACCTTTTTGGCATAAAGTGTTCTATAGAGTTGAGTAAAGAACCCTAGGGTTCTATATAGAACCCCAAAGAACCTTTTTTTCTAAGAGTGCAGAACTATTCATGTCAACAGTGAATGTTTCCAAATGGAAAAGTCTTCTCCCGGTCGACTTGTGCCTATATGCATGGCAAAAGGTCATTTTTTTTTTTTTTTCTTTTTCTAAGTAACACTTTCCTACAGCTTTTTCATTTCATATGCCATCCTTTATTTAGAGTCTTTCACTCTGAAAGAATACTGTATTGATTTTCTCATTCAGATCTTTAGCTAAACACAGTTCAATCATTAATACATACAGGAACAAAATACTTCTAAAATGCCTTGGCTTTAAATTCACTGACATGTATGGTTTCAAGGAAGAAAAGTTCATCTCATACGTTCACTCTGTCCTGCAATGAATAGGATGACTCAGATTGAAATCAACCTTAGGGCACTTCCCTAAGTGAGACCTAAAACGTTTTATAATTCTACATTAGTTTAACAACTACATACTTTTATCTGATTAGCGGTAGAGAAACCGAGGCGTTACTTGGAGGGCTCTTTCAGTCATGCCAGGCACCCTAAATAAACCTAAATGAGCTTTATCACCCCAAATTAGCTCATTTGAGCAGAAGTTCGGGATCTCAAAACCGCATATTTGTGTTTTGGGTTGTTTCTTTGTGTCTAAGTGCATATTATCTTTCTTTTTATTTATTGTTGTTTTGATGCGAAAGCAGCCCACCCTAAAAACAACATGCACACGCACACAATCACTCCATTATGCCATGACAAAAGTGCCTTTGATGTGGTGGAAGCGGAGCAATCTAGAGTCACAACAGCACAGAGAGGCAGGAGATATTTACTGAGTGAGCACACTCTGCTTACAGGAGCAGTGCTGTTTGGAGAGACAGCAGCTGCAGGAGGGACATCCCTGTTGTTTGATCTGTTCCAGTCCCTCTGAGGTTTGGATATGGTTACCCCCAGAAAGCCCATCGGTTTGCAGTTGGGAGAGATAAAATATCTCTGCCCATTCTGAACATGATTTGCCCAAGGCAGAACCCACATACATACACTATGAAATATTAAAGTCTGTATCATGAAACATCTTTCCATGGGTAATGAATAAATGCTAACATAATAATCTCCCGTGGTTTTTCTCTGCTCTGTAAATACACAGGCTGGACCTCAAAATGTTGCCATCTGGTATATATGATAAAATTGTTGATACCTGGTATCTTTTAGAGTTTGTTTTGAGGTTTTGTGATGAGTATAAATCTTCTATTTGTTCAGAACAAAGAGATTAGATTGTTAGTTTATTAAAGTGTTCTTTACACTAAGAAATTTACTGAGTATTCCATGTAGTATAAACAGTAGTATAAAAATATACTGAGTTTTGTATTTATTAAGTCATGTTTCACGTATTACATTGTATTTTGCAGAATAACAGTGAATTCACGCCTTTACTGGTGTCATGTTGGCGTTTATAACCTAGTTTAGCCCATACTGATCTCTAGGTAGGGGTGTGCGGTATATATTGTCTGTGATAATATTGCAATTGTTGTTTTAAAATATTAAAGGGACTTGAGTTTTAGACACGGTATTGCCTGTTTTTGCTCTATTTTTCCGACAAAAATCATTCCAAACACAGCCACGGCACTGTTTTGCGTCTCTGAGCAACATGCTGTGTTTCGTTCCTGAATGAATCAACCGTTTGAATGATTCGGTTGAATCGCAACGACTCACTCATTAACAGTGACTTGCTGCCACCTGCTGGCGGTTTTAATTTCACATTTAAAGTATCTTTTCATTTTTAAAATAATTGTAAATATTAGTATTCAACGTTTTATGTTTAAAATATCAAAACATTATTTATGCATGTGTAACTGCAGGTTAAATGCATTCATATTCTGCATTGAACTAAATTATTTTTCTCACTTTATGATGAATATATGAAATGTATGAGACACATGGAATATGTTTCTGCTATAACAATTTTTTTGTTCCCATTAGTTCCCACCATTGCTAGGTCTGAGCTCACGAGGCACCATTTGTTGTAGAAAAGGAACAACTACGAATTTCACAGTGAGTATTGAACAGTAGTTCAACTTCTTATTGGATATATGTTTATGTAATTTGTGAGGAGTTGCTTTATTGTGTGTTGCCATGAGACATGGCTCAGTGTAATGAAGGCTGCTAATTCTAAAGTAGACTTAGTATTGACATTGCTATTTTATACTCTTTTTTTTTTTTTTTTTCTTTTTTACAGAGTACAGAGCCATTGGAGAACCACACAACTGTAATGAAAATGAGAATTCTTGAAATAGTAAACAGCAGCAGTTGCACTTCAAGGGCCCTGTCAAATGTGCTGAATGTCTCCGTTGTCCTGGAAGAGGAGGTGGTGCTTGACAATTTAGGAGACTTTGTAAATGCATTTATTGTACTTTTGTGGATTATTGTATGCACTCATCATGGAGTACAACAAGGACTTAAAGGGATAGTTTACCCAAAAATGAAAATTCTGTCATTAATTACCCACCCTCATGTCGTTCCAAACCCGTAAGACCTTTGTTCATCTTCAGAAAACAAATTAAAGATATTTTTGATGAAATCTGATGATGAAATTTGTTTGAAATTTTTGTTGAAACAACAGTCTTATTGATGTGGAACGACATGAGGGTAATTAATGACAGAATTTTAACCTCAAAGTACCTCTTTTGGTACTTTTTGGCAAATCTTTGATCTTTTGAGTTTTTTTGACAAACATTTGAAGTGTAAAATTCAGTTTCATGAGCTCAAAGTACCTCTTTTGAGAATGGTAGAGTTCATGTGAAATTACTCTAAACACTGGGTGAAGTAACCTCCCCATTACTTAAATTTAATGGTGTTTTTGACATTTTTAATATGTGAATGTATTTGATGTTTAATGTTTAAATAGTTAAGATGCAGTTTCATGAGCTCAGAGCACCTTTTGTGAGAATGGTAATATTCAGTAACATTAACCTAAACACTGGTTGAAGTAACCTCAGATAAATTATTACCATTATTAATTAAATTATTATTATTTTATGGTGTTTGACATTTTTGGCATGTTTGTGAATGTACTGATGTATAAGGTGCAATTCATCAGCTTTGTGTATCTTATGAGAATTAAAATGCATGATTTTGTAAGGTATACTGTGTAGAAAATGTCAACGTATTTATAATTTTTCACAATATTGTTGTTTATTTCATTAAAAGTATTAAAATATGGCAGTGTCTAGTGTAACATCATTTAATATTTTTTTCCTTTCCTTTTGGGACATCAGGGAATAAACTATTCAGTAAGGCTGCTTTAGCAATATACATTTACCAATATACATTTTTAAATTAGGTGAAACAAAAAATGTATGCTACTACTATTTAAAATATTTAATTGGGCCAATAACATGGTTTGGTAGACTTCTTTTTTCCCAATTGGCTCAACATATTATTTCTCATTGAGCCAATGTTAACAGACTGTTGCCACAATTAATAAAATTCAGTTAGCAGAAATTCAATTGGGCCAATGGGAAAATTTAGATGTAATCAGTCAGTAGAAAATTTTGAGTTGGGGAGCTCTGAAATTTTTTAAAGTGTTTAAGAACTGCATATCACTGAAAGGTGCTTGTACTCATAAAAATTAAGGTTGCAAAAGTGGGTTTTGCAGCGATGCCATAGAAGAACTAATCAGACATAAAGGTTCTTAATTGGCATCTACGTTTCCAACCTTTAAAGGGATAGTTCACCCAAAAATGAAAATGAATTACTCTCATGTCGTTCCAAAACCGTAAGACCTTTGTTCATCTTCGGAACAAATTAAGATATTTTTGATGAAATCTGAGTGCTTTCTGACCCTGCATAGACAGCATTGCAACTGACACATTCAAGCCCCAGAAAGGTAGCAAGGACATCGTTAAAATAGTCCATATGACATCTGTGGTTCAACCGTAATTTTCTGAAGCTAGGAGACTTTTTGTGCACAAAGAAAACAAAAATTACGACTTTATTGAACAATTCTTCTTTTCCGTGTCAGTCTTCAACGCGTGTTCACAACAGTGCAGCGAAGCATCTCGTTCTTAAAATAACCACTTTTAGTGTGAATAACACTTTAATAAACCAAATAACCTTTTTACACAATTAAGTGAATAAAAATGAAAATGGACCATAAATTGAAGATAGAAGAGTTTATAAGATAACAGATAGATAGAAGAAGAAGAAATATTCTTTTAAAATGCTCCAAAATTACACACAGCATTCACAACATATTTAACATGAAAAGAGTGTGTGGATACACACTGTCAGATATACGAGTTGTTTACCTTGGTTCTGTCCCCTGTGAGCCTGTGCTTGAGCTGACCCTAGTTAGCTCTTTGTGTTCAGAGACAGCAAGGGTCCCATGCACATGGCTGTGTCAGTGGCCAGGCGGAGTGGGATCCTCAGCCTGTAGAAGTGCATGACACGGATGCACATGTGATCTCTCGCCCCCTCAGACACCAGGAGAGAAGAATTCTCTCTCAGCCCATTTGAAGGTCATGGCAGAGGGTCCTGCAACCCCAAATGTGTGTGTACTATGTGTGTGTGTTGCACACTAGTCTATGACTTGCATATCAGTGATGCTATTGAATGTTATTGATATTATTATGCACACACATTTAATTATGTGGGCCTTATAGACCCGTACAATTAATGCTACTTAAGTTACAATGAATGATGTTGCAAATATAAAACACATCTGATTTTATAGCAAATTGGCGGGTGTTATAGCAATACATCAGCACATCATATTAAACAAGGGGGTCTTTTTCATTGTTACTGGCGAAATACGAAGCTGTGTATGTTTATTTAACATTGTTGTGTCGTGTATTTGGCGCAGCGCGTTCGCAGGTTACAGGAAACTAGCGTGGAACCGTGTACACGGAAAGGGGGTGTGTGAGGATATTGGCAGCGTTTCATGCAGCTTCAGTGGACACCTAAAGCGGGACTCACTGGTGTGTGTGTGTGTGTAAAGAGAGCTAACACACACTCTCACACACTTAACATTTGGACACAACATGGCGATGAGGCGCCGAGAGACACGACGACTCTTCCCCGACTAACACACAACCACGTTATGTTTATAGGTGGGGGAATCGCGCGACAGGGAAATACGTGAAATTACGCTCAACTAATTAAACCTGAAGAGATTTTTTCCCGAATTCCATTATATGCATGTAGCTGTAGCGGTCATATAAAGCACACACTGCTTTACCCCGCTGCTGGAAATCAAACGCTCTACATGGCGGTGGAGAATATCTGGTTCTTCTGTCTACTTTCTCTGGGTTACTGTGGATTATCCGTGCAAGGTAATACAAGCTAAATCTAAACCCCAGTGTTTTCCCATGCAGTGTCTTTTAAGTTGTGTGTGTCTGGTCGCCTGTATGTATGCAGTTCTTTGTATCTGTCAGGATATGTGAGTAGAGGAGCTGGGGAGAGCAATCGTGCACCTTGCTTGTTGCAGCGTTTCGGAGCTTTTACTTTTCACGTTTTCCTTTTTTATATCCTTTACGCAAACAGACAGTCAAATTACGCCGAAGTACAATATTTATTTGTGGGGTTAACTTTTTTGTCACAACCAAACCTCACTTTTGTAAACAATATTATGCGCTCAATATTTAAGTTAATTTAGACGTAATAGTAAAAAATAGCCTATTAAAACGATATTTAAAAATAAATAAAAAATCTAATGGATGAAGAGGCATAGAAAGCAAGGCAGTGTTTGCTTAGAGGGGCGGATATGTTGTAGGGGGGCTCCAGTTTGGGAATGTACAGGTTGATAGTCATCATGACTTATAGCAAACATTTGGTAAATGAAATGTTAGACTTTAAAGGGGTTTGTGCGACTGCCTTATTTAGATCTGAAGCCCCATGATGGGGATTGTTCTAAAAAAGTCCATGTTAGCAGTCTAAATTCTACATATTTTCATTTAACGTTGCAAGCGAATATTAACTCATATTTACCCAGAATGTCCTTGAGTTGAGTATATGAAACTAAATCTTTAAAAACTGTTTAAAATTAAAGCCAACATTTATTAAAGCATAATGTTCATCTTGAAATGAATGACGATGAAAAATAGTGACACACTTGCACGGATTGTTACGCTGGAATGGGATACCTATGAATCTGGTTAACTATTGTAATCTAGCGTAAATTAATATACATATGTAAAGGTTATAACGATAACAAGCTTGGGCAAAGGTAGGTTTTTCTGTTTGTTGTTTTTAACGTGAAAGTGTCTTTCACACAGAACAAGATGACAGGGAGTTGGACAGGACAGGTGGAAGAGAAAGCAGTCTGCTTTTTATGCTTCATACTGTCTACTTAACAAACCATAAAATATATCTTCTGCATTTTTTTTTTTTTGGTCCACATTCCCTAAGTGTGCCAAAACGGCGACACACTCAAAATATATTTTGTAACTTGTGGTGCCTTCGTTGCCCACTAGAGGCACTGGGTTGAAATACCCCCCACAGCCCACCCAAACCACCGAAGTTACCCCCCCCCACCCCCCCCCACATTGTGTAATTAGCAGCCTATTTAAAATGATGACTTAGGTGACAGGAAAATTACTCGCAGCAGCGTGTTAAGATTTTGATGTTTCTGGCATGTTCTGACATTTACCGGTAAATCAACTAATCATTAGCTTAAACCGGGTTTTGAGACTTTCTGTGTACAATTCACACACTTTTGTGTAATCTTATGGCATATATTTATCGGTCTGGTTGGCATGTAATGAAATTGGAGAGATTAAAGGCAGTAGGAGCGTTGATGGGGCTCATGAAGGGTGAGCGCTGTTCAGTGCAGGAGCCTCGGGCAGGAATCAGCGACTTGAATTCAGTCAGAGGAGCTGGAGGAAAAAGGGGTGGGGAGTGGTCAGGGCGACTTATCCAAAGATGCACCTTATTTAAATAACAAAGAGGAGCACTGAAACACATGGGCACCTCCTGGCATCCAGCGATGCCCTCGTCTCACCGATGTCCGTTGGGAAGAATAAACGGCAACCACAGCGGTCAAAACACAGTGTCATCTTTGAGCCCCGTTAACGATTTTAGTGGCAGTGCTGTAGCGGATGGATTATTTACAGCGGGGCGGGACCTACCAGTGATCGATAGCATTAAAAATGCGTGTGCGAGACCGCTGTGCAAAGCTTAAGGATGGCTCTGTTATAATACCTGTTTTATTGACTTGTTCATGTTTTTTTTTTTTTTTTCTTTTGAAAATTCTACAAACAACTTGTGTTTTTGAGAATCTTTTTTTTTAAACATTAATCTTAAATTCTGTTTTCATATAGCATGATGCTTGTTCTAGCCTATTTGTCTCTATTAAGATAAATTCATTGTGCTCTGTAGATTTGCATGCTGGTCCTGTAGATTATGCTTGACTGGTTCATGAAGTAACTATCTGTTCTTTCTGTTGGCTACTGAGGATTGTTTTTGCTCCCATGTCCCAGTATTTAAGATCATAGGAGTTAATTCACAATGGTCGGGCCATTTTTTCCCCAGTCATCTTAATGGCAAAAAGTGTCCCATTTTTCACCCTTATATTATTTCCTCTTAATAATAGAGGAGAGGATGCTTTTCCTTGGAAAAACTCTGGTTAGTATAATAACCAATGCTCTTAAAAGGGAAAGCGCCCTTCAAGATTGCTGTTAAATTATTAAGTCTTTGCAATAATGTATCCCTTTTGGTTAGTGTTCGATGAGGATATAAAATAGACAGAAACAATTAAATATCCAATATTGTCTATATACCTTTCTTTACCCAAGTATATTGTATAACTGCTGAGATTTAGTTATGAAATATCCCCTTACTAGTAAACTATATTAATAGTTAAGTATATTATATTAATATTAAACATTAAGTATTATCCCACTATTAGTTGGTGGTGGGTTTAGTGAATGCATAAAATGAAATGCAATCCAATCTGCCTGATATACAACTACAAATAAACAGTTTTGGTTACCATTGACTTCCATTGTACGGACAAAAAACAATTTCTCAAACAGACATTTCTCAAAATATCTTATTTTATGATCCACAGAGGAAACAAAGTCATCCTAGAGTCATTTCTGATGTGGAAAAACTCAGCAGAGGTGGAAATCCAATTTGTAAAATCCAGCTAGTGAACTCCAAGTTGTTTGAGGAAAAGGGTGAAAACATTTGAGATTTTCTGAAAGACCTAAATCTACTCCTATTGTCTTAACTATTACTAAACACGGTCTTCAGGGTTAAATTGAAAGTTACAGGCATGTTGTGGTGTTGTTGGAATGAAAATGAAATGCTGACTTGAGCACCTGTGGTTTGTGATAACAAAGGAAACCGGAGATGTTTTGATCATAATAGATGTTCTGCTATGGACAGGCGGTGATGTGGAGGAGTGCAGTATTTTGACAGGTGTCACCACAAGAGATGCTGTAAGAAAATACAATAATGGGAGAAGGTAGAAGGAGTGGTTGAGTAAGTAGATCTCCTTGTTGGAGCGAGTTAACATTTTTTCAGTGAATTTGAAAACCAAGAACATAACATTCCTGTTTCCTCACTGCTACTATTCCCTCCTGTCCACTAAGATTTGTACCCACAAATTCAGGCTTGGCTTCCCTGGCGCTGTGTGCTGGGTTTACAGAGGAAGAGGAATTTTGTGATGCTCGAGAATCATGAGGGTGATTTGGGGTCATCCATCTCTCTCTTTCTATTCAGATTCATAAACAAAGCACTTTGATTTTCCACAGGAAAGATCATATAAAAATATCTGTGAACTCTTGGTGAATAGACGAGGACCGGCGTGTTGATGCGCTTAAGAGGCTGAGCCTCTCCACTTTAAAAATCCAGCTTATGTTTTGCATTCTCATGTAAAGCTTCCTGTCGTGTTGTCTAACATTCCAGCGTTCTCTTAGAACGCCATGTAGAGCTGTCTGCTTTTAAAGATTCACCAAAAAAAGACAGAAGCAGTGTAGAGGCCAGAGGGCATGTTTTACAGGGTCTGTCACATGTTCTCACAGGCATGCTGCTCCAACCCGTGACTCAGAGCTGCAGTGTGAGCTCTGTCCTGGGGGGCTCACCATGTTTTGATCACCACATCAGCACAACACGGCCTGTCCTGCAGAAAGGAAAGAGTTACTCTTTTGTGCTCCATCGCATTTATTTTCAGCTTCATCACTAGATCTGCTGTGTAATCTTTCTCTAGTACTGCTGCAGCACTTCTGCCATTACCTCCATTAAGCATCCCTTCATGACCTCATTTTCCCTCTTCTTTAACAAGTCTTAGTATTGTTTAATGCCCCTGAGAGGGATGAAGGGATTTTCAATAATTGTACAAACTGTAGACTGAAGCAGATGCTTCTAGTTATAGTAACGTACGCTATGTCGAGGCGTTTATACTCCCATGGTTTTGGGCTGTGATGCTTAAGCTGAAGATACTGTTCAAAGTGAATGATTAAAATGGATGACGGGTGGTAGATTGATGAAGGTTTTCTAGTTTTAGAGTCTTACTGGTTAAACCTCTAGGGATGCACTGATATTGAAATTCTGGCTCATGCTTGTAAACCATTAATTGTTTTGATGTTGTGTCTGATTTTGTCTGGCGAGTATTAGCTATAAGCACAGCAACTCACTTCATCATGCGCTCTTATAGAGAAAGTGTACTTCAAGAGCTCTTAAATCTTTGCCATAATTTATCACTATCCCTTTGAGTTACTGCTAGATGATGATCTAAATCTTAAAATGTGCCAAAATAATTAAATATTCATTATCAGCTGATAAATATTCAATATGAACTTATAAATTTAAAAAAAAAAAACAAACAGCGATTTTATGTGTTGAATACGTCAGCTGTCACTAAAAAGTGACTTAAAACACTTTGTAGATGCAAATTAATGTCAGTGTGAATGCCCATTAAATTTGGCATGAAATTATGGTCTTTTCTTCCCTATTGTGCCGTATATCAGAGTGTTCTCGAACAAGAAGAAAATGTAGGACTTGATTTTGTCCATCAGGAATTGATTGGATCATTGTCGTTTGCTACAGTAATTGCTTTATCTCAAGTGAGTGACAAGTTTCTGGAAGGAAAGGATTGAAACTGAGAGGTTTAGTGTTGTCACGGTACCAAAATGTCTGTATTCGGTACTGATACCAGTGAAAATCCACGGTTCTCAGTACCAATTTCGGTACCAAAGCAAAACACAAAAACATGCTAATTAAAAAACACACTATTTTTATTAATAAAGTCAATGTTTTGTTTTGTTTTTTTTTACAAAAAAATAATGCCATTCTTTATACTTTTGTAAAATTGTGTTTCAAGTTTTTCCACAAGTAATAAAAGTATGAAAAACAGTAAACAAGTTTCACCCAAATTTAATTTGTCTTTTAATTAATAAAATTTAAACACATTTAATTTTTTTGGCAAATAAAAGGGATTTACTATTAAAATTAAAAACATGGAAGAAATATTGTTTGATTATTTCTTAAAAAATAAAGTTTTATTAATTTATTAAACAGTGTTGAAAAAAACCAGCATATGCTGGTTAGGTAGGTTTTGAAGCTGGGATGCTGGTTTGAGCTGGTTTATGCTGGTCCTTCGCTGGTCGGACCAGTTTAAGACCAGCACATGACCAGCTAAGGACCAGCATAAACCAGCAAAGGACTAGCATAAATCAGCTCAAACCAGCATCCCAGCTTCAAAACCTACCTAACCAGCATATGCTGGTTTTTTCAACAAGGATTGTACTAAATAATAGTAATATATTTCTGGCACAATGTCTAAACCGAACTTTTACTTTGACGGGTTGCCGTGAATACCTTTAAATTTCTGTGACTATGTGATATGACGCTGGTTTTACTCAAATGAAACTGTAAGTGACTCTCAGAGCAGTTCTGGAGATGTTGTTTATGTATTTATGTCCTCATTGAGACGGCAGATGATGAAATCACCGCGAGCGTCACACGCGCTTCAGTGTTTGTAGTAAACAAAACCGCGTGTCTCAGCCATTCATTCATTCACACAGAGACTCGCAGAACATGTGGGATTCATACTTGAATCTACTTTTGCTTCTTAATATTTACAGATACTAGTCAGGTCCGGATTAAAAATTCAGAGGCCCCTGGGCACAATGTATTGTCGTGCCTCCCCCACATCCACACCCACATATATGAGCACAATCAAGGTTTTGAATTATAGGGTACTATTTGCTGGAAATACCTCTAGTTTATAGAGGATTTACACTGACAGGTTACAGCCTATGATCGCATCCTCTATCATACGATTTACATCACATGATTGCAACAATGCTTTCCTGGACCAGCAGCAATCTTTGCAATAAGTGTAAATAGTAATTATGCTCTCTATACTTTATATCGGCAGATACTATTTGCACCTCAGTATTTTTGTACATTAACTGGATGCAATAATAACACAGGGCCTCATTCATGAAACTTGCGTAAATATGTGAGTAAATTCAAAGTAATCTGCGTGTAAAACAGACCTTCCTGAAAACTCTCCTCCGGATTCACAAACGCTTCGTAAACTTCAGATTTGATAGTTAAACGTGTATGTTAATGAATTCCAATCATTCGTAAGGGCGCGCGTGCACGCTTATTCACAATAAACTTAATCCCCGCCTATGAATTACAACTACGTAAATTACGTGTCCAGGAACACAGTGGAATATTTTGGAGTCCTTTCAAAGGTTTGGTTCCAGTATATTTCATAAATGCAAAAAAGACTAACAGGTCATATGCCTAACAATAAATATTCGATTAACTTGTCCATCATCAGTGCTCTTCTGAAAATGGCCAGCTGGTGGCGCTTGAGAATGCTTCGGTGGTACAGCGTTTTTCCAGCTGACGATTTGGTTGATGTGGAATATCCTCGGCAGTAACGTATTACTAGTATCTAATTTTGAAGAATATTACTGAATATAAAAATGCAGTACATTATAATGCAGTATAAATAACCAATAATAACTTCTCTATTGTTGTTCAGTCATTGTGCAAGTAGGCCGGTTGGTCGGTGTAGCGTTTGTCCTGCCCCTCCTCCATTGATTGGACGGCTGGGTAAAAAGTTAAAGTGACGAGCACTGTGTTTATGAAGGATTTACACAAAAATTCTTTCTGCTCGTATTTCATGAATGAGGCCCATAGAGTGTAAGTAATTATTTATAGCTCTGCAAAAGGCGGATTCAAACCCAGGTCAATAGCATCAAGAGACAATTCCGTGAGTCAGACGCGCTACTGCTTGCACCACTGAAACCGTTGAACTGAATGTGTGTTTTTTTTTAATCTTGAGTGTCAACCAGACATTGCTGGGCAGAGCTAGTGTAAATAGTGTTTGCCAACAAGCGTGCTATTTGCACTTAAAGACACAGATTTTTTTTTTCTTCCCCTCGCTTGGGCCCCAAGTGCGCATGGGCCCCTGGGCCAGTGCCCATAATGGCCATTGGATAATCCGGCCATGATACTAGTCCATATTGCGATTTGATTTAAGTATAATGACCTACTTTTGGTTAATTCATCCAAACTTTGACAAATTCCACGACATTCTTTGTTAAACTGTAAATTCCGTTTTTATAACTGGATTCCGCGATTCCGTCCGCGTTTTCTGCATCGCGGAAATCACAGGGCCCTACGCTTCAAAAACCGGGTTGACCGGGTACCTGGTACCGTGACGTTTGGGGGGGGGGGTTTTTTTCCAAAGCCTCCATGTGAGCCTCCATGTATTTTGCATTTGCCAGGTTTGCTGGTCAGTGGTGAGGTGAATCATTTTCAGGAGAAGGAAGTGTGGGTCGCACAAGGAAGTTATTCATTATCCTACTTCCTGTCAGTCTTTACAAAGGTCTGCCGCAGGTTGTTGACCGATCTCTTCAATGATCTCTGTAATGTACTTGATGTTTTAACTGGTAAGACCTGAAATTGATTCAGTTGTTGTATAAATATCTGACATGCAATATGCATGTTTATATATTTGACCATCTGCGATAAGTCTAATAAGAACCCCCAAACTGATCTATGGTTCATACGAATGAAGCTGATGGTGCTGAGTTCTCTGTGTTCTGTGTTGCAATGGCTATTTGAGTTCAGCATTTGTACACATGGACTCCAGGGATACTGTGACCTGGATAACAGCTGTTAAAATCTATCAGCATGTGGCTCGACCAGAGATAGAACCTCAGATGGGTCAAAGGGAGATGAAAAGATGGACAAAGGGAGGAACTGGATGGGTCAATAGGAGACTAGAAAGGTTTAATGAGTAATTGGAATAATTAGTACTACCCATTTACATGATCATTAAAGTGAGTGCTTGTCTTTTTTAAAGGGATAGTTCACCCAGAAATTAAAATTGTCAACATTTACTCATCTTTATGTTATTTCAAACCTGTACGACATTTTTTCTTCTTTTTCTTCCTTACAATGGAAATCAGTGGTCTCCAAAACTATGCATACAACATTTCTCAAGATTCCTGAGTGAGTAAATTATGACAGATATTACATTTTTGAGTGAACTATCCCTTTAAAGTTCTGTCATCGTAGCAAGTGGGACAGCCAGTATAGATGTCAAAGCAGGTTTGTGATTTTTTTTTTTCAAGTACACACTATGTAGCCAAATTTCAATGCATCACTGCATTCCCTCCTCTATTAGTTGATAATTGACTTGTTTGCTAACATACAAACTACCAAGAACATTCAAGCCCTGCCAAGAGCCTGGAGAATATTTTTAACAAAGTTGAACTTTTATTAATGGTCTCTACTGTTTGTAATCGTATTTGATCCAATTCCCTCGCTTTTATTGAACAGCTTGCTGTTAAGTGTAGCCAGAAATGTTTCCCTCACAGTGATCAACATCCACAGCAGGGACAGTTCTAGGATTTCATCCTCATGGGGACTTAGCCCTCAGTGAGAATGTGTAGCAAGAGACCACTGCCTAAGTGGTGCCTCTTTGTAAATTGGCGCCACTATATTACTATATACTAAGTCAAAATTAGCCTGCTGGTACTTAATAATAATAAGACAGAATCACTCACAGAGTCAATCACTCATATATATAGTTCACAGTAATACTTGTTAATAATAATATCGTCATGGACAATTTTCTGTTAGTCAAACAGTAGCCTACATGTGATTTGTACATGTGAACAGTAATGCAGAAAGCCTGATATCATTATATCATTTATAAATTTTTTGCATTGACTTTGTACCAATTTAAAGGGATAGTTCACCCACAAATTTAAATTCTGTCATTAATTACTCACCCTCATGTCACCCGTAAGACCTTCGTTCGTTTTTAGAACACAAATTAAGGTATTTTTGATGAAATCCAAACGAGTACCATGCGTGGTACTGACGTGAACACGCGTCTGACACGGAAGAGAAGAAATGATTGAATAAAGTTGTTGTTTTTGTTTTCTCTGCACACAAAAAGTATTCTCCTGTCTTCAGAAAATTAAGGTTGAACCACTGGACTATTTTAATGATGTCCTTACTACCTTTCTGGGCCTTGAATGTGGAAGTTGCATTGCTGTCTATTCAGAGTCAGAAAGCTCTCAGATTTAATCAAAAATATCTTAATTTGTCTTCCGAAGATGAACGAAGGACTTACGGGTTTGGAACAACATGAGGGTCAGTAATTAACAACAGAATTTTCATTTTTGGGTGAACTGTCTCTTTAACATAAGAAACACAAGGAATGTGAGACTGCTGTCACTTTAAGACCTACTGCACAGATCCATTATATTGACACACATGTGATATTTTCTTAACTGTTTACATTCACTGAAGACATAACTGACTTTGTTTATGTGGATACTCATCAAGAAGGGCAAGTTGGCCTGAGGCAACAGACAGAGGTGCTGAAGTCCCCTAAATGGGGTCTAGAACTGCCCCTGAGCCACAGTGCTTTTTTTCAGCAACTCACCGAGTTTCAAGTTTATTTGTCATATATGCCCAAATTGTGTGCAAAGTAATATATATATATATATATATATATATATATATATATATATATATATATATATATATATATATATATATTACTATATGTGAAAAACTTAATAGAGGTCTCTTAGGTTTTCACATATACTAATATATGTGAGTCTCTGCAGCTTATGCATTGCAGATCTTGCATTACAAACTTCTTTAAACTTGGACTACTATTACACCAACCAGACTGACCACAGCAGATCTTTGTCTGGTCTCTCTTAAATCAGAAAGTATCTCAACCCTTTTGTATCCTAATAAAAATTCAATTTGGAGCATGTAATGGAGGTTTGAAGAACACTTTGATATATAACAGTGTCAGTGTCTGTTGCATAAGTTTACACAAAAGCATAAATTAGCAGAGTGTATCATAATTTAAAGAAATTCACTATATGTTTTTCCAGTCTGTGAACAGTGTTTGTAGCTATTGAAAGGAAGTCATGATTCATGAGATGAACAATTAGGTCTTGTGTATACTCAAATACTTCATTTGCTGAAGCAGAGATAAAGATCTGAAGATCATCACTGCTGTTCAAGGATCAATAGGTGGCCATTAGTTCTTTAAGTGAATCTTGGAAAAGAAAATGTTTGGTCCAAAATAATATTTATTGATGAATTAAAGCGCTGGTCTGTCATCAGTCATGATTCTCAGACTGCCAGATAAATGATAAAATGAGGAAGCATATTATGTTACAAGAAGTTTGTCAATTATGTTTTCTATTACCTTGAATTGAATTCATTCTGTTTATTGAAAATTGCTTGTGTGTTTATGTATGGTGGCATGCTAATGTATGCGTTGATGCATGCATGTGTGAGTGAGTGTGTGAAGCGGGGTCTATTCCTCATGATGCTGGTTGGGTAAACAGTCATACGATCGCATTCCTTCCATTCCGTGCTGCTGTCCACTTGGTCACATGACCACACAGTAGGGCTCATAGTGGGGTGGGGAGGCATGCCTTAGGAAGGGGAGCCATTTATCACTAAGGGCGATTCAGATTGTGGACACAGGCTCCCACATTTACAAGGGTGTATTTTTTTTTCTTCAAAGCAGACGTATTAAACATGTCAGATACTGACTGTAATAAAATTCTCTACTCACAAAAAGACTGTGAAGATAATTATCAAGAGCAGATTCATAAAAGGTTTATAACCTTGCCGGTTCACCAGGTGTCTGGCTTTCAGTACATGATTTTATATTTTTTAGCTTGGCAAATGGCTGTCTGTCTTTAGTACCTTCTTTTGTTCTGAATTTCCTCTTAAAATTTTGTTTTCAAAAGACTGCAGTAATTGCCTTGACAGAATAAAATAGCAAATAATTCAAAAGGAGAAAAGGTAACTGTAAATACATCAAAGACTCCAACCAGGCTATTTAAATTCCTGTTTTTAGTATTTATTGTTTTGCAGGGATAAATGTGGTCTTCAACCAGACCTGTGCCAGGATTGGGCCATCTGGGGACCCCACTATTATAGTGTTGTGGACCGTGAGACCCTCTTAAAAGCCTACAAAAAGACAGTAGCCTACTGTTATTTTGACTTGCTAGGATATGCAGGAGTGAGCATACAACAGGATAGAAGACTTTTCAAGTCAATTCAAAAGTGATTTATTTAGCATTACAAAAGCAATTGCAAGACCTACAAAGGATATTTTGCAATGCGTAAGTAAGCTATTTTCTTTGAATGTATGAGATTTCCGATTCATTAGCTGCTTTTGGTAAGAAACTAGAAGAATAGCGCGTGCAGTAAGCACTACAAACCAGTGTGTTTATGATTAGGACAATAAATTAAAACGAAATTATAACCAATACTAGTTTGCAATAGCAAGCAGCATAATGGTCTGTTTTTGGACAGGTAAAATAACTGGAAGCAGATGACAGCGGAAGCCTCACACATTCAAGTTATGTGGATACAGTGGTTGTAGTGGTTGTTTCAGCAAGTGCGAAAGTATTTGGGCACTTAAGTGACACTAAAAATTTCTAAATATCATTTTCCTTATATAACTTCATATAACTTCTAATTATCAAACCACATTTTAAGAAAACCTCAAGCAAACATTAAAGCTCTTCACCCTTAAATTATAAAATAATAGATTTTAAAAAAGATAAGAAATGTATTTGAATGTTTTTGTTTGAATTCACGTTTGAATGTATTTGTGCATTTGAATTTCAATGTATTTGGACATTTTCTGGTTGTCAAATGTTAGTTTCACAAGTTTCTAGTCTATATGATGGACTGCTATACATTTGTGATACACATGCGTGAACTGAGGGGAACCGACTCCAAAAAATGACCTTGGCAGCACTTAGTTAAAATTAATTACAGAAATGCCTAAGAAAAGTGAAGTAAATTTTGAAAAAGGTCTAGGTCTGTTATTTGATTGTAGATGCCACTTGGTTTAATTAATTTTTAATTTATCTTTAAAAAAAAGGTAAATTAAAAAGATAAATAAGCATGCTACTAGGAATACCAGGATCAAGGGTTCGATTCCCAAGAAATTTATGCATGAACAGATAAACTGTATAAACTTAAATGAAGTGTAAGTGATGTAGATAACATCTGCCAAATGTATAAATGTCCAAATGGTTGTACTATTCCTCATAGGTTTTTAGTGGATCTGTTGCAACATCTCTTGAGCATACTTTTCAATAAGACTCAGTTGTCAGATTTCTTTTTTTTTTTTTTTTTAGTTACAGCGTATCTCATAATATTGCCTAGTTGTACCTGTCTCATGCTCTGCTCCTCTGCTTTTGATCTAGGTGCACTGAGTTTCTCTAAGCAGAATTCCCAGAATTTTATATGCAGAGACAGATAACATCAATACATATCATGCTAGAACTTTGTGTATGTGTCTGTGGTTTACAGATAAAGAGGTGGAGCTGAAGCTTCCGTAACTGCCATGACTGTTACCTCTTATCACACTGATAGCACCTGTGACAATGGAAATGCTTCTGCCACTGAGTATAGATGTGGAACTCGGTTTCCACTTTTCCATTTCTTCAGAGTCAGACAGACTAAGGGCATTTACTTGCACTTTAAAAGTTCTGTTTCAGTCACTCTAAAGCATATAATTTGTATTTTTAAAATGTTAGCCTCAACAACAGCTAACATTAATGTGTATGTGTGTACACTACCATTTGGGGTCGGTAAGAGTCTGTTCTGCTCAAAAAGGCTGCATTTATTTGATCAATAAAAACAGTGATATTGTTAAATATTATTACAATTTCAAGTAAGTGTTTTCTAGTTTAATATATTTATAATGTAATTTATTCCTGTGATGGCAAAGCTGAATTTTCAGCAAACATTACTCCAGTCTTCAGTGTCACATGATCTTTCAGAAGTCATTCTAATGTGCTGATTTAGTGCTCAAGAATCTTTTCTTATAGTCACATTTAAAAAATGGTTGCGCTGATTGATATTTTTGTGGAAACTGTGATGCATTTTTCTTTAGGATTGTGTGATGAATAGAAAGTTCAAAAGAACGGTATTTTATTTTAAATAGAAATCTTTTTTGTGACATTTTAAATGTATTTACTGTGACTTTTAATCAACATAATGCATCCATGCTGAATTATACATATAGATTATGCAAAAAAAATCTTACTGACCCCAAACTTTTGAATGGTTGTGTAAATCTGTACGAGTGGTGGATATGGACATCATTCATGGTGCACTGCATTTTGAGTCCAGTTGCAATGGTTCACATGGCAGTGCACAGCTGCAGGATGTGCAAAGTCTAGCGAGTGAGTCATTCTCCCTTCATGGTCTGAGGATATAACGTGTCCATTCCAAAGGAACTTTGTTTTGGCCATGAATGCCAGAACAGCCACAGCCACAGCCAGAAAGAGAAAAGTTGGTTTTATTTTTTCGTCCATTCAATTTGCGCAAGATATTTAATGCTTGAGACATGCATCTATAAGTCGAGCTGTTTCAGCACAGACCACTGAATGAGGCGGTACTTTTGCACAACTGCTCTTGAAACCCTATTTAACACACTGTTAGGCTGTGAGAATTGGCTGTCAACTTGGGAAGCCGTGACCTCTTGAATACTATCAGCTCGTTCTGCTCATCAGGACTCGCTCAACAAGCCTTAATATAAAAGTCCTTATCATCATCCTCATCCTGAACACAGTGAGATTTGCTAGGAGTCCTGTAATTGTTTGCACATCCCCCTTGAGCGTTCTGGTTATTTTTTGGAGTATTGTAATCTCTTTATAATATTTCTGAGAGGCTTTCCTGCATTTGGCGTAGAACCTGTACACCAACTTGGTTTGGTAAGGAGATGAGAATTCTAAATCCTTCAGCGTCTGCTAGGACATGAATTCAATTTCAATGTGTGATGGGTTTTTTGATAGACTCCTCCTTATAGAGATGTCAATGAATAAATGTACTAATACACTGATGCTATCTGAACGGTCATTATACGGACATTTCCCAGTCATGTGTGGCTTCTGTATACTATTATCTATGAGAACATCCATTCCTGGGGTTTGAGGACACTTCGTTGACGTATTGTTCACTACCATCTTCAGGGTCATTTTTGGTCTGTCAGTATTCCTCACATGCTTCAAGAGTACTGACTTTAGTCATCTTTAAGTGCTTTGAGCGGAGTGTCAAAACCCACATGTGCTTCCATCTTGTTTCCCTTTGGTTGTTTACTAGCCAAACAGATCAACAAATCTGTTACAATCCAGGCCTTACATGACACTTATTAGTGACGTTGAGCTCTTAAAATAATCACCTTGCACAAAATCTGCTTTTGACACTGCAGTCTTGCAGTCACGTTCCTATCACTACTAATGGTCTGCTATTATTTTGTTAGTATATTGTTTGCTCATCTTTGTATTTACTGGTCTATTTATTGTCAAATCACAATGAAATGACATATCTGTCACTTTACTGTCACTGTTCGCTCTGAATTCCAGCCACTTTATTCCCTTAGACACCCATTTTAAATGAACCTGATACCTTGACTGAGGAACAAAAACACCTTTTGGATGCCTCCTATTTGTGCCAGATAATTTTTTTTTTTTTTTTAATTGAGAACTAGATGCATGGTAGTAACTAAAACAATTGTGGTAAAACTATATTTTAAGGTGTCCTTGTTACACGTTACATGTACTTACTTACTTATTATAACAATAAATTATGTATAATTACATGCAAGTAACCCTAAACCAAAGCCCAATCCTAACCCTAACCATATAGTAAGTACATGTAGTTCATTAATATTACTCAGTACTTAAATGTATAATTACACTGTAGCAAGGACATCTTAAAATAAAGTGTAACCACAATTTTCAGTTCATCAAGCGAATTTAGGCATCACAATATTATAATGTACAGTATGAAAAAAATGGGTATTCATTTTTAGATTTGATAAATAGTTTCTAAAGCTAAACATAAAATTGCTTTTTTTTATTATTATTAATAAACAGTGGTTTGCTGAACAAATTGCTGTTTCTTTAAATAAATTCAATTATAATTAAATATAGATAAAAATCTACCTCAGCTTATGTTCTGAACTTAGCTCTTTTACATTACTAAGGTTACAATTAACAACAGAGCCCAAACTTAAATTTAATTACTATTTATTTTTAAATATATTAATCAACACTCAACTTAAAAAATCATATGCAAACATGTAAATTGCACAATGCAGTTTTTAAATTAACTTCTAAATTATTAAATTTCTAGCCTATTTGTTGTTGAAATATATTCATTTACACAGTGGCTGTTATAACTTGTTTCATAACAGATTGATTTAAACATACATTAAATAATAAAGACATCACTTTTTCTTAAGTAAAATATAATGAGTATATAATCTTTGTGAAATGCTCTTCTCTAGACTTCATTTCTCTAGCAAACTAACGAGCTATGGACACTGATGGCTTGCCTGAGGTAAATGAAATGCAACGTGACATTTTGTTTTGACGTCTTTCTGGGGGTTAAACACTGATTGAACGATTACATGAGGCGTGAGATGTTCATTCATGTTTATTTCGTGTTAAAACTAGTAGTAAAAAGATCACGTTTCACTCGCGGTCCCCGCTGCCGTTTGAACTTAGGCGTTTATACAGCAATCTGTCAGGCCACATCAAAGACCATCAAAACGGCATTTATTGTTTGAATTTGAATTGTTTGAATTGCAGTGGTTAAAACAATGCTGAATTTGTTCGGTACATATGCGTACTGAACCGAAAGACCCATACTGAAAATTTTCAGTTCGAGTACATGTACCGTTGCACCCATAGTACTAAGTATTAAGATCTGTGTGTGGCCAAAACATGCTCTCTTAAAAAAATGTTTCAGTCTGTGATGCTTGTGATCTACTTGTCACCTCTTTTGTCTTTGAATATGTTCCTTTATATAATTTATGCTGCTGCATGACCAGTAAAACTTTGCTTTTTTCCCTTCCTGAGAGAACTACAGTGTAGTTGGATGAGCCGACCTTGCGATCCCATGGTAACTTGAATTCTGCTGTAAACTGTTTCCTCATCATTGCACCCTCTCTTGTCATATCCTCAAAGATGGAGAGTTTGCAGTCCTCCCACTCAATTCCCATACACTGCAGCAAGTGCCCGCTTTTATTCTTCCACGCTGTATAGTTCAGGAATTTTACCAGCATGACACAAGGATGTTGATTGTCATTAGGCTTTGGCCCGGACTCACACATCTTTACTCACCCTCATGTCATTCTTGTATGACTTATGCTGTGGAACACAAAATATGGTTTTAATTAATGTTTCACCTGTTATTGTCCTTACAATGGAAGTCAGTGGGGTCCAAAATTCTTTTCGTTGTATGGATAGAATAATTGCATAATCAAGAAATTCATTGTATGGAAAAACACATTTTTTGTTTGCATAAGTATATACAATAATGCAATTAACATTGCTTCTTTTTGAGAAATATCTTCTCTTCAGGTCTATTTTCCCTTATCTCACTTAGAAAGTAGTAAAATTAACTTCCCACCTGCATGTGTTGTGGAAGTAAATAACCTAATATTTCTATTCATGTTATAACAAATAAAAAAATGTTTCACTCATTATGGACAGAAATAATGCACATACATTTTTAAAGGAGGGGTCATCTAATGATTCATTAACAAAAAGGAGAAAAATGACAAAATATATGACTAGGAATTGCAAATAAGCAAGTCTTACAAATATGGACTTCCACTCCATGCCAAAGGTTGAAATGTTGGAAGTAGCATGTAGTGGTAAATGTGGAGAAAAGTGCCTCTGGAGAGACTGAGTTATTTAAGTTGAGTGAACAACTGCCTTTTTGATGTCAAAAACAACAAAACATCAAGCAGCATTTTCTTCTACATTTCTGTTTTGTTGCTTGGTTGTTTTGTTTAGATTTTCTTGTGTAACAATACGTACGTTTCTACAATACATTGTAGAAACGGGAAAAAAATGACAGTAACAATATAAATCATGGATGAGGTTTTTATTTCAATGAAAAGACAATATAGGTGCTTTAATGTTTATTGTGATTTTAAGACAAAAACCAGTGCATTTTGTGAGGGGGAAAAACAGTCATTTGATCTGTTAAACTAATTTGTCTCCAAAGTAAAGAGAAATAAACCCACACATCCTGATGATATTCCATGATCATATATTCCCTAAGTCAGACTACAAATTATTAAAGCCTAATTACGGAAAATATTATGACAAATGTGAAGTCATGTGATCTATAACCAGGCACTTACAGCTCTCTGTTATTCAATGGTTTTGTGTTTAATCCTCAGCAAGAGTAAACATATTGCGAACATCGTAATGCAAAAATATACAAGGTGAAATCTAGTCAATTTTTAATTGTGAAATCAATATATATTGAACCCTAGAATATTTAAAGTGTTAGAGCGGGAACACGTCAAGCGAGAAACTAACTAAACTGTGCACGGTTTGTGTGTCATTGATTCATGTTTGTCATAACTCATTTTATATGATCCTAAAATTTGATGTGACACATTACATGTATACTATTTCTGCGGTCATGATTTCGTGTATTCTCTCTCTCAGTGATTGTGCCATGCTGCTGAGTAATAGCTGGCACTGTACCCAGGATACACACACAAATGCACTCACACAGACATGTTGCCATCTGAATTTAAATGGTTTGTTGCGTTGGGCTATCAATCAGACCATCTGTCCCTGTCCTCCCAGCCTTCATTAGTGGTTGTGCAGTGCATATGTCACACATCCAGCTGGCACCAACGCATGTTCATACACAGCTCCACCTTTGTCCACCTCGTGCAGTGCTTAGTTCTCAGCCAGTAGTTGGCAGGAGTGCCAAGCAGAATTGCTCGATGTGAGTGTGAACTGAAACCTGATTTAGTATTTACAAAGTGTGTGTGAGCTGCTGTAATCTATCCTCAGATAGGATGTTGTATATCTGTTCTTATTGTTATCAGCAGCATATCTGTTTAGATATGGAGTGTTTGAATGTGTTATTGTTTACCACTTATATGGTACGTATTGTTCTTTTAAGCATAAATCTTTAGATTTGTGGCTTAGTAAGTCAGTATAATGTCTCTGACAGACTTATAAAATGACACTGTAATCTATTATTACATTCATAGTGTTGTGTATATGTGATTAATACAAGATAGAAAGCTCTGTAGAAATATATGTTTGTATTTTAATCAGTCCATTAAAGCATACAAAATTTTCAATCAGTGCTCAATATTTATGAATGATGATAAAGACTGATTTTACAATTATCCAAACATATGTTTATTGAAACACTGCATTGTTAAATCCATATATCATTCAGGGAGTTTTTGTGGTCCGATGCATTTAGTTATAATTCATAATATTTAGGTTTTTGTAAGTATTGGAGAGCCAGTTATTTGTTTTGGTGGTGAAGTGGTCTTTGCTCAACTAAAAAATCCAAATAATTACTTCCAATGACATCAAAAGGTCAAGAGACCAGTTTTACAGTGTCACTTTTTTCATAAACTGGCAGTTTGTTGTCATTTTGTCATATGAGACAACTAGAATGTAAACGTTTTATTTCTGCATATGTTTATTGAAACATATAACCCTCTGTTTACATATAACATACTATTTAACCCTCATATGCATGACCTTGTGGTGGAAAGATTTTTAAAAGCCGTTTTAGCAATTCAACTGTCAATAATGTATTTATTGTAGTTTTTATTTCAGTTCTCCTAGTAAAAAAGTAATGTTTAAAATACATTTATTTCATACTAAGTATAGTTTAAATCTATTAACATATTTACTGACATATCACTTGAAACTTACTGATATAAAAATTAAAGAATTAAACTTTATTTGGAGTACTACTTGTGCACAATGCAAATTTCTTAATATTAAGCCTAAAATGTGTTTTAATGTCACTACTGATGATGATTCTATGATCTTTGAACAATATCTGTCTTTAAATGCACCTAAAGTATACTTGCAATAGTTCCGCTTTAGCAATGAAATATACTTCAGTATATATACTACCTCAGTATATATACTTCCGCACAATTAAAGTGCATTAAGTACAAAATTAGTTGTAGACTTTAAATTAGTAAGTAAAATTATACCAGTTTAGTATACCAAAAGTACAATTGCAGGGCATTTTTGTTAAGTGCATAAATATGTAAATGTATTTGTGGTATGCTTAGCATGAAATAAATATATTCCAAATACATTTTAGTATATTTATTTTTCACTGGGGTCACTGGCCTACATTTTTAATTAAGCCCTATTGTGAGGCTATGCACCATTATGCATTATTTTAAAGCTTTAGTAAGTTTTAATGCTTATATTTTGTTATGCCAAGAACATTACGAATATGTAATATAGACACGTGCAACTTTAATGATGTTAATAGAATGGTCACTATATTCATAGTGCCTTTCCTCAGTCAAACACTGGGATAGAATAGAATATTTACTGTTATATGTTTTCTGTAATTTTATAGTGGCATAAAAAAGGCGTGTTCTCATTTCCGTATATACAAATTGCATTTCAACCATGAATGAATCATTTCAACCATCTGTTCACAACAACAGATGGCGTAACTCTCTGAAGAATTTTGGAAGATGTTTTAAGGTAAAAAGAGGCATTCATTTTATCCTTATGTGATTTTTTTTTTTTATAATTGCATTAATTAAAAAAATCATAAATATAAATAAATAAAAAAATCAAAGGCTTAAATAACTTTTGAATACCATTTATATAATTAATAATAAATTCTTAGTTAAAGGTTTAATTTGGCTATAAAGTTGAAATATATTAAATAGATATATGAAAGCCTAGAAAAGCTGCTTTTTTTAATGCGCATGTTGAACTAGAGAATCTAACTTTCACTGTCATTGTTATAAAAAGATATTTTTCTGTAGTTATAAATCAAGTTGACACCTGAGATGCTTCAGTAGATGCCGGATGTTGAGAGTGTTCTGCTGCACGTCACACTGATAATGCAGTATGTTGCGTAAATACAATGTGCTGTATTTGTTGAGTCACATCACGAGTGTTTCATGCCTTTGGCGATGCACTCGGGCCGCTGCTAGTTTCACTGGATGGTCCACAGTTCAGACAAAATGTTCTATACTACCCCTGAGCACTGTCTCCACTTCACAGCAACACATGCAGAGGTGATAATTTACTTGTGTGTATTGTGAAAGATGAGGCTGGTGCTGTGTAACTGAGGAGTTTGCACTGTGTATAATATATGGTGTTTGTGGGTAGATCTTCTCGTAGATGAATGCACAGTAATTAATGGAACCAGAATGACTAGAACATTATTTTACCAGTATTAGTCTCTTAGCATGGCTAGACGAAGCTTCTGAATAGACCAGCTTTTGTGATAGATGGACAGGAAGGCATAATCAGATGATATTTTGCCATTATGTGAATATTAACATTGGAATGGCAGATTAACACAACGGGTCAGGTTTTGGCTGGTTAGTTTCATTGGTTAGGTATGCTATTATGCTGCATCATTTTCCGTTGACCTCCTTTTAAAAATAGCTGTGTGTTTTGATAAAATAAAAAATTACTGGTAAAATATAAATGCAAGATATTTCATGTTTTCATTTGCTATATTAAAAAAGTTTTTCTTCTAATCTTTGCTCATAAGAGTGCTTATGAGCAAATATTAGAGGTCATTATGTTTTCAAATATTTTTAGAGAACTTTCCTCATGTGTCATTAACAAAATATGAAGTATTGTAAAATATTATATCAGAATAATAATAAATATTATAAAATGTGTATACATAAAAATGTGTATAGAATTTATCTTTTATCTTTTTTTTTTTTTTTTTGATCAGTCAAGCTTAGCATAAATTTTCATACTGGTCCAGACTTATGTTAGTTAGTGCTGTTTTGGTGTTTACCAGCATAAGTGTTGCAGATTGACCAGAGTGATCTTTATAGTGAAACTGGTTGAAATAACTGTATGGAAAGCAGCATCCAAAACGTATCATATGACCTCTTTTCAGTGGAGTGTTTTATGGTTATGCTACTTTGCTTTGGCAGATGCTTTGGGCTACTACATAACTAGTGTCTCAATGGAAAATACTGTCTCTTCTATCTTCCATCTCTGTTTATCACTCTCTTCATTTACAAAGGCAGAGTAACAGTGATGATTTGGTTGGATCTCTGCCATGCCACGAGATTCCCCACCGGATTGATCTCAGAGGGAGTCCACAGCAGCAGAGGTCCATCGGGGTGAGAAATCACCCCACAAACATTGCCATTTCACAAACTCAGCGTGGTCTCAGGAAGCTGGTGTGCGTTTATGTGCACGCAAGAGAAAGAGCAGCGTTACAAAATGGACAGCATTTCATTTTAATGTGTGTTCTTACACACTTCAAGTGTGTGCTTAGAAGGATTTGTTCTTTTTGTATGTGCTCCGTGCCAGACTCTGCGGTGGTTGGGAGATAAATAATGTAAAGTCATCAAGGATCTCAGAAAACTTGGGAGACTTAGCCAAAAAAAGAAAAATTTGCTGAGAAATTCCATAAATGGCCTTAATGAGATTTAATTGGAGATTGAATAGAAGAAAGACAGCGAGAGGACAGAGAAGCACAGTGAAGGTGAGCTGGGGTGACTGTCTATTGAAGCGATCCTGCGTTCTCTGTCTAACTGTTAATGGCTGGTGAAAGTAGGCCAGTGTTTCTGTTATTATGGCCCACAGATCTCTAATGCCTTTGATGCAGGGCAGCTCATTGTGGGCAGCGTTTCGTGTTTTTTTTTTTTTTTTCTGTCTCTCTCTCAGATCTATATGCAGACACACGCATTTGTTCTCTCACTTACTAATAAGGTCTCATTTGGAATGGCGCTGGCCTTTTTGGAGCCAGGGGCTTAGTGGCCTTATTTTCACCTATAAACAGAGGTAGGCGATTGCACTCAGGGACCCTGCAGCTCTGGTTGTGCTGAACTTACTACGAGTCTCTCTCTGTCAGTCTGTGTTCTTTCTGCCTCAGAAGTCACTCTCTCACATATTTGTCTGCGCACTCTGGCTTTCAGCCATCCAACAAGTATTATTGTGTTTTCCCTTCCTTCTTTTGTCTGCTAGCTGTTTGAGCTGCTTTTGCATGCGAGCTTGTCTCTGTCTCACACACACACACACACATCCAGGGATGCCGGAGGGTCAGCTTCCACTTTAATCTAGGAAATAATTCCATTTCCCATTAGCTTAATTAATTGGGAGCTTACTGCAGCACGAAAATGTAGAGGACTAATGTGTGCTCAACGTGTGGTCTTGCTCTGTGTACAGAGTGCTGAAATAGTGTTATGGCTGGCTGATTAGCATAGTCGTTATAAAATTATTGCCTCACGCTTGACATGACTGACAACATGAATAACTCTGTTCTGCAGGTTACTTTGAGTGTAAAGTAAATGGTGTTTTCCAGATTACTGTACGCTGCTACAACAGTACGCTGTTTTTGTTGTTTGGTAAAAAGCAAATGTCATTCGTCAGTAAAATATTGAGTCAGATATGCTCTGTTGAAGAATGATTGTCTTTCTTTGGTCATTGTTACATTCTGCACGTTCATGTGTAAAAAACAATAATATAACCGTTATACTATAATGATTGTTTTAAAAATGAATAATAATCAGCTTCTTTTGTCATAGTACTGTGTTGTACTAAAACCAAAGGAAATTATGAAAATATCAAGTGGAAAATATTTACTTGACTTTATTTATTTATTTATTTTTTTATCTATTGTTAGAGTGATGTTAGGTATTTATACACCCAAAGAGAACATTTTCAATTCAGTTCAGTTCACCCACCTGCATCTCGCCACTGAGTATAAACACTTTATACTCTGATTCAGCTCCAGCACAGCGGCCCCTTGGACCTCAGTTTAAAGACCCCTATTCTAGTTGATTCTGCTTTCCTCTTATACTGATTTGTGGCATTGTGGCAACATAAAAGCAATTAAAAGCAGCCATATGATTTTACCTTAATATTATGACATTTGGATTAAGTAAATGATTACAATTTGGTAATATACAGGAATATATTTTCTGAATATCCCTCCCATATCAGGTCACTTATGTTTGTACTGTTTGTACTGTATTCCAACTAGCCTGTATGTTCATGCAGGTAATGCATTTCCATTCAGGTTGCTTTCTGAAGTAGTTTGTTTTTCTTTTTCTTTTTTTCATTGCCTAAGATACATTAGGGGAAGAGTTTATAGAATTCTACATTTTTAAAATAAAATCTTTGCTAATCAAATAGAATTTTGTATTGAATCAAATCATTTTGAATTAGCAAAATTGCTCATTGATTCAAATAAAAATGTGAATTGGAATTGAATCAATTCACTGTTATGAACCCTTTTTGTTGATCATTTTCTTTTGGGTTTCTTTCTGTTGTTCATCAGAGGTTGTAAAATCAGCTCTTTCTCTCTTTCTCTCCCCCTCTCACTCACTAATTAGAGAAGCCCGTATCCATGGAGCTGAGCTGTGGTGCTGGTCCAGTCCATGTGGTTCTGGAGCCTGATCACCCTCTGCTGCTGGAATGCCACCTGGGGGCCAGTGAGCCCCCCCTCAACGTGACCTGGCTTCGGGATGGGGCGGTTCTCTCAGAAAGCCAGACCATCCGGCCTTTGCCCAATGGATCTCTGCTCATCTTGCCCTCTTCCACGGATGGTCAGGCTCCAGCGGGTGTGGAGGGCGGATACAGCTGCCTAAGTACCAGCTCGACAGGAGCCCTGACCAGCCGGGCTCTCACCCTGCATCTCGCCAGTGAGTATATAAACACTTTCTACTCTGATTTATGTCCAACACACAGCAACTATGGGTCTAAGAGAGATCAAAGAACCAGATTCTTTCGAACTTTAGAGGCCAGCCAATGTTCAAGTTTTTGGTTGTGTGTTTTGTGTTTCATTATGAATCATCTGGAAAGCATCACATTCTATTTTCTGATATACATCTACATCTGATAAAAGTTTTAAAATACACATTATATTACATTATATTATATTATATTATATTATATTATATACACTTAAAAAGTGGTGTAAGAATTATTTTGAAGCAATTTTCACTCAGAAATTGCTAGTAAATTTAACAAATAATTACAAAGAAATGACAAGTATGTTATAATATAATGTAATATAATACAATAAATTAAACTAGCCACATGCATACCATCTTCTCTCTCTGTTCGTCTCTCCTCTTGATGGTTGTCTTTGCTTGGCTGGATCTGAGTGCCGCTCTCACCTGGTTAGCATAAGAACTTGATTGTGCTTTTTGAAGAGCCTGAGGAGGGAGAAAGAGATCAGACTTCAGCCTCTTTATCTCTTTAACTCTCTCTGTCTTTTTTTCTTTCTCTTTGTGTTTAAGGCAGCCCACTAGAAGATAAAGACCTTTAGTCATTATGTATTTCATTGGCCATGACTCTGTCTTCCTTCATTATTTCTGTTCATTCAGTTTTGCTTTATTACTTTTATGCAGATAGTAGTTATACCTGCCATCTCTGCTGTAGAAACTGATGGACATTGCAGTTTTAACGTAAGAGAGAGCGTCATGTTAGTATAACCTGAAAATTAGAAACATGTTGTCATTGTTATTTATCCGTAACAGAATTTTTATTTTATTCTATTTTATTATTTAAGGTGATTTTTTTTTCTTTGTGGTGGGAAATGAAAATTAGAAGTTGAATTGAGATTATTATACAAATAACATATTGCATAAATAACATCAATATTCATCATAAATGTTATTTTATTTGACATAAAAGGGGGCTTTTAACACACTAATGCAAGTAAGTAAAAAAATGAAAAGATACTATAGATATACTATAGATACAAGACAGACAGACAGATATTTTTGAATATTTACTGTAAATCTTTGTCACAGTATTTAGAGAATGAACCAGACAGGGAGACAGTATTGGGATTGGAGACAGTCCAAACAGAGAGACCATTTCCTCCATTGAGAAACCAGTGCAGTGAAGGTCTCTACCAGGGGAGGGATGCGAGTACATGGTTTTGTAATTTACCCCGGTTATCTGTCACCTGCATGACATGGGATCCTCAGGGCTGCAGCATGTGGAGGTGAGTTGCTCTGAGGAACAGTGACTCTCAGTAGCACTCACACACCTACAGTTATCATGATAATTATCTTATTCATTATTACTCACTCGGTGGTGACAGTGGCGGGGGAAGGGACCCTCATTTAAACAGTTTTCTCTCCATATACTGCTTTTTTGTTGTTATAAAGTGGCTTTTTCTCTCAGTGGCTGAATATTTCTCATTATTCCTGAATAGCTTTGTAATTTCAGATGCTCACACCTACACATAACCATGCTGCTGGTGTGTGCTCCAGTAAATCTATTTTTTTATTTTTTTATTTTTTTTGTGGAGTGTGTTTGCTTTAGACCTCATGCTGTGTACAAGTCAAAAATATCTAGTGTTAATGTTTAACAGGTCTCAGCCAAGTAGGTTGCACTGCCTGCGGAGCTGTTATGTACGCCGATGTGCTTCATGTGTGAGCTTGTTTAGGAACTTTTAGATTTGAACTGTCTGTATATTGATGCCTGCTCCTCTGGGTGACCATAAATCAACTTCAGAGAAGCTTCAATAGTCAGTAGTCTTTTGAAAATACATGGGTCCATTATGAATGTTTGTATTCTTAAGTGTCAGTTTAATGCTACAAGATTTTGTTAGTGTAATAGTTTGGTTGTGAAGTTGAGTTTATAGTAGCACTTTCCAATAAGTTTGAATTTGTTAACATTAGTTAATGCATTTTGTATCATGAATTAACAATGAGCAACGTTTTTACAGCATTTAATGATATAGGTTAATGTTAATTGATAAATATACTATTGTTTATTGTTAATTCACATTTGTTTATAATGCACATAACTAATATTCATTTAAACATACAAAATATACAAATTGAAATGTTAAAAACCTATTAAAGTATGTCTAAAAAATGCAAACTGAACCTTGCTGTTAGCAAAATTTCTGGTTATATATTTGGTATTTGTGTGAATAATGAAGTACCCCCTCGCTCGTTCTTGTGTGTGTGATTTGTTCAGTGTTCTGTGGGGTTATGAGCAGTGTGAGTCTAGCAGATGTAGCAGATCAAAGTGAGAGTATTTTCAAAGCTCAGAGGCACCGGAGCAGAGGTCAGGGGCCCCGCTCGCCTTCCTCTACTCCCACCATGTGGATACATTGCTTGTGCTTATTCCACGAAAAGTTATGTGATGCATTCACTGATTCCCTTTTTTGATTTCTTGTTGCTTTCTTCTTGTTTTCTCTCTGCTGCACTCTCTCTCTCTCCCTCTTTCTCAGGCTTGTCCCGTTTTCTTCAGGATCCTGAACCTCAGGTTGTGCCAGTAGGTGGCACTGCCCGGTTTGAGTGCTATGTAGATGGCTTGCCCACCCCAAGTATCACCTGGGAGAAGGACCAGGAGCCCCTACCTTCAGCCACAGAACCTCTAGAACCATCCAGGTAAGTAATCTTGGCATGGGCTTTGTAATGTATGATTCCCTTTTTGACATACTTTATTCACATACGATACGACATTGTTTGCACAGAGCAAGTGCGAAGCTAGTCCAACATGGGAACTAACTTTGTTGTTTAAAAAAAACACAGTTATTTGAAAAATATAGATATTATTAATCATACATACACTACTGTTCAAAGGTTTGGGGTCGGTTAGATTTTTTAAATGTTTCTGATGTTGTATTTATTTGATCAAAAATACAGTATCATTGAGAAATACTGTGAATATTATTACAATTTAAAACAACCACTTTCTATTTTAATATATTTTAAAGTGTAAGTTTTTCCTGTAATGGCAAAGATGAATTTTCAGCAGCCATTACTCCAGTCTTCAGAGTCACATGATCCTTCAGAAATCTTTCAAATCTGCTGATTTGGTGCTCTTTAAAAATTTATTACGATCAGTGTTGAAAACAGTTCTTCTACTACATATTTTTGTAGAAACCAAGATACATTTTTCAGGGTACTTTGATGTATAGAAAGTTCAAAACAACAACATTTATTTGAAATAATTATTTTTATTTATTTATTTATTTTCGTAACCAAGTAAAAATCTTTATTTACTTTTTTTTTTAATCCGTTTAATGTATCCTTGCTGAATAAAAATATTAATTTCTTTAAAAAAAAAAATAAAATTTTAATTTTGTCAAAATCTTTTTTGCAACATGTTTTTTTGCCAAAGTTGAACATTATAATGACTACAGATGTGTCTGTTGCACATATGGATTCATTGGCAATTCAAATTAGTACCAGTAATGATAACTAGTCTTAACAAGTGAGTTTGAAGCAGTCTGATCCACATATTCATGTTTTAAGTTTAACTTCTTTTCAAGAAACGCTCAAAAAGAAGTTTTAGAACCAAATTGAAAAACAACTGTAGTAATCTGGAATTCATTCTGAATTCTTTAGGTGTTGCATTGCTCTCTTGCAGTGTAAACTGTGTAAGATAGACAGCTTCTTAAAGATGAGATTTCAAAACAAAATATGTATTTCAATGTAAATTTCATTTTTAAATTATATTGTTAATCTAAATTAATAACATTATTATATTCTAAAAATGTCACATGTGCAGCCCTATCTTAAAAGTGATTAGGATTGCATAACAAAATTACCAGGTAGTTTTGTAGTGCTGTATCTTTTAGGTATTACTGATATTAGAATTTCCCAGTACTTGCCTGATTCATTCAAACCCTATCTTAACAGATAATGGCCTGCGGTCAAGTTAGAAGCTGCCCAGCTCCTCCAATTATGTGTCTTGTCTAGAGAATACTTGTGGTGTGCCTAGTGGTGAAAACTCATTAGACATAAGACAAGACTTGGATAGTGTCTGTGAGAGTAGTTCTGCATGGACTGACTGTGTGTCTCCTGATGGGAACATAATGTAGCATCAGTTGACCACCTCTCCTGATGGCGTAGTAAATTATAACAAATGGTACATTTTACACGCATTACATTTTTGTAATGTACTGTTTTCACAGCAAGTGTATTTTTATTTATTATAGCATCTTTTAAACTAATATCAAAATATCACTATGAATAAATTGATTAAATTGAATATCAAAGTATGTGTTTCATCTAGATATTCTTTCATTAAAGTTTATTTATATGCTGTAGTAATACATTTTAATACATTTGACTATCATTTTATCCAACTCAGCTTAATGGTTAAACAAATAATCTATTCAATAAATATTTGGTATGCCTATAGATTTTCAACTCATTTGATTATTTTGTGTTTGAAAAGATATCAAATTACAAATTGTTTGAAACAAGGTAGCCGAACACAGTGAATTCATGTTACAGTATTGCCAGTTCATCTCATAGGGTAAGCATAGTTGTTTACCATTTTCCAAGTGTGTGTATGTTACAGTAGCTGTTGCAATTTGTCAATATAGAGCAGGAGAGACTGCATGTGACAGGAGCCAATCAATGACTCTGTGTACCAGAGGCCCATCAGGGGTCAAAGTGTTGGACATGGGCCCCATCAAAGAGGTGGGCATCACTGGGAGGGAGGCAGAGGGCAGGGAACTGTTGCATCAAATGAAGTCCGGGTCATCGGTTTAAAGTGTGTCATGTCATGTGATAAACAGAGGGCTTACTATAGCAGAGGCTGCCAAATTTCTGTAACTCACTCACCCTATCTGAAAAGGTCAGCTACAGAATCTGTAAGAAATCTGAAAGTTTGTTTTTTGGTTTGCTAGCTGTGCAGCACAGTAATCTTGTGAAGTATTGACAGCATACTCTACCGTCCCAGTTGGCAAAAAACCTTGTTATGGTCTTTGATTACAAATTTTGGTAACACATGCAGAAGGTATTTACATGCATTATGGATTTGCTAGAAATTTGTTAGCTTTGGTAGAAACATTGTTCCTAATTTGTTTCTCCTTCAGTCGTTAAACCAAATGTTCTTATTTCATGTCACAGGAATCTTATGTTTTGAAATGATAAAACAACAGATTTGGAACTTTAATGAAAGCAAAATATTGTTTAAGCTTAAATATCATATGTAGAAAAATATGTGCATCCCATCCATTTCAATGAGTCTTGTTCATTCACTCATGGCAATAATGTTTGATTTTGCTGGATGTAGCTAGGTTTGCTGAATATACTGTCTAGATAGCATTACATGTTACCTTGCAACTTTTACTTTCCCAGTACATTATATAATAATTTGCTCATGTAATTTGTCCCAATGTATTATCTGGTCTCTAGCCTGTGGAGATGTTGGTGGAAGGTTAAGAAAAAGAGCTCCTATTTAATTCCCTTTTTTGTATGTTTAATTATAATTAATATATATGGCCTTGCTTTATAGTACATTATTTTGAGTTCTGATTTTGTGTTTGCAGATGACTGCATGCAAGATCTTTGATATTCTCCATTTTCCAAACTCCTAATTTGATTGGATTAAAGGACATAAAGAGTTGTTTGCTACTGATTGTTATCTGTTTGTAAAATTCAGGAGCAAAACATGTTATGCTTTAGAAAGCTGGTGAGATTTCTCTATGTACAGTATTTTTTGTTTTTATTCTCAGTCTCTTTGTTGATTCTCCTTTTTTCTCTCTTGCACAGCAATATGCTTGAACTTGAGAGCAAGAGTGTCTTTTTTTGTTTTATAATAAGAACATGCATCTCTCTTTCTCTCTGTCTCACATACTGTACACATATAAGCACGCACATAAAACACTTGCACCTAGAGAGATGTAGGTGTGTAGCATAAAGCACATATATAATCAAAGTCTTTTTTAGATACTGACAATGGACATGATTAAGTTCTCCAAAGCACTTGATTAGTGTTATATCACATTCTGGTATCCTTGGGAAGCACTGCAGTTTTTAAAATCAATCTTTAACTGCTTTTCCACCTGAGCTGGTGCTGGAGCCCATGAGCTTCCACTACAGGCCACAGTTTGAAAGGGGCCCATTTTAAAAGCTGTCTGAGTTCAGGTAAACTAACAACATTAACGCAACAATTAAATTCAGTTCAGTTCAGCAGTGGTCAGCAGAACAGATCAATGCTCTCCTTCCACAAGAGATAGCAAGCGATTCCAGTCACATGTTGGTGACGTGTAGAGGGTTCTGCTCCCTGCCAGTGGAAATGCAAGCCGCTTCTGAAGAGTGCCACTCTTAACAAAGCACCGCCTCCAGCTCCGGCACCAGCCCCAGTGGAAAAGCTGTATTTGATGTCTCTTACCACATACCACATATCCAGGCACATAATAGTATAATATTACTCATTAACACACAGTTAATTGTGTCTGTTTTGCCTTGTATATTAATGTTATTGATCAAAGGTTGTCTTTTTTTGTACAAAATAGTAGTACTTCACAGCTTTTGTAAAAAAAAATAATAAAAAAAATTGTACAGGTTTTTTTTTATACCTAATGGATTGTTTGAATAAGGGCAGGCTTGATATTTTCAAGAGTTAATGCTTAGGAAAAGGTGCAAAGCGAAAAGGAAAGACATTTTGAAATGTCAAATAAGGACAGAGAATTTTATGAAAATGTCTTCTGATTGCATCATTTAGAGATTTCATCATCCACTGTCAATTTCTGTTGAGGAATCCACAGAGAAATATTTCTCTGCATATGGCAGCAACTGTGCAATGATGTACATCAAATGTCATCAAATTGAGTTTTGAGTTGAATTTTTTTTATTGCCTTTTTGTTTTTATTGGATGAGATAATGGATAATGGACAGGAAAGCAGAGTGAAATGGATTGAGACATGACCTAAGCCGAACTTGAACCCAGGACTCCACAAACACTAGCCTCTTTACCATTGCTTCAACCAAATATAGATCTCTGCAGTAGGCTGGGAGCATTGCCTATAGTCAATTTGTGGACATTTTTCAAATGCTTTACCCAATTTGCTCTAACTCACTGGGTTCTAGGTTTAGGGATGGACCTTCATGATTTTACCAGTCAGGTAAAGTGGTTTATGAACACCCACTGATTTGGAAACACCCTTTTTGTTCTGCAGAGACTCCCTTCTAAACTAAAATCGAGTACAAAAAGTTGGGGTGAGGCTTGTTTTTGTAGTTGTGTTATTCAAAATACTAGTTCATAAAAGCTAACAAATTACGGTACACTACTGTTCAAAAGTGTGGGGCCAGTGGAATTTTGATTTTGAAATTAATACTTCTATTCAGTAAAGATATGTTAAATCGATCAAAAGTGACAAAAAAAGACAATTGTTACAAAAGATTTTTATTTCAAATAAATGCTGTTTTTTTAACCTTCTATTCATCAATGAATCCTAAAAAACTACCATGGTTTTTACAAAAATATTAATAAGAACCACTGTTTTCAATATTGATAATAATAAGAAATGTTTCTTGAGCACCAAATCAGCATGATTTGTGAATGATCATGTGACACTGAAGACTGGAGTAATAGCTGCTGAAAATTAAGCGTTGCCATTGCAGGAATAAATTACATTTTTAAAATATATTCGAATAGAAAAAATATTTTAAATTGTAATAATATTTTACAATATTACTTTTTAATCTGAACATATAACTGCAGCCATGGTGGGCATTAGAGACTTCTTTCAACAACATTTAAAATCTCACTGACGCTAATCTTTTGAACGGTAGTGTCTATGAACTTTTAATTAAATAAGCATTTACATTCTATTGGAGATTTTGAATGACTCTCTTCGACACTATTTTACAGACAGCTAGCCAGATGTGTTTACCCTTACCAATCTGTTTACCATCTGTTTATCACTCATTAGATATGAGCTTGTGAAATTAAGGTTGTATGCACAGTAGCAGAGGTACTAGTAGTCTTGAGAAATTTGTCATTGCATCTTCACACAAAGTCTCTGACCTCTAACACCATGTCCTAACTACACGCGACGTCGCGAGACGCGATAAAAGGTATCTTTTCCATGTTAATCATAGTTTTTGTCCTAACTAGCCGCGACGGCGACACGCAAAATTTCTAATTGAAAATTCTAATTCTAATTGAAAATAGTTTAAAGCAAAGATGACCTTTAAAACTGTGAACTCACTGCGAACCAATGAGTATACTCCATGACAAAGATGGTATCAGTCACTGAGTATGTACATTTAATGATGTTAAAAAGGTTTAATATTTATGAATTAGATTATAAACGTATCCATTTCGTGCGGTGACGTCAGGTACCTACGTCACGTATGTGTTTACCGCGCATGTGCAAAGTGACGTATGGTATGTCTATAACACGCATGCGCATTAACGTGGTGACAGCGCATGCGTGTGTAATTTGCATTGCGTGGTGACGTTAGGTTTTTTTTTTTTTTTTTAAGAACGTAAACAACATTATTACAGAAAAAAACAGGCATCAAAAACAGAATCTCCAAAGATGGTTAAAAAAAAAGGAGACATTCATAAGACGCCAAATACAGATTCTTCTCATAGCTTTTACATTTTTTTTACAACTTTAAGAGACTTCATTAAAAGACTGAGTTCATTAGAGAAAACCTTGTATAAAGGAGGAGATTTTGACAATCTACATTTATGAATGAAAAATTTGCCATTGAGGATGATAAAATTTACAAAATTGTGAATATTTTTATCATCATTCTCAAAGTAGCAAATAATTTCTTTCACATTCAGTGTTATCATTATATTAATTTTAACTGAAAAAGCAAAAAAACAATCTTTCCAAAATGACTGTACACTCTGGCAATCAACAAACAGATGATATAGCGACTCCTCACAACTGTTACAAAAAGAACATTCTTTCCCAATATCCATAAAGTTAGAGAGCAACATATTAGTTGGATATATTTTGTGTAAAATCTTCAGGTGAATTTCTCTTACCTTGTTTGAAATACAAAATTTGTAAGGAAGCAGCCATGCTTTTCTCCAATTAACATCTCTTTGGATGGAATTCCAGTAAAATTTTCTTCTTGGAATAACTCTCTTTTGTTCATTAAAGACTTGTCTTATATCTTTGTTAGTACATTTTTTTTATCAAATACATATAAGGAAATTACAATCTTTATTGTCAACTTTATAATAAGTCAGGTGGCTGCACATTAAATTATTAAGCCCAGAGGGAATAGCTTTGATTACTACAGAAAATTCTTTAAATTTTATAGGAAAGTTGAACTTAGACAAAAAAGAATCATAAGAGTACATTCTTAAAGATGAATCAAATAAATCACTCAAAATACATTAACCCATGATCCAACCATTTCTCAAAAAATAAACTCTTGCCTTTAACTGTAATCAATTCATTATTCCAAATTTTCATTCTGTGAGGAGAAAAAAAAAGCACAAAGCACAATTTCCATGCCAAGAGTGCTTGCTCATGGAATTTAGACAATTTTATGGGTAATTTAGATGGCATAAAAATTACAATTTAAAAAAAATTCAAGACCACTCACCTTCTTAAAAATATGTGGAATAAAAAAACAAATTGAATCAGGATCAATCACACACTTTTTGATCCAATTAATCTTGAAAGTATTATTCATATCTACATAATCCAGCATTTCAAAACCTCCTTCAGATTTCTTCCCAGCTAATACTATAATATATTTTTTAAGATGGTGGTGTTTATTTTTCCAGCAAAAATTAACCAATAATCTATTAATTTCTTTACAAGTAGAATCCTAAACAAATAAAGACAGACCAGGGGAAATGAATCTGGATAAACCTTCTACTTTTGTTAATAAGATTCTGCCTAAAATAGATAAATCTCTTCTTAACCAATTGTCGAAAATCATTTTTGTTTTCTTAATCTTGTTATTAAAATTAAGCTGCTGTCTAACTGTCAAGTTTTTTGATATATAAATTCCTAAATATTTAACATATTCTTTTACTGGAATGTTAAACATTGAATGTTCAGAAGAATCATGTACTGGAAGAATTTCACACTTCACACAATCAAGTTTGAACTAATTTGATTACATTCTTAATTTGATTCTTATCTTTTAGAAATAAAGTTGTATCATCAGCCAATTGTGATATTTTTATTTCTCTATTAAATAATGTTATACCATGTAAGTTTGGATTTTTAACTACACTAATTGCTAATAGTTCCACAACAATTAAAAACAAAAATGGGGAAATTGGGCAACCCTGCCTCACTCCTCTGTTGATGAAGAATCTTCTAGAAGTATTATTCTGCCTCTATAAAACATTTTAACAATCTGAATGAAATTATTTCCAAAACCAAATGTATGTAAACCCTGTAATAAAAATTGGTGATCAGTTGTGTCAAATGCCTTATAAAAGTCTAGAAACAAAATGAGTGCATCCGAATTAACAAAGTGGTTATAATCTAATAGGTCCAATATAAGCCTAATATTTGAACTAATATGGCGTTTCGGCATAAAACCAGTTTGAGATTCACCATTTATGTTATTTAAACCACTTTTTAGTCTAGTGGCATAAACTAAGGCTAAAATTTTATACATTTACATTTACATTTAGTTATTTAGCAGATGCTTTTATCCAAAACGACTTACAAAAGAGGACAATGGAAGCAATCAAAATCAACAAAAGAGCAACAACATGCAAGCAATAAGACAAGTCTCGGTTAGCCTAACGCAGTACACATAGCAAGGTTTTTTTTTTTGTTTTTTTTGTAATTTTTTTTTCTCAAGAAAACAAGTAGATAGTATATAGAAAAAAGAAACTGTTTTTTTTTTAAACAAGTAGATAGAATAGAAAAAAGAAATAGTTTTGTTTTTTGTTTTTTTAAGAAAAAAGTAGAATAGAAAAAAGAAAGCTAGTGTTAGTTTTTAAAGAAAAAGTAGCAGTTAGAGAATAAATATGGAATTGATAGAGGGTCAAGGGTGTGTGTTTTTTTTTTTTGTTTTTTTTTAAATAAAAAGACAGATAGATAAAATAGAATTAGAATAGAGAGTGATAGAGTTAGAGGGTAAAATAAAGATGGAAGGGATGTGTTTTTAGCCATTTCTTGAAGATGGCTAAGGATTCAACTGCTCGGATTGAGTTGGACAGGTCATTCCACCAGGTGGGAACAGTGAATGAAAAAGTCCGTGAAAGTGATTTTGTACCTTTTTGGGATGGCACAATAATGCGTCGTTCACTTGCAGAACGCAAGCTTCTAGAGGGCACATAGGTCTGAAGTACTGACTTTAGGTAAAGGGGTGCAGAGCCAGAGGTGTTTTTGTAGGCAAACATTAATGCCTTGAATTTTATGCAAGCAGCTATTGGTAGCCAGTGCAAATTGATGAACAGAGGCGTGATGTGCATTCTTTTCGGTTCATTAAAGATTAATCTTGCAGTGGCATTTTGGATTAATTGTAGATGTTTGATGGAATTGGCTGGAAGACCTGCCAAGAGAGCATTGCAATAGTCAAGTCTGGACAGAACAAGAGCTTAAACAAGGAGTTGTGTTTCATGTTCCGAAAGAAAGGGCCTGATCTTCCTAATATTGTATAAAGCAAATCTGCAGGACCGGGCAGTGTTAGCAATGTGGTCTGAGAAATTCAGCTTATCATCAGTCACAACTTCAAAGTTTCTAGCTGTTTTTGAAGGAGTTATGGTTGATGAGTCTAACTGGAAGGTGAAATTGTGATGAAGTGATGGGTTTGCTGAAACTACAAGCAGTTCTATCTTAGCTAGGTTGAGTTGAAGGTGACGGTCCTTCATCCAGCAAGAAATGCCTGTTATACATGCTGAGATGCGAGCAGCTATCGTCAGATCATCAGGATGGAATGAGAGGTAGAGTTGAGTGTCATCAGCATAGCAGTGATATGAAAAGCCATGTTTCTGAATGACAGAACCTAGTGATGTCATGTAGACAGAGAAGAGAAGTGGTCCAAGAACTGAGCCCTGAGGCACCCCAGTAGCTAGATGTTGCGACTTGGATACCTCACCTCTCCAAGATACCTTGAAGGACCTATCTGAGAGGTAAGATTCAAACCACTGGAGTGTAGTTCCTGAGAATAATCAACGTTTAATAACGTTATTGGTCTCCAGTTGTCAATGATTAAGGGGTCTTTGTCTGGTTTTAGAATTAAACTGATAACACCTTGTTTCTTTCTGTTCTAAACATTCTTTATACATGCTAAATAAAGGGTTTTCTATCAGATCCCAAAAAGTACAGTAAAATTCAACGGTTAACCCATCTGATCCAGGGGATTTTCCTTTTTTCATAGAAAAAAGAGCTTTAGAAATCTCAGCTTTGGAAATATCATCCTCGCAATATTCACTATAGTCATTAGAAACTATTGGAATAAAATGTTTAACTGTTTGTAAAAAAGTATTCATTTTTTCATTGTCAGAATGGGAAGTATAAAGTTTTTCATAAAAAGAATACACAAAAGATGCTATATCTGAAGGATTATTAGAGATTATTTCATTTATTTTCAAAGATGAAATAGAGTTTCTTGTATAATTTCTTTTTTTCCAGAGGGAAAAAAATAACTAGTATTCCTTTCCCCTTCCTCAAACCATTTGGCTCTTGATCTCATGTAAGCACCTTTAGCTAGTTCTATATACGGTGACATTAGGTGTTTTCGCGTCGTGCGTGACGTAATACGTCATTAAAACACATGCACATACTTAACAGAATACTCTAATAAAATGTAAAAGTATTAAAGAACGCTAAGGTGGGAAAAAAAAAAAACAGTAAAATGTAATACAGCACATATCCATGATTTTAACCATGTCTCATCTGAGGTAAAATTATACGGAATTACAGAGTTTATTCTGTAATATCTGTGTAGTATTTTGTTTACAATTTATTAACATTCTGTTGCACTTTACTTCACTGTGTATATTGTAATATTACACTTTGATGGCACCTTATATATTTCTTATTGGGCTAGTCAACATTACAAAAGATGATTAGCACTTCTCAGCCCAAATGGTGCAGATGCTAAAAACGTGTGTTATTCACATTTTGATACTATCGACCCGGGTTCGAATCCGCCTTTTGGCAAAGTATTTTTCTCCCTTTTCAAATTTCAGATCACATCAGAAAAGCATTTATTTTCAATAAAAATGAAGGAAATAATCAAAAAGTTGTGAGGGAGGGCTTTATTGTCCCAATAAGGTGGCATCCATTTAATAATTTGAATTAAAATTATAATTTACACTCAATAAGTTATTAATTGCATACTGCTTTATAATGTACTACAATACTGAGGTGCAGATAATTGCCACTGTTTCCAATAAGTAGTATAAATAGCAGAAAATCCTGCAATTTTAACAGTGTAAATAGAATAGCTATTTGCCGCTGCCTTTCTTATTTTAATCTTTCCTCTGTCATGGTTCTTGTTTATTTATTTATTTTGTATAATTCTGGACATTTTTCTTTTGCTTTGGCAATTCTGCATGTGAAATATTTAAGCCAATAAAGTAGTTTTAAGTTCAAATGACTACATAAAGTATATTTTCAGTGTCTGCATCCCATTTTATGCATGGTGCCTCCAAAAAACCAAACCGATAACTGAGCTTTTTTTTTTTTTTTCAAAGAACAAAACAGAAAATATACCTGTATATACAAATATAGATTAAGACTATAAACATGACACATGAGAAAGAAAAAAATATTGCATCTACTCATTCTGAAATTCACCTCCATCACTGATAAAACAATCAACCGAGCAGTAGCCCTCAAATTCTTTGAATGAATAAAACCCACGCAGGACTCCCCTCCTGCCATTCCCAACATACCCAGGTGGGCAGTCTTTAAATATCTCACTGCACCGCAGGCACTGGGTCAGTGAACACGGCACCCGGAACTCCTGTCTGTATTGTGCAGAAAATGCACTGCAGTTCACGACACCCAGTTTACATAAAAGAATAAACAATATTAAAGCAATATTAAATCATTTTGAAGAAAGGCAAAAGAGCCATACAAGGAAAAGATTTTAAATGTATTTTAAAATATATTATAGGATGGTGTTAGAAAAAGAGTGTTATTTGCTTTGTCTGTAAAGTACCTAAGAGATTTAATTTATAATCAGCATTAACATCAACTAAATTTAAAAAGTTTGTCAAGTCAAAATTTAGGTTGGCTTGGCTTGAGAAAGCATAGCCTTAAAGTTTTAAGTTTTTTTCAATTTGAAAGTTTTACAGTTGAGGGCAATACAGTCTATCAGGAAAAAAAAACAGATAGTTGAGAAGAGACAGACAGCAAGATGAGAAGAGACAGACACTCAAATACTTTTTACAGTACTCGCTACAAGTTAAGGTGTTAGAACTTACTGTCTAGCCACATGAAGTGGGCCTCGTCTCTGAATTTCGTCTCACTGACAATGTCTCTAAAAAGTCACATGAAGGTAAATTTAAGAGGTAACACTTTACAATAAGGTGTCATTGGTTAACACTAATGTATTAAATAACATGAACTAACAATGAACAATACATTTGTTACAGTATCTATTAATCTTTGATAATGTTAGTTAATGAAAAAGATGACAAATATGAGAAACATTTTATTTATTTATTTATTTGCAATGCATGCAACCATCAATGGCTTTACTTTATTAATACATCATAAAACATGTCATAAATGTTTGAAATCGTACACATTTGCAATGACACTCTCTATGATTATGACCAAAGCATCCTTACAATTAAACAAACGCACATTTTTAAGAAAACAAAAGTAAGTAAATGTTCTTTGACTTACTGCCACCAAATCTCAAATCCACCATACCTTTCGAACATCTGGAAGTGAATGAACCATTATTGAACGTGCGTATTTACGGTAAATACATACGTAATGTAGGTACGTGACATCACCATGCTACTGCGAATGCGTTTTATAGACATACCATACGTCACTTTGCGCATGCGCGGTAAACACATACGTGACGTAGGTACCTGACGTTGCCGCGTTACAGTCTGCAGCGAGGAGTACTTAAGAGCAGTGGCTTCCAGAGAGAGCCCGCCCACACACGCTTCTGATTGGCTGTGATATCTGATTGATTCTGTCGCATCGCGGTGTCGCGTCGCATCTGGTGTGGACACCCAAATTGCTTGTCGCTGGAATCTTGTCGCGTCGCGTGTAGCTAGGACACGGTGTTAGAGTGCTTTCGTCTCAAGCAGTTTGGAATTACAAATGAGATCCAACTTAAAAAGCGAGACAGATTGTTTGAAAACGTGCCTCCGAGATTATTCCCTGTCTGCTTGGGATGCTTCCTTTTGTATCCGTAAAAAGTGTCTTTTGTATTCACAGCCCCTCTCCATATTAATGAGAACACACTTGCACATTAGCCGTGTATTAATACATGCTGTCGTGTTCTGGCGGCTGCTGCAGTCACTCTCTCATTTACATCCCGAGCGCAGCTGAGGCGGTGCTGTGCCGCTGGAGGTGTAGCTCTGGTGTGGACGTGTCCTCAGCTGAACTCTCTCAGCACCAATGAATTCAATACAATAGCGAGTCACGCGCACCCAATTTCAACCTGCTCGCACTCACAGGTGGACGAATTCACCCAGCCTTGGTCTTTGTGGCCTTTCTGCCGGAGTGTCTTGCTCTTGGGGATGAGTCTACAAGATTAATGGTGTATAATATCGGTCCAGAATGAAAAGGGGATTTGAAAGTGGTCTCTAGGGGAGAGAGATGTCTATGGAATGAATATTAGTGGTGCAACCTGACCTCGCCACCACAAACAGAGAGAGAAAGAGTGAGTGAAAGAGAGGAATTGACTTTTGAAGATACAAGCTGCCATATTGGTTTGTTCTCCTACATCTGTAGACTAGACTCTCGTCTCTGCTTCTTTTCTCTGCCATTTTTCACTCCCCCGCTATGTTATTTCTGCAGTATGGTTCGTGCTTGTGTATAGTGCCTCTTTATATGTTGCTCTGAGCTGTATAGTGCTTAGCACCAGAATGTATAGCAGATTGCTAGCCTCCTAAGGCTTAAAAGTAGCTTCAGTTTAGAAGAACAGCAAATAAACACACACATATTGACGTTTTCGGGTGACTTAGAAATGCTAATGCTAATCTCTTTCTCTCTCACGCAGGTACATATCTCTTCCTAACGGGGTGCTGCATATTTTAGGGGTCACTAAAGAAGACGAAGGCTTGTACCGTTGCGTGGCCTTCAACTCTGCCCGCAAGCGCTTCAGCCAAGATGCTTCGCTCACAGTTAGCCCAGGTATAATACCTGTTCTCAATTACCCCATCATAAGTCTCTGACTCACACAGTAATGGCTTAGAAGGATGTTCAGAAGTCAGTGATTGCATTCATTATACACCAGAATAATTGTTTTGGTAGTTATCATGTTATAACTTTGTTTTTTTTCACCTTTTCTCTGACTCTTCAAATTAAACGGTCTGTTTTCCTATCCAAGTGCACTGTATGAAAAACATCTATAGAAAAATGGATAATGTCCTTTTTCAGTTTACAGACGTTTGCTTCAGCCCTTAAACACAACACAGTGCAATGCGTAATTCAAATCACCTGTGAAAATTCAATAAAGAAAATTATTAAGATATTAACAATACATCAGCCCATATTTTTCTTAGAACGTAGCATTTTTGTATGTGAAATTAACTTTGAAACTGAAGCTGAATAAATAAGCTTTCCATTGATGTATTGTTTGTTAGGATGGGACAATATTTGGGCGAGATACAACTATTCGAATATGCATTGCTAAGAACTTCTATGAAGTTCTTAGCAATGCATATTGCTAATCAAAAATTAAGTTTTGATATATTTAAAGTAGGAAATTTACAAAATATCTCCATGGAACATGATCTTTACTTAATATCCTAATGATTTTTGCCATAAAAGATAAATCGATAATTTTGACCCATACAATGTATTTTTGGCTATTGCTACAAATATACCTGTGCTACTTATGACTGGTTTTGTGGTCCAGGGTCACATTTTACTTGTATCATTAGTTCTCTTAGTGTTTACCAATGATAATATCTATTCTATTTCCCCCCTTGGCTGACCTTACACATCACAGTTTCTGGGTCCAAACACTCAAATCCCAAAGGCAAACAACATAAAGTGGTAATATACACTCACAATGTGCTGTAATACTACCAAAATGTCATGATTCAAACCGTTATCTCCATACCGAAATCATTCATATTTTCTGAATCATTAAAATATTGGTGTCTGGGATGCCTTGAGCCTGCAGACTGTAGTGTACATCATAAGTTTTTAAAAGCTTATCTTAAATGTGTGCTATAAATGAAGTGCAAAAATTGGCTGTTGAAAGAGTATTCGGAAATGAAACAGGGTGGAGGCCTGACTAGATTTCTAAACACCGAATGGGCCTGATGTGTAAAAATGAGTGGTCGTTGGTGCAGATTTTTGATTTTTGAATGAAAGTTACAGTATATTTTCATAATACTCAATGCAGTTTTATATCAAAAGAATAATAGAAATGCCATTCCTTATGAAATGACCCCTTAAATTGTGAAAAATACCAGTTTTGTGGTTCTCCTCCAGTCTTTTTGTTTGAAGTAAAGTTTGAATATCTGCAGTGGCACTTGCAGTGTTGTGTGTGTGTGTGTGTGTGTGTGTGTATAAGTGCCCTCTGCAGAGGTGGTCTGTGTTGCAGGCAGAATTGATTTCCTGCTGTCCTTAAGGCTGCTCGGCTGATGAAATGGAGAGGGCAAAAGGAGGGATGGAAGAGAGGAATGAGATGAGGAACAAAGACAGAGAAGGCTAGAGAGATAAAGAGCTAAATTAAATAAAAGGGAGTGTGGGAAGACGAGGGAGATGGATCGGTAATGCTATGAAGTCAGTCTCAGCCTTTAACCCCCTTCACACACACACACACCTCTGAAAGACTTAAATATCCATGCTGACCTTTGCTCATTTCCATTATGTTTCTGCATTATGAACCAGAGACCTGAATGATTTTCTGTGTGTGTTTTCCATCTCTCACATTCATCTTTTAAGCCATCTCTCTAATTGTTCCACATTCATCTTTCTCCTTCTTCTTCTCTTTTACTCCCATTTGTACTTTCAACCCTTTTATTTGTATTAATTGCTTCATAAGGCTTCTTCTCTGTCTATGGAGGAAAACAAAATTGCTTAAGTGGTGAAAGATGCTGAAAATTGACTTCTATGTGAGCTGTGCTTCATGCATTGCTAAAGTTTAAACATGTACAGTCTTTTTTTTTTTTTTTGTCTTTGGAATTTCCATAATATTTTTTCTTTGGAATTTACCTCAATGCTCAATGTCATTAATAGGACTGCACCTTTAGATAGAGATAGAGATGGAATGAGAGAAAGATCTAGGATGTGAGAAAGAAAAAGGCACTAGAATGAGAAAAAAGGAGAAATTGAGAGATTCGCTGAACACAATTACTATTTATTCGTATATTTATTTGTCTGTCTTCTTGTTTTTCTTTATTATTAAATTAGCAAAGAATTGAAGAACCCCAAACAACTTTTCAATCCTGACAGGAGAAGGACGTAGAGAAACACTGGCTGCTAGATATGTTTTCACATCACTGTCTGAAAGTCTGCAACTAAATATGTATTATCCCAGTATTTTTTCTGTACGCTTTTCTTTACCATGGTGACCCTGTGTGTCTGCGTGTATCTTATGTAATGCAAATGGCCTTTATTACATAAACACTTCAATCGTTCACATAAGTCGTTCTTATGTCATGCGTTGTCTTACTTAAGTTACCTTTTAATGTGTTGTTCTATTTTTACACACAGTGCACAGCATAAATGAGTACACCCCCTTTAAAACTTAACAAATTCAGTAATTACTCTTTACTTAGATGACATGTTAGGGTTCTTTTGAGATATAATGTTCCAACAAGCCTGCTTGAGCAATTACCAAAGAAGAATGTCAAAATTATTCAGCAAAATAAGATTTTATCAAAGTGATAAAATGCTGTGTTGCAAAAATGAGTACACCCTCCTGAAAGTTACTAAATAAAATTTTAAAAAAAAAAAAAGTGTGTAAGTTTAAGGCTATTTTTGATCAACAGGTAAGTATATTTAACCAAAACTTTTAAAGACAAGTAATTTCCTGACAATTTAAGTGTTATATAGCCCACTGAATCATACTCAGACTTAATGCTGGCAGCAGTGGAACCACTTGGGAGAGAACTGCCAGGTGACTTATTTCTTAGCATAAAAGAGGACAATGGTACAAGAGGAATACCAAATTATTGTTTTAAGCGTGAAAATATAGCAGAAGTAGCACCGACATTCAAAAACAATGGACTTGTGACAAGGCTCCTGAAATAATCAGGTCTTCACTCTAAGTTTTCATTTAGTGATGAGTAATAATAATAATAATAATAATAATAATAATAATAATTTGTTACATTTATATAGCGCTTTTCTGGGTACTCTAAGTGCTTTACATAGAAGGGGGGAATCTCCTCAACCACCAAATTGAATTTTTGCTAGAAAAAGAGCAGGAGAAATAACATGCAAGTGTCTCAGAGCCGGCAAAAGCTATGAAAAGAGTGACACTTTATCTCACAGAGTATGACTCAGCCTGCAGAAGTGACATGCATGGTTGTTGTCACCACTAGAATTACCTACTGTAGCCAAAGCAAACTAAACTCATTTAACCTCTTCCAAGGCCCATATTTACAAAATAGAGACTTCTGGGAATCCATACTCTGGTCTCAAGAGACCAAGTCAATCATTTCAGATCCAAAAGCATCCAAAATGTTCTGGTGTTGCTAGAGGAGGAGTACAGTGAGAAGTGCTTGGTACCCACAGTGACGTTCAGTGGTAGTAAAGCTCTTATATAGGGATGAGTGAGTGCTGAAGGTGTGAAGGGAGTTGTGCTTTATCAATGCTGTCATGAAGTCACACACTACTGTGTGATGTTATACAAAAACTTGAAACAGAAGATGCTACCCTCCCCTCATTCCTTCATTATTGGGCATTTTTTTCAGCATGACAATGATTCTCCCAAGGTGAAAATCCTTCAGTGGATATGTATTTCACTCAGTCTTAAAGCTCTTGAGCAGCTGTGGGGGATTCTGTAGAGATGAGCTGAGCAAAACTCCCCATTAAAGACCAGAGCATTTAAGGAGGTCGTCCTCCAGGAGTTAAACAGGACAGATGTGAAAATTTGTCATGAACTTGTACACTCAGTGCCAAGAAGGGTCAGAACAGTATACTTAAAGTTCTGGAGGACATACTAAGTACTAGAATATTATACATTTGCTGAATTAAATCTAGGATGTACTCTTTTCTGCAATCCTTCATTTAAACAAAATTGGCTAATTTACTTATCTTACAGAAAATATTGGCATATATTTTGTTGTTTTTATTAAGTATATGTTTAATACATTTCAATTTTGCCATCTTTCCATGAATTATATTAGTGATCATTAAGAAAATACATCTTTTATATTTATTCAGAGGGGGTGTACTCATTTATGCTGTGCACTGTACATCCTCAGCTTTGTCAATATTTAATATTTACAGTCATGCCAATAAAATCATGCTGAATTGAGAGAAAGACAGATTGAAAGAGTGCAATCTTCACCTTGAGGAAATCATAGTTTTGCTCTGTGAATGCAATGCATCTTTTGCCCCTGAGACCAGACAGCTCAAGTACACAGTACTAGTCTTTATGTGTGTGTGCGAAGCAGGTATCTCATCTCACTGCGATGTGAGGCTGTAGTTTGGCTCATCAGCATTCTGCTTGATACTTAATATTTTGTTACACACTCGCTTTATCTTGAAAAAGCCTTCTAAGCAAACTTTTGCTATTGTTGAAGTGGGTATTCATGGTCTGTAGTGGTCTGCTGTTCTGTATCGGGGTTGTTTTAACCACAGGCACACATCCACTGGTGTACCTGCTTAAATACAGACACACACACACACACACACACACACACACATACACTCACATTGCTTTTACACAGTGCACCCTGTAGCCTCAGAAATCTGACCCATTTTAAATCCCTGTGCTCTCATGCATATGTGATTGCTGCTGTATGTAATCAGAGTGATTAATTTATGACCGTCATACCGTATCCATAGCTGCACGCTTATGTTTTAATTCATTATGATCTGTGGATGTGTCTACTGAATTCATATAGGCTCTTCTGAGGCCACAGGAACAGGGCCTTTACCACCAAATGTATAGTGTTATAATGTTTATAGTTGAACATTATATGTGTGTATATATATATATATATATATATATATATATATATATATACATACAGTGCCCTCTAAAAGTATTGGAACAGTAAAGACAAAATTGCTCTGTTGGCTGTGGAGTCAAGACATTTACAAATATGATTAAAAGATGAATATGAGACAAAACTACAGAATGTCACATTTTATTATTGGGTGATTCAACACAGATGTTTTACCAGCTAAGAAGTTCAGCACTTTTAGAGTTTCATCCCCCTGTGCTAGTGCTTCATATTGCATCAGGACAATGACCCAAAACACCCTGCCAGTTCAGTCAAGGAATTTATAAGGGCAAAGAAATGGAAAGTCTTAGATTGCCCAAGTCAATCTCCAGATTTAAATCTGATTGAACATGAATTTCACCAGCTGAAGAGGAAGAGTAAAGGCAGAAACTCCCCAAAACAAGCAACAATTGGAACTGGCCGCATTAAAGGCTGGGAAAAGTATTTCAAAGGATGAGACCAAGAGTCTGGTGATGTCTATGGGTCACAGACTCACTGCTGTGATTGTGCGCAAGGGATCTGCAACTAAATAATAGCTTTTAATCTTTTATATCTGCCTTATGTTTAACTGTCACAATACTTATGCTCACATCAATGAGTGGGATGAACTCTAAAAGTGCTGTTTTTTTTTATTTGGTAAAACATGTATGTGTTGAAACGGCTAATAATAAAATGTGACATTCTGTAGTTTTGTCTCATTTTCATTTTTTAATCATATTTGCAAATGTCTTGACTCCACAGCCAGGGCCGTACGCAGGATTTTATAAATACCAAGGTCCCAAAATGGAGATTGGTAGGGGGGTTCAGGGGCATGCTCCCCTGAGGAAATTTAGATTTTCCTGACTGACATGTGTACATTTTAAGATGTTTTAAGGCTCATAAATTGGATAATAATATAGGTTTAAAACCAAGTCAGTGGGCAGTAGTAGCATAAATTATTTTTCAAGATAACAGATTCTTAAACATGAGAATCAGATTAAATGTTGCAATGAATGAGCCACGCTACAAACTGGAAATAGAGAAGATATTGTTTGTTTATGTTTATGAATTTAATAAACTCAAGTTATAATTATCCTATAACTAATTAGCCTTCAGTAAAATCAAGTCTCTAAAATGATTAAACATGAATATTATTTTTTTTATGTTTTTAATTCACACTGACAGAAATCTTTTCCAATAAGTTTAAACTGATTTTTATATTTTATGGGCATTTTTATTTTTATAAAGCCATTTTTTTTTCTTTTTATGAAATTGTCCATTATCTTTGTCAAATTCTTGATTCTTACATTTAATCAGTGAATTAGAATAATAAGATATTTGGGCTGTTAACAAGCAAAGAAAATCAAAGGGTTAGGGTTAGGGTAACCCTGCAAAACAGTGCTGTGGCTGTGTTTGGAATGTTTTTTGTTGGCGATATAGAACAAAAACAGGCAATATAATGTCTCTTAATTAACTTTTTGTTTATTGAGCTGTTGTAAAAAATCAATATCACATGTAATCATGGTAATTTTTGGAGAAAAATGGCATTCTTCGTGTGAAATTGATTAACTATATGAAGTGAAAGTGAAAAGTGAAAGTCGTGACGTATTGTCAAGTATGGTGACCCATACTCGAAATTGGTGCTCTGCATTTAACCCATCCAAGTGCACACACACAGCAGTGAATAGTGAACAAACGCGCGCACACACCCGGAGCAGTGGGCAGACATTGCTCCAGCGCCCAGGGAGCAATTGGGGGTTCGATGCCTTGCTCAAGGGCACCTCAGTCATAGTATCGAAGGCAGAGAGAGTGCTGTTCATTCATAATCCCCACCTTCAATTCCTGCCGGTGCGAGAATCGAACCGGCACCCTTCAGGTTACAAGCCAAACTCCCTAACCATTAGGCCACGACTTCCCCTGTGGTATAAATATTTACATTTTCTGCCCCCATGTTTTGAATTTGTGATCATTCTAAATACATTTTAATAGACTGAATCATGCAGTGAAAGACCACACTCTAAATGCGCACGTGCACTAGTCTAGAATTCACGTAATGTATGAGTGCACTCTGTAGGGGTGTTTTGAATGGTTTTTGCAAAATACTCGATCATGTCAAATCGCACATAGACAACAACAATTACGATATTATCGCAGACTATGTATCGCACACCCCTACCGCTGAGGCATCTCAGATGAGAACATCTGTTACCTTGGCTTTTTATCCTTGCAGCACCAAAGCAGAATTAACACAAGGTAATTATTTTACAACTTCTGTTATTGGAAAAATACCGAGGTCCGGACCTCGGGGACCTCAATGGTGGGTACGCCCCTGTCCACAGCCAACAGAGCAGTTTTGTCTTTACTGTTCCAATACTTTTGGAGGGCACTGTATATATATCATAATTTTAAATGACTGTTTTCTTTTATATATTTTAATGTATTTTAAACTGTAATTTACTCATGTAATGGCAAAGCTCAATTTTTTTTTATTTATTTGAAATAGAAATATTTTTTAACATTATAAATATCTTTACTGTCACTTTTTATCAATTTAATGCACCCTTCCTGAATAAAATGATTCATTTTGATTAATTATATACAGTATATATATATATATATATATATATATATATATATTATTTTAAATATATATATATTTTTATTTATGTGTGACAGCTGCAACCCAGATAAATTATACCTATCATGTGGCCTCATAGTTCACCTCTCTTTCATTGTCTCAATCTCTTCATCACACACTGTTTCATTACTCTTTCCTCCTCACCTCAATCCTGTCTGGCTCTATCTCTGTCTCTCTCACTTCCTGTGAGCAAAAGAGGAAATGGTGTCCTCTGTCAGGTCAGTTGCTTCACCTAATGCTGCTTTCACTCAAGCAAACCACTGTGCCTAATGGTGAACACTCTCTTGTTCTGTACACAAACACACACTCATAATCTGTGTCTCTGTAGGTCTGTCTCAGGAGAGTGAGGTGGTGATTGTGGCTCCACCGCGGAACTCTACGGTGGTCATGGGTCGTCCGGCTGTGATGGAGTGCATGGCTCAGGGTGAACCCAAACCTTTCGTATCATGGAGCAGACAAGGTAAGACACAAACACAAATATATTACATACATCCATAGCCCGGTCTACTGTAACAGACTGAGAGTGCTGCTGTTGACAGATCTAGGCTAACTGACAAGTTGAAGGTTTTAAGGAGTGTGCACGTGTACCTGGCCTGTACATTGCGCCTGAACTTGTCACAATATGTCACCCCACCTAATCGGTATTGTCCAATCAGGATGGAATATGTCAAATTAAGATTTAAGAACCCCAAACCAAAAATAGTAGGACCCATGTGGACCAAGGCACACAAAATAGATTTAAATAGGAGTAGGAGAGCCTAGTAGGTTCAAACCCCGGTAGGTTCAAAATCTTTAAACAATCATTGCTGTGCCTTTGAATAAAGCACTTAAACCCCTGGTTGATTAGGAGACATTGTGCTAGTAATACATGCATTGTTGTATTGGATAAAAGTGTCAGCTGAATGACTGAAATGTAATTGGTGCTGTGTTCACTGTGAACTTTGAGTGCTTACATAGGACAATGTAAATGAACCACACAAACTGTGATTTATAGGTGAGCTTATATGTTTGCTTTATAGACACGTGGCTCTGCAGCAGCAGACACCCCAACTACACACCCACCCTTCACCCCCACTGTTACTGCCTACATTAAGGTTCATTACGGACCTCATTTTGTCCTTTTTCCCCCACAATAATGCCAAGACTTTATAACTGAGAGCATTATTCTCATTAGGTTTCATGAAAAATTAACAAGATGTTGTAAAAATTCATGAGGTGTCTGTTTTCTTTGTTTGAGCGCTAATATGGCAGCCGCAGACGGTCAGTGTCTAGGAATCGTTAATGCACGTCGCACCTCCTCCAGTGCTGTACTGATCTCTGCTGGTTCATGATGTGCATTGCACACCATTATAGTTCATCCAAAATTAGAAATCTGTGATCAGTTTTTGACCCTCATGTTGCTTCAGACACAAAAGACTTTCTTTCTAGCATGAGTTACAGAATGAGAAATGTTGTATGGGTACTTACTTAACTGCTGTTTGCATTATTTATTAAACCTTTGGCCCTATTCATTGTAATTGCATTGTATTGTTAACATGTTTTTGGAACAACATAAGGGTGAGTACTAAAATAGGACTTTTTCAAGGGTGCTGTTTTTCATATTGACAGCTGTATACTTAAATTTTTGATTGATTGATTTTCCATTTTCTTTTTCATTTTTTGCCCTCTTTTTACACAACCACTCCTTTGGGATGCATAGATGGGAAGCCTATAGCTACAGATGTGGTTGTCTTGGCAACCAACCTAGTGATTCCCGACACCCGCAGTCACCATGCTGGAGTGTATGTGTGTCGTGCCAACAAACCCAAGACCAGAGATTTCGTCTCGTCTCCCGCTGAACTTCGAGTACTGGGTAATAGTGCGTTTTCTTCTTAATGGATCCTACATATTCTGAATTATTACTGGATACATTAGTGAGGGACTGTAAATGCAACAAAATATACAATGAGTCTTTTATTGATTCAGAATCAGTGAATCAAACATATGGGAAGCTGTACACCTTATTTATCAAGCACAAAACAATTCATTGGCTAGTAGTTTTAATGGCTGTTAAGTTTTAGTTTTCAAATTTTGATCATCCTTGAATATTTCTTCAGGAACTGAGTTTGCCAGTTTCTTTTTCCTGTGTTATAAAATTTATTATAAAATCCCCCTTTGTCACCATGAGTAAAATCAATAGGCTTTCTAGTAAAAAGAAACAGATGGTTGCTGACCTAGCTGACTGAATGTGAAATTCATAAATGGTATATATACATGGTAGCAAAACCATTATGGCAGTACTATTGTTTATTATTTTAGATAGTACTTACTGTATTTGTTTGTCCAAAACAGATGCAAATTTTAGCAAGGAAGATACATATACATATTGTCCTCATGCACAATGAGAAAAAGACAATAAATGGTCATAAATAATGGAAGAATCACAAGGATCCAGATCACTGTTTTTGAACTGCACATTTAAGTGGAATCTTGAGGTTTAAAAGTAAAAGAAATCATGCAATGCTTCCATTACTAAACACTATCTAATGAGGTTGTCAAAGGTTGTTTGAACAACAACTCTAATTGTGTGTTGTGGTCAGACCGAAAAGGAACTTTGTGGCCATGCATACACTAAAAGCAGTGCATACACTGACTGATCTTTTGATCTTGCTAGGTGCTTGGGAAATGTAGACATTTCATAAAGAATAACTTATTTAAATAGAAGCAATCTCAAGAAAAAAAAAAAAAACATATAATACAGATAATAAATGTTCTGCATGGAAGTACAATATAATTATTCCTCCAAAAAATATGCTCCAACCTTTACAGCAAGAAGCTTTTTTTACACACTAGGGGAGGATTCATCTAATCGATGCCCATCTGTTTTCAAGGGAAAAAAATAGTAGCAGATATTTTTTTGTCCTTGAAAAATGATGTTAAAATAAGCTTATTGCTTCCTGACATGCTTGAGCCTACAATATGACTCATTTTATGGGTGTAATGGAGTTGTTTTTACCCATTGGTTGATTTACACATGATTTATGTAACACTTATTCTGTATCACCTGAAGTTAATGCAATAGCTAATATGAACTTGCAATAAAAAATAATCCCCCCCATTTTTCCCACTGTCTTTTTGCCCAGCTCCACCAGTCATCCTCCAGCCCCCTGAGGCAGTATCTCTGTCCCGGGGGAATACGGCTCGGTTTGTGTGTAATAGTTCTGGTGACCCTCCCCCTGCTCTGCGCTGGCTGAAGAATGGAGAACCGGTCCAGTCTAATGCCCGGGTTAAGACTCAGAACCCTGGAGTTCTGCTCATCAACCAGCTGCGGCTGGACGATGCGGGATACTACCAGTGTATTGCTGCCAACAGCCTTGGCACCGCCTGTGCCACTGCCAAGCTGTCCGTCATCGTGAGGGAGGGTCTGCCTAGCCCTCCTCGTCATGTGTCGGCCATACCCCACTCTAGCACTTCTGCACTGCTCACCTGGGACCCACCTGAACATAATAGTGACCAGATCATTGGGTTTTCAGTACACTACCAACGCACAGCAGGTGAGGGAAAGTGTGTTTTTGTGTATTTCCAGAGCTGGGTAGTAACTGATTACATGTAATCTGGATTATGTAATCAGATTCCAGAAATTAAGTACTTGTAATTAGATTAAATTACATTTTAAAATACTTGCAATCAGACTACAGTTACTTTTTTATGGATTACGTGATTAGATGTTATTTACACAATAGCAATAATTTATTCATAATTTAATGATCCATTAGTCAGGTGGCTACACAGCATTTGATCACTGGATTTACAAAAATCATTTCAGGCTTAAGAAGTGTTTAAACATTGCATCAACTACTGATGAACACATTCATTTTTATTTGAAGTATCACTCAGTCGGTTATTGTACCATGTATTACTTTGGAAGGCGTTTGTCTTTCAAACACATTAAAATGCACAAATTCACCAACTTTTTTGTCAAATGATCCTCTTTCACCTAATATATTTTTATTTGAAGTGCCCCTGAGATTTTAAAATACATATTTTAATAATGAAGTATCACATTTGCATGTTCATGGTTCTCTGACGTTGGTTATGGTCACATGATATGCAGGTAAACAAATAAAATATTACATTTTTTCAGTAAGTGTTTTATTTTGGTTCGTTTTAAAATTATTTGTTTTAATTCAACATTTTTATGGTTTAATTAATTATTAGCTTTTCATTAAACCCCCTGCAGTTCCTTCACAAAACCTTGACGTATTTTAATGTTTAATGCACTTCACGTTGTTGATAACAACAAATGGAATATATTTTCTTACTCTTTGTCTTTTTATATCTATATGGTACAAGATTATCCTATTTAAATCAATGTGAAAAATAGATAGGTCAAAAGTAATCTAAAAGTAGTCTAATTATATTAATATGCGTTTGTCTTTTTTAATTATTAGCTTAATATGTAATATAATGTGTAATGTAATGGATTACGTTACTAACTACAATTTTTTACGCTGAATCGAACATTATTTGGTTTGGATTTTTTTTTTTTTTTTTTTTTTTTGTAAAAACATTCTGAATAATGGTTCCCAACCGTATCTATAATTTTTGACTAAAATTATTAATTAAATGTGTTTTTTTATTGAAAAAAGCTGGCATACAATGAAATACAAATATTAGATCAAAAACTGAAATATGAAAGATGAAAATTTAAATGTCTTGGCAACTAAATGAAATTTAAGCTAAAGAACTAAAATGACTAAAACTGTACTACAATTAAATTAAAACTAAACAGAAATATTTAACTGAAAATAATAAAATAAAAATTGACAAAACAAAATTACTAAAATTTAACTGAAGACTAGAAATATGAATATAAATTGATAAATACTATAATAGTATAGAAATAATACTATAATAACACTGGTTTAATTTTAAAGAACATTAATTTGTTCTCAAATTTTACAAAACTTTCTGTGAGCACTTTCCTGTTTTGTTAGTGGAAGTTACTGGAGTCCCTGTTTGACCTGCAGTGTTTCTCATTACACTGAGTGTAGCCAGCTTAAGTGGATCAGTCCACAGAGAAAAATCCTGTCTCATTACTTTATCGAAGCCAATCCATTTCATAGATCGTGGCTGTACAGAACCACAAGCCATATGTAAGCTCCGGCTATTATTGATGGGGTCACGCTTCTCTTCATTTAGAAACACATACACACAAGGACTGTCAGAAAAATATTTTGCCTAAGATCAAATTTTTAAAATGCAAATGTACTATTTGTGTGTTGACAGGCTCAGACAACATGGAGTATCAATTTGCAGTGAATAACGACACAACAGAGCTGCATGTAAAGGAGCTGCTCCCTAACACAGCCTACACCTTCTATGTAGTGGCCTACTCGCCCATGGGGGCCAGCCGCCCCTCACAGCCCGTTACAGTTGTGATGCCAGAGGACGGTGAGCACTGACTAATGGGGAGAGGTCAGGTTTTAAAGGAAATAGTTCACCCAAAAATGAAAATCTAGTCATCTATTACTCACCATCATGTCGTTCCAAATCTGTATAAGTTTCTCTCTTATGTTGAACACAAAAGAAGATATTTTGAAGAATTTTGAAGAACCAAACAGTTGTTGGTCCCCACTGACTTCCATAGTAAGGAAAAAATACTATGGGGACTAAGTCAATGGGGACCCCATCAACTGTTTGATTACCAGCATTCTTCAAAATATCTTAGTTTATGTTCAACATCAGAAGGAAACTCATACAGGTTTGAAACGACATGAGGGTGAGTAAATGACATTTTTTGGGTGAACTATCCCTTTAAATGCAAAGCAATGTGGATTGACTAATTGACAAAAGCACACTTGATTTTCTGCCTTACTAAAGGTTGCATCTGAAGTGTGTTAAATATAATGTGTACTCACAGGCTATGGTCAGAATAGCATGCTATTATACTACTATTTCTGTGATATACAATCTGCACAGATTTATGCATGATGTATAACAGCCTACTAACAACTATTATGTAACACTTCACATACAGTAGATAATCCTGTATGCAATGTGCTAGACTTAACCATTGCTTTTTAATTGCAATTTTCATTGCAATGCCAGTAATTTGAAAGATGGAATAAAATATTCAGAAATAGAATGATATTGGCAAAATGGCAAACTCACAGTATTTCTGAAACAAACATATTGCCATTTCATTTGATGCTATCCACCATTTTTTTAACGTAAGTGCTGGCTCTGAAAAATTTTAATTGAATGTGCAAGATTTTCAATGTCAGTCACTTCCAGTTATTTTAGCTATACAAAAACCTGGCTGTTATGCTGCTTGATGTTGCAAACTCATATTTGTCATCATATTATTTTAATTTATTACCGTAATCGTAAATGCACTGGTTTGTACTGCAAATAGTTTTACTGTTTGTGCACTTTTTTTATTCTTCTGTTTATTTACCTGTAGCACCTGATGAATAGGAAGCCCAGCACATTTACAGAAAATAGCTTAATTTTGCGTGGGAAAATGAGGTGTATATGGGTGCCCTCTGGTGGCCAGAGAAAAATAAATGACCTCTCTGTGCAGTAGACCAGTGATTTTCAATCCTGTTCCTCTGGACCCACTGCTCTGCACATTTTGCATGTCTCCCTTATCTGACACACTCATTTGAGTTCAAGGAGCTCTTTCCTAATGAGCTGATGATCTGAATCAGGTGTGTAAATTAGGGAGACATGCAAAATGTGCAGAGCTGTGGGTCCCCAGGAACAGGATTGAAAACCACTGCAGTAGACACTAGGTGCAGCCTATTCTGTGCCATTTTGAAGTATTAATAGTGTGAGTAGTGTCTTTACACTGAAAATTCCAAGAAGTACATTTCAGATACCCGGATTATGCATTTATTTAACTGAAAAAACAAAGAGTGGAATGTTGGACACTCAAGTGTCACTTCGGGGCTCTCAGACTTCGATGATGGTTGATAAAATAACCTTATAAAATTAAAACACTACACGACAGAGTACATAACGCATAGTATAAATGCATAGTGTGTAGTACATCATTTAGGGCACTACACTGTTTTGTAAATCTTTGTTTGCTTTGTGTTCTCTGCAGTTCCCAGCGCTTCTCCACAGCTGTCCCTGTTGAGCACATCTCCCACTGACATCAGAGCCATGTGGCTGCCTCTGTCCTCACAGCTGAGCCGCGGAGACATCACACGCTACCGCATTGACTACAGAGCACTGGAGCAGGGTAAGACAGCGCCACCTACTGAGCTTGTGGTGTTAGGCCCGTAAAGCCTTACAAATTAAATAGTAGTCCAAAAAGTTTACATATGTGTTTTGTGGAGTATATTTGACACATCAAGCTTGTATGGCTAATATAGCATGTTATAGGAGAATATGGAGCTCATACTTGAGAAGAAACAAAACATACATTTTGTTCAGAGGCTCAGACTGAACGAAAAATGCAATTTTGTGCAATTGCTGATATTTATATAGCCAAAAAGTAAGATAAAATTTAGATTATGTAAATGCTTATGTAAATCAGTGAGAACATAACAGTATAATAAACATTATAATATCATACTGTCACTCAGTCTCTCTCTCTCGGGCTGAAATCAGGAGATTGACTCGGCCATTGCAGAATATTCCACTTTTTTACATTTAAAAACTCATGGGTTGCTTTTGCTGTATGTTTTGGGTCATCGTCCATTTGTACTATGAAGCGCCGCCCAATCAACTTTGCTCCATTTGACTGAATCTGGGCAAACAGTATATCAATATACACTTCAGAATTCATCATCACTAAACACCAGTAACGCAGTGCCGCTGGAAGCCATGCATGCTCATGCCATCACACTGCTCCACCATGTTTCACAGATGATGTTGTATGCTTTGGATCATGAGCTGTTCCAAGCCTTCTCCATACTTTTTTCTTCCCGTCATTCTGGTACAGGTTGATCTTAATTTCAGCCGTCCAAAGAATGCTTTTCCAGAAATTGTCTGGCTTTTTTAGATGTTTTTTTGGCTAAGTCTAATCTGGCCTTGTTTGCACCTTGTGGTGAACCCTCCGTATTTGCTCTTGTGAAGGCTTCTCTTGATTGTAGACTTTGACAGTGACACACCTATATCTCCTGGAGAGTGTTCTTCACTTGGCTGGATGTTGTGAAAGGGTTTTTCTTTACCATGGAGAGGATTCTCCGATCATCCACCACTGTTGTCCTCCGTGGACGTCCAGGCCTTTTTATGTTGCTGAGCTCACTACTGCGTTCTTTTTTTCTCAGAATGTACCAAACTGTTTATTTGGCCACTCCGAATGTTCCTGCTATCTCTCTGATAGATTTGTTTTGTTTTTGAAGCCTAACAATTGTCTGTTTCACTTGCGTGCAGAGCTCCTTTGACTGCATGATGTGTGTTAAAAGCAACAGCTTCCAAATGCAAATGGCACACTTAGAATCAATTCCAGACCTTTTACCTGCTTAATTGATGTAGAAATAATGAAGGAAGAGCCCACATCTGTCCATGAAATGGCTTTTGAGTCAACTGTCCAATTACTTATGGTCCCTTGAAAAAGGGGGAAGGTACATATTAAACATATTACATATTAAAGAGCTGTAAATCCATAACCTTTCCTCCAATTTTGATGAGAATACCCTCAAATTAAAGCTCAGATTGTGCACTTTAAGCCCATATTCATTATATAACTGTAACTTGAATATGTTTTGGTCAGCAGCTAAAATAATAAAAATTGTGCCTGTGTCCAAATATATATGGACCTGACTGTATATGACCTGAAGGGGGCTTTTTAGAATTAAACTAAAAGGCCTTTTACTTGATAAAAAGTACAACCTATCAATCAGATGACGAAGGCATGTAGTAGATTGTATACAATAGGTATTTCAGCAAAGTTTTGATCATGTTGATAATTGAAATTTGCGAATAAAATATTATACAGTAGAATTTATAGGGTTAAGATGTGACCTTGACCTTGACCTTGAAACATGATAAATACATATTGGCTGCTGAATTCGTAGCTTTGTGCATTATCTGTAGTCACTAGTAGGGCAGTGGGCATGTCTGTGGTATTTTGAGCTGAATGACAAAGACATGGCTGATTGCTTCTGCTCTATTAGAGCTCTGGATGCTTAATGAACAGTAATAAAGGTGGAACAAAAGACAGATTCGCTCTGATGGCCTGTGACACAGAATGAGAGACAGAAGCAAACTCAATTCAAACATTCATTGTTCATGCTTCTTTATCAGTGAGCTGCAGAAATGATTTTCACTGGCATACTTATTTTCTGGCACGTGTTTGTGTGTGTGTGCCCTCCAGTGGATCACATATACTCTGTGGAAGTGGGTGGGAATGAGACACAGGTGACTTTAAGGGATCTGAAACCAAATCAAACGTACCAGCTCCGGATTGCGGCGGGAACACGAGCTGGGTTCAGTCAGTCTTCTGAGTGGGCCTCGCACCACACACCGAACCTTACTCAGGGTGAGTAAACACATAAACACACACATAAGCAAATGCACTATATGCACACTGATACCAGTTTCAACTCGTGCAAGGTTAAACTTATATGCAGTGGTGCCTCCAAGGGGCGGCCGGTGGGCCGTTGATCCCCCAAAACAAACCTGGGCACCCCACTGGTCTCGCTATCACCAAGATTGTATACATTTTTAGTTAACTTCAGACTAAATAGTGATTTTAATGTCTACATGTACTGTATAATCAGACACGGTCCAAAAAGGAAAAACTCAAGTAAGCGTATGTCACCATGCTTTATTTCCATAGTAATTTTTTGTGTATTGTTTAGATCTTATCTGCCCTGGTACAAAGTTCAAATCTATAGTCAAGTACAAAGTCCTAAATACACTACTGGTCAAGGCTGCATTTTATAAAAATCAGATTAAAAAAAAAAACAGAATTACAGTAAAAGCTAATATTGTGAAATATTATTACAAATAAAAAAAACTGTTTTCTATTCTAATATATTGTAAAAAAAAAAAATGTAATATATTGTAAAAAAAAAAAAATGTAAATGCATTCTTGTGATTGTAAAGCTGAATTTTCAGCAGTTATTACTCCAGTTTTCAGTGTCACATGATTCTTTAGAAATCATTCTAGTATGCTGCTTTGTTGCTCAAGAATAATTTCTTGTTATTATCAATGTTGAAAACATTTGTGCTGCTTAATATTTTTGTGGACGTTGTCATATAGAAAATTTAAAAAACTGGCATTTATGTAAAAATAAGAATCTTTTGTAACATTATGTGTATTTACTGTCACTTTTGGTCAGTTTAATGTGTCCTTGATAAATAAAAGTATTATTATTATTATTTTATTTTTTTGCCAAAAAATCATATTGTACTCAAACTTTTGAATGCTAATGGATGTTATGCTGATTTTAGCATAAAATCAGATAATGAATATGTGTGTCTTCTGTTCAGTCCATAGCCATTTTGAATTATTTATTATTTGAATTATTTTGTTTAATTATATTATTATTATTATTATTTGATTTAATTAAGTTATTTTTAAGCTAAATTATTAGGATTTTTTTCATTATTAGCTGTTTTCTATTGGCTATTCTTAAAGCCTAAATGGAAGGTTAAACGTCGGAAAATAAAATCTAATAATTCTGATCCACATGAATTATTGTAGTTGGATAAGCTTGCAGGCTTCTTTATGGTTGTTTAATATACTAGTTTAATTTGTATGCAATTTTCAGCATCCTTCATTAAAAATGTTCTGGAGGCGGCACTGCTTATGTCTAGCATGCTCACACAAAATACACACCGCCGTTCTCACTAACTCCCTCTGTTGTTTTTCCCAGTGCTCTTTGCTCCCACTGAGCTCAAAGTGAGAGCCAAAATGCATTCCCTCCATGTCACATGGCAGCCACCACCCAATCACACTCAGATCACCGGTTATAAGCTTTCCTGGTGGGAAATGGATGGAGAGGAGATGCCCAGTGAGGAGAAGCCTATGATCAATGAGAGGATTCAGCAGATCAAACTGAGGAAAAGAGTTAAACACCATGAGGTCACAGGCCTTGGTGAGAGTTGAGCAGCAACTTTATTCACATAAACTCACACACAAATATACTTGAAGCTGCATTTCTAATATAATAGACACTTTTACACAGCAGCTCATTTGATGCTAAATGCAGGGACTGTATTTTTGGATGTGCTTAGTGGATAGTGAGCAGTTATAAAACTGAAGATCAGCTTTGGCTGCATTGGCTGATTGCCCATGACTTGTACTTGCATATAAACAGTATTTTTAATGCAATTCTTGCTCAACAAACCAGTCTACACCATGGTTAATATAGCTAACTAAAACTAAAACCATAAAACAATTCATTGTTTGAAATAAAATAAATGTTAATATAAATGTTAATTATAATAACATATAAAAAAATAAACTTCAGCTAGATGCCAAAGCAATATTTTTATTTTCATTTAGCACTAAAATAACTAAAAATAAAACTTAAATATGCTTAAAATAAACTATATATTAAAAAAATGAAAATGGAAAATTATTTTTAAAATTATTCTAATTATTATATATCAATTATTCATCTCACTGATACTACAATAACACTGGCCTACACCAGCATGAATGCAAAGTATGTGCAATGTTTTACAATATGAGCATGTGATGGTTTTATTTGCCTGATTGTTTCAGCTCCCGATCGGCTGTATGAGGTGAAAGTTTGGGCGTTTAATAAACAGACTGAGGGTTATCCTGCTGTCTGGAAAGGCAGAACAGAGAAGCTCACACGAGGTGCGTGTGGTTGTGATGAGATCAAATCATATCTAGCTGTTGTGTAGATTTAAATCAGAGTAAATTTGTGTGTGTGTGTGTGTGTGTGTATGCGTATCATTTTCTTAGTGCGGACGACAGACTCTCTCCCACCATTGCCACCCATCAGCGTCAGAGCTCGTGCAAACAGTTCCACTTCTATCTGGCTCCGCTGGGAGAAACCACACTTTAGCAATGTGCGAATCATCAACTACACTGTACGCTGCAGCCCCGCAGGAATACGCAATGCATCGCTGGTCTCATACTACACCAGGTACCAGGCATATAAACATATAAACACTAAAGGCACACATACATCATCGCCACACTGTTTCTCACATGCTCAGTTATTTTTTACTCAAGCATTCATTCATCCAGCAATTATTTGCCGGATGAAAATATTGTAAGTTATTTCCTATCATTCTATCTATATATGATATATGACTGATCAAAAATTGTTAATTTTAAAGACATTTATAATGTTACTAAATACTCTATTCATCAAAGAATCGTGGAAAAAATATATCACAGTGTGCTGCCCACGAGACTATTGGCGCTAAAAATATATCAGTTTACACAGAAATATTAAGCAGCACAACTGTTTTCAACATTGATAATAATAACAAATGTTTCTTGAGCAGCAAAGCAGCATATTACAATGATTGAAGACTGGAGCAATGAATGCTTTGCCACAGGAAAAAAATTACAATTTTACAGTATATTAAACAGATGTTTTTCTGTTTATTTTAATTCATTTCTATTTATTTTTCTAATTATTTTAAATTGTAATAATATTGCACAATATGAATTTTTATTTATTTATGTATTTTTTTTTTTACTATATTTTTGATCAAATAATTGCAGCCTTGGTAAACATAAGGGACTTCTTTCAAAAACATTACACTTTTTTAAACCAAACCTTTGAATGATTTATTTAAGCCACGCTGCTCTAGATAGCACTAATTGACTCCTTTATCAGTCAACCGGTCCTCTTACTGTATTTCTCTGTATCTCACTGTATTTCAGCTCTTCTCAGGAGATTTTACTGGAATCACTAAAGCCCTTCACCAGCTATGAAATTGCTGTGCAGTCTAATGGAGTTGATATGAGTGGCCCTTTCAGCAGCACAGTGGAAGAGTCTACACTTCCAGACAGTGAGTACAGCCCCTTTCAGTGCTGTAAAAGAACCTTTCTACCTAATATATGGGAAAAAGAAAGTTTTATGAAGTATGAAGATGTTATATGGTCTTTTATTCTCTTTTTCACATGAGTAAATCACATGGGTAAATCTGGCAGAGTTCACACTATGTCTTGTGTTTGTTCATGCGTGAGCGAGAGCTTTAATTGTAGTGTGTACACAAGAGTGTCTGCAGGGTTTTTTTTGAGTGGGAAGTGATGAATGAATACGTATTTGTGAGTGTATTGCGAGTGTGTGAGTTGTGTGGGTCAGTGCGAGTCAGTGTGTTTGTGTTAGGTTAACAGTTAGGGGATTAATAGGGAGAGGCGTAAGGAGATAATTGGCTTTAATTAAAAGCCCAGATGGAATTGCCCCTCTTGTTGGCCAAGAGTCTTTCAGCTTGTCAGTCAGTCTAGCCAAGTGATGGCAGGGAGGGGTATGTTGCCACAGCGATTTAGTGTCAGACTAACTGAGAGGAGCTTTATCTACTGTTGAGGGGGGAGAAAGAGTGGGCACTTCAAAACGAGACCTTTCCCTCTAAAAAACCTGATATTATACTTGTGGTATCTTCTTAAAACTCCCTGACTGCACACGCTGGGAGCATTATAACATCACAGACCTTTAAATGTGGTTTTCTTGGCAAATACTTTTTTCTACCAAAGAAAAACTGTATTTTTTGTTTGTAATATTTGTGTTGCATTAGCAGCCAGCACACAAGAATACAATAGATCAGGCATATAATAGAGATAATTCTCTATAGTTCACTCAAAGAAAGAAAAAAATCCATTCACTCCTTTTTTTTAAATCCCAAAAAACCTAGAGTCTCAATTATCAAGCCGTTTTGATTTTCTGAGCAGTATGTCATACTGCCAAAGCTCCGCCCACAACCACTGACAGACTGTCCAGTATTAGCATATTTCCGCCCTCAGCCAGTTGTATGCTGTCCGCTATTTTCTCCGTGCTTTCGAGTGACAACGTCTTACAAGTAATGCAGGTGTTTTGTAGTTGGATGTATAAGTGAACATAAGAATCATTTATTTTCGACATCAGAGCTACTGATGATGCAGTGGACTAGTTTTGTTTTTGATGGTAACGCGCCACCAAATACACTAAAAAACAGAAGAGAGGGGTGGGGTGAGCAGTAGCTCATTAGCATTTAGAGACATGCCCTGAAATGCCTCGCTGTGAACAGAGCTGTTTTTCACAAGGTAAAGTATTTGTTGTTTTACACGACCACTGAGGAATTTTAACCAAAGTATTTTGATGTCCCCTTTAAGTATGAGTAGTCCACATTCATTTTGAAGATTGTGTCTAATTCAAATGATTCAAAAGGAAAATGTTCTTAATTAATATGCTTCTCTTTTCCTTTTCTGGTGTCTTGTGTGTCGGGTATAAACGTGTGTTTTTACCACAGGACCCTCCTCTCCTCCTCTGGACATGCAGTTGAGTGCGCTGGACTCATACTCTGTTCTGGTGAGCTGGCGACCTCCACTGGAGCCAAATGGTGTCATTTTGACCTACTGGATCCTCTACACCAGCAACATCAGCCATCCAGATCACCTGTGGATAAACCTCACACATGATGGTAAATCTACAAACAGCACATGGTGCTATACTTCATATGAGAATTGTTAATGTATCTTATAAATCTCTCTTTGTCTCACTCTCTTTCCTTAGGTTCTGTTACCAGTGCGGAGGTCCAAGGCCTGATGAGTGGAACACGTTATTATTTTAAGATGGGGGCCTGCACTGAAGTTGGGGTGGGACCATATTCACCTCTGAAAGATGTCTATACTCCTCCAAAGAAATATGGTGTGTATGTGTATGTAAAAGTTTCACAAAATTTTTTAAGGGTGTGTGCAAGTTTTATTCTTCAAGGCTTATATTATGTTTCTGTGGTCACCATTTACTTGGTACTTTGCAGTATTGCTTTGGTTAGTTTAATTAATTTATTGAATTTATAGATCCGATAAAGCATTTCATGATTTGCGCTTTTGAAAGCAGTAAGTCACGAAAAATCAACTATAATTTATTTATTTATTTATTTATTTTACCTCTAATCTAAATAGACACACTATTGTTCAAAAGATTGGGATCAGAAAGATTTTTTTAAAAAAGATATTAATAGTTTTATTCAGCATTAAATTGATCAAAGTTAACAATAAAGAAATGTATATTGTTAAAAGACTTCTGTTTCAAGTAAATGCCATTCTTTTCTATTTTCCTTTTATCAAAATATCTTTATTTAAATTTTTCACAATATTTCACAATATTACTGTTTTGACTGTATTTTTGATCAAATAAATGCATCCATGGTGAGCATAAGAGACTCCTTTCAACATCATTAACTTTTTTTTTTCTGTTTTTACAGTGATCACTTGTTTTTGTGTAATTAAACCTTTAGAGAGAGAGAGATTTTGCAAAAAAAAAAAAAAAAGATTTTCTATGGAAATATAAAAGAATCAATCTCCCATAGCTACAAATTCAGAATCTTTACCTGTAAAGAATCTTTACATTTATGTAATACATATATACATTCATGTTACATTTGCACTTGTGCCTTTGGTAGATGCTTTTTCTAAAGAGACATACACCGCATTCAAGGTATACAATTGACTGAATCAAACCCATGGCCTCACAATACTCTTTGAGCTACAGAAAGCAGTACTCTTTGAGCTACAGAAAAGGCTGATATGTGAACATTTGCTATCAGAAAATGGAAGCTTGTAACTCACAAACATGAACCTGCAAGTATCTGATTTGTGCTTGTATGTATCTTTATGTGTATATAACATTTTCTATTATAATGGCAGTTAAGTTTCTCTGAATCTGCATGGGGTGTCACAGGTGTGTGTGTGTGTGTGTGTGTGTGTGTGGGTGTGTGTGTGTGGGTGTGTGTAGAGACTGCCATCTGCCTCTGCCCATCACTGACACTCAATTAATAGCACTCCCACGGGGAGTGTGAAGTGATTCAGGCCAGCCTCATACACACACACCGTCTGGGTGGAGTTGGCCTCAGATTTTCACACAGACTTACATACACCAGTCGTATAATGACTTATAATTAATATAACACATTGTGTTATAATTAATATTTCATTATTATGCTTAAGTGTGATTCAGTTGTATTGAATTACTATGAAGTTTAATTATGTATAATTACTCGCTGACTGATTTCTACACTTCTGTCATGCTTTCTCTCTCTCTCTCTCTCTCTCTCTCTCTCTGTCTCTCTCTCGCTCTCTCGCTCTCTCTTTTGCTATTTCCACTCCATTGTCTTTCTTTATCTGTTTTTTTTCTTTTGTCTCTCTCTCTCTCTCTCTCTCTCTCTCTTTCACTCTATCACTCTCCTACAGAGCTGGATACCCATGCTGTGACTGGTATCATAGTTGGAGTGTGTCTTGGTCTGCTCTGCATCCTGCTCTGCATGTGTGTCAGTTTTCGCAATGGAAAAACACGGTACGCTCCTGTTCAAACTCAGTAAGATCCACAAGTTTAGATTGCTCCATTAGTTGGTTCACCCAAAAATGGTTCACCCAAAATTGAAAATTCTGTCATGATTCAACTGTATGACTATCTTTATTGTGCAGAACAAAATATATTTTTACGAATGTTTCTTCTGCTTTTGTCCATACAATAAAAGTCAGTGGTGTTCAAAACAACATTGGGCCAGTTTTGTTATCATTAACTAAAACTAAAACTACTAAAATTATTTTTCTGTAATTGAAATAAAGCTAAAATAAAATGTAAATATTAGAGATAAATTAAATATTGCCTAACTAAAACAACTAACTGAAATAAGTTAAAGGTGAAGTACTAAAATTACTGCAACTGAAACTTAAATAAAAAAAGCAATATAGAAATATAAAAACAAAAAATAATAAAAATGATAAAGCACATGACAAAATTAGAACTAAAATTAAAAACTTAAATAATTTAAATGAAAACTGAAAATATAAAAATAAAACTAAAAAAATAATAAATACTATAATAGTATATTACTAATACTAAAATAACACTATCACAGAATGGGAACCCACTGACCTTCTTATTGTATGCACTATAAAACTGAAACATTAAAAAAATATAAATAAATAAAAATCATTTTTTTGATGATTCATTCTTTAAACACAGAAAAACGCTGCTACAATTACAGCTTAGGCAGAAATCTGTTTTCCCCGAAGGCTTTTAATGACAAACGAGCCGCAGTGAAAAGCCTCAACAAATTCTATTCAAATTTGGAAAGTTTCAAGGACCTTTCGGATGTTACTTCAATCTGGATTGAGACATGGGTGAATAACAACACTCAATCACACAGTGTGTGTGCAAGCGTATGTGTGTCTGAAGCAGATGTGGCAGATGTGGGGTATTGAGAGCTGAATGACAGAGAGTCATGGCTGATTGCTCTTGCTCTATTAGAGCTCTTCTGGTTTAATGAACAGCCACAGAGGCAGATTGAGTCTGCTGGGCTTTTGCATTTAGAGAATGAGAGAACCAAAGTCATTTCACCTTCTTCTGAGAATTGTGGTCAGCTGCAGTGATTATTGGTTAACAGAGACTGAATAGAGCATCGTGTCTCCATTATAAACATGTGACCTTTACATTTCAAAGCTTTCACATAAGTATACTTTGACATTAATGGGGGGAGATTTGACAAGCTGTGTGAAGCTGGGTTAATATGCACTCATCAGACTCTTGGCTGGGGAGTTTAGTGGTACCTCTAGCTGTGAAATTGCAACCAAGCTCATTAGATAAAATGACTGGTTCTTTAACATTCACCATGTACAGTAATTGTATATAGAAGGGAAGGAGAAAAAGGTAGGTTACATTTCCGAAAATTAGGAACATTATGTGTCTTTGAAAGCAGTAAGATTGTGATTTGATCAAGTAAAATAGGAAGAAATGTTCAAAACGTTAACAATCAAAATGTACTTGATTACTTCTTTGATTGGTGATATTACAAACCTTTTGGACAGATTGGAATACGTTGATAATTTAACCACATAAATTTAGATTTAACAAGATTTTTCACCAAAACAGCACAAAACAATAAAATAATTTTATTCATAATCATGACTATGTATAAATTACTGTATATACACTGTACACACGTCTATTCAATTGTTTTTATATTTGCAAAAGAAGTCTCTTTTGCTTACCAATTCAGCATTTATTTGATCAAAAATAAAAAATAATAAAATGTATATTGAGTAAAATAATAAAATGTGTTTTGTGAAATATTATTACAATTTAAAATAACAGTTTTCTATTTTATTATATTTTAAAATGCAATTTATGCCTGTGAGCAGCCATTACTAATATACTAATTTGATGCTCTTAAAATATATTTTAAAAATTTTAAATATTTTCAAAAATATATCATTATTAATGTTATAAAACAGTTGTACTGCTTAATATTTTTGTGGAAATTATGATACATTTTTGTTCAGGATCTTTTGATGAATAGAAAGAACTGCATTTATTTGAAAATATAAATCTTTGGTAACATTATAAATTATTGTAATGTCACTTCTGGTCAATTAAATGCATCCTTGCCAAATTTCTTTATTTTCTAAAATGTACTCTTTGTGAAATTGGGACTTTTTTCATAATAGGTTTAATAATAGAACTGAGAGCTGTTACACTGTGTGCTTTGTATGTCAGAGTCTATGGTGCTACCGAATAGATTGTGTCTCTTTAAAAAGTAATGAGGAAGGGCTTTTGAACAGCTTGAATAGGTTATAGAAATTGTTGGAAACCTTGAAAACTTCTGTGAGCTCTCATTATATGTATGTGTGTGTGTATATATATATATATATATATATATATATATATATATATATATATATATATATATATATATATATATATATGTATGTATTATATACATTTATTACCTGTTTTGAAGACTTTTTTAAATGTACTTTTGGATATCTTTGATGTTACCACTTATTACATTAATACTACAGATATGTGCCTCAGGGACATGCATTCATTTGCTGAAGCCTTATAGAAGTGTACACCACTGGCATTCAATTTAGCATTATAAATAAAGACATTAATTGATATTTAATGATCGCCCTCTCTGTCACCTTTAGGGATGTGTCTGGTGGACTTGACTCGAGTTCTTTGAGTCCTCAGTACAGGAAAGGTGCCCGTCCAGTGCCTGCTACTGTGCCTGACTGCAGTGACTGCCATGAGCTGGAAACCCTCATGCCCTCTTGTGCACAAGACCCCAACAAACCCCTCACAAACCTCACTGAGGAACAGAGTCTCATGGCTAACGTAGGAGGTGCTGATGATGCCCTTGCAGAATCCAAGGTGAGCATTGCTGTATACTGTACCACGCATCTGCGTTGGTCTTGGAAAAAGGTTCCTATCAGCCAGTGAGATTGGAGCGATAAGAAAAATGGTTTTGTTTGGGATAGGACTGGTTTTTGATAAGCATATTTTCATCTTAGTATTTTCAGTCTTTCAGTTTCCCTTTTTCTGCTCCAAACTCAGCCAGCCTGGAACGGATCCGTTAGTCGGAACTGGGCCAATAGGATCACCAGATACAGAGATACTATAACCGAAGATTCTTCTGCTCTCATCAATGGAGCTCTTGAGGGACCACCGTCAGACAACAGTAAGGTGAGCCAAAGGAGTGTAGAAATGCCCGTGAATGTCGGTGTGTGACAAAGGCGGTATAGAAATATAGCATAACAGATTTTGAATCTTTATCTTATGAAATGCACATTATCCTTGCACATCTGCTTGTGTGTTTATGAATGTGTGTGATGGGGGATGGGGCTGATAGATTGTGCCTCACACAGACAGGAAATGTACAGAGAAAGTAATTACCATTAAGCAGACAGTGGGGAAGACACACAGCTAATTAGTATGTGACACTTGAAATGAAAAGCTGAAGTCTGCATACCATTTACCAATTACTGTCCTTCCGAAAGCTCCTCAGATATGGATGAGCAGTAGGAAGATAACACATAAAATTACACCTTTATCTGTCTCTCTTCCTCATAGTACCATCGTTTTATTTCCCTGTTGACATTTTTAAAAATCTGTTTTTCTACTTCTTATGATGAAATAGTGCTGAACCGTACCGCACAAATTCATTAATCTTTTAGTTTGTGATCATCCACCTTCCATACCCACAATGTCCATTTTTCAATTATAATAGACCTGTCAATTTAACACATTGATTTAGTGCAATTAACTGTTGAAGAAGGAAAAATGTTTTATTGAACTACAAAAAAAAAAAAAAAAAACTTCAACGTGGTGTCTTAAATCGGTGACATTCATGGTGTAAGAAAATGTAAAAACATAACAGAAATTAATTAATTAATTAATTAATTGTTTGTTTGTTTCTATATATAAAAAAATTTATACATACATATATATATGTAGTTGAGTTGTGAGTAAGAGTTGTGTTTTCTTGTGTTGCGCTGTATTTTCAGAGCGGGCATGGGGAGAGGCTGTATTCCCTCAGCAAGAACCAGGTGGAGGCTGAAGTCATTGTACATTCACAGCTGTCAAACACGACGGCTGACCAGGGTCTACAAAGCGACATGGAGATCTCTCTCGAGTCTCCATCTTCCAAGTACCCTTCTCCTGGAGAGAAGGCAACTCCATCAAACCTGCATCCACCTTACGCCACCAGCGAGGACAACCACGAGCCTCAATCTCCATCTCTGACCCCCAGCACTCACATCTCAGAAGTACTGTCCAATCACAATGGACCATTTGAGAGTGGGCTCAGCCAGCCGACAGCGGGCGGTGCCAGAAACCAAGGAGTGGGGCTTACCAATGGCTTCCACTCGTCCAAACCCCTTCGTTCAAAGGCAGAGACCCTGGAGAACAGGGCCCACAGACTGTGCCCCACAGGAAAGGTTTTGGCCTCACCAGGTCTCCCCGCTTCCCCCTCATCCTTCGCCAGCTCTGGCCTTGTCCATTCTACCTCAGGGGCGCATAACTACGTGTACCCCTAAGCTGGAAGGAAGAGAAGTGTAACAAACGGTGTTCCCAAAGTTCTGGGACAGAGAAAGACAACAGAGGAGACCGACGAGTGGCACCTTCCTGCTGGAGAAGTTGATATTTTCTCATAGCCACGCACGCCTCTTCTCTCGGCTGTTTTATTGCAACCTTTTGGTTCAATTATTTTATATGTATGTACATATAGAATATTTTTTTAGAACTAGTATCCATGGATATGCATTTTAGGGCATATCAGTGGCACACTTTAACCCCTCTTTGTGTGCATGTACGGAATGTGCTGAAGTGGTTTATATGTTTACATGCACACGTGAAGTCAGAGTGTTCGTACTTAGAGGTGAAGTCAAAGGATCCTGAAATCAGCCCTACACAAGGAAACAGAACTCATTCACGGGACGAACGTCACGGATCGGTCCGAGATCAGTGCCAACGGGTGGAGATCTTGCCAGAGAAAATAACCCTGCCACAAAGTTCCACCTCCTGCTGTCTCAGGGTCCTCACACATAAACAAACACACACACACACACACACACACAGATTTGTGCTTAAAACAGTTATTGCAGAAAATTAGCACCATTTTTCAGTTCTGTCTATTCCGGTTTTTAAAGGAATTATTCACCCATAAATGAAAGTTATGTCATTTATTCTCCCTCACGATGCTCAACCTGTGCATGGACAAAAATGTTGTTTGTTTCCTGCAGAAGTAAGAAAATCATACAAGTGTGGAACAACTTGAGGGTGAGTAAATGACAGAATTTTCATTTTTAACTTGATCAGATCAGAGGTACATTTTCGCATACATACACGTGCAAACAAACCTGAATACAATACAAATAAAAACACACATTCCCTGACTGGAGCATAGTGTCTCAGGAGTCTCAGATTCAAGGTGCATTTGTATATACACGATTGCTGTATCAAATACATGTAGAAAAACATGACAAAAATGAAGAAAAAAAAATCTTGAAGGAAAACAATACAAAAGGAACACTACGAATCCATGTACATTTTCTACCATTTCAACTCTACTTGTAAAGACACATCACTCTGATTCATGCTCCAAGTTTTTCTCAGTCAACAGCACTACCTCATTTCTTTACAGGATTGGTTTTATTTTTTTCGGTGTGATTGTATGACTATAGTGAAGAAGGCAACTTCTTATGGGCGGATTTTGAGCCGTTTGTTTCATAGCCTTTGGATAATAGCAGAATCTACTGCCCTTCTCACTCTGTGTCTGTATTCTTGTGTAACGGTTACTGAAACTTTCGTCTCTGATTATTAGCCTGTGTGCAAGCATGTGGTCATCTGCTTGTGTAGTCCTTGATCATCACAACAGTTTTGCAATATACTCTTCAGATGAAGGGATATAAACACAATGGAAGGCTAACCACTCAACCTCAAGGTTTGTGTCTGTAAGATCTACCTGTTGACATGCCAGTCATCTCTTTTTCTCAGGAACTTCTATGCAGGGAGTCTGAGAAGAACATTTTCAGCCAAACTAGGAAACGGCCTCCATCTCTCAGACAGGTCTTGTCCCATACCTTATTCTTTGTCCACGCGTCTGTCACCATTTAGAGTTCATCTGGAACTGTAAATAAATTTTGTCAAAATCATGTTGTATTGCTGCTGAGAGCAGGATCTGTATCTGTTGCGCTTCCTTTTTATGCTTTTTAAACGCTTATTTAAAGTAGTTTCTTTTATGTTAATGCTGTTATTTTGGAAGAGAAACATCAACAAATTCTCAAAATCCTGCCGTCACACTTCAGGTCATTTACAGGACTGCCCGTGATGCCAACAACAACTCTCAGTCTAGTCTGTCTCAGTCATTGCCACAGTTCAGCTGATTGTCTTTATCTGTTTCAATAACTTCACTGAATAGTGCTTTGGTGCTAGAGCAAGACTAGGTTGCTTTTAAGATGGTCTTTTAAACATTCCAGTTTTTGTATGTACAGCAGGCCAAACTCAGGGCTGATCATGTAGGAAATGAAGATGATGAATGTCTAAATTACTCTGGCTGCTTTTTAACAACATACAGTAAGCAACTCACACATTGTCATTTGTCACACTTTAAATGTATACTGGCCAGTCAACAAGACTCAATGCATTTACTGAGATTATAAGATATTTGTTCAATATGCTTTATGTCAGTTCTGTGTTAAAAGGATATTTCACTCGAAAATGAAAATTTTGTCATTATTCTCTTTTCCTCATGTTGTTCCAAATCTGTATGACTTACTACTTGTGAAAAAAGAAGATATTCTAAAGAATGTTTCCAAAACAACACTGGACCCCATTGACTTTCGTTGTATGGACAAAAAACTCAAATATCATCTTTTGTGAGCTAAATGGTAGCAGACTTTTCATTTTAGGGTAAAGGATCCCTTTAAACTGCAAAAATTGGTTGTTTCAATTTTCATAAGGAGTTACGTTGCTACAAAAATCATTTTTTGTTCTGTTCTGATATGTTTGTTGTCAAATGTGCAGTCTTAGCTTTGCTCTTGAGTCTTATACATCAGATTACAGCGTTTAGCACATCCCACCTGCAGCGTTAGGAATGTGTGGGGCAAATCAACCTCTTCTTTTATCTAAAAATAAGGAAACTGTGGTTTTGCCAGGGTCAGCAGATGTCTTGTCACTCTCAGATATGCATTTTATTGTTCCAAAACAGCCCTTCAGGATAAGTTGTAATTCAGATACCTCATTTGCTGCTTGTTAATTTAATTGCAGTCAAACATGGCACATATGTGTAAAGGATTCAGTAGTTTTGATCATTGTGTTTGGCAGCAGTTTTCTTAAACTGGATGAGTTGATTGTCTCATTTTACCTCATTTTGAAGCTTCAGGCTGGATTTTGCTCCACTATATTAAGCATGGAATGGTTGTCATTTGTGTGGATAAATCTTTGGCATATTGCAGAGAGGAGAATAGCAAAATGCATGAATCGAGTTCAGATGATCAGAGGGTTCCCCTGTCAAGCCATACCTCTCAAAACAGACACATGGTTGCATATGGGCCATTTTTATACTGTGCGTATAATCAGTGCTTATTGCTCAGGTGCCCTGTCTTTGCATAAAAACTCCGGAGGAATGCAACTGCTTACTCTCATGTAAAGCAAGTTTGCATGAAAACCTCACCAGTCCTCCTGGAAAATGACGGCTTTAATGACAGGGGAAAAGCAACAACAAATAGTAACACTGATGCACAGGCATTTTTCTAAAGAAATTGTGTATTCTAACAGCTGTTTTCTCTGGTGCTTCGTGGTGACCTTTCTATTCTGGTGATGTGAGAATTCATTCTTTTTTGTACTTTCCCCCCTCAACCAGCAGACCTGTGCTTTTCTGAGATTCTCAGCACACATACTGTGGACACATTTGTGTAACACCAGCAGCAGTATGGTCTCTGACGTCTGTCGGTTAAATGTGAGAGACACAACATCAGTCTCAGCACACACAAAATATACACTAACCCAGTATGATGACAGCATGTGTCCGTCTGTTATTTGTTTGTATGCTCTCATGGCCTTCTTTGTAAAATCAAATCTAAAGATTGCAAAGGTTTTAAGACACAGGTGAACAGGTTGAAGAAGCTTTCATTGTCCATTCAGTTTCTATTTCTGAGATAGGGTAATATTGATTGACCCCCCCCCCCCCCCCCCCCCCCCCCCCCCATCATAGAAATGTTATACTGTACAGCGCTATGATCCGTAGGTCTTATTTTCCACGCTGTGGCATCAGATTTTCATAGAATATATACGAAAGTGGCAATTTACTCACTAAGATTGGATCTAATCTTTTTAACTGGAACAAATGTGCCCTATGAATAATGGATGCAGTGAAATTATATCTGATGACTGATCAAATGTTGGTACTCAATTATATCATATACGTGAGCTGTGAAGGGTAGAGTTTGATGTCGGATGGGTGGATGCAGTGGAGGACAATATGATATTATAATGTTTATGTTCTTCCTCTGTCACTGTCTCTGTGAGATTTGCAGCAGCAAAGTCTCTGCAAACTTGTACTATGTAAATAAACATCTTAATAATAAAAAAGGATTTGTCCAATTCTTTTATATACCACTGCTTCAAAGGCATACTGCATGTATTTTCAGTTATGAATTGTACATCTTCACAAGGATAGACCCTATGAAATACGTATTATTTACTTTTACAGTCTTTTAAATCACCAAATTCACTGTTACAAGTAAATAGTTCTAAATGTCAGTAAAGGTAACAGGCTAGCTATTCTTTCTTTATTAATAAGTAATTAATAACCTTTACTATCACACAGACACTTAAGTAATGTGTGCAAGTAAATTTATATAGATAAGACTTTCACCTGTTATTATTTGTTTCATGATTAAAAGGACTGATACTATTAAGAATAATATAAAATAATATTTGGTGTCAATGAAGGGGTGCTTGAGTCTTACTGATATGGCTGAGGGTCTATATACACACTTGGTAAATATGATCAAAGAAGGCTGTGAAAATAAATCTGCACTGTTAATCCTTTTGATCTTTTATTTAAAAAATTCACAAAAATCTAACCTTTCATTGGAGAATAAGAATTTAAAATGGGTGGAAATATCATGAAATAAATGTCTTTCTCTAATACACATTGGACACAATTAACGGTACCCTTTTATTCAATACTTTTTGAAACCTCCATTTGCCAGTTTAACAGCTCTAAATTTTCTCCTATAATGCCTGATGAGGTTAGAGAACACCTGACAAGAGATCAGAGACCATTCCTTCATCCAGAATCACTCCAGACCCTTTAGATTCCCAGCTCCATGTTGGTGCTTCTTCTCTTCAGTTCACCACACTCATTTTCTATAGGATTCAGGTCAGAGGACTGGAATGGCCATAGCAGAAGCTTGGTTTTGTGCTCAGTGAACCATTTTTATGTTGTTTTTGAGGTTTGTGTTTGGATTATTGTACGGTTGGAAGATCCAAACATGGCCCATTATAAGATTTCTAACAGAGTCATTCACTTACAGATTTTTTATCTGTTGGTATTTGATAGAATCAAAGATGCCATGTATCTAAACAAGATGTCCAGGACCTCCAGCAGAAATATAGGCCCACAACATCAAAAATACAGCAGTATATTTCATTGTACACATGGGGTACTTTTTATCTCTTTGTTCACCAAATCCACTTTACGTGTTTGCTGCTAAAAAGCTAATTTTTCAATTTCATCTGACCATAGAAGCCAGTGCTATTTGAAGTTCCAGTCGTGTCTGATAACTCAATATGCTGGAGTTTGTTTTTGGATGAGCTAGGAGAATTTTTCTTGAAACCCTCCCTTTTTTTTTATATTTTTTTTTTTAAGGTTTTCTGACCCTGAGACTCAGCTATTTTCTGCAATTCTCCAGCTGTGGTCCTTGGAGAGTCTTTAGCAACTCAAACTCTCCTTCTCAGCGTGCATTAGGACGATATAGAAACATCCTCTTCTAGGCAGATTTGTAACATTTTCTGTTGATTGGAAATTCTTAATTATTGCCCTGATGGTAGAAATGGGAATTTTCACTGCTCTAGCTCTTTTCTTAAAGCCACTTCACTAATTTGTGAAGCTCAATTATCCTTTGCTGCACATCAGAAATATATTCTTTGGTTTTTCTCATTGTGATGAATGATTAAGGGAATTTGACCTTTGTTTTCCCTCCTATTTATATTTCTGTGAAACAGGAAGACATGGCTGGATAATTTCATGTTCATAATCACTGGTGTGCTCAAAATTGTAAATATGAATGGGAATATACTTCAGAGATATTTTACTTATAAAAATATCTAGGGGTACCAATAATTGTGTCCAACATGTATTTGAGAAAAACATTTATTTTATAATGACATTTTCTCCCATTTTCAGTTGTTTTAGTGCAATGAAAGGTTAGATTTTTGTGAATTTTTTTAAATAAAAGATAAAAAGGATTAATAATGCAGGTTTATTTTCACAGCCTTCTTTGATCATATTTACCAAGAGTACCAACAATTCTGTCCACGTGTGTATGAAAAGATTGAGCAATCCTTGTTTACATCAAGCAATATAGCTGATGTTCATTGTTTGCTGAACAGTCAATAGATGGCACTCTTTCATCGCTCTTGCCCTATGCCTGAAATTTCAAGAAGTTTTAAATACAGCTAAATATTATTTCTAACAAATACAGTTTCTAAATTATATTTTTAAACAGGAAGGATAACTATTTCCTTAATCTTTCTTTAAAAATAAAGTATTTGGTAAACGTTTATGCATTTTTTCATCATCACTTTAGGATTAACTGTACTTCATTCCATCAGTATTTCCTATATTTCTATTCCAGTATTTCTATATTTATTAGTTCGTGCCTGACAGCCTTTGTTCAGCTGTGGCCTTTATATTATAAAATATAATTTATATAAGATTTTTTTTATGCCCTGCACACATACAGGCTACCTCTCTTCTTGCTCTCTGTTTGGAGACCATGTCTTTTGTTCTATAAAGGAGAGAGAGAGAGAGAGAGAGAGAGAGAGAGAGAGAGAGAGAGAGAGAGAGAGAGAGAGAGAGAGAGAGAGAGAGCGAGAGCGAGAGCGCGCGCAGTGGGGTGTGTGAATTCAGAAAGGTGGATGAGCGCGTGTGCTGGTCTCGAGGAGGAGAGAGCACGAGATGCTGCTGCTGCTGATGACACATTCCTTGAAAGATGTGTAAAATGGCGCAAGCATGTTGGAGCCACCGGCTGTAGTTCGGATCGAGAGGAACTGATTTACTGCTTTCCCATCCTTGTATTCGCTCTTGCCTCACCTTCCTTTTTTTGCATCTCGTCTAATTTTCAATGTGATTAAATGGCTTCCGGACGGCGCCGCCAGGCTCCACGTTCACTCGGAATACTCCTGCTCGCTATTGTCGGTAAGTGTGTGATTTCTCTCGCGGTTTTGGGTCACTTTGTCAGCTCGACTGACCGTGAACTTGATCACACTGCAGTCGGCTTCAGTCCTATTTCTTTAGGGGTTGTAGCGGTTGTGTTTACAGCTGTAGATGTGACTATGGTGGGTGTGTTTGCCTACATGTAGATGTTACATACTGAAGCATGAACTGATTTTGTGAATGGAGCGTTCCACGCGCTTGCTGACGTTATATTAGGATTTCATGCTGTTTTCAGACACTGGAAAATGATTTTGTGTTAACATGTGAAGTACACTTATAATGAGACATTGTTACCACGTGCTTTGCATTTTGGATGTGGAATATGACAATGCAGTTCTAATCATATTTCATATTGTGTCGGAGCAATATGAAATCTTGAGTTAAAATGTATCTTCACACGTGGTAGGAGTAGATTGAACGTTGTTTCTGAAATGAATTAAACATGTCTAATATATAGTCAAGACATGACATTGCCCTTGATCTTTGAGAAGTGCTAAGTGTATACTTTGATTAATTTAATAGTGCTAGTTATAGTGGTGTGTGTGTGTATGTGTGTGTATGTGTTTTATCAGAACAGCAATTTCTTCTTGTTTCCATCAGTTTTAAATGTCAAATTACTGCATGCAATACTGGCAAAGCATCAATATGCACACACACACACATACACACAAAGTGACAGAAAATAAAAATAAATACAAATAACATGCTAGTACTAATAAAAATTGCAATATAAAATAAAATAAAACAGAATACAATAAATAACTTTCAGCTAGACGTTAGTGAAAGTTAAGATGATGTACAGACAATGAATGAACTATAAAGATCAAAGCGGAACCTGGGAGCAGTTTCATATTCTCTGATTTATGATCTACTAGCCTTGAATAGCTATATTTAAGATTTCTGGTATTTGATATACAGACATATCTAGCACACTAGGCATGTCTGTAGATCTATTCTATTCATGACAGTTCAGGTTTCAAAATCATATTGTTCATTTTTAGTAGTTAGGGCTTTAAGTGACACTGAATATTTATATTTGAAGTGCCGGAATATTTCCTTAACTATAGGAGCTCCTCTTGTCTCTCAGCCCACAAATGAGTAGTTTGCATCTATTATCTGTCATAGACAGCAGAAGCTCTGATTGATTGTTTCCTTTTACTGTGTTTCTGTTTTAGTGGGAAAGTGAGGAAAGAACTGAAGGATGCTGTTGTCTTGAAGATTGTGTGTCAAGGCTGTCTTTCTCTTTTCCTTTAAATTTGCTTGGTTTCTTTGTTTCCCTGTAATTGTCAGTTTGTGTATGGCCTGTTTGCCTGGGCTGGTGGGCAGTGTGGATGCATGGTTATGGAGCATGACATCTAGGGAATCAGAATCTTCCTTAGTATTCACAAAGCTCATTTCACTGCCACCTAGTAGTTTGTTCATCTTACTGTATGCAATTGCCATACATGCTGAGGTCTTGTGTTAAAATTATTGGTTTATGTTGGAGTCTTCCTTTAGGTCTTCATCGTATAGGGTGCCTTTGCGGAGCTGCCAATCAGCAAAGAACTTGTTGAGAAGAGGAAAGATTGAGTTGGAATTGCGTGGATTGGGTTGTTAAATTAATTGAAATACATGTTTTTTCTTTTCTGTTTTGAGTAAGCCAGTATAAAGCAGGATGTGTGAATCAAATGCATTTTTTCATGGATGTCATTTTAAAGAAATAGCTATGTATTACAAATGTGTGCACTCCTTGCTCTTTGCTGTGATAATGCACAGTGAGCAGAGAGCATCCTCAGACCTGTTGATGTATACCGCAGTTGTCCTGAAAGCCTAATGTAATTCAATCACGAATACTCTAAGAACAGAAGCCATTCATTGAAAAGAATAGAACCTGACAATATAATTAGTACATCAATATCTCTAAAAAAGATGTTGTAAATGTCAAAGGACTAATGTCTGAGGTATATGCTCAGCAAGGCTGCATTTATTTGATCAAAAATACTGTAAAAACAGTATGAGTGTAAAATATTATTAATGTATTTAAACTAGAGATGCACCGATTGCAATTTTCTTGGTTGATTCAGATTTTTTTTGTAAGTGTCACCTGCCGATACCTATTTTTGCCGATTCCGATTTTCTTTCTAAAAACTATAATTGACAGCAAACAAACAACAAACAAATATCTATCCTTTTTTAATGCGCAAAAAAACCCCCCAAAAAAACATGAAAAATCATTAAACATTGCAGTTCCCCCAATCTGGACAAAGTTACAGATGTTCTCTCACTTAAACAACTCTCAAAATAAAGTGCTCTTTGACTAGAAAAGAGGAAGAAATAACAATTAACTGAAAAGGAGTTGCTGTATATAACAATACAGATGTCATTTCCCACTATGTTTCTTAAATTGTCTTTTTTTTCACTAACCTTATTAAATGTGTCATCTTTCACATCAAATTCTTAGATTGTTTTTAATTACTTCAGTTAGAATATTAAGAAACTGTAGGTCTGTTACCATTCAAATGAAATCAGTATCAACAAGCTCCATCTTTCCACTGCAGTAAACACAGAAGCTGCATCTGAAGTGGCATTAGATATATTTACACAGACTGTTTGATGAAGCTGAGGTGCTATAAATGCATTTATGCTGCAAAATTTTGAATGCAGAAAGAATTTTATTAGATTAATGTTTTCAATATTTTTTAAACATACAAAAGAAATGTTGGGAAAAATGCAATGACAGTTTTAAATATGAAACCAATGAGTTTGAATGAGTGAGTCATTTAGTCCTTCATTCAACAGATTCAGTCAGAGACGAGGCAAGTGACTCCTGTCTTTATGAATGGGTTACTGAATCATTGACTCACTTGATTCGTTCAAAAACGTGGATTCATTCAGTAACGAAACACCGCCGTGTTGCTCGGAGACACAAAACAGTTCTGCTGTGGCTTTGATTGGAAGTATTTTCGTCAGCGAAATTGAGCAAAAACAGCCAATATTGCGTCTAAAATGTAAGTCACTTAATTTTAACTTCTTGTTCATTGATCTACTATTGTATAAAATCACATTGCAATTGTGTTGAAACATTTTGGTCGTGCAATGTTGCGTACCTAAATCATATATTATAAATTTCTTATTCTTTACTACCGTAGTATGCATCTATAAGTTTCCGTGAGTGCTGTTGCGCTCATGTGTTTTGTTTTCTGCACGAGTCTCTCTCTCTCACGCTCACTCAGGCTGCGCGAGCCTCATCTGTCAAGACCTAAACACATTATCAGTCGCCGTAATTGTGACGTCAAAACAGACCGGTGTTACGAGATTTTCGGTTTCCGAGATTTTCGGTTTCAGTGGGCGGAGCATTCATGAATATTCACGAGTTTCCCGGACATGCGCGACTGCGCGTGGAACTGAGAATTTCAGTTTACGCTCCTTATCTCAACAGGTTTAATAGAATATTTTCACAAAAGGTATTCACAATTCAGTATGTTGAAAAGAGTATGCCAAAAGTCCCCGGATGGTCTACTATTTCAGGTCGATTTTTGAAGTGTGGATCTGTGCACACTCTAATGGCTAAAATTGGGGAAGGGAAAAAATTCAATTATTAAACAACACTGCGTCGTCAGTGTTGGTATGTATCAGACACGTGCACTTAACATTATATGAAAATCAAGCTCAAACGGAGTTAATGTTTTTGACCAGAGAATGAGGAAGATGGAGTAGGGGAGCGCGCGGCACAAAGTAACACGGGGTTAGTTGTAACACACGTGGTTTAAATATTTCCACACATGTTAGCATAACCAAATTTACAGTATTTTATAGTTAATATATCAACATTATATAGAGAAAAAAGGGCGCCAAAATTCAAAAGTCTTTTGAAGATATCGCTGAACATTTATTTTACCATAGTAAAATTATATTTCTGGCTTAAGTAAATGTTATTTCAAGACATGTAAAGCATTTTGGCTCCTTTATGTGGGCCGTCCCAAGCATGGTTGCAATGTGCTCATTGTCAAACTCAAAAATCAAATTATTTTTAATTTTTAAATTTTAATCGCCATTATTTTATTTGAAATAAATAATTATTTTATTGACAAAATATTTTAGTTTGTCTTGTATATTGTTTTCATTAGATCAGAGAACATTTTAAGCTGTCATATGGTCATGTTACAACGTGCCCCTCACATGTTACAAAGTACCCCACCTACGGGGCATGTTGTCACATTTCACTTCCAATTTTTGAGGGTAAATAAAGAAAAACTTATACACTGTAATTATGAAACAAAGTGACATTTGTACTAGACAAGTGTGAAATTACTGTGGATAAAAAAATATACTCTGAACCCCATATGGATTTACACAATTTGAGAAAGTCAAAAAGTGTTACTTTGTACCCCGCTCTCCCTCTGTTTTGTCTGTCATTAGAACGGCTGCAACTGTTACCTGAGGCAGCAAGTGCATTGCATTATATGCTTTCATCAACTTTTACAGGTTATATAACGTTGATTGTAGCTATATGGGCGCTTAGTTTTTCTTGTTGTTTTATACATTTGGCCAAAATCTCAAATGAAGCGCTTATGCACAGGATATTTAAAACATACAAAAGTATACTGGCTAGACGGCAAACAACCTAATTCTTCTCCGCTCTTCAAACACACAGAAACATTAGCCTTTACAGACGTGTTTGAGTAAAGAAAACGCTGTACTATTCAAACATCAATTATTTATTTACCCTTGCATTGCGAAAAAGAGGAGATCTGTCTCCTCCAGACTGTGCGCAGCGCGTCGATCTGAAGGAGGCGGGGTGAAGTTACGAGGTTTCGCTGAGAGCTTGATGATCCAATGGCGTTACGAAGTTTTACTGACAAGCTCTTTTTAATGCTTATCATTGGTTAACTACTTTTAAAACCCTCTGATTTAAAATAGTAATAATAACGAATTATAATAGACTCAAGTTTGGATAATTTTTCACAGCACCTGACTGGGCTAGGGTATGACAACTGCCTTACTCTGCCATACCGAAACACCGCCCCTGGTAGAGAGGTTTACAAAAAAGGGGTTTGAGTTACTAATAATCAACATTTAACCTGGTAAAAAATATATTTATTTATTGTTATATGTCTTATTTCATCTGCAACAGCAATGTGAACTTTTATAAACATCCTTTTGGTCGTTAACTTTTAAATGCATCATTATGTAGAAAATATGAGCAGAGTTCTCGGCATTAAAGACCCGCGACTGACAGATCAACACGCTACTTCTTTTCTCTCCAATACGGTAGGAAGTTAAATGAAATTAAATGTGGAGGATGTTAACTGTGACAGGATGATTGACAGGCCAGTTTACAGTGACAAGATGTGTGTATCTATACGACAGAGCCTTAAAGACGCAGTTGTGTGACGTGATAGTATGTCCCAAAGCTTGCCTACTCTTCTACTACACACTCAAATGTGTGTACTTTTTCTTCACCAAAAGAGTACATACTTTAAGGGCGTAGTATAAGTAGGCACATTGGGACGCAGCACGGTTCATTTCCGCGAACCGGTTCTTTGGGACAGTTCGTTTCAATGAACCGGTTCACCGGTTCTCTTACGCGCAACGTAATGAGGTTTTTCGCAATGACGTAATGACTATCGTCCCTGGTCGGGATGAAAATATTCAACATATTCAAAAGTGCAAAGTCAGTAATCATTACTTCAGTCAGTTGAGACATCATTTGCCAAGTTTCTTAAAATTAAGTTTTGCAACTAAGCACACAAACACAGGTACAAGGGTTGATGTGCAAACGATATGTATTGAAGGTAAGTGGAAGTGAATAAATTACTTCTCATCAGCGCAGAAGCGTGATCCACATACTATGCATAATCCATTACGATTTATTTGTTACTAAATAAACTTACGTTTCGCCAGATTGGTCCCCTTATTCAAGTCCTCCCGGTTTACCCGCACTCATAGCAATCAGTTGTCCAAAAGGTGATCCGAAAACCGTTGCAACCGGTTCTTGACTCGAGAACGAGAACCGCTCTAACCGGCGCACTGCACGCGCGTTCAGTATATCAGCTGCTCTGCTCGCGCTCATCATCAGTTCTATTTAATACAAACTCAATTTGTGAATGTGTCATCATTAACTATAATGAACGCCCACTGCTAGAGCTGTTCTCGTTCTCGAGTCAAGAATCGGTTGCAACGGTTTTCGGATCATCGGTACACTCAACCGAGAACCGCGGTTTCTTTCGGACACGTCCGATTTGAGAACAGATGAGCTGATGATACTGCGCATGCGTGTAATTCTTCGTGCGTGCATCTCTAATTTAAATTATTTATTCCTGTGAAGACAAAGGTGGATTTTCAGCATCCTTTACTTCAGTCTTCAGTGTCACATGATTCTTCAGGAATGATTCAAATAGTTAATTTGGTGCTCAAAAAGCCCTAATATTCTTATCACAGACATTCTTCTTATTATCAATATTAAAAACAATTGTGCAGCTTAATTGATACCATGATACATACTTTCAGGATTCTTTGATGAATAAAAAGTAACAAAAAGCAGCATTTAGTAACAATGTAAATGTCTTTATAGTCTTTTGATAAATTTAGCCTAATGTGTTCTTGCTGGATAAAAATATGTATTCCATTTTCCAAAAAAAAAAAAAAAAACTTTTAAAAGGTATTTCAAGTCACAATGTTGCGACTTGATAGCTCAGAGTGCTTTATTTTTCGTAACTAAGCCTGTATTTTACAGTATGGCTTTATATCACAATTATTTTTTAAATGTTTCACTGTGAGGTGGAAACACACTTCCATAGTAAGCAATGGTTTAAGCATAAAAAACATTTCACTTGTGTGACTCTCCAGGTTGTGAGAGAAAAGTCCACAAATGAAAGTGCTTTCTCAGAAAGAGAAAAAGAAAAAAACACTTATTATGACCACATACTCAAAGGAAGGTGAAGGCAACACCATTGCAGCCACAGGCTGAGTGCATATGAAATTCAAACTGAAGGCTTCAATGAATGCATAATTTATAGCTTTTGCTTGTGATATATGCCTGAATATTTAGAGCAAAAAATAAAGTATAGAAATAAACATCCCACACCGGTTTTTAATACTCTCATTGCGCACTGATTGAGTGAAAAGAACTTTAATTGAAAAATTCTTCGCATATCAAGCAGATGATTCAGTATTAAAGCTGTGACTGTAAAAACAACCCGCTCCAGTTTCAGAGTGATGATGATAGGTTTTAAGGTCACCCTACAAAGACTGACTTTTCCTTTTCCCCCCTCTGTGGCCTCAATCTAAGAGTTCTTTCTGTAAATCTTGACAAAAGAAAGGGCCTGAAAGCAGCCGTCACTCTGACAGCATGTTTCAGTGCTTTGTCACAGGAAGTCAAAACAAGATCTGCAGTGTGCAAAAGGCTGTCACACCAAAACTCTGGGAAGAGATGCAGAAACGAGGAGAGGAAAAGGGTTTGGTATTTGAATTGAGCAGGTGAGGCTATACAGATGCCCTGTTTACTAGCAGAAAGCTCAGTAAAGAGATGGAGAGACGGAGGGAGCTGATAAGAAGGAGGCACTGGGGCCCCGGACATTGTTTAATTCACAGCTACAGTACAGGTCATGCCAAACCAATGATATTTAGAGTGAGAGGCGAATGACTATTGAGAGTGGAATTATCCTTTGCTAATGAAACTGGGCTGTTTATGGTCTATGCATGCTTTAATTCACTGCGTGACTGGTGTGATATTTCACCGATTCAAGGTCAGAGAGGACTAAAGAATTGGCATTTAGCGTTTAGTTATAATCACATTTATATGATCCAGAGCAGGATGCTGAAATATATAAGACTTGATTGCCTCATTCACAGGAATAACATTCAATGGGCCTCATTTACGAAACGAACTACAACAGAAAATTGGGCGTACGGTCGTTTCAACGCAAAACTTCTGGTCTGGTCTCAGCTCGTGTACGCGCAGCATAGTAAATCGGGTGGAGAATTGTAGAATTGCATGTTCTTCATTTAGGTTATTTTCCTGACTGACAACCGAAGTCGATCACTGACCAGTAAGATTAGAATGTCATTTTTTATTTATTTATTTATTTCTTTTATTCAGGGCTTCAGCTTTATATGCACAAATAGCAGCGTAAACAACAGACCATGAGGATTCACACATCGCATCACGCACCTGCAGCGCTTAATGGAGAAAAACAGAAATTAAGTCTATAAAAGGAATAAAATAAATAGGACCACACAAAATATATAATAGGCTATAATATAATTAACAGATAAACAAAAGGGGAAAAAAACTGTACAAAAAGTATAGGCTACTCTCGTTTTGTGACACTCTTAATGTATTTTATTTCTTTTTTTTATATCTTTATTTGATTTAATCCATCTGATCGCGCTGGCAGCTCACGCACACACAAACAACATTAGTTCTAGCGTTGCTTGAGGTTTCAGCTATTCATCATCAAACTAAAATGCAGTCAACCTAATATAAAAGTTACACTTTATTTTAAAATGTCAGCAGTGAAATCAGCGTGCAGTGCCCAAACAAACATTTTTACGCATATGAAGGATTTTACGCGAATATTGGAACGTGAGTGAAGTATAAAGCCGTGTTTAGGCTACATAATAAATAATAGTTTAACAACCAAATAATACAAATATGGCAAAAATGACTTGTCGAATGAGAGAGGCTCGTGAGCGCAATGCCGTTTCAGCTTTGCTTGACTTTTGTGTGCTGTTTATAATAAATGCCGCTAGCTTATAGCGTGACTTTTTTTTATATATATATTATAGTTTAATAAATAATTTTATAGCTGCTTATTTTGTCATTCTTGTTCTGTAATATCGTTAAATGTAATGGATTTGTTGTGGACTGAAAGAAACTAAATAGGCTAAATAATGCTTATGTTTGTAATGGTTTCCTTATATTTACCGGTATTTAATATACATAAAAAATTACTGTAATTGTTTGCAGTTACAAGGTTAACGGGTGTTTTAACCACTAATCTTTCGTGAGATTACCGGTACTTCCTCTTTTTGGCCGGGTTTTGTTTCTTCGTGTCGTAAACTAGGGGTGAGGCTTCTAAACAGGGGTGTTTTTAGGGGCGTTATATTCAAATTTTGATTGTTTTCTGCCGCCACATTTATCAACATTTACATTTACATTTACATTTAGTCATTTAGCAGACGCTTTTATCCAAAGCGACTTACAATTGGGGAATACATAAAGCGATTCGTCTAGAAGAGGCAATCAGACAGAGGAAGTGCTTGTAACAACAAGTCTCAGGCATTGTTCAAATAAGTACAAGCTAGAAAGGAATAAATAAAGAGAAAGAATTTTTTTTTTTTTTTTTTTTTAGGATGAAGTCAAGTAGTGCTGAAAGAGATGAGTTTTCAGTTGTTGCTTAAAGATTGGTAGGGATCCAGCTTTCCGGATAGGGGTGGGAAGATCATTCCACCAGCCAGGAATGGTGAATGAGAATGTTCTGGAGAGTGATTTTGAGCCTCTCTGTGATGGTACCACGAGGCGTCGCTCACTAGCAGATCTCAGACTTCTGGAGGGGGTGTAGATTCGTAATATTGAGTGGAAGTAGGCGGGTGCTGAGCCTGTGGTTGTTCTATATGCAAGCATCAGTGTCTTGAACTTGATCCGAGCTGCAACTGGTAGCCAGTGCAAGGAGATAAAGAGAGGTGTAACATGGGCTCTTTTGGGCTCATTGAAGACCAGACGTGCCGCTGCATTCTGAATCATTTGTAGAGGTTTGATTGTGTTTGATGGAAGTCCAGGCAGAAGAGCATTGCAGTAGTCCAGCCTAGAAATGACAAGGGCCTGGACAAGAAGTTGTGCACCATGCTCTGTCAGAAAGGGCCTGATCTTTCTGATGTTGTGTAGTGCAAACCTGCAAGATCGAGCGGTCTTTGCAATGTGCTCTTTGAAGGTCAATTGGTCATCAAAGATTACACCGAGATTTCTGACCGAAGTTGATGGGGCAATTGTTGATGAACCTAACTGAATCGTGAAGTCATGCTGTAGGGTTGGAGTAGCAGGGAAGACAAGAAGCTCAGTCTTTGCCAGGTTGAGCTGTAGGTGATGTTCTTTCATCCATGCCGAGATGTCCGCCAGGCAGCCTGAGATCCGTGCAGCTACTGTTGGATCATCTGGTTGAAAAGAGAGATAGAGCTGTGTGTCATCAGCGTAGCAATGGTAGGAGAAGCCATGTGCCTGTATGATGGGACCCAGTGATGTCGTGTATGTGAAGAAGAGGAGGGGTCCAAGAACCGATCCCTGAGGAACCCCAGTGACCAGTTGATGTGCTTTGGATACCTCACCTCCCCAGGCCACCCTGAAAGACCTGCCAGTGAGATAGGATTCAAACCAGCAAAGTGGAATCCCAGTGATGCCCAGAGATGAGAGGGTAGACAGGAGGATCTGATGATTAACAGTGTCAAACGCAGCAGATAGATCCAGCAGAATGAGGACTGATGATTTGGAGTCTGCTTTTGCAATTCGCAGGGCTTCAGTGACTGAGAGTAGCGCCGTCTCAGTTGAATGGCCACTCCTGAAACCTGACTGTTTAGCATCCAGTTTGTTGTTCTGTGAAAGAAACAATGAGACCTGGTTGAAGACAACTCGTTCGAGTGTTTTCGCTATGAATGGAAGGAGAGAGACAGGTCTGTAGTTTTCAGTAAGAGAAGTGTTTAATGTAGGTTTCTTGAGCAGTGGGGTTACCCGAGCCTGCTTGAACGCAGTGGGGAAAATGCCTGTGAGGAGAGATGTGTTGATGATGTGTGTGAGTGCTGGTAAGAGTGTGGGAGAGATTGCTTGGAGAAGGTGTGATGGGATTGGGTCTAGAGGACATGTTGTAGAATGGCTGGAGAGGAGAAGTTTGGATACCTCTGCCTCAGTGAGTGGACAGAAGGAGAAGATGGGAGTTTTAGCAGTGGATGTGGTTGGTTGGAGGTCGTGTGTGTGTGGAGGAGAGAACTGACTACTGATTGTTCTAGTTTTGCCTGTAAAAAAAGTGGCAAAGTCATCAGCTGTTATAGAAGTGGTGGGAGGTGGTGGAGGGGGACAGAGGAGAGAATTAAATGTTCTGAAGAGGTTACGCATGTCTGGAGCGCTGTTGATCTTGTCGTGGAAATGTGAGGATTTGGCAGTGTGGACTTCAGCAGAGACTTCAACATACGATCATTCGTACGATGAGATTGGCGGCATACGAATGTTTCATGAATCACACGTGAACTCTGTCGTGAATTGATTTGTGCGCACGGATCTGCGCTCGTTTCTACGTTAGATTGATAAATGAGGCCCAATATGTGCTCTTCCTGGCCTTGGTTTAGAGAAGTCTAATATTTGGTGGTACAAAAATACCATTTACAGTTTCAAGTTTTTCTAAAAGTGTCTAAATAATTACATTCAATTACATTTATGACTTCTAAAGGCTTGGGATAAATATCCTGATTTGTAGTTACTTTAAAGATGATTTTCTTTTGCTTTTCAGTCATTTTAAGTCATCTCGTGGCACCCTTCTGAGTTTGTTGAGGCCCCCTAGTGGGTCCCGGACCCCTGGTTGGGAACCACTGGTTTAGATGAACTACTTAGTGATGGTTCTCCTTAAAAGAAAAAGTTCTGCCGTCATCTTTACTCAGTCTCATGTTATTTGAATATTATGTATTTTTATGTAACACAAAAGTTATTTTGCAGAATATATACGCTGCTTTATAATTCACCCCTAAAATTAAAATTCTGTCATTTACTCACCCTCATGTGGTCTTTTTAATAAAACCCATTCAAGGTTTCAATCCCTCCACTGAAATCCTGGCAACCAAAATAATAGGACATAATAGGTCATAAAGTGTTTATGCCTTGTGTTTATCATTGTTTAGGTGTAAATAAAAGGCTAAATTAAATCTGTTTATTATATAATGCAGTCAAATCTCTTCAAAAGTCTTGGATTAAACTGCGCAATTCATATTAATTTTACGACACCTTGTGACCTTTTTGGATTTTTAAAGTCTTGCTGATTTTGAACTGGATGAACTGTTCCTTTTACCTTAAGGGGGCGATGTCAAAAAATATTATGAAAGTCGTTCAGATATGCTACATTCCAGGGTTTTTAAAACCATACACCATATCATTCAAACATAGCACGCTGACACCAGCAAGAAATGAAGTTTCTCCCTCTCCAGATGCTGCATCTGTTTGTATGCAAATTCTACTTGAATAGGTGGAAATCAAAAATGGATTCAGTTATGTTCTGTTAAAGCTACCTCATGACTTTAGAAGACTGGGAATACAGTCTATATCTATATATACTTTCTTGGTATTTTATGCCAATTTTTTGTTCATTTTTTGCGTTTGAAAGCTGCAGGAAGTACTTCAAGTGTTGTGTGAAAAAGAACAACTTGAAAATTCTAAACTGAATAACTTTTGTGTTTCGTAGAAAAATCATATTGGTTTCAGGCGAGCAGAGTCTGCGTTGGTGAAAATTCTGTCATCCTGCCGTGAACTATCCTTTTAAAATATCTTTTCTCCGGATTTCTTTCTTCCTTCTAGCTGATAAATGTAGTGTTCTGAGGGGTGGAGAGAATAGTGATTGAGGCTGATGTTGTGTGGTGTGGCATGTTGTTTTGAGTGTCAGTGATAAACCCATGTGTGAGCATCACTCAAAGGCACTCGGTGTGCGTCTGCCGGCAGGGTGCTGGACTCACGCTGAGCTAATCCTGAACTCCAGGGTGCTCTAGCTGCGCTTATACCCTAAACACTTCTCGAACGAGGAGTGGTTGCAATCAGCCTGCATCATGATGGTGTGACTGCTGCTGTACTTTTGCTCTTTTCCTCGTCTTTCTTTCTTTCCTTTTTTTAGTATTGTTAATTTCTTATTTTATCTCGTCTCTTCTTCACCTTGCTTTTTCTCGCATCTGCTGTATTTTCCTCCTCCTCCTCTTTTGATTATTGCCTTATCTGAGTTCAAGGAGCCTCCTTTAAAGATCTCTAATCAATATCTGCACGGACTTACTGCTACTGATGTGGCCTCCTTTTCTTTCTCACTTAGCAGAGAGCTTGATTGAACGTTTGTGCTTAAAAGAAGCATGAACATTTATGGATAAAATAGAGCTGCAAGCAGCAATGAACAGGGTCCAAGGTAAATAGAGAGAAACAGACATATCGGACATCAAGGTTTGGAGAATGACAATGATAATGTAGTAGTTTGATGTTTTCATTTATTTGTTTGGCAAAAGCAAATAATTTGTCTGTTGTATAACAACAAAATTACAAAAAATGTGTGTATACATACTGTTCAAAAGTTTTGAATCTGTAAGTTTTTTTTTTTATGTTTTTGAAAGAAGTCATCAATATCTCAAAAACCTTTCAGATCATAAGATATTGTAAATGTCAAATGTTGAGGTTTAGTCTTTTATGCTCAGCAAGGCTCAAAAATATTGTAAACACCGTAATATTGTGAAATATCACAATTTAAAATAACTGTTTTTATTTGAATAAATGTTGAAATGTAATTTATTTCTGTGATGGCAAAGCTGAATTTTCTGTGATGGCAAAGCTGAATTTTCAGCAGCTTCGCTGATATGCATTCTGATATGCTGATTTGGTGCTCAACTAACATTTATTATTGCTATTAATGTTGAAAACAATTGTGCTGCTTAACATTTTTGTGTAAACTGTGATACATCTTTGCAGCCTTCTTTGATGAATAGCAAGTTCAGAAGAACAGCTTTTATTTGAAAAATATTTTTTTATATATAACTTCAGTTTCAAGAGTTTAAAAAACAGATTGTCAAATCAAGCACCGCAGCATCAGACCACCCTACACTTTTTATATGATATAGGCTATACATGAATTATTGTAATTATTGTAATTATTGTAGAGTTCCAGTCGTAAGATATGCATAAGTGACATTGACATCAAAGCTGGACAACCCTGGTGTTTTATCATCTAAGGGAAAAGATTTGAACACTAATCTAGTGAAGAATCCAGTGAGAAGTTTTCAGTTGCTCTGGGGACGCCTGTGTGTAACCCTGAAAATGACGCCCTGCTGGTGCTGCAATAAAACCTTGTAAGAAGTCAGAGAAGAAAACTGTGTCGGTTAATAAAACAGGGGGATTGACAGAGGTGCATGATTCTTGCTTCACAAATGGAGCAGGAACAAAAGAGAAACTTGGAGAGGGACAGCAGTGAGATAAGAAAGACGTGGAAAGATAACTCAAGCCCCTTAGACCACTTTAGTAACATAATGAGAGCCTGCGTTTCTGTCTTTCTCTCCCTCTTCATTTATTTGTCATGTGATCTGCAGGGGCAAGTGAGTCAATGCATTCCATGGCCGTACCTAAAGGGGGTATATTTCGGGGCTGGAATTTGAGCGATGATGCCAGAGTTGGTCTCTAGCTGCTCCGTCATTCCCCCCGCCCGCCAAACTTCAGATGGATTCCTGAGCCGCAGGCAGAGGCTGCTACTGCTTAGCCCACCAGCAACTGAAACCCGATACCTTCAGTGCAGAGCACAAGAGAGTCCCCTAAGCTCTCCTTTTTATCACGTTAAGTCAGGGCAGACTGCTGTTTATTGTCATCGGTGCGGGTGTCAGTGATTTTGCTGGAGGACATTGTTATTAAAAGGGAACATTTAGTGAGACTTAGTGTGATGTGTGAAATATTTTAAATGTTTTGTAAATGCAAACTTCATATAAAGATTTTAGATAACAGTTTCTTCTTATATTCTTTGCTCTTCTTTTTTATTTCTCTTCATATGTACTTCATGTCGCTTCAGCTGTCATTACAGTCCATACTGTACCTCCCCTGCTGAAAATACCATCTTAAAAGGATAGTTCACCCAAAAATAAAAATTCTGTCATTAATTACTCACCCTCATGTTGTTCCAAACCTGTAAGACCTTCATTCATCTTCGGAACACAGATTAAGATACTAGGTACTAGGGTACTACCACGGTCAAGGCCCAGAAAAGTAGTAAGGACATTGTTAAAATAGTCCAAGTGACATCAGTGGTACAACCGTAATTTTACAAAGCTACGAGAATACTTTTTGTGCACAAAGAAAACAAAAATAATGACTTTATTCGACAGTTCTTCTCCTCCATGTCACCCTAGCACCATTATGGAGAGCATCACGATGATACTCTCCATAATGGCGGAACACGGTAACTCGCAGGAGAAGAATTGTTGAATAAAGTCATTATTTTATGTTTTTTTTTGCACACAAAAAGTCGTAGCGTCATGAAATTAAGGTTGAACCACTGATGTTACGTGGACTATATTAACAATGTCCTTACTACCTTTTCGGTCCTTGACTGTGGTAGTACTCTTGCTGTCTATGGAGGGTCAGAGAGCTCTCGGATTTCATCAAAAATATCTTAATTTGTGTTCCGAAGATGAACGAAGGTCTTACGGATTTGGAACGACATGAGCGTGAGTAATTAATGACAGAATTTTCATTTTTGGGTAAAGTATCCCTTTAAGGTTCTGATATACTTACAGCAAAGTTCTTTTTTGTTCCTCGCTTAGGAATAAAAGGTAATTGAAATGCCTGAGCATCGCGACGCCGCCCATGCTGCTGCTCGTGCTGTTTCTAACTCAAAAACAAACTCCAAAAGAAATTTGTTTTGGCCTGATTTAGTTTAAAAAAAAAAGTCACGCTAGTTAGTTTTATGATTTTGTTCAAAGTATATCAAGGATTTTAAGTTGCTTAGTGCTGATATGGGTCTTGTCTAGCTGATGAATTCACAAATTTTTACTGGTGAAGTTGGTCCACCATGGTCTTTCTGCAGAAGCTGGTTGCCTAGGTAGTGTAAGCTACTGTAATTTACCAGCCAAAACAGACCATATGCTGGTGAGTAGCCAAGCCAGGGCTGAGTGTAGCTGAACTCAGAAATAATTAACCAGCTTCAAAAGGTTATCAAAAGTTGTGGTGGTGTTTATTTTGCTGTTGGTGTTGAATAGTCATTTTCTTTCTCTCATATTAAAACTAAATAAAATTTTACACTGTGATGAACTGGACATCCATCCAGAGTGTTTCCCTGCCTACGGCCTGAGACTCTGGGAGAGGCTCCAGCGTTCCCGTGACCCGACATACAAGAAGTGGCTTGGAAAATAATTGCATAGATGGACATATTTCACAGGTCTTTCCTAATAGTGTACTGCAGTATCTTTACAAACAAACATGCACGCATATGCCAGTGAATTTCTTAAAGCAAGAAGACATTTAGGATTTTATTGAACTGCTGATCCAGACAGAAACTATGGCTATAAATCAAATTCACTGCAGTTTCATTACACTGAGCCATTTCTTCCCATTCACTATACTGATATATGATATCTGGCAGGCAGATTAATTGATTTATATGGTACTTGGCCATTTTTGGATTGACATCAGTAGATAATCACAGAAATATTAAGCAGCACAACACAGCATTTGATTCCTTTGGTATAAATTTTGTATTAAAATAAAACTCTGAGCAAAGTCTTCTAAATAAAGCCTTTCATTTGTATCATCTCTATAGTGCAGTTTTTAATCTTTGTGTATTTTTTGTGTGTGTGTTCTTATCTACTAGGTATTACATGTGGGGGCGAGCTGTCATTCACCCTGGAGCCCAGTGACATTATTGCTGTTCAGGAACAACCTCTGATGCTGCACTGTCAGGTGGAGGGGATCCCACCCATCACCACACAGTGGAGGTGCAACGGAGCTCTGATTGTGGAGGACCAAAACTATGTCATGTTTGCTAATGGCTCGCTTCTGATTGGTCACTTCCAGAAGACCAAGTCTGACGGCTCGTCTGATGAGGGAGACTACGAGTGCATAGCCCAAAACTTCTTTGGGCTGGTCTTGAGCCGCAAAGCCAGAGTACAGGCTGCTAGTAAGTACCATTTCAGTGTGTTTTAATTGTGAGATAATACCTTGCTCTGTTCACACCCCACTTAGTTTTTTTCAAGGGCTTTTTAATGGCAAATATTTGAAAAGGTAAAAAAAGAAAACTTTTTAATTTTATACATCACTGATAAAATTGCTAGCAGTTTTTAGGTAAAATATCTTAATCTGTTTCATGAAGCATAGCCTGCCATCCATCATGATGATAATGAAAATGTATTATGTAAACTATGTATTTTTTATTATATTATATTATATTATATTATATTATATTATATTATATTGTAGTGTATTGTATTGTATTGTATTGTATTGTATTACTCATTTTTAACGAAAATTACATTTAAGTTAAAATTATATTATTTTATATTATGACTTTTCTCTTTAGTGCTTTTATTAAACAGAACTTACAGTTACATAACAACACTTAATATAATAAATAACATTACAATAAATAAATAATAACATAAGAACAAAAATTGCAGCTTTTTCTGTAAATCAAAAATCAAACTGTGTTAACATCTTTCATTAGAAGGAAAGTCCAAGGACAAAATATTCTTATATTACATGACATTATATTATATTATGTTAGTATAAATTTATTGGGTGTAAAAAACCTCTCAAGTGAAAGTGTAGATGTTGTTGTTTCACCCTTGGATGAGTCTCCGCCCCAAATGGGCCACCCAGTGAAAAATGTCTAGATACACCTCTGCCAGCACAGATATTGGTGCCGTTAGATTGTCCCGAGAAGCTAAAGTGAGTTTGATAGAAGCCACTGCCAGCTCATTTGCAGTGCGCTTTGGGTCTTCCACAGAGCGTGCAGTGTTCGTGCACGGCGTGGTGTAGACTCAGGCTACATTAACTTTGGATGAACTGAACATGAGGGACACAGGGGGCTAGGACAGGCCATTTGATATATGGACAATGGGCTCCTTCTATTTCTGAAGATAAATTGGCTTGTAGGATCCAGCCTGCCTTTTGTGTGCTGCTGTGGCGCTCCCGGTCGTGCTTGTGTTGTGATTTATATTACTAAATCTCTGGCTCTTGTATTGAACTTAACTATTAAACCCGGCCATGCTGTGTTCTTTTCGCGCCGCTTTTGTCGGCGTCACAATAATCTGGAGTGCTGTTGTTCGGCCACTTGCTGGTCGCAGGCACCAAGGCTAAATTTGCTTTTCTAGTCGTCCATACCCACCGTGGCCCCGTATGAATCGGGCCTTGTTCCCGTCCAGTGCTGAAATGTTGTTACTGTATTGTGCTTATGATTGGATTTTCATAAACTCAGCATGTGTTTATGGCAACTAAAGATGACTTATTATCATTTGTCCGCTCTCATGTCGTCCAAAATGTGTTTGATCTTTTCATACAGATGCTGGCTAAATATAAAGGGCATAAGAAGAAAGAAAACAGAGAAGGACCTTATGGAGAGTTCTTTATGTTCTCTTTAGCAGTTAGCAGGAGGTAGTTGTGTTGGCGTAGTTGTAAATAGTAGCCGAGGGGAGAGCAGAGTTGGTCATTAAATGGATGTCAGGCAAGTGTTAATTTGAAAGCGCACGGCAGTGTTAATGTGAAACTGTGTTTTTGTGATGATGTGAGGAATTCAGGGTCTCTTGCTGTTATTATATGATGCTTCAGAGAGAATAAGCTCTTAGCAATCCCATCAACATCAGCTTCACATAATCAAGACTTACAGTAACCTATTACTTTCCACTCGTGAGAGAGAAAACTGGGAGAAATTTCCTGACACTAAAGAGTTTTGTCACTGCTTTGTTTTATCATAAAATATTTATATGCATTTATTTAAATATAAATATATTATATATGTATACCTTTATAAAAATGTTTTTATATATAATTATATAATTGATATAAAATATATAAATAAATATTTTATGAGGTACCTCTTTTTTTTTTTTTTTTTTTTTGCTTTTCTACCCAGTCCATTTTATATATTTTTATATTTAGATTTAATTATTTATATTTAGATTTAATTACTCAATTATTTAAATAAATAAATAAATATATAATATATAATAATATAAATATATATATATATATACACACATACATACACACACACACACACCATATAATAATTTAGTAATATACAAAGTGTGTGTTTCATTTATTGATCCCGATTTTATTTCATCATCAGCTTGTATACAGAATGGACGCATGAATCCATAGCATGCATAGTCTGAATGGACAGTTTGCAGAGATATTGAGCTCTGTGTGTAATGCTGTGTGGTCAGTGATGACATGCCTAATTTAACATATTTTTATCAACCGCATCATACGTGTGCAATTGATTCTGCCTCTGTAAAGTAAAACAGTGTCTGCAGACATGAAGCTCTGTGGCTGTATTGTTTGACACAGAGAGACATATCCGCCTGCGGTCTTGTCACACATACACACACACACACACACACGGGCAGCCCATGCTGTGCCATATCTGAACAAAGCAATCCATTTTGTTGGCCTTGCAGTGAGGTGTGTGTATGTGAAGATCGTTGACTTATGAGTGCACACACACACGGTGAAGTGAGACTGACACACTGTGTGTAGACGGTGCACTGCTGTGTTGTGGTACATACTCTGGCTCCGCTCCCAGTGGGCCAGTGGTTACTGGCTGGCCTCTGAAGTTACGCCGCCTCTGCCACGCCACAGGGAACAGTCAGCTCGGCTCGCTGGACAGGGGGAACCTTTAAACCCACACGCTCTGGGGCGCTGATTGCTAAAGGTCAGTGCATAGTTACTTTTTAACACCTTTTTCGATTTCTCATCAGGGCCAGAAAGGAATGTGTGTGCTTCCTGCATAAATTACGGGTGAACAATAGCTGGGAGATAGAGTGGGATGCAAATCTAATAGCATAGGAGATGGAGATCTATTGTCGGTCTGAATGATTGGCAAGCAGAACTGGGTGGACAAGCATAATGAAAAGGTGCTCACATAAAAGCGTAACGTTATCTGGCAGAAATTTTATTTATTATTTTCCTATAATTGATGTGATGCATTAGCTATAGGTACCATCAATATACCATAAGGTCTGGGTACACACAAAATGAGCACATAGCGAGGCTTAAACATGGAATAAAAATTGCTGTAATGAATATTATAATTTGAAATTAGCTACATGAAATGGGAAGGAAATGACTAGCACATTTAGAAAGAAATTACCATAAAAATGAGAAAATAACAGCTGGATAAAGCTCAGCATTGACTGTTTCTCACTGAGTGAAGGTGGAACTTGTGAAGGAAAGGGGGATATTTTGAGGAAATGTTGTGTTAGAGCACAGAAACTTACACCAATTTTTTAATTCTTAAGTTTTAGTGTGTAATTTCTCCACAAATAGCAGCATCAGACATATCAAACATTGGCTCAACCACTGTCTAAACAAGGATAAAGGATTTATCTTTTAACAAAACAGTTTATTTTAACAATTTGTGCTAGTACCACAGTAATGTAATGCTTGAGAATTGTCTAAAGTTGTGATGTAACAGAAGTAGCAGAATATCTTTTCCTCCACATTATGGCTAACATCTAAATGAAATAGATTATCCATTCAATATGAATATGACAGCTATGAATACAAATTTTAGGTTAATTGTAAGAAAGTGCTAGAGTTTAAGAGATGTCTTCCACCAAAGAGAAATCCATCATTTCACTGAAAGATCAACATTTTAATAAAAAATTCAAAAATAAATTTAAAACAATGAAAAAATGACTGGATGAATTGTTCACAATAAGTTTAGTACATTTAGAATATAATTGGGATGAGTTTCATTTCCTGCCGCTTTCTTGTCACATTGTTTCTGACTTGCTAAATTCAGTGTACAAATGATATATACACACAATTGTATAAATTCAGAGTACTTTGAAGAACATCATGACTTTATCATGGTACTTGGCCAAAAACCACAGCAATACTATTGTGTCGTGCAAAAATGGTATAAATCTTGTCTTTTTTTTTTCTTTTTTTCTTTTATATTTCGTTCACAGACCCTGAGAAAGTATTTCTGTAGAGTTTGGTAAGTTTATGCCATATACAACACTCAAGACCGCCTGTTCTTTCAAACACCATTAATACAACCAGTGCTCTTAGCACAGCCTCCAGTAATAATCTGGGTGCACACGTCCCATTTGTCAGCTTGTGTGTAATGGATGACCTCAGCTTTGGTTCATATTGATCAGAGCTGTAGGATCACGACTGATATGAAGGTCGCTTAGTGACCTTTTGATCCCTGCACTGTGAGCTTGAGCATTGACAATGAGCTCCATCTTATTGAAGCATGTGACCACCGTTTATGTCTTTGTACATTTTCTTTTTATTATCTGACCTGTGACAAATAATTAAGTGATGTTACAGGTGAAAGGGAGCGTGTGTGTTTGGTTTCAGATGGAATGATGCTCAGGGCATGGCCTTTTAATCTTTAGAAGCGTACAGGAGAAAGGAAGAACAGGCTTAATGGCCAACTGGAGTCTTACTCTCCTATCTGCAGGGCAACTCTCACACAGCTGAAATGACGTTTTTCTCATTTTACATCAGTACATGTGTGTGAACAGACTTCCCTCAGGCCTTCAACTACAATCAATGAGACGCTAATAGTTCCTACAGATGTCCTGCTGGAGATAGAGTTTGATCTTCAAGTCATTACATTGGTTTTTTTACAGACTGCCTTGGGTTTCGTATTATGACATGAGGCAAAATCCATAGTTGTATTCAAAGTCGTTAAGTTGGGTCCTACTTCATTCTGTCATTTCCTTTTTATGTTTTTCTCAATCACTTTTTATCTTGCTTGCTCTGTGTGTGGTGGTTTGTACATATGGTGAGCAGACTAGTAAGGGAAATCCTATTTCATAGTTCACCTTGAGACTCAGGACATCTTCATCACATTTTGTGTTTGTTTTATTTGTTTTGGATTGTGCTTAAAGGCCAATTCACCCCACTCTAACAGACATGTCTATCGCTGTTGGTCGGTGCAGGGTGAACTGGCCTTTAGAGTTGTATGGTGCACCTTAGTTCACTGAAAAATGTTTTGACCTTGTAATTCAAGCAACTGTAAGCTCGCATCCAATCAATAATCACCTGAGTGAACCAAGTCCTCTTTCGATATTTGTTTCACTCAGAAATACATCAAAATCATGAAATGTACTCATGGTGTGTTATAGGCACAAACTCATTTCCATGTTGGAGATAGCAAATTATTAGAGAGACCTAGGAGAGAGAGAGAGGTGATAACAGAATGGAAAGGAAGAGATTTAATGTGACTGTGTGTAATGTATAGTAAGGAAACTTGTGAAAGTCTTTTCAAATAGTATATTAGCCTCCCTTCTCTCAATGAGACGTTTACAGTAGAAATGAGATAAATGTACCTGGTTCTTTGCTGCCAAGGGGCTTTGTGACACCGCAGGCAGGCTGTTTGTGTAGCCAGCACATTGAGTCTAATAAAAAGAGGTAGATGTGTAATGGCCAACCACCAGTCGGGCCGCTTTAGCATACAAGAGGCTTTCCACCCATTACAGCGCTCTTTCATCCTTTTAGACGCCAGCAGTGTTGCACAGGCTGCTAGGAGAGCCCTTTCTCCTGCTAAGTGTGGTGACATAGATCTGCTCCTTAGTGCTCGAACTGATCAAAGGCCTTTTTTTGCCTCTGTGTTTTTGTGTCTTTTCTGGTTTTGTGCACATTTTTCAAGACACCGGCTCAATTTGCACTTCGGGGTAATTTCGGCCCACTGGCGTGAAGAGAGAACGCTGCCATCGCAAAAGAGGGTGTGATTAGCGAGGTTCTTTACAACCCCCTTCATATAAAGACCCCTTCCACCCCCAAAACGGCCACTCTTTCCATAAATTACGCTTCTTCTTTTTGCTTGTCGACCGTTTCTGTGAGCACGCAGTCGGGTGCTGAGCTCCCGTCGCTGCTCTCAATCACACTGCCCTTTCAGGAAACACTTATTTTTGTAAATGTTTCGTCTTTGATGGCTTCGCTGCCTCTTTTTCTCCATCTCCTCCCTTTTCTCGTTCTTTCTTTCTTCTTTTTGCTTGTGGATCCTCATTAGCCGGGCCTCAGGAAGCTTTTCATACTTTGAATGAATCGTGGAAACGGTACAGTGGATCGTGACGCACGGTTTATTCCTGCTTCCTGCCCTCCTCTTGAGCCTGTCACCAAGCAACTGATCATACAAAACCCCCGCCCATTACCAAACAGCTCTCCGGGATCAATCGGAACGCATGCGCTTTTGTTCCTTTCTTCAGCGCCAATTGTGAAAGAGTTTAAGCTTTGTTAAGTATTAATTTATTTTTTCTCACCGTCTCATTCAGCCTTCTTGGGATGTAATTGACCCCGTCAACTCTGGAGGGGATTTGCTTGAATTAAGATGGCAAGGCTAAACTGAAAGAAGAAACAAGGCCAGGGACCACTGAAGAGGGAACTGCAAATAAACACAAACAGATACTCGCATATATAGTTCTCTGCAGTCAAACGCACTTTATGATGATAAGACATGATAAGAGCACCCCGGGTACGGTCACCTCGACGGATGAATGGGAGAGCGATAAAAAGGCAGATTGTAAAGAGCATTGGAGAATGAACGAGAAGCAGGAAGCTCCAATAAAAACCTCCTTCGCTGTCATTATTATGAGCTTCCCTTCAGACATTTCCAATTCGATTTGACATTTTTGCTGGCCGTCGTGTGTCAACAACTAATCCTGGGTGTTGAATGAGAGATGTTTTGTTGGTCAAACCGGAGGGGAGGACGTGTTGACACATAACCATCAAAGCAGAGGCGGTTATAGGGCCGTCGTGCAGGGTAATGGGGGAGGGGGCCTGCTCTTTCTCTGGATTTCGCCCCTTCCTCTCTCTCCCTCTCTGTTGGCTTCCTCTCCATCACTCAACAATCCATGTCCTACCTCTCTCTTTGTCCAGTAAGCAGGCTCCTCCCACCCAACCCCGCAATTCCACAAGCCCCCTCTCTTTCCTGTTCAGAAGCCCAACCGCACCCCACTGACATGGAGCTCAATGACACATGCTTTCAGGTCAAAACTGCATCACAATGGGGTATGAAGAAGAAGGGAGAAAGAGGGAAAGTGCTTGAGAGGAAGAGAGCCCTAATTAAGAGAGAAAGAGAGAGAGATGTATGGTGGGTAATTCACAGGACCAAATTAGAGACACTTAAACCTATTGCTTTTTTTGTGTAGTGTGGTGTGAATATCCAATATACTGTATGTGAGGCACTGATGAATATTACTGAAATCAGCATTTGTTTCACATTTTTAGTGGTGGACTTCAGTGAATCCATGAATAATACTGTGATGTCAAAGCAGAACTTTCAGAAGACATTACTCCAGTTTTCAGTGTCACATTATCCTTCAGAAATCATTCTAATATGCTGATGTGGTGCTCAGGAAGCATTTCTTATTATTATCAGTGTTGAAAACAGTTGTGCTGCTTAATGTCTGGAAATTGGGATAATGGCTTTTAAGATTACTTGATGAATAGAAAGTTAAAAATAACAGCATTTATTTGAAATAATTTTAGTATTATAACGGTCTTTATTGTCACTTTTGATCAAATTATTACATTTTTTTTTTTTTTTTTTTTTTACTAACCCCAAATTTTTGAGTTTTGTAGGTTGAAAAGGGGCCCCACATATTTCTAGGGATCAGAATATAACAGAAACTTGGCGTGGGCTTTTTTGACTCTTTTTTTTCACCCTGGCAACTGTATTAATAATCACTCATAACACCTTAGCAACTAATATATCTCCACCCTGACAGTATTCTAGCACCTTTTCTGTTTCCCCATTTTTCTTCAGAAAATTTACATTTGTATATTTTTTAGGGGTGCGCCAATCCGATATTCAGTATCGGTAATCGCTCCGATACTGGCATTTTCTGCTGGATCGGGGTATCGGTCTGACGAGGCCGATCCAAATCCAATATCCTGCGTATAGCTACTATTGTGTTATTGTTAAGACACACGAAAACCACAAACACACAACATATTCCTAGTTATTATTGTGGGTTATAACTGTTAAAATGAAATATCAACCATGAAAAAAACTATATTGATCAATAGGTTGAATTTTGGGTGGACGTGTCTTCAGTGTCTATGGTGGTTATGTACGTAGTGTAAGTCAGCCTTAGTTTTAATGGTACTGCTTTGTGGGATGAGCAGAGCAGCTAAATGCAGGAAAGGTGAGATATGGAGGAGTAGGGTAGTGAGTGATTGAATAAGAGAGGGTTAAAGAGCTAAAATTAGAGTCAATGTAGAATGAGATCTGTCCAGGGACCCTGTTGCATCTGCCATTATGCCTCAATGTGTAATTCACTAGAGATGAGCCATCAGGAAATTCAACTCTTCTCACCTTCTCTAGAGAAAGTGTTTTAACAGTTATTTGTATGTGCTACTCTAAATAAAATGACACATGAGAAGGGATCATGGAAATAGATCATCATTTTGCCATCTTGTAGCAGATGTATCTTGCTTGAGCCTCGAGGGGAGCTTGAGTGTTTTCTCTCACTTGAGGGTTTGAGGGTTTTCTATCAGTATTGGCCCCTTTGAACCTTAAGTAAGATATTAATACTTTGTAAGGTGTGTTTGTATTTCACTGCTTTTGGTGTTTATGAACACCACAGACCACAGAAAATATTTTTTTTTACACAAGCTTTATTAACTTTATAATTCAGTCACATTTGACTGACATAGATCACCTTTTTGATGCATATTTTGCAATGTATTTGGTACTGTAAATGTGTTTCCATTGTAGTGTATAAGCATGTCTTAAAAAAATGAATCCATCTCTGGTGAGCGAATATACAGTAGTCAGCATTTGAAGTGTATCAAAAAAGTTCATCAAAGTTGTCCTAAGACAAGAACGGGTATTGTTTTTGATTTAGGACAACTTCAATGAAAGGTTTTGATCCACTTCAAATACTGACTACTACATTTTTAGGCAATTTTTGGGATTATCTTTGCATCATGGTGTTTCCATCCAACATTTTTATGCAATATCACAAAATTTGCATAAAAATATATGATTGCAATCCCAACTTTGTGGTCCTATCAGACAAACTGTGCAAAATTTGTACCTTTAGAGGAACAACAGCTTGTCGCTGGGGTAGAACTTTTAAAGTGACATTTTTGTACCTTATTTACCACTAAAAGTTAGTACCTTATACTGCTCTAAGGTACTAATATGGACCTTTTAGGGTACAAAGCCATCCCTTTTAAGGTTACTGCCCAAATGGCCAGCTGTTGTTTCCCAGACAGTGTTGTAACTTATTTGAAAGGCATTTCACTTTAATACAGATCATCTTTGCAGATCATAATCATTTAGGGATGTGTTGTTATCCATGCATAAGTCAACATATTTATTCCCTCATGTATTCAAGGAATCTGGGCAGACTTCCAGCAAGATCAACAACTAAAGGTAAAAGGAAATGAGTCCTGTTTTAGATTCCCCTGCTCCACACGCATTTGCCTGTTAGCATCATAATCTAATCCATGTGAGCCTCTCTCTTTTTGTTGGCAAGGCTTGAATGGGTTGAGAGGTGAGTGGAGAGATGGCTCGCAGCCAGAAAGGGAAGTGGGTACATCTGAAATTCACACACTCTTAAAACTGGCAGAGGAGAGAGCAGACGCAGCTGTCACATAAACATAAACTTCTGTGTGTCAGTGTGGCAGCCCTCCTCACATGTATCATTCATGTCTGTCACTCTGTTCTTCTCACGTTCCGTTTTATTCTCTTTCTGTTTTCTCCCATGGTTTTTACTAGGGGTGCGCCGATCCAATATTCAGTATCGTATCGCTCTGATACTGGCATTTTCTGCTGGAACGGGGTATCGGTCAGACGAGGCCAATCCAAATCCGATATTCTGCGTGTACTATTCTGTTTTTGTTAAGCCCCATAAAAGCCACAAACACATTATAAAACACCATAAAGTTTTCGTGTACTATATTTCAAGTGTTCTGAAGCCGTTCCACGGTTTAATGTGAGGTAGATGAATATTTAAGTCAAGTTCACATAGCTCTTCTCTCCGCTGCGGCTGTCTGTCATCCTCTATTCAGCATTCAAACTAGGGGTGCGCCGATCCGATATTCAGTATCGGTATCGCTCCGATACTGGCATTTTCTGCCAGATCGAGGTATCTGTCAGAGGAGGCCGATCCAAATCCGATATTCTGCGTATAGCTACTATTGTGTTATTGTTAAGACCCACCAAAGCCACAAAAACCATTATAAAGCACAATAAAGTTTTCGTGCACTATATTTCATGTGTTCTGAAGCCGTTCCATAGTTTGGTATGTGTGGTACATATGAATATTTAAGTCAAGTTCACGTAAACACTTCTCTCTGCCGCGGCTGTCTGTCATCTTCTATTCAGCATTCAAACTGCATTCAGTTATGACAGTCAAAACGACAAAACTCTCTCCACTGTTCCTGTTATACTTGATCTGTAAATAAAGTTCAATAGTTTTGAATAAAAGGATTTTATCTTGCTAGAGTTTCATGCTGTTTCTAAATCGTGTTACTTTCTACTGGCTGTCTGTTAGAATTATCCACTACTGAATTATCCACTAACCTAGTTTATAATACCATTTTTGTCATAGATTATAATTACATATTCATTCATTTGTTGTTTTTCTTTACAGTAAAGTTGTCTATATTTAGTGGATTGTGTGCAAAACACAATAGAGTGATGAGCAGGTCAACACACACTGAGGTATAGAAATTCTACACTGCTTTAAAAAAACTACACTGGTATCGGATCGGGATACTCAGAATTTTTGGTATCGGATCGGTATCGGTTCTGAAAAAGTGGTACCGAGCCACCCCTAATTCAAACTGCATGTTGCGTTCAGTTACTAGTGTCAAGATGATGAAACTCTTTGCAAGATTATTAAATGTTTCTAATATTATACTTGATCTGTAAATAAAGATAAATGGTTTTGCACAATGAAAGATTATTAATAGCCTTTCTTGTTCGTCTTATCTATCATATGTTTCTTCCTCATTACTGTGCTATACATTTCTTTTAAATGTCTTTTAATTTTACAGTATATATATTTATATATAAATATATTACTTGTTTTTCATGAATGTATTTTACAGCCATACAAAGAGCAATGTATATAATTTTACATTATCATTTTAGATTTAGTCCTACACTTATTCACTTTTATTTATTCCCCAATAATGTTTTTTCCCACTAATTTTAGATTTTATACAATTGTGCACTCATGATTTTTCTAGAGTAACTTTTGCTACTGAATTATCCACTAACATAGTTTCTAATAGTATTTTTGTGATATATTATAATTATATATGCATTCATTTGTTGTTTTTCTTTACAATAAAGTTGTCTATATTTAGTAGATTGTGTGTCACACAAAAAAAGTCATGATCAGGTCAACACACATTAAGGTATAAAAATTCAACACTGATTAAAAAAAACTGCACTGGTATCAGATCGATATCAGTATCGGCAGATACTCAGAATTTTTGGTATCGGATCGGTACCGGTTCTGAAAAAGTAGTATCGAGCCACCCCTAGTTTTTACCCCTTTCATGACTCTTACTTCAAAGTATTACCACATTCTTGTTTCTGTCTTTTTGCAGTCTATCATATTGTAGCCCAGTTTTCAAGTCTCTCACACTCTGCCCCCCCCCCCCCAAGTCTGTCATTCTAGCGGTGAGTTGGATGGTGTACTGATGATAAATGGCGGTCTGAAGCAGGAAAGAAACCAGCTGTCATTCACACTCTAAACTTCAGACTGCCTCTTATTTCTTCACAGCTTTGAGTGGTTGCTATTCTGCCAATTCACTGATAATATTTTCTCTCAACTCATTTGATGATAATGTTAAGCACAGCATTAGAATTTGTCAGTTGTATAATATGCAGTTTCTCGAATCAGACCTACTTTTTGTAGGACTAGTCATGGCCTTCACCTTGACAATAGGCTCCACTCATCTGGCTTCAGGTCCACTTTAAGATTCAAGGCCATTGTTAAGAGGATTTTTCCACTTGGGTAAGAAGGGGGCTTCATTTGGAGGCACTGCAAGGGGCAGGGGTTGTAAATGAATTCTGTCCGGATGTCTCAGGACCACCCCTGTTTTTTCCCAAACAAGCAAGTGAAAAGAGGTCCTGTGATCACTCCTTTCTTGGTTTTAGAGTGTGGGCTTTAGGGCTCATTGAGAGAATTCCTCAGTAATGGAGGTTAAAGGCAAGGGCTGGAAGGTCACAGAAGGAGGTCAGAGATCATCGTGAGGCAGGACAACTTTTCCATGCTGGGGGCATCTCTTTTACTGTGTGTTTGTGTGCATTTGTAAGGAAAAGAGACTGACTGACTTAAACTTGACTGACTGAACTTGACTTGAGAATTGAGTTATACTATGATAATTAGGAGCATTATATTATATTATATATTTATTCTTTAAATATAAATATTATATATTTACAGTTTATAAATATTAGCATTCATTTATATTAAAAAAATGCCATGGTTTGACCAATAAATATGCAATAAAAACATTTATATTGTGAAATATTATTACTTTTTAAACAGAACTGTGTTCTGTTTTAATAATTTTTTTAAATGTATTTGAAAAATGTATAAAATGTAACATTTTTGGGAGAACAATGAAAGTTTTTTTCCAAGATTCTATGATGAATAGAAAGTTAAAAAACGGACAGTATAAAAGATAAAAGTCATTACAGTCACTTTTGATCAATTTAACACATCCTGGTTGAATAGAAGTATTAATTTATAAAATCTCTTGAACAGTAATGTATTTCTTTGTGTGTTGTCTTTTTGCCTCTACACTTTTCCCTGCGTTTATCTACTGTAATATCTTGTCATGATCTTGTCTGCTCACACACCATTCGTGTTTTCTGCCCGTGTGTGTTCATGTGCTGTGGAGTGTGTGCCAGCTCTCTGTGCCAACTCCTCCCAGAAGTCCCCTTCCCTCCGTATCCACTGCCCCGTCACCGCGCTTCACTACACTTAACAGCACCTTTACAGCCAGCCAGTCCTGTTAAACACACTTTACAGGCCCCAAGCCATCCACCAGTAAAAACCTCCCTCCCTGAGCCATCCACCAATAAAAACACCCCCTTCCTGTCCACCCCCATTCAGCAGACATCTTGTTGGAAGATTGGCAGAAAAGCGTGGGAGCTTGAGAGGAAGAGGATGAGGAGCAGACAAAGGAAGGGTGCAATGAGGCACTGTGGCCTGTCACATCTTACTAATCTTCTCCTGTATCTCTCTTGTCTCGCTGTCGTTCTCTCTGGGAATTCTAGATGGGATTGTTGTGGGCTGCTTTAGACTTCAAAGAACATCCATCTCTCTTGTTAGTAATTTAGTAAAGCATTTTAGCTAAACCTTGATGTCTCCCAAGTGTACTGACAGGGCAGAGTTCATTTAAAGACCCCATGATGTCACTTGAGGAGTGCAGGTTTCTTTTCTACATGATGAATTTTATATTAAGATGGAAAAGAGAAGCTTTTCTATTTGTTTTTTTTTCTATAAGAGCAAATAGGTTTTAGTTATGTCACAGCCATGGATGTTGACTTTCTTCTTGCTAGTCTGTAGTTTAATCATGCGCAGTCATGATTAAACGGATAGTTCACCCAAAAATGAAAATTCTGTCATTAATTACTCACCCCCATGTCGTTTCAAACCCGTAAGACCTTTGTTCATCTTCGAAACATAAATTAAGATATTTTTGATGAAATCTGAGAATTTTCTGACCCTGCAATGCAACTACTACATTCAATGCCCAGAGAGGTAATAAGGACATCATTAAAAATAAAATTCAGGTTGAACCACTGATTTCACATGGACTGTCTTAGCAATGCCTTTAATAAGTTTCTGGGCCTTGAGCATGGCAGTACCCTTGCTGTCTATGCAGGGTCAGAAAGCTCTCGGATTTCTTTGAAAATATTTTAATTTGTGTTTCGAAGATGAACTTACGGGTCTTACGGGTTTGGAACGACATGAGGGTAATTAAAGACAGAATTTTCATTTCTATCTCTTTAAAAACCACAAAAGTTTTGATGTCATTTTTGAGACTTTAAATGGTTTTGCGGTCACTGACCATTAAGTTTGTCACTTCTCAGACGGGCCTGTCCTTCCAGTTAGGTTGTTTTTGTGTGGATGACCAGATTGACTGACTGACTGACTGACTGACTGACTCGCCTGTCTCTGGCCTCCCTTTGTCATCGCTCACTCCACCTAGCATTCATCCCGCCCCCCCCACTGCCTCTCTGCCTCATCTCTCTTTTTTATTTCCTCCCCTCCCCCTGTCTTTTTCTGCATTTACTCAGTGATGCCAGGGTTATAGGTCACAGTAGGATGGCGAGGGGGAGGGGTCAGCCGGGGAACAGTGACCTCTGTGTGTGCACTGGGGCAGAATACCCCTCCCTGTTTTCGTCTTTTCCTTTGACACCTCTCCCCCCCACGCCTTCACTCTTCCATTCCCTGTGCCGCCCATCCCCTCCTCTCCTCACCCTCGGGGCCAGTGACATTGACCTTGGCTTTGAATGAAATTAGGTGGTTGAACACTGACATAGGACTGAGCTTTCCCCCCTAACATCAGCATCGGCGTTCTGCAATCAGTGAAAGACCACAACGATTCTAACACACTCTCACACCCTGAGAAAAGCTTTGATTTGTCATGCTGTCATAAGAGATCTGTTTCAGTGGTTTAATGTTTTTCCAAGCCGCTTCAACACTTGGCTGGCACAAATAAATCCCTTTTCACGCACAAAGCATTTGCTCGCTGCCGGTGGCGTAACACCCTGACTCTCAGTCAGATAACATCACGGTCCTCTTTGAATCACTGGGAATTGTTTGCACTTCTTGTTTTACAGTTTCATTAAGAGTGTTAATCCATGGCAGATTGTGTTATCTCTGTGTCTTATGTGTATGTTACACACTGATCTGTGTGAGTACTGTCTATAGATTATTCATAGGGTCGATCATGAGCCATTGTTTGGAAAGAGAAAAGAAAAAAACAGGCAAATGTTGGTGAGGGCTGTTTTTCTCTTTGATTCTTTGACATATAGGGACAGTGCACATGAAAGGGATGGGGTTAAAAGGTAGTCAGCCTGCTGTATTTGGGGCAGGTCATCTGGGGCCAAGAAGGAATTCCACAGGAACCAATTAGATGAGGTTTGGATGGAATGCTGGCAAGTCATTCTGAAAAAAGCTGTTCTGTGTCATGTTTACTGTCTCAACTGGACTTATTTGTAGTTGTGTGTGTGTGTGTGTGTGTGTGTGTGTGCGTGCGCGCGCACATGTACCAGGGTTGGGGAAATGTAGAATTAAAGTCAATTTTTAAGTTAGAATTTCAGTTGAATTGGCCACATCCCACAGGAAGTTGAATTGGAATGTCAGAAACTGAATTACAATTCAGCAAGTAATGGCATCCAAGAAAATTAAGTGTTCTTCCATCCTTAAAGGGATAGTTCACCCAAAAATGAAAATTCTGTCATTAAAACTCACCCTCACGTCGTTCCAAACCCGTAAGACCTTCTTTCATCTTCAGAACACAAATTAAGATATTTTTGATGAAATTCGAGAGCTTTCTGACCCTCCATAGGCAATAAGGGTCTTACCAAGTTCAAGGCCCAGAAGGGTACCAAGAACATCGACAAAATATTCCATGTGACATCAGTGGTTCAACTGTAATTTTATGAAGCTATGAGAATACTTTTTGTGCACAAAAAAAACTCTATTCAACAATTCTTCTCCCGGATTTACCATCTACCGCCATTATCGAGAGTACCAGCACAAAAAGTATTCTCGTAGCTTCATAAATTCAATTTTGAATTGTGCACAACCCTGGTATGTACATTAATGTGCATGAGTCATAACTTTTTAGGGCTCCTTATGATTCACTCGTCAGTCATGACATTGATTTCCTGGCAGTGAATTTTTCTTACCCATGCAGTGTATTTATATATGTAATTTATAAGTTTATATTATGTAATTTATATACCTGACACCTTCTTACCAAAGCAACATGTAAGTAGGTAGTCATCCAGCAGACGCTTTCAAAAAATTTTCTTCTCTGAACTGAATTACAGTACATCTATTACAGGGACAATACTGCTGGAGCAATCTTGGGTTAAGTGCCTTGCTTAAGGGCACAATGGTAGTTGTTTATGAATCCCATGGAAAGTGAGTACATATTGTGTAGGCCTAAGTGACAATTACCTAAATACTATGGTTAAATCTCAGCCCTCAATGAGAAGGCTAACTCAATATGCCCCCTTTTGTGTGGGGAGATGGGTAAGCTGGATGAGCAGATGCAGCCTATCACTGTGCTGAATGCATTGTAGATAGTAGGGGATCGGGCCATTTACTAGCTACTTTGTGCTGCAGACACAAAGGAGCTAGTACTGTTCCAAACCGTGGTGAGTTTGGTGATATATTTATTTTGTTTTTATTTTTTTTTGAAAGAAGTCTCTTATGCTCAAGGCTGCATTTATTTGATCAAAAATACAGTAAAAAGTGATATTGTGAAATATTATTGCAATTTAAAATAAATATTTTCTATTTTAACATATTTTGAAATATAATTTATTCCAGCAGCAATTTCTCTGGTCTTCAGTGTCACATTATCCTTCAGAAATAATTCCAATATGGTGATTTGGTGCTCATTTCTTATTATTGTCAATGTTGAAAACAGTTGCATTGATTAATATTCATATGGGGACTGTTTTTCTTTTATTGAATGTAACATTCAAAAGAACAGCCTTTATTTGAAATAAAAATGTCACTTTTAAGTTAATGTGTTCTTGTAAAAATATTCAATTTCTTCAACAGCAAAGTGTCAATGACATTTTAAATATACATCCTTAACAGAGCTAACAGCTTACTGGAGGAACAAAACTGAGCTAAGGAAGGAATGAATTAGTAAACTAACATGTGTTGGTAGTCTCAGATGCTGCTGAACCTGGCCACTCTGGAGGTTAAACCTTGAACCTGCAGGGAGCATTTCATTCCAGAACGGACCTGAGCTCCTCTGACCCCATCTTTTTCAAGGGCACACAAACCCGCACATACATACACCTGCTGCATTTGTGCACAATGATGCACAAGAAATGCCTTCTGAAAGATCTTTTGGCTATTAAAAGTCAGTGGATCATCATCAACAGCGCACTTGTAAGAATCTAAATGAACGCATTCATGTAAACACCCTCAGTGTCTTGTGTTCACAGCTGTAGGATCATGAGACGAGTAGTGTTTTCCATCTTAGGGACTGGTTTTTGTCTCCCTCTCTTCAGTGTAGCCTACAATTGAGTGCTTCACACTGACAGGTGCTGGGAGTGAGAGAGAAAAAGCGAAAGCAAGAAATGGAGGATAGTGCTGGGGATGGCTGCCCCTCTGCTCTGTAATTTTACAATTTGTTCCATATGACCTTCACAGAGTGTTCTTGGGAAAGCTAGAAGTTGCAGCAGAGATATATTGGTTAGGTTTCGGTGCTGTTGTTTTTGCTCAAATAACACAGCATTGAGATTTTTTATTTCCAGGAGTGACGTATGACAGCACTTGCTGGGTGGTGGATATATCTTAGTGTTCAATTTTATGGGAAGACATTACACATTATGATGCTCAGCAGAATTGTTGTTTTAAGATGTCTTAAACTTCATTGTAGACTTTTTTGGAAATTTTATATTCTACATGTCCTCTAAAATTAGTATTGATTAGTATTATTTTGTGCTATTTAATTACAGACGAATGGTATCACCTCACTCAGTGTTATGCAAAGGTAAAATTAGGCAGAGCAAGGTTATTTGTATAGCACATTTTGTACACAGTGGTAATTCAATAGGGAAAACGTTTCCTCAGCATGTCAGAGATTAATATCTTTGCACTTCTAACCTTTTACCACTAGTGTCAGTTGCTTGGAAACATCGGGGGGATATGTATAACTTATCCCTTTTCATGTAAGGGAGGGGTGAGGGCTCACTATTGCTTGTTTGCTTCCAAAAGCACTGAACAGGAGATGATGACATAGGCACAAGGGGAGAACTGCATCAAATATTATTTAGTTTGCTTCAGGAAAAAATGTGCAATGCAGGAAAAACTGTACGGATGTTACTAGCTCATAAAGATGCATGAGATTAAAGAAGAGACTACTGCATAATGTGTAATGCAACAGTACTGCAGCAGCTATCACTCAGAAACACTGTCATCAGTGTCACTGGGTTTCAAGTGGGATGTGGTTTTGTTTGGGTTCAGTGACAGTGTAGGTACAGAATGACATCATGAGCTCTGAGTAACAGATGTTCACACAAGCCGTTAGATCTGTAATTACACACTGAGCCTCTTACCATTTTCAGTTACATAACAAGCAAATTTGCGGAATTGAACTGACCTGCAGAGTGAAATTACACCTGTTAGTCCAAAGCACTGTAATCAAAGACCAGCACAATATGTAAAACATCTATTTTGATTTTTATTTGATTTATCCATCTCTTCGTCTAGATGTCTGTCTGTCTATCCTTCTATCGCTCTATGTCTATCCATCTATCCATCTTTCTGTTGATCTGTCTGTCTGTCCCTCATTTATTCAACCCACAAAATTTAGCTTAACATAGCATCCTCACTGGTTACAATGTGACACATTTCCTGCAACAAGCAATTGTCTGTTTTTTTTTTTTTTTTTTTTTTTTAATTGTGTTTAATGTAAAGTTCTGATAAATTTTGAACCAATGAAATTTCATAGTGGGTGGGGCTACCCAGTGTGGCATTACAAAAATAGAATCTCAACAACTGACAAAAGGCCATATTACTCATCACTTCTTGTATTTGATTGATTGGGAAAATGCAGTTTTCAAAATGCATTCTCTAAAACCAAGTTATACATTATGCTTTTTTGTTTTTCATCTAAATATATTATTTTAAATATATTTCAGTAGGTTTACTGTAAAATGTATACCGATCGGTGCATTAATATACCGATCATATATTAATATAAATATCCTCAGATTTCATCATGTGTTTTCTTTTCACAAGGGGTTTTTGTACTGTATTCTTAATATACATGATATGTTATTATGCTTGACTGATACTTTGTCTTTGCAGTTTATTGTTTTCCATGATTGATCGTAGGTTGTGATGATTGATTCTTTGTCTGTGGCAGTGGAAAGGTCCATAGATTGATGCCATGAGCGGAGGCATTAACGCTGTGGGTCTGGGATCATAATTCTAGTTCTCAGCCCTGACTGCTTTGTGATTTGTCAGAAGCGAGGCGGACAGTACCGGGGTCGGCTTAGCTCCACGCTGGGTTTGTGTGTGTGTATTTGCATGAATTCATATGGATTAGAGCATGTGCTCTAGGGGTGGGGCCTGTGCATCAGAGGGACCTGCGCATCAACCCTGAGGTGATTTCCCTAGTGACTGTAGTCAGCTGGCAGTTTGGGGGCCCCGATAGAGAAAAAAAGAGGAATATAAAAGGAAAAGAGCAAGGGACGGGCACCCAACTGCCAGCTGTCTTAGTAGGGTAGGATGATGGAAGATCTGATGGGGGAGCAAGAAAGATGAAGAGGGGGGCATAGTGGGATGGTCCCCACGGCCACCTTAACTTTCCACTTTCCTCACACCCACACACTCACTCTGACACACACTGTTCCATCACTTGTTCTGTCAGCCCAGATGGGCACAAGAAAGCGGTATGTGTGAGAGAGAATCTGACACAATAGGGTCCCACTCCAAACCACACTGTTCTGTCATCCATCATAACATGTTTTGCCAAATTCAATCTTTTTCATTAATATGCCAGATTTTTTATTTAATGAAAATCTTAATTTTAATAGAGGAGGTGGGGGATGTGATTTACGGTATGTGTGTGTGTTTGCGCTCCAGTTTGTGTGGCTTGTTTTAATTTTTTAAAAAAAAATTTTGTCATCATTTATTGAGACGCAGAGGAGCTGGTGAATGTCCATCCGTCTTGAGTATGATTGATGGGACACCGTTCCTCTTGCGGTAATTGTGCTCACAGTGACAAACTCTGACATCGTCTGTTGATGAGTTTCATCCAATGGCTAAATTTGTAAGGTGCATCACTTCCTCTATTTTCCCTGTTTCCAGTCAGTGTTAAAAGTAACCGGGCTTGCCGCATACACTCTCATGCCACTGCCTTGCCCTAGATTGTGATTAATGGCTGCAATTCAGCCAGAAAAATTCCCTTGAGTGGGTGCCAGTTGGCTTATGCAGAGAAGAGGGGAGAAGAAACTCATTACTGCTGTCAGTTCAGCTGACAGAGCAGGAGAGGGTGTGTGTGAGTGTGCATGTGTGTGTTTGGCTTTGAACGTGCATAGGTGTTATGCACCTAGATTTGTTTACTAGTGTAAAGGGAACCCTGAGACACGAGATGTAGCTGTCTCCATGAAAAAACTAAACAAAACACACACAATTCTACAATTGCTCTCGAGACAGCTCCGTATTCTAGTTTTTAATGAATAACTAGGCCACATCGATCATATAGCTTTAGGAGCTATGCACACATTCTTCTCTGAAGTTCCTGTCTGGGATGTTTTCTTTCATGTTTCGAGCAGATGGACTTGTTTTTGTGTTGCTTTGCCAATCAAGGCGCTCTTTAAAAGAAATCTAACCTTTTAACAGCCTTTAGGTCAATTTAGGTAACAGCATTTAGGTAATTACCTCTAGTCAGCCTTTGAATCTGTTTAATCAGTTTTGTTGATCATCACAATGCTGTAATTGCCCATACATCTTTTTATATGTATCATACAAAGACTGAAAAATGAGAGATAAATGTAAAGCCAGACACATGACAAATAGACCAGGAAAAGTATTCAATAATCTGAGTGGATGTGAGTGAATGGAGTTTCCAAGATCTCAGCATATATACACGTCTTGTCCTTGAATCCGTGTATCTCTGTTTGTTGCTTTCTTTTCAGATTTTTTTTCTCTGATATAAGGCTGGTTGTTGTTGTGGTGTTTTGTGTTATTCCAGCTAAGACTTGAGTGCTTTTCCTTTTGGTGGCACAGGACCACCTCTTTTCTTTTCTTTTTTTTAAATCCAGGTATGGCACTCCAAACAAGATAGATAGATAGATAGATAGATAGACAGACAGACAGACAGACAGACAGACAGACAGACAGACAGACAGACAGATAGGTAGGTAGGTAGGTAGGTGATTTGGCTATAATTGGTACAAGTGAGTGAGCCCAGGTTTCAGTTGGTTGTTCCATAATTAAGGAGCCAGAATGAAAAAATATTTGAATCTGGATGATCTAGACATGTTCTCTTCATGTGGCGAGCCAGACAACCAGAGAGGGCTGAACTCGGCAGCCACGCTGCATGAATCATGGCTGATAGGTCAGCCAGACTGTTGGCTATATCATGGGCTGGCAACAGTGCTGTGAATGTGATTCTTTCAGCCACAGGAAGTTGAAGGAGAGAGCTGTGCACAGCCAATTTATACAGATTGAATAAAAGTCAAGCAGCAACATTTTGCATCCGCTAAGCTGTCTGATGGCAGATACAGGGAACTTTGTTTTTTTTTTGTTTTTTAATGAGTTGGTTAGTGGGATATTGATGATAGAGAACAGGTATGGAAGATAATCAGTGACAAAAAATAGAGATTCGAGTGTGTAGGTGGGTGAAAAAAAGCTGCAGAATATTTTAATTGTGGTCAAGAGAGTTAAAAGGAAGGCAATGCGTTTGAAAGAACAAGAGCATGTGTTTGAATTATGTAATGTGATATTCTTGGAAAACACCTCCCACAATCCTGCGTTGACGGTTATGTACTGTACATGTACTGACATATACTGTATGATAATGCTGCAAGGTTTACTGTTTGTTCCCTTGGCTGGTATGAATATGGATGTGGGCTTTGAAGATGAAGAATATATTGTCTGACTGAAGCACCTTGTTCAAACTACCATGAACATAGTCAGCCATTCCTCTTTAACTCAGCTACAGTTCTGTTTCTCCCACATTAAACTGCCACTATATTGCTTTCAACAATTTCATGGAGGCTACAGATCAGTCAGCTGAATAATTGCTTGTGTGTGTTTTTCCCACTTTGGCTTTTCTTAATTTCTCATAATCCACTCCTTACCTCTCATATTGTAAGTATTTAGGTAACTTGATAGAGAAAAAATACCCTTGTAATACCATCCAATATTATTGCTTTCGCAATGCAGATTCTTTGCAGTTGAATCAAATTGTCTTCTGTAGCTAGTACAAATGGCAGATTTTTTTTATTGAGCTCTCATGCTATCAAGACTGTTTTGACAAAGTATAGAAAAGCAGAACTGCAATAAGCTACATATTTAATTATTGCAACATTCCTGTCTGATTATTTTATTGCCACAGAGGTCACGTAAATATCAATACATAAAGAATACAGAATGAAACATACAGTTCTGTCTCAGTATTTTTTCCTGTTTTGTAAATTGCTTGAATGATTACAGCTTTATCTTTTTCTTTAACACTCCAAGTATGGAATTTTACCCCCTTTATTTCTTATTTATCTTTGGACAGATTGTAATACACTACTTTTTCTTGCATTAGCATTACACAACTCTTGGCTCGTTTCAGCAGATTGTTTGGCTGACAGATGGTGAGGAGTGTGAATATTAGTGAATAAACAGCTACATGCTGACTAGTGAGAGAAGTCTGACCTCCTCTATCCATCCACACTTATGCTGACAGAGACGCATGGCTCTCGTTTCTGCCTTGACCTGTCCCAACAGCCCTATCCGAAGACCCTCGGGACTCACAGCATGCTGAATGTTGTCCATTTGCGGTTGTTCAGGACTAAATTCTTAGATTTGTGTGGGCCATTCGGTTACAGACGCACATATTAATGCCATCTGGCTTTTTACTGATTAAAAATATGTGCCAAAAAGACGACTCTCGGCCAGTGCGACATGTTTGTCGGTACTCCGATTTAAAACACCTTGTTTTAAGACCAGAAACAAGCTGAATTACAGCCAATTTAAGTTTTGAGTGAGTATGTCCATGTGTGAGAACGAGAGAGTGAGAAAAAGAGGTCTCAACAGTTGCTGCTAATGAGGGGGAAGTAATTGAGTCTTTGCTAGAGTGAATTGTGATGCCAAATGTCCGTCCACTTTGTTATTCAAAACTGAGTCTGTTTGGCCCCAGCAAGTTTCAGCCCTTTCATTTCTGCTCTGACAAACCAAAGCAGGGTGAAAAGGACAGAGAAAGAAAGAAAAAACAAGCGAGCTAGAGAGAAAGTAATGACCGTTCCATTTGAATTTAAATGCTATTTCACTCCTAGCTGTCACTGCATTTTCGATATTTCACAATCCGCTCAAGACAAAAAGCCATTGCTCTTTTTTGCCTCAAGTTTCTCAGCTGTGGTTTGTCAGGTCAGTACAGTAGACCCGATTGATCGAAGGATTATGCTACAGCATGTAATCTCAGTTTCTATGAACCTCGGAAGAAGCAAGAAAGGAACCACTTAAGTCACGAAACGCTTGGTTGCTCTGAGTGCTGATGATGCTGTTAATTGGGATATGGGGCGAGGGCTATGCGCTAATGGTGCTTTATATGATGTCTGCAACAACTCTCAGGACCCGAAACGATTTCCCGTTGATTATTTGAACAGACGAATGATTGACAAAGCTATTTTAAAGTACATTAGTTACGATTTTCTGTAGCTATCGGAATGAATTACAGGAGTGATTGGCCACTGAGGTGAGAGAGTAACAGTTATGATCATGTGTAGGTGACTGTAGCGGTGAAGACAATCTGGAGCGTGTTCTTTTGAGATTTCTGGAACCATCGCCTCATTGCATATCCTTTGGGGAATTTTTGGATTTTTTTTTTTTTTTTTTTTACAGGTTAAGGTCTTCTTTAGTTTATCTGCCATTTTCCCGCTTCCTTCCCTTCCCCCCAACCTCTCATTCCTCATTCTCCCTCCATTTCTCCCTCTCTTTTCTTTCTTTCCCTCACTGTTGCTCCCCCTCTTGGGAGATCGTGTAGTGTTTGAGCACGTTGCGGGAGGGAGGGTGTCTCTTTATCACCTTCCCCCCTCCACCCCTTTTCCTTCTCTTTCTGCCTTCTCCTCTGATCTCTCTTTCTCTCCCCGTTTCTCTCTGGGCAGCGGACAGGCTATTAAATCTGTACAGCGGTGTGAAGAAGATGATGTGAAATTACTGTCTGATGAGAGCGTGAAAGGCCTGATTGCTGCTCAGCATCAGGAGCGAGGCTGGTGCAAAGTCTCTGATGAGGGGGTAATTTCGCAGGGGTCCTCACAGTGAGGGGGCAGGAGCGACAACATCAGATTCTTTCAAGTGTAGCAATCCTATCGACCAATAGAAAAGGATCTCTGGCAGCGAAGTGTGTATGTGAGAAAGAGGAGGCTTTTTCTCCTGTTGATTAGAAAGCTGATGGTTTTCAGTGGCTTTTAACCAATCGCTTCTTAATTCACTATTAACCATTATATGACAAGCCATAAATCAATCAAGTGACCCAACAGACATGACATATTGCCGTTGCTGACAAAAACACGGTTTGCATGTCTTTTGTGATCATCCTACATGCGCGCTGTGTGATCTTGCTGCTATTGAAATTTAATGCTGTATTACTCGAATTGCATCATCTTTACGGACGAATTGGTCCCACACTGCGCAGTATGCTTCATTTTTTCCACTCTCTCTTATCAGAACTCAAACGTGTTCGTGTTATAACACTTCTCATATGTTGTACATGTGTAATTTGCTGTAGATAAACCATCAATTCAGCTCTCATTATTGTTAAAGCATATTTTTAACCAGTAACGTTGGTTGAACGAAATAATTGTCAGTTAATGATTAATTGTTTAACCATTCAGCGTTATGTCAGCCTATAGCCACTCTTTTATATATAGACCTGTAATACAATTTAATGAGAAGACTAGAGTAATGGCTGCTGAAAATGTAGCTTTGCCACCACAGGAATAAATTGCTTTTTAAAATAACTCTTTTCTATTTAAATATATATTCAAATATAATATCTCACAATATTACTGGTTTTATGATGTTTTTGATAAAAATCAATGCAGGCATAAGAGACTACTTAATCATTAAAAAATATTAATTAGTTAGTTTATTCATTTATTGGGGATGTAACAATTCACTCAATTCATGATGCAATACAATTCACGATATTGGTATCACAATAAGATTTTCTTATGATTTATTTTTTTTATTTTTTTTTTTTACAAAATTAGATTAAATACAAATTATAAATGAAAGGGTGTCCTTTTCTTATTTCTTAGACAAAATGCTGCTCTTTTCTTTGTGAAATTAAATGAGAATACATATTCACTCTCTGACAGGTGTCGCTGTGTTGTAAACACTACATTAATATGCATTATACAGAGGCAAGATGAAAAGAAAATACCATTTAAACATTTCTGAATACAGTCAGTTCTCCTCAGAGATGCATTCATATAAACACACACCCCAAATGTATCATCAGTGGCGCAAAAACGGGGTATGCAGTGGATAGGGGCGCCACACATAGGGGGGGGCGCCATTTTGCCAAAATCATTCTGTTAAAATCGGGTTGGAAATTTTCTTTAATAAAATGTTATAAATAATCAAAAGCTTAGTTATTAAAAATAATCAATGCAACATTTTTATTCAGTGGTTTTTAGCATTTTAATGAGTTCAGAAATGTATTTATTAAAAACTTATTAAGACGCAGAACGGCCGTATCTCTTTGTAACCACATCAAACAGACTTTTCAGACGCGCACTTCAGCTTGCCCTCAACACCAGGCGCGAGTCAAACAAGCGCGGAAAAGGTAGGCTACAGGTGCCAAATGAGCTTCAGTGGAAAAACAGGGAACTGCGGTCTGATGAGATATTGTTATATGTCAATAAAACAAACTTTCCTGTTCTGTCAGCCGTTTTACTGTGCTCACGGCGCACGCTCTTCAACTGTACGCGAATATGAGGCGCACGCTCACTTCATAAATAAACCGCACTAGAAACTGCGAGCATACATCGTCAGTTTAGTCACGAAATTACCAAAATGGCTATTAAAATGGCAAAACTATGCATGCATGTATGTGCATTAGATTTAAATGCATGCAGCCTACTGAAATATTCTGCAATTCGAGACCATAATAGGACGCAAGATGATAGGCTATGTAAATTTTTATTTATAATTTAATGCACAAGTAGACCAAATGTGAGCACAGTGCAGTTAAATGTACTAGAAAATATGAGCTAATTTTTCATTAATTTGTTAAGTATGAAAATGAAAAGAAAATGAAACCATATTTAAATGCATGAAATAACTCATTTTACATTCTTACATTATTTTCCTTTGTACAGAGCTCGATTTAGGTATGACAAAAGTGCTGCAATTAATTCATTTTGACAACTAATGGAATGTTAAACATTGACTGAAAACTTTTTTCAGAGTTCATTGATTATATAAAATTCAGTGAAGGTTGACTATAGTTATCTGCATGTCTCATCCATGAGTGGACCTATGCAATGATGGAGACAGGGGCGGTTCTAGACCACAGTAACTGGGTGGGGGTGGGGGTGGGGCTCTCATGCTTGTCATGTGACAAACAGCAGCCACAATACCACTGTATAACTGATCTAGGCTTATATCCCAACTGAAAAAAACAACAATAAAACCATCACAGAAAATTTTTATGGTTTACACTACAAATACCATTACAAACCATCAACATTTAACCATTAAAAAATGTTTTTCTGTAGTGTGTTTTAGGACATATTCCATTAGGATTTATTGGTTTTAACAAGCCACCAATAGAAGGCAACCAATTACCAGTAGAGACCAACAGGGTCCATTACAGTTTCCAGTAAAACCAATACAAGTCCCATTATAACCAGTGAAACCATTACTAATTTTGTAATGTGTCTATTGTTTTTTTTTCAGCAGGAGTTTTATTTATTTATTTATTTATTTATTTATTCGATATATCCCTAAAATATATCATGAAATATCTCGTTTCTCAAATATGTGTGAGTAAATGCATTTTGCACCTTCATTGATTGTTATTTGATCTATAATGGGCGATGGGCAAAGTAGCCTAGTCTTTTTACTTAAGTACCAGATATGGGTGTCATGCCATAAAATACTTTTAATATGACTGACTTTGTATTTAATGTGAATTTAATAATTTGTAAGTTACTAATTAGCCTATAACATTTTCAGTGTACAAGAAGAGAGCAAAGAACGTTTAGAATATCAAAGAACATTTTCACTTCAGTCCATCGAGTTCAAGCACTCTCAAAAACTGTCATAAAAATCTCTAAAGCTGTTTACACTGTGAATATCTTACTTACATTCGTACTTCTTCACTTTGTTGTTTCTGATGAGAGAATTAGAATTCAGTCAGCCAGTGCGCGATGACGAAACAGCGTGTTTCAGCGAACACTCATCTGAACGCCTCTGATTGGTCCTTGCATTCATGAGCTCGACAGAATCGTATGTGATTGGTTATAATGCGCAGTGCTTTAAAAACTTGTGTGTGGCTCTGTGCCAGCCAGCGAACGCAGATTTGAATATAGTAGCTGGTGATTTTTTTATTTTTATATACATATAGTTTACAGGACAAACTGCGCATTTCACCCAAAATTGTTTGCTGTAATATGATTCCAAATTTAGGGGGGCCAAAGGGGGGGCCAAGCTTGTTGACAGGGGGGCAACAAGCTGGGGGGGGGGCATGTTTGTGAATGGGCATTTGATTTATATTTGAGAGTATAAATTTATACAAATTCTTGTAAACAAGGATACAAACTAGCCACTTTTCACTGAAAATTGCCGTTGTAAATTCAAAATAGGCCATCTGTGTAATTCAAGTTAAAAACTCTTGCTACTTCATGCTTCAATACAAAAAAATGCTGAACTTTGACAAAAAAGAGATTTTTAAATGTTATAATAGTGATTTTATTATGTCTAAATATAAATCCATTAGCAAAACATGTGAAAAGAACTATATTACAGAGTGGAAATGGCAAAGGAGACAATAAATGATCCTCTGCTGCCATTTAGTGGCCATAATGGGAATCATGACATTCATTTTAATAGTATTTGTTTTTCTACCAGGTGAAATCTTGGCAGAAATCTTCCACTTAGCATGGGAAATTTTCCATGAATTATCTCTTTAAGTAAAAATGAAATAAATAAATAAATAAAAAATGCAGATGTTCTTTAAAATAAATTTTACTATATAAAAATGTGCAAAAATATTAATAATTTTGAGGCAAATTATATATTCAAATTACATAACTAAAAAGTGAGCAATATTGCATGTTTGAAAATAAAAATGAATAAAAAAATGTGTTCTACTATCTGGGGTATGCCATCAGGAGTTAAAGGGGATGTTATGTGACACACTTTTCTTTATTTTTTTCTTGTTTTCACTTTTCACTTTTTTCCCTATGGTATTAAAAAAGGGGGAAGGGGGTTCAAACCTTTGTCACTTTTTACACTCCTTATGATTTTGTATCCTTCCATGCACAAGCTAGCAATGGGCTTTTGGTCATTGACTTGTAGAAAGTTTTCTATGCGAGTTGGTGTTAGAGGCTACTACAGGGATACTCAAATCTGGCTCGCGAGATCCACTTTCCTGCAGAGTTTAGCTCCAACCCTGATCAAACTCACCTGAGTATGCTAATCAGTGTCTTCAGGATAATTAGAAAATCACAGGTAGGTGAGTTTGATCAGGGTTGGAGCTAAACTCTGCAGGAAAGTGGATCTTGCGAGCTAGATTTGAGGATCACTGGGCTACTAGAATACAGGTGGGCGCCGACACTGATCTTGCATACCCCTCAGCAAATGTGCAGTTACACCCCTGTGTATCTTGATTTATTTAACATCTCAACTGAATTGTCACATATTTTCATTGATTTTCAGCCGGCTCAGCGTGCATCGTTACAACACTATCATTTAGTTATTTACTAATTTAATGATGGTAAATGACACAAGCATTGTTGAACTAAATGGACATGTATTTCACATTATTTCCATTTCTGTTATTCGGCCAAGCACAGGCATCATCATTGCTCAGTGCAAAGCAATATAGGCAGATCAATCAGTGTGTTTCTATATTGGACATGAGTTTGTGTGACCTGTACAGCAGATACAGCTATAACATGATTGAATGTAATGTTTACCAAAGGAATGCCATGATAACATCTGACCGCTGCATATTCTCTAATTACACACCCACACTGCACAGGCTCAGAGTTCAAACATTTCAGAAACAATAACTGAAAGATTTGCTGTCAGAAATGTCGCCTGAGCATAATAAACATTTGTTGTTGTGAAAGAGAGGACCGCAGGCTGGAGGGTGAAAGCTTGGGTGATGTAAAGCTAATGAGATGTTAATTGAGAGGCAGCGGCCTATTTTCAGTCCAACCCATTTAAACTCTGAGAGCCAAAAGTATGGGAACAGAGACTGGGAGAGAGGGAGTACCGGACGGCCCTCTGTAGCGCAGCGGACTCCATGGGCAGTTTATCATTTTTATAATTTTTTTTCCCCTGATTATGAGAAACATTGTTTGAAGTGCTATAATGAGCATGAAGATCTCGGCTCACTCAATCATGAAAACAAACAAAAAGTGTCCCCAAGCTCTCTCTCGCTCATTCACTCACACACACACACACACACACACACACCGCGTCCAGAAGACACTAATGAACATTCCTAAAATAAGCTAAAAGAAAAGAAATGACAGAAAATATCAACAAAGACAACTGCAGCAGTGCAGAAGAAAACCCGGCTAATTAATTTCGTAACCCCCTCCTCTTTTTATCTGTCTGTACATCTCTCTTATTTTTCTCTCCTTCTCCCTCCACCCCTTGTTCTCACTGCAACAGTCATTTAAATAATGTCTTAATTTTCAGCATCTGCTGTTTTAACGGGTCTTTTTGTGATTAAAGCAGCATGTCTAAATGGAGAGAGAGAGAAATTCAGGTGCAGAAGACGGAGAAAGTGAATCTCTTGTCTTCCAGACTGGAGAGAGCAGAGGTGGACAGCAGATTGGGTGGGGGGCATAATGAGTGACAGGGCTTTCCCATCAGCCCTCTCACTGCACATTTTACCCACAGTCCTTTGTATTTGTCCATTAGTTGCCCTACGTAGACCTTTTTTGTCCAGATATGTACGTGTCGATGGGTTTACAATATGTCTCAGGCCCAAAGGGATGGAAAATAAGCCCCCACAGCTCCTTTTTGAAGACAAGGCACTACAATGATGTGTTAATGAGTTTGGGGACTGTGTTCTAACAAGACAAATATGCTCAACATTTAGACAGTGTTTCAAAGATCCAAATTCTTCACATGGTAACACAATGTGTGAATTTTTTTTTTTTTTTTAATTGTGCAAGAGACTCACACACTCACACATTAGCACACGTACACCAGTGTGCACTTCAAAGAAAACCGGCAGATTAGAGCTCATTATAACATGTTAAATAGAGGAAAAATTGAACCGAGCTTTTCAATGGTGGCAGCCTAATTTACAAGAGCCCTGTGTGTGTATAACAGACGGCTCAATGTGCATGTAGTGAGTATGTGTGTGCATTGAGGTTGTGTATCAGTTTAAATTCAGGCTGCGGAATAAAGATTCTTTGGTTTCTTAACCCAATGATTTGATTTGAGCAAATAAATTCAAAAACATGTATAATTATCCATATCTGTGTAATGTCTATATTCTGTATAATGCAAGTGAATGGCTGCCCAAATGTTGATGCTCCAAAACCCCACTGGATGAATTAATGAAGTGAAATAACAGGTGTGTGTAAGAAAAGTACTTAAAAAATATTTAAAACTTCTTTAAAAAAAAAAAAAAAAAAAAAAAAAAAAAGTAAAGCATCACTTTCAGCTGACCGTTTCAGCCAAAGGTCAAATTTCTGCTTGATGTAACTGTGAAGCTTGATGTCAGTGCATGGGAAATTAACATTATTTAAATCATGCTGTCAAAAAAGTGTTCTAAATGATAAATGATGTGCCTATCCCTTTAAATTCCAATTTGCCACCACGTCCTGCTAAGATATGCCAAGTTCTGTCATGAAACTATAGATTGTGCAGGCTGATGGGTCATTAACGCAAACTGATGATATTGACTGATTGGTTCATGTTGCATATGCAATGAGTTTAATGCTTTACATTTAAATGGCTGGTTAGCATTCACTAGAACAGTTTGCAGCGCGCTTTCAGAGTTCCTCTGAAACCCTCCACCTTCCCCAGCTCCACCTGTACACATCTGCTACGCATATTATGTAAGCTATTTGTGCAGCAGCAGTATGTCTTAAATACTCACAGCACCATATCAGCTTATGTATTGGCAGTAGCAAGTTCCTGTACTTTCAGCAGCAGTAGCAGCAGCAGCAATAATCTACAAAAACAGCAGCGTAGCAGATCTGTTCCGCCAAGACCAAATACATTAACATTGTCATATCCATTATCATGCTAAAATCTGTCATGATAGAAATACATTTTTTAATCACATGCAAATCTGTTATTTTAGAACATAAGTACAGTATAAGCATACAGTTATCATCATCATAACAATAATAATCTTAATACGCTTACATGTATACAGTTATTAATATTGCTAGGTCCTCACAAATCCCAGTTTCATAAAATGGCTACAACAGTATATGAGCATTAATGTTTGCATAACCTGGCTTCCATCCATCTAACACTATTAATCATAGTTCTTCCACCTCATGGGATAAATCAATAAAAGTGTGTTTAGGTCAGTAGCAGTAGCTGTACAGGACCTCAGAGAGCTCTGCAGGAGACAAAGAAGAGTTTGCTGGCCCAAATGAAAGAGAACATTGTTATGATGTTAAGTGGAGAAATTGATTTCAGAAGCACGGCAGAGCAGCTCAACATTACACACAGGATAAAAAGATTTGAAAATATCCGAAAATAAGCAGCAGTAAGTTAAGTCGCAGTGGGATTCTTGCTACCCATGCATGCATTTTAAAGGCATAGTTCACTGTAAAATGAAAATTATTTCATCATTTACTTGACCTGTTTGGAATATTAAACGTTTTGGCAGCATAAATTGTCATACAATAAGTGTATTACAAGTAGTCATGCTCTATATTCCACTCATATGATGATGATGTTAATGATATTGAATGATATTATGGTATATGACGGTAAATGATATATGAATGATATTAAGTAATTATGGTACAGTACGGATGTTGTGTTCTTTTATTTGAATTATTTTATTTATTTATTTAAGTGAAGAACCATTTTAGTCAAGATAATTTTGGTTTGTTCCTAATAAAACGCTGTCACATGTCTTTAGTGCACTTCAAATATAGTTTAAAAATCATATTAACTAATTTTATGGTGCATGCACCATAAAAGGGATGGACATTTTTTTTGGTTTTGGTCAATGAGGGTACTTAAATGAAAAACAAAATTTCCATTTTTGGGTGAACTGTTGTCCTTTAAGTCTCTCCGCATACCTGCAACAAATAAACAATTAATCTTGTTGACGCTCAAACAAGATGACCCCATTTTCCGAGAGGTAAAAAATGCAATCAAGCCCCTCTGAGACAGTGAAAAAGAAAACGGAGGATGACTTTTTAAGTCATATCACTTATTTACCTGTGTGTTAACAGAGAGAAGTTTTACTCAAAGATGACGTGCGGAAAAGGTTGCTCCTTCCGTGCACTGAGAGGCTGTGCAGATTAATCACTGTGTGTGTGCCTGAAGCCGCACATCTGCATTTAAATGCCGCCCGGGAGCTCTGTGCATAGAAAATAATATTTCAGTGTGACTATTTAAAGCCTGTTGAGGCGATGCTACTTTGCGCTGAAATAGCGTCATATACCGTATGCATTATTTATGGATGCCATCTTCATTATGGCGCTTCGCTCAGAGAGGAGGAGAAAGCAGCCTAATGGACCGCCCAGAGGGGTGGAGCTCACTGTATTTGTATGTAGTGAACAGTTTTGAACAGTATTCAAAAAAAGAATTTGGAAATGTGTGTTTGCATATATTATGTGGCTTTTTGTGCGTGCTTGTGTGTCATAGAGAGAACCCTTCATCTCCACTGCAGGTCTTTCACATCCATCACTGTGGACCGGAGCACCTCATCACATACTTGATTTTTTTTTATTTTTTATATATAGTCCATATACTTGACACATGAATCTAGTTCTGCCTTAGAAATCACATCAGTCTTCTCTTAGTGGCTCTTTTCCTCCATTGCCTTCTCCAATGTTATTCCATTCGACTATAACCTGCGCACTGTGACATGCAGAGCACTTGAATTGAATACCTTGTCTGAAAGGTGCAGAGCATTGCTGTCTATATGACATCTATATATATTGAAAAAAAGTATTTTATGCTCACCAAGGCTGCATTTATTTAATCAAACATATTATTATTAGTATATTATTACAATTTAAAATAACTTTTCTATTTGAAAATAGTGTAATTTATTCATGTGATGATAAAGCTGAATTTTCAGCAGTCATTACTTCAGTCTTCAGTGTTACGTGATCCTTCAGAAATCATTCTAATATGCTAATCTGGTGCTCAAGAAACATTTTGGTAACACTTTATTTTAGAGTCTCTTAACTAGTTTCTTTTTAGCATGCATATTACTAGAATATTAGCCATTTATTAGTACTAATTAAGCACATATTAAAGCCTTATTCTACGTGACCTTATTCTACATCCCTAATCCTACCCAATACCTAAACTTAACAACTACCTTACTAACTATTAATAAGCAGCAAATTAGGAATTTGAGGGAAAAGTTGTAGTTAATACTGAATAAGTGTTCCCTATTCTAAAGTGTTACCAACATTGCTTATTGTTATCAGTGTTATGTAATGTTTATATGCTAACAGTATAAACAGTTGTGGATGTAGAAGGTTTTTTAGGATTCTTTGAATATGAAGCTCAAATGAACAGCTACAACATTATTTACTGTAATTTTTGATGATCAGTCATGATGATGCATCCTTGCTGAATAATAGTATCAGTTTTGGTCAAACTTTATTTTAAGGTCCAATTCTGGCTATTAACAAACCATTAAAGGGATAGTTCACCCGTAAGACCTCCGTTCATCTTCGGAACACAAATTAAGATATTTTTGATGGAATCTGAGAGCTCTTAGACCCTCCCATAGACAGCAAGGGTCCTTACACGATCAAGGTTCAGAAAAGTGATCGACAAAGTAGTCCATGTGACATAAGTCTGTCAACTGTAATTTTACGAAGCCACTAGAATACTTTTTGCGCAAAGAAAACAAAAATGATTTTATTCCACATTTTCATCTCTACTGTTTCTCTTGTGGACTCGCGTTCACGACAGTACATGACGCAAGCGTGTGGTGGCACAAGCGCTGATCCAGATCCAGCATGATGACGTTGAACAAATGCCTTGTGTTCAGCGTCATCATGCTGGATCTGGATCAGCACTTGCGCCACCACACGTTTGCGTCATGTACTGTCGTATCTGAGGGTCTGAGAGCTGTCAGATTCCATCAAAAATATCTTAATTTGTGTTCCGAAGGTGAACGGAGGTCTTACAGGTTTGGAACGACATGAGGGTGAGTAATTAATGACAGAATTTTCATTTTTGGGTTAACTATCCCTTTAACTACGCCTTTTGCCTCAATAAACTCCTAATGTCCTGCTTATTAATAGTTAATAAGGTAGTTGTTAAATGTAGGTATTGGGTAGGATTTGGGATGCAGAATATGGTCATGCTGAATATGTGCTTTATAAGTACTAATAAACAGTCAATAAGTTATAATAACAGTCAATAATAATAGGCATGTTAATAAGCAACTAGTTAATGGTGAGAACTGGTCCCTATACTAAAGTGTTACCTCAATTTCTTAACATATAGAGAGATTTGTTTTTTGTTTTTTTTTTTATAGCGAGAGAAATAATCATTATAGATTGAGGGGTTTAAAATTCCATGTAAAATTTTAAATGAATTTAAATGAATCAACTTTCTAAATTGACTTCCATCCAGGATCACAAGAACATGACTTCCTTGAAGTGACCAGTATGCACAGTACATGCATTTGCGGCTCTGGTTACCTGTTCTACTAAATCACCATCAGCAGTAGGTCAGAGATTTGATTTCCTGTCCGTTTCCACAGTGATTGTCATAGTGAAACCAACTGCGTCCAAGCAGCGAGTTCCATCCAGTTAGCCTCTTAATGTATGGATGGAGGGAAAGATCTCGCGCTCTCTCTCTCTTTCATATTCCTCTTAGCCCTTTCAATGAATCTCTCTGTTTTTCTCACGCACACACACTCACGCTCCTTTTCTCAATTTCTCCCTCCTCTCCCCCCATAATTAGATCTGGTTAATTTACACTGTGTGGCGCACTGGGAAGAGGCAAGCTGTAATAATGTGTGTGTGTGTGTGTGTGTGTGTGTGGAGTGGGTTATTATGGAGAGGGGTATAAAACGGCTTTGCTGGGACTGCTGAATTCAAACTGCTACTGCTACACCCTCTTAGCTTGGGTGTGTCGGTTTGAGTATTGAGATTCATACTGGCACATTGTGTGTTTATATGTACATTATTCTCCTGTGCATTTGCATGTGCTCTGCAGAGTGATTCATCTTATGCTAAAATAAGCTCAAGTCTTGTTTATGTTTTTGTGTTTTCGTGAATAAACATATCTGTGTGTGGCAGGAGAGGTAGGCCTCTACCAGTTCCAATTTTTATGTATGAGGGCAGAGGGCAGAGGGCAGGGGCCCTTAAGGGAGTTCTCTGTGTGGGTGGGTGCGGTTTCAGCAAACACATTGGTTGGGCTTGGCACTGACACTGCATTTTTTTGCTTTTCTGGAATTCCATCTTTTACACATTTTGGTCTCATTTTGAAGGATTCTTCAGTGCATGTTATTCGTAGTTCTTCATAATGAAAATATTATAATTTGCTCCGCCTCTGAAACAGTTTTTCCTTTTTGGCTGATGTCATCAAGCCCTCTTATTTTTCAAGTCCTCCTCAACCACCTGTCACACATCCTCACCATTTAGCTGCGCTGCTCCATTCCAAGGAGGTGACATCATGAAAAAAACTGATTGGCTAATGGCACCACACCGTTAGAAACTACTATCCTGAGCTGGGACGTCAAAAGCAGTTGACAGGGAAACATATGGTTTTATAGACATAAAAAATACAGACTTCTTCCTGTTAACTGTTTTTGCAACTGCACCTCTATATTTTTATACACAAGAAGTTTATAGACTTATTTAAATACATTTACTCATTAAATATGATTATTTAAATTTAAGCTATTTAAATTTTAATAAAGTAAAATTTTAATATATGTTAGTTTTATATGTTTGGTTTGTTTGTTTGCTGCTTGCAAAAAAAAAAAAAAAAAAAAAGGCTCTCAGGCTACCTGACAAATTTTGACCCCTTGGTCCATTCTTGTTCAGAGAAACCACTTTTCACAATCCAGTGAATTTCAGATAACTAAAACTTTCACCCTGCGTATTTTTCACCAGTTTCACGTGTAAATAAAGTATGTCACAATATGGAAGTAAAAATGGTTGCAAATGTAATTTCATTTTGACCTCACAGGTGCATGCAGTAATTTTCCCTCAGTAGAAAAAAAAGTAAACATAGAATGTGTTTAACTAGTACCTTTAAATAGTTCCTATTGAATGATGTTTAAACACTCACATGAGGCTCCAGTTATATCAAAGCCTATTAAAAGCAGAGAATAAAATGCTTTGCATTATGGGTCAAATATGCATTTTCATCTTCACTTATCCTATGTTAAAACTGGGAAGATGGCATTTGAAAATAGGATCTTGATCACAGGGTGTATGTATGTTTTAACAGGTGTCTCTAGGCCACGATTTGACCACTGAATGTTTGGGGGAGGCTGCAGGTCACCAGTAGTGATGGTTATTCTGCTAATTGCCTCAAGAGTGTATAACTGCGGTAGTAACCTGCTCTACACAGGGCTTTGTTGATTAGAAACCAAGCCCTGGTGCTCATAGTGGTTGTGTTTTAATGGCAGACACTCCATGGCTACAGCTGGACCCTCTGTGGAACTCAGTTGTAAAGGACATGGCATCGCAGGGGGTCCAACTATCATATTGTAGTCTCTCTGTCAGATTTACTGTATACAGGTGTATGTGTGACTGCCTTTTTTTTGAACTTCCAGTAAAAAGTTTCCATTATTGTTTTTGACATAATTTACATAAAAATATAAGAGAAGCAGTCAGGTATCAAAGTAAATAAGTAACATATGCACGACAATAAAACAAATCTGAGATTTGAATAATTTGTTTGCTTTGTTCTAGCACCAGAACGCCTTGATGGTTGAGGCACTGAGGAATGTTTGTTTAAAATTTAATCGGCTTGCTGCTCGCTGTGCATCCGTGAAGAAGAGAGGTCGGAGCATGTCAGGAAATGGCACATTTCTCATTAGGGCACAGCCCAGAAGCAGTGATGCTGAAACACTACCAATAGACAAAGAGATGAAAACAAGGAGAGAGAGCCCGAGTGCAGGAGAACAGAAGGACGGGGAGGGAGGAGGAGTTCACAGAGAGATACAATATGCTCCAATACCCCCACTGGTTCAGCCGCTACACTCTCAGCCCTGACTGTTTGTGTTTACATGTGAAATTGAGTGATGTGCTGGTGCCAGAGTAAGGAAGGGTGCTGGGTCTGAAGCAACGCAGGGGTGCTTGCTAATGAGAAGCTAAAAGCTCAGAGCAGAAGACCTGATAAAACATAACCGAGGAAACATTCTTCACAGTAGAAACAACCCACCCTGATGCCTCGAGTACAAAACAGAGACGAATACTCATAACTCGCCTTCAGGAATTTGTGCTTGTAGCAGGGGAATTTGTTCTGCAGTCTTTCTGTACTTGAAAGGGCAGTGATGTTAGCAATGGCAAGGCCATTGGTTTGATTCCTAGGAATAGACGAGCTAAAAAGGCATACACTGGAAAACACCCTCTTTGTGCCAGTTTGGCTTGTCTATCGCCATCTGTGGTTGAAACATACAATTGCAAATGAATGGCAAAGTTGTTTTTTAATGCTATTTTGCATGGAAGAATATGATAGTTTGTCTTATACCTGTGTTTGCCTGTGATCACCAAGACCCTCAACAATCAAAAGACTTTGTTTGCATATTAAAAAAAAAAAAAAAAAAAAAATGTTATATGAGACATGATGTGAATACACATGGACAAATGATTTAAATCTGAAATGTCAAATCCATTCCAGTAGCTCAAATTACAAATTATTATTATTAGTAAATAATAAATGAAGTGTTTTAGACACATTTGTGGGAAAGTTGATTGAAATCACAGTGGAGTGATAAAGCAGAAAAACAGAAATAGTGGAGACAGATAGGGAGAGATTCATTCGATATATGCCTTCCTTTCTGTGTCTCACATCTCCTGCAGAGGCAATCAATGAGATATGTGTGAAAGCCTTGAAAAGATGCCTTTCTGGGAGTCCTTTTTCCCTTCCTTCTCTGAGAATACTTTTTTTCCCCTCGCTTCTGCCTGCCTTCTTTGACTCACACGAAACAAAACGACCAGTTACAGAAGCACCACTGTGTGAGTTTAAGCCGCCAAACACCACCCGGAGATCCTTCTGAGCTCGATGATGCTAGATTAGCTGGAACAAGTATATCAGTAGGACACAAAAAGAACACAGAGGGGTAAGTGAGAGAGGACGCAGGAGGGGCCCGGCCCTCTTGTTATGCTAAGAGTGTTCCGAACGGTCCTGCTTGGTTCAAGTTAATTACGACCAACATTTAAATAAGAGTACTTGTCTTGAGGACAGTGGTTGGCTGCGGGAGAGACAGACCTCGCGCTAATTGTGTTTGTGTTTCCAGCTCCTCCCCTCATCTCCTGCCCTCTCTCAGTATGAGCTCCTGCGGGACACGCTGTGTGAGCCGCAGCCCAATGAGAGGCTTTGGAAAATCACTCCCTTATATGGATCTGGAAGGGTCCAAATCCTGGTCATCATACTGTAACGGGTTGCTTCTGTCTTTTCTTCTCCTGCAAGATAGATGGACTTTTATTGAGCGGCATCTGACTTCTGAAATAACAATCCACCTGTATGCTCTCTTTCATACGCTCACATGTTTTCTCTGGTAGACAGTGGCCATGAACAGATGCAGATGCTCACTTTTGTTTGATTTCATGTTTTTGAGCTATGAAATTAAGAGCCCAAAGCTGTGAAAGAATTAATGATTGTTTATGGAGTTAGTGTGTAGAATTGTGTTCTATGCATTTGTGTAAGAATATCCATTGTGTGTTTTTGTTATGTTTTCATGGGACTGTAATATATGACCTCAAAGTGGATGTAGGGACTGAGTGGACAGAGATAAAAACAGGCCAGATTAAGAGGTTCAGTCAATATGTTTAAATCCTAATTTAAACATGGCATGTCAAGTATATACAGTATATTATCATTCAAAAGTTTGTGTTTGGTTCATTAAAACAGTTTTTTAATGTTTTTTGATGTTTTTGAAGATTTTTAAAAGATTTTTTTAAAGATTTTTTTTATGTTTTTGAAGAAGTCTCTTATACTGACCAAGGATGCATTTATTTGTATATATTATTACAGTTTATAATAACTTTTCTGTTTTAATATACTTTAAAATGTCATTTAGTCTTGTGATAGCAAAGCTGTATTTTTATCAGCCATTACTCCAGTCTTCAGTGTCACATGATCCATCAGAAATCACCTTAATATGCTTGATTTGGTGCAAATAAACATTTCCTTTACTTTTTGTGGAAACCATAATAATTGTTTACAGGATTCTTTTTTGAATAGAAATTTCAAAAGAACAGCATTTATTTGAAATAGAAGTCTTTAGTAACAGTGTACAAGTCTTTACTGTCACATTTTGATCAATTTAATGCATCCTTTCTGAATAAAAGAATTTCTTTTGCTGACCCCACATTTTTGAACGGTAGTGTATTTTCCAAAAGCAGTCCATTAAGCTTGATAAAATTGGCATCGGAGAATTATATTATTGTATGCCTGAACATACACTTAAAAGGAATTTTCAAAGACCTGTCACATATTTCACAGTGTTGTCATTCTTGCTGCAGCATTAGATGAGCATTGTATTTCTGAATATGCGACTAGATCAGAGCACATCAGATCTTGTATTGACACTTCAGTAGTTAATTGTCTGGACCAGCACTTTGTGTACTCTATCACTCTGTTTTGGGAAATTGAAGAAGAGAAACGTTCCAGTATGATGTGGTGGGTGATTAAAAGGCCAAAAAAAAAAAAAAAAGAAAAAGTTTTTGTCCTACTTCATTACTTTTGTAAACTGTACTTTCTGTGAGGGTTTGCATATTGTTCTTTTTAAGTGGTTAAATGGTGGTATTTTGAATTACAGTTACATGGATGACCATGATATGTGTATGAAGGATTAAAGTAATTTGTCTTTCTCTATCTCTTTGTCTTCAGCAATGGCAGATTTTCATGTGCAGCCACGTTCAGTGCGTGCAGAGCTGGGAGGTGTTGGGCGATTTCAGTGTCAAATCCATGGCCTGCCTGAGCCAGTCATCAGCTGGGAAAGAGACGGGCGACCCGTGGATACTTCTGATGACAGGTACTGTAAATACTTTTACATACAATGATATTTGATACAACGAAGGGATGTACCCAGTGTTATTGGCACATATACATGTCTCCTTCTCACTGTGGTCCTGTCTATGTCTGTCTATCTTTTCTGTGCAGGTTTACTCTGTTGCCCACGGGTGTGCTGCAGATAACGGGTGTTCGCCCTGAGGACAGTGGGATGTACTGCTGTGTTGCACACAACAGTGCAGGAGTCAAACACAGCGCAGGAGCGCAGCTCACAGTCTCCGGTATGCTCCAAAATTCTTCTCTACTTTCTTGAGTCTTTCCAAATCATTTTCTTTCTGTAACTCGCTTTAACTTTTCCTTCCCAAAGGCTCCCAGTCATCTGTTTACAAAGAACCCATGATCCTAGTGGGCCCTGAAAACCTTACCCTCACAGTTCACCAGACCGCCATCTTGGAGTGTGTTGCTACAGGTTATCCTCGCCCAATCGTTTCGTGGAGTAGACTGGGTAAGACTCATTTAAGTTGCTCTCTAAATTGCCTCGAGTGGCTCTCAGAGCAAAACCTAGCACAGCTCCGGCAGGAATGCTGCAGAGAGCTTTAATATGCTCTCCACTACATACTGACTATAAAATACCCAATCAACTGAAAAAAGAAAAGGGAAAAATCTCCTCCATCAAGGTAACGTAACATGATGGAGGACAGAGATGAGGAGAAATGAGCCGATGGATCTATATCTGGAAAACCTTCTCTTAAAAGGGTCCTAAATTATTTACAATCTTATTTTTCCCCCTAAAGTCCACTTATGATATTAAAGTGTCTTGTTTAGTAATTTAGTTAGGATTAAAGGCGTAGTTCACTCAAAATTGAAAATTCTGTCATAATATACTCCTCTCCTCATGTTGTTTCAAATCTGTATGACTTACTTTCTTCTGTGGAATATAAAAGAAGATATTTTGAAAAATGTATTCTTGTTTTTTTAATCCAGTGATGTTCTTTTGGAATCCATAGACTCATTGTATGGTCTAAAACATTCTTCAGAATATACTGTATTATTTTATGTTCAGCAGAGGAAAGAAAGTCATACAGGTGTGGAATGGCATGTTGGGAGTAAATGATGAGAGAATTTATTTATGGGTAATCTTTCGGTATCGGTTGTTTCGGTATTTTACAGTCCTGTTACTCATGTACATTCTATGTACTTATTATAGTAATTATAATAACTAGGTAAAAACTAGGTACTAACCCCGAACCTAACCATACCCCATGTAGTTACCTTATGCAACAGTACTTTCTTAGGTAGGTTCATTGTAAGTACACTGTAAGTGCACATACTGTAAAATAAAGTGCAACCAACCTTTCATTTAATAAATAGTCTCGGTGGACTGGGGAAAGTACATTCTGTTAGAGTATGCTACACTGTAAAAAATAAATAAATAAATAATGTAAATAAAATAAAGATTATTAGAGTACTTTTACAGGAAAATACTATTTCAGTTTTTACTTCAAAATGTCATGTTCAATTCAGTATTTGCTCTTGGTAATTGTGAAATTCACTAGCAGTTTCAGAGTGAAAGTAGTTTTTTCAGTGTACAAAAAATGTTTCAAAAGTTCAGCAAGGACTCTCCATTCACCCAGTAATCTTGGGAAATCATGTTTTCCACAAGAATATGAAGCAGCACAACTGTTTTCAACATTCATTGAGCACCAAATCAAACATATTAGAATGATTTCTGAAGGATCATGTGACACTGAACGCTGGAGTAATGGCTGCTGAAAATTCAGCTTTAGAATAAAAGATTACAGGAATAAATTGTATTTTAAATAAATTGAAATAGGAAACATATGTTTTAAATTGTAATAATATTTAACAGTATTACTGTTTTTACCATATTTTTGATAAATATATTCAGAATAAATTCAGTTTTGATGAGCATAAGAGGCTTCTTTCAAAAACATCACAGAAATCTTACCAACCCCACACCTTTGAATGGTGTTGTACATCACTAGCATAGTACATCAGTCTTATTTAGTTCAAAAGATCCAGAAAATTCAGTTTTTGATGATATGACCCTATTTAAAACAGCTGGCTGTTTTATTAAAGTAATTTGCACTCCAATCTACTGAAGCCAAATGGTTTGGAATGGTGAAAGAAACTCTGTCATCCTTCCCGCTAAGACATGGATTTCACAGATCAAATTGGCTGATACTGTACAGTGAGATTGGTTTCTGTGTGAAAAATTGCTCATTTATTTTTAAGCGTGCTTAGAGTTCTGAAGCCACATGCTTGAAAATGGTTTCAGACAATTTTGGTTAGTGAATGCTCTTTGCCACATCTGTCTGTCTTATCTTGATAAGGATTAATGGAGTTAAAAAGAGTGTCTCATCTTAACTTCTGAGGTGGTGTTAGAGTGATTGATGTCATTTTTGTGTTGGAACATGTTTATATCTGCATTTATGTGTGTGTGTGTGTGTGTTCCTGTATTAAAATAAGGAAAAAGAATTGTCTTCTGGATCATCTCCTCTTGAGGCCTGTACCATTTTCTCTTTGCATTTAAATAATCAATTCGAACCATATTTAGGTATTTTTAGGTTAACATATCCTACTTACAGTACATTTACTCTCCGACTCTTATGATTTACCATCCGCTCTCTCTCAAGCAAGATTTCACGGTAACTCCCACACTTGTATAATAATCCGTTCTTGACTCTTTCTTTTTCTCCCAGCTATTATCTAATGTGATTCTCCCATTAAGAATGTAAATGATGATCTCTTCCTGTAACGGCTGCTAATCAGATTGTGAATATTACCTTCTGCATTGTTGCTGGAATTAACTGCTAACACAAAGGGATTTTGCTGGATTAGATTACAACGAGAGCAAATCATGTCTAATCTTAGTAATGAATGTGATAGATCTCCAACAGTTAGTGATTAATGCCTTTCTGTATCATTATGTCATCTTATTTAGGAGCCAGGGCTTTTCCTGAGTTCAATTCACTCAAATGTATACATCCAAGCATGCATGCAAGCTGATTCACACCTACCTGTAAGCGCACAAATTATGGGGCGTAAGGCCTGGCCAATAAAACATGGTACAAACATGTTGTCTAAGAGTAATAGATTAGCCAGTGATGGCATCTGCAACCTAAAATCCCAGTGGCGTTCCTACAGTCGAGTTTGATTTGGAACAGTGGCACCATTTGGAACAGTAGTAAAAATGATGACACAGACAATAATATTCAAACAAAGCAACAATAATCCAATAATGTGCATTGGCTGCAGATTTGCTATCAGGTTCGGTATAATTTCTGCAGTCTCCTCCTTTCTTTATCTATACCTTATTTTAGGTTTTTTATTTATTTATTTATTTATTTATTATTATTATTATTATTATTATTATTATTATTATTTTTACAATTTCTTTCAGTTCTGTAGCCATTTTTTGTTGAATAGAATATTTAATTGTTATTTAATATTATTATTCATTAAAATGTAATTATTTAATTATATCGCTTTTACCCATTTCTCAGTATTGATATTCCCGCATTTTGAAAGGAGTCAAAACTAGCTAGTGAAACTGGTTATTTAAGGTCATCAAATGTTTAAATTTTTTGACTGGTTTTGATCTGGAAGATCTGCAGGAACCGTCTATTATGTTACAAATCCAGCTTGACCACCTTAAGCTAGTAATAGACCGTTTTTACAATTGGCCTGCCCTGTATAGAGACATAGATCACTTGCAATTTTCAAAATTTTTGAAACTATTTTTAGTGAGGTTTTGTTTTGTTTTTGTTTTTAGAAGATATTTCATCAGCAGAACAGTTAGCATGTTGTTAAATGCTATGACTGTACAATCCGTGAAACACACTGTACATTTATTTATCTCTTACAGCCTTATTTTTATTCCTGTCAAAAATATGCTGCTACTCTGACTAGGCTCTGTCAGGCACATACTATACACACACACACTTACTGTATGTCAGTGTCTCTGTGATATTTCATTGAACATGTTAATTAATTCATGAAAGACTAAAAGTGTGTATCTCAAAAGACAGATGAATGTCTGTCATTAACTGTGTGAAACCGGATTGAGAAGCTCCAATCAGCTGCTGAATGAAAAGTGGAAATGTTTGTGCAACTCACAACAGATGCCAGTCAATTAAATCTGGTGATATGTGAACTGCACCCTGCCGCAGTATCTAACACTGTGTCTGTAATGTCATTTCGACAGGCACATTAACAAAACAGAATGAGAGACCTGAGAGGCCAGTGATATGAATGGAAGATGTGATTAGTGGGATTGTTAATTTTTATTAGCACTTTTCCTCACTGAGTGTCCAATTGCAGCTGTAGTGAGTGAGATGATCTAGACTGCTATGGTTCATAGTAGCTGATTTGATTCAGTGCTCATTCAGAAGTGTGTGTGTTCTACACATGTATGGGAGATGTCCATGGTAACATGGTATATCCTGTGTCACTGGTGTTCATAGATCATCTCGTATGTCTAGAGACCCTTGCTTTATCTCTGTATACTTTTTTTTTTTATATATATATGTGAGTTGGTTTTTTTCTCTCTCATTCTATCTGACTCTTCTCTTAAGATGTTTCTCGCCCCAGGCAAGAACGATGGATGGTGCTTTGTGCTCCATAATTAGTCACATTTAACCAGTGCTGTTAAATTCTGAGGCTCATCACATGCTTCTGTTGTCCTGTTAAATTTATTTTTAGTTCCTCTGGGGCAGGAAATGATTTAATGGCTGGATAATCATGTGATTCTCTCTTCTCTCCAATGCCTCTTTTTATTCCCTCTACTGATCTCTTTAATTCTCTTTGAAATGATTTTTATGACCTCTTTCTCTTGTCTGTCTTTGTCAACACTATGCCTTCATCTCTCTTTCAGATGGCCGGCCAATAGGAGTTGAGGGTATCCAGGTACTAGGAACAGGAAACCTGATGATCTCTGACGTCAGAGTTCAGCATTCTGGTGTTTACGTCTGTGCGGCCAACAAGCCAGGAACCCGTGTGCGCAGAACTGCTCAGGGACGCCTAGTTGTGCAAGGTGACTCTTTCTTCGAAACAAACATCCCAAAACTGCAAACTTTTAAATTAGTCAAAGTACACTTTTAGTTATACTACAACGCTGTGTTGAACAACTGTATCTAAACATATTTGCTTTGAAAGAGAAAGTTCCTCTAAAAATCTGTGAATTATTGTGAATTTGATCCAAGCTAATTCAATAAAAAAGAATCATATTGACAATATTAAAAGAGATTGCGCAGCATGTTTATTTTAGTGTTATTTATGTACTTTTGTATTATTTCAATTCTGACAGCTTTTATTTTAATATTTTCTGTTTTAGTTTGTTTTAGTAATTTTGTTGTGCTTTTTGTAATTTTATTAGGTTATATATATATATATTTAACTTTATTGTAGTTTTATTGCTAGTAATTGTAGTACTTCAGCTTATTTCATTTAACATTTCATATTCTTGTTTAAGATTTAAGTTTAACTACACTACACTAAAAATGGAATTATTGTCAAGCTACTGAAAACAAAACAAAAAAAATTCATTTAGTAGCATCACTATTTGTAGTTAATTACTCCTGAGTAACACTTCATACTGTACAACATCCAAATGATCATATTGGAAGTGCCTTTGTAGTCAGTGACTGAATCTCAGCAGCTGTAAACCATGATAGCGGGAGCAACATTGTAGGTGTAGCTGAGAATTGATATGATCTTAGTAGCCAGATGGTGTAGCAGCCTTTTGCTCACTTTAATACACTTCATTTACCTTAAAGAGAGAGATGGAGTAAGAGAGGTGTTTTAAAAAAATGTAATGTAAAAAATTGGTAGTAAGAAGGAAAAAATGAAATCCCAGGAGAGAAATAAATGAGAGAAAAGAGAAACTAAGAAAAGAATGAAGAGGTGTCTCAGATGATATATCACAGTGGTACAACAATACTCTCTGCCTCAACCTTTCCCCCACTCTTCTCTCTCTCTCTCTCTCTCTCTCTCTCTCTCTCTCTCTCTCTCTCTCTCTCTCTCTCTCGTGCACTCAGGGATAAGAGAAGAAAAAAGAGAGCACTAATTTGCAGGGCTGTGAGATGCACTGGACGAACCTCTGAGAGCAGTTAGAACCTCTCTTATCATTTATTTATTGAGAGAAGCTGGTAACACTGAAAATAAAGGAGAGAGACTGAGAGCAAGATCAACACTTGCCGATTAAAGGACTTTAATTAAAGCCATTGCACCCTGAATGAATATGAAAGGTGTGATGGTAATTTAAATGGATTCAAATGAGCAAATGGTTGCTAATCAGTCAGCAATTTCAAACTTTCCCATATTAAATGTGTCCTAATTAAGCAGTAAAAGACTATTGGATTAGCTGCAGTCCATGTCAGCTGGCACCATTACCACATAACGAGTGAAGAGGAGGAGGGTATCTGGTGAAGCTGGGGGCAGCAGAAGGCTCTGGGGGGCTCAAAGAGGTGTGCGGTCCAAGTATCCTTTCCAAGCCCCCCACATCTGTTCTGCAGCGCTTAATCTGTTTTAATTTTCACACTGTCATTTATGGATTGTCAGTTTCCTCTTCTGGCCCTGTGAAATCTATTTTTGCCCTACCTAATCGAGTTAATCTGATGCTTTCTCTAAGTTTATACCTGTTACCTCCCACTGCTGTCACAGTACATTCATTATAAATGTGATAAAGCCAAAGCCACGCAGACAATCTCCCTCCCTCTCTCGGCATTGTGTGAACAGTGGTTTTTTTTTCTTCAAATACTTCTATTGCCGTTAATAGCATATATGTGACATATGGAAGTGGAACTGGGTGAAAATGGGAACGTTAGTGCAGTCACCTAGTGAGACATTTTCCAACAGAAATGGAGGTTTCAGAAATTTGAAATCTTTTTATTTAATGATATCCTGTTTGTATTGCCAATAATGGAGTTCTCATTATCTTTTGCTTTCTCTTTCTGTCTACAGCCCCTGCAGAGTTTGTGCAGACCCCTCAGTCTATTGCTCGCCCGGTGGGCACCACTGCCATCTTCACTTGCCTAGCCCAGGGTGAGCCGGTCCCACAGATCACCTGGCTGAAAAATGGACAAATCTTAGAGCCCGATGGCCATGTCAAACTCAGGAACAACAACAGGTGAGCTGGAAAAAAACAGTGTTATTTATGTACTATTATTTATATCACTATATTTATATTTTCAGTATTTATTGATACTTTGAATTGGTTTTTCTTTTCTTTTCTTTCTTTTTTTTTTTAGTAGTTTTTATGTGCTTTTGTCCTTTTTTCAGTTTTAGTTTTGGTCAACTTCAGACTTATTTCAGTTTGTTTCAGCAACTTAGTTTCAGTTTAAGTTACTAAAGCAACATTTCTGTTTTTTTTATCTAATATTTATATTTTATTGTATTTCAGCTTTATTTCAATTCTTGAGTTTTAGTTTTAGTTTACAGTAACAACACTGGTAATGGCATGATATAATACAGCTTCAGTTCTTTTTCAAGATCTGTTTCCATGTTGTATAAGGAATGCGGTAAGCTAATGTATAATCGTGAATTGTGTAAGCTAAATTACTTTTGCTTACATAGCTGTATGCTGCTGTCCATTGATTCCAGAGTTACTCATTTGCACAATGTAATTTATTACATTTGGAGTCACCTTACAGAAGGCTTTCATGAAGGCCATCGCTGTTTGTGTCACTGAAGGACATTTTTAAGTCGCTGGTTGTCCTTTTCTAGCTACAGTGTTATGACAACCACGTTAGGACGCCACTTGTCGAGGTCAGTAGGAGACATCGTCCCGCATTCTTCTGATCTAAGACGTGTTGTGTCTGCTATGAAAGACACTCAGCTTTCTGTTTATCTTTGCTATTATTCCCCCCCCCCTGCTGTTTTGGTTATCATCATGTCTTTGGAAATGAAACGTGATTCCTTGTCTATCGCTATAAATGTTTTATTGCCTGGGATTTTGTTGTGGTTAAAGAGAATGTTCACGATGTGAGAGAAAATCAATTTCATAGAGGTTAAAATTTATAACAGCAAAGATGGAGAGATACTTTTCATTGCCTTTTCATTGGAAAGACAAGAAGGCTGGGACAGGCATCCCCTGACTGGAGAGAAAAGAAGCAGGTAGGCAGAGGAAGTGTGCAAGAGTGGATAAGTTGGAATCACTGAGTCTGAACAGCACCATTAGCTAATTGACTCATAAAGTGGAGTATTCTTATACATTGCTGGCCCATATGTGTTGACACACAACATCAGTTTTGTGTATTTTTAAACAATTACATACAAATAGTGTAATCTTGTTTTACATTTTAGTCTGTAATTTCTGCTTGCGTCTCTTGCATCACCAAACTGAATTGCAAAACTCATTTTATAAATAAGTAATAATAATAATTATGTGAGTGTTGCTCATGCCATGATGTTGTGTGGTTTCATAAGGGTTACGAGTGCCCCGTTCACACCAAGAATGATAACTATAACAAAAAATATATTAGCATCCACATCAACAAACTATAATGTTCTGTTTATTATAAACGTACACTGCCATTTTGTCATCTGGCAATTTAAACGCTAAAGCTCTTTAAAGTTGGGTGGATTCTGATTAGCCGTCAATGTTTTTATCATTCATCAGCTGGGAAAAAAACATTCTGAGAAAATCTAGTTTCTCTATGTCACTATCGTTATAGCTGTGGTGTGAATCTCTCTGTTCTCATAGAATTTGAATTATTGTTAAAACTTTACAGTTATAGTATTATTTATCATCCTTGAAGTTATCATCTCTTACATTGAAAGTATTCATTTTGTAAGTTCATGCCCTGGGAATCGAACCTATGATATTGGTGTTGTTGGGACCGCTGTATGAGCTACAAGAACATTCCTACATGTGGTTCCGGTTGCTTCTTCACTAAATGACACTCTGTGGGATTCTTTTACTTGTTTCATCATCCACCACTGGAATATCATAAATCTGAAAAGTAATAACACATCTCTCCTGAATAAATCTATGTGATTGTTGCTCTGCACGTTAAACTGGGATAAGCGAGCGTATCGAAAACAATTACACAATTCACCTTAATGGTGTTTTATTGTCAGCTCTCGTGTGTATGTCATCTCTAATACTTAGCAGCATTTTTTTCAGAGTGGAAACATCACAAGCATGTTAAGCCACCTATATAATGGTAGTTGTGTGTTTATCTATGTGGGTTGGGGGATTCTCTGCCTGCCAACAGGCAACCTAGCTTCCTCACAGACAGACAGAGAGACAGGGAGATGCTGACCTTCAAGAGATTCAGAGAGACAATCGATTATACATTTAACAAACTTGCATGTGCACACATTAATCCAGAGCTCATATATAGGCAGCCTTCCCAAACATGTGTCATATGCTTACAATGACATGTGAACATACACACTCAACATGTGCAAACTCAAGAAAGAAAGAACAGCAACCATTTATCAGTTATTGGCCATAACATGAAATTTCATATTGTTGCATCCGTAGTAATAATTCCCAGTATATTAGTAGTTTATTTCTTATTCAAAATATAATTCTTGAACTATCTCAGTTATAATGTCATAATATAGTCTCAATATGCTGTGAACTATCTCAGTTATAATGTCATAATAATATATGTGTGTGTGTGTGTGTGTGTGTGTATATATAACCCCAATGACTTGTACATACACTATATGGACAAACGTATTGGGACACCCCCTTCTTTAGAACAGAAAAAGGCACTTCCAAAACTGTGGCAACAAAGATGGAAACATAATTCATGTATTTAAAAATTGTATTTCCATCTCTGTTGCAACAGTTTTGGAAATGTCTAAAATGACTGTACCCATATGTACAAGTCATTGGTGTTTGGTGATGAATTTTTGGCTCAAGGTCTGCATTTAAAGTCACACCAGAGGTGTTCAGCTTGGATTAGGACTTGGCTTTCTGCAGACCAGTCAAGTTCTTCCACACTGACTCAATCAATCATTTCTTTTTGAACCTTGCCTTATACACAGAGGCATTGTCATGTTAGAATAGAAAAAGGTCCTGTCCAAACTGTTGCTTTAAAATTAGAAGCACACAATTCCCTAGAATATTATTACATGCTTAAACATTAAGATTTGTTCTCATGGAAATTACTAAAGTAGTCAAACCTGTTCATTAGAAGGGTGTGACCCAATACTTTTGGCAATATAGTGTATATTATCAGTATCAGCTTTTACTTTTTTTCTTTTATTTAATTTTTCTGACTATTTTAAGGTGACTTTTGCCATAATCTAGCACTAACTTAAAGGACACTAACTTTTGAAGAGAACTTTCCTTGTAAGAGTGTGTTGGATTCAGTTGCTGTGCACATATAACAATAGCACAGTTGTGTGTATTTGTGAACAAGAATGAGACCATTTGAGGTTTTAGTGTGCTTTAGTTTTCTTATAATCAGCTATTTCTTTGTCATTGGCCATCACAACTATTGGACAGTATCAGTATTTCAATTTCAAAATTGGTGCATCCCTAAATTACATGGAAAATAATGTAATCTAATTTAGCATTATTTAATATTGAATTAAACGTGTCAAAGTGAGTCAAACGTGAGTGCATTCTCTGTATCCGTGCAGGTTTGCAGACATGTGTTAGAGTGCTGCAGGCGGAGCGGAGGTCATGTGGTTCAGTAGCTGCAGGAGCAGAGGGTGGGGTCACTGCCTGCTCCATAAACATAAAACACTATTACAGCAGTAATCAAAATACCACAGTGACCCGCAGTCAAATCACACAGCACCGGCCAGCTCTTAGAAGGACTTTGAAGGTGGTTATATATTATGTCTGCATTTCACGTACTGCGCATACATGCATGCGTGCATGTGTGATATAGCGGAGTTTGTGTTTGATATCTGTAATTTTGTGCGTTGGTTCTTCAAAGAGCCGCTTCATTCACTGAGGGGCTTTTTTGCCCTGGTTTCAAGTTAGTTCCATCATGTTTTTTCATTGCTGAAATGCAAAATGACCATATACTCTGAGACACAGTGATGCACATGTTCGAATATAGATTTGATTCTGTCATATTTTCTATCTATATTTCTGTCTAATCTCTACTGTTTTATAAGTAGAATTAAAAAAAAATCAAGATTTTTTTTTATCCTTATCTTTTGAAAACTATGTTGACAATGTTCACCATGTTTTGCAGCTGAGCAGACAAAAGCAGTAGGCTCATTTCTTCTTTCTTTCCCTCTTTTTGTCCCTTTTTAAACTCGATTTTGCGCTTCTTGGTCATTACCCTCTCTCCAACCCATGCAAAATGGAGCGAGCTCTGGCCTTGACCTCTGACCTCTCCTGCAATCAGTCATTTCCACCAAGCTTTCACTGAGTGGTGAGACAGCTAAGCACCCTTGCTTCATATGCCTCTCCCCTACCTAACACTCCCCTTTCCCACCCCCTTCTCGTCTTTCCATCTCTCTTTCTCCTCTAGAGGACTGTGAATAAGGGTGACCACCCCATTCAAGAGGCACTGCTCTGTGACGACTGTGCAAACATGCCCTCCTGTCTCAGGATGCTCTCTGTCAATCTTAGGAGAGGCTGGAATGTATAGACAGATAGAGAGGGTGCAGATGGTCCCAGCACACTGTGTGCTTTTTCTCTTCAGACATCAGTATTCTGAACAACAATAAAGCACATTTGTATTAAGCAGATAAGTTGCGAATCGGAATGCACAGTAATGTTTTTCAAATGTATCGGTATCAGCCAGTATTGGATATTTAATTCTGCATGCTCATTTCCTATGTTTTTGCATTTAAATGACCTTTGCCATCATTTAATGCTCACATACAGTAAATATTTAAAAACACTACTTTTAAGTGTTTTGTTTTTGTTTATTTTTCTAAATATCAAATTTTAATATCTGCAATTATTGGCCATAACAAACAATTACTGGCTGCATCAGTTGCAGATGGAGAGTGAAATATGTTCTTCTAAACTGAGTTGATTTAGTAAACATTCGCTCAAATTGACCCTATTTGCTTTAAAAATGTGCTTCGACACATTTCTGAATGTGTAAATTCAAGTTTGTGTCGCTTACATTTGTGTGGGCCTCAGGAAACTGCCAAGGTGACTTTAAATGTTTTAAAATAAGACAAAACTGCGATTAAATAAACAAGCATTAATAATTCACCCCTTCAACAACCATTCTTTGAAGGACTAGGGCTCCCATTGTCCTGAAAATAAAATCTTATTCTGTAACTCCATGAGTATTTTTATAATGAATATGCATGTTTCTAGTTATGCCAAGCTCTTAAATATTTTATTGGGTTGAAATTGTTGGTAAAAAATATTTTTAAAAATGTTTTATCCTTAATCCTTAACAACTGGAAAACTCATAGGGCCTTTCAGTATTGTTTTGGAGGTCTTGGAGTCAAAAAAGTAGTGTATGTTTTGGGCCTTAGTGAGCCTAACTGACACTGACTGTGCTGCTTAGATGATTGTAGGGAGACTAGTGTTTGTCGCACTGTTCCTCAGAGAGCAGGAATGACATTATGAAACTTGCCTGACAGTTTGGTCCATAGAGCCCAAGGTTGGTGGTTATGTTGTGAAGGCATGTCATGCTGGTTTGGAATTTCAAAAACAGCTGGATTTTTATTGGCAGCTCTATTTGTGTGTGGGGTTGTACAAAACAAGTCAAAGTGGTCTGAAGCTGCCAACCATCCTTGCTCATTCACATCAACAATCAGTAAATTTCTTCATCTGAGCTCTGTTAGCATGTTTTACAGGTGGTTTAAACGCTCCATACATTAACATGTAATATGCAAGCCTTTCAAGCTGGTGCACATGGTGGCACCCAAAGACGTGGTTTAGAGATGCAGTTTGGCAGAGGAGAGTACATATTGTTCTCTGTCTTCCTAATTAGCATTTACATTTATTCATTTAGCAGACTTTTTTATCCAGAGCAACTCACAATGGATGATAATACAAGCAGAAGGGATTAATTCAAGGGAGAATGTAATATGCTAATAAGTAGCACTACCATATCAAATAAGTAACAGAGCAGTAGTGTAAGTGCAGAAAAGCCCTTGGTACAAAAGCCTAGTTAAAGAGGTCTCTTTAGTTGTTTTCTAAAGAGTGCGATGGATTTCACTGTTTGGGTGAAGGTGCATCCCATCAAACTGAGAGAAAGTGACCTCTTACCACATTCTGATGGCACCACCAGGTATTTCCAATTCAGACGATCGAAGTCAGCTGCACCTCACTGAGCAAAACTGACCTCAGTAATCTGATGACAAAAGTGATCCCATCTCAAACTCTCAAGATGAAAAAAAAGCATTGACTTGATTTTGTCCATTCATGCAGTAAATATAGAAAAGCAAGTGTTGAATTTTGCATATTCTGCATGTAGTGTCTACTGTATGTTGTGGAGGGGGGGTGTACATGTAAGACAGATAAAGATATGGCAGGTTGCTTTAGGCTGGTGGTGAGACATGAAGAATATAAAAGAAAGGACCATAATTTCTGGGTCTAACTAGCATGTAAAAAAAAAAAAAAAAAACCTCGCTTGTAGGCTGCAGGCTTTTAAAATTAATGAATGCATACACTGAATGCATACAGCCTTTCTATTTTCCCATTCACTCTGAATAATATCACAGCAATATCATAACACCCCTACCATTTGTCTGAGAACACAAACTGCATGCAAATATATCATAAAAAAGAAGGTGGAGCTTAGAAAGAAAGAGTCGCAGTAGACTGAGGACTCTCATTTCCATATCCTGGCCCTTTAAGTGGTAAAAATTAATTTTTTTTTCAGGGCCTCGGGATTAAGGGAGAAAAAACACCTGATTATATATTCAGCACTAATAATGCTCCCCCCCTTTCACCATCACCGTATCCCCCAGCAATGAAGGGGAGCACAAAGGAGAAGGTGTTAAAAGAAGAAAAAAAAACAACTGAAAGAGTGAGAGTGGAAAAATAAGGACTAGTGAGAAAGAATAGAAAGTGAAGAGGAGGATTCAGGAGGGAGGAGTTTGACAGATGGTTGGGTTTGCTTCATGTTAATGAGCATCCAGAGATGGTGGATGCATATGGTTTGTTTGTTGCCTCTGCTTTATTCATGCCAGTTACATCATTTGCACTGGGAACAAGGTTAGACACTCGTGTCAGTGCGCATGGGTGAGACCTATTATGTAGGACTTTCTGCTAGGATTGCACTGATATTAAAAATCTGGCACATACTGATAAACTCATGTTATGGCTGATATTAAAAACTACACCATTTTGTCTAAATTAATTAAAATTAATTAATTAAATAGTCTTTATTAATTAATTATTCAAATAGTATAATTACATTTATTTTTATTTAATTAATTGATTTTATTAATTAATCAACAATTAATTATTTATAAATAGTAATAATAATAATAATAATGAATAAAAACTAAAATATTTTAGTGTATATAATTTTACATTTTAATTTTAAAATGTTTTAGTGTATATAAATTTACATTTTAATTTAAGAAATAAAACACTTAAAATAAAAATGGTGTATATAATATTTTTTTTTTATATCAGCTGATAACTGATATGGTACCCATATATTGTGTATTCCTGCTTTCTGACATTTTTCCTGCTCGGGTTAAAAGTCTCTCTCTCTCTCTTTGCTCTTCTCCTAGTACTCTGACCATCTATGGAGTAACCCAGGATGATGAGGCCATATATCAGTGTATTGCAGAGAACAGTGCTGGCTCCACACAGGCCAGTGCCCGTCTGACCGTGCTGTGGGCTGATGGGTTGCCAGGTGTGCCCACGGGTGTACGTACAGAAGTCCTTTCTCCAACCTCCATTCAGGTGTCCTGGAACGAGCCAACCCAAAACACTCAGGACATCATTGGATATGTGTTACATATCCGCAAAACTGCTGGTAGGAAAACTGCTTATGAACCTAAACACACACATACACGCAAGCATGCAAAATCAAATCAAATCTAATTTACTCAGCTCTTCTTCATCGTTGAATGTAAAACGCTCCTCAGTAAATCAATACTTTATTTAAAGTGTAAATGTAGATTTCCACAAACGTTATGAAATACATATTTTATTCAATCTTCACTCCAGGCTCTCTCATTATGGAAATCATTGAGATTTAGAGTCGATAGCAAATCACTGCATTTTTCCTGTTGCCATCAGCTGGGGTGGAAATTTAAATCTATGCAGCATGACAGAAAGAGACGGGTTTATGTATGCCGTTATAATCGAACTAAAGCTGGTTTTTGTGTAGTCAGGCTGTCAGAGTATACATGACACAATGTGCAATCTAATGTTTAAAGGATTAAATGCATGTCAAGAGCACAAGGCCAAGGCCAATTGTAGTCTGATTAACATGATACATGCTTGACGAAGCTGAGCTACAATGACATTATCTTTAGTTTGTTAACCCTGAAGTAAATGTGACATTTTAACACACAGATTGCTTTTTTAGTCCAAATAAAATCACATCTCTAAATGTACTTGGTGGCAAAGAGTAAGAAAAAAGCCTGAAGACTTTTCCTGAAATCTCAGCATGAGGATGGATGTGTATTCACATATCAGTCCCTCTCTCCTGGGAAGCTTAAAATTGCATGTTAAAGTTTATCTGTGCTGGAGCAAATACAGCTGATCTAAGACCTATGTGGAAGTGCTCTTAAGTGTCCTCTGCTGCGCTTTTTCCTTTTCTCTCTCATTCTCTCACTGTGGTGTTAATATGACTATTAGCCACTGCAGTTTAGATTTCTGATATGTCTGTCGCATCTCTCATCAGCTGGACTGCCCTACAGCGCTGTGAGATATGTTTTGGAGTGTGAGCCATTTATAATGTATACGATCACTTACAGCAATTTGGCATGAATAAATAATGAGGAAATGTAACATTTACTGCATCCATAAATGTGACTAAGAGAGCTGCCAACATTAAGAGCTGGGCAATTGCGGTTAATCCTTACTTTTACTTCCACTCTCTTGCTCCATTTGTTCTTCTCTCTTATACCATTTTTTGGTGTTTAATGATGTCACTTATGGTTTTTCTCTTTCCTTCTTTCAACCTTCACACTTTCCCATCAGACCCAGTTGCGATGGAGTACCAGGAGGCTGTGAGTAAAATGACCCTGCAGCAGGTAATCGGAGATCTGGAGCCTTCCACCAGCTACAGCTTCTATGTGAAGGCTTACACGTCCCGCGGAGCCAGCAAAGCCTCGGAGACGGCTGTGGAGAGCACTCTGGGAGAAGGTATAAAAACATTTTATATTTTATATTTTAAACATATTTAAAAAATCATGCAAACACAAGTTTCTTTTTATGTGTTATTGTATAATTCCCAGTTATTTTAAGTTGTTAATTGTACCGGCAGTAAGTAACTGGAAAAACACATTCTCTCTCTTGAAACTTCTTAACAATAAAGCATTTCCCTCGGAGGTGTTTTTGACAGCATAGTCTTTAATTCAAGGTCGTTCAGGGTAAAGTTTCCACCTGTTGTATTTTCTCTTGCTGATGAAATACGTTCCGCCTGATCCTTTGTGTGCAATGCCTACAGTCCCTGCACCACCAGCCTTGTTCATGAAGGTGATTAATTCGACGGTGGTTCAGGCCACATGGGAGGCCTCTACTAAGATGGGCCAGCAGGAAGGATTCAGTCTATACTACCGTAAGGTCCCCGCACCACTCTTCACTGGACCCCTTACCTTCCCACGTAATGTGACCCAGTACAACATCACTCAGCTGGGTGAGTCTGGCCATAGTGGGCTTTATTGATTAAAAAAAAATATGACGGGTTGCCAGGTGAATAAATAAGAACGTGACATAACAATTATTTTATGTCATGTATTTTTGTTACATTCTGTGCAATGGGACATTAATCAATTCTATTTATATCGATTTTATTCAACTTAATGTTGTTTAACACAGTCAGTTGTTTGTTATTATTATGTTTTACAGTAATAGTAATAATAATAACAATAATAATACTAATTTATTATTATTATTAAACATTAAATATTATTAAACATGATCTTTTTTCCCCTCTTTCAGATCCCTCTTTTGTGTATGAAATTAAGATTCTGGCTTTTAACCAGCATGGAGAGGGCAATGCCACCCTGCGCTTTGTGTCGCTCAAGGAGGCAGCGGAGAAATCAGGTGCCTGATGCAACACACTGGTTCACTCCCACACATGCAGGCATAATAATTCACTCACACTGACTGTGTATATGTGTGTGTTCTGTTCCTGCAGTGCTAAATACCCCTTGTGACTGTGTAAAAGATGAACAGAATAAAAGCTCCACCACAGGCATCATCATCGGCATCCATATTGGAGTCACTTGCATCATATTCTGTGTCCTTTTCCTCATGTTTAGCTACAGGGGCAGGTGAGGAATCAATGCTTACTATGTGTGGTATCATTTTATAGTCAGTGCAGTCACAGTGAGCATGGGCAGAAAAGAGTTTTACTTTAAATAAAGGTCAACATGTTTCTTTGGATGCAGAGTTAAATGTTTTTTTTTTCCTTTCAGGTTGATGATGTGTAAAACCGTGCAGGCCACCCGACAGGCGGACCGTAACCCAGCAGCAGGAGTCGTGCTTGAATCCTCCTCTTCCTCACAGGGGGCTCTGGCCCTCAACGGCCCCCACAGGTTCAGCTCAGACGGGAACGGAGGAACCCACACTGCAAAGAGCTGCACAGATTCCAACGAGATGGAAAGACTCTTCTCAGGACCATCCAACTTCTCCCATCCACCTGACACCACCCACACAGTGAGCCTTGGGGGAAATGCATACATTTTTAGATATGTGGATTGCATGGTTATAGTTCTTCTCAGAGAACAACTTGTGAGTGCATGTAAAAGTGGGACGGAAAGAGATGCATTTGCCTGAGAGTATTGAAAGGGATCAAAACCATAACCCTATGAGCTTTGATGAGATTCCTTGACCTCACAATAACTGTGAAAAGTACTGCTGTCTTTGGTAATGTGTTTTTTACCATGTATTTGTGTGTTTATTTTCAGATTGAGAGCTCTTTGGTCACTTGTCCACTGAATGAAACCCAGATGTCCACACTTCCCCTTGATGACTTCAGCCTGATGGAGGAGTGCGAGGTGCAGTTCCGGCAGCATCCAGCAGAGGGCCAACAGGATGAAGACTGATGAAGAAATGAAGGCCAAGAATATCCTCTACTCAAGACTCCTGTCCAACTCAGGTCAACTGAAGTATTCATCTTTTTCAGTTCTGTTTTTATCATGCAAAGAATATATTACTCGTAAGTTAAGTTCCCTTTGTGGGAATCACTGGACTGTAATGCCGGGGGTCCCTGTGGCCTCATGGTAGGTGAGGTTCTGCGATGGACATCTATTATTTCTCATTGGTAGGTCTTGCAGTTACAGCTGGCAGCATACAGTAAAATCTCCAGTCACTAATATCTGTAATTGATTTTATTTGGCTTCTTCTGCACAACAGAGAAGTATTTTTCCTACTAAAGCATATTAGTTCTATTTTTCCACTTGCTGCCTCCTCTTAACCTACCAATGATTTCATAAGCCCATCCATCAGAGACCAAGACCTTCTTCCAGGGATTTCAAATTATTCTCAGGACTTTTTTTTTTTTTTTTTCACTGATATCAATGTTTTTTTAGTAGGTTTCAGCCTTCATGAAGACTTTAGACTCGGCTATGTGAACCTTAGAATTTGCAACAAAAAACTACCTCAGCTGGAATGAATGTCTTGTAGGAAGTCTTTGAGATCTGCATATTGCTGTCTGTTCTGTTTTTATAGACACCAAGCGTTCAGTCAAAAGAGAAAAAGGTGCTTCTCTACCTCAGATTTCAAGGACTGCCACTCTCCTGCTCGTTGAAGCAAAACAAGAAAAAAATCCAACATATAGCACTTCCAAATGTCGAAGGCAATGTTCTACCTCAAAATAACAATGTTGTTATTGTCGTTGTGGTTCTTTTCTCATATTGAAACATAGCCTCTGTTTGTGAGATCCTGGCTTCACTATGTTAATGAATTGCTGTGTTTTGATATGTCAGTACCTCATGCCAGTTGACAGATGACATTGTTCTATGAATTCTGCTTGTAAAGATGTTTTGATAGTGTACTTGTATTCATGTAGGATTTTTTGGGTTCTATGTTTCCTGATCAGAGTATTTTTATTTTAATTGTAGTCGACGCAGTAAAATGGAAAGACTTTTTAAGATAAACTGCACTGTTACTAATGTCTTCAGGATGAAAAAAAATACTGCTCTCATATGAACCGCTGGAAGAAGAGAGGCCACCGTACGCAACGCTGGATATAAACATACAAATGATGTTTAGGTATTTGAATAGTTTGACTTCATGTGTTTTGCATGTCATGTAACACAAAAGAACTGGGGAGATCGACAAGTGTGTAAAGCGTTCTTTACAGAATTAAGCACATATACTGTTTCTATGGGTGCTGATAGAAGTAAATTGTGATATAGATTAGATACACATCACGTGTTGTTATATTTCGCGAAGAACTGAAATGGACTTTGCCTGGATTGTAATCACAGGACTTGTGATCAATTACAAAGCTCAAGCACCCTTAGATACTGTTGAGGTTGTTCAGATTCTCTGCTGCATGTTACGACGTGAACGCCAAACTATGGAAGAACTGGGCATTCTAAAATTCTCCAGGAAGTGAACATTCCATTAGGAGCCAAAGCCACTGGAGATGCCCATGGCTTCTATGTGGAGTTCCATCTTTTTTTTTTTTTAAAATCCCATGCCCCTCGTCCATGTTTTTTTTTAGTGCCACATTGATCAGGGAGCACAAAGTGTATCAGACATACGCACATAACTCGCACACATAACATCTGTTGGCATTAGACTCTCAGAATGCTGAGTAGAGGATGATGCCTGAGATACCGATAGTCATCTCTTCATATGTCTGGCCAACTATTGAATCGCTTTTCAATTGCGTTTCACTGTGTGCACAGCCACCCAATCCAAGACCAGCTGTTTCTTTTAGCGTGGAGGGAGAGTTGAAAGTACCAGCAAGATGTTCTTTCTTCTCTGTTGTCCCATAGTACTATGGTACATATATTTTTTTAGTAACCTACCTCGACACAGCAGTCATGCTCTCAGGTCACTCCTAATCTGATGGGGAGATTGTATGTTTTTTGTATAGTACACACACACACATGCACACATACATACACACATCAGAGGAGAACATCTCCTTTGGACCCTTTAGCAGATCAGTGCGTTGCATTATCTTTTCATGAGCTTTGATTTTATTGAATGTATAGCGTTATTTTTTCACGTGTTATGTTTGTCTGTATCAAATAGTCATGTTTACTTTATTCCGGCTGGTTCAGATGACTCGTCCATCGGTTTTGCCACTATAATTTTTTTTCTTAATTTAAAAATGTAAACATCATCATCAGTGTGTGTAGATAATGTGTCAAATTTGCATATTTTCATAACGCCCACAAATTCTGTAATTAATCTTTTTTAAAAGAAATGGACAAAGTAAGCCTAGATAATCAAAAAAATCCTATTCATATAAGGTATATTCCTTCAAATACTGGTTCTGGAACAGAATTGCACAGTATATTACAGTGTAGAAAAGACTCAGACAATGTGCTGTATATTTATTGTACCAAATGCATTGTAGTGTTGTCAATGGAGACGGTAGAAGCTTTTGTGTTGTCTTTATACAGATAAGTGCTCAATTCTTTGGCTGTGTTAAATAGAATTAATGGAAAAGAGTCTGAACAACAGAAGGTATGTGATACGCTGTGCTGTAGAACTTTGTCCCTAATAATGAAAAGTCTCTATGAAATATCTGTTGTATAGTTTTGGTGCTCTTGGCATTCCTGTAATAAGACGAAACGGTTTCATCTCTTGTGTAATGCGATACAAGCAATTCTCAATGCCGTTATATTTCCAAAAGTCATCTGCAGTAAGGTGCTCTTCTGTTGCTTGTTTCCTGATAGATTTGGTGTAGTGATGTTTATAAACTACTAGTGTGCAGATCAGTACAATTGAGTATTTTTTAAAACAGTAATGAGCATCATCAGGCTTCATGTTATATTATCTGTAAGATTCCAGTGTGATCTCTAGACTGTCGTACAGAAAGCAGGTCTTGATTTGGTTGAATTAGGGTGGATGTTTGACCACAAACGGACAGCTGCTGTTTTCAGTTCATCAGTTCATGTCATCCTTATCTGTGCTACCTCAGACTGATGGCATGATCTCATCTCTTTTTCTGATGTAGAGATTGATCTTGAACTTCTCCTCCTCTCAGCCTTTTTACGGAGGTATTTAGCCCTTATCTGGTTTCAAATAAAGGGCCGTTTCGCATGTGTTGAACCTGTGATGATAATCCTCATGCTGAAAACTCTGTTACTGTGATAAAGCATTAGATCCACAGGCTTTCTGAGCAGCTCATAGTGCTTGATCTCACTTTGTTTCCATTTAATATTTAATATCGTTTCTGGCTCAAATCCATGAAAGAACAAAGAACATTACCAAAATGGCCCCTCGTCTCTAGAACCCACCTCACACATGTGTATATATACGCACACACGCGGTCACATTCCTGTAAAGAAAGACATGTTTGTGTCAGCATTAGTCCCGTGTCCCAGATTTCCCCAGGGAGACTCAGTGATGAGACATTAACATGTAGCAGCCTCAGCTCCCGCCAGCACTATGGCAACACCGACCGATTCGCAGCAGTAGAAAGACGTTCAAACTTTGAATCTGTAAAACAAACAGCTTTTTGTAGAGGGTAATATGTACCAGTCTCAGTCTGTTAAACCCCTTTCAGGACCCGGGATTACATGGGAGTGCACTTTTTGCTTTTGGTGAGGGGACCCATAGCAGCCCAACTGAGAGGAATTTATATGCTCGCTTTTACAGTTTTCCACACAGAGAGGCTTTAAACTTGTGTATTTGAAGCAATCACAGCCTGAGGTTTCTAGAAGCGACTGAAGATTTCTGATGTTACCATGTGAAAATCTGGATCTGTGATGGTGTCTATTACTGTTAGTAAAATCTTAGTGCTGTACTGTTCATAAAAATAAATGAGAAGTGTTTATAGTGATACTCTTACAATGGAAGCAGAAAAACGGCCTGTGGGGTTTAAAAATAGAATGTTTAATACAATTTGTTAATTAAGCTCTTAAGATTTCTACTTTCCTAGTAGAACCAATGTAATTACTGTAGATAGATGTTGAAGAATCCATTTAATGTGCTTTGCAGTTACTTATAACTCTGCACACTGCGATAGTCTCATGCTAACACAAGTTATGCTTTTGATACAGTGTCACAGATCTATATTTTAAATATTTATTCGCTTTGCTTCCCACTTGACTTTTAGGCTTCCATAGTAAGTTTATTGCTGTATTGGTGTTTCCTGTTTGTTTTTATTTATTGTTTGTGGTAATCGACAGCATGACAGAAATGGAATCCACAGAACTTAAAATAAATAAATAAATGGGAATATTCATATTCGTCATTGTGAAGTACTAAAGTATAAATCCAGTGCTGATTCCACAGACTTGTTTGTACTGTAGTAAAATTCATATTGACAAAAATGAATATTTTACAGATTATATTAAGGCTAATTGGCAAGCACAAACTGGATAGGACTAACAGCTCTTGTGTTAAAAATGACAACAAAGAAGACTGATTTGAGCCTCTTTTTAACCTCAGCTAATTTAAATATAAAGCTATTTTAGAGGCTTTTTCTTCAGTTTTGGTTATAGTACAGTGAATGTGAAGATGACCGTCACTTCTGTAAAACTGTGTTCATGACTGAAACACTGAAAATCTCCTTAATATGGTGCTATTTCTGTCACTACTGCAAATCACAGGATGTTCTTGTCAATTTTTTTTAACATTTTCATGTTCAGCATGTTCAGTTTATCTTCTCTTCCACAAAAGAGTGAATTTCACCTTGCATTCATATCTGCACTGTAAAGTTCTATGTTAAAGACCTGTGTAACACTTTGTAAAGACTTGACAGATTGATTCACTGTTAAAGTATGTTTTGTTCATTAAGGGAAATGAAGGAAATTATGCATTAATGTCTCAGCGCAAACTGTATTTGTGTATAGCTATTTAACCACCCTCAGAGCTGCATATGATTATGGAAATGTAACATTCTTGCAGGGTTAGCACAGACTGTTCAAATGTGTGTCTCTGTAATTCACCATACAAACTTTAATTCTGGAGCTCAGCAGGAAAACAGGCATGACAGCAATGCCCAGGGACAAACTCCAGCAAGTATTGGCTTTTGTGCTGCGTATGACCCTTCAGCAAATCATTTCGCCATCCAGCCATTTCTCTTCATAGAAAGGGTGTCATTTTAGAGGAAATGAAGAGAGCACAAGAGATGATGTTCAACTGAGCAGATGTGAGATGTTCAGTTTTCACCACTCAGTTCTTCATGTAACTCACTCTCTGTAATTCAGGTCTGGGTGAAATTACTGTTGGAAACACCGTTTCTACCAGTTTGTCTTCTCCAAATTTGATGTCTGCAACCCCCTCTGACCACAGACAGTCAGTGCTGTGTATGTACGTATGCATATATTTGTATGTGTATATGTATATTTATATAAAGAAAGAATACTAGACCGTTTTTAGTGGTTTGTATTGCTTTAGGGTTCATTGTGAAACACTGTTTAAAGTCAATAACAATGATGACAATAAACTAGTTCTAGTTTTAAAAAAATAATTCTGTTCTTTGTCGATCAATCTTTAATTTTCCTGTATTTATTCACAGCTCACCTTTCCCAAAGTGTTTAGGTGAATTTGTGTTTGTGTATATTACCGTTCAATAATTTGGGGTCATATTATGCTCATAATTATGCTCATGAAAATCTCTCACCAACAGTGAATTTTTCCATAAAAACAGTAATATTATGAAATATTACAATTTGGAATAGATGTTTTTAGGACGTCATTTATTTGATGCTGAAGTAACATTTATTATGAATAAAGATTCTTTGATAAGTTTAATGCATCATTGCTGAATAAAAGATAAAAGATAAAAAAAAAAATTGCAACCTCTTACGTTTGAACAGTTGTTTATGTTCAGATACAGTGTGTTTGCAAATGTGTCTGTGTATTTGTGTGTGTGTGGGTATCTGAATTTCCCTCGTCAGCTCTCTGTAATCTCTGCTAATTGACTAGCTGCGGTGTTCAGTATATTGCACATGGATTGATTGCACTGCATGTGGAAGTGCATGAATTATTTACCCAGATACACAGGCATAAACATTTATCAGACTATAGTTCACAGCAATTGCAACTTTGTCATGCAATATCCCTAACTAAAACTTCCAGTCAAAAGATATTTTGGTTTGTTTATTTCTTTACTGTTTGTAAATGAATATGTGATTCTTTAACGTTGTGTTCAGTCCTTCTGTGGGTGTGCCAGACTGCTGGAGTTAGCTTTATTTCTAATCATTTCTTTCTCCCACAGAAGGCTGATTCCAATCAGGATTCAAACCTGTGCAAACAATTATTTATTTGGGCTCTGATTTTCATTGTAAGGTACTTTGATTCATTGATGCTTTTGCTTCACTTCCTTAAAAAAAGCATAGCCCAGATAAATTGCACATTTAACTTAGAATTTTTAATTTAGTTATTTTATTTAGTGTTCTGTTTCTATTGATCTAATCTAATGGGGATAACAGTGGAATATGGATTATAACAGTGAACAAAGTGTAGGGGACAAACAATGGATGGTAAAGATAAGGAGAGTGAGAGAAAAACTCTGAACTGAACACAGAAGGCACTTCCTGTTCCAATTAATATTCCACACTGATTAACTTTTGAAGGAAAATATAGAATGAATAACGTTTATCACTATTTAAGGCATGTCCTCGATAAATCTGTGACGGTTCTCGCTGCTCTTATATCTCTTTTCTCCTCTGTTTTTATGTGTGTGAGAGTGAAATCTGTTTCAAAGTGTCATGCTGCTTTCTTCATTATCTTTGTGCTGTAAATCAGAGAAAACTGAAGTTGTTTTCACAACTAGAATGTCTGTTCTTAAAGCACAAACACCCAGACTGCCCATATAAACCAGTGAAACCCAACACTAGCTGCCCTCCTCCACTGGGCCCCTCTGACTCACAACAGACCAGAGGTCACACAGACCCACTTCATGCCCACCTGATGATTGCTTGCTTGCTTTCATCGTTTCTTTTGTCCTTTCTTTCTTTCTTTCTTTCTCTTTCTTTCTTTCTTTCTTTCTCCACTCCAGCTTCCAGATCTCTCAGCCATAACATGACTCCCAGGTGGGTGGGGAGGAAAAACATCCTCCTAACATGTTGCTAATAATCAGAATCAGCCAGGCGGTTCCTGCTGCTTTGCTCTGATAGTGAGTGCTGTCGGTATATGTGAGAGCATCTTTGTGTTTGTTTGTACTCAAAAACATGAGGATGTTCATTTGGGACACACTGTGATACCAAATTCCATGTGGCGTGTGCTCCCATTTTAGTCAGTGGTTGCTGCCCTCTATGTTGAAGAGATAGACCTCTAATCCTACATTTGTTTTGGGTGACTCATTTGTATTTATATGTGCGTGTAGAACTGCAGAGTAGGATGTGATGCAACACCTAAACATTAGCAAATGGAACATTCAGACGAGAATATAAAGGAAGTGAAGAATGAGTCCAGGGAGTCGCTTTGGGCCACTTCAGAAATACTGTTATATATATTTGCCAGAAATAAATCCACTGACCTTTATTGCGGCTGTGAGAGTGTGTCTTACATGAGCAAAGATATAGAGTGCTGATTCCACAGAGATCCACGTGTCCACACACACTCGCACACAGTGCTATAGTGAGTGTCATCAAATCCCAGCACACAAACACACTGTAAACCTGTGCACTTCTTGACTCTGTTAGCCCCTCAGGAGAGGACAGAGAGCAGAGATGAGGTGGGGGAGGAAAAGACCCTCCCCTGGTCACCTGACAGCAGCAGTGTGTGAAACAGGACAATGAAAAAGAGAGAGAGAAATTATAAAGCCAAATTCATTGGCATTCATACAGTATCTACAGATGTGGAAATCCAAGGAAAAGGGGCCAATCTGTGGCAGAACAGATAACAGTCTACATAGACATGTGTGAGATGTGTAGCTGTGGAGAAGGTCCAGTTTAAGACCAAGGAGTAAAAAGTTACCTTCACACAGTAACACGATAATAGTTATTTATTGGAGTGTCAGTAATATATTTCCAATTAATTCCTCCAGGGCTAATCATACTCCTTTGTGTGCAAGTCAAATTGCTTTTCCTGGCATCTGTTCCTGCTGTACAGAGAATGAAGGTTTTGCTGCAGTGTGGAGCACATCAATGGAAAGCTGTAGAAGAACACTGCAGGGATGCAGTGCGAGAAAAAAAGAAGAAGAAAAAGCAAAGGCAAATCATGTGAGAAAGGTGGAAAAAGCAGCAAATCCATTTCCACTGTGTAAACCTTCATAAAATGCTGAATGAACTCCCAGAGTGCATCTGCCTGGCTCCTTTACCATTCTACCACACCGTGTCCAGCTGTTACTCTCACTCTGTTTATATCTCCAGAGAGGAAGTATAGGAGGTGACCTCCTTCAACTAGAAAAACCCACAGTCCCTCCTGAGAGTTCACAACTGCCACATACTGTTTGAGGAACTATCGCTGGTGTCATCACTTTGTGTGAGTGGGTCTGTTGCCAGCAATGCTCCCATGGATATCACAAACAATATTAGTTGTAAGATATTATATATTATATTATATCTATTATAAATTAACCTATATTATTATTTTTAATAGTTAATAATATTATATTATATTTATTATATATTATTTCTTACAGTCAACAATATCAATATTATCGGCTGTAAGAAAAAAACTAAATGCAATGTATAATTCACCTGTAAAAAAATCAAAATGGATTTTTTTTCATATTAATACAGTATTTGAATACAGACTTTTATTAGTGTATTTAGTGTGTATACTATAAATATTTTTGATCCTCCAGCTAAACCAGCTTGGAAAGTCATACTGGTTATAGTGGGCCTTTCCAGCTGCACTCTTACTATACCTTAACAACTGTCTCGTTTGTGTCTATTTTTATTTTTCCTGAGGAATCTAAAGAGGAATCTGAAGTTGATACTTAAACGACACATGACTGACAATCAGCATTAAGTGCCCTGGGAAATGAAAGAGCAGCCCTTCCCCTCAGTAGTTAGCATGTGTGCCACTTAGGTTGTTCATAAAAAAACATGTTTTCTCTGAGTGTACACTATAACACGTCAGTATGTGTTAAATGCCTACAGTTTATGTAAATATGTAGCACTGATTTTGAAACAAGAGCTTTGGAAATGTTTAGTGTAGCTGATGGTAATGTTCACAGTAAACACTGGTGACCTAGATCGGGTTAAAATAGGTTAGAGAGATTCACGTCCCCTGTGTTGTTCTACATGATAGATACAAAGAAGCAATGTCAAACGCCAACTTTTGCCTGTAAATTAAACAAAAAACAATGCAGGCAGGTTTGAGGGAGATAAAAATAGATGTTGATGTTTCTACAAATTCAAAGATCGTGTCTTTTGATTTTTTCTTTTTACATTATGTTTGACATACCCGAACTTCCTTCAAGTAATAGACAGAATTATATTCCCGGGTACATGAAAATCAATCACAGATCCACAAGAACAAAAAATGCTTTCCAATAATGCCCTGAACAACAGAACTGAAATGGTGAGGAAAAGAAAGAGAGAGAGCATTATGAAGAAGAATGAAAAACTATGTTCAGAATTTACACATATTCTCTTTATTTTTGTAACCAGGTCCTTGTTTCCTCCACTGGGATGCAAAGCTCCACAAATCCACATAAAAGTCACCTAGAGAGAGCATCTGTTTCCTGAAAAACAGCTTTACTGTGATGAGAATTGGGTTTCCCAGGAGAGCACAATGATGGGATGTGTCTTCAGACTCCTCAGACACAAGTTTGACAGGTAGCAAAAGCTCCTGAAAAAAACCCTCTGATCTTCAAATTAACTTGACTTACATTGTTACAAATGTTTACAAATGTTAAGCTTTCTTTACAAAATATTTTGTTAAAATCTTTTTTTTTTTCTTCACAAAAAGAACATTTACAACAACCTGGAAACTCTACGACTATCATGTGGAAAACTATGCAATTTGGATCAGACTTTTTGCTAATACTCAAACATCTGCAAGACTAACAGACTCTGTTATCTGCATATTGACCCTGTGTCAATACATAAGTAGACTGAGTGCTTGAAATTGGGTGGGCATCACTCTAAGGGGCCCCGTCACTAGTTTTAGGAGCTGAGGCCTGGGTACAGACTCCAGAGGTCATGGTGAAGAAGAGAGGGATATGATTGTTTGCCCAGCTGTCTGCTGAATTTGAGAAAGACAGGTGATAAGTGGTGGATTTGGTGGGAGTAGCTATGACCTTCTTCATAAAGAAAAACGAAGACTGAACAAAGGATTCCTCTTACATCATACATCGGAGGGGGTTTGTGTGAGAGAGAAAAAGAGAGGGGGGACACTGTCAGCCTCCTTCATACAGGATGAGATGGGGCGGTATGGTATTGTTTTCACAAGCAGCAGGTCTCCATCTCTATTCTCATCCTTTCTACTTGTCCATGTCCATAGTCGTTGTCTCCTCTCCTCTAATGCCATCCTCATCCATAGACAAACTAATCCTCTCAAAGCCTTGCCATCCCACAGGAACGGCATTCCTCCTTGTCCGTCTTTGCCTGCAAATCCCTCCTGTCTTTTTTATTTGCATTTTAACCCACATCTCCAGAATAAACAACTGTACACTTTAGGCCTTCTTACATGTGCTACAGAAGCACCTCACTTTGTCACTCATTCAAAAGTGTGTTAGCAAACTCACCAGCACTTATATGTAATGAATTTACTTAATGCTGACATTAAAAGGATGTGACTCTTATGTATCTATAATTAAAGGAACAAAAAATTCCAATTTGTCCTTTTTTCTTTAGACATAGAGTCCTGTTATTTTGATCTGTGGGCATTTGAAGCAAAATTCAATATCTTACAGTAGATAGAGTTTGATACTGCAAAAACATGGACATTAGAAAGAAAGATAAATAGGAGCAAGGATAGAGAGACAGAGAGCGAGAGGAGGCTTTTGCCAATGTATATAAGTCCCACACAAAGAGACTTGTGGTCAGTCAATCCCTGGATTTCTGTATGAATCAAGGGAGGATTTATTGCATTACATTGCATCATCCTCTATGCTAGTAGATTTATGGCTGTTGCTTTTATGCTGAAATACTGTAAAATTTCTCAACAAGGATCTCTTGTATGAGTATGTATTCTCTACAGAGGTTCAAGATAAGTTCAATATGTGTAAACGTGTGACCAGGTTTCCACCTGTCAATGATTCTGACTTTACATTAACATGCAGGTCAATGGTGATTAACTCTTATAGGACCCATCATGGTGGGTGAGGGGGCTGTAAAAGGCTGGAGGAAGAAGATCAGGTTTGGCTGTTAATCACTGAATCAATATTAAGTCTTTAAATAACTGGAAAATAAATGACAGAGGAAAATAAAGGTTTATGTTTTTATTTGCTTTGATCGGTGAACCATGTTATAAAGCATGGCTCCTCAACAGAGCATGAAAATTACTTTGTTTTTAGCATTATAGCATTTAATGCTCTGAACTCCTAGTCAGTGTATGTTCAGCCCCACATGTTCTTCATGTCAAGCTGTTGTTTAGTTGTAATAATTTTTTAACTTGTCAGGTCAAGATTTATTTATTTATTTATTTATTTATTTATTTTAGCTTTTGCTCAACAGAAAGTTACATCAATCTTGTTCTTAAAGAAAGATATCAAACCATTCAAAACAAAACAGTTAGCTAAATTGTACTGCCACCTGCTGGTGAAAATCAGGAACCTGTAGCCTAAAAAAAAAAAAACAATTTTCCACACTTTACATGACGTTATGAGGCTAACATATTTTCTCAGTCATGAAGAAATATTTAATTCATTCAGAAATATAAATTCTATTGTGATATATTTTTCAGAAATCAGCATTTATTAAACAGATTCATCTTAGTACTCATATGGTGTCTATTTCTATCCGCATAATGTTTATTTTGTCCCTTTTCTAAATGTTACAGTTAATAATAACTCCCTCATTTTACATCTATTCAAAAGATCAGGATCAAGAAAATTCACTCACAGTACAGCAGGCAAACGTTAAAATTGAGCCCTTTCCTCTTCTCTTTGTGGCTCCACTGAACTGAATTGCCATCATTAGTGAGTGCACAAACCTGCTGAATAAACAAAGAGATATAAAAGCTCTTAGTGCTGTCAGTATGAGGTCAGGGCTCTTCTTCACTACAGTAGTCAAATGCATACAAAAAAAAAAAAAAAAAAAAAAAAGGAAATGTAAACACTTACTGTGTGCATCTTCAGCTTCCCGACTATCCCTCATACCAATTAAGGTCCCAATGCTTGAGCAAAATCTCCAGGCTTAGGCTTCCTTGAACTGTTAAAGTATCAACGAAAGAGTGACTTTTTTATACAGGCAAATAGTATTTAACTGTTGTTGTTTCAAGATTTATTTATTTCTTTTTCTGTATTAGAAAATTTCATTATTTTAAATACTTTTCTCTACCTGTATTGTGGGACAACCATCCCAAGGTTCACTAGAAGTTCACTAGTTCACGTGCAGGTGAACCTGACCTATCATTAACCACACATCACAGATCTCACCCATGTCTGTCACAACCAATGCCTGTCACCATCATCCCTCCTATTGCCTCGAGAAGGACCACTTTATGCATAGTTCATCATTACATTTCCTCAAACAACATCGATATAATATTAGTATAATATTTAGTGAATGACCAGATTATATCAGGCCTTTTTTATTTTAAATATGTGCCAGCCAGAGGTGGATGTGTGTTCCATTTGAGTCTTGCTTTTTCCAATTTCTTTCCTCATCCTACCTGCAGTGTTTTTTTTCCTTCCTTGCAAAGGTCTCTTTTGAATTGCTCCTTTGGGGGTTTACATTCAGCAGACACTTTTATCCAAAGAGACTTATAAATGAGTCAAAACACGAGCAATGTATCAATCAGAAGCCAACAATATCTGCAGTAGTTCAGAAGATGGAGCTAAATTGTAAATGTGGAAAAGTAGAGAATTAAGAGTAAAAACTTGTTCCACCACAGAAGAACAGTGAGAAATCTACTCTATGTCTTCTGTATTTATTTTTCCAATGTAAGTCATATTCAGGCCAAGTAAAGTTCGTCCATAATCATATGAGTCATATTCAGGTCATGCTAACATGGGTCTGCCACTGTCTCATTCGTTTCACCTCCTCTCCTCCCTGTTTAATCTCAAATTCAGGCCATTGTGCCCAAGGTGTGTTTGAGCCGGAGTGGGCGCTGGGTTTATTTGGACATGCAGAGGAGCTCCAGGCTGCACTGGAAACCTGTCAACATCATTCAAGCCAGCAGTCACTCACTGTCCAGGGAGCTACAGCCTGGTGCTCTTCTGCACAGCACAACACAACACCTCAGTATCCTTCTCTTCTCTTCTCTTCTCTTCTCTTCTCTTCTCTTCTCTTCTCTTCTCTGTAAATTTATGGAAGGACATAATGTATAAATTATTTTTTGTTGTTGTGGTTGTTGTTTTCTAATGTAGAAATACATTTAATATGAGTTCATTGTATATTAAGCATTGATAGAAAACTTACCAGTCACTGAGGTAATGTTGAACCTTAAAGGTGAGTGATTGAACAATTCAATCAACCGATTAGTTTAAAATACAGTCTTGAATTTGAATCATTTTTTCCACCGATTTGTTTAAAACTGATTAATTCCGGAACTAAACAAACACTACTGTGCATTACAAGGAGATGGTTAATGGTCACTTATGCTGTGGCTTTGTTTGGTACTATTTTCTTTGGTGCGGAGAAGAAAAATATATAAAGTAACTGGAAATATTATGTCTAAAATGTAAGTTAATCAATATAAACTTATTATTTATTGAACTGTTGTATAAAAGCAATGTCACGGACAGTTGCAGTCGTTTTGAATTTTGAGTTATGTTGCTGGTTGCTATAAATGTTGACATTGTGTACATTATGTCTCTCACTTACACATACATAAAGCATTATGGCACTAAATTCTGCTGTGTTCAGATCAGCATCCCCTGTGTGAGGTTATATTGGTGTAAAATATTTCAGGCATGTTTTTGCTTCATACCCAGCATTCCCTGTAGATCAATAAGCCGCTAATCTGTCACAACCCTGGGGAGAAATATGTGTGTTTGTTTATGTGTGTGAGGATGTAGTTGTATGTCCTTGTGCTGGATTGCACACTGTTGCAGCTCATCTTAGTCTGATTTGCACTGTGTCTCTCCATAAGCTTTAATGAAAGGGCATGGGCGACTTTTCCATCGTGTGTTTGTGGCTGTATGCGCATCTTGATTTGTGTCTGTGTCACAGTGTTTACATGTAATGAAAAAGTCTTTGCTTTGTCCTTGTGCATTATGACGGTGTGATTTGTACATACATGTGGAGGGTTGTGTGCATGTGTGTGTTTGAGGTCATGCTTGGAACGGGAATAAAAAAACAGGAACTCATTTGACGAGACTGTTCAAAATCAAAACACATATGATCATTACTTTACTCACTGATTGTCCCTGGCATAAATTGGATGAAAAGCAGATATGAATTTCTGGAAAGGATGCAATGCACTGAAATGCACTGTGTTTAGTGTCTCAAAAAGACCTCCTTAGATTTCACTGGGCTTTCTGAGTTAATTCTCAAAGAACATCTAACAAACAACAATGTACTCACTCTTGGCAGTCATGCACATGCAGTCAAAAACAAAAACATTCTTTAGTTAAAGAAGAAGTGTAATGAAAGTCACCTTTATTTATATAGCGCTTTATTCAATACAGATTGTGTCAAAGCATCTTTACAGTGTTAAACAAGAAAATAGTGTCAATAATGCAAGCAAAATTAAATTCTGCTTTAGAGCATCTCTAAAAAGAGATTTAAAAAGAGATCTAATAAGTCAATTTTCCAGTTAAGTCAGTTCATCATTGATTCAGTGATGTCATTGTCCAGCTCAGTTCTGTTCTCTTCCAACAGTGTCTGTGGAATCAAGTTGATAATATTGCCAAAAATGAAGTATCTCCAACTAAGCAAGCCAAAGACGATAGTGGCAAGGAACCCAAACTCCATCGTTGACAGAATGGAGAAAAAAAAACCTTGGGAGAAACCAGGCTCAGTCAGGGGGCCAGCTCTCCTCTGGCCAGATGAAACAACATGGTGTGGTTTAATTCCAGGCTGCAACACAAGTCAGTTCTCGCAGTATTTGCTGAGGATTTGTGCCGATGGCCAACGAGGTCTTCGCCAGAGGATCTGTCTCCGGGGCTTATCTAGTTGTTGTGGTCTCCGCTGACATTCAGGGCTATTGTGAATGTCTCTAGTTGCTGATCCACCATCTGGATCTGGGTGACTACAGTGACCATCTGATCTGGATACTGACTGGATCCTGGTGGATACTGTGACCTTGGAATAAGAATGAAACAGACTAATATTAGTAGATGCCATTCTTCTGACGATGTAACAAGTACTTTGGTTGCTATGGGAGGTGTTCCTGGTTCCAGTTGACCTAATGAATGCAGGCTAGCAATCCTTTAATGGATTTGAATTATAGAAATATGATAATATGGTCACATGGTTATACGTCCTGGTTCTAGAAGGAAATTTAGCTGCTGCATTTTGGACCAGCTGGACTTTTTTATTAAGTGCGCAGAGAAACCACACAAGCATTACAATAATCTAACCTTAAGGTCATGAATGCATGAATTAACATTTCTGCATTTGACACTAAGAGCATATGTCATTTAAGATGGAAAAATGCAGTTTTACAAATGTTAGAAATGTGGCTTTCAAATGAAAGATTGCTATCAAATAGCACACCTAGGTTCCTAAATGATGACGAAGATTTGACAAAGCAGCCATTACATTTTAGACAGTGTTCTAGGAGATCGCACTGTAATTAACCAATTTTGTAGGATCAAGTTGTGCTTTTTAAAGAGATGCTTAATAACAGCCAGCTTGAAAGTTTTTGGGACATTCTATCCTAATGACAATGATGAATTAGTAATATTCAGAACAGGATGACTTCTGGAAGCACCTCTTTTAGTAGCTTAAATCAGTGGTTCTTAATCCTGGTCCTGGGGACCCCCGCTCTGCACATTCTCTCTTGTCTGACACACTTAGTTCAGTTCATGGAGCTCTCTCCTAAAAAGCTGATGATCTGAATCAGGTATGTCAAATAAGGGAGACACAGAGGCGGGGGTCCCCAGGACCACAATTAAGAACCACTGGCTTAGATGGCATAGGGTCTAACATACATGTTGTTGGTTTAGATTATTTAACAAGTTTGTACAATTCTTCCTCTCCTATAGCAGAGAATGAGTGGAATTGTTCATCAGCGGATCTATAGTGCACTAATTGATGTGAATCTGTAGCTGACGACTACATGGTTATAATTTTCTCTCTGATAGTATCGATCTTGGACGTAAAGAAATTCATAAAGTCATTACTACTGTGCTGTTGGGAAATGTCTGCACCTGTTGATGCTTTATTTTTCATTAATTTAGCCACTGTATTGAATATAAACCTGGAGTTGTGTTTGTTTTCTTGTAAAAGAGATGAAAAGTAAGCAGCTCTAGCAGTTTTTAAGGCTTTTCTGTACGTAGAACTAAGAAATATCTCTAGTTTTGTTTTCTTCCAGTTACATGCCATTTTCCAGGCTGCTGTTTTCAGGACGCGATTGTGCTTGTTATACCCCAGTGTTGGACTGTTTTCCTCAATATTATTTAAGTGTAAAGGAGCAATCGTGTCTAATGTGCTAGAAAAGAGAGAGTCTATAGTTTCTGTTACAACATCAAGTTTTTCTGAGTTACTGGATATTCTGAGGAATTGAGAAAAGTCAGCAAGATTATTTACAAAGCAGTCTTTTGTGGTAGAAGTGATGGTTCTACCATATTTGTAACAAGGAGTTGAATTTGCAGCTTTAGCTAAATGGAGTATACACTAAACTAGCAGTTTAAACAACAGAGAGTCATAGTAAGATAGAGATTCCAACAGAAAAACAAAGCTACATGGAGCTACAATAGCAAGCACTCAGCAGCCTAGCATTTGTACTGAATACAATTTTAAAATATGAAAACTGTATGTGTGATGTATATTGTACTGTTCATATCTCATCCTCAGCTCTTAGAGAAACATTGAATGTGTAACAGATTGCTCTGCAAATAACCTTTCAATCCTAAAACATCTTTACCTCTGATAAACTGCTGATGTCTGCCTCCTTTTGTAATATTTTTCTGTTTGCATTTCAGTAAGAATGGTGCCACATGTTGCCGGGAGAATAATAATGTCTGTCAAAAGCTTTGCCATAAAGTGAAGTGAGGAAAGTATAGATATATTTCAGAATCTCATTCCCTTCGATGGATGATAGACACTACTGAATCCATATGTCGTCATTAAGAACACTGGATTATCTGGAGTGCTTGGGTCTGCATAATTATGATCCCTTCAATTAGCAAAACACTTCTGCTCTGTTTCATGGTCATGTTTGAAATTTTACGCAGATGTTTGTGGACAGGCATTCATTTTATGTAAACATGTTTTTGCTTACGAATGCATGAAAACATAGCAATGCGATAACATTACTAGGGGAATGAAGTTGCCTGTCTAATCAGTGAAATGTCATTCTTGTCCTGTTTAGTCCTGATGCTCTAACATGTCCCATCACTCTTTTTATTGCAGACTTGAAGCATAAGGCAGTAAACAAGTTTGATGGACTGAAAACCAGGTTTGATTTTCGTTGATATTTCAGCTGCATAAATGAGCACCCATGACGCACAAATGACACTCCATGAGGAATCCATGCTATACTGAAGGTAAACTTGACATTTGCAGACATTAATTTAGAGCATCTGTGTGCAACAAAAAATATTTTGAGAACTGTATATTAGCACATTGCACATAATAATAAGGCTTGTTTTTCTTACTCGTTTGGCTTTTTTTTTTTCTTTTTTTTTTGTAGTATGTTATATTGCATTATGTATTATGCAGTATGTTACATCTATGTGTAAAACAAGAAAAATACTATTTGCCAGTGGGCTTAGAAATTTAAACTTGAATAAAACTTAATTCAGTATTCTGTGAAACCAGCCATAATATCTTATTCACTGCTGTTTCTTAAGTAAATTTATATACAATGGTACAGAAAATTGGATTTAAAAAAAAAATGATTAGGATAATCAGTTTTAGGATAATGTTTTCTGGTATTTTAAGCATTAACCTCCCAAAATTATATTTAGGCATGAAACAAGAAACATACTATTTACCAGTGGGGCTAGGAAATTAAAGTTAAATTAAACTTAATTCAATATATTTTCCCTAAAAACAAGTCCTAATATTTTATGCACATCTGGTTATAAAGTAAATGTATCTTTTTGTTTGGGATGCAGACATTATTACTAGAAAATGACAAAAAATATTGATTAGGATAATGATTTTTGCAGTGAAGTCCTTTAAAATCAGTGACAATGAATTAAACATTCAAAAGTAACTTATTTGCAGTAAAAGTATATGAGGGATGTCAGTAGCTCATTTCCTTTCCATTAGTCCCAGACTCAACTGAACGCTCCCACAAAGGACACTCTACTTTATAAAATGTCATTGGTATGATTCACAGGCACGTGCAATGTTAATTGTAAAATACTTACACAGAGCGAGGAAGATGAGGATAGTTAGGGGATGTTACAGTAGCAGAGGGAGGTGTGACGAAATTGTCATAATTTTTTCTCAAGGGCAGATCAGCTCCAAACTGTCCCATTGTCCTCTACTTCCTGCTCTCTAGAGGAAGAATCAATGTCATTTTTCCCAGTGCGTTCTGTGTCGCCTGCCTTCCCCTGTGCTTTTCATCACATACCCGACAGAGGAATAAGACACTCCTCCAATCAATTCACCTTCTGCCCTCTATCTGAATGATTTTGACATAAGTCAAAAGGCTGAGCAGTGCACACCCTTTGAGACACAAACACTCTGGCATTCATTCTTCTGACAAGTTTATATTGTGCACACAGACTTCTCAAAAGAGAATCAAATGCAATGAAATAAAAATAATAATTCTTATTAAACATATTATTAACATTATGCCAGAAACTGCTACTATTTAGAAACATGATCCATAAGTGCTGTCTTTAGTACAGATATTAGTAGTACTGTTATTGTTTTTGTTGCTTTCCACAGTAATCTGCTGTGCTCAATATGGCAATAGACCTTGTCAGTGTCCAAAGGTCACATCATTAGTGTCCATGGCAGCAGACAGAGGCCCTGTAAAAACATGCCTCTGTATTCATAGAAAATCCATCATGATTAAATAGATCATTACTGCACAGTCGCAGATTGTTCAGGGAATATAACCTTGTTGTAGCATGCAGGATCAAGGCTGCAAATTGACTATCTTAGTTTTAGCCTCTGAACCTGTAGTTACTGAAATGGCATTGTGATCAATTAGAAAAATAGAAAAGGCAGCAGACTAAATGGAGGAAAGTGGCATGTATTAATTATGTCCTCATTTTAGTGATGGTGTAATGATGGGGTGGTCACTGGATTTATTGAATATCCTTACATCTCATTACATCTCACTGCACTAGCACGTGCAGAGAAAGAAAGAAAAAGATAGATAGATAGATAGATAGATAGATAGATAGATAGATAGATAGATAGATAGATATGGATAGGTAAAAATAATAAGAGAGGGAAGAAAACAAAGCAAAGACAGTAAATGAGCTGTGGGAGAAGCGAGTGAACGCTGAGGTATTAGTAGAATGATTCTGTGATTCTCTTAGAGGTCAAAGAATATAGTCAGAGAAGGTCAGAGGAGTTACTCAATCAACTCTGTGTGTTGGGTCTACTTAAGGAGCTGAAGGACAAAATAAAAGACCTGAAGAAGTAATCTCATAGATAATGGACTCCTGTTGGAACTGGGCTGGAATCAATGCTGGGGTCAGCTCTGGCTAAATGAAAAACAGTAATTTCTCCTTGCTTCATCAGCCTTGGCCAAACCTTAGGGCAAAGACTGTGTTATTCATAATCATATGTCTGCACACACTCACACATATGATCTAAACACGTGCGAGTTTCCTTACCCATGCAAATGTATGGTTACATGTTGACATCTGGAGAACATGAAAGCACACATACAGTACATGTGGATAAATGTAAAACATATTTACTTTATCAGCCAATCTGCTCTAGAAAGTGAGAGAAACTCAGCAACTAGATATTATGTTAGAGATCATGGCAGGGGAACTGATAAACTGAGAGTCTTTTTCACAATCTGTACATTGAGGTTCAACAGCACCTGTGTTCACAGTTTAGTAAAACCTAACTGCATTTCAAATATTTACATTTTGCTACACATCACTGTAAATTACCGAGGAGCTCTATAGCTTAACACTGAATTCCCATTTAGATTCCATATCATCAGATATATAGACACTTAAAAAATAGAGGGATAATTATATATAAACTTATAAGTTATATGTGTTAATCCACACCGATTCTTCCTCATAATGCCATTCTGTGTTTAAGAGGACACACTGTCCCAGTCTTTTTTCACACACCTGCAGCCTGAGAGAAGCTCTTGCTTCCACCTGTCTGTTAAAAAAACAACACAATACCCATTCAACAGGTCGCCAACAACATCTGATACTGTAAAGAATACAAGCCACAATAGTATACCTCCACAATATTAGTCTATAAAGCAGACTCAAAGACAGGATCAATGAGGCCAATGAGAATGTACAAATGGGACTCAATTGAGAGATGATGGTTTCACTTGCTGTTTAAAATGTCCTTCTCTCCATTCCCAGAGTCTCTTCCACTAAACAATAGATTGAGGAGATCCAGGGAATCATGTTCTCTATAGAGGCTATAGAGGGACAGGGGCCAGATGGGAGTCTGTGGAAAGAGAATTGAGCCTTCATTGTAGTGGAGAGGGGTAACGGGACAAAAGTGCAGGGAAACTACACAGGTCAAGAGCATCGGATACACTATACACCAGCAGCTTGTGCTAACAGAATACTTTCATTTACTTTTACAAAGAATGGGGAGGAATAGGGAATGGAATGTCGAGAGAGGAGTATTGTGCTGGCAACTGTTTCACTGTAATGGAAATAGCTGAAGAGAGAAGCTGGGTTTGCCAGACAGTCCTATCAGGAATGTTGATCATTTCTGCATCTTATTGTGTGGGATTTGAGATGTGTAGGTTTATTTCAATTTCAAAATACAAGTAAATCTGTATTAGTGTTGGCCATTTAAAGGAATAAATTAATTTAGTCACTCAGCTCTAAATCTGTGTAACTGTCTCACTTCTATGGAAGTTATTTTGAAAAATGTCTTGTTTTTTTGTCCATACAATGAAAGTCCATGTGTTATTTGGGCCCCATAATGTGTCTGAGTATCTGCTTTTATTCCAGTTAATTTCAATAGACCCTGCTTTCTCTCTCCTCTCTAAACACCCACTCCTCTTCTTTTAAATCAGGCAAGGCCGTCAGCATGGAAAAAGCAAATGTAAGGAAAAATGAAGCTGTACTCAAAACAAAAGAAAGAGAAAAGAAAGAATATGACACATGCGAGAGAAAACTGAGAATGAAGTGAAGAGAAAACCCTATCTCCTACACACCCAATCAATTTTGCATCTCTTTCTTATTTTTCATCCTTGCTGTTGTATTGCGTTTGATCATGGGAGTAAAATCAGGCCCCTACGGCAGGCTCTGCTCAAGTCTACAGATGGCCTGCTCTCCCTGCAGTCTGTACCGCACTTCTGGAGCTCACTGAGCGGCTTGGAACCCTAGCAGGCATCCAGCTCTCTGCCTGCCTGCTGTACATCTGTCTCTCCAGGGCACTGCAGCTGTGAGGCAGGTCTCAAGGTCCAGGGTGTTGCCCCTCTTTCACTGTGAAATCACACACACAGGCTAGCTCTCATTTCTTTCAGGCGCACACACACATACAATCTCCCACTCGCTTCTGATAATCCACTTCCAGCTGCTCTGTGCTTCCTCCATTATCACATACAGGCTGCAAACCTCGATAGATCGTCATAAAAAATCCTGTACGGCAGAGCAAACCCTCTGCATCAGCCACCCACCTTAAAAGCAATCAGCTCACTGCACAAGGCGAGCCTCATTCAGTCATGTGTAAGCCACCAAGCTCCACACAGAATGGATGCCAAGCTCTGATATCAGGTGGCTTTCAAAAGGAAATTAATTCTGGAGCAATATTTTGGGTTAGAAATAGAAAGTGATAATGACTGTGCCAGTTAATATCATTCATTTTGTGAGCTGCATATGTGCTAAATAGGACAAAACACATCACATATGGTAATAGTTTGTTTAAAAAGTTTTGTTTCTTATCTTTCTCATTCTGTACTTTAGCGTGTTTTGTGTTACATTTTATCCTATTCAGTTAAAGTTTATTGAATTATTTTAATGTATATGCCATTAAGTGTTGGCCATGGTTTATGAATTGGCAACATCCAATTCGTATGATGAACTCTGATTCAGTGTGTCTTTCTATTTTACAACCTATAGGTTATGTGTACATTTTAAGGTACAAAGCAGATTTTTGTAATGGGATTTTAGCATATGCATGCTAATTAAGACATCATTATAGAAAAAAAATTACATACCAGCAAATTTCTGTAAACCACAGCTGCCTGTTTTTTACAAGAATATTTTTTTTACAGCGTATAACACCTGCTACTCACTTAGCAAACTGACACTGTAAAAAAATAACTTATAAGAGTTGATATTCTAATAATGCCACTCAAGCACACACACAATCATGATCTCCCACGTATACTTCTACAATATCCCGCACTTACCTCTTTTCCCTCCCACACAAGCTCACAGTCATAAAGAAAAGAAAATGACACATTTGACTAAATGAGCCTTAGCTGTATTATTCATGAACGTCATGCATATAGACATGCAGACTGCTTTCTCATGTTAATGCAACCACCACTAATGCATATTTGGCATATTCCATCCTCATCTTGAATTCCAAATTATACAGAATTCATATACATTGAGACTTTGTCAGTTGTGATTGCTGAGCGGTACTGACAGAGAATGTAAAACCTACTGTTTTTATCCAACCACTATTATTAAATTATAAACAATAAATTAATATACAATAGCATATTCAATAAATTATATATACAATAGCATACATTATGTAAAATATGAGATGCACTTAAGTTTGTAACATGACAGATTAAAAATGCATTATTTAGTGTCTGTAAGTCTGTGGTCTCTTGTTCTTCTCCCAACATGTAGTATAGGTCGATCTGGCCTGGTTGATTATGCTCAAACCACAAAAGCCATGTGGGCCAGAGCATTCACATTCAAATTCCGGATGCAATTATAGGCATGTTCATGCTAATGATATGCTAATTAGGTACCAAAACTAAGTGTCTGTTTAAATGTTTCTCAGTGAGAAACATTCATATTGAAGGGCTGCTGCAGGAGTATCAATATGATGGTCCAGAGAACGAAGGAGAGCGTGCCAGAGAGACAAATCTACAGAATAAGCTTTAATTGGGTAATTACACAAAGTGGGAATGAAGCATTTAGAGGCTTAAATGGAAGGCAAATTGCCCATTATCCAGTGATTGTCCTTTTCTATCTTACTGCTTAGCACTGGGATTCAGATTTTACAACGACACCGTCATATACTGGAGTTCAGATCCATAAATTAGCCCCATTATTCCTTGTAAACATGGGAGTCTACACCTGTAGAAACAACCGTAGACAACAATGCCACAAATCACTGGGATATAGTGGTTTGGAATTAATGTTCCTTTTATGGCCACACGCTATGTGCTTATTTAGGGGAGGAACATTAATCATGGCTTTTTAATTATGGCCTGGCCCTGATAGTTAGCTGTAATATTTAAACCAAATGTTTAATGATCTCGTGTATTGAAACGCATGGCTGCTTTTTCTTCCTCAGTTTTCATCTTGACCTTTAAATCCCAAACAGCCTTTTCCTTAAAACCTATTACATTTTAACACAATGCTGTCTCCGCTGATGGGCTTCATTTTCAAGCGGTATGAGGTTTTGTCAGAGTTTTTGTCCGTTGTTTTTTCCTAGAACTCCCTATATAGAGAGCTGTGGGTGAAAATGCTATTTGTTTGATTGATGGCTCTCATCTAATAAGGCATTTGTCATTTTGCACAGGTGGACATGGCACTCTGGACATCGTCCATACACCACCTCACACTGCCACCCAGTGGTGAGTCATAAGAATTACACATTTGAGCTGAGCCTTGTCAACAGAAAGTGATCTGATGAGAATGAGAAACGACCTAGTGAGGGTACAGAGAGGCAAAAACGTTCCGCCTGCTGAAATTACATTCATCTGAACACTGTTATCATCTGTTCGTAATAGACGTCCTCCTGGGGAATTTCAGACAATCTCCATATGATGATGTGTTTTTGTTTATACAGTCCTCCATGTGAAACTCCAGATGGCTGACATTACGTCTATATCACCATAACAAATTCCCATTGAACCCATGCTGTAATAAAGAGATGACTTCATTTAAGATTAATGACAGTGGGATCAGAAAGAGAAAAATAAGAGGGAACATTTGTATTTCACAAAATAATATTACACAACAGTGAGCTCACTTTGCATTGATATTTTAATAATAACCTTTGGCAGAAATGGCCTGCATGTTGTTATACCGAAGATAAGGAGCAATCGTTATGATTGAAAGGAGATCCACACCTGACAAAGTGAATTCAGCTTCTTGAAACAGTATTTCTTACCTGCCTCTTATTTTTCGGTTCGTATAGAATTTAAGAACTTGTTTGACATTTTCCATCATAAACAGTACCTGCTCGACACCTCATTAGAGGGTCTAGTGGTGATTCTTAAGAAGTGCAATTTTTCTGTTGCTAGTCAAGTATCTTGTAAGATTTTAATCCCCTTTAGATTCCTATCCCCTTTAAGACCTCAAAGCTTTTGTTTTGGCTGCAAGAACTTCCATCAGAAATGTTTACTATTAACTATCTATAATTTGCATAATTTGCTTATGCTAGCTGACCCAATGATGTCATTATGCATACAAAAGGATCGTGACACCGTATTGTTTTTTTCCTTTTTGAGTATTGGGTGTTCATGAGTCTTTCGGCCTGTCGTACAGCTGTTACAGAGTCTGACACATGTAGCCTGAATGTCTCAGTATCTTTTTCAAGATGGCAAATGAGCAAAAGTGGTGAGAGAAGCCTTGGACTTTGATGACAGTCTTTCAGATGCTTCTTAGATGGAAGGTAGAAAAGTCCCAGTGATGTTCTCAGCTGTTTTAACTATCATCTGCAACAACCTGCGGTCAGAAACCTCAGTTCCGATACCAGACAGTAATGCAGCTGGACAGCACACACTCTACCTCCTAGTGCCACATGATACAGGAACAAATACTTTCCAGATATCCTGTGTTCACGCATAAAATGCAATACATCAATGCAAGAGCAAAACAGTCAAGTAAACATGAGAAATGTTTGGATCAGTCATGTTACACGGTTGGCTCTGTGCTGACACTTGTGGTTTTCTTTGTTCTTGGATATCCTCTCCAGAGGAAGAAGGTATGTGTTAACGCATGTGTGTGAGGAAATCTTGGGGATTTCACTGGCTCTGATGGATTTTACAGGGCTCTGTTTGAGAATACATGTCTGTTTGCATATGTGTGTCCATTTATATGTCGGAGCAAATGATAGGGGGCCTTCAATTTTAAATGACATAGAGGCGTACTTTACAAAGCACTCTAATCCCACCTTTCACCCCAATTACACAGACCATTATGAGTGTAAATTGTGTGGTACTAAAATCCCCTGCCTAGAATGAAGCCTTTCAGCACCTGCTCTGGACAATTTTTTTGTGGATTTTATTTATTTCAATGCAAGGAAAGATGACCAGTGTTTCTGCACAGCAAGGTCAGATTAAAATCACAATTATAAAAACAATACTACACTCTTAAATATACAGGTGCTTCATGATGCCATAGAAGAACCTTTTTTGTCTAAATGGTTCCATAAAAAACCTTTAACATCTGAAGAACCTTTCTGTTTGACGAAAGGTTCTTTGTGGTGAAAGAAGGTTCTTCAGATTATAAAAAGGTAAGAAAGAGATGGTTCTTTAAAGAACCTTTGACTGAATGGTTCTTTGTGGAACCAAAAATGGTTCTTCTATGGCATCGCTTGAAGAACCTTTTGAAGCACCTTTATTTTTAAGAGTATATACATAAAAACAACACAGCTCTGACAAATTTAAAGTGGAAAGTCTCCTTTCTCATTGTCATTGTTATTTCTTGCCCTCCATCTCAATTGTTTGTACCTGTGTGATGTTTCCTTATTACTTTATATGTGTATGGTCCTCATGATTTTCTAGCATCTGGCTCAAGGTGGTTTTTGTCTCAGCCACATGTTGTGGTTATTGGACAGACTACAGGCTAGACAGGGATGAATGATAGTGATGAGTGCACAGACCTCATTGGGCAGGCAGTCAGGCAATGAAGAAATCGGCTCTCACATGTCTTTTGACCAATTTCGACATTCCAGAGTTTGTTTGTGTCTTTTTGTTTGAGACATGACTTGTTTTGACAGAGGGGATCAGGGGAAGATTTTCATTTACACTAATTTGTCACAGCAAAATTTTTCAGTGTAATTGAAACGGTCCTAAACGGTCCCAACATAATTGAACATTAAACACAATCAAGTCTTCTCTTTTCTCATCTTACTCAAACACATACACGCACAAAATAATACTTAATTTCAGCATTTTTACTGTCCCTATTAATAGTTAGAAAGTAACTAAGACACTGTTTTAAGACACTGGTGTCAAGCAAAAATACTATTTAAACAAAAATTTTAAAACACTTTGCTCATAGTCAAACTAAACAAAACAACCATGATTTTTAGTTAGATTAATATAAAAACTCACTTTCAATAAATTATTTCACTTTTTCCATTGTGTAATAATAAAGTTTCCTCAGAACTGAGATAATAACATCACCAGAATGATGAACAATGCAGAAACAATGGTGTTTATTAGGCTGATAGATTTTATGGACAGAGCACAAGGAAGAATAGGTTCCAGTATCTTTTTAAGAGGCTGTGGAGAACAAGATTCAATGAGTATGCAGTAGGCTTAATGTGTACGTCTGGTCTTTAATGTGAGAGATGAGCATGAAAAATGAGGTACACTATGTTGCTTTAAAAACTTCTAGAAAGTTGTGAGAGAAATCAACCAGGATTAATGTGGTGGATGCTAATAAGTGACCCATTATAAGATTTGTCTGTTGATACTGAGACTTTTTCATCAAGTCAATAAATTTTACTAATAAGGTCTTGAGAGAATGTCAGTGTTGTAGTGAGGCTGGTGAAATAGGTTTTTAAAGCAGCCTGAAGTTCTTTTAGTTCAGAAGCCCAAACATTAATCGAGAATGAGAAACAGATGTTTACCTAGAGGCTTTCTTTTTTTTTCTTTCTTTCTTTCATGCGCCTCACACTCAGTATTCTTTTTCCAGGTTTTTGTTTTTTGATAAGGTGAACACAGGAAAAGAAGGAAGGAGGCTGGCCTGGAGCTCCCAGACAGTGATGTAATGTGTTTGTGAAAAACACTCAAAATGTGATTGTAACAGCCACATTTTAAGAGGGTCACTTTAAGTTTGGCAGGAGACAGACTGACTCACCAGCCCTTTCACACTGTTTGGTGTTCCTCCCATCTCCCCCTCTCCATCCTGCTATTTGCTCTCACTTTCACTTACACACACAAACACACACACATTGCTTTATTAAGCAAAAATCTTGGACTCCAGAAAGTTTGGCTTTTCTTACTTTTTTTCCCATGATAAATGTGAAAGTTCAGAATGTCCAGATCCCCATGCAGAAATCCACAGGAGGTGAGCAGATTTGTGGCCACTGTTAGCAATGTGTGAGAATGATGCTGTGACTAAACAGACCAGCAGCGTAAACATGTCTTCTAATGCCTTTCATGGCCCAAAAACAGCCATCAACAGTGCTGGAATTTCACTTCGAACTCATTAATAATGTGCAAAAAGAGAAATTCAAATCACATCTTTCAACACATCTTTTAAATCACATCACAAAGAGCATTTTGTAAACCAATGAAATAAATGAACAAAGAAAAAAAATATTTTCATAGTCCTGAAAATGGACCAGACAGCTATCAACAGCTCTACATTTTTCGTTCACACATCTTGACATTTTTCATGCAGACTGTTTATCAACAGAGGTTTTACGTTTCTTACATTGGTATTTCTTCTCAAAACATTTATCGCTATTGTTCTGTCTCTGAACACTGCCTCCATTCTTATAGTATTAAACATGAGAAGAAGTGTGACAAACAGCAAATTTCAATTGCTCATTTAGTTTTGAATTATATTCTTCACTTGTTTTAACTGTTCTCTACAGAGTGAACGTGTGTGAGCGTATTAAACTTGACAGGGTGTATTAAAATTTCCCAAAACCTCATTCTTCAGGGTTTCCAAACTCATGGAAATATCATGGAATTTGAAAATTGTGTTACTTTTGTATAGAGTACAACCAACGTCAATGTACGGGTTATGGATTTTGTTTTTTTCTTTCTTTTTTCAGGGTTTGCAAAATATTCTTAATGATTTATTAGTGAATTGGCCTGAATAAACATGATTTTAATTTTTTTGTCCAGCAATAACAAATAACAGAAAGGTTATTGAAAAATCATGGAAATTCATTCATTTGCAATAAACTGGGAACACTGATGCATGCTGATGTTAACGAGATGACATATTCTTGGAACACAAATAAAAAGGTAGTTCAGAAGGCACCCTTTGACTCTTCAAAGCAATTAAATTGTATAATTTTATGTGAAGACAGGAAGATTTGAAGCATGTTTTCCTTTTTGACTTTTGAGGGAGAGAGCGACTGAGTCAGAATAAACAAATGGATGTTAGAAAGTTGGAAGATTTCATCTCCTCAGCATAAGCACATCTCATCCATCTTGCAGGTCTGCCACATGTTTTCAATCTCATGGACCATTCTGCATGTCTTTGTGTTTTATAGCTGCAGGGCAGCTTCATGCTGAAAGCGTTCATTGCTGCGCCTCAGGTCATATGCTTGTGTGTAAATGTTGAACATGTCCTTTAAACGTTTATATGGCTATGTGTTTGAACTTGGGAATATTTCAAACACTCCCAAGCAAGTCTGGAACAAAACTCTTACTTTAATATCAGCGCTACTTATCTTAAACACACACACACAAAAAGACACAAGACAATGTCCAGCAAATCTGTTTCATATGTTCTTGATCCACAGGCTCAACCACTTCTGATTTACCTCTCAGAGTGAATCACGTGTAATGCTTTTAGCCACTTCAGGGAATGTGTGCATCATTCAGAATGGCAAGAGGAAAGAGGTTAACGTGCTCTTCCTGGGATCCAGGCCCCTTAATGACCCTACCAGAAGCCGCTCTGCATACTTTCACTGGTGTAGTCATTAAGTCAAGCTTCCTCAAGAACCCCAGCACACTATCCCTGTATGATTCAGTTTGGATCCAGACCCACTGAGTTTAGCCATTACTTGTATCTGCCGGTCAAGATTAGTCTTGCCTGGATGGCCACAGAGACCTTACACAACGCTAATTAAAAAAACTGACTAGAAACGTTGCACTGCTACCATAAAAGAGAGGGAACTTTACCATGACTGAAATGATAAAGCAGACTTTATCCAGACTACAGAAACTTTGATTTGGATCTTTATTTTCCTCCAGCATTAGTAGTCCAAGTACTAGACACCTGCAACCCACGTGTTCCTTACTGAGGTCTTGATGTGTGCCATCACTTGTCTTGAGTCTTCGCCTGTTGCTAGGCAACTGGCAAACCTTCTGTGTTTGTCTGTTTTTGTTTGTATTTCCAGTTTGTCTCTGAGAGCCCACCCTAAAGGTCCTGTCCTGCTCAATTAGAGAGAAATAAGTTGCTTTGAAGAACAGCAGTCCTCTTTAAATGGCCTCATAAAGAAATCTCAAAGAAAATTACAGTGCAGTACGGTTATTTAACCGTTTCTGATGAGACAAGTTGTACTGTACAGTATGTGTAGTGTCAAGTTCTATGATTTTTTTGGAGACATGAACATGGTGGTACCATGGAATTTTTTGAAGCATCTTTTAGTACCAGAGAGCATGGTAATCATTCAGAGCCATGGTATTATAGGGTCTTATGAAATCCGTTTTGTTTTTTTTTCCCAAATTCCATTCCCCCCCCAAAATTAAATTTTTCTGGATTCCATTTTTTTCCATTTTAATTTTTCTAGACTCTGTTTTAATGGTTAAATTAAATTGTATTCAACAAAAAGCTTGTCTAATTAATCAAAATCATGAAACTTACAATACTAAACAGCAATTTATTAAAAAGTTTAACAAAAATGTAATTTTTAAGGCCCTATGAACTGTTTTTTTTTTCTATTTTTCTATCTCTAATTAATTGATTTTATTAATTAGAATAAAATTAATAAAATCATCTTTACATCTTTCTGCTAAATAAATTCTGGTAAATATTTTTTTCTGGTAAATATTCCCTTAAAAATAATGTTTTAATAATAATTTTATTAGTAGTAGTAGTAGTACTATCACTACATTAAGTAATATTTCTGTCACAGTTTCTTCAAGTTAAACCGAACTTTTATTTTGACGGGTTGCTGTGAAGACCTTTAGGTTTCTGTTTGTATATATGACAGTTTAGTTTTACTCAAAAGAAATGGTAAAATGCTCATAAAGTGTCTCTCAGAGCAGTTCTAGAGATTATGTTTATACGTTCATGTACTCATATATTGAGGCGGCAGAGGCTGAACATCACACATGCTTCAGTATGTGTGTAGTAAATGAAACCGTGCGCCTGCACCATTCATTCACGCAGAACATGCAGGATTCATAAATAAATATTATTTTTGCATTTTAATATTCACATACACTTTCTGTATCGCATTTTGTGTGCTGACCTACTTTTGATTTATCCATCCAAAAATTGGCTAATTCCGTGACATTCCGCATTATACAGTAAATTCCATTTTTATGACTGGATTCCACAATTCCGTCCGCGTTTTTCCACGGAAATCATAGGGCCCTAGATTAACATTTGGCACCACACCACCACTGTAAGTGCCACAGTTATTTTATTAAGCAATGAAAGAAAAAGTGTGTGTGTCCGTGTGGGTGTAAATAGTGTGACTTTGAGTGTTGAGAATCATTGTGCTCATCTAGGGTACAAGAAGAACCTTTAACCTAGAACATTTGTTCTCTCTCTTGGAAAATAATAATATCGTCTCCATTCTTACTGAATTTACCTTTGTGAACACTTGCATCTCAACTGCGACACTAACTACTTCCTGTTTTTATACTGTTCTAATGACCTCACACTCCAGCAAATTGCCCTAAAACAGGACACTCATGTGACATTGAGTGTCCAGAAAACTTGAGGTAAGATTTTATTGGTGCTGTCTACTTTTCCATTCATGCATGCTGGGCTTAAACGTTGCCCGTAAAAAACGAATTGCCCACCGCATGACTCTGTTTGCATTTAGCCATTATGTAACAGTAAGTAGAAAATGAATTTTAGCCATTTTTATGTTTTGTCAATCTCACAATCGTGCTGTAGAACTGCAAAATGCTTGTGATTATCTGTAACCGAATCATAGCCATTCTGATATACAGAAAAACAACAGCAATGTTGCTCATGTGAAATGGCTTAAACAAATGCAGATATTGGAATAATTCTACAGACATAGAAAAAATACAAGAGCACTAACCATAGAATTTAGGTCACTGTCTTTTTCAAAGTTAGAGCACTCTTCCGTATTGCTCTTCCATGCATTTTGCTTTTTCTTATTGATATTATGAGACAAGTTAATGAAGGTCATTTGAATTCCAAGAATGCAGATGAACATATTTTTAGAATATGCTCTAAGTCCCAGAACATCTGGTGTTTCTTATTCTCCAGCTTCCAACAACTAAGTCAGCATGTCAACGGTATCACAAACCTTCATGTGTCCCATTATGCTCCATATGGACAATGAAGAACATTTTTTAAACAATGACCTCTAGATTTTAGGCAATAACATGATTTCTTGGCCACCTGTCAGACTTAAAATGACTGTTATCCAGCGCCATTCTGTTATATATCTTAAATCTCTCATAGCTCTAGAAAAATGCATTAAAGCATGTAAAGCTCCTTCACAGGAAGCACTTATTAAATACTGAATTTCAACTGGACCACTGGACTGAAACTAATCACAGCTGTTTTGGACCACAGAAACTGGTCCATTGCTCTGTTCAAAGTTTGCAGCTGCTTTACTGATTTGAGTAGGTCAGTTACCAAGTAACACAAGAAAGTGTTACTTGGATTACGGCCCTTTAAGATCTAACTTTCATAAGTTACAGTCAGGTCCATAAATATTGGGACATCGACACAATTCTAACATTTTTGGCTCTATACACCACCACAATGTATTTCAAATGAAACGAACAAGATGTGCTTTAACTGCAGACTGTCAGCTTTAATTTGAGGGTATTTACATCCAAATCAGGTGAACGGTGTAGGAATTACAACAGTTTGCATATGTGCCTCCCACTTGTTAAGGGACCAAAAGTAATGGGACAGAATAATAATCATAAATCAAACTTTCACTTTTTAATACTTGGTTGCAAATCCTTTGCAGTCAATTACAGCCTGAAGTCTGGAATGTATAGACATCACCAGACGCTGGGTTTCATCCCTGGTGATGCTCTGCCAGGCCTCTACTGCAACCATCTTCAGTTCCTGCTTGTTCTTGGGGCATTTTCCCTTCAGTTTTGTCTTCAGCAAGTGAAATGCATGCTCAATCGGATTCAGGTCAGGTGATTGACTTGACCATTGCATAACAATCCACTTCTTTCCCTTCAAAAACTCTTTGGTTGCTTTTGCAGTATGGTTTGGGTCATTGTCCATCTGCACTGTGAAGCGCCGTCCAATGAGTTCTGAAGCATTTGGCTGAATATGAGCAGATAATATTGCCCGAAACACTTCAGAATTCATCCTGCTGCTTTTGTCAGCAGTCACATCATCAATAAATACAAGAGAACCAGTTCCACTGGTAGCCATACATGCCCACCACCACCATGCTTCACTAATAAGGTGGTATGCTTAGGATCATGAGCAGTTCCTTTCCTTCTCCATACTCTTCTCTTCCCATCACTCTGGTACAAGTTGATCTTGGTCTCATCTGTCCATAGGATATTGTTCCAGAACTGTGAAGTCGTTTGGCAAACTCTAATCTAGCCTTCCTGTTTTTGAGGCTCACCAATGGTTTACATCTTGTGGTGAACCCTCTGTATTCACTCTGGTGAAGTCTTCTCTTGATTGTTGACTTTGACACACATACACCTGCCTCCTGGAGAGTGTTCTTGATCTGGCCAACTGTTGTGAAGGGTGTTTTCTTCACCAGGGAAAGAATTCTTCGGTCATCCACCACAGTTGTTTTCCGTGGTCTTCCGGGTCTTTTGGTGTTGCTGAGCTGAACGGTGCGTTCCTTCTTTTTAAGAATGTTCCAAACAGTTGTTTTGGCCACGCCTAATGTTTTTGCTATCTCTCTGATGGGTTTGTTTTGTTTTTTCAGCCTAATGATGGCTTGCTTCACTGATAGTGACAGCTCTTGGATCTCATCTTGACAGTTGACAGCAACAGATTCCAAATGCAAATAGCACACTTAAAATAAACTATGGACCTTTTATCTGCTCATTGTAATTGGGATAATGAGGGAATAACACACACCTGGCCATGGAACAGCTGAGAAGCCAATTGTCCCAATACTTTTGGTCCCTTAACAAGTGGGAGGCACATATGCAAACTGTTGTAATTCCTACACCGTTCACCTGATTTGGATGTAAATACCCTCAAATTAAAGCTGACAGTCTGCAGTTAAAGCACATCTTGTTCGTTTCATTTGAAATCCATTGTGGTGGTGTATAGAGCCAAAAATGTTAGAACTGTGTCGATGTCCCAATATTTATGGACCTGACTGTAGATCTTAAAGGGCCGTAATCCAAGTAACACTTTCTTGTATCTAATACAAGACCTGATCTTCCATATTTCAATATTTTAGACCTGTTTTGCTCTGACTTCCCATTGACCCTAGGATCTGTTATTCCTTACAGATTTCAATCACACAGGTTTATGTTCTGCTGATACAGTGGATTTGTTCTGCAGGTTCTGACATCATGACTGAAAAGCCGCAGTGTATTGCTGTTGGCTCTCTAGTGTTACAAATCATTCATATTGTTTATCAACACATTCAGAGGAACAGATGGGAAAGAGCATGCTAATGTGTTTGAGAGAGAGTCACGTAATGGCTTTCATGTGTTTGAAATACATGGATGTCATTCTTGAATGGCTTTCTTGTGAATGTTGCATAACTAAACATACTCCCAGCAACGAATATCTCACCACAGTGCTGACACAACTGTAAATCATTACAGAAAAAAAAAGGAAGAAAAAAATCAACTTTCTGTTGTGTTTTTGTCTCTGTCTAACATACACCCTTATCTGAATACCTTGTCACATGATACATTTTTTGCTAGTAGGACTAAAAAAAAACTTATTGTTAAAAAACTTATTGAGATTATTGTTCCAGAACACCCCTGACTGAAAGCCAGAAATGCAGTCTACTGTACAGGAGCAGTAGATGGTGCTGAACCCATGTTGTTGTTTCATGGCAGAGAGCCGACCCTATGGCTCAGGGCTGAGCTATATAAGTACCGGACACAGACCTGGACTTCACATTCACTCTCTCTCCTCCTCATTTCAACTATTTAGCAACTGCTCTGTAAATATACCACAGAAACAAGCAAGAGTACAAAAGTTTTCCATTTCACCGAGAAACCTTTGGTAAGGTATCATATTCTCAGCTTTTCATCTTTTTTACTGTAAAAAAAAGTAAAATTTTGTGGATTTGGATTCAGACACCAATGCTTTCTAAATTGTTTTCTGTAGAAAGAAATTCTCTCACTGGTGTAGATTTTGTTTTTGTCAAATGGATTTTTGAGCAAAATGATCTGTTCAGTCCTGAATTTGGGCGTTTTCTTGTTGTTATTTGTATGTACAAATGATTTTTATCTACATAGTTTGTAATATAGTACTGCAGAGTTTGATTGTGACATTAAAACAATGCTTCAAAGTTCAGTTGAAGAGCCTTTGCATTTTGAAGTCATTTTTGTATTGAAGTAGTCATGTTGTGCCTGGTCTTTTAAAGTTGTTATAAATGCGAATACAGACAGCAACTGTTAAAACTGACTGCATTGAAAAATATTTTGTTATGCCATACACAAATTGTATATGCATATGGAATGTGTAGTTAGGTCTGTGTTTTTTGGCAGGAAGTAAAAACAGTTGTGCATTCCCTTGACACACAGTGATGGCTCTCACAGATGTGATATTTGAGAGCAGCTAAAAATCTTAAGTACTTAAACTCTTTCTCTGCAGCTTGTCTTTGTTTCAGTATGTGTTTTCAAGGATTATGTGCAAAGTCTTTCAGCTGTTTCTGTAAAATGGAACATTTTTAAGTAAACTACTTTTAGAATTCTTCTCAGGTTAGTTTGAATTTTGAAAGGTTGAAATGAGTTCATAACTAGTTGAACAGGGACATGGGAGTTTTCTGTATGATTTGCCGAAATGAAAACAACATGGTCCGTTTCCCTCTGTGCAATTTACTGATTGTCTTCATATTTATATCTGATTGGCACAAGATCTGTGGCTGGACTATTCTTACTGTGGAGGGAGCTGTGTGTGAAAGGTTGGAGCCCCTTTACCAGAGGTCGGAGGTCATTAACAGGGAGCCAAGATGGGCCGCCTCTCAACATGGACCTTTTTTCTGTTTCTGTTGGGAATTACAGCCACCTTTTCTCAAGGTTTGTTTGCCCTATTAATTTTAATCAGCACATTTCACACTGAATTGCTAATGCAAGTTATTGCTAAAACAGTTCTTGCATGTCATTGCTCATAGCAGAAGCTGAAAGATTTCAACAGGATAATGACAGCTGGTTCATAGAAACATGACTCTTCCAATACCCCAACCCCCAAACCTCTCTTCAGCAAACCCATTACTGAAGGCAACATTGTTCTAGTGTCCCCAGTATATCCAGAAGCTGAGGTGTTTTGCGAGCCAGCGGCAAAAAGCCACCTGCTAGCAATTGGTTCTACTCTGTGTGTGAACCTCTAGTGGAAATCTCTTTCTTAAGTAATCTGAAGGGCGAAAAATCACAGAAAAACAAAAAAAGTAATATTTTATTAACAAGACTTATGACAATAAGCCTTGAATAACCTATAATATACTTTATTTTTTCTTACTACATCCAAAACCCATCATTGGGCTGCATCTTTGTAAAACTAATTATAAGTAGAAACTAATACAGTTTCCTTATTAGGGACATGGAGAAGCATCATGGGGACATCATGGAGACCAAACCCAGCTGTGTACCATAATGAAGGTAGGTTTGTATGTTTCTGAAAATACATAATCAATAAAATATTTCAAAAAGTGAGCCAAACTGATACTTAAAACCACCAAAACTCTTCCTTTCCTCAGATAATTACGAGTGGACCACATGGTTCAATGTAGATCACCCTGGAGGGAAAGGAGACTACGAGAAACTGAATGCCATTCGTTTTTATTATCGAGCCCGTGTCTGTGAGGTTCCTCGAGCTCTAGAGGCACGTACTACCGAGTGGATCCCAGCTCGCAGCACTGGGGAAAGAGTACATGCTGACCCAGCTGTGGGCTTCTGGTGTGTCAATGATGAACAGCCTGTTGGGAGGAACTGCTCAAACTATGCTGTACGTTTCCTGTGTCCTAAAGGTAAGTAAATGAACTGTCATAGAACAGAAAATGTTTCTATGTTCAAAGCTCAGTGTTATTGTGCACATTTTCCCTGATTTCTGATTAAATATGCAAATTAAATATGAAAAAGGTGGATTTGCTGATGTTACTGCAGAAGTAAATTTTAACAAATGTATTATTTTGAATTTACCATGAGTTAGCATTACAGTTTTTGATTTCTGATGACACCCTAGAAATCTATCAGAATCTCTCTCTCTCGCCATTCAGAAATTGTTTCAAATGTTGAAGAAGTGATATGGGGTCCATGGTCAGACTGGAGTCTGTGTCCAGCTCAGTGCGATCAGGTTGCAGTACAGCATCGCTCTAGAAGCTGCAAATCCAGTTCCAAACAATGCAATGGCCAAACTGTTGAGGCCAGGTCATGCCAAGGGCCACCTTGCCCACGTAATGCATCTTCTCAGTTTCCTCCAGTTTTAAAATAATAATGTCTTGTCAATTAGAATTTCAGCTAATCTTTATTGTCGTCCATATATACAGTCAAAACCATATACAATATTTTATCCAATTTACCTTACATTTGTTGAAAAATCTCTGTTTCCCCTTTTTCTTTCTTAGGTTGTGAACTGCACTGTGTGATGGGCAGGGTAAACGATGAGTGTGATGGCTGCATGTGCCAGGATCATACAGTTTTAGGATCAGTCCGTAGTGCCGGGGGACTCCCTGCACCTGGAGCTGCCATCCTCCGTGCTGGTTCCAGGCCCAAACTCCTTACTGTAACTGATCACAATGGCCATTTTCAAGTCCCTGGAATCTGCCCTGATGGCAACACAACACTAATGATCAAGCTGAAAACCCACGCTCCACACCAAGTCAATGTGCCACCAAGCACTGAACGCACCTCCGTTCTCCTTCTGAAGCTAGAGAGAGCAAGTAATGCTTGTTTAATGACCTTGAATCCATTTGACCTATGAATGAACTATCTGTATTAGTGTTAGAAAACCATCTCAAGAAGACCTTTTGAAGGTTTCAGTTTAAATGTTAGTCATTTCAGGGGTCAATAATAGATAAGTTGGGCCTATAGTTTTTGCTGGCTCAACTACAAAAGAATTGTCAATTTTATGTTAGAAATTTTATTAAATGTTTAATTTTTTTTTAACTAAAATAATTTCTCTTTACAAAAAGAAATTAACAAGTATACAGCTATAATGTAAACCCATACATTCATAAGCACACTTTTGCTGGAAAACAGTGCATACAATGTAAAACATTACTGACTGGTTTGTCATTTAACACATTTGACTATAACACAACTATCACAAGACTATCACAAGTCATTTTGACAATTTCAATGAAACCTCATTCATGTTATCTAGCTAATGTTATCTTGGTGAAAATTTGCAGTGGAATACAATGTGGAATACGATACAGGAAACCAAACATTTTGAAAAGCATAAAAATGGATGTACAAAGTCAGTGAATCTAATGCAATATCAATGTGTTCCTCAGAAAAACTGTATGTGTTGAAAAACCCTGAGAACAAGGCCAGAAGGGAAGGTCAGACAGCTGCCTTCTGTTGTAAGGTTGATGGGACACCTGAACCAAACCAGTATGAATGGTAAGCTTTCAGATATAAACTGATGTTCACTATGAAATTTTAGCCAATTACAAGGAAACCATGTTTCCTTATCTGATGGTATTAAATGAGAGAAAAGAGAATGACAAAGACACTCGAAAATCAAAGCCCTTGTGTTATGTTCCTTCAATAAAGGAATAAATAAATACATAAATAAAGACAGGGTTATATGAGGACAGTTCAGATAAACCATGTTATGAAGTTATTTCTTCATCCCCACAGCATGGCAACAATTATCCTAAATGTAAGAAAAACAATGATAATCGCTGTTTTCAATCTTTAGGTTCCACAACGGTACTCTGCTGGACAGGAGTCAATATCAATATGATGAGACACTGGTTTTGAGGAATCTCAGTTTGGACCACATAGGAGAATACTACTGCAGAGCCAGTAATGAGAACGGAGCCATCAAATCTAAGCCAGCCACCCTCACAGTTATTGGTGTGCTCTGTCATTCTATTTTAATTACACATATTTCATATTAACCTAAAATGTATCAAAATACTTTACAAATACTCTGGTCTCAGTTTGGTATTTATCTGTTTTCTATCCATTTCTGTGTAAAGGTCAAAAAGCACCATCATGCAACCCTAAGCCTTATTCCCATCTGATCCAACTACCACATGACTGCTTTCAAAACGAGACTGACTCTTTCTACTACGATGTTGGAAGATGCCCAACATCTACATGCACAGGGAAGCTGGATAACGGCATCAGATGCAAAGACTCAGTTTCCTACTGCTGTGGAATTTCAAATATGGAGGAGAAAGAGATTACATGTCAGGGATATCAGTTGCCCATCATGGTAGTGACTCAGTGTGGTTGTAAAACATGCGTGGACACTAAGGCTATCGTTCGTGGACGTGCTATCGCAGCAGACACTGGTGAGCCCATGAGGTTTGGACATATCTACATGGATGGCGCAAGAATAAGTCGAACTGGATACAAAGGCACATTCTCTATCCAGGTACCAACAAACACAGAGCGTCTGGTCCTCACCTTTGTGGACAACATGCAGAAGTTTGTGAATACCACAAAAGTGCTACCATTCAATCCCAGAGGTGGAGCTGTGTTCCACGAGATCAAGCTGTTGAGGAAAAAGCCAGCTGTGATTATTAGCTCAAGAGAGACTAATAAACTAGATCTTGGTGAGGTAGAAGGTCAGGATCCCATTGCTGAGATTGAGATTCCACCAAATGCATTCTACAAAGAAAATGGAGAGGTGTTCATGGGAAATGTCAAGGCCAGCGTGACTTTCCTCGACCCCAGGGATATTTCAACAGCAGCGGCTGCCCAAAGTGATCTCAACTTTATTGGTGATGAAGGTGACACTCTGCCCTTGAGAACCTATGGAATGTTCTCTGTGGACTTCAGGGATGAAGAAGGAGGCGAGTCGCTCAACGCCGGAGAGGTGAAAGTGCGTCTCGATGCTGCACAAGTGAAGATGCCCGAGCACTTGAAGACCATGAAATTATGGTCCCTTAATCCTGATACAGGTTTGTGGGAGGAGGAGGGCCAGTTTCATGCTGAGAAGAAGCAACGGGGGAAAAGAGAGGAGAGGACCTTCCTCATAGGTAACATGGAAATCCGCGAGAGACGGCTGTTTAACTTGGATGTACCTGAGAACAGGAGATGTTATGTGAAAGTGCGGGCTTTCCGTAGCGAACGATACATGCCTAGCGAGCAAACTGAAGGAGTCGTGATGACTTTAATAAATATGGAGCCCACACCAGGGTTTTCAACCAACCCTCGGGCTTGGGGTAGATTTGATAGCGTCATCACTGGCCCAAATGGTGCGTGTCTTCCAGCCTTCTGTGATGAACAGAAATCAGATGCATATTCAGCCTACGTCATGGCCAACCTTGGGGGAGAAGAGCTAGAGGCAGTAGCATCCTCTCCAAAGTTGAATCCTAACACCATTGGTGTCCCACAACCCTATTTGAATAAACTGAACTACAGACGCACAGACCATGATGATCCCAGAATAAAAAAGACAGCGTTCAGCATCAATGTGGCCAAACCCCGGGCAAACGCGGCTGAGGAGGCCAATGGTCCAATTTATCCATTTGACAAACTTAAAGACTGTGAGGAAGCTCCATTCAGTGCAGCTCACTTCCGTTTCTCAAGAGTTGAAGGAGATCGGTATGATTACAACACAGTGCCTTTTAATGAGGATGACCCCATGAGCTGGACTGAAGACTACTTGAGTTGGTGGCCAAAACCCATGGAATACAGGGCCTGCTACATTAAAGTAAAACTTAATAGCGCCCATGAGCTCAACGTTCGGTCACGCAATATGGGAGGTACCCATCCAAAAACTGTTGGCCAACTGTATGGCATTCGTGACACAAGAAGCATCCGAGACATGGACCAATCAGCTGTTTCAGCAGTGTGTCTGGAGTTTAAGTGCAGTGGGATGCTGTATGATCAAGACCGAGTGGATCGGACTCTTGTGAAAGTAATGCCTCAGGGCAGCTGCAAGCGAGACAGTGTAAACAGTATGCTACAGGAGTACTTGGTGAACCACCTTCCATTGGCTGTCAACAATGACACAAATGAGTTCACCATGCTTGCACCTCTAGACCCACTGGGCCACAACTACGGTATATACACAGTGACTGACCAAGATCCTCGGACGGCCAAAGAAATTGCGCTTGGCCGTTGCTTTGATGGTACATCAGATGGCACCTCTCGAGTCATGAAGAGCAATGAAGGAGTGGCATTAACATTCACCTGTGGTGATAAAGAGGTCACTAGGCAGAGTGTGTTCCAGCAGATACAGAACTCACTGGGTCAGGCCACAGCTGGAAGTGCACGGTCGGGAAGTGGAAACCGGAGGCAGAGAGGTGGCTCAACAGCACCTCGCAGTAGTAGGAGGAGGAGTACTCGTAATTCCTACACACGTGCCCAGACCATTGGTTGATATTCCAAGAACTTAAAAACTATACACGAGACAAGACAGACCCATTCCCTATGGGAGCTGCTCTCATGTTTAACTCAGAGTTACTGGATTTAAGCCATTTTAAAACTTAGACAGCAGTAAGAAAACTACAGTTGTATTTGAACATGGCTGGGGCAAACTTTAGTATTGCTGATAACATCAACTGGCAAACAATATTACAGAATGAATTGCAAATCAAATTAATATTCGAGTGAAAACAACTTTTTACTTTATTAAAAGCCTACCAAAATCACCATATTTTTTCAAACAGTAACTCGAGGAACTTGTGCTTCATGTAATTTTTCATTTTTATATTTTCTGTTGACATGTACTGTGGTAAATATTTTACTACTTGAAACTGTAAATACTCAAATATTTATTGCATATTTCAGAGTATCAAAAACAAAGCAGTAGAACATCACATTTCCACTCAAACATGTATGCCATTTAGCTCACATTAATTAGAAAAACTCTAAAGTTGTCCAAACCCTTTACAAAAATACCAAGTGATACCTTTAGTCCAATGATTTTATTAAATTAGAGCTTAAAAAAAACAATGCCTTTGTGTCTTTACATTATCTTTGTCCAATTTTAACAATGTATGAGAAAATCCTCTAAGCTGTTTTTTTATAAATATTTTTGCCAATAACAAGTTTGTATTTCATTTTACTTCATACATGCCTATAAAAGCTTACTGTATAGTAACAAAGGGTCATACAAAAACAAAACCTCATGGATCTGTTGCTTCAACTAGTGATGAATAAAACCAATCATATACTGTCATATGAGCAACACTATTGAATATCATTAATCAATCAAATGTGCAGCAATACTGAGTTTATTTCAAATATACTTTGGCAGAGAAACAACTGCACAACAGGTTGCCTGTTCTGCATTCATATGAAGGCAATGTCAACAGATTGAAGATGATGATTGGTTTCAGTTTTGTTTTACTTTCATTTTTTCCATCCTTTCATTTAGTAAGTGTGCCTCCTCTGTTCATTATGTAGTGTTGACTCAAAGCACTGACAAACGTCCTATTTTGATTTCAAATGCTGAATGGTTCGCATTTGGAAAACTGTTTCCAATTGTGCATAAATATGCAAGAAAAGTACAACCATACTTTCAATAAGCACATTCTTGGAAGAAATTAATTTGCATAGAGCATCACATTTACATCTGTGTAACTGAAATTGCACAGCTTTAAAAACATGTCACTTTCAATGAAAACAACAACAAAAAGATATTGTCTACAAAGTTTTCTATAAGGCATTGAAAAGCTTAAGCCAATCAGAAGAAAACGCCTCCATCAAAAATGTCCCACATCATACAGTCTGTTTTCGAAATAAAAATGAGATTTCAAGGCCATCTGAATAAATTTACTTTTCCCCCATTTGCCGCTGAGGTGCAATGGGCTGATAGCAGCTTTATGAGGAGTCTGTAACCACTGGAACCAAGTAAAGGGCTGACACATTGTTCAGTGTCCAAGATGGCACTGAGAAGCATGAAAGGGTAATGTTGCATGTCTGCAAGGGCATCTGGGCACAGAGGGAATGGAAAGGGGGACTATGAACCTTCGTCACATGAAGTCATCATAGTCATTGCCATAGCCATCGTCAAAACCACCATAATCAGCAAAGTCATCTTTCATGTTTGCTTTAAATCCACCACCAGGGAGTACACCTTTCTTCTTTTTCTTAATTGCCCTCTTTTCCTGTGCATAAAAGCAACAAATTAATATTGAGTATTTTGCTGTTAATATTTTGATTATAACGAACAATACAGAATTATAAATAAGCGTGTAAGTAGCTGTAATAAGATCCTCAGCTAGGCAAGAATCAAGTTATTTGCACTCAAAAGAGGTTTTGAGAAGTTCCTCTAGAACAGTACACAGAGCAAAATCATTCAACTCACCTTTTCTTGCCTTTGTTTTTCACTGAGCAGAACAGACAAAGAATTACTTATTTTTTTCAGGTCATCTACTTCCACTACACAGAGGGGGAAAAAACATTAGTCTTCAGGCTTGTGCAAGGTTTTATGTTTAAGAGATCCACCCTATAATCTAAAACGTTGTGGAAATATCAGTCATTTGCATTATTAAAATAAAATAAATTGACAAAAAAATATTCCCGCACTTACATGAAATACAAAGCTCTCGAAAAAGTGACTCCAAAAAGCTGGAATAATGCACTGATTTTTCAAACTGTGTTATCTTATCTTTCAGTAATTTTTCAAATGCAACAAAGTCATCTTTGGATGAAGGGCACATGGCTTCAATTCCAGAGGCATTGTTTGTTGTGATAACAGTAGTAGAGGCGTTTGCAGCAGCAGGATCAACACCTGAAATCAGAATGATTGTTTAGTGATTAACTGTTAAAATATAGACTTGGAAGATTCACACATAGTGCAGAGCACACAACTGGTTTCTTACCAAACGCCTCACGGGCCAATTCCATGTCTGCCTCCTCCTGTATTTTCTTCAGTCGAAGCTTCTCTGCATGCTGCTCCTCTGGTGATAGATTCTCACTTTTCGCTGTTTCTTCCATCTATTCACAGGTTTCAAAAACAAAGGTTAAATGGTTTAGAATATTCAAAAGAAATGAGTAACAGGAAAGAAAGGGATTACTCCATTAATGAGTAATTATATAAGTAATAATATTTTATTACCTTCTTTCTCAACTCATCTTGTTTTTTGTTTTGCAAAATTTCTTTTTCTTTTATTTTGTCAGTTAATTTTTTCTTCTCAGGGGGTTTCACCTCTGTAAGAAAAGTAAATCATACCATAAGGGTACTTTCCACTTGGGTTAAGGAAAAACAGTAATAAAACAACACACACCCAAAAGATATACTTAATGGCACGTTTTACAAATATGCAAAGGCTCTGCCTACAACATGTTTACACTGTAAAATCTGACCGCTCAAGAGAGATCAATACCTGCTTTTTTCTCTTCAACTTTCTTCTCTTCTTCCTTCTCCTCCTCCTCATCATCCCAGTTATCCTGCAGAAAGTAAAATGTATGGTAACCATATGTAAACTAATAAAATGATTTTAACTCAAAATGTTTTCATGCCCTATTTTCTTGTTTGTTAAGCATCTGTAATAAGCAGAATAATGGAATGATTCAATAACATTAATCCTTACCTATTTCTTCAGCATTAAATTATTAACAGCACAAGTGTTTTTGATTAGTTTGGCCATTGTAATTACACAGGCCCAAAGATTAAAAAACAACAGTTTTTACTAATTCACAAAAGTGTAAATTCCTTTGTTAATAAACAGTGAATACTGAACTGGCAGAAATGGTTATGAAGCAATTTAAAACAAAACTAATGGTAACTAACTTTTATATTTGAGCTAAGTAGAAGCAAGTGCAGTACAGAAATTTCCTCGACTTTTTAAAATATTTAAAAGGCACGAAAACGATCATTTTGAAGTTTCCTGACATTTCCAGGTTGTCTATGGCAGAATACTGTCATTCCAGAAAAGTTTACTTGAACTCTTGAAGCCCCGGTTATTGGGTTTATTCGGGGAGTCTTTTCCAGAGCTGCCTTTCAAACAAAATAACTTGCAGTATATGACAATAATAACACACCTTTGTTTCTGTGAATTGTGGGGACTTTCCATAGACTTCTATTACTTTTATACTGACCAAATGATATTTTTTTTATCCCCTAACCCTAAACCTTACAGAAAACCTGTTTGCATTGTTACACTTTCAGATAAACATCATTTACTATTTTTAATATTTTTTTTTCTCTCGTGGGGACCACAGGCCGGTCCCCACAATGTAGTATAAACAAGTACACACACACACACACACACACACCAGTTCGAAAAGAAGAGGGCGCGTGAGAGATTTTTAGATCTGCGCGTCAGCAGGACACGCAACGTGACTCAATCGCGTCATGACGTCAACCGGAACTCAACCAGCAGCTGCTGCCCGGCGCAAAAAATGTCAACATCCATATAACAGCGACTGTTAAGATGTGAAACACAAACTCGGTCAGAAAAAGAAATGTGTTTTAAAACTATTGACATTCACTAGACCATGTTAGAAAACTGTCGAGTGCGGCGTACCACGTTACTTGCTAACTACATTCCAAGCTAAAGCAACTACAATAATTGTAATAACTAGGACGAGCAACACATTTTTAAATTGAGTCAGCACAATGAACCAGTAAAACATGAAAAAGCTGCCGATGAAGCTCCACATGGCCTGTCACTTGCTCGCTGTCGAAACAGGTTTCATATCAGTCAAAACATTTCAACCATTGACACTCACATGATGTGGCCGATGTGCTGTCAAACCTCCTATATTAGTTTGATTAATCTGTAAAGTGTTTGCAGTTTATTATTGCTAAAAGAGAAACTGTCAGATAACAGATCCGTCAAGCTGGAAGACGACACGTTGGCTGACGCAAACAGAAACTGTCAGTGTAACAGTAGTAACGTTACTAGAAAATCATGAACGCGCAACTGGTGAATCTCTAAATAAAACGGGCCTGTTCTAGGCTAGCTAAACTGCTAAAAATACACCACGATCGTCCACATTAGTGTCGCTACCTTTAGCCACACAACACACGATATAAGGCAGAATTAAAAGGCCTAAAACGCTCTTTAGTGATAAAGTTTTGAGTACATGGCCATTAGCACGCTACCTTCACGTCTTCCTCCTCGTCCTCGCCTTCCCATCTGTCCATCCGCCCGGAGGCACTTCTGATCGGCTCGTTCGGCTCGAAGCTGTCAGCGTCTTTTGAAAACCAAAATGATGTCGTGGTTAAGACAGTGACCGACGCCCTGTCACACACTTAACTCTACAATATGGAAGTAATCCTTACCCCAGTCATCGGAATCCGCCATCTTGGCTCAGTGTGAGTTAGTTAAAGTAGTAGCTGAGAGAAAGCATGTGCATATGGAAGCATGTGTGTAGCAAAATTCAATTTGCAATGTAATATGCAAAAATGCAATATGTAAAACGGCGATTTATTTCTGTATTTAAATTTACATTTTCCCATACATATGTGCAACATTTAATGTAAAATGCAAATGAAAATTTAATTATAAAATTTAAATCACCATTTTGCTACACCTTTGGCTCAGAATGCATTTTGAAACTCTCATTGCATTTTGCTACAATTATCACGTGATGAAAATGCAATCCCAAGTGTCCTACCCCTAAGTCTAAATGCATTTAGGAAAAACAGCATTTAAATGATAATTTTGCTAGTTTTTGCTTGGACGTTACACATACACTTTCATTTTAATTTTGCAACTTATAAAGCTTTAAAATATGTTTTTAATTTGCATATTAAAACTAGTGTAGAAAATGGCAAATTTAAATTATATAATTGAATTTTCATTTTGCACTAAATGTTGCACATATGGTATGGGAAAATGTAAATTTAAATACAGAAATACATTGTCATTTTACATTGCCATTTTCATATTACATTGCAAATTGAATTTTGCTACACATATGCTTCCATATGTGCACAGCGCTGCTGTCTTCATGCTGACGGGATACCGGAGGACTGCGATACAGCGCCCCCGTGTGGCGCACGAGAGGACGAGTCTGATTTGTCAGGTCATAAGCTAATAATAATTAGAATTTTATTAATTATGATAATAACGCATTGTTATTATTATTTTTTTTTTACAGTAATTATTAAACTATTAAGTATAATAATAAAAGTCCCCTTATAATGTCTCTTGTAATACTTTATTTCCAAGGATATATGCACTGGTCTATGCACAACAATACAAAATTAAAATACAGTCTGACATCAGGCGGCATGAAATATTATGACAAATAGATAGAGTTACTTAAGTAGCCAGAATAAATACGAGTGAGTTTACAAATGAAAGGAAAAGGAAAGTTCACAATCAAGTTTTTACTCTGTTAATAAGTGAAGTGACGTGTGGCCAAGTATGGTGACCCATACTCAGAATTTGTGCTCTGCATTTAACCCATCCAAGTGCACACACACACAGTAATGAACACACACCCGGAGCAGTGGGCAGCCATACTGCTGTGGTGCGAGGGAGCAGCCGGGGGTTCTGTGCCTTGCTCAAGGGTCTCACCTCAGTCGTGGTATTGAGAGTGCTGGTTATTCACTCCCTCCACCCACAATCCCTGCTGGACCTGAGACTCGAACCCACGACCTTCGGGTTACAAGTTCGACTCTCTGTCCATTAGGCCACCAAATACAACCCCTTCTGATATTTTTCGAGCAGTTAAAAAAGTAAATAATAATAATAATAATAATAAAAACAGGACAAGAAGTTGAATATAAAGAACAAGTCAAACCAAATCAGTTAAGGCAATTACAGAACTGAGTTGATACATTATTCTCCAAACAAGCAATTATTCAAAAACAGTCAAACAAAACCACATTTTCACTGACCAACTATTATAAAGTGCTGAAAGAAATATTTCCATGAGTTATTGTTCTTCTCAAGTCTTTAATGTAGCTCAAATAGTAGAGCATGGCGCTAGCAACGCCAAGATCATGGGTTCGATTCCCAGGGAAAGCAAGAGCTGATAAAATGTAAAAAACTGTAACTTGAATGCAATGTAAGTCGCTTTGGATAAAAGCGTCTGCTAAATGCATAAATGTAATGTAAATGTCTTATATATACAGAATTAAAGTTACATCATATTGTCCATATTTGGAAAGAAGAATTCAATTCAGTATAGCAGCAGTTCAGCAGCGACAGACCTAACTCATCCCAGAGAAAACAGCAGCATTATCAGGATGCTGGAGAGGTAGAAGAAAGGACAGGGGTGCATTGCAACTCCCAGTGACCTGCCTGAAAAGATACACAAATACAACTGAGAGACAGAATAAAGAACATTTAACAGTCCAAATATCAATCATTCATTCAGGTTTTAGATTGCTCACACATTTAACTATAACCAATATTTTTTAAATTCAAGTATAATAAAAAAGTTTTACCTCTGAAATCAACAGGTTTGTCCTCCCAGGGGTTAAGCACCATGGACAGGGCCGTCTGCTGTACTGGAGACAGAGCGGAACGCTGGGCTTCAGTCACAGCAACGGCCTGATCATAAGTGAACATACGAATCTGTGCCTGGTTAAACACTACCTGTGAAGAGAAGGTAGAAACACCAGGTAATAAAGATCCTAAAATGACCTCAAAACTTCTTAAAAAATTGAGGACATCGTAAGAGTGTTTGAGATCTTGAAACTGAGATAAGAAATGAACCGTTTGTCTGATTTTTTGCATTTGTTGCCAAATCGTGACAGGAATTAGAAAAGATTAAGGATATTCCTCCTTGCTGTTCCAATAATAAATTATGAACAGTCAAATAGCCACATACATACATACAGTGGGTACGGAAAGTATTCAGACCCCCTTAAATTTTTCAGTCTTTGTTATATTGCAGCTATTTGCTAAAATCATTTAAGTTCATTTTTTTTCCTCAATGTACACACAGCACCCCATATTGACAGAAAAACACAGAATTGTTGACATTTTTGCAGATTTATTAAAAAAGAAAAACTGAAATATCACATGGTCCTAAGTATTCAGACCCTTTGCTGTGACACTCATATATTTAACTCAGGTGCTGTCCATTTCTTCTGATCATCCTTGAGATGGTTATACACCTTCATATGAGTCCAGCTGTGTTTGATTATACTGATTGGACTTGATTAGGAAAGCCACACACCTGTCTATATAAGACCTTACAGCTCACAGTGCATGTCAGAGCAAATGAGAATCATGAGGTCAAAGGAACTGGCTGAAGAGCTCAGAGACAGAATTGTGGCAAGGCACAGATCTGGCCAAGGTTACAAAAAAATTTCTGCTGCACTTAAGGTTCCTAAAAGCACAGTGGCCTCCATAATCCTTAAATGGAAGACGTTTGGGACGACCAGAACCCTTCCTAGAGCTGGCCGTCCGGCCAAACTGAGCTATCGGGGGAGAAGAGCCTTGGTGAGAGAGGTAAAGAAGAACCCAAAGATCACTGTGGCTGAGCTCCAGAGATGCAGTCGGGAGATGGGAGAAAGTTGTAGAAAGTCAACCATCACTGCAGCCCTCCACCAGTCGGGGCTTTATGGCAGAGTGGCCCGACGGAAGCCTGTCTTCAGTGCAAGACACATGAAAGCCCACATGAAGGACTCCAAGATGGTGAGAAATAAGATTCTCTGGTCTGATGAGACCAAGATAGAACTTTTTGGCCTTAATTCTAAGCGGTATGTGTGGAGAAAACCAGGCACTGCTCATCACCTGTCCAATACAGTCCCAACAGTGAAGCATGGTGGTGGCAGTATCATGCTGTGGGGGTGTTTTTCAGCTGCAGGGACAGGACGACTGGTTGCAATCGAGGGAAAGATGAATGCGGCCAAGTACAGGGATATCCTGGACGAAAACCTTCTCCAGAGTGCTCAGGACCTCAGACTGGGCCGAAGGTTTACCTTCCAACAAGACAATGACCCTAAGCACACTGCTAAAATAACGAAGGAGTGGCTTCACAACAACTCTGTGACTGTTCTTGAATGGCCCAGCCAGAGCCCTGACTTAAACCCAATTGAGCATCTCTGGAGAGACCTACAAATGGCTGTCCACCAACGTTTACCATCCAACCTGACAGAACTGGAGAGGATCTGCAAGGAGGAATGGCAGAGGATCCCCAAATCCAGGTGTGAAAAACTTGTTGCATCTTTCCCAAAAAGACTCATGGCTGTATTAGATCAAAAGGGTGCTTCTACTAAATACTGAGCAAAGGGTCTGAATACTTAGGACCATGTGATATTTCAGTTTTTCTTTTTTAATAAATCTGCAAAAATGTCAACAATTCTGTGTTTTTCTGTCAATATGGGGTGCTGTGTGTACATTAATGAGGAAAAAAAAATGAACTTAAATGATTTTAGCAAATGGCTGCAATATAACAAAGAGTGAAAAATTTAAGGGGGTCTGAATACTTTCCGTACCCACTGTACATACATACATCAAACATTTCAATGTAAGGCACTAAAGAAGCTAGAGAAAACAGATACTGACTGCAAATTTGCCCGGTGGGATGAAAGAGATGGCAAGTGGGGTGATTCCTTCTATTTGTTCCCTCGCCAAAGCAGACATGGCTATGTCAGGCAGGCCCGCTACAGAGTGGGGAAAATGCACAAAAACACCATGTATAATCAAAAACATTAAATCACAATTATGAACCAAAACTAGCAAATCAGGCACAAGGTCTTTTAGCTACTAATTCTCTACAATAAACTATATCTGTTAATAGACTCTTTTTATCCACAGTGACTTAAAGTATACTTATTACAGGGACAATTCCAACTTGTGTTGGTAACCTTGTGTAAAGTGCCTTGCTCAAGGTCCCAAGCTCTGAGCTATACCTGCAATCGCTCCAATCTCAATGAAGACCTCTGATCCCCAGGAGCTGACCGGTCCAAATGCCAAACTATGACTGAGCAGCCCTATCAATGCCTGCAACTGCCCCTCAGAGCAAGACAAATTCAAATGGCCAAGCCACAAAACTGCCTTACTGGAATGAGAAAAATTTACAAGAGTAAATTTAATTGGAGGAAACATATATGCAACAATTTTTTAGATAATTAAGATAATTATTTTAGATAGTTCAACCTGAACTCCACTGGATTCAGGTTGTGCATGATTGGTGCATCAATCCCACACACAATGTGCCCCAATGCCACAAAAGTGCTGGAGTCTAACTGGCTAGGAATCTTTCTGGTTGAGTTCAGAACCGTGGAGAATAGTGATTTCAGCTGCAATTGCAAACAGACGTCATTTAAAATATGTACATAACTGTTCAAAATGGGGTAAGATTTATGTACAAACCCGATTCCAAAAAAGTTGGGACACTGTACAAATTGTGAATAAAAAAGGAATGCAATAATTTACAAATCTCATAAACTTATATTTTATTCACAATAGAATATAGATAACATATCAAATGTTGAAAGTGAGACATTTTGAAATGTCATGCCAAATATTGGCTCATTTTGGATTTCATGAGAGCTAAACATTCCAAAAAAGTTGGGACAGGTAGCAATAAGAGGCCGGAAAAGTTAAATGTACATATAAGGAACAGCTGGAGGACCAATTTGCAACTTATTAGGTCAATTAGCAACATGATTGGGTATAAAAAGAGCCTCTCAGAGTGGCAGTGTCTCTCAGAAATCAAGATGGGAAGAGGATCACCAATTCCCCCAATGCTGCGGCGAAAAATAGTGGAGCAATATCAGAAAGGAGTTTCTCAGAGAAAAATTGCAAAGAGTTTGAAGTGATCATCATCTACAATGCATAATATCATCCAAAGATTCAGAGAATCTGGAACAATCTTTGTGCGTAAGGGTCAAGGCCGGAAAACCATACTGGATGCCCGTGATCTTCGGGCCCTTAGACGGCACTGCATCACATACAGGAATGCTACTGTAATGGAAATCACAACATGGGCTCAGGAATACTTCCAGAAAATATTGTCGGTGAACACAATCCACCGTGCCATTCGCCGTTGCCGGCTAAAACTCTATAGGTCAAAAAAGAAGCCATATCTAAACATGATCCAGAAGCGCAGGCGTTTTCTCTGGGCCAAGGCTCATTTAAAATGGACTGTGGCAAAGTGGAAGAGAAGAGATCATAAAGAGGAAGATGGGACAAAGAAGACCTAAGACAGTTGAGCAACTAGAAGCCTGTATTAGACAAGAATGGGACAACATTCCTATTCTTAAACTTGAGCAACTTGTCTCCTCTGTCCCTAGACATTTGCAGACTGTTATAAAAAGAAGAGGGGATGCCACACAATGGTAAATATGGCCTTGTCCCAACTTTTTTGAGAGGTGTTGATGCCATGAAATGTAAAATCAACTTATTTTTCCCTTAAAATGATACATTTTCTCAGTTTAAACATTTGATATGTCATCTATGTTGTATTCTGAATAAAATATTGAAATTTGAAACTTCCACATCATTGCATTCTGTTTTTATTCACAATTTGTACAGTGTCCCAACTTTTTTGTAATCGGGTTTGTATTTATTTATTTTTTGAAAATATAAATACTATTCTTCAACAATTATATATTTAACAGATCAAAAGATGAAAAAGTTAAGACTTTCACATTGTTACATAGTTTTTTTTTTTTTCAAATAAATGCTGGTCTTTTATACTTTCTTTTTACTAAACAAGCTTTGAACTTTTTCAGCTTTTTTTCAGCTGTTCACAGGAATATATTACATTTTAAAATACAGAAAACAATTATTTTAAATTTTAATCATATTTCACAATATTATTGTTGTTTTTACTGTATGTTTCATCAAATAAATACAGCCTTGGTGAGCAGAACAGAATTTTCAAAAAATTGTACCAATCCCAATGACTGAACATATATGTGCAAAAACAGTCTTCTCAAAATCAATGTTTTTCACTGATTAGTGGTATATTGTGTTTTTCAAATTGCACTTTTACCAGCCATTCCAGCTTATTTTTACAAACGTGTTCATCAACATTTTACCTGTCTGCTGGTCCATGTGTTGAGAGCTCCCATAGCTGAAATTGACTGAATTTCAGAGAGTCTAAGAGAAGCCAATTCTTCAAGTGAGAGCTGAGTGGCAATGCGACCCAACTGAGAGATCACAGAAGAGTTAAAAGAGGAAGGCATCCCATACACCTACACACAAAAAGTCACCACTATTATTATGCCACAGTTATGCAGATATTCACTGAATATAACTACCGTATCATATTAATGGAATTTCCACCAAGTGGAAAGTTGCAATTTAAAACTAGGATATGTCTAATTACGTGAACCAACAAAATGTCAAATCTCAAAAAACACTTATGAGAATGTTATTTATGAGCATATGAGCTGATGGAGAAATTCAGGCACCTCTTTGGTCTTTGTAAGGAGCGTTAACAGCTCGAATGCACTGAAAAACGGATCCTGGCCAATGAGCTCCAAGCACCTCCGAAATGCAGCTTGTGGCATGTTTCTAATGCTGTCAATAGTCCAGGCAGCAGGCTGTGTCACATGCAGGCTCTCACAAGTGGGGATCACTCCAGTATCTAAGACAGAGAGATGAAATGAAAAGGGCTGAGTGGTTAAAAGTGTGAAGTGACTGCTGTATTACATTCCTTCACAATCTGTTATTTATTTAATGTGAACAGAATGATTTTAACAGATAACACTCTGTCAAGGCAGACAATTGGACTTACAAGGGGCACGTCCCATTCTGAGGAAGCCGAGGAAGAACTGAAGCACAAACTGCTGCTTGTCAAACAGCTCTGAGGGTTTCTGACACAGAGAGCCAAACTCTCCTCTCTCCCACTCTTGCTGACTCAGGAACAGCCTCTCGATGCGCTCTAAGCTCATCAAACCCTGAAGACACACACACACACACACACACACACACGTAAACAGGTCAAAATACAGGCAGAGGTACAATACGTGTGTTCAGGTGATATGTATCTGTGTCGTACATAAATATCTGGTCACTCACTAAGGGGATGAGCTGAATACTGTCCTTCGGAAGAAAAAACAAGAAGCGGTCCACTTGGTTCAGTGTCTCTGAAGTCCAGTTTTTTACAGGGCTATGCGGAGAAAAGAGTTTATTGCCACCTTGTTGGGTTTGAAGCGAGCTTTATTTTCCAGTGATTTAATAGGAACTAGAAAATAGTTTTAGCTGTCCTTACCCAAATGTCTTCTGATCCTGTAGCATATCTGCCACTAGGTCTCGTTTATTGGCATTGTAGCAGAATCTTCGTAGGAACTCCAGACTATCAACAAAAAAGCTCCTATCCAATTTCCAAAACATTGCATCTGTCACAAATGTAGCCATGACACCAAGCGAACGAAACTCCTCTTCAGTGTACAGGCCAGTGTACATATTCTGATGAGAAAATCAAAGAAATAGGGGTTGGAGATTCACAGAGACTACTATACCAACTGGACAATTTGACATTAAAGCTCTTTTAAAAGGTTTTTTAAAAATGTACATAGAATCAGGGTTTCTTAACCCTGTCAAAATCATTATCGAAAATATGTGCATGACTTGTAGACAGTAAAATGATATTCTTTACCAGTCTTTGAACCATCTTGTCCACCAGGACAGCTTGTTTTGTGCTGGGAAGCAGTAGAAAGTAATATGGGTCCTGTATTATAATTTTCCTCAGGGAATCCATCTTATCTTGTGGAAATTTCTTGATGGTGCTCAGCCTTTAGACAATAACATGAAATTTAATATGCGAAGACAAAATTATATTTACATTACATTTAGTCATTTAGCAGATGCTTTTATCCAAAGCGACTTACAAATGAGGACAATAGGAGCAATCAAAACCAACAAAAGAGCAACAACATGCAAGCGATATGACAAGTCTCGGTTAGCCTAATGCAGTACACGTAGCAAGGTTTTTTTTTTTTTTTTTTTTTTTTTAAACAAGTAGATAGAATATAGAAAAGAAAGCTAGTGTTTTAGTTTTTTAAGAAAAGCTAGCAGTTAGAGAATAAATATGCAATTGATAGAGGGTCAAGTGTGTGTGTGTGTGTGTGTGTGTGTTTTGTTTTGTTTTTTTAATAAAAAGAAAGGAGATAGATAAAATAAAATTAGAAAATAGAATGCTAGAGTTAGAGGGTCAAATAAAGATGGAAGAGATGGGTTTTTAGCCGTTTCTTGAAGATGGCTAAGGATTCAGCTGCTCGAATTCAGTTGGGCAGGTCATTCCACCAGATGGGAACAGTTAATGAAAAAGTCAGAGAAAGTGATTTTGTGCCTCTTTGGGAAGGCACAATAATGCGGCGTTCACTTGCAGAACGCAAGCTTCTAGAGGGCACATAGGTCTGAAGTACTGAATTTAGGTAAAGGGGTGCAGAGCCAAAGGTGGTTTTGTATGCAAATTGATGAACAGAGGTGTGACATGCGTTCTTTTCGGCTCATTAAAGATTAATCTTGCAGCAGCATTTTGGATTAAGTGTAGAGGTTTGATGGAATTGGCTGGAAGATGGAATGCCAAGAGAGCATTGCAATAGTCAAGTCTGGACAGAACAAGAGCTTGAACAAGGAGTTGTGTTGCATATTCCGAAAGAAAGGGCCTGATCTTCCTAATATTATATAAAGCAAATCTGCAGGACCGGGCAATTTTAGCAATGTGGTCTGAGAAATTCAGCTTATCATCAATCACAACTCCAAGGTTTCTGGCTGTTTTTGAAGGAGTAATGGTTGATGAGCCTAACTGCAAGGTGAAATTGTGATGAAGTGATGGGTTTGCTGAAACTACAAGCAGTTCTGTCTTAGCTAGGTTGAGTTGAAGGTGATGGTCCTTCATCCAGCAAGAAATATCTGTTATACATGCTGAGATGCGAGCAGTTATCGTCGGATCATCAGGATGGAATGAGAGGTAGAGTTGAGTGTCATCAGCATAGCAGTGATATGAAAAGCCATGTTTCTGAATGACAGAACCTAATGATGCCATGTAGACAGAGAAGAGAAGTGGTCCAAGGACTGAGCCCTGAGGCACCCCAGTAGCTAGATGTTGCGACATGGATACTTCACCTCTCCAAGATACCTTGAAGGATCTATCTGAGAAGTAAGACTCAAACCACTGGAGAGCGGTTCCCGAGATGCCCTTTCTCAATAGGGTTGACAGGAGGATCTGGTGGTTGACCGTATCAAAAGCAGCGGACAGATCCAGCAAGATAAGTAATGAAGACTTGGAAGCCGCTCTTGCAAGTCTTAGGGCTTCAACAACTGAGAGCAAGGCAGTTTCGGTCAAATGTCCACTTCTGAAGCCAGATTGGTTACGGTCCTGGAGGTTGTTCTGTGTGAGAAAGGCAGAGACTTGGTTGAACACAACTCGTTCAAGTGTTTTTACAATGAAACGTAGAAGGGAAACCGGTCTATAGTTCCCTAAAAGAGTTGGGTTAAGAGTGGGTTTCTTAAGAAGTGGGGTTATACGAGCCTGTTTAAATGCTGAGGGAAAAACTCCAGTGTGAAGGGATGTGTTAACGATGTGAGTGAGTGCAGGTACAACTGCAGGAGAAATGGCTTGAAGGAGATGGGATGGAATAGGATCAAGCGGACAAGTAGTAGGATGACTGGAAAGGATGAGTTTAGAGACTTCTGCCTCAGAGAGTGGAGAGAAGGATGTGAACGAGTGTATGTTTGATGATAAGATGTGTTTGACAGTTTGTGGTGTGGAGAATTGTGCAGTGAGGTTAGATATACACATGTAAATATACATGTGTATACACATGTAAATGTTATATACACATGTAAATGTATTCTGATGAGTTGAATTTTGACTCACGGAAGTGACAGGGCAATCTGAGAACCCAAATCTCCAAGTAAATCTGAGAAGAAGTCAAACTCATACAGTTCCTCAATTACACACTTTTTCTGTAGTATAGAAAAAAGAAAAGAAACTTCTGTTAAGAGAGTGTTTGTAGGCCTGCACAAAATTTTACTGATATGAATAAGATTATGAATAAGAACTACAAATAAGACACCAAACTAAACTGGTAATCTGTCAAATTTAGGACCTGAATTTGAATGTAGGTTTACCAGTGAGGGGTGGAGTGGCACAGGCTGCTCTCTCAGAAATGTCATAATGTCACGTAGAGGCGACAGAGATGCCAGGTTCTGGAACAATCTTCTAAGGTCTGAGCAGTTCACTCCCGTAGCCAGTGTCCCCAGAGATCTGTCAAGTCAGAGAAAGAAAAAACACGATCATGATCATGTACTTCGCTGAGCAGTGTCATGATTCATTTTGCAGACCTTGCTTATAATCACAAAATTAACTCACAAAGCCCAAAACTTACTGAAGATTTTCTAGTGAGAGACTTGAGTGAGAGTCGACAGCCTCTTTAAAGAGAACTTTGGCCTGTTGAATGAAAAAACAAAGTAAGGATGCTATTGGAACAATCAAGGATTTAAGATATTAGTATAGCTTTAGCTGTGGACAAATCATAGTATAAAAAAATACTATGAAAGTAAATGACTACCAGCAAATGGTTATCAACATTCCTCAAAATAGCTTCTTTTGTGTTCAACACAAGAAAGAAATTCATACAGGTTTGAAAAAACATGAGGGTGAGTAAATGACAAAAAAAAAAAAAAAAAACATTTTGATTGAACTATCCCTTTAAGGAAATTACATCTGCACAGTTTTTTTTTTTGCACTACACCCATTATATCTGCACAATTTTGTTTATTTAATGGTTGCACTATCTGCCATGTACTAATTTGTTGAGATAGTGAATTGGTGGGTTTTTGTTAAATGTGAGCCAAAATCATCACAATTAAAAGAACCAAAGACTTAAACTACTTCAGTCTGTGTGCACTGAATTTATTTAATACACGAGTTTCACACTTTGAGTTGAATTACTGAAATAAATGAACTTTTCCACGACATTCTAATTTATTGAGATGCACATGTACACTATCGTTCAAATGTTTGGGGTCAGTAAGTTTTTTTTTTTTAATTATTATTGCTATTATTCAGCGAGGAAAAAGCAAATTGATTAAAAAAAAAACAATTTGTATTGTCACAAAAGATTTCTATTTCAAATAAATGCTGTTCTTTGGAACTTTCTGTTAATCAAACTCCTGAAATAATTTGTCACGATTTTTACTAAATATTAAGCAGCAAACTGTTTTCAACAGTGATAATAAGAAATGCTTCTTGAGTGGCAAGTCAGCATATTAGAATAATTTCTGAAGGATCATGTGACACTGAAGCCTGGATTAATGGCTACTGAAAATTCAGCTTTGCTATCACAGGAATGAATTATATTTTAAAATATATTGCAACAGAAAACAGTTGTTTAAAACTGTAACAATTTTAACAAAAACACTAACAAAAATTGTTAAATAGTTTTACTGTATGTTGCAGCCTTGGTGAGCTTAAAAAGCTTTTTTCAAAAATATTAAAAGATCATATTGACCCCAAACTTATGAATGAATTCTAAATAAATATGTACAAGGAAGAAAAGACCAATCAAAATTCAGTATGCAAATAAGTATAAAATTAACAAAAAAAAAAAAAAAAAAAAAAAAACTATAATTGTACTGTAAATGTGGTTGATAAATGAAGTTTGTATGACTGGACTAGAACATTACCTGCTGTGTGTTCCAGAGGCGAGTGTGTACAGCAGTGTCTTTGATCAGCAGCAGTGGGACTTGGGGAATCACACTAAGGAGTGGAGTGCTGGAGAGCAAAGGTTCGACTTTATCCATCCACTGGGACACAGAACTAGAACCCTGAAACCACGGAAGAAGAAATTCACAGTATTTGTGCTAATATGGTAAGTCCTAACATTTCTGTTGCCAGAGCTGTTACATATTGATAGTTTTCACGTGACGTCACACCCTTATAGGAACGCCCACCTGGCGGGCAAAACGAAGCTTTACTCCACTAACCGCCAGTTATTTTTACGCCAGTACATTATTACAGATTGCATCAAGTAATAATGTAATAAAACAGATATTAAAAGGCGAGATTCAGTAAACACCTTACCGATGATGTATATTTTGTACAGGCAAGCAGATGAAGACAGAATATAAACACAATGTGCAAAGTTTCACATTAAATGGTTTCCCATAGAAAACCATTAGAAGGAAAACACTGAACCATTAAGTGGATTGCGTTCATATTCCGGCCTCATATGCTTGCCTATGTAAACTATGCATCATTAATATGGTGAATACTGAATTTGATTTTTTAATATTACTGTTTTAAATATATTACGGCACTTTAAGTGTTTTTACAACGTTTTTCGCACTGTTTATGATTGAAATATTGCCACGGGTGCTTAATATGGATTGCAAATGGCCAAAACTTGCATTTTGTTCAGAAATACCTTTGTTTTATTCTTTTGAGAGGTGATCTAAATATTTGTGGCTGGGAAACAGATGAAAAATTGACACGCTTGTGCTGCAGTTCTATGGATGTTTTGCCCTCCAGGTCTTCGAGTCGGTCACGCGACTGAAAGCTATGAATTGAAGATCTGGTGAAAGGACACATATACAGTGGGTACGGAAAGTATTCAGACCCCCTTCACTTTTTTCAATTTTGTTATGTTGCAGGCTGATACTACAATTGTTTAAATTCTTTTTTTTTTCTCATTACTCTACACTCTGTCCTTTATAATGACAAAGTGAAAACAGAATTTTAGAAATGTTTGTAAATTTATTAAAAAGAAAAAACTGAAATATCACATTTACATAAGTATTCAGACCCTTTACTCAGTACTTAGTTGAAGCACCTTTGGCAGCAATTACAGCCTCGAGTCTTTTTGGGTATGACGCAACAAGCTTTGCACAACTGGATTGGGGGAATTTCTGCCATTCTTCTTTGCAAATCCTCTCAAGCTCGGTCAGGTTGGATGGGGACCGTCTGTTGACAGCCTTTTTCAGGTCTCTCCAGAGATGTTCGATAGGGTTCAAGTCAGGGCTCTGGCTGGGTCACTCTAGGACATTCACAGAGTTGTCCCTAAGCCACTCCTGTGTTGCCTTGGCTGTGTGCTTAGGGTCATTGTCATGTAAGAAGGTGAACCTTCGGCCCAGTCTGAGGTTCTGAATGCTCTAGACTGAGTTTTCATTAAGGCTATCTCAAAATTTTGGTGCATTGAGCTTTTCTTCTACTCTGATGAGTTCCTCAGTCCCTGCCGCTGAAAAACAGCCCAACAGCATGAGGCTGCTACCACCACACTTTACTTTTGGGATGGTACTCTGCAGGTGATGAGAAAAGCCGGTTTCCTTCAAACATGATGCTTAGAATTGAGGTTCATCAGACCAGGTAATCTTGTTTCTCAGAGTCTGAGGGTCCTTTAGGTGCTTTATTGCAAATTCCAAGTGTGTTTTCATGTGTCTTCACTGAGGAGAGGATTGAGTTTGGCCACACTGCCATAAAGCCCAGATCGGTGGAGTGTTGCAGTGATGTTTGTCCTTCTGTAGGTTTCTCCCATCTGCATAATATGATCATGGAGCTCAACTAGAGTGACCACCAGGTTCTTGGTCACCAGTCTAGACAAGCCCCTTCTCCATCAATTGCTCAGTTTGGCTGGGGACCAGCTCTTGGAAGAGTCCTGGTTGTGCCAAACTTCTTCCATTTGAGAATTATGGAAGCCACTGTGTTCTTGGGAACCTTCAGTGCAGCAGAATTTTTTTTGTAGCCTTCCTCAGATCTGTGCCTCAATACAATCCTGTGTCTGAGCTCTGCAGGCAGTTCCTTTGACCTCGTGGCTTGGTTTTCGCTCTGATATGCATTATCAGCTGTGAGGCCTTTTACAGAGAGGTGTGTGCCTTTCCAAATCATGTCCAATCAATTTAATTTACCACAGGCGGACTCCAATCAAGGTGTAGAAACATCTCTGCAATGATCAAGAGACATGGGAGGCACCTGAGCGAAATTTCAAGTGTTGTTGCAAAGGGTCTGAATACTTATGTAAATGTGATATTTCAGGTTTTTCTTTTTAATAAATTTACAGACATTTCTAAAATTCTGTTTTCACTTCATCATTATGAGGTACAGAGTGTAGATTAATGAGAAAAAAAATGAATTTAAACAATTGTAGTATCAGACTGCAACATAACAAAATTGACAAAAGTGAAGGGGGTCTGAATACTTTCCGTACCCACTGTATGTATGTATATATATATATATATATATATATATATATATATATATATACAGTGTTTTGCGAAAGTATTCAAACCCCTTCATTTTTTTTCGCTTTTTGTTATGTTGTAGCCTTATGTTAAACTGCTTTAAATTACTTTTTTCTTACATCAATCTACACTATATACACCATAATGACAAAGCAAATAACAGGTTTTTATAAATTATTCCACTGCATAAGTATTCATACCCTTATCTGGGACAGTTGAAATTTAGCTCAGGAGCATTCATTTTGCTTGTAAATGTTACCACACTTTGAGTGAAGTTAACCTGTGGCAATTCAATTGAATGGGTATGATTTGGAAAGGCACACGTCTTAATAAAAGGTCTAACAGCTGAAAATGCATATTAGAGCAAAGACTAAGACCTGAGGTCAAAAAAACTGCCTGTAGAGCTCAGAGACACGATTGAATCAAACCACACATCTGGAGAAGAGTTCAGAAATTCTGCTGCATTGAAGGTTCACAGAAGCAAGTAGCCTTCATTATCCATAATGGAAGACGTTTGGACAACCAGGACTCTTCCTAGAGCTGGCCTCCTGGCCAAACTGAGCAATTGATGGAGAATGGCTTTGGTTAGAGTGGTGACCAAGAACCTGATGGTCACTCTAGTTGAGCTCCATGATCATATGTGAAGACAGGAGAAACTACAGAAGGACAAACATCACTGCAACACTCCACCGATCTGGGCTTTATGGCGGTGTGGCCAGACTCAATCCTCTCCACAACTAAGACATATGAAAACAAAAAAGCACCCAAAGGACCCTTAGACTGTGAGAAACAAGATTCTCTGGTCTGATTAACCTCAATTCCATGCATCATGTTTGAAGGAAACCAGGCACTGCTCATCACCTGCAGAGTAAAGTGAAGAGTAGTGGTAGCAGCCTCATGCTGTGGGGCTGTTTTTCAGCGGCAGGGACCGAGGGACTCGTCAGAGTTGAAGAGAAGCTCAGTGCACCAAAATATTGAGATAGCTTTAATGAAAACCCAGTCCCGAGCATTCAGAACCTCAGACTGGGCAGAGGGTTCACCTTCCAACAGGACAATGACCCTAAGCACACAGCAAGAGTGGCTTATAGACAACTCTGTGAATGTCCTTGAGTGGCCCAGCCAGAGCCTGGGCTTGAACCAATCAAATATTTCTGGAGAAACCTGAAAATGTGCATTTGCCCCCATCCAACCTGACAGAGCTTGAGAGGTGAAGAGGTGAGGAGAAGAATGGCAGATAATTGCCAAATGCTGAAGTGCAAAGCTTGTCACATCATACCCAAAAATATTTGAGGCTGTAAAGGGGCTTCAGCTAGGTACTGAGTTAAGGGTTTGAATACTTATGCAATGTACTTATTTCGGTTTTTATGTATTTTTTTTAATCAGTTTACAAAGTTGTGAAAGTTCTGTTTTTGCTTTGCCATTAAGGTGTATGGAGTGCAGATTGATGTGGAAAAAAAAGTAATTTAAAGCAGTTTAACATAAGGCAGCAACATGACAAAACGTGATAAAATGAAGGGGTTTGAATACATTCACAAGGCACTGTGTGTGTATGTATGCATGTGTATATATATATATATATATATATATATATATATATATATATATATGTGTGTGTGTGTGTGTGTGTGTGTGTGTGTGTGTATTATTACTTGGTGTTAATGCTAAGTAATTGTGTAATTTAAAGAGATAGTTCACCCAAAAATGAAAAAAATGATGTTTATCTGCTTATCCCCAGGGCATCCAAGAGGTAGGTGACTTTGTTTCTTCAGTAGAACACAAACTAAGATTTTTAACTCAAACTGTTGCAGTCTGTCAGTCATATAATGGTAGTCAATGGGACCCATGGCTTTAAGAGTCAAAAAAAAAACATACACAGACAAAACCAAATTAAACCCGCGGCTCATGACGATACATTGAAACGATCGGTCTGTGCAAGAAACTGAACAGTATTTATATAGTTTTTTACCTCTGATCCACCGCAATGTCCAACTGTCCTGAGTGCGTTCACAACAGCTGGTGCGTGACGCGTCTTTTTCTTCTTCTTGCTTTAAGGCAGATCGCAGACTTATAAGTGCATTACCGCCACCTATCTCTCCCTAATTGAGATTGTAGATAGAGTGTCAATGGTCCATTTGAAAGATAGGTGGCGGTGGATCAGAGGTAAAAAATGATATAAACACTGTTCAGTTTCTTGCACAGACCGATCGTTTCGGGTCTTTAGACTTCAATGTATCGTCACGAGCTGCAGGGTTTAATTTGGTTATGTCTGTGTATGTTTTTTTGACTCTCAAAGCCGTGGGTCCCATTGACTGCAATTATATGACTGACAGACTGCAATGGTTTGAGTTAAAAATCTGTGTTTGTGTTCTACTGAAGAAACAAAGTCACCTACATCTTGGATGCCCTGGGGGTAAGCAGATAAACATCAAATTTTCATTTTTGGGTGAACTATCCCTTTAATGTTTAATTTAATTGTAGATTTATTTACAGCTGTTTCTCTTAACTAGTACTCCAATATGAGATTTTCTTGTTCAGAAGCCTAAAGGGAAAATCTGTTAGAGTGAGTTTCTTACCCAGAGTTTGGAGACGATAGTGTTGACCTGTGGGGGGGTGAGCCCAGGTGTCTGAAGGCTTATAGCAGGTAACGCTTCCAGCAGAACATCAGCTGGTAAAGTCCACAGAGTCTCCACCTTTACTCCACTCACAAGAGATCCCAGACTAGACAATTGCCCAGAGCCTGGTAGAGCCAGCTGAGAGGACGCACAAACATCACACTTATAATATTTCCAAAATATGATATTCAGTATCATTAACAATATTCAGTATTATTGAGAATTTACCATAACAAACTGGGGTCTGGGACCACAATTATGAGAGAAAAAAATATAACAAACTGTATTTTTTTCTTAAATCTACATTTTTAAAAAAAAAATAAGTTAAAACTGTCAACTTAATAAATAACATATTTTCTTCCAATAATGTTTTAACAATTTCAACAATGTTTTAGCAAAAAATGCTATAACTTTATACTTTAATAACCATTTATTTAAAAAAAAAAGAGTCTTTATATTATCACAATATCCTAATATTTTTCTCTCACTATGATATTTTTTAACATAAATTATCCTACTGTTCAATCAATTGTGGTCAATAATATTTTTAAAATACATAATTAGCAATTAATACTATTAATGCTATTTCAACAAGGGTGAAAACGGTTCAAAAGTGATAGTAAAGACTATTACATTGTTAAAACATTTCAAATTAACGCTGTTCTTTTGAACATTCAAAGAAAAAAAAATGTATCACAGTTTCCACAGAAATATTTAGCAGCATATAAAATTTAGCAAGTGTCAACATTGATAATAAAAAGAAATGTAGAAAATAATGCAGAAAATCGGTACATAAGAATAATTTTTGAAAGATCATGTGACACCGAAGACTGGAGTAATGTAATGAGTAAACTACAGTTTAATATTCAAATAGAAATAGAACATATTTAAAATATTCAAATTGGAATAATATTTCACTGTATAAATGTTTTCACTAAATGTTTGATAAAATAAATGCAGTCTTTAAGAATAAGAGACTTCTTTCTAAATAAATAAATAAATAAATAAATAAATGGTAATGTATATAACTGCCCTACTGTAATTTTGTCCTAATATTTAATATTTTAGGAAGTGGGTTCATTGTAAAGGAATCATCACCATTTGGGGGTCCTCGGCATCAAAAATGTTTGAAAACCCCTTACATAAACAATGTAAAGTAACTTAAATAATTAACATGTGCCATAAGCAGACTATATTCCAAAAACAGGTATTTCCACATGTGAAAGAGTATGTTCAAGGCATGTGCCATCTCACTAGTGACACCCTATCTGACCTACATCACAATGTTCCCTTAAACCTAAGACAAAATACAAAGGGCGGCTCGACAACTTCCTTGTGCCTGGTGCAATCCTATACCTTGAGGCACTGCCAAATCACACGGATCATATGAGTAAATGTTACTTTCAAACACGCGAAGTAAATTTATAAAGAGTAACTGATGGGTGAGTGTGTGTAAGGCCAATGCAATTGTCCTTGAAATACCCTGGAGTTAATTATGCTGAGTTGTGGGCCAGCTGGCTGTGCAAAAGTGCTGACATCTCAAACGCAGACACAAACACACACACATATGTAGTTTCACAGAGACATTGGCTGACATTTCAAACATTTAAGAAGGAAAAAAATCAAAGCAAGCACAGTTTTTCTCAACTCTGACAGAAAAGATATACTTACACTAAAATTGGCTGAGATCTTGTCGAATATAACACGTGCCTTTATGAAAAAAAAAAACTATAATGATTAATAGGCAGTGAATAAGGCAGCACATCATAAAGCAAAGAAACAAAATGATGAACAAATATTCTGATTGATAAACTCTCTTATGTTAATTTATATGGGTATTAGGTAGCTATTTTTAATTACAGGGACATTCCCCCTTTCTACCTATAGTAAAGACATTCTATTGACATCTGAAGCTTTCTGGTTTTCCATTGTGTTCCCATTCTCTGCCTTCCTTATGTTTTGGGTGCACATTGAGATGGACATGCAGAATTCATGTTTGGTCATGCAGAAATGATTAAAAGGGCTGAGCAGTGACACAATCCTCTACCTATATCAGATACCATGGCTCCTCTGACAGCAGTCTTCCATCTGTTGCAGAGCCCTCAAGACTAAACCCACACTGCCTGCTTGTAACCTTTGACCTCTATTCAATTTTCCACCCGCTTGGGTATACTCAGTGTCCAAAATTAACATGCCAAATGCATAATGTAAGTACAAATTGTCTTAGTCAATCAAATAAAACATGCTACAGGCTAGCTGGCTGGTAGCATTATTAGAACTGTAACATTACAATGTGTAGATCAAACCGTAAGATATCTTACTGTCTGAACCTTGCTGATGTAACAAGAGAGATTCAAATAAAACGTGCAACAATGTTGAATATTTCTAATACTGTGCTACCAAAATTAAAATATAAAAAGAAAATTAAGGTTTTGTTGACAATGGTTGACAATTTTGTGCATGATGCTATAAATGTTTCTCATATTCCTTTTAATGTATACCTTTATTTTCTTTTTACTTTTTTCTTATATATATATTATTATTTCTTTTAACCTTTTTTCTTTTTCAAATGCACTTTTGTGGAACAGACTTTGAATTACAACTGTGTATGAAATAAAGTGCTATATAAATAAATTGCCTTGCTTATGACTCATACAGTGGCCTGTCAGTGATGTTTGTCATAAAATGCTAGCTAGGGGAAAAAAAATCATTGTCATAGGGACATACACTACCAGTCAAAAGTTTTTGAACAGTAGGATTTTTGTTTTTTAAAGAAGTCTCTTCTGCTCACCAAGCCTGCATTTATTTGATCCAAAGTACAGCAAAAACAGTAACATTTGGAAATATTTTTACTATTCAAAATAAATATTTTCAATTTTAATATATTTTAAAATGTAATTTATTCCTGATTTCAAAGCTGAATTTTAGCATCATTACTCCAAGTCACATGATGCTTCAGAAATAATTCTAATATTCTGATTTGCTGCTCAAAAAACACATTATTATTATTATTATTATTATTATGCTGAAAACAGTGTAGAATTTTTTTCAGGTTTCTTTGATGAATAGAAGGTTCAGAAGAACATTTATCTGAAATAGAAATCTTTTGTAACATTATAAATGCTTTTATCATCACTTTTGATGAATTTAAAGCATCCTTGCTAAGTAAAAGTATTAATTAATTAATTAATAATATTAACAATTTTCTTGAACAGCAAATCAGCATATTAGAATGATTTCTGAAGGATGGTGTGACACTGAAGACTGGAGTAATGATGCTGAAAATTTAGCTTTGATCACAGGAATAAATTATATTTAAAATATATATTCAAATAGAAAACAGTTATTTTAAATAGTAAAAATATTTTTAAAAAAAGTTATTGTTTTTGCTGTACTTTGGATCAAATAAATGCAGACTTGATGAGCAGAAGAGACTTCTTTAAAAAAAAAACATTAAAAATCTTACTGTTCAAAAACTTTTGACTGGTAGTGTACACGCATTTTTAAAATAAATTATGCAAAATAGTATTATGACTGGTAAGAAATATTTATGGCCTGTAGATTTTGCTAAATTATTCACTTTGTGTGGCAAGTGTATGCAGGTGTGGCAAAAATGGTGTGTACCTGTGTAGGGGTGAAAGGCACAGAAGCAAGGGTGCTGAGAGCAGACATGAGCTGGGCTGAGGTCAGCTGCTGCAGGACACTGGATCCCAGCAGGGGCAGAAAAGGACCAAGTTCAGAGACTCTCTGAGGAGTGAGACTGGAGGGAGACTGCAGCTCAGACGATTTCAAGACCAAGCTGGATATCTGGATGCAAAAAGAAAAGTAACCACAAACCAGAGGCTATTTTGAAAAGTACCACTACTACTTTTCAAGTGGAGGTTGTTTTTTAAATAAAGAGGGTGAAAATAAATAACAATGATAAAAATGAGACAGTTAATCCGGACCATGTTTACTGACCATATTGCTAGGAACACTAAAACCCTGGACTGCACATGTTCTGATGTTGTCCTGGATCACTGAGAAGGCTTCGGTTCCTGCATATGCCATCAACTGGCTGGGGTGAGCCAGACAGGACAGATTACCCAACCTGAAGGGATATTAGAGGAAAGAATTTTTTTTACGCTTTTTACATTTCTATGTCCCAAATCTGAAAAAAGTACAAGGAATTGTATGGATTTCATTTTAACGGAGTAAAATAACACTGCATTTCGCTAACCTCCTGAACTGGTCAACAGTGAGGTCCCCGAAGGTACCAATGAGACTCTGAGCAATGAACTGCTGCTTGAGGGGACCCAACGCATTACTCATCAGGACATCTAAACCATCCAGCAGCTAAAAAAACAAAACACAGAACAATGAGAATAAGTCTATGTCATAAGTGATCATGTAAGACTATTTATTAGTCATTTTAAACTATCAAATGGCCATTTTAAATATGATCTTAAATGGTCATTTTAAATGACTACACTGTAAAAATAGATTTTTCTAAGTTGTAAATAAAAGATCTACAAAAGTACACTTGACAAGAAACTACTATATCAGTCTTTCTACTTCAAAATTTCATGCTTAATTCAATGTGTTAATTGCTGTTTGAAATTGACTAGCAATTTCTGAGTGTTTCAAGGTAAATCCTACACTACTTTTTTCTGGTGTATAAATTTGTATACAGTACTATATATTTCATATTTAATGTATTTGTGAATTCTGAAATGTCCTGTTTATATGAACAGCAGTGAAGAACTTTTCATCATGGTGTTTGCACCACAGTCCACTACACAGCCATTCTTAATTCATGTGTTTCTGTGTTTATTTATTGAAAACAGACTACGAGGGCATGTCTGTTACAATGAACCAGTGGCAAGCATTGGCATTTTCCCCAGCTGAGCCGCCTGAGGGTTAATCGGAGCCAGATGGGTTCAGGTATCTCTGCGAGGTGTTGGGGCTGTTACCTGAGCAGGTGAGAGGTACTGGAAGCTCTGGAAGGGCAGATAGGCGATCAGGTTACCAGTGTCTCTGATAAAGGATAAGCTGCCGGCTGTCACGTTAGGCAAGCTCATGGACTGACTGAACCATCGACCAAATGCTTGCTGCTGCTCCAGGGAAAGGTTTTTGATGCTGAAGTTAATGATGCTTAACCTGGAGAAAAGTAGGGGAGCAGAGATGTTTTAAACAATCTGAATTATGTGTAAAACCTTAAATGTTTTTATTGTTGTTTTTTTTTTTTACTAGAAGTATTACAATTCAAAATAAATTAAAGCTCAAAATACTATATTAGTATATAAATAATTTTAAATTTACATATACATTTATGTATAATTTATATTAATTATAACAACAAGTATCCCACTTAAGTTTCACTTTTTATGAAGTTTGCTATTCAAATCAGCCATAATCATCATCAAAAGAAGATAAAATAAAAATAATAATATAAATAATAAACAAGTGAATGGTGTGATTAATAAGCTTCTTTTTAAGCTTTGTAAACAGGTATATATATGTGTGTCACTCACGCATTAATATTATTTTGTAGCGGAGGCATTGACAGGATGTCTAAAGGTGTAGCTAGAGCCAACAAAAGACCCATGTCAGGAAACAGGCTAATATCCCTGGGCAGGTGTATTTGGAAGAGCACAGACACCATTGTGTGCAGGTAATCATCTGTTAGCTTAAAAAAAAGACTGTAAATTATATCAATGCATTTATCTTGATTGTTTGTTCCTTCTAGGTTTTTTTTAATATAATGATGCAATGATGAGACAGTCTACCTGCAAAGTGGAATAGTTCCTGTTATAGTACAGCAGAATCTCCCTAACGATTATGCTGTCTGCTGCACTGAGCACTGATCTCAGATGAGACAGAGGAATACGGAAATACTCCTGTAAAAGCAATAATGAAAAGTGTTACTCACACACTGATTTTAGCAAACAAAAGCAGATATTGTGTATGAATGATAATGTGGATTGACAAAGCAAAACATGAATTTGGCTCCAACACTTTTAAGTTTTAAGCACAAAGCTAAAAATTAAAAACATGCAAATAAAGTTGTCCATCCAACCTTGATCAGGAAAAAGTTAGTGGGCACATCTCTTCCTGTTTGCATCAGACTGGTCAGAACTTTCTGAAATACACACATGCAAAGTTTCAACCATAAATGCAGTATAATAACAATACTGTCCTATAACATAATAAGGAAAACAATGACATCTCAACATTGATAGGAACAACAACAACAACATACATTAGGTATTTGTATCACAGTACTAATGTAGAGACAAATCAAATGACTCAAGAGTTAATATTACATGCTAAGGAAGAGATTTAGATTATCCGGTGTCAGGTCTAACACCTTACACCTCATGTTGATGAGCTAAATCGTGGGTCAGTTACAAAATAGTGGTGAAACCAGTAAGGGATAAGCTTAATTAATAATCAGAACTAGTTCACAGTGTCTTTTTTGGGAAACAGTGGTCCAATGCCCTGTTCTTAATATGAATTACTTGGGTTAGTAGCAAATTAATAATAAAAATACCAACCCCAAAGCACTGCAAAAGCACACGCTTGTTTTCAAAGTTGGTCATATTGTCCATGTAGATGACAACTGAGTCCAACACGCTAAGCCGAATATTCTCGGTCACCCTCAGAGAGGTCATCTGGCTTTCTTCTAGAGCCAACAGCAGGACAACCCACAGGCTGGTGGCCCGCTTGACCACCGATGTCACCCGTGTAGTCATGAGATTCTCCAAGCGAGGCTGGAGGATCTTTATCCCACAGCGCAACAGCACCCAAAGACCCTGGATATGACTGACACCTGGTTGGCAGACAGCGCTGAAGTCTATGCTGCATGTCCAGTTTAGCCTCTTAGCTAACTCCCTAGTTAGACATAGCTGGGGAGTTGTTTCGTTGCTCCCACTGGCACTGGTGGTTTGGGGAGTGGTGTATGCGGCACAGAGAGTGCCGACCCAGAGGCTGGAGGGCTCCTGATTGATGTGGGTGAGCATGGAAGAGTCAGCACAGACGAAGGAGATAAAATTGGCCTGGTCATAGTTCCAGCAACGAGCGAGGAGAGCAGCATCTGGGAGCACCAAAGCCCAACTGGAGTACTGACACTGCTCAGCCGGTCGGAAATCCATCAGGCTCCCCCCATTCCCAGCCCCACCACCTGGACCAGGCGCAGTCAGGTTTGTGCATTGCTCCAATAACCAGGTGTTGTCTAAATTGGCCAGCAAATTCTGGAGAACTGTAACGTTGGCACATACATTCCGAGTGAAGTTCTCAGTGTCAAGTTCTGCACAGAGAGCAAGGTCAGTCATGTCTACAATAGTAGGCTGGCTCCAATCTGAATAGACGCAAACCTGCTCCAACACTTTTGTGGTGTCATTATCAGAGCACTCTCTAATCAGCCATTGGTTGTCAGCATGAAGAGACAACTTGTTATACAAGGGTATGTTGCAGCAGACGTTCTGATGGAAGCTGATCTGGTCGTACTGCCAGCATAGAGCGACCACGGACGGATCCACAGACATGTTAGTCCATTTGCTATAGTTGCACCAAACTTCAATGTTCAGTGGTGGTGGGCTCGTAGGGGGATTCCTGATAGAATAGGTGCAATAGTGCTCTACCCAAGCATTTGCGCTGTTCTGCACAAGTTCTGTGACAAACGTGTGGTTAACACACACCTCATTAATGAATCGAACCTCATCATTTTGGATACATACAGAGATCTGTTCAAGGGTGATTGCTTGTACGTTCTTCCATTCAGAGTATTTGCAAGACTCAGCCACAAGGGTGTTGATGTCAATTTGTGGAGGAGGTTGAGAGCAATTGAGCTTCAGCCAGTTGTTTTCTTCAGTGGAGAACACAACCATAAAGAAGGCCGTACTGTCACACAAAAAAAACTGAAATCTCTCCATGTCATTATACCAGCAGAACGTCACTATTGATGGGTCGATGGTTTCAGCGGTCCACGTGTTATATGAACAATACAGATTCACTATGTACGTGTCTGACGTGTTTGCACAGAATTCCCACACCCAAGCATTGCTAGGATTTCTGACCAGCACTTGCATAGCTTCAGCATTGTTACACACAGCAAGGATGAATGTCGCACGATCATTTTCACTGCACATTGTGACCAGAGCTGGGTCCACAGCATCAGCGATAGTCCAGTTCTGGTAGTCGCAGAGGAGTTCGCTGAGGCTGAGAGTGGACCGCGCAATACGACTTGATTGTGCAGTGTCGGGATCACTGCAGGGCTCAATGAGAGCTAAGATGACGCTCTTGATCATGTGACACGCGTTCCGCCAGACCTTTGTCACTTCGGTTTGAGAGAGTGTGCTGAGCGCTCGACACATCTGATAAAGGACGTACGATTCCTGAGATGTTGCTCCTAAAATTGCTGCACAAAGGGTTTCGTTGAGTTGGTTCAAGTTTTGCTGTTCGCAGGTGAGACCATACGTAGGAATGTTCACTGAGGGTGTGCCAGTACGACCGAACTGGATGCTGCCAGTGGCCTGGCATTCTGGACCTGGGAGACTGCAAGGAGGAGTTTCAGGGGCCAAAAACATATCCAGAAGTGACTGTCCAAAAGACCAGCTTACGTTATGATTCATGCCCCTAAACACAGAAAACAAGACACAGAATGAATTCAGTCATTTTAAAGTAAAATACAATTGAAAATGAACATTTTTATCATCAGAATAGAGTAATATGATTTTAGCTTATTTAGCTTTTTACTTAAAAAAAAAAGAATAAATATAATATAATCTTCTCCAAGTACAGTCAAACCAAAAATGATTCAGACACCAGATATCATTTTTGATGTTTTCTTTATTAGTGGGTGCAAGACACTAGTTCATTGCAGTTCATTTATGTAAGTGAGGATAGCAAAATAAAGTAAACTGTGACATATTGTACCCCAAAATTCTTCATACAGTGGACTACCCGGTAAAATTGATAAAAATTTGGGACCAAAAATTTTATTTGACACTTTGACCTGACCATGTTTTGTTACATACCTTTCTTAAATTTATCAGACATTATCAAAATGAATTTGTTCTGACACAGTTTAACTCTTGAGTTCTTGTCATATTTTATTACCATTTTCTAAACTATAGCGAATAAACTGTGATAATGTGAGAAATTTTGAAGGTGTCTGAATAAATTTTGGTTTGACTGTACAGCAGATAACACATATGAGACATACCACATGATGAGCTGTTTGAGATCGCCTGTATACACAAGACAGAAAAGAATCAGTAACTGCATTGAAAAAAGTATTCTAATACATGCAAAACAAACAAACAATACTGAAGAACCAAACTTAACCTAAAGCTGTGACACACCTTGTTGACAATTCTCGCTCTTGTCCAGGGCAGGGATCTCAATGCCAAACTGTAATCCCAGGTTTAGAAAATCCACTGGAGTTTGAAGAGCACTCAACATGAAATCAGACATGAATGACATCACAGCTGGAATTGCCATGTCCATAAAACTATTCCATAAGGCTAAAAAGTTGTCTGATAGCAGATAAAGCGGGAGGTCTGAGGACAAAACATTGGTCAATATCTCCTGAAAAGAGCTTAACTGAGTCATAGTGGAGTAATAAGATGTTGACATGCAAGCTTCAGCTTTAACAGAGGAGATCACAGAAAGTACTTGTTCATTCAACGCAGACGAAACAGTTCTGGTTAAATCTGCTTGCCATCCACAGTGCTGTCTGTCCGCCAAAACGCAAATAAAAGCCTGAGGGAGAGTTTCAATGAAGCTGTCAATCAGCGTGGGCTGGTATATAGAGAATAAACTGTTGAATATCGTCAAGTAAGTATCTAGGTTAGTGCTGTCAACTGCGATTCTCTCAAGAGGTGCTGACATTCTGCTCATGCTCTGATGAAGATTTGGTGAGGTCTCTTCTCCCTGTTCTTCTTTTGACAAGGATCTGATGTTCTCTATCAACACTTTGATGTTCTTCTCAAATTCATCCTCACTCCTGGAGCTCTTTTCACTCTGTCTGATGATGGTCTTGGGTGATGAGGGTTTTCTGGAGTCACCACATGCAATCCCTTCGAAGAAGAGGTAAAAATGGTCTTACTACCTTAGAATGCATTTACTAAAACTGTGGGTGATACAAACGGACACCAGGTATAAATGAATTATTTTGAGCACGCTGAACCTATACATTACTTTAAAAAAAATGTATTTATATTTAATATGTCAACTGCAATGTAATGGTTTTAATGTATTATCTTCACTCTGACAATTCATAAAACATAAGTTCAACAAGTGCAGATAAGAAAGAAACTCTTACCTAACATGATGCTGAGCATGAGCAACATCAAACTACCTCCGTGGTGCATTTTTACCGAGAAAAATCCTGATGTCGTTTAGGCGGGTTGTTAATTTAACACGAGCATGACCACTGTGGGGAGAGACTTCATTTCTTTTGATTCCATTAGTTAACTAACATAACATACTGTGCAATACTTGTCCCGTAATGTAGCCTCTCTGTGTGGTGATTCCTGGATTTCGTCTCTATTCTATCACGGCTGCAACTCAATCCTACATCAGTCACCTAATTAAACAGCAGCAGAAAATAGGTGCGAAACCGAGGCCAAGAAACACGCGGAACGGATTTGGGAGTGGAGACACCGCCGAAAGTGCTGAAATATTGGCAGGTCGTGTTGACTGTCAGCATCTCGGTCACAGTAATGTACACCCGAGCAGTGACACAGGTAGAAACAACCGTAAGCACAGATGGGTGGGTGTAAGTTAACTGGCCCTCAGTGTCACTACAGCACGAGCATACCGGAGTTTACAACACTGATATAATAGAAAAATAATTTTTTAGAGTAGTCCTTTCAAAATGTTATAGTAATAACCTATTAAACTAGTATGCTCATATGTTACAGCATGTCATAGTAATAGCCTATAACAGTATGCTCACAATTCAAAGCAGTTCTAATAAATAAACCAGATAATATAAAGTTTAAAACGGATTCTCACAACTGGTTTAGTACAAATGGATCCTTTTTGTACCTGACTACACAATCATTAAAACCTCCATCTTTGGCTGATTTACATTTTACATTCTCGTTTGAAAATGACAGTTATTAATATTAATTTAATTGGTTCCTGATATTTAAAAGATAATCCATCATAAAACTTATTTGGCCCACTTTTGCTGAAACCACTGTAGTTACAATTTATAGTAACAATTGTTACCATAATACATACGTTACATAATACAATTGTTATGATACATTTGGCAGATGCTTTTACCCAACGTGCCATTTTCTACTGTTTAAGCTACAGGAAAGCATGTACTGTAGTAATAGGATCAAATGAGCATTTTTTGTAAGATAACATTCAGGTTTTAAACTTCAGGGTTCCCACACCTTTTGACCTTTTTTTGTACACACAGAAAACAGAAAGCAGAATAGACTATTTAAAAAAAAAAAACAAAAAAAAAAAAAACAAGACATTTCCGTGACTTTAAAATTTTATTCATTTCCATGACTGTTACGGGCCTGGAAATCACAATTTTCAGGTTCCATGATTGTGGGAACCCTGAAACTCCTTGTATATACAAAACGTATAGGTAAATTTTGATCTGAACTCCTTTTCTGTGCATGAACCTTAACCTGCTCTAACTCTAGTGACATTAAGGCTTTCAGTTCACTTTTGTGAGGTTGCATCAAATTGCATTAATAAGATGCCATTTATGCTGACAAGAGTCACACATAATTGATACAAGTCAATCATCTTCATAAAATCTCCTTGATATTACACGCCATTTGATGGTAAAATGAAGTAGCAGAAAAAGACATGAAATACAACCATCCATTCTTAATTATCTAACGTTGCTTTGACATAAGCTAACATTAAAATAAAAGAGCATGCAATTTTCCAAAGACTTAATTTCCATTATATGAACGATCTTAAATAACATTTCAGGAAATGACATTTAGACCTAGAATGATTCCCCAATGCAGCTCAAGGACAATCGCAAGCCATATGGCTTTTGAAGATGGAGTATAAAAGAAAACAAACCTGAAACATTCATCTGCAAAAAAGTGCCTTGATTAAAATCCCAACTCTCACATAACAGGCTTTTTACATGCGGAGAATGTTCAGTGATTGTGCCAACTACATACAAAGATACAAAGATGGAAAAAAAAAGTCAAAAGTGATGACAAGTTCTGCATTAATACATTTGAAAATGAATACATTTTGAAAAATAGATATGACATGCCTTTTGGAATACAAATAATCAAAAATACAAAAAGATTTTCCTTTAACTTTTTTTTCATGAAGCTGCATGTTTTTAGTACAATATGCTTTGTACAGAAGTAATGCACATTACAATGAACTGGTTGTACATATGAAACAAACCTTTGCATCATGTTTTACACTTAATACACTACTGCTTTTTGACAATCATACAAAATATTTTTCTTTGTAAGAAAGTGCCAGGGCCTAACGGTAGTTGCAACCCATCTCCAAACATCCGAGTTATAATTCTGGACTAAGGATGCCATTCAGTTTAGCATCATTCGACTGTTTTGCATCAATGTAAGGAAAAGGAATACTTCACACTAATAAAATGCTACTTACTATGTAACACTATGTTTAACCATGTTCAAAATGTATATGTAACCATTGCTGAATCAGCCTATTCTATGAGAGAAATACTGTGCTTATGGACTGTCAAACAGAAAAAACAAACTGTCAATAGAGCAGGATCCTTGGGATCACAATTTCCTTTTTGTCCTTCCTCTTCTCTTTTGATTAGGAAGTACCACAGGATATTTAGAATTACACTATGAACACCTTGCAATTCATTTTTATAATTACAATAAAAAAAATAAAAATAAAAAAAAAACATTTTAAAAAAACACTACATGAGAACATTTGTATTTACTACATACAAGATGTTTTCTTTTTTTAAAAAAGGCCTCATTAAAAAAAAAAAAAAAAAAGTTATGAAAATATTTCAGGAAAAAAAAAACAACAAAAAAAAACAACAACTATGACAGGGTCACAATCCATTGTAGACAAATGATGTAATCAGTGATTGTCTATTACTAAGAATGACCCATTTTCAGAAAACAGCACACTGTAAACACAAACAGCATAAGTGGCACCAGCAACATGTAGAAAGTGAACAAGTTCACTTCCAAAAGAAACGGGATACAGAGCAGAAAAAGAGAAAAGGGAATAGAACTAACCTGGCCCTGCTTCACTCACCCTGAATGGCACTACTGTAGTTTCAACTCTTACTCTGTATTACTCAATTTGAAGTATCGTGTATAACTATAGAATTGAAAAGGCAATATGAAAAGAACGGAGATGAAGAAATTTGTTTTTGCCATATGACCATCCCTTACTCTCAAACTATGATGCATACTCGTTCATCTAGCTTACGTCACATAATACTTCTTGACACAGCTACACCTCCCCCTCTCCCAGAATAAAAGAAAACCAGAACGTGAGGCAGGCAGGTTTAAACCACAGGGATGAGACTGTTGTTATGCTGGTGCTATAAACAGGGCTCTACCAGGCTTCAGCCTTCCATCCTCTCCTTTGCAGTTCAGTTAGAATAGATTAGCTCTGGGCAAATGTTACATTAACTCCAAAAGTTAACACGAAAATACTTTCATGTAATTAACACTAACTCTCTTTAAAGAACACCAGTTTAAAAACTAAAATATCAAAAATACCCAGGCTAAATATGAAACAATAAAAAGCAAAACAGTACTTTAAAAAATATGTAATAAAACAGTGGCTGATAAAATACCAAATTAACTAATATATTGTTGGCTGTTGAGAGGTGAATAAATATCTGTGGAGAGACAACAGCTGGAAGCTGCAGAGCTCTGATGCATTGGTAGGAAATTTTTTTTTTTTTTTTTTAAACAATATAAGAATTTAGTCGCTGCAAATCTTTCTCTATAAAACAGACATCACTCTGGTTTAAACCATTCTCAATCACACCATATAAAAAAAAGGGTGATTCCACTGTGCTGTGAAAAACAGAACAATAATCTACCCAGAACATGCTCTTTGAGAAATGAACATTTTGGCAAACAAAACAAGCCAGGAGTTGAGAGAACACTGATTTGAAGCAAACACCAAGCAAAGTGTACAGATGGGGAGGAATGCACACTGAAAACATCAATGAAAAATGAAACTTAGCATAGAAAAAAACATTCACTCACAAGCATCTAACTTCTGTCAGACAGTACAATTTTCTTACTGGCCATTCCTTATGAAATTGGTCAAAAGCCCAACAGTGTCAACCAATCCCATTGGAGCACCAAAAGACAACATGATCCTCTTCTCTTCTGACTGCTACACATTCACTTTGTACTGGATGAAACAACTGAAGAGACCATACAAGAAACTTCAAACCCCTCTGACTGCACAAATGGCAAAAAAAGTGCCGAAAAGAGAGTCATTTGTGTTTTGATGTTATCATAGCAATGAAAATTTGGGGGAATAAAAAAAAAAGAAGTTAATTTCAGGATTAAATGGCAATGATGTTGTAATGCAAAATGTATATCTGCGTTTGTTGTCTTTGTTACTGTCCTGTCCCACTATGTGCGCTCAGTCAGGGGGAAGGAGGTCATGAAGCCGAAACCGTTCACGGACATGTGGCCGCACATCCTCATTCTGTGGAAGGATTACAATGGAAAAGTACAATTTGTATTTAGACATTCATAAATACTTATTTTATACATAAAAAAAAATAAAAATAAATAAATAAATAAATAAATAATGTATTACACTTGTATAATGTGCACAGAGACATCTTGAAAGGAAAGTCTAGAAAACTAAGAGGTGAAGAACACATTACAACATACCAATTCCACCAGCTTCTCCAAGAAAGGTACCAGCTTCAGAAGTTCGCTGTCATTCTTGTCCATAAACCAGCTCTCAATTGGGATCCCATTGGAAAGCTGTGATTGAAACACATGGGTTGGTGATTTTAGTTATATAGATTTTCCTTCATCTCTCTAAGGTATTTCTTTATTGGGTCACCTACCCAAAGAGCCCAGTCACAAACCTGAACTCTGTACATATACTTTACACAAGCACCAATGAAAATGAATACTTCATTACTTTCTAAATTACAACTCAATAATTACTAATATATTCAGGGTGGGCTGGGAGGGATGCTGCTGAATATAAATTGTAACAATAAGGGATTTAGTGTCTTACATAATCAGTATATTGAAAAAAGGGTGATGCACAGATATTTTCTGTTAAAAGTGTGATTGATCTTGTAATTTATTACAATCTAAAAATAACAAAAAAAGGTCACTTTTAAATGCTCTTAAACTGTAATTATTTTAATAAAAGGCATTCTTGACTCGCTCACCTGATAAGCAAAGGCTTGTGGTGAGTTATCAATAATTATAGTCTTGGACAGATCCCGTCCAAGGATATTCAGATCCTTAATGTAGTTTCCTTGCACACATACACAGTGCTCACGAAATAATCGGTGCCTAAAACATGTTGGAAACACACAGAAAGAGAAGAACAAAATAAATCTCCAGGACTAGAATCAATAATGCATTCAAAGCAAAGGCTTGACACCTGAGGATGGTATGGAGTTTACATGTGTCAGAGACCAAAGCTCCCAATCTACTCCAATCTCAATTCCTCACTGTAACCAAACCCTAAAAGAAACTGCACAGCAATGACAAAGCTGAGGCAGGGTTACCCAACAACTGACACCCAGCCTAATTTTACATTTACTCTTATAACAAAAACTGAGTTTTTTTTTTTAAAAGAAACAGAACAAAAAAAAAAAAAAAAATGTTTTTTTTTGTTTGTTTTTTTTAAACAACAGCTGTATCATAAGGAAGAGACTTTGAAATTACTAAAATAAAATAAAAATAAGTCCACAGACCGCACCAGCTGTTTCCTCGGATCGAGAATGTTCAGCAGCTTGTCTGCATAAACTTTCTTAGAGGCAGTGAAGAGAATGATCTAGAAGGGAAAGAAGTCAACAGTGGAACAACTTTAGTCCACTATGAGGAACAGGTGTTAACTTAAGTGAGGGTAAAATTTTTCTGTGTAATATCATATCTATTTAGAGAGAGAAAAAAAAGAGGTTATGTGGCGTAAAATGGATGAAGGCTTACCTCATAAATTTGTGACATGCGTTCAAGGAACTCTCTGAAAAATGGCCTCAATCGCACATAAACCTAAGAGAAATTGTGAATTAGAATTTAGCCCCTAAGAACACAGGATTTTAGCCTCCCTAAAATTAGGGGAAAAACATGTCATTTAAGTTTCACAAATTTCAAATCACTCAACATTAGAGACTTGCTTGAAACTCCTGGATACTTAGTTTCTTAAAATGGCTCTATAGCCCCCTCTAGTGGTATGCTACTGACAAAATGTATTCACATAAAGGAGGTTTGGATTTCTACCTGGTATATGACATCTTGGAAGAGTACAGGAAAAGTTAGTGCTGCATCATCCAGCTCATTCAAGCTACAATGGACAAGGGTTTCATCCTGTAAAAGAGAAAAAAATTATGAGAATATGGCAAAATTAAACCTTTGCAGGAGGAGTAAGTCTCCTGTGGTGTTTAAGACTGACCAGGTCAAGCACCAGGGAGAACTCGGGAGTGCTGCGCGTCTTCAGAGGCAGCGCAGGTTTGCGAGTTAGCTGCTCTTCTGTTAGTGGAGGTACATGTTTGATGAAAAAATACCTGCAAAACGTGTATATAAATGCTTTTTTAAAAAACAAAAAACAAAAGGCTCAATCAAACTATACAACAAAAACATTAGAACAATTCTAAATGAAACTATTACGTAGAACCTACACAACTCTTAATTTCCTTTTTTCTCCATCAAAGGTACAAAGAGAGTGGGAAGGATCTGTCACAATACCGGAGACTTTCCTTTTTACTGCCACAGTTATAGAGGTCAGAAAGACTCGTGTAGCCTACCAATGATTTTGCCCACTTGATATATAATCCCTGAAATTCTGTTTTTGCATTCAGCAGAAAGAGAATTGAACCAGGATACAAAGTTACAGTCAATTTCTGTACCATATTATTTATATTAAAAAGATCCTATCTGCTCAACTTCCTCTCATTCTAGTAACACAGGCTTAAAAAGCGTGCATTGACAGCACCACTGCAGTGTTTTTTTTTCTTTCTTTCTGAGAGGGTTTCCTCATCTTTAGTTGATCTTGTACTTGCTGATTCACTTTAAACATTTGTGTGTTTTATGTATGTATGTATGTATGTGTGTATGCATGTGTGTGTGTGTATATATATATATATATATATATATATATATATATATATATATATATATATATACATACATACACACACACACACACACACACACACACACACACACACACACACACATACATACAGGTGCATCTCAATAAATTAGAATGTCGTGGAAAAGTTCATTTATTTCAGTAATTCAACTCAAATTGTGAAACTCGTGTTTTAAATAAATTCAATGCATACACACTGAAGTAGTTTAAGTCTTTGGTTCTTTTAATTGTGATGATTTTGGCTCACATTTTACAAAAACCCACCAATTCACTATCTCAACAAATTAGAATACTTCATAAGACCAAAAAAAAAAAAAAAAACATTTTTAGTGAATTGTTGGCCTTCTGGAAAGTATGTTCATTTACTGTATATGTACTCAATACTTGGTAGGGGCTCCTTTTTCTTTAATTACTGCCTCAATTCGGCGTGGCATGGAGGTGATCAGTTTGTGGCACTGTTGAGGTGGTATGGAAGCCCAGGTTTCTTTGACAGTGGCCTTCAGTTCATCTGCATTTTTTGGTCTTGTTTCTCATTTTCCTCTTAACAATACCCCATAGATTCTCTATGGGGTTCAGGTCTGGTGAGTTTGCTGGCCAGTCAAGCACACCAACACCATGGTCATTTAAATAACTTTTGGTGCTTTTGGCAGTGTGGGCAGGTGCCAAATCCTGCTGGAAAATGAAATCAGCATCTTTAAAAAGCTGGTCAGCAGAAGGAAGCATGAAATGCTCCAAAATTACTTGGTAAACGGGTGCAGTGACTTTGGTTTTCAAAAAACACAATGGACCAACACCAGCAGATGACATTGCACCCCAAATCATCACAGACTGTGGAAACTTAACACTGGACTTCAAGCAACTTGGGCTATGAGCTTCTCCACCCTTCCTCCAGACTCTAGGACCTTGGTTTCCAAATGAAATACAAAACTTGCTCTCATCTGAAAAGAGGACTTTGGACCACTGGGCAACAGTCCAGTTCTTCTTCTCCTTAGCCCAGGTAAGACACCTCTGACGTTGTCTGTGGTTCAGGAGTGGCTTAAGAGGAATACGACAACTGTAGCCAAATTCCTTGACACATCTGTGTGTGGTGGCTCTTGATGCCTTGACCCCAGCCTCAGTCCATTCCTTGTGAAGTTCACCCAAATTCTTGAATCCATTTTGCTTGACAATCCTCATAAGGCTGCGGTTCTCTCAGTTGGTTGTGCATCTTTTTCTTCCACACTTTTTCCTTCCACTCAACTTTCTGTTAACATGCTTGGATACAGCACTCTGTGCACAGCCAGCTTCTTTGGCAATGAATGTTTGTGGCTTACCCTCCTTGTGAAGGGTGTCAATGATTGTCTTCTGGACAACTGTCAGATCAGCAGTCTTCCCCGTGATTTTGAAGGCTCAGGATACCTTTGCAGGTGTTTTGAGTTGATTAGCTGATTGGCATGTCACCATATTCTAATTTGTTGAGATAGTGAATTGGTGGGTTTTTGTTAAATGTGAGCCAAAATCATCACAATTAAAAGAACCAAAGACTTAAACTACTTCAGTCTGTTTGCATTGAATTTATTTACCGTATTGTCCCGAATATAAGACAACCCCGATTATAAGACGACCCCCCTTTTTCCAGATGTACCTTTTGGAAAAAGGCTTTTTGAAAATCAAATCTTGTGTTTTACTAAGAATTAAATTTTTTTCTTAAATTATTTTCATATTGCATATTCTTCCTGTTTTAATTTTTGTTTTGAAAGTATGGCAAATACTGGTAAAATGTACCAACAATCACATTCAAAAATATACACTTTTTGATATACCATAAAAATAAAAGGTAGCCCATCTCAATTATATAACATTTAGTCTATTCATCTCATAGTAGCCTACCAAAATTGTATTAACAGCAGAAGTGAAATATTTTCTGTAGTCTTCAAATCTGTGTACTGTCTTACGTTTTAAAATCACTTACAGAGAACGTTTGGTCCCATCAGGCTAACATGACAGTCACGACTCATGCCGCTGTAAGCTTTTCTTTTCTTTTGTTTTCACTCGCGATCTTTACAACACACATTACATCACGTATTTCATGGCATACTCGTTTTATGCGTTTTTGGTGCCACCTATTGTTGTGGGTGTATTATTGATATGTCAAAGTCTAGACCGCGAATATAAGATGAGCGCGTTTTTTCAGATGTATTTCCAACAAAAAAAAACATTGTCTTATATTCGGGACAATACGGTAATACACAAGTTTCACAATTTGAGTTGAATTACTGAAATAAATGAACTTTTCCACGGCATTCTAATTTATTGAGATGCACCTGTATATAAAAACTGGATATTGTTGTGGCAAATTGTTTTGATTTACTTGTGTCAAAAAGAGGCTAAACAATCAGACAGGCAATAATCTGAACTACTGGCTTGACAGGAGCCAGTAGAAAAAAATTCTTATTGTTAAGCCCTGAGCACAGACATTCACTAAAGGTGAACTCACGGGTCAAACACTTCCCACTCCTCTTCATATGATCCTTCAGCTGGGACAGTGAGAGAGGCGTCCACATAACCCCCTGTTGCAGGAGAGCCAGGAGCTGAAATAAAATGAAACAAAGCACTGTAAATACACCTTACAATTCAAATGTTTGGGGTCGGTATGATTATTATAAATGTTTTTGAAAGAAGTCTCTTATGCTCACCAAGGCTGTATTTATTTGATCAAAAATACAATATAAACAGTTTTGAGATTTTAAATTATGACACTTTCACAATATTACTGTTTTCTATTTGGATACAATTTAAATGTAATGTATTCCTGTGATTACAATTATTCCAGCCTTAAGTGTCACATGATACTTCAGAAATCATTCTAATATGCTGATTTGGTGCTCAAGAAACATTTCTTACAAATAAAAATGTTGAAAACAGTTACTTTTGTTTCATTTTAAAGGAGACTGGGCCTAAGTGATGTCATGTCTTTCACACCTGTAAGAGGAGGCAGGTCAGAGTGGGGGGTGTTTTCACTCTCTTCTGCAGGTGTGTGAGTGGAGGGTGGAGGTCTGAAGGCCGAGGCCATGGCACTGGTATAGAGAGGGACACTTAGGGGCTCTTTAGATGTGGCAGTACTGGTGGGCATCTCTACTTGCTCCATTTCTAATTGCTTCACAATCTCTTCTGCCTCCACCACCTGGCCTGGGGAATCCGAGGCTGACAGGACAGGATGATAGTGAAGGAGAAAGAAGGAAAGAAAAAACACACCAGGTTAGGCGATGCATTAATTTGAATAAAGGTGCAATAGTGTAGTTTTTTTGTTTTTTTTAATTTATGATCATCAAAATAAACATTATCGGGAATCCAGCATAGACTTGGCCTATTATTATTATTATTATTTCTAAAACTATTGTGAAATGTACCAACCATTGCATGCATGAAGGGTGAACTGAATTCTGAATAATTTTGGCATGGATAGGATGTATAGTTGCCTAGTAACTAGTGGTTATTTTCACAATATTTAAAATGGCAGCCCTGCTACCCCATTTTAGCTGGAATCCTTCTCTTGAGGAAAAACTTTGCCTCAGGACCATATGTTTCACCATGACTTTTTTTTTTTTATTTTAATATTGACATTTATATTATAAAACTGTCTCATGAACTGCACTTTTTAATTTTTTTCGTAAGAGTTTTCCCATCATCTTTAGAGGTAGGTTGTGAAATGTAAAGAAAAGTTTGTGAAATGTAATTAAAAATGAGTTTTTGTGATCAAAAATACGAAGTACAAGACCAAAGAAACTCTGATTCCACAAATCTGGCTCCACTACCCCAAACTTTTGAACAGGAGTGTGAATATATAACTACATGGACTCCAATGCGGGATGTTTGTTCAACAAAGACTATTCTTCTTAAAGTAAAAAGGCCATCATTGCCAAGAATGATGACTGCTGAATGAAGAATGCTTCATCATTAAAATTTATTTAAAATAAATATTGTACTGAATAACACTGGTACACCAGAACAATATTCTAAAAAGTCTGTTGGAGTATAAGTGTTAATGTTGTGTTAATGTGTCAACTGATGCAGAAACAATTAAAAAATTATCATTCACGTCTTTAGTGTTCAGCTGAGTGTTTTTCATCTCACCATTTTTATTTGCTGGTGAGAAGAAATTGAAGACAGGAGAGAAGATGGTTCCAAGCAGGGTGGTGCGGGGTGGACTGCTCACAACCTCCTCAGAGTCCTCCAATTTGCTGTTAGGCTTGACAGGCTTACTCGTGTCATGGTTTGTGGTTTCTATAGGACAAAGTATGAAAAGAAAAACAATCAAATTATCATCAAATTATAAATGCAGAAGAGACCATTTAAATCCCCAACTCCATATAGGTGTATTACTCTATAGTTGTCGCCCTCCTTTAATTGACTGCTTGATACTGAAACCAGAGACTTTATTTGCACTTTTGATCTTTTTTTTTTTTGATTACAATAGCAATTTGCTTCTTTCTTTATTAGTGTCTGTATATTTGAATAATTAGAAAAATTACTTGAAGGCTACATGCCATTGTTTTGAATTCATTTGTTAGTATTTATATGAATAAAGAAACTTTGAAAGTGTGTTCACTAGCATATTAGTTTTTGCTGTTGTAATGGTAATGTCAAATCATGACATTTCACTGGTATTAATACTAATGACATTTTGGTATAGCGACAGTTCCAGTGCAGACTATAGTATCAGTTTTCATTGTTTAACTAGAGCACACAAGGGACTGACCTCCATTGACAAAGCTTCTTCTGCGGGCCCTGTAAATGCTTTTCCTCTGCAGGTCATTTTTCCTCTGTGGGGTGGAGGTGATCAGCTCGCAGCTCAGACGATTCCTCTTTGCTGGTTTGTCCGGCTCCACCTGAAACACCAACAGTCATGCAAGCATGAGTTTTATACACACCAGTTTTAACATGTTTAAGGTTAGAGATATATTTAACTCTAAATTGAAATTCTAAAAAAAACAAAAAAAAAAACACAAAATCAGCCCCCCAACCCCCATGTAACAATGTATCAACACTCCCAATTTCTGTGAATAAAAAAAAAAAAAACTTTGCAAACAAGCAAGGTTTTCATACAGCAGAAATATGAGAAAGATAAAGGGGGATTTGAATATTGTGTTAGACAGCGAGGCACCTTTGAGTCAAAAAGGTTGAGAACCACTGACTAAATATAATTCAAAATAAGGCAAAACAGCAATTAAAATAAACCAAAACAATTTAAATAAATAAATAAATAAATACACACACACACACACATACACATATGTATGTATGTGTGTGTGTGTATATATATATATATATATATATATATATATATAAATAAATAAATAAATATAACCATCCACTAAACAACAGTTTTTTGTAATCGAAAAACCTGGATATATGAGAAACCCTCATTTAAAAAGTGTGATTTCTAGACTTGGAAAAAGTCAGGAAACGATTTTAACAAAATCTTAGATCTTTATCTTCAATTATTTTTGTGGACACCTGGGGGCCTTAAGACCAGAATAAACTGTTATATAAAATCTGATCAGATTCTAAAACACTAGGGATCACACACCTGCCAACTTTGTAAACGGTTACATAGGAAAAACTGGTCAAAATACAGGTTCATCTCAATAAATTAGAATGTCGTGGAAAAGTTCATTTATTTCAGTAATTCAACTCAAATTGTGAAACTCGTGTATTAAATAAATTCAATGCACACAGACTGAAGTAGTTTAAGTCTTTGGTTCTTTTAATTGTGATGATTTTGGCTCACATTTAACAAAAACTCACCAATTCACTATCTCAACAAATTAGAATACTTCATAAGACCAAAAAAAATAAATAAATTGTGAATTGTTGGCCTTCTGGAAGGTATGTTCATTTACTGTATATGTACTCAATACTTGGTAGGGGCTCCTTTTTCTTCAATTACTGCCTCAATTTGGCGTGGCATGAAGGTGATCAGTTTGTGGCACTGCTGAGGTGGTATGGAAGCCCAGGTTTCTTTGACAGTGGCCTTCAGCTCATCTGCATTTTTTGGTCTCTTGTTTCTCATTTTCCTCGACAATACCCCATAGATTCTCTATGGGGTTCAGGTCTGGTGAGTTTGCTGGCCAGTCAAGCACACCAACACCATGGTCATTTAACCAACTTTTGGCAGTGTGGGCAGGTGCCAAATCCTGCTGGAAAATGAAATCAGCATCTTTAAAAAACTGGTCAGCAGAAGGAAGCATGAAGTGCTCCAAAATTTCTTGGTAAACGGGTGCAGTTACTTTGGTTTTCAAAAAACACAATGGACCAACACCAGCAGATGACATTGCACCCCAAATCATCAAAGACTGTGGAAACTTAACATTGGACTTCAAGCAACTTGGGCTATGAGCTTCTCCACCCTTCCTCCAGACTCTAGGACCTTGGTTTCCAAATGAAATACAAAACTTGCTCTCATCTGAAAAGAGGACTCTGGACCACTGGGCAACAGTCCAGTTCTTCTTCTCCTTAGCCCAGGTAAGACGCCTCTGACGTTGTCTGTGGTTCAGGAGTGGCTTAACAAGAAGAATACGACAACTGTAGCCAAATTCCTTGACACGTCTGTGTGTGGTGGCTCTTGATGCCTTGACCCCAGCCTCAGTCCATTCCTTGTGAAGTTCACACAAATTCTTGAATCGATTTTGCTTGACAATCCTCATAAGGCTGCGGTTCTCTCGGTTGGTTGTGCATCTTTTTCTTCCACACTTTTTCCTTCCACTCAACCTTCTGTTAACATGCTTGGATACAGCACTCTGTGAACAGCCAGCTTCTTTGGCAATGAATGTTTGTGGCTTACCCTCCTTGTGAAAGGTGTCAATGATTGTCTTCTGGACAACTGTCAGATCAGCAGTCTTCACCATGATTGTGTAGCGTAGCGAACCAAACTGAGAGACCATTTTGAAGGCTCAGGGAACCTTTGCAGGTGTTTTGAGTTGATTAGCTGATTGGCATGTCACCATATTCTAATTTGTTGAGATAGTGAATTGCTGGGTTTTTGTTAAATGTGAGCCAAAATCACCACAATTAAAAGAACCAAAGACTTAAACTACTTCGGTCTGTGTGCACTGAATTTATTTAATACACGAGTTTCACAATTTAAGTTGAATTACTGAAATACATGAACTTTTCCACGACATTCTAATTTATTGAGATGCACCTGTACACTAAACGACTGAAAAACACACACTACCAGACTTTAAAGCTGTTCCGATCCCAACAAGCTTACACAGAAACACGTGCCTTCTTGCTAAGAGATGTGTGACAAATGAAAATAATAAGTGTTCTAAAATTGGCTCAAAATATCAAAAATGTTTGTTATGTATGGAATCAGTCTAAATCTGAAGTCTGTGATCATCATATTCTATTCGATTTTCTAGGAAATCTGTAAACTCTGTAATCTGTAGACTGGCAGTGGCAACTAGCGTCAACTTGTCCAGACTGTCAATTTGGGGCAAAACTCTGGGAAAAAGTTGTGTAGTGTATTTCAAACTTTTGTATCGGTAAGATTAAGAACCACTGACCTAAGTCAAATTGAGGTGATCTAGAACCCAAACAAGAGAACCTAATACCTTTACTGGACATAATATGTGAAGTCCTGATTCTCCCGCAGCAGACTGCATGCCTGTTAAAGTCAACCCTACCTACTGTCATTATGTGAGCGCTGTGGAACCACAGCTAAAATTAGAACAGGACTGAGCTCCTCAGACAAGCAGCGGCATTCCACCATGCGTTTCTAGGGGAATATGATACCAGGTCTTGCTTGCATTCTATTCTAGAATATTCTGGGCTACGATAATCAAAACAGCTGTAATGGTCTGGATCTGCCACGCTCGAACTCATAATGAAATAAAGAGAGAGGCTGCTAGAGGCTCACCTTTATGGAACTTCCATGGATGAACTTCTTGATGCTGGACAGAAGGCCCTTGCTATCACCTGAGCACTCCTCCATCTCGGAGTGCTTCCGCTTGGTCCGGGCTGGGCCGGGCCTACGGGTGAGGTTCGGCTGCTGAGAAGCCTTGCGCATTCTCAGCCTCATTTTGTTAAGAGTCACATGTAAGACTGAGGAGAGAAAGAAAACAAGACAGAGAAGCTCATACAAAAGGTATAGAAAGACAACAAAATTGTAGAGAGAGAGTAACACTGGAGGAAACCACTCCATTTAGCAATGACCTTGAGAAGTCCAACTCTGCTCGCTGGTTCTCACACAGGTAAATGAATCACAATTTTAATGGTATTGAATGAATTATGGTGCTTAACTCAGTTTTTAAGAGTGCAGCACTTCAGCCAAGTGCTCTAGCCACAGACATCTGGATGTATTTAAGACAACATATCCTCCAGCATGGTTCATCATTCAGCTGAAGCACCTCCACAATGCACTCTCAACTACAATTGCATTATAATTTCCCACATACAGAAGAAATCTAAATGGACACACTTTTCGATGGACTTTCTTTCATCTGCTGAACACAAAAGACGATATTTAGAAGCATTTCAAGTGTTTTTTTTTTTTAATTTTCGACTGTTTTTGTCCTTTCAATGAAAGTCAGTGGTGTCCAAACAGCACTGGACCCTGCGGACTTTAAAAAAAGAAACATAAAAGAAACACTGGACTGACACAAGGGTGAGTAACGACAATTGTTGGCAAAACCTGACTAAAATGCAATTGTCTTTTTCAGTGTTATATTTCTGTTGCTCAATAATGCACTAAGCTAGCAAAGAGAAAGAAAGGTGCTCACAGATCAACAGCAAGCAGCAGTTTCCTGCAAGTAAAAAAAAAAAAAAAAAAAGAAAAGAAAAGAAAAGAGAAATGAAAAAAGGACAGGGGGAAAAACAGCTGGTTTCCTGATGGGGAGGAAGTGTCCCTCTCTTCTTTAAAGGCAACCCTGTACATCAAGGGGGGAAAAATAATCCTGAAATTAACTACAGCACTTAGTCGTGTGTCCCCCTCCTCAAAGTGTGCTTATGTAACAATTGACCACAAATGTGCTCCAGCATTAGTGACTCGTCAGGAGTTACACCAGCTCTGACTGTAGCTTCCCAATGCTAGCCATGAAAAAAAAAAACATCTAACAACGATTTAGAAAAAATGCACAATAAAAGAAACACCAAACTTTTCCAGGGCATCAGTGGATTTCCAAGGAGCTGGGAAAAGCTTTGTAGATCTAACACTGGAGTAGATTTCCTACATCCTGCCAGATGCCTTTGTAATTACATGCAGGATCCACAGATACACAAATACACAGAGAATTGCACTGAACATGATAAGAACTGTCTACAGAAAATGAGTTTTACATTTTAGGAGAAGAAAATGAAGCTCCTCCCGAGACAGGCTGCAGTGTGCAAAAGTTAGAGAGTTCAAAATCACTAGCCCGACATCCCGGGGCTATTGTGTTTTCCAGTCGGGCTATCAAAATGTATCACTGCCCTGCCCGACAGGCTACCTTAAATACAGGGCTCCTGCGGGTCCTTAAAAACTCTCAATTTACTTACATAAAATTTAAGGCCATAAAAAGTTTTAAATACTTTAAATGGTATAAGAAAAGTCTTAATTACAATTTCAAGAGGTCTTACAGTTGGGGACGGAGAGATAAGAACCGCGATACAGCTGGATTAAACTTCAAAAGGCAATGATGTCACTGAATAATATGAGCGCTGCACATTTCAAAGTCAAATGCGGCACAGATGTCTTTACGTGAATGCGTCTCTGAAGGGAACTGACTGTCCTCAGAAATGTATCGTTGGAATTTTCATTTCATCTTGCCTATAAAATGCCTGATAAAGTAGCGTATATGAGCGCGGTGCTGCTTTGTGTACAGCCGTTACCGGAGAAGCTGCTATATTTGCTCCTAAAGCGCCACCTCGTGGCAGAGAGTGAATTTGCATTTCTAGTGTGCCCACCTTATGTTAACTCTAGGGATGTACGATATATCGGCCACCATATCGGTATCGGCCGATGAATGTTAATTTTTCTGTTATCATTATCAAACCGTTAAGAAAATTTGGCCGATATATTAAAGCCGATAAATAATGCATTATTTCCTGTAGAGGCACTTCAGATGCGCACAGTTCGCCATGATGGTTTTTAATTGCTTGAAATACAGGTGCATCTCAAATTAGAATGTCGTGGAAAAGTTCATTTATTCCAGTAATTCAACTCAAATTGTGAAACTCGTGTATTAAATAAATTTAATGCACACAGACTGAAGTAGTTTAAGTCTTTGGTTCTTTTAATTGTGATGATTTTGGCTCACATTTAACAAAAACCCAGCAATTCACTATCTCAACAAATTAGAATATGGTGACATGCCAATCAGCTAATCAACTCAAAACACCTGCAAAGGTTTCCTGAGCCTTCAAAATGGTCTCTCAGTTCGGTTCACTAGGCTACACAATCATGGGGAAGACTGCTGATCTGACAGTTGTCCAGAAGACAATCATTGACACCCTTCACAAGGAGGGTAAGCCACAAACATTCATTGCCAAAGAAGCTGGCTGTTCACAGAGTGCTGTATCCAAGCATGTTGGGAAAGGAAAACGCCACCGTTTTTCCATATTTTAATATGTTCTTCCCTCAACTTAGACGAGTTGATACGTACCTCTCCCGTCTCACTGCATGCACTTAATCGCTCTAGCGCGCGGCACAACTATGCTAGCATTTAGCTTAGCACCATTCATTCCTTAGGATCCAAACAGAAATGAATTTAGAAGCCACCAAACACTTCCATGTTTTCCCTATTTAAAGACGGTTACATGAGTAGTTACACAAGTAAGTATGGTGACACAAAATAAAACGTGGCGATTTTGAAAGCGGATAAAAAAAAAAAGATAAATATAATGTATGGCGGAAGAGCACGTCGCAGCACTTCGACCTCGGTGCAGTAATATCATCATGCGCAGAGGTCAAAGTGCTGCGACGTGCTCACTTGAGTGATGATATTACTGCGCCGAGGTCGAAGTGCTGCCACGTGCTCTTCCGCCATACATTATAGTTATCTATCATCAGGAATGAATGGTGCTAAGCTAAATGCTAGCATAGTTGCGCCGCGCGCTAGAGCGATTAAGTGCATGCAGTGAGACGGGAGAGGTACGTATCAGCTCGTCTAAGTTGAGGGAAGAACATATGAGAATATGGAAAAACGGTGGCATTTTCCTTTAACAGAAAGTTGAGTGGAAGGAAAAAGTGTGAAAGAAAAAGATGCACAACCAACCGAGAGAACCGCAGTCTTATGAGGATTGTCAAGCAAAATGGATTCAAGAATTTGGGTGAACTTCACAAGGAATGGACTGAGGCTGGGGTCAAGGCATCAAGAGCCACCACACACAGACGTGTCAAGGAATTTGGCTACAGTTGTCATATTCCTCTTGTTAAGCCACTCCTGAACCACAGACAACGTCAGAGGCGTCTTACCTGGGCTAAGAAGAAGAACTGGACTGTTGCCCAGTGGTCCAAAGTCCTCTTTTCAGATGAGAGCAAGTTTTGTATTTCATTTGGAAACCAAGGTCCTAGAGTCTGGAGGAAGGGTGGAGAAGCTCATAGCCCAAGTTGCTTGAAGTCCAGTGTTAAGTTTCCACAGTCTGTGATGATTTGGGGTGCAATGTCATCTGCTGGTGTTGGTCCATTGTGTTTTTTTGAAAACCAAAGTCACTGCACCCGTTTACCAAGAAATTTTGGAGCACTTCATGCTTCCTTCTGCTGACCAGCTTTTAAAGATGCTGATTTCATTTTCCAGCAGGATTTGGCACCTGCCTACACTGCCAAAAGCACCAAAAGTTGGTTAAATGACCATGGTGTTGGTGTGCTTGACTAGCCAGCAAACTCACCAGACCTGAATCCCATAGAGAGTCTATGGGGTATTGTTAAGAGGAAAATGAGAAACAAGAGACCAAAAAATGCAGATGAGCTGAAGGCCACTGTCAAAGAAACCTGGGCTTCCATACCACCTCAGCAGTGCCACAAACTGATCACCTCCATGCCACGCCGAATTGAGGCAGTAATTAAAGCAAAAGGAGCCCCTACCAAGTATTGAGTACATGTACAGTAAATGAACATACTTTCCAGAAGGCCAACAATTCACTAAAAATGTTTTTTTTTTTAAATTGGTCTTATGAAGTATTCTAATTTGTTGAGATAGTGAATTGGTGGGTTTTTCTTAAATGTGAGCCAAAATCATCACAATTAAAAGAACCAAAGACTTAAACTACTTCAGTCTGTGTGCATTACATCCAAGATGGCGGCGCGATCAGACGCAGCGGCTTCTCCGGATCCCAAAGACGGTGCTTTTATGTCTTTTAATGTCGTCTGTTCGTCTCCAAATAGTGTCAATTTACCGCTAATTCATCGGGAGATCACTCCGGGATACATCTATGATCGCCAAAGCCTTTTGGATATCGACAACACATACAAACACAAACTCTCGCCGGCGGCTACTGAGAAGCCACGAGGCCTTTGTTTACTGCTGGAGCCGGACCTCGAGACCGCGGCCTCGCCTACTGACGCTACCCGCACAAGGCGGCGTCGCAAGCGGTGTGAGAGAGGACGGAAGCGCGGTAAGCGCGGAGGTATACGAGCTAGGCTGAGGGCTAACCCCACAAGACCGGCTCTTCCAACACTCATGCTCTCAAACGTTCGCTCTCTGGAAAACAAACTGGACTTAATTCAACTCAGTCGATCTACACAGCATGAGGCAAGGGATTGTTGTGTGTTTGTTTTCACTGAAACATGGCTAAACGACAACATCCCGGACTCCGCCATTCAGCTGCACGGCCTAACCTGCTACCGAGCGGATAGAGATTCATCACTGTCTGGTAAGACTCGCGGGGGTGGCTTGTGTGTTTACGTCAACAAAAAATGGTGTAACAATGCTGAAGTAGTATCTATACACTGTTCATCACTGGTGGAGTTTATGGTTGTGAAGTGTCGACCGTTCTATCTGCCGCGGGAGTTCACGGCCATTGTTATTGTCGCGGTTTACATTCCTCCGTGTGCAAACGCTAAGGACGCGCTTCGTGAACTGTACAGCGCCATCAGTGAACAACAAACAAATAACCCCGACGGCTTTTTCATCATAGCCGGTGACTTCAACCACGCAAACTTAAAGACAGTTTTGCCAAAGTTCTACCAACATGTGAACTTTGCAACAAGGGGAAACAACACACTGGACTTTGTTTACACAACAGTTAAGAACGCATACAAAGCCGAACCCCGCCCCCACCTCGGGTACTCGGACCACATCTCTGTTATGCTAATCCCAGCATATAGCCCACTTCTCAAACTTGCCAAACCGGTTCTAAAGCAGATCACGGTATGGCCAGAAAATGCTACCTTTGCACTGCAGGACTGCTTCCAGGACACAGACTGGAACATGTTTAAAGAGGCAGCCACTTACAACAACTACACGGACCTACAGGAGTACACTGAAACTGTGACTGCTTACATCAAAAAGTGCACAGATGATGTGACAGTCACAAAGACCATCACCACACGCGCCAACCAGAAGCCATGGATGACAGCAGAGGTTCGTGGGCTGCTAAAGACCAGAGATGAAGCTTTCAGATCAGGAGATAAAGCAGCCCTCAAAACAGCAAGAGCCAATCTGTCCCGCAGCATCAAAAATGCAAAACGGTCATATGCTCCAAAAAATCAACAATCACTTCACAGACAGCAGAGACACACAGAGTCTGTGGCAAGCCATTCAGACCATCACAGACTACAAGCCCCCGCCACAGGCCTGTGATGATGACACATCCCTCCCAGATACACTCAACCACTTTTATTCACGGTTTGAAATGCAGAATGACACACCTGCACAAAAACTGCCCACACCTCCCAACGACCAGGCGCTCTGTCTGTCTCCAGCCGACGTAAGGAAGACCCTATCTAGGATTAACCCACGCAAGGCTGCGGGTCCCGACAACATACCTGGCCGTGTACTGAAAGACTGTGCTGTACAGCTGACAGGTGTCCTAACAGATATCTTCAACACCTCGCTGAGCCAGGCAGTCGTCCCCACAGGTCTCAAATCCACAACAATCATACCGGTACCAAAGAAATCACCTGTGTCCTGTCTAAATGACTACCGTCCCATAGCACTGACTCCAATCATAATGAAGTGCTTTGAGAGGTTAGTCATGCACAACATCAAAACCAGGCTCCCCAACACACTCGATCCGCTCCAGTTTGCATACCGTCCAAACCGCTCCACAGACGATGCAATTTCCTCCACCCTCCACCTGGCTCTTACCCACCTAGAAAATAAAGACTCTTATGTTAGAATGCTGTTCACTGACTTCAGCTCAGCATTCAACACAATAATCCCACAACAGCTCACAAATAAACTAAACCTACTGGGCCTTAACAATTCCCTCTGTAATTGGATTCTGGACTTTCTAACCGGAAGACCTCAGTCAGTCCGTGTCGGCCACAACACCTCGAGCACTACCACACTGAGCACAGGTGCCCCACAAGGCTGTGTGCTCAGCCCGCTGCTCTTCACGCTGCTGACCCACGACTGCACTGCCAAGTTCAGCTCCAACCACATCATCAAGTTCGCTGATGACACAACAGTGGTAGGTCTCATCAGCAACAACAATGAAACGCACTACAGAGAGGAAGTGGCACAGCTGGCTGAATGGTGTGGTGCAAACAACCTGTCCCTCAATGTGAGTAAGACAAAAGAGGTTGTGATGGACTTCAGGAGAAACTCCGCTGATCACCCCCCACTGACCATCGACAGCTCGTCAGCAGCACTAAATTCCTGGGGGTGCACATCACAGAGGACCTCACCTGGACCACCAACACCATGTCACTCTCCAAGAAGGCACAACAGCGCCTACACTTTCTCCGCCGGCTGAAAAGAGCAAGTCTCCCTCCACCCATCCTCACCACTTTCTACAGGGGCACCATTGAGAGTGTGCTGACCAGCTGCATCACTGTCTGGTACGGGAACTGTACTGCAGCAGACCGCAAGACCCTCCAGCGGACAGTGAACACAGCTGCAAGGATCATCGGTGCCCCTCTCCCCTCCATCCTGGACATTTTCCTCACACGATGCTCCAGCAAAGCCAACAGTATCGTAAAGGACTCCACACACCCCTCCCACAGTCTCTTCCAGCTCCTACCATCAGGTAGACGGTACCGGAGCATCAGAGCCCGCTCTGCCAGACTGCTCAACAGCTTTTTCCCCCAGGCTGTGAGAGCCCTGAACTCAAATCACCCCGCCCCTCTCTGAAACCCCATACAAACCCCCTACCTCCTGAAACATGGACCATCTGGAACTTATGGAACTTTGTTTGTGCAATCGAAGGGTGCTACAGGTGAGTGGGCCTGTACAAACCACCTATAGTAGCACACTCTCTTCCTCTATGCGCACTAGTCACTTTTCACACACACTGCTGTGTGTACACAAATCCCACAAAAAGACTCAGTAATATCAGTAATATATGTTTACATGCTCATGCACTACAAATCATCCTGCACTGTTCCCCAGCCAGCTGCTTGAACTCACATTGTCTCTCTCTTTGCACATGTACAGTATTTATCTGAAGTATTCGTATAGTTTGTATTTTTTAGTTTATGTATAGGTAAATTTTTTTATATAGATAGTATATTTATAGTCAAAATCTATCAGTAGGATAGTTTGTGTATAGGTTTATATTGTTTTACTTCATTGCTGTATGCCTGTATTTATGTAGCACCGTGGTCCTGTGAGGCACGACATTTCGTTCCACTGTATGCCCCCGCATGTAGAGGAATGACAATAAAGCTCAAGTTGACTTGACTTGATTGAATTTATTTAATACACGGGTTTCACAATTTGAGTTGAATTACTGAAATAAATGAACATTTCCACGACATTCTAATTTATTGAGATGCACCTGTATTATTGGAATCACTTTGAAAAGGAAAATACAGTGAAGTGCAACGTGCAGGGCAAGTCTGTCATATTATAATGAGAACATTACTGTTAAATAATTAATGGAATCTTTGTGCTCCCGTGCTTTAGCGCGTTGTTACGGGAAGAGAGCAATCAACAACGGAGTTACACATTCATGACTAGCACAGTTAAGTTCACTTGTGCATTTGCAGTCTTTTGTGCAATTGTAGATTGTAATATTGTGTTTATTTTATGCATATATATCTGATTTATCTCATAGGCCTATAGAATTCATTTGGTTAAGCTAATAGAGCGCTTCAGTGATCATCATCTAGCTCAGCACATGCAGCTCAAACAATAGCGCACAACTTTAGCCCCTTTCGCACCGCTTTATTTCCAGAACTAAAAGTACAGTACTAAAGTACTGGGACGATTTTGCGCGAACTATTTCCCAGTACCATTTAAAGGGTTGCATTCGCACCGACAGTGGGTACTAGGAAGTGACGTAAGCTGGTCGACAGCGACGTCATTTGTGCACAGCGTTCAACAACGAAAACAAAGAACAACAACGTTAACAACAGGAGGATGGAGGACGCTGTGATCGGAGCTGTGTTTTTGTTGTGTCTTGCGGGGTTCACAATAATGGACATGGAATGTCGTCATATAGACACGTTGCATTTTGTTCCTTCGAATTCCAACTGGATTTCCTCCGTTGCATAAATGTTCAAAAATGCCTGTACTGCAGCGTCCGTCCATCTATCGCTGTTCTCCATTCTTGCGAAATATAAGTTGATACAATGTTTACACAGTATGTGTTTACACGGCGTTCTAAATCATGGCGGGTGAGGGCGTTTTCGTACGAGTTTAGCCAATCAGCGTACATTTACGCCACGATAGTTCCTATGGAACTGTTTTAGACCCTACTCTGAAGTAGGAGCTAATTTAGTTCCTCCAAACAGAGTTCCAGGAACTAAAATAGTTCCTAGTTCCCGCGGTGCGAACATGCCAAAAAGTGGGTACTTCGGGTACTATGAAAAGGTTCCTGCAGTGCGAAAGGGCCTATTAATAACTATATGATTGGGACTATCATATATATAATATTATAATGAGAACATATTATTAGGGCTGGGCGATATGGGCAAAAATTCATATCTCTGTATTTTTTGGCCGATTTGCGATATACGGTATATCTCTCTGTATTTTCATTTTTGTATTTGGATTAAAAAAAAAATCTGTATTTAATGTGTATATATATATATATATATATATATATATATATATATATATATATATATATATATATATATATTTTTTTTTTTTTTTTTTTCACTTACCACCCAATGTTTTCCAACAAAACAATACATATTAAAGGCTATGAAAACAAATAAAGTGAATGTAACCATGTAAGCCTTTATATTATGTGCAAAAAAGGCTTAAAATCACATTTCATTCTAACATTGTAAAATTCCAATCTAATAACAAGAATAAGGCTTTTAAAGCGGAATTTAAATTCACTAAATTAAAAATGAAAATAAATAAGAACAAAAGCACAGAGTTGTGTTAGACTATTTTGATTACCCCATTACAGTCGAACAGACAGAGCTCAATTAAATATTAGCGCAATAATTCTGACTAAAATATACATGTCGCTGAAATATTTGTAGTTGGCCAACAAATGTGACATGTAGGTTTAAAATAGACTTACTTGTAGAATTTTAAACCTACATGTCACATTTGTTGGCCAACTACAAATATTTCAGCAAAATGTATATTTTAGTCAGAATTATTGCTCTAATATTTAATTGAGCTCTGTCTGTTCGGTGGCGCTCGTTATAAATGAAGTCCGTGAAGTTTAGCGGAGAATCGCACAGCAGAAGGCTCATGCACTTCTGACAACAAAATGGAAATATTTCCCTGACTTTATAACATTTACAGATGGAGAATATACATGTGAAACGTAAGTTATGCATTAAGGGAAACAGCACATCTCAAACACATTAAACAGCACGAGTGGCGTCTCTGTCAGCGGTACACACGCAGCCTTTCTGTCAGAGCATCTGATGGGCCGAGCCACTCAAACTACGTGAAACTATAAACTATACTGTGTCTTACCAGTTTTTAAAGGCCTTAATATAAAGCTTGTCACGTGTTTAGAACAAATTGGATTATGCACTTTCTCCGCAACGGTTGAGTCTGTGTCTTTCGCTATATTTTCAGATGCGCTCGTTTCAAACTACTGTATATCGATATAAACGGTATTGCCTCATATCGTATCGGTTATAAAGAAAATATCGATATATCGTACAAACTCGATATACCGCCCAACCCTACATATTATTATAAAACGTTGTGAATTCTTTGGTTTAATTTGTTGTGTTTCAGCGCGTTGTTGCGGGGAGAGCGCATCCACAACAGAAGTTACACATTCTGGTTAGCATGTAACTTAGTTTGAGTTTACTTGTGCATTTGCGTCTTTTTGTACATATATAAGTTGTAATATTATGTTTGTTTTATAAATAGCTGATTAATCTCATATATGATGCATTTCCTTGAGTTAAATAAGCTGCCAGCAAAGCACTTCAGTTGACCAGTGTTCATTCAACTCTTAAGTTTCAGCGCGCACAGCTCGAACAGCAAGGCACAACATTAATAACAGTGATTGGGGCTAGGGCTGCAACAACTAATCGATAAATTTGATTATTATCGATAATGAAAATCATCAACAACGATTCTCATTATCAATTAGTGGGGTCTGCCCACAGTGTAAATCCAACTTCAGCTGGTCGCGTCAAATTACAGCACTTAATAACGAATTTCTATGTACAAAATGGCCACGCAAGCGCAGACACTAACAAGGTAGATACGAGACCAAACGCGATTTCAGCACGTCTCCACTCAGTAAACAAAACAAGCATTTCCTAGCAACGGCAACTGCGCTAAACACTAATGAGACAAGTAAATACACTTACGAGCTAATTTTAACTTCCGCTGATAGACTGCTTCTCTCAAAGAGTATTTATTACACCGTCTTCTTCTGGTGCTTGAACACACTTTCCTGTTAATCACAATAAATGGCCACGCAAGCGCAGACACTAACAAGGTATGCCATATATGAGACCAAACGTGATTTCAGCACATCTCCACTCAGAGACAACAATTACAACCCTCTACGGACACCTTGGCAATTGAATCGCCATTGGCTAGTAAATTTTTTAGTTTACTCGCCAGATATACTATATATGTGTGTGTGTGTATATGTCCTATGGTGTGACGGAAAAATGTAAAAAAATAAAAAATAAAATAAAAAAACACTAACACTGAAGATAAACCTCTCTCGTGCTATTTGTAACTAAGAATGAATATTCATTTTTCTCATGTTATTTTTTAAGGGGTTTTTTTCTACGTTTTTGCTATGTCACACCACAGGACACAGTCCAATTTTTATTTGTCAACTACCCATATATAGCTTTTTCAATATCTGAAAGTATACTCTTAACATCAGTCAGTCAAGCATTATAATATGATAATCAAGTAGGCCTATTATTTAATGATAGAACTTTAGTAATTAGAATTAAAACTTGGTAACCATGTATGAATGCATATTAGTCATTTTAACTGAACTTAGGACTGGTGGTGGTGCTTTTTTGGTCATTCTGTGTTTCTGTAAAAATAAAAAAATAAAAAAATAATGGGAAAAATCTAACAATATTACTGATGATAATAATAATAATAATAATAATAATAATAATAATAATAATAATAATAATAATAAGAAGAAGAAGAAGAAGAAGAAGAAGAAGAAGAATTCTACTAATAAGAACAATATAAAAAGCACTAAGGATTAATGAGCTGCTGGATTCATGAATATTAATCAGGTTGTGCGCGTTTGCTCGAACTGATTCGCTGAAATCAAAACAGGGACGATAATAGGTGAGCGCCAGCCAATGAGATTGCCGTTTGCGCATTAGTTCCCCCCACTACCGGAGAATCCGGCAGTTCTTAAAAGCTGATCCAAATTCCAAAGGAACTCCATTCTTTTGACAGGAAAATACAACAAAGAAAATCGTTTACATGTTGAGCGTCAATTCTACATGTTATGTAAGACTCTCTCGCTCTCTCTTTCCTTGCGTGTGCGACGATGAGATATGCGCCTTCACACTAGAGTTTACGGTACATCAAACACACGTGCGCTGCGCATCCAAACAAAAGGTTGCTTGACGGAGAGCGAAACTCTGAAGCGCTCAGTCAGTGTGTTCGGCGAGTTAAAATACATCTGTGCTGAGCTTATATACTTAGCCTCCAACTCACACACTGGCGAGTAAAGTTTGAGAATTTATTAGCCAGTGGCTAATATTAGACATCATTTAGTCGCCCAGTGTGAAATTTACTCGCATTGTAGAGAGTTGAATTAAAAAAACAACCAACCAACATTTGCGTCTTTTTGTGCATATATAAGTTATAATATTATGTTTATGTTGTATAAATAACAAGCGCTTCAGTTTACCGCTGTTCATTTAGCTCTTCAGCGGTGCACGCAGCTAAAACTGCATGCTGCTATTTGAAACAGTGGTATTAATTTAAGGTACTTTTTCAAAATCATCGATATAATAATAATAATAATAATAATAATAACAACAACCACCCCTTTTATTTTTACCTTATTATTTTCATCAACAATATGGTTTAATTGAAATAATTTAATTGTCGGTGCGGAGGCTATTCAGTTTAATTTATCCATGGCACATGATTTTTACATGTATGTTGTCCAGTGACTTGTTTGCGTTATTTAAGCATTGTTTTATTTATTTGTAAGGCTGCTTTATGTTTGATTTATGTTGAAGTGTTTAATGCTTTTAATGGTGAGATTTTTTGTAATCAGGCTCAAAAATTTGGATTTAGATTTATCAGCCAACATACAGGTTATCGGCTTTCATTTATAAAGAATTATTGGTATCAGCCAAAATTTTCATATCGGTGCATCCCTAGTTAACTCAGATCAATGCAAATATCGACCCATGCTTTATGCAGCAAACATAGAGTTGTAAATGTGAAAGAAGTTAATGTGCCTTCTAAAAATCTAAATAATTAAGACAGTAATATTTGTTTTAAATTAATATAATAATATGTTTGACTTGTCCCTTTTCATAAAAATGGTTTAAAAGCTGAAATGCCACTTTAAGATTTTTTTTTTTTTTTTGGTGAAAACTTGTATCTAAACTGTAAATCATGTCATTTTATGGCTTAAAATGTTACCATAGACATTGTCCAACCCCACTCATAGTGTTCATTTTACTTGTGCAGCTCTTAAAAAGGTTCAAAATTGGCTTAAATAAATTATTAAAAATATTCATTGATATTTGTGTACTGAAAATGTTTTTGATTGACATTTAGACTTATCTGATTTTCTATATTTAAAAATTTGTCTTTTTTATTTGGGCTAGTTAAATACATTTTCAGGCTACCAAAATCTGAAGAGTACCTGCCCGAAGGGCAACCAGGGATTTTGAAATTTTGCGAGCCCTACAGAGAGAAGCAGCGAGGACGACGACGAGACATACTGCAAGCATGGAAGCATGTAAGAGACAGGAGAGGAGAGGAATGGCGAAAAGTAGAGAGAGAAAAGCTACAAATGGTAATACATCTCAGCTTTTTCCTTAACCACCACAAACGGTGACTCATCCAATGCCTCGAACAGACATCATGCCAAGACAACTACCTCACAACACTGAGGAGCTGAAACCTTTCTTCTAGAAGAACAAGGAACAGTGATATTCAACAGTCTTCAACAGCACAGTAAGAATCAGTGAAGCCAAATTTCTGGTTTAAATAACATCAGCAGACATTAAACACCAGGAAATAAAACATTTTTAATACATCAAAATTAAATGATTGCAACCATTGCTACTGTGACCCCTCTGACCTCTTCCATCACAGCAGGTTTCTGAAAGTCAATATGTTCTGACAGCAAAACATACATAAATTAATTAATAAAATAAACACAAAGTTGGTTTGAAACAAAAACATGCCCTGACAGACAGGCAGCAAATCCAAGGCTGCTGACACATTTCCAAGAACTGATCCTGGAGGCGTTTTTTGTGTCTGCTCAGTTTGACTATGACATATATTAAAATGACTATTATCTCTCTGAGGAATCTAGAACTTTACATTTTAAGTACATTGTAAACCTGAAAGTGTAACTGATGAACATGGATGTGTTATTTAATGAATTAGCATAACATGTCAAAGAACACCACAAAAAGGTGTCTCTTTTTTTCTTCTCTTTTTTACAGTGAGTCTAAATCGTTCCAATTCGTTTGTGCTCGATTTGTGCCATTAGACTATTAAACATCTAGGCCTATTCCCCACGAATATTCGTTAATAGTAATATTAATATTAATTAGGTCATATATATAGCCTAAATTCCAGGCGGTCTCCACACCAAATGCCACGTTTATTTGTGCTCGATTTGTGCAGTGAAAAGAAATCCTGGTTGTAGGCTAACTAAAATTCTTCTTAAATATTCCCATTTAAAGGGAGGAAAAAACAGAAGCACTTAATATGCCATTATCTATAGGCTATATGTAACTGTAATTGCATGGTATTACTGCATTTAACAGCTAATATTATATTATAATATTATGTTAAAGTTTTTCTGTCCCCCTTACAAACGATTATTTATCGCACTGCATAAGAAAACAAAAAGGACATAACGGACTGTAGACAAAGTGCTCAAAGATAAAATAGCCTTAAGCTATACTGAATGTGTGCATACCAGGAAAAAATAAAAATAAAAATAAAAAAAAGACCACAAAAAATGGATAGATACTGTAGCTACATATCAACGAGGTAAAACTTTTTATTAATATTTTGCAATCAGAAACTCACAAGCATGTGGTATGCAATTTTTAACATTAAGTTATGATATGAAAGTCTATGTAGACATTTCATTTTATTTAATTCAAAGATATTTTAAAGAAACACACCTTGGCTGTCCTTCACGCATAGCCTATTCCTCAAAGAGAAAATACAGCTGAGTAATATCATGGTAATGTTTATGCTCTGAATATTTCATCTGTAATATGCATAATGCAATACACATTTAAATAATAATAACAATCATAATACACAATAGGCTAGGCTACTACGTGAGAAAACAGTCAATGTTGATGGTAAAGTCAGGCTACTTGCTAGCTATATAAAAATGTACAAAGTAACATTGTTACATTAAAGAGCCTGCATGCTTTTAACGGATAAAAATAGTTTTGTCGGTAGGTTATACCTTGGTATATATTATTTATGAATCAGTGATATTTTTTACTTGAATATAAACTAGTTAATTTAGTCCTATGTTGCATTTTTGTAACAAATGAGATTAAATAGCAACAAACAAGAACATGAGTATGTGATATTAAGTTGCCTGTTCTGAGAAAATGAAAATTTTGGATTTGGTGCTTGAAGTCACTGGCAATAAAACATAGAAAAATGTTGTAAACCAGCAGATTTGCAAACTAGACAGGAATTTGGACGAGCGGCTTGCGTGCCATCATCACTTTTCCTCCAGATATTTGTAATGTTTTACGGAGGAGAAATAAATAGAATGTTTATTTTAACGGCATCTAGCACAAACGAACGAAGCCGTTGGCATGGACAGAGAGCGCCCTGAATTAGCATATATTTGTTATTCCTAGGGGGAATATGTTCAGTATAATGGCACAAATAGAGCACAAATGAATTAGAACGATTTAGACTCGCAGGTTAAAAAAAAAAAAAAAATTAAAAAAAAAACACGGTCTCACCGTTTCAACTTAATGCTGCCTTGAAATTTAAGCTTAGGCAACTTGAAATATGAAGTTAGTGAAAACTTGGAGCTGACTAACCCTAAAATTTCAAGGCAGCACGAACACTAACTTTTTTTTTTTTTTTTTATTAAACTCTGCGGCCGCGCTAAACGGGGAGTGAAGTTTTCGTTATATTTAAGAAGAGGTCATAGTTACAGGGCTTCTTTTAATGGCACAAACCAGCACAAACGAATGGCACTGGTTTGAAGAGATTTGGACGGCATAGGGTGGAGAGTGACGTCACTGCCCAGAATTGTTTTTGTTATTTCTAAGGGGAAATATATTTGACGTTCATTTCAACAGCACAAATCGAGCACAAACGAAACCAGTTTTGTGCGATTTAAACAAACTGGGGTGGAGAGTGACGTCCCAGCTCCCGAAAATATTTTGGTTATATCTAAGGAAGGAAAATAAAAATGGCACAAACCAGCACAAATGAACTGCGCTGGTTTGGAGTGATTTGGGCAACATGGGGTGAAGAGTTCCGTCACACGGTCAAAAAAAAAAGACAAAAAAAAAAAAGTTTAATATCTCAAACACCAAACCAGCACAAACGTTTGTTTTTGCGGCACAAATCAGCACAAACGTAGCACAAACGAATGGGATAGTTTTGGTGATTATTTCTTTTTATGGGGTCCCAACTTCACGGAGGTTAACCAGAGTCCATTAGCGGGCATTAGTAAACTTCCAATAGGCCAACATTTTTTTTTTTTTTTTTTAATGTTACATTACAAGCATGTTTGAAGAAGTTTTGTTTTGCACTGCAGTTATTTTAGTATTATTTATGCATTATTATAGTACTTATAAAATAAAAGTTATAGTACTTATAAAATAAAAGTTACTTCATAATATTATATATATATATATATATATATATATATATATATATATATATATATATATATATATATATACATATACATATATATATACATACATATACATATACATACATATATATATACATACATATATATATACATACATATACATATACATATATATATATATATATATACAGTTAGCTGCCAAGACAAAATTCTAATTTTCAGTTTGTGTCTTTCATCTAACATTCATATTTTGTCAGCATTATTTTAATTAATGAAAATATTTCAGTAGTTTTAGTTTACAATAATACTGCGCAGTGTAATAGCAAAATTTTTGACCAATTGAGTATCTAAACATCTTAGTTGAATTTCAAGAATACAAACTAAAAGCTGCGTAGTTTGCCAGTAATGTAGCATTTTTAACTATGGCTTTATTACGAAGAACAATAAGAAATGTAACATACCAAGCTCATACAATTGTTTCATGGCAGGGTGCAACCTAAATTTGGCATTCATTTTCTCAAAAACTTTTAGCAGATCCTAAATTCTTGTATTTACTAATTTCTTTATAAAGTTATAAGCTAGTTGTGTATATATAAAAAGTTTATTTTGTTTTTACCACAAAAAAGAAAAAACACATTAAAATCTTGAGATTTCTAATGTCTAGTTATATTATCTTGACAGTGGTAGCTTCCCTCTAATTAAAGTTTGGAAACAAGCGTCTTTGTTGTAATTTTATCAGAAGTTCAAAAAAATAAAAATAAAAACAGCCTCTGTCTGTGGGGGCCCTTCAAATATTGACTTGACAATGGAATGGCAAAACTACAGTAAGGCCTTAAAAAAAAAGTAAGAAAAGAAAGAAAACATCAACCTCACTTCAGAAATTATGAAGTTCAGCCGCTGAAACCTGAACACAGTGTCGTGGTGGGCGGCAAACACGCGTTAAAGAGATTCTGTACGGAAGACGAGCAACTTTCTCACGATTTTCCGGTTTAGCCAAACATTAAGAATAACTGCTCACACAATGATTAGACGACTCCAGAGCCTAAAATGTGAGATGTATTTTTACATGCAGCAAACGCTCTGGACACATCTGTCCATGTCTATCTTCAATGTAGGACACATGCAAGCATTCTCTCCGTAGGAAACCCGTCTCTCGTGACCCGCTGTTATTAGAAGCCTCGTGCGCCTCTCAAAACAACCGGCAGCGTTCTAATGGCAGAAAAAGCGCGGGAACGACTCGAGAAGACGGCAGCTGCCTGTCCGCGGGTAACGTTTAGGTGAAACGGGAGCGAACCACAGCGAAACATTTCCGACCGGAGCGAACGGACGGGTGTTTTGGGGGGACCCCATCACCACAAGCAATACAGACCCGGTAATAACTTACCGGGCGAATCTCCGGGGATCGCGTCGCAAGATAACGGTCGTTTTCAGGGCTGCTGACACTTGCTGTTATTCGCGTGCTTCTTCAGACGAGGTTCACCTCTGTCCTCTCGCACCTCTGGACGCCATTTCCCGCCTCCGTACCCACACAGTCAACGGCAGGTACCCGGATGAAGAGAGTAGCGAGCATGCGTCCTGCGGTGTCCCACACCCCCTTTCTGTTGTTCCGAGTATCAAAACAATATTTAGGCTTCGCAGTGCGACAGCTTTAGCTTACAGTATCTATTTAAAAAACACACTCTACAGCAGTGAGAATAACACATAAAATGCGCTTTAGCAAAAAAATAAAAAAAATAAATTAAAAAAAGAAAACCCCGCAGAGCGGAGAGGAATTCCGTTTCAAAACGGACTTAGTGTCGGCATTTACCAGGTAGCCTGTCAGGTAAACTAACAATGTCAGTAACAATCTACATATTTTTCTGACAGGAATGTGGCTCCGATAAGTTAGCGTTTGATAGAAGAGATGTAGCAGAGTAAATACGAACTACTGTGTGCTAGCATAAGCATCAGATTTATTTATGCATAGCACTTCGACAACAAGCAGCCAGTAAAAATAGAACGAGCGCGCGGGGTATGAGATGAGAAGGAAAGGCACGTTCTGGTTGTCATGGCAATACCGTTACGAAGCACTTCGACAGAATGTCTGTATATTCCTGAATGGAGCGTATTTCAGTTCCATTCTACTTCAGATGCCATCATATGATACGAAGGCATTCCTTATACATATATGTCTTAGATCAAAATATTTTGAAATATGGTCCATCTAAGGTGAATAGGTACAAATTTACATAAACGTTCTTAATGCAAACAGACAGTAAAACTTTATACAGAAAAAAAAAATATTTATTGTTACCGTAATGTAATCATTTATGTTTGTAAAGCAGCCTGGGACAAATTAATGAAGATTTCTGGGTGCTCTTCTTGATGCTACTACTTTCTATACTTCAGTCACAGTGATAGGATTTGTACTTTTTCCAAAACAGGACCAGTTTATTTGAAATATAGAGTATTTTGTTAATCTTTATCCTTGGATTGCACTGCACAGCTGTGTAAGACAGCCCAAACACCCATGTGACAAATCTCAAAACAATCACAAGCTATAAGAGTACATTCATTATGCCAACCCTACCAAATTTTGCTTAATTATGAAACAAACACAAACAGTTAGGTCTATGATCATTATTTCCTTTTGAGAGTTTAGCAATTTTACAGCATTCCTTGTCACACAGATTCCTCCTTATATGTACTGTACATCTACAGCTACCAGTAAGAAAGGAAGCAGGCCAACAGCTGTGATGAGTTTAGTCTGTGGCACCGAATATTGCTTTTTTCCATTTTCTTGATCTACAGGCTGATTTACAAAGGCTGCCTTTTGCATGCAACAATGTCCTTACAAGACTCCATGTGCACTTCTGAGTGCTCCTTCAGAATTAGAAACAGAGTAGTTAAAAAAAAATATTAAATAAAAAAAAAAAAAAAAACTGGCCAATCGGTGTCATTATGTACCAGAGAGAGGTTAAAAAGTTGTACAGCAACTTAATTGCATCTTCCCATAGTTTACACTTTGATTCAGCAACAGTTGTCCAAAAAGATAAAGGGAGATTATGCTTTTCAGCAGTTCTTTAAAAACAAAAAAGGGAAAACTGGTGTTGGTGTTGTAGAGGTCCTTTTCACCAGTAGTATCAATATGTTCCACTTTGTGAATCTAACAGAGAAATATTACTTCCGTATTATCTATTCACAGTAGTGTCCTCCAGTCCCTGGAGAAGGTATTTTATTTTATTATCCCCATCTCTTAAAAAAAAAAAAGAAAAAAAAAAAAAGAGACATTTTTACAATATATTAGTTCCAAATCCCAATTCTGATAGACCTGTGCTACAGATGGGGGCAAAAAACAAAACAAAAAACATGAAACAATACTATCAAATTAGGTCATGTGCAAGCAAACATTTGCAACAGATCATGAAATCAATGTCATATTTAAGTTGAATAAAACTCATTAGCAGTCACTGATTTCACAGCCGTAACCGCTGAAACTTGTTCCTGTCTGAAGACACTGAAATAGTTTGAATAGTCTGAATGTCTCCAATCATGATACTAAAATCACAGGTGAAATCCAAAGTTCCTTTTCCTGGCTTGGCTACTTCATTGTCAGAAACATCCAAAGCTCAATGTAAAGGATTTTTGAGAGATTGAACTACAGGACGTCAATGGCTTGATGTCGCTTTCCATAATCCACAGCCCTTTCACCTGGAGCCTCCCGATCTTCATCGTCTGAAAGATACAACAACAGGCATAATTACAATTCAGTGATTACAATTACAACAATGGCTGACTAACTAACTAGCTTAACTTTCATGGGTAAATAAAAATATGCCTAGAAACATTTAAACTAATAATAGTGAAAGCTACTAAGGCCACATACACACTGCAAAGTTTTGGTTGTGACAACCACATTGTCTGAATTCCATAAATTAGGGCTGTAAAATCGATTAATTGTGATTAATTGATTTTACAGCCTACCGTAAATTATCATTCTGTGTGTATACAGAATTCAGGAGTTACTCGGCCAGAAGAGGCAGTGTTTGTTGTTTATAAAATGATTTGGTTACGTACACAGTATGAATATTTTATATAAATGTGGTTGTCACTGCCTAACCTTTTTGTTTCCTAACAATTTTCAGATGGTAATACATCTCTATTTGGTAACTTTTTTTTATTTTGGTTATATGGTTACTACCATTTCATCTAGGGCTGCACAATACTGAAGATATGTGATATGCGTTAATGCTCTAAAATCTGTGTAAAATTAGTTTAACTTACATTTAAATACATCTAAAAAATGAAAATGATATTAGAAAATGATAACTTCTGAAAGTGAACAAGTGTTTTACTGCAGCATTATTACATAAAAAAATAATGTCAAATCGTAGAATGTCATTTATTACCAGTTAAACAAACCAAATTTAAGTACTACCAACTCTCAACATGGTGATATATAGTTTTAATCAACCAGAAAACTTAACATTACTAAACTGTTCGAGTTATCGCAAATATACTGGTTATTTGGAAATATCGTGCAGCCCTAATATCAACCAAGGCATACACACAGATCAAAAATGTACAGGATTCATTCTTGCACTTACATGCAGTTGTCACTCTCTAGATTTTGCATTGTGAACATGGCCTAAGAGACATATGGTTTACAACTGTCACAAGTGTTAAGTGATACCGATGCAAAAACTGGCAAAATGCAATATGATGGCCCCATCTACACAGCTAAACATCAGTGACTGGAAAAAAAAAACTCATTTACAATATCCAAACCCTAGTGAAAAGGATTCAACACAGGTGTTATGGCGTTCACATGCACTGAAAACACAATAAAACAAGCAGCACGCTGATTAGTGAAGACAATGACTGGAATGAGGCATGCTGGGAGAGAAGGTTCAGTCTCATAACCACATGGTCCAGTAAGGTTAAGGATTTCACACTCATAACTTTCTCTCTCATTCACACAGGTGAGGTGAGGGCTCCTCCTCGATTGACCTCTTCCACAAGACTTTCAAGCATTAGGCCAAGCGAGCTGACAGTACTTCAGTATGCTCTGAGCCCATGATGACTGAACCAGCAGCTTAATTTAGCAGCACAGCAACAGTACAAGGGAGGGGGAGAGGAGACGGAATAGCAAAGCAGTCGCAATCCCCCTGGCTCACCTTGGACGTCTTCCTCCCCACCATCACCATCCTCTTCCTCATTGTAGGCCAGCTCGGCCTGCTTGTCCGCCTCATACTCACCCACGTTGCCATCATCCCCGTTATAGTCCGCCAGCTTATTGCCGTGTTGCGGATCTACAGGGGACTCATTTTCATCAAAGAAACGGCCTGCAGAGGCAGAGAAAGGCCCCATCAGGAAAGAGAGAAAGAAAAGGAGGAGGAACATTTGAAAGTAGACAGGGAAAGAAGGACATTAAGGGAACAGTAAAAGAAAGCACAGAAAGACAAACAGATCAGAAGCATATTCACAAGAATAAAGAGCTAAGAAAGGACAATGAGACTACATGGAAAGTAACTGCTGATGCCATAATTTAGGTCCAAAGGAAATAAAATCAACCGAGGACAACTGAGGAATGGAGCTGGTGGTAGAGGAGTTCACACAGAAGAAAGGAGGGCTGGGTGGGATGGGGTACATGGTGGTGTGGAGGAGTTTAGCAGACAGAGCAAACTCAGGCAGCGCAGTAATCAGCAGAGAACCCAATCTAACATTCAGCTTTACAATCTGTATTTCACACACATGTCCTCCTCTGCCTGGGCTTCATATACTGTACACACATTCATCTGATAACTCAGAGGAACTGATTTAAGACTGGCTTGAATGGTGCCAGCTTCTGTTGCATCAAACCCCAGAGAAAGTCTTAAAGGAATAGTTCACCCAAAAATGAAAATCATTTACTCAGCTTCATGTCATTTAAGCTATATTTATTTTTCTTAAGTGGAAACACAAAAACTTGAGAGTGAGAATTACCATCCACATGTGATTGGTAATTCAACAGCAGGTTGAACAGTCTGCTAAATATCTCATTTTGTGTTTCACGCAAAGCATAAAATCAGGTTTTGAATGACAATGTATGTGGGAGCTATTCTCTTAAAGACATTAAGGTAACCAATCGGCACTTTATGGAAACTGTTGACCACCGATACATAAACATGCCATTTGAGGTTAAGAGAATATGGGAATACGAGTATCCAGTTGTTAAGTCTAAATTCATGTCTCTCAGTTTCTGGGTCCAAACACTATCAGACAAACGGAGCTAACATACACTCACAATGTGCTGTAGTACAACCAGAAATCCTGATTTTAACCTTTCTCTCCATACCGAAATCTTAACTGGCCAGAAAGCGATTCATCTTTTCTGAGTTGTTAAAATACTGGTGTCTGGGACACCATGAGTCCGGAGACTGTAGTGTACATTGTAATAAAAAAAAGAAAATTTAGCTTAAAGGTACGCTATAAATGAATGGTGCTCATAAATGACTGTTGAGATAGTATTCTCGCTTGAAACAGAGTAGAGGCTTAGACCTGGAAACAGTATTTGTGACCCGTGCTGGCAAAATGAGTCTGAATGAGCAAATTTTCAAAAATGAGTTATTTTTATTTTCACATTCTATATTATAATACCTTCAAAATGATATATGACTTGTTGGAATCGGACAAAAAAAATGACTGAGCTACAGCCGTTTGAAGGCGATAGAGTCAGCAGAGTTGATTCTGAGAAAAAAAGTTTTAGTTTTCTTAAGATTCCAAAGCAAATTCACCAAGCAACATTGCATATTTTCCTCCTATTCTTTTCTTAATAATAATTACTATATTATTTATCACAACATAACTATTTTTTATTTTACCTTTGTTAATAAAAATAAGAACAAAAATGCAAATAAACAGCAGTTTGATCATGAGCAGCGAGTGATTCCGTCTTTTCTTTTAATGTTTGATTAACATTGAGACAGATCTATATCAGGACCTACTGTAATGCATGATCAAATTTAATGTTACACATCAGATTTTCCCCCAACCATTAACTAAGCGTCATGTCAGACATAACAGGTTATGTTTGTGTGAATCTCGCCAAGACATTTCGCAATAATGTAGCTATATATGGAGATTGCGTGCTCGTGGAAAGGTGCGTCTTATGCAGGCGCTTTGCAAGTGTCAGTCAGTGCGATCATTTTGTTTTCATCAGCATGGGTTTGAAAATCATATTTCACTGGTTTGGACTCATATCATCGAGAATTCGATAGGAATATTCACAAAGCTGGAATGCTGCGCTTTGCAACAATAGACCTACAACTTGTGTTGAGAAGCAGCAGCAGTCTTGTCAGAAGTGAGCAGATAAAAAGGTACTCCTCTCAGAAAATGTACAAATAAAGATCATTTTAGATGTTTAATTACTATTTGGAGCATTGGGATCACTAGAAGAGGGTTTAATAAACTAATTTTTGGGAAAACCTCAAATTTGACCAAAACTGACATTTTTCACTTCTTTTGCCTGTAGCTCAAAATTAGACCGTGTGCGCATTCCGACTCATTTTGCCACCACGGGTCACATTTGATATGACACAACTTAGCAAGTGGATAGCTGAAGCTTTGTCTTACCATCTTCAGAAACTGCACCTATCCCCACCTTTGTACAATTTAATACTCACTCTGACGGTGACGTGGAAGATCAGCGGGCGCAGGATCTCTGCCATTGTGTTGGTCAATGTGTTTGGGAAAGACCTGAGCCAGGTTAGGAGGAGGAGGAAGTCCAACTCCCTCTGCCTTTAAACCCTCAGCTAATGAAACAAGCACAGAAACAGCACTGGGTATTAAAAAAAAATAGATATTTCCATAAGTAGAGGGATGTCACTTAATGATGTGACTCTAATCTCCATTATTCTCACGTGAAAAAAAACAAATGTAAACTTCAATTAATGACAGGGTCACGTAGAAAACAAAAAAGATGAAAACAGGACAGCTTCTCCCCAGCAAGGCACACATATTGAAAGAACAGAAGCTCTACTACATGGCTTCCCCGGTACAAAGAAATCATGAACAAAACTATATTTGCATTGTCTGAAGGTGTGTGAGCAAATAGTGTTTTGATAAAGCTTTTGGTAATAACATCCAGAAATGGAGAAAACTGATGTAAAAACCACCCCATAGTAATAAAGTATTAATAAAAAAAATACTTTCAGAAAAAGATGAAGAGCCATTTTAATACGGTTTTGCATTGTGTGCCCTGCAATAATGGAATCCTTACTGCCTGCATAGTAGCTATGTGTGTGAGTGTATATCTGGGTCCTGCATCACATTTCTTAGACAACCAACAATTGAAAAATATTAGTTTAAGCAACATAAGCTCAGATAAAACAGGACCTCTCACCTCCCAGCTGTCTGCGCTGCTCCCCAAACTCATCTGCCTTTATGCCTGCCTTATTATTTTTGTCAAACAGCATGGGTTTGTCTGCCACTGGCTGTGGAAGCTGTTGCTGCACAGGTATGTCGTTGTTCCCTAAATGCAGGTTTTCACCATGGGGCATGTCTGGTCGGTCCAACGGTTGCCCGCGGACCAAATCATCCCCTGGTCTGGCACCAGCTCCAGCTCCGAACCCTGCCCTCTCCTCCTTCAGCAATGCCGCAGCTTCTGCGGGCTCCATGTGCTTCTGCGGCGTGATGGCTGGCTTCTTTAGGGCTGGAGAAACATGAAATGAGAATCTAAATGAAGTAACAGACATCAACTCTTATTTTCAACATGCTTCAGAGTTTATTCTCTCTGTTACTCATCAGCAGGATGACTAGTTCATTTAAATCTTGTACTTTGTGATACTCACCAAACTGTGCATCTTCTATCTTGCCTACTTCACTGTCCTCAATGCCAGGCATGCCAGCATCGCTACCAGGTTTACCCATATCATCTTGAGTGTGTGATAGAAAAAAAAGCAATAGAATGAGATTTTTTCAACCAAAATGTTGCAACTGCTCATTGAGGTTTTTTCTACTACCTTTAAGAAGAGGGCCATCATTTTGCCGTGCAGCCACTGTGTGGCGCTCTACAGTGTCCTCTGCTTTTCTTTTGATGGATTGATCAAGATCTGCCTCCACTTGCCGACCTCCTGTGTCCACTTTACGATTCTCTAATAAACTCTGCAATAAGGACGTTTTTAGTTTTTATGTCAAATACAGAGTGTTGGAGGAGTTGCAGTTTAAACTGACTGTATGAAAGTCATTCATATCCCACCTGTCTGAGTACTGCTGCCTCTTCTTCTACTCTTTTCTTGCTCTCTTCATATTCTGCCTTCAGCTCAGCAATCTTTCGGCCACACTGCAAGCTGCAATGCAGATATTACATAATAGATTTATATTTACTTGATCAACTAGTCTACCATTTTAACCGATCCCTAATGTAGGAATGGAAGTGCATAGAAAACAAGACCCCTCCACCAGTGTTTGTATTCACCTCTCATATTCAAGCTTCTTTTCCAAATTGGTGCTGTTTTTCCGCACTTCCCTCAGTTGGTCTTCCTGTCGGATGACCTCCTGTCGCAACTCCTTTACCTGCTCTGTAAATGTGTACACACACACACACACACACACACACATTTAAACAAACATGACTACATGCCCCACTAGATCAGCAGTCCAAAACAGCACAATATGAAAAGTATCAGCCAACAGGACACCATGATTTGTTTACATCAGTGTGGATGTAGAAAGAAATAAGACTATATGAGAACTGTATGAGAAAATGTACAAAAACAGTGGTGTACGTCACTTGCATACCCCACCACAACCCTATTCCACTAACACAGAGGCAATTCTGGGAAGTAGCACCCTCTAGTGAGCACTTCTTACCTTTCAGTCTGTGAATCTCTGACATCTGGGCACTGACATCATTTTGCAGCTTATTCTGGAAAGCACAAAAACAAAGAGTGAAAACAGGAATGCAATATTATACAAACATTATATTTTTAGAATATTTGGCCAATATTTTAAATATCATGCCATATGATATTTAGTCTGGAAAAACAAATTCAAAAACTTTGAGTATCTAAAAGCAATACAACAAATTTTTATTTATTTTAAAATAATAAAAAAAAAAATAGATAAACAGAAAATAGCATAAAAAGGTAAGCAATGTAATAGTATAGCCTACATATAATACATAACTTTACTTTTTCCCTAATTTCCATACTTCAAATGTCAACTACCCAACTTTTTGTTTGCTATAATCAAAGTTTGATTATTATATCTATAGTCATCAACCACATTTGCAGCTGTGAGTGAATAATCTCTAAATCTAAACTATATACATATATTTAAAAAGTTTGGGATCAGTAAGACTTTTTTTATGTTTTTGAAAGAGGTCTCTTATGCTCACCAAGATATTTGCCCTAACAGAGTAGAAACAGTAATATTGTGGAATATTATCCATTTTATAGGGAAATTTACTATTTTAATATATTTAACGTGTAATTTACTTCTATGATGGCAAAACTTTTTTTTCTATCTATCTATCTATCTATCTATCTATCTATAACTTTTGAACAGTAGTGTATCTGATCCTTCTATACTAATTACTTATTTTTTGAGATTGGTTCCTGTATTTAGAAATCAAACCATCCCCTGGACATTTTGAACCCATGAGAAACTGTGAAGTACCACACACTCTTTAGCATTGCCTCTTTTATGAATCAAAAAAGTATTGTCCAACTCCTTTTCAATGATCCACAGTAAGAGAATTCAATCTCCAGAGCTTTACTAGGCGGCTGTGATTTTGCGATAGGATTGAGAGGGGGAAGCTCAGAGGGAAGTGTGATCAAGATGACAAATTCACTGAGGGGAACGTGGACACAGTCAGAGCTTGAGTTTGCTGAGAGCAGAGCCCTGGCTCAAAGCACAAGGCAAGATGATAGTCAGCAAGGCAAATTAAGCTGCAAGTAGGGCTGCATGATGTATCGCATGCAATATTTAATGCGCATCTTGTCAGTAAAGCCAGTTCTGTAATCAGCTGTAATTTCCATCACGTGCGTGATTTCACATGGAGCTGCATTTACCACACAGAGCCGTTGTTCACTGACAAGCTGCGCAAAACCACGCTGATAATGAACGTGGATTTGCGCAGCTTGTCAGTGAACAACCTGCAAGGGCAGCGGACATAAAAAATGAGCAATGTGCTATTACAGGGGCCCGATAAGCCTTGAGCTACTGCTACCGGCAGAACAGCAGAAGGAAATACAGCAAAATAGCAGTCTACTGCACTGTGTGTATGCAGAACTTACTAACACTGCTGAAGGGTCAGCTCAATGCCTATGCATGCTCATCCTATAGATTTATACTGGTGTCTCATCTAATCAATATCAATTTGTAAAAAAAAAAAAATAAAATAAAAAATAAATCCCTGAGGGAGCCAGCTTAAATAGTTAGGAGCTTCCAGTGTGTTTGTTTTCCAAACCTACACCTTCATCTATTACTCTTTCGACACCTAAGAGGAAGCAGAGGCTTGCAGTTACTCTCAGACACAATGGAGCCAAAGAGGTTTATATTACCTGGAGAAAACTGTTTGCATTCCCATTCATCTCACTGGCATCTACCAACTGGAAGTTAACAGCCAGACCTTACACTGACCCATACACTAGTACCACACTTCTACTGCTGATTCCACTATTAGGCTGATCAGTCACCCGATTTAAAGTAGAAATTAATGGAGGAATCACACGCAGCAGAAGGGTCAGTAATTAAAGCATCAATGTCACCCTGTGGAGAAAACAGCCAAGCTCAGCACCCTTCTCATCAGCAGGTGAGAGAGTAACAGAAGCTCACTGCATCACTTCAAACCACTTCCACTCTTTTACAATATTTGGCTCAGGGCAACAACCACTCACAGATCCATAGACTTGGAGAACTGATCTTCATCCATAACAATTAGGACCTTAAATAAAACAAAAGTCAATAAGAAGTGGCCGTTACATACCAGGATGGAGCCAAGTACTTGGAAGGGAGAGATTTAATTTTCTTTTTCTAGCCTATTTAAAATAACATTCATAGATTGATAGTGCACAATTACACCAGGAACACGTATTGCAGTAAATGGGCCAATTTTTGATTTCATGTTTACTTCACATTTACTCTCTTTTTTAAAGTCAGCATTTAACCATGCTGACAAATAGATCAGCATACCATCCAAATACCATTGGTTGCAGGTTGCAATACAAATATTCATCATTCCATCACTTCGATCCATCAGGTTGTACATTTTCTGTAAACATAGTGTGTAAATATTGTACTGTGGTAATACTGTATTACAGTATTTAAAAAAAAAGTATAAATTTATATACTTTATATAAATTTATAAGAGTATAAATCAATAATTTAACTATTTTATAAATAAATGGTGCCTCCATAGTTAATTACAGTTTGCAAACTGACAACAAAATCTATGAGAACAGAAACATCTGTAACCTCAAAACTGGGTTTGATCAGTTTTGCTAACATTTGCATGTCAGCTTCAGCAGCCCACAAGCTTCACAAAAAAACTTCATTACTGAGATATCAATTATTTGCAAAGGGTCCTATGCTTCACAGCTTCATTCTATTTCCTACATGATAAAAGATTTACTAGAAAGATTAATTATTCAAAAAGAATATGGCTGATCTTTGTTTCACCATAAACAACCTGAAGAGCCAAAGGCGATGATCTTTCATAATGTGGTTGGTACTGTTCAGACAGAAACCCATGTTTCTTCATTGACAACCATTCACTAGTAATCAATATTTCAGACCAATTTTATTCCCAAACAACATACGAATTATTACATTTTACCAGCTCAATTTATCTGGAGAGCCCTTGACTTGCCTTCGGCATCAATAGCCTGGCTATACAGGTAACGTGCTCTCAAGTTTGCACAAGTCATCTGAGCAACTGCCATTGAGATGAATGGCAATGCTAATAGTTAACTTTCTCCTTGGAGAGACCACAAAGCAAAAGTGAACAAGAAAGTACGAGTGAATAGGTGTGTCTGTGTGTGCATAAGGTCTCCACCTTTGGTGTACTGAACAGGAAACAGGACGACATTCCCAGCAGGGAACTGATCCTATTCCTAAACCCATGACACATGGACAAGGTATAAACTGACACCATGAAAAGGTATAAAATTAGACTCTCTTTAAGATGTAAGCATAAGTGTTGCCCTGAACAGTTAAGGATAATATCATAATGTAACTTCAGTCTATCAAAATGTGTAGTATTGACAGATATTGAAGATCTAGCAGCTTTATCTTACTGAATTCAGTTACTTGTGAATTTTGTATGTTTCTCAAGATAATATGCTGGTTTCCAGCACCTTTTCTGTCAAAAGCAAACTTGGTAACACATTAGTTTAGGGACTAATTTTCAATATTAACTAGTTGCTTATTTGCATGCATATTACTAGAAAACTGGCTGTTTATTAGTACTTATAAAGCACATATTAATGCCTTATTCTGAATGATCCCTTAATCCTAGACTTGACAACTACCTTACTTACTATTAACAAGCATAAGGAGTTTACGGAGGCAAAAGTCGTAGTTAATAGTTGTTTAAAAGTGAGAATTGGTCCCCAAGCTAAAGTGTGACAAGAAACTTCAAACAAATTAAAGAAAAATGTGTATGCCTCATATATAAGAAAGTTAAAATATAGCAAAATACACCAGGACGTGCTATAAATCAACATTTTCTGTTAATTCAGACTGTACAAGGTTGCAAAGCTTCAGGGTGCCTCCTAAAACAAGAACACGTTTTACAAGTCCTGCTATAGGCAATGAATGTGAAAGGGTAATACTCTGTAAAGGGCCCTGAGCGAGCAATTTGACCAAACATTTGCTGCAGCATGGCATCAATCTATAAAAGTACAAGGCATCCAAATGCACATGGAATATCAATGCTCATATACCCTGTTCCAGGTAGACAAAACCTAGGCAGAAATGTGTCTCAAAATCGAGCTTCGCAACAGTGACATCTTCTACATCACCCTCTTCTCACAATAACCAAGGCAATTGATCCATTTACTGTAAACCATAGGGTGAAAATGATAATGGAGAGGAAACAGGAGTGCTATAGAGCAATAAATGGAATGAATGCCATTTAAATTATTTTCAAAATATATATTCTTCCAAAATGTTATTAAGAAAATAAGCAATCATGAATGGTTTCTAGCCCTATAACAACAGTCTCCCAACAATCATGTTGATATAATATCAAGAACAAAGAGAGAGACGGAGGGCAGTGTAGGAAGACCTGGAGACATGAAGGAGCGTGGGGGGCTCTCACAGCCCTGGGCACACAGATGGGCCCTGATCATGAGCTCTCAGCTGTGTCTCACAACCACAGGGAAGCCCACGGCTTGAATCCATAAAAAGCAGCATGGCAGGATGCTCTCTGTCCTGTCAGCTCACATTTTTAGTGTACTGATGTTAATGGAGCGGGTGATATGCAGTATATCAAGACTCATTTTTACTAAAAAAGAGCAACTTAATCATCTTACAGGTGAACAACCATATTAGTATATTATATATGTGTGTGTGTGTGTGTGTGTGTACATATATATATATATTAGTGTTTGTATATTAATTTCCTATACAGTTTTAAAAATGTGTGGACAATTTACACGGGACCTCTGTATATACTCCTATTTTACTGAAAGTAAAGCAGCACAGCAAAAGTCAGTGCTGCCGTCTGTCACAACCTGCTGACTGAACACGTCACACAAAAGGAAAACTGCCTTATCTGCAGGCACAACTAGTAGAACAGGCACAAAGGGAACAGTTAATATCAGCAAACTGCCTGCTTCTTTAGAGAAAGTATGTAATATGCTTTTAAATGCACTGTGTGGGACAAAATAACAGAAAAAAAAAAAACCTGGTCAGTGAAACATATATACTATACTTGAAACACGGAATGTTTCTGTGAAATAGAATATTCCTGAAACAATGCACTATTGGACAAGACAATCGCCTATACAACTTTGTTTACATTGACTAACCAACACCTGTAATAATTAAACCTTCTCCAAATGACCAAAGGGCTAAACAAACAGACTTACAGGATGTGCACTTATCATAATAGAGAGACTGCCATGGGCTGCGATTCCCAAAAGCATCGTAATCCTAAATTGATCGTAGCTCCGTTGGTCACCATTGGCTCCAGTTGGTTCTATGATCAACATAGGCTTACGATGCTTTTGGGAACCACAACCATGGTTACTCTTTGTTTTAGACAATGCCATCTGGAGTCATTATTCCAACCATCCATATATAGAGAAGATAAACAAATTAGAATGCCCTCGTATTTGCATAACATCTGCAACTCTGTGAAGCATTATATAACAGTGGTTGATGGTCAACTCAGCATAATGACACCGACTCAACTAATGGTCAACACTTTATGCATTTGCTAAACAAACATGTTTATGCAATATTTGATCCACAAAAATGTGAAAAGCAGTGCATTATCTATTGGTTAACTGGATTTGAAAAAGATGCTGGAAACCTTGAAAATGGCCAAATATCGGCCAGTTTATTAGCTTGGATGATAAATGGGACTTTCACTATGACAATGAAAGTAATTATAAAGTGTTACTGAGAAAATCTAGCCTTTTATACTGAGGGTGCATGTGTTGGCTGAGATTCTGGTCTGTAAAGTTTGAAACCCCCTGATCATTTCTGTTAGAAGTACCAAAGCAAAACAGTCATTTGCAAGGATATACAGGCTAAGGCATGACAGTGGCTGGAAACACAGACAGAAGGTAAATCTATAATGCATGTTCACATCACATTAGTGATGTGTATGTGTTTATAAAAGAAACCCTCGTGTTCCTTTTCTCTCACCCACCTTCTCATCGGTGCAGGCTTTGACCAGCGCATCCCTGGCCTGCAGTTTGCTCTCCAGCACGCTGTAGTCTCCGTCCTTCTGATCGATCTGTTTCCGGTGCGTGTCCACCTGCATCATCAGCTCGGAGTTTCTCTTCTCCAGGCGCGAGCGCGCCGCGTCCGTGCGCTTCACCTGCGTCTGCATCTCAGCCAGCTCGTCCAGCAGCCGCCCGTGCTTAGTGGACACGCTCCAGTAGTTAAACGACAGAATGACTATAATCACCAATAACGCAATCAGGATGAAGGACGGGAGGCGACCTCCACGTCGATTCGCGCCGAAGCCGATCATCGCGTAATCGAAGAGGCGCACCGATTACGATCTCTGGCTTTGTGTGATCGCCACACGTTAAAAAAAGAAAAGAAAAGAAAGAAACTACTGATGTGGCCACTGCTCTATTAAGTTATCTATCTTGATAGATTTTTGTTCTTCCCCATTCGGCTTACAGCAACCTTGAAGTGTCCTGAAGTTGGTGACACAACTACTTTGGCGGTTCCTCCGTATCCCTTCCGCACAGCTGGCGACTTCGAGCTTTTCCTTGTTTGCATTCATGCAACGCCACTGTTAGTAGATCAAACACATCAACACACACAGGCGACGTGGCCTATGAGAGCTCACGCGAGCTAACGGCGCACAGCCATGAGCTTTCCGGTCTACCGATTCCTACAGCACTTGATAACGCATTTTTATTCGGTTACGGTCATCTCTGCCGTCATGCTCGTGTGATAAATACACTTCTGAATGCACCGTTCGGCCGTATGTTAGCTAGTTATAACCTCGCTAAAGTAACTTAGCATGCGTGAATCTGGTGGAGCAACAGCCGTGCGTTAGCTTCAGTTCAACAACGCGATACCGATTTCTTGTAAACACACAGTAATGACAAACACATAAAGCCAACCCGAAATTGGGCTTGTAAACAAATCTATTACCATTAGCAACAAAGCACTAATAGGCTATTAGACCGTTAGCGTTACATCTGACACCGCCAGCAAGGCCAGATTTACAGTATTCTGCACATGCACAACAATATAAACCAACACAGTATAAACAAACCGAAATAATGCGTTTAACGCGTCTTTGAATGCAATTCCATGCAGACTATACATACACCGCTAGCTTTAGAGCTCGCTTATACTGTAACTCAACTCCCGCCTTCCTCCTCTGTTCTCGGTCCTGCAGAATGCATGCGCAAACAGCGTGTGTTTGTACGTACATACATAAGTAAACGCGTCAACAAAAGATCATATTTCGTAATCGTGTCTTTATCTTGTTGTATATCAAACTGCCAGGTTGGACGTCTCGATAAAAAACAGAAAAATGTCGTCCAGTGTGTAAGGTGTACAGAGGAACGTGATTGACAGCTGCGACAACCAATCCGTGAATACAACCGTACACTTTAGATGTATCTGATTGGCTGTGGGCGTAACTGCTTCTGTTGCTCATTTTTAATTGGACGCTCAAATAATAAGAGAAGGTGGGGTATATGGCGCTAGAATGAACGTTCTCATTAGCCAGAACGTCGCATTTATGAGGGCCCTGCCTATTCCGGGATGTTGCTCATTATGTCGTATTTTTCTGTAGATGTGTTTAAAATAAATACATTCATGTAATACCTGATGTTGATTTGAATGTATCCGCTAGTTGAGGCTACAAAGTGTAAGAGCCACAGTAAATGTGTCTTCAGATGATTTAAACTAGTTGCCATCTAGTGTAACAAATAAAAAGTCTGTCTGGTTTACCAAGGGCCCTAGAATGGATTAGGAACCGGAACAAAAATTTTGAGCACATAAACCTTAAATAAACTTGCTCTTTGTTTGGGGGCCCTTACAAAAAGTCTAAGCACACACAAACACTCAAGACCTTGTTAGAGTAGTACTTATGTAACTCATTCAAACAAACAATGACTTGATGGTCTTAAAATAATAATTTATAACGAAAAAATACAAACAGACACATTTTTATTTTGCAACACAAAATAATTACACACTGAGGTAAGTTGAATAATCCAGCTTCATTAAGGTCTCTCTCCTGCAGTGGCACACAACGACCAAGTAAGTCCAATATTTCACATACTGTAATGTTTGCAGAAGCTGTGTATTAAAAAAAAAAGTTTCATGAAGAGGTAAATCCATGTTGTCACCTTCTATGGTCTGTTGTAGACCCACTCTCCTATTTAGCACAGTAGCAAATTCAGCACTTTAACAAATATTTTACCTTTTTTTTTTCTGACAATAAAATAAAAATATATACCCCTGCAGGTTAACACTCTGGTGTTTCTTTATTATTTTATTTTTGAGTATCTTTTTTAACATGAGAGAGCATCAACTCCATGTTAACTCACTTTTTGTTTGTTTGTTTGTTTTTCAAGAGCTACAGTTTTCTGCTGATGAGGACTTGGCCTTGGCACATATTCAGAGGATTATGAGGAAAAGGGTGTTTGTAGTCTGGAGGGTCAAAGTGTAGTTTCTCTGCATACACTGATGAGGCTTTGAGGCTGGTGTGGAGGCTGATGATCCGGGGAAGCGGGGACATCTGTCTGACTGGATTCTCTTCGTGGACGGCGCAAGGATGAAGACGGGGAACTCAAAGCTCCACAGCTCTGTAAATGCAGGTCTTCGTGAGCATGCTTCCTCCGGCTGCCCATGATCTTCTGTGACTGTGTCATCAACTGTGTGAAGGATATGAGAAAAACAAACCCCAAATGTAATTCAGTTAAGTGATACAGTATTTCACTTCAACTATTAAAGCATAAGTAAATCTGTGTAAATGTATTCATTTCAGATCATATGGTAAGTACTATATTTTCTACACAAAGATATATATCAAATTCACCTGATCAATGATATTGGCACTGAAAATGGCCTCCTCCATGTGTTTCTCATCAGATTTAATAACACATTTAATGCTGTTGACCACCTGCTGGACCTCCGGAGGTAGACTGCAGCTCGAGTGCTCCAGGAATTTGGCCACCAGCACTTTGGTGTCTTTGTAAGTTTTGAGGTCTGCGAGAGACTGCAGCCGTTCTGTAGACATTGAGTGAGGGATGTGAGGTTTGAGTTGGATGTCCACCTTTCCACCGTCCTTCTGCTTCTTGCCCCCTTGGCTGCTTTGTTTGGCAGAAGGGTGCCGGGCGCTCTCAGAGAGCTCCATACATGCTGTTAAAAGCAATGCATTAGTATGTTTATTCTAATAACCATAATTTTAATTGAGATGAATAACTATGTTACATGGAAAACAGAAAAGAGGTGCAACCTTGATCACAGGGAGTCTGTGGGGAGTCCTCAGGTGGATGGTTAGAAGCAGGAGCACAACGATCACCTGCAAGTCAAGTCACATGCTCAGTTCTCCAGATTGCTTATGGGTAATTAATGACTTAATATGATGCTGCTTTGCAAAGATCATATTTTTCCTCTACCTACAACAAAGCATTGATTTGTGTTAACTCAACAAGTTACACAAATGTGGTTTTCATAATGAGCTTAACTTGGTTTACTGTCTTTTTAAACCCCAGATGAAACAAAATTTCCTACTTGTAGTTTTGAAACTGAGTTTACACTGATTTTAACCCTGAGTTATGAAACCCTGCACTGAAGAAGCTTCAGTCTTACTTTTGTGACTTTAAGCCTGCATTGCAAAAGGTGTACAGTGTGTGAAACGATATAGTGTTAGAATGTAATGGCCAATCCAACCAATAATAAACTGAATAGCACTTTGAGGGAAAAATCATGTCAAGCAATGACAGAAAAAATCAATTGAGGTAAAAAATTATAAGTACCATTATGGTCCAAAAAATCTACATAGGACAAATACACTGAGTAAAAACAGTAATACTGTGAAATATTGTAATTTAAAATTGAACTACTTTTATTACTGTGATGGCAAAGCTGATTTTTTGAGTAGCTATTATTCCAGTCTTCAGTGTCACATGATCCTTCAGAAATAATTTTTTGGTGCTCAAGAAACATTTCTAACTATTATTAATGTTGAAATCAGTTCTGCTGTTTAATATTCTTGTGGAAACTGTTAATTTTTTTTCAGGATCCTTTAATGAATAGTTCAGAAAAGTAAAAAAAAAAAACTGCATTTGTTTGAAATAGAAATAATTTGTAATATAAATGTCTTTACTGTCACTTTTGATCAATTTAATAAATCCATATAAGCCCAACTGATGTGCAAGAGTGAGACAAGCAGCTATTTAAACAGGTGTGTGTATTGCATTCGTCCGATCAATAATACTGACCCCACAAATAACTTGGGGTTTATAAATGTAAAGTGTGAGCTAGGATTCTGTTAACCTAGGGTTTAGAATGAATGAAGTAAAAAAAACCCTATAGAGCCACAGAGGAAAAAAAAAGGACTCACGTACTTCTAGATATGGAAGTGCAAGATATGGGTTCACTAGTGGAACGCACAATCCTCGCCAGCTTCCGATACCCTTTGGTGGCACGGAGAGTGCGGGGCCGCTCACGTTGACTGGGGTTGTTGAGGGCAGAGGTAGCATGGGGCTGTGAGGAAGAGGAGGATGGGGACCAGATGCTGAAGCAAAGCCGGGTTCCCCGCAGTTGAGTGGTGGGTGACGAAGAGGTGCAGGTGGAGGGGGTCAGAGCTGAAGCTGCAGTGGCAGTGGAGGTCACTGCTGAGTTGGAAGCACATTGGGATGGTGTGCTTGGAGGGAAAAGAAGGGTAAGCTTCTTATTGGTTCGTTCTCTATGCTGCGTGCGAGACATGGGTTTAACGCCTGTAATCTCCTCCTTCTCAGGCACGTTAACAGCATCGGGTGACAACTGGGGAGAGTGGGGCTTCGAATCCTGGGTGACAGAGGACTCGCTGTGGTCCAGTCGAGCAGGGGTCTGTCGCCTCAGAGAAGAGTGGATGTTGTGATCCAGACTTGTGCAGCTACCATCAGTGGGTACAATGCGCAAAGTGCCATATGGAGAGGAATCAGAGCCTTGTACTTCTAGAGAACACAGGTCTTCAGAGGAACAACTGTGATCAGGGATGTCTGCGGTCTCGGACACCATAAGGGAAGCACTATCAACAGAGGCTATGGGAACAGAGATCATACTATTAATATATACAAACAATGACTGAAGGCTGTTTAATTTGTTAAATGAGTGTTGTGTCTGTAGATGTATAATATAATGTATATACAACAATTAGCTATTATTACAACCACACTACCACTCAAAAGTTTGAGGTCTGTCAGATTTTTAATGTTTTGAAAGAAGCTTCTTATGCTCACAAAAGATGCATTTAATGGTTAAAAAATATAGTAATATTGTGGAATATTCTTACAATTTAAATATCAATTAATTTGTTAGGCTAGTTAATCTAGTGTTGCAGTTTGTGCATTTACAAAATTGTCAGTTTTCCTTTTCAGTCCAAAGGTGTCACATTAGTCAATACCATTTGTATTATTCAATAAATATGTATAAAGCGCAGCTCACACTGAAGTCAGATTTAAACCAAGCTTTCTGTTGGTTAGTGACCAACTTGAACATGTGTGATGAACTTTTCCTCCCTCATGCAAAACATGCTGATCGTGCAGATTCCTACTGGAATGACTGGATTTTGCTCACAAAATTTCGCCAAGCAACAGCAAATGTGAGCGCACCTTAAGTCAAGTTAATAATTTAGCATATAGTTGGACCTGTGCAATTCATTATATTATTAATAAACTTAAATGTTCATTTTTTTTGTTTGTTTGTTTTGCTGAATCAATTGAGTACTATGTTGAGTCACCACTTTAGTAAAATAAACTGTTCAAAATGTTTGGGGTCAGTAATGATTTCTGAAGGACCATGTGAAGGATCATGTGATAAATTACATTTTAAAATATATTACAATAGAAATGGTAATAATATTTCAAATTGTGTTTTTTGTTTTGTTTTTTCCCCAAATGTTTTTACTGTATTTTTGATCAAATAAACAGTCTTTGTAGGCATAGGAGACTTCTTTCAAAGACATTAAAACATCTTACTGACACCAAACCTTTGAAGGGTAGTAAGTAAAATCTATTTTCAGAGCAAAATCTGGCTTTTGAAGCTCTTATTCCATCAAACATTGCAGATACATGATGCTAATGTTGAAGGAATGGAAGATTTCAACAAAAATGTCTTTCAATCTATATCCACTACAGAAAGAGACTATGTATTTGTTAACAAATATGATTTGCAGCCTCCTCACCCTGAGTGCTAAGGCCAGCTGTGGTGTTCCTTTCACACAGACTGGACTCTGTGACCTGTTGCTCAAGACTGGTGGTGATCTAGATGAGAGAAAAAACATTTGAATTAAATTTCTAACAAGCTGATCAGTAATGTGTTTAAAAATGCTTTTGAGTGTAACCTTCTGGAGAGGATGATGATTGAAAACGGTCTTACACCTGAGGATGATAACAAACAACTGCAAAAGGCGGAGAATCAGACATCAGAACATCTGGCACTGAGGAGTCTGCTGCAGCCTGACATCTGGCACCACAGCAGTGCTTTAAAACGACTGTGCCACCTTGTGACCTGCAGGGGGCTCTCTAAGATCACATTTGCACTTTAAACTTCTGCCTTATGATGACTGCACACTGTGCGGTTTCCATTAAAAAAAAAATCCTCATAACATGATTGATCCAAAACACATAAACAACTATACAGAGAATTTATCCTGTATACAGAGAGCTTATTTCACAGTACAGATCGACTTTATAAAAATGTGGAAAATAAGCTGCAGGCTGTAGTCAGTAGCTATAAATAAAGCTATGTCAATTTAAAATGATTTCTTCCTGTCTGTTTCTAGTATTGCTGTTTTCAAATCTTCTCAGGCCTGTGCTTCAGGTAAGAAACGGCTCTTCTGATTGAAATGCCCCTGCTGCTTTGTTTGCAGATGGTTGTCAATAGCTTCACATGAGAAAGGTCTAAAATCATGGAAACCTCTTGGGATTTTATCCCTTTTTAATCACAGACTCCTTTAGGTAGCAAACAAATCTTCAAAATAACACGTAATCACGGGCTCAGGCGCTGGATTTGAAAGGATTGGGTGGTTCTTTGTGCATCTTTTTGCAAAGAGGAGAGCTCTTGTTCCCTTTCATCAGGTAAAGAAGAGAAATTTGATGGGAAATCATTGTTCAAAAACAGGTCCTGCTCTCACTGTAAGAAAGCCTATTTCTTTTAAATGGAATGAAATTGCTGCCTATATTGCTGATGTGTTCCAGAGAAAATTATAATCCATTATACAAAGGCACTTGTATTAATTCCTTTCAGCCCCTCAAGTGCACCGAAGGACCTTTTGACTGTCGAGCTTTACACAGACAAATGAGTGTAACTGAAGAGGAGGAACATTGCTGAATTGGTGGTATGCTAACACATAGAATCTGCATTACTTTAAGACTGAAATACCTGCAAACTACTAGTACAATCTACAAGAAACCAGGAACTGTAATAAAACAGTAAAAGGATCAATAATGTTACACTCATCTATTCATTTATTCAAAAATGTGCAAAACAATGGCTTAAATACACCTATTTATTTATGATGAGCATTTTAATTTCTGAATTAAAATGAATTTTAACAATTTTTGGGGGGGTTAATTTAGACTGTAAAATGCCATGTGATGTGATTCCAAAAATGTCCGTTAAACGACTCCCCAAAATGACTTTAAACACGCTCACTTTAGGTATTTAAAAAAATCACGTAATATTGTTTTAAATTACAACAATTAAAAAGTCATGCAACTTAATACTAGACACTAAAAAATAATCATGCAATATCACAGTAGTATGTAGAAAAGGTGTCAGCTATTACCTGGCTGGCAGGTGTCTGTCCCACAACAGATTCATAGGGTGGTGGCAGCTCAGATGGATATAGAGCCCCAGGGCTGTTTATAGGCACCCCATAAATAGCACTGAAGGGAGAGTGTGGAAAATCCAGATGCAACCCTCTAATGGACAGAGATGATAGTAAAACGTGATTACAACACTGAATCAATGCTTCAACAAATTTGGCTGTATTATATTGGTGGGGATGATAGCTGCAAAAAATATGTGAGGCCATTTAGGAACCGTGGAAAATGAAACCATTTCCTCTTTATCTCAGCGAGTTATATATCCCATTCTTTTACAGTTTTTTTTTCAATTGCTAACATCCTTTTGTCCAATCTCTAGTCACATTTTCAAAACTCTAAACACAATTAGCACAACATCCATCTGTTGTGACCATACCATTAACACAATTTGTGTTGTTTTCACACAATATGCAGTCAATTACCATGTTTCTAAAATGCGTACATTTTCTTTTCATACAAGCTTACCCAAAACCAAAATCATGGATCTTTTTAGTCTATTTACAATTGCTTAAACACAGCATGTCAAAAATGAAGACCTAACGTTCCAAACCTTAAATATAGTATAAAGCTTCTACTTCTGCTACAACAGCAGCTCAAAAGTATTGAAAAAATCTCTCTATATAAAATACTGTAACAACTGATAAGCATTTTTAAGTAACAGATCACTGAAATATTTAGAAATAGCTGATTCCAGTCTCAGTTGGAGGAATAGTCAGGTGTTGAAGCTCTTTCCATTACATTAACAGAGTAAAAAAGACCTCTTTGAATTGGTTTTGTGGATGCAGAACAACACAAAGAATCAGAGAGAGAAAAAAATAATGCCTGGGAGAGGGAGAGGAATAGTTGTAGGAGGGAGAGGAGTAGTTGGATCAGAAAAAGGGAGAAGAGGTAGGGGAGAGGAGTGAGAATGTTGGACTGTGCATTTTTTTTGTTTGTTTTTTTGTTTTTTTCCCTTACACATGTGGAACCTATGAAAGCTATTTCTGCCCTGGAATATAAAGGGTAAAGGGTAATTGTGACTTTATCTCAGAATTCTGACTTTTTTCTTGCAATTGTGAATTTACAGTATCTCACAATTCTGATAAAGTCTGAATTGCAAGACGTAAACTCGCAGTTCTAATAATAGAAATCCGAATTGTGAGATAAAAAGGTCATAATTACCGTTTTGACTTTTTTATTCTGTGATGGAAACAAACTTGCATAGTAACCAAAGGCCATGTATGTTGGAATTTTTGTTGATCACTGGCATCAGCTACCATGGGGGCACCATCCACATCCAACCCCCACCCACTGGAAAGCAATTTCAATTAAGGTTCCAACTGAATTTCTGCATAGGGGACCCTATTTTTTTTCTATTGTACATTCTATAAAGTAATGACTCATTCAGTTTTAGATAGTATGTTGCCAAGAATGAACACATTCAAGAGTTAAAAATGTAAAGTGGGTTTCAGTTGAAGGTAAACTGAAGGCTAAATTACAAAAAACTATGGATTTTTATATTTTCTATTATATGCAGGTAGAACTGAAACATGACAAGTAATGCAGTTTTTGTAAAGCCATCAACTGTTAGTATTTTGAAAGTCATTGTGCTGTGATTGACTGTATGTTTCTGTTGGATAGAAACTAGTGCTAATGTTTTGACCGAATGAATCAATTTTGAATCAAGTTTGCTGTGTTTTGATAGAGTTAGTATATGTAGAAAAATGTATTCAGCATTTTGAAATGTAGAGTTTGTATTTATTTAACAAAATGTGGTTTTGGCCAGAAAATTAACTATTTGGCTAATTGTGTGATGTAGGTGTGTTGCTGTGTTATGAGTTTAGAAAAAGTACTTTAAGTTTTGGGAAACGCTTGTTAGCAATTGAAAAAAAAAAACTGTAATTAACCAGACTCCCTCTGTCATAAAGGAGGGGAGGAATCTGTGTTTTTTCATATGTTTCTTTGTGTATTATCACATCCTGACATTGATTGTGCTTTGAAGCAGCCAGTGTGTATGTTGGGCTGTTCTTGCTCTCTATGTATTTACTGCTTTGTTGACACATTAGTGTGGCCGCGGGCTAAACAGCCTCATCAGCACGTTTTTTATGATGGGATGGTGGGCAGAGTGTCTCACAGTGCAAGACAGAGAAATCAATGGTGGATTTACACCAGGCCATGGACATTGGTGCTCCATAATGTGGATTGTCAGAGCAGTTTGCATTACAACCTGCATTTACACAACATGGCAGTGGGTAGGTCCGAACTCCCATTAAAAAAAAAAAGAATGTATGTTTTGCATAATCATTCCATAGAGCAATTTCATAAATCTCTGCAAATCAATCTATTCATAAATGCACAGACCTTTTTCTCAGAGCACAAGGTTTGCAGCCAAGCAATCTGGGATCAAACGGTTTCTCAGATATAGTGCAAATATTAGGTCATTTGATGTCAGCTGGGACGTGAGCTGTGTCTGTATGTGCGGGTTTACCTCTGGCCCTCCATCACAGGTGTGCAGGTGTACTCTGGGGGGTAGTAGGGAGGAGGGGGGATGGGTGGGATGAACTCGTCGAAATCCAGCGTCTGGTGTAAGATGGTACCATGAGGGGTCATACAGTCCACACTCAAGGCACGTGCTCTGTGTGGCATGAACTGATGAAAAAGATTTTAAAAACTGAGTTTTTTTAAAAAATAAAGCATATACAACTGTTCAAAAGTTTAGGGTCAGTAAGACTTTTTTTATTCATTTATTTATTGAAAGAAGTCTCTTATGCTCACCAAGATGCATTCTATTTGATCAAAAATACAGTAAATATAGTAATATTATGAAATATTATTACAATTTAAAATAACCATTTTCTAGCTTAATATATTTTAAAATATAATTTATTCTTGTGATGCAATGCTGATTTTCAGCAGTTATTACTCCACTCTTCACTGTCACATGATCTTTTAGAAATAATTCTAATTTGCTGATTTGGTATTCAAGAAATATTTCTTACTAACAATGTTGATAACAGTTGTGCTGCTTAATATTTTTGTGCAGCTGGTGATTTTCAGGACAGGATCACATTTGTTTAGGATTCTTCAATGAATAGAAAGTTAATAGAATAAAGAATTCATTACTAAAGAATAGAATTCATTTCAAATAGATTTTTTCTTTACTGTCACTTTTAATCAATTATATGTGTCCTTGCTGAAGTATTAATTAAAAAAAAAAAAAATCCTACTGACCCCAAACATCTGAATGGTATTGTATTTGATGGCCCTCTAATGATGAATCCATTTATCATATAATTCTGTTCTTTGAAGTCACAGTTACATAATTTTCATTGTGTTTAAATAAGGCAAACCATGCAAAATCATTGTGTCCAAAACAATGAATACCAAAAGTAAGATGTCAGCTGGATAATGTTTTTCAAAAAAAGACATAAGTAGGTCTGGATCTTTTGCAAGGATATGAGTACAGTGAGGATAGTTAGGGCCCTTTCTCACCCTGCTGAGACCCTTTGGCTAAAGAGTTTCATTTTATGCAATTTAACCCTCTGATGCATGAATTATTAAAGGGAAAGAAGGATTTTACTTCAAAGCAAATGATATAATCATTCCAAATCTTCTTTTTCCCTTCTTTTTTGATGTATTGAGAGAGTTACATAATGGTCATTATCACTTTCATCAGCCATGTAGAATTTAGGTTATCAGAAATAGAAAAACATATGACATTAAGAAAAAAGTCATATAAAATGATGAGGAAAGGTCAAAGGTTAGGGATAGTTTACCTGCAAATTAAAATTCTGTCAATATTTACTCTCTCTAATGTCATTCCAAACTTGTTTGCATTTCTTTCTTTTCAGAACACACACAAAAAAATATTTTTAAGAATGTGATCATTCACTTCCATTGTATGGACAAAAAAAAGGCATTTCTCAAAATATCTTTATGTTCCAGAAAAGAAAAAAAATCATACAATTTGGGTCGACATGAGTGTGAGTAAATAATGAGAGCATTTTAATTTCTGGGAGTTTTAAGCCTGCACAAGGCTGGGATTTTTTTAAACTATCCCTTTAAAACTGCTTTTAAAGTTATGCCCATGAATCAGCCGGTGAAAAGTTCAGATGGGAAGAGTAACTCATTTTGCGCCATTCTTGCGAGTTCAAGAATAGGTTTAGAGTGTTTTTATGATGACAATGCACTTTCCTGTTGATGTCATTTTAGAATATGTGAAGGCACATCAATCACAAGACACTGAAATCATCCTTGAATAGATCAATCTGATCATTAAGAGAGGCACTGACTGTAAATGACAGATAAGTAGAGCTAACCACATAAAGGCATTATATCACAAAGCCAAAATCCTGATTCAAAATAACAATATATACAGAGAGGTAAGATACAAATGATCAGGTTGTGGTGGAATCACTTAATACAGTTGCAAAGGGAAAAGCTCCATGCAGCGCTTCACCTCATCCCTGCCCTCGGGCCTCTGTTGTCTTTGTGCATGGTCTGTGCAGCTGGTAACAGTGGTGATTTCTCGCATTGCCACTCTGTGCCCTGAGTCGAAACTAATCCCACAACTGCTCCAGCGATTCACAGAGCCGCAGACATGCTAATATAACTCATCTCAATTCATCTCCCTATGCCCATGCCTCTGCTGCAGCCATCCATGAGGCTGTGCAATTTACCGCAGCGCCCATAAACCGCACAAAGCCCTCTCTTAAAGAATATTAAAACTTTTTGTCCCACAAGTTTATTTTCTCTCATATAAAACAGGCTGGCTGAAAAAGACAGATCCACTAAAAGGGAGCAATGACAGATCTACGGTTCTCTCCCACTGAGCACTGTAACGTCTGTGGTCTCATCCTCATGTAATCTTACGCTTAAGAAATGAATAGTACTTCTGAAAAATATGCTTGAAGTACAACCAAATGTGATGAAGACTCTTGTCATAGCATCAATGGCTTAGAGAAAGCTGTTTTGTTCTGCATACAAGAAAAGGTGAATACAAGTCTTTGAATGCAGAATAAATGTAATAAATTATGGGTGATGAATAGGTTTTTATTATGCCAATGATAACCATAAACCTTACATTTTGTGTGATTTCATTTACAGGCTGATACAGTAGGTATCAGAACAATGAAACATTTATTTGACTTTACTTATTGAGGAAACCCATAATGTAAGGAAGAGTAAATGAGCTTTGTCCTACAAATTCAAAAATATAAGCTTACTTAAAGGTCACACAAAAATATAAACAATTTTTGTCATCATTTACTCACCCTTCCAATCCTGTATGACTTTCTTTTGTCCGTGGAACATAAAAGAAGATATTTTGCTTTGTTTCCCATGACCTTCCTTATATGGGCAAAAAGTACAATGGAAGTCAGTGGAAACTGAAACTGTTTGGCTGACAACATTCTTCAAAATATCTTGTTTTGTGTTTTGCAGTAAAAAGAAATTCATACAGGTCTAGAAAGACAAGAGGGTCAGAAAATGATGACAGAATTTTCATTTTTGGGTGAATTATCCCTTTAACTAGTGAAAATATGTGTTCACATAATTTGGAACTGAAATCTCTGTGACTCAGATACTTCAGATATGCCTGACAAATATTTTTCAGTAAAAATAAAGCTTATTTACTGTCATTTTACGAAAGCAGTGGGTTTCCTTACTTTAAATAAAGTCAACTAATTTTACAAAGTCCAAGACCACTATGTTATGACCATTGTTGAAGAGAGAGAGAAAAAAAGCATTAATTTCTAGACTGATTATTTCCTTGATCCAAAAAGAAATCAGGTTTCTTTTGGGAAAAGTTATGGAAATGCATTCACAATACATGTCAAGTCACAGGATATATTTAATGGTTTGTTCATATTACTTACATTATTACATTATTAATATTACATTATTGTGCTTAATGAGAAACATTATTTAAGCCAGTATAAGATGCATTTTAAATGGCCTTTTCTTTTGATGGTTATGAGTATATACTATAGACTATTTCTCTGGCATTTCGCTAATTATACTATTACATTTTCACTTGTCTTGATCGTCTGATCTTTTCTCCATGATGTAATGGGAAAATGTAATGTGCATTAACACACTCAGAGAGACGCACACACATTGTGGTATGGATCACACTTACCATCTGTAGTAAATCAGTAGAAACCATTTGCATACAGCACACGGCCGTGGCCAGAGCACACACAATGGTGGAGATAACGTTCAGTGCACACACGCTGAAAAGCAGCTCCTGGGAGACACAGAGAGAAATGGAGAGACAGTGATAAGAAGAGAGAGGACAAGAAGGTGTGAATCAAAGAGACACAGAGGGACAGAAGGAGAGTGAGAGAAAGACAGAAAATAAACTAGAGTGGCAACTGTTTCGTTGCAAAAACCTCAGCCTGGCATGAACATTTATTGTTCTGTTTGTCAGAGCGAAAAAGCTGCGGAAAAATGGCAGTCACGAAAGAACAAATGTGTGGAAGAGAGAGAGTGGATTTGACATAATGGATAAGAGGGATAATGGTGTCACAAAAGTGGGGCTTTTGCATGGCCTTAACATTCTGCAAAAGATAAGCTCAAAAAGCTGAACTAAAAGGTGCAATGGAGAAAGTCCTTGTGCAGCCTTATAAATCCATTGCCATTCAATGACTATTCGATTTCATTCCCACATTCTGATTCCATTTGACTTGATCCTGATTCAGTTGATCTGATTTGATTCTGTATATTGTCTATTGTTACAATGGTTTTGATGTCCATTTTTACAGGAACTTTCAAACTTAATACAAAAATATTGATTTAAAAAAAAAAAAGACAAACTAAACTATGTATTTAACTGCCATTACTACAACAGATATAATAAACACAACCAAAAACTAAAGATTTGGATAGATTTTCAATAGTGTAAAAATGTTATAAATGTGTGAAAATGTAATAAAATTATACATAACCTTATGAACACTTTACTTATAAACTCATACAAAATATAGCATGTATGCATCCACCCATAATATATACAAGGAAAAAAGGAGTAATTTGTTAATGAATCAGACTACACTGCTCGTGATTTGGTACTGTGTGCAGTCTACGAGGAACTGCAAGAAGTATTGCAAGAGAACACAGGTAAAAGTAAATCAATCTTGGGATTTGAAGAATATTAAACCATAACACATATCATATAGCCTAACACATTAACCTAAGCAGGGGCAGTTGAGGAAGGCAATGACACTAACAGAATACAGCATGTAGTCACTGTGGGTAGTGAGTCATTAGAAGAAAGAGATCACTGAAATAAAAAAGGAAGTCACTGGCAATGTTTGAAATTCTACCAGACTGAGTACATTCAGTATATACGACAGCCCATCACACACACCTGCTATCAGAGCCCTGTCTGATCTCTCGTTGTGACAAGATGGAATGTATGTGACCCAGTGATGTCCTCAAGGAAAATGCTGAATTCTTATACATGCACAAGCCCTTTAGGTGAAAGGAGCCCATCCTAAGAGGACTGGACAGGCCTAACCACATCTACATGACTGTACAATCATCTAACCCTTCCGAAAAGGCCAAGACCTCCTCTTTGGGGGTGGAGGATGTGTTTATACAAATAAACACAAAAAAAGCTCTGGAAAGAAGCAACTCTAATGCATTTTTGTAGTTTTTTTGGTCTAATTTAAATCTTTTTTTTTATATCATTTGTAAAATGTTTTAAATAAAATATCAATATATATTTAATTTAATACCACACTACACCACTACACAAAACTTGCATTTCAGATCAGACATCACTAATGATAAAGTAATGATAACTTGCGTTTCAGTAAGTGCTCATCAGTTGAACTACATTTGTACATTTGTTTTTGCATGCAGCTTGTGAGTACTACTCAATAGAAAGATGTGTTTGTAACCTAGATGTATTTTCCAATACACAGTGTTTTTATCTCACTATATTCTATTCAGACATTAAACTCACACTGGGTAAAATATGATTTCTGTTGTTCTGCTGTAGATTCAGCAGCAGTGGTAAAAAGCGGTGATCAAACAGATCAAGACAATACCTATAGGTATCTAGACAACATCTAGTGTTATGACTGGACTAACTCTAGTAGGATGCAGAACTAGCCTGTGCGGTTGTCTTCCAGCAAATCTAACAGAGGTACTAGGTCAGCTCCACTGAGAAACACCTGCTCTTCTCATTTTGAGCCAGTAGTGCTAACATTGGTCTCCCTGATGACAAGCAGAACAAAAGAGAGCGATGAAAGTGCATCCCTGTACCGCTCCATCTTCATTCTGATAATGCATTCATTCAGTTCTTAAAGCTGATGGGACATGGAACCATTTCTTGCATTCACTTAATGTTGATGATGGCCTAAACCAGTTATCTGAGTGGCTGCTGGACTGCAAACGGACACTGACAAACACCTTAAGGTATTATACTTCAAATGAGTCCTGAAGGAAAATGAGTGTGTCATTATGAAACACACCAGTGGGATATAATGGCCCTTACAAAGAGGGAGCCACATGATGTGATATGCCAATGAATCATAACATTAATTGTACTGATGGTCTTTATAGGCATCTCAGTTGACCTGACTGGCCATGAAAAGACATGAAACCTTCAGACATCAATAATAGCATTAAAATGTATAAATCTTATTGATGCTTCATAACTCCATCTGAGTAAGTGCTACCAATATCATATAAATCAACAACAGGCAAATAATAAGGGTTTGCCTCTCTCTTTGTGTGTGATACTTTTATAATTCGGCAATGTGTAAGGCTGGCTGAGGGAATTCGTTTATATAGTCCAGTGTTGTTATTGTTAATTAAAACTTTAAATTAAAAATAGTTTTCAGTAAACTAACTGAAATAAATAAGTTGAAGTTGAAGTAGTAAAATAACTAAAATTAAAAGTAAAACAAAAATAAGGCTTAATAGAAAAACTAATAAAAATGACAAAAGCGCAACAAAATTATTAAAACTTACACAAAAATGAAAATCTAAATATAAAAGCTAAATTGAAAATATTAATAAAGACTATAATAGTATTTAAATTATACTAAAATGACACTGAAATAATCTATTTACTTTCATGCAGGAAATTGTGTGTAACCAGCTATTTTCATTTTCAGCCAGGTAAAGCTAGTTTGACTGTAATTTACACTGTAGAATTAATTAGCACACTTAAAGAAATACAAATCATCTGAAATGAGACATTACATTTATGATGGCACAAACATACAAAGACTTACAAATACACCGTCTGTATAGAGAAAGAAGACTGTGTTTTTCTAAGTATGAAATGATGAAAACATGTAAAGATGCATTTATAAGCTAGTATTTACAAGCAAGTGTTTTTCTTGATTTCATAAAGAGTGGCAATTGCTTTGTACAAGCAAATTTGTGGAAGCCTCACATTACCACAAACTGTTTCAAAAGCTGCCAAATGCGCCGAGATCATGGCTAGCATGAGTGAATCGCTTAGACACTAGAAAAGGGAATCAACGGCGAGCGCTAATTGAAGATGCATAACTAATGATGACTGAGTCTCATCTGCATATTAGAGAGAGACCCACAGTGCAACATGAAGAGACGTGTCCTATAAGGCAGACGTTTTTGGGAATAGCATGTAATTCTTGCTCTGCTAAATGGTTCAAATACTCTCTAAAACTCAAACAAAAAAGTGTTTGAAAATGGAGAAATCCCTGGAGGAACTCAGCAAATGTGCATGGGAGCAGAGCCAAAAAATACTTCTCCAGGCTATAAGTATGATGTTTTACAAATATATTCCTCAAAAATATAATGCAAAATTCTTGGTGCCCAAAAACAACATTTAAAACCAAATAGCAGAACAAGAGTACAAACCAAAACCATTAAAATGTCTCTGTATATAAGAATATCACAATTCCAGAAAAAAAAAACAAAAAAAAAAACATAGCATCATCTCGCAATGCGACCCATGTTAATTTACTAAATGAACACTACAATATTCATAACACTGAAACTTGCTCATCCTGTAGCAGGCACTTTTCATCCAAGGTGACTTACAGTGCCATTTCTGTAGGGACAATACCCTTGGAGTGACTTGGGGTTAAGTGCTTGCCTACAGGTATAATGGTGCCAGAGAAGATTGAGGTCTCAAGATGTCTTGTAGTTTTACATCATCCCTACCAGGGTATGAACTTGCAGATTTTTACTATAAACACAGATTACTATCAAATCTCTGCTTTTACTCTACAGTGCAATCCATTCAATTTCTACTCTGTTATTCAGAGTGTGTATACAATCCTTTATTATACACAGTTCAAACACTTGGGGTTAGTCATAAAATACTGTTAGTGTATTAAACTGATCAACTGTGACAGTAATGACGTATAATGTTACAATTGTTTTCGATTTTGGCGTTAATAACGAATGTTACTTGAGCACCAAATCAGCATATCAGAATGATTTCTGAAGGATCATGTGACTCTGCAGACTAGAGTAATGGCTGCTGAAACTTCAGCTTTCCCATCACAGGAATAAATTACATTTTGAAATATATTCAAATAAAAACAGTTATTAAAATTGTAATATTTTGCAATATTATTGTTTTTAACATATTTTGAGCAAATAAATGCAGCCCTGATGAACATAAGAGACTCAAAAAAAAAAAAAAAAACTTACTTACCCCAACCTTTTGAATGGTAATGTACAGTACAGTCCCTAAGAATGCCCCTTAACTGTAAAGATGCTGTCTACATAAATTTCCCCTTTTAAGGAATAAAGCTGAAGGGTACTACACTGTTTTCTCTAGTGACACAATATGATTTATTATTAAAGCCTTTTTATCGATAATGGGAGTTTTTAAGTTAATTAAATAAGATTAGAGATACAAACAATATACAATGATTTCAAATCTAATAAAAATGCAAACACATTGTGTATCATCAAAATGATGGAATAATAATCATTTACATGTCTAATGTATTTAATTGTCCTCATTTACTTGTCTAATCAAATATTCATTAACTGAGGCAAATTAGAAAAAAAAGTCTAATTAGAATGTTAAAAAAAACCCTTAATAATGGAATATCAAATTGATAGAAGAGGCTATTAAAGAATGTAAAGAAAATTAGCTGGCTATTTTGATGATGTTCTGAAATCAGTTCCAAACATCATATCTCATCTGATTTACTTTGTTAAAAAGATAACAAAATGTAACAAACCCCTACAAGTACACACACACACACACACACACACACAATGATACCTTCAGACGGAGACGTATGGTGTTGCAGTCCCTCAGCGGGTTGAGTTTAAGTGTATCTCCCAGATTATTACAGGTGGATCTCAGGTGCTCCAGCTCACAGCAGACACACACACCGTCACTGTCAAATTTGATCTGCAGAAAGACAGAAATAAACTGGTTTCAGTTTTGTGCAAGTCAGATATTTATTTCTGCATAAAATGGACAATAAATTGAAATCTGTGAATGCTCAAGGTGAAATAAACACGTAAACAGAGCAGGCCAGGGACAATTGTAACACACTAAAATCCTTCCATCACAAGCGCGTTACAGTGATGACACTTGTTCAGCAGACGTGAAATAGTGTTCCCTGTCTGCCTGAAAGAAGCAGGATCATATTAGCCCTTGAGATATTGTCAACAAAAACTAATTTTGAGGTACGTCCAAAAATTCTTCCGTCGTCTTGATGTCATTGAATTTAAACTTGATGGTTAAAGGTTATCATAGATGACAGATATTACAGTTTTTCTCAATCGATTTCACACTTTTCTCCAATGCAATGTACTTGTTCTCAAAACAATTAGCACAGCCATGAAAATACATGTTTATTCCAATTCCTCATCAGGGAGTTTTGTTTTATACTGTGTATATCTAAACAAAACAAAACAAAAAAATAGTTGTAAAAATGTAAAAAATAGTTCTCCAACTCCTATCATCCATCTGAAAAACTAATTGCCCCTTTAAATTTAAAATCTGTTCGTGCCACCTTTAGCACCAAGAACTGTAAACAAACTTTTCTGATAACTACAGATCAGTCTTTTTACAGAACATTGGTGGATATATATATATATATATATATATATATTCATATTCATACATATCTATCTATCTATCTATCTATCTATCTATCTATATGTATTATCTATAGATGTCCTAAGACAAGAATTGGTATTGTTTTGGTTTTAGGACAACTTTGATGAAAGGTTTTGATCCTCTTCAAATGTTGACTACTGTATATATATATATATACACACACACACACACACGTACACACACACGAGTGTGTTTGCTGTATACATGAATTATCCTGAATTATTGATCTTGCCTTTCATTTACATCAGGAAGAGAATTTCATTGCATTTTATCTACACTACATATTTGCTGCGCTTGCATCATTGGAGAAAAAATGTGAGAAGGTTGAATCCAAGCTTGAAAAGCTCCTATTTCAACATCTCCACAGGCCTCTTCTTTTGTGATTGGTGATGTTGTTCTGGATCACCATGTCAATAATGCTGCTGTTCCATTCAAAATAAGAATAAAAATCTGTACTATCAACAATCATAGTACATAGTACATTAATAAGTCTCATATATTCTTAAACCTAACAGCATTAGCCCAGTCATACTGTACATGTTTGTTAAGAAAGATCTTAATAAATCCCATACATGGTGGTTCAGCATTATGAATGCTTTTTGTGTTAGACTGAAACGAAGTCGCCATTTGACCTATATTGCACAAAAGCAATGTATGAACTTTGGAGGCAGGGGTTAATTGAATCGGGGAAACAACTTCATTAATATTTCAGTCATGGCAGGATCATGTCTCTAAGGAGGTGAACGTTCAGTAAGCAGAGAGGAGAGATGCTTAATCCAACATGCTAATCCCTAAATCAGGTGGAGCAGAGACTGATGGAGACAGAAGTCTGTCTTTGGCCTGGTCTGAACCTGTAGACAAAGGGAGGGATAATTACCTGACCTGTTTTTGCACAACAGCACCAGGTGAGAAATGCCATTGGGCTCTCAATGTCATGTTTCCATGACTACAGGTGATTAAGACAGTGTTTTGTTTCTGTTCAATTATGGAGAATTACTGGAGGATTATGAAGGGTCTGTTTAAGGAGAGGACAATAGAAAGATCACAATGTTATTAATTTTTTAATTAGTATCTTGCAGACAAAACTCCCCACTGTAGATTGAGTGAAACTTCAAATGCCTGGTGATATCTAATAAGCATTTCCTTCCGCTTAATGAAAAAGAAAAGAAAAGAAAAAAAGTCATAAAATTAAAATGTATATAAATAAATGAAATCAAATAAATTGGTTAAAAATTGGATCATTTCCCACTGATTTCACATACCATAAAATGTCACAAATTAAGCTTCTTTTCACTGCTTGGAGAAAAAGTGTGATCATTTATATTTGATTACATGAATGTATGATTTCATATCAACCACAGTGAGTTCTTCACTGTAGACAAAATGATTGAAATCACCTGAATATTTCATCTGTATGACATATTCAGTCTATTAAGCTCTTGCCACATAGTAACGTGTGTGTGCTCAATCCTTTGTAAGATGAATCATTGCAGCATTTCCAGGTTCCGTTTCAAAGAGCCATCAACACTTTCTCAAAAACATCTGATCATTATTTATAAAGCAAGTTTTTTTAATCATCAAAGTGTGTTCCAACTGACTGCCCACTACACAAGACAGTTTCTTTCAGTTTCTAATTACCACTGAACTGAATGGACATTATTTAACTCACTGTTGAATCACTCAGTTCAAAAATATAAAATAGCTTCGCCATTAAGCTGGATTTTTATGTATTGATAAATATAAACATAGACTGCTGTCAGAAAATAAAATCTACCAACAAAACCTGAATGCTTGAATATGTTAAATTTAAATTCAACAAATACAATACAGATATCTTGAGAAAAAAAAAAAAACTTTTGATGGTTTTATTGCATGTACACTATAGTGTATATTGTAACACAATTTCTAATTTGAATAAACACTGTTCTTTTTAACTTTTTATTTATCAAAGAATCCTGAAAATAGTATCACAGGTCCCAAAAAAATATTAAGCAGCACAACTGTTTCCAACATTGATTATCAATTCAGCATTAAAAATTCAGCATGGCTTCACAGGAATAAATTATATTTTAAAGTATATTAAAACAGAAAACTCTTATTTTAAATTGCAGTAACATTTCACAAAATTACAGTGTTTTTTTTTTTTTTGTATTTTTGATCAAATAGATACCACCTTGATGAGCATAAGAACCCTCTTTAAAAAACATCTTACTGATCCCAAGCTTTTGAACGGCAGTGTATGTTAAAACAGAAGTTTGTGTTGAAAATGCAAGCCACAAACATAACAGATCACTGATACTAGATTGAAGCTAAAACGAATTTAAAGCCTCCATCCATAAACTGAAAACCAGTCATGCATTTAATTGTGTTTGAAACAAACAAATAAGAATTACCTGGTGATTACTGTAGGCAGAGATATGGATGCGAAATAATTAATAACCGTAAGATCTTCAGCTAAACTCCAGCAATTGTTTCAGATACAGTGGATTTAGTCCTATATTTTATTTTTAAAAAATCCTTAGAACACACATGTATTATGTTAATTTGCCACCAGTTCTGAAAACTGCAACTTATATGATCATTTAGTTATTTATTGCTCCCACACCAGGCAGATAAATGGTCTTAGAGCTGGAGAGGGGTGTCCAGTTTTGGATAACAGAAATGGGGGGAGCCGTGCTGAGCTGTTATGCTGCGCTGGACCAGCACCGGACCCACTGTAGAGCTGATAAATCAACCTCAATAGAAAGCACAACAAAGACTGACTGCTGTATTAATCTCCTTTATAAGCCTTCATTCAAAGAACACAATGGGCAGCACACAAACATACTGTGGCATTCATTGAGGATATCCTTCAGTATCAAAAACAACAATTTAGAGGTATTATGATTTGCCATAAAAATAAGAGAAATTGGCTTTTTAGATTTCATATTTTAGCTTTACAATTTACAGTCAATTTACAGCCTTCATACTGACAACTGTAACATAGTAAGAACACAAAATAAACTCACTCCACAATACATTCGTTATGTATTCTCATATTCTAACATTTTTAAGAATTTGTTCCTCTTTAGCGAAGGCAAAAGTGACCTCATGACAGGACCTTATCATGGCTAATATACGTGAACTGATTTCCACAGTGATTCTCACCCACTTCCATTCACTCAACTGCTGCATTTTCAATCACAGTAGGAGAGAATCTCTCCCCAGACAATTTATGATTATGATTTTTTTGCTAGAAAACCCCTGTGAGCTTCAGTAGCCGTTCAGACAGCCGTTTTATTGAGGACAAAGGTGGTTGGTGTTAATATTTATTTCTGCTCCAACAGAATATTTCAGGATGTACAAAATGGGTCCCGACAGACATTCTCATTCTCTCGGCCTTGGCGACTGGTTGTTGAGCTAATTTTACTGAGATCTTGACAAGGGCATTGTGTTAACGAATGATGCTCTTGGGAGCTATAATTGCTCAATGGATTGATTCTTTAGTGACAGGCTAGTTTTGAGTGGATGAAAAAAAGACACAGGTTTAGGACTAAGCTATTTTCACTAAGCTATTTTGGACATAAGAATCTATTTGAGGTTTCCTTTACAACAAAGAAGTGATTTCAGACATGTGTTTGAGGACATGGCTCTCTCACCAGCTGACAGTCCTCCAGAGAGTTGACCAACTGGGCATTCTGACAGGAAAGGATGGCTCCTGCGAGGTTCAGCATCACACACACAGCAGACAACAGCATGAAGAAAGTTATCTGTGGAGAAAGGAATGGAACAGACTGTCAGTTTCAGAGGTCATGGTGGTATATTAAGCCTACTAATAAACAAAAAACTGTAGGATGCAATTTTTCATCTCATTAAGCTTTGCAGAAGGATTCCACATACAGGGTTCCCACATATTTTGGCCAACAAAAGTCCATGAATTTTAATATTTTTTTGGAAACTGTGATTTTTCAAAGATTCTTTGATGAATAGAAAGCACAAAAGAACAGTATTTATTTGAAATAGAAATCTTTTATAATTGTCTTTTGTCTAAAATAATTGTCCTTACTGTCACTTTTGAACAATTTAATGCTTCCTTTCTAAATAAAAGTTTAAACTGAATTAAAAATAAAAAATCTTATTAACTCCAACATTTTGAACAGTAGTGTATATCTTGTACGCATAATAATAATAAAAATAATAATAATGTTGATGCATGCAGGAGTTCAGCACAACTACAAAAAGCGATATTCTCTATAGAACTATTCAACTTTTAAAGATTTTACGGTCCCACTTTATATTAGGTTTTATATTATACTACGTACTTTCATCGAAAAATAAGTACAATGTACTTATTGTGTTCATATTGTTTTGCAAAACACTCCTGCTGCTACAGAGTTGGGATATGGATAAGTTTAGGGACAGGTTTGGTGGTATGGGTAGGTTTAACGGTGGGTTAAGGTGTAAGGGACGGCTCAACAGTGTAACTATAAATGTAATTACAGAAATTAATTACAGATGTAATTACATGCAGTAAGTGCTATGTAAAAACATGTACACAATAAGAGCATTGTAAAATCATTAATTTAAATGTAAGCACATAGTTAAGGCCACTTAATATAAAGTGCGACCAATTTTACTTTTCTACTTTTTCACCATTTTAAAATTTCCTTATATTTTTCAGTTTTTCCATGTACGCTAAATATATGTGCAAGATCTCTCATCTCTCTCTCTTACATGTTATTCTCATTTCCTCTGTATTTAGACTATGTGATTTGTAATCTTGCTATCTAGTTTATTTGTAAGACATTTTACAAAGTCTTGTTTTTTTCAAACGTAGCCATTGTGCAGAATGGAATAATCACTACCTGAGTGTGTTTAGTTTTATCAGACCAAAAATAAACCAATTGTGGTTTATGGGACTTGACGTAGGAACGTGAAAGATCGAATGCGATTGATCCGAACTATTCATCCATGGGGAAAGCGAAAGGAACAGATGTGACTAATAATTAAAGCACTCAATAATCAATGACTTCAACCAAAACAATTAACGTTGATCTCACCATCTGAGCCCAGACTCATTACTGTGAGAGACGGCCCCTAACAGCTCACATGAATAAATGAATAACACAAGCGCACTTCAGAGCATTGGGCTATTTTTCTCGGGGTGTTGATATACTACCTCTTCCACAATTCCTCGGTAGACCACGCTGATACATGGCCAGTGACATATGGTCAGCTAGAGAAACCAATCTTTGCGTAATTCCCCCGCCCCACATCCTATCAATGTGGCCCCGTGCAGCTTGATAGATCTCAAGCGTGGTCATTTTTTCTCTTTTTGCACCGCTGGCACAACCACAACTTCTGGTTCCTCTCCCCCAGCTCGCTATTAAAAACAATTCTCTTTATTTCTCAGCTGACACTTCTGGGATTTCAGTCCTGAAGGATGAAATGCGTTAAACATTCTGGCTGCTTTAAATCAGAGTTTGTGTGTGAGAGAATGAGTTTAAAGCTGTCAGGTCCACCCTGGGTAGATTACAGGCTAGGACACTGAGCCATATATCAAGAGTGGCCTTACCTCCATGACACGGTGATTTACTAATGAGACCCTCTACCTGAAGGGACATTAACCTTGCAATACCAAACATGTCAGCAAAGAGAGAGTGATTGGAGCTGAAAGTGAAAGTTGGACAGTCATTTCAACTCTATCACACAGACACAGATTGACACTTACGATATACAGGAGGGCTGGAGTGAGGGACGCTGGGAGATATGAATGTGATAAGTGTTTTTAGGCTACCAGCAAACTGGAAGATTAAGAGGCTGATGTACGAGGAGGTTCACAAGCGTCCTGGGGCTGTGAGGGTCCTTGGCTCAGGCGCACAGGAAGCCTCACACTTGATTTCCTCCATACTTAATAAAGTACGGACACTGTAGAGATGACAGTGGTGATCCATTGCAGCTGAATGACTGAACTAGGTTGCGTTCTGTCTTGTGCACCAAAGGACGCTGAAAGGTTACGAGCTCAGAGAGGAAATGATGTGAATCTATGTCTCAAAGACGGCATGATAAAAATGTGATTTGAACAGAGCATCGCATTTGTTGTCGCTTGCTGTGGAAAACAGACTTCTCCAATTTTCAGAATTAATCACCGACAACAACATTCATGTCAGAATGTTTCTTGCGCAGGATGACAAATATGAAACCAAACCCGAGCTTCAGGCGGAGAGATGACATCTCCATCACTTTACAGAGAGAAAACACATTACAGCACAAATGACGGCTGAGGACCAGGTTAAAACGCAGGCAATAATGAGTCTGATTTTATAAAGCAAAAATTTAAAAGATGTTATTCAGAACACGAGTGATAAGGGAAAGCTTAATGGGCCACTCTTCAGCTGTCCTTTCAATGCAAGCTGAGCGTAGCCAATGAAATACATGATTCCTGTCTATCTCTAATTTACTCTGCTGGTAGTACAGAGGAGGGAAAATGGTCCCATTCAGCAAATGCTTTGTAGTTTGCAGTGAACAATATAAAAAGGCAAATTCAGTTGCTGTGCTTCGAATCTACAACTGCGACTCAAATTCAATCTTTACCTTTAATTGCAACATGCTGTCTTCTCCAATCAGTTGACAGGCTTTCTGTAGGTTACCTGTGCTTTTGTTTTAGTAGCAGCTTTCTACAACTGTATAAATATTAAATCTGCACTCATTTTGCTTTCAGCAGTAATGAAGAACAATTTTTTACAGCATATGTTAATGTTAACTTCCACACATATTATAAATACTACAGTTCAAGTTTGGGGTCAGTAAGATTTTTTATTTTTTTAAAGAAATTTGTACTTTTATTCAGCTATGATGGATTAAACTGATCAACAGCGACAGTGAAAATATTTATAAAGTGACAAAAGAATCATCAAAGAATCCTGAAAATAATGCACCACTGTGCCCACAAAAATATTAAGCAGTTTTCATGACAAATTCAGCATTCACAGGAATAAATTAAATTTTAAAAGACATTAAAATAGAAAACAGATATTTTAAATTGTGACAATATTTCACAGTATTACTATTTTTATTGTATTTTTGATCAAAAACAAGAATAACAAAAAATTCTTACTGACTCCAAACATTTGAATGGTAGTGTTTAAAACATTTAAAATGTTTAATAATAATACTATATTTTTATTTTAGATATAAATATAGTATAATATGATTAATATTTAAATATATAATATTTTAAGAAAATTAAATAAAATGCACTATTATAAATGAACATGAAAATGAACATAAACCTCAATTAATGCTATAAATACTCTTGTTCATTCTTAGCTCACAATGCCTAATGCATTAACAAACAGAACCTTACAGACCTTAGTAAGAGACTGTAAGTCCATCCCTCGCAGCCTCATTTTCATCCTCGTCAAATTCCTAAGGTCTATTCTAAAGTGTTACCATTAAAGCTATTTAATAAAAGGTTGCATCATTCAGTAATCTAAATAAGCATGATGTATGTTAGTTGTTTCTGTCTGGCTAAAATCTCCTTTAGGAGGGTTGACTCCTGAGAGCCCCAGCCCTGACAGACTAATTACTCCGCCTGGCTCCATGCTGCTGTTTTCTAATTACCGTGTGGGATCACATATCACTGTTTAACAGGTTCTCATTAATTACAGCCCATCTGCCACCTGCATGCCAAGCAGTACGATGAGTCGCCTGGCACGTGCCACTCACCGGAGTCAGCGCTGGGCATGAATGATCATCAGTCATGAAACAATTCACACCTGTCAGTACTGCTGTGTATTGGCATTAAGGTTTGCATTAATGGCTAACAGGTTCTCCACTGAGATGAACTACTGGAAAGACCACAGTAAGAAAATGAGAGACATTTAATTTAGAGAACAAATCTGGATCCAGGATCTAGAGATACAGTGTGGGCTGAATAACTGCAGACATATTTGTCAATGTTCTCTGACCACCTGGTGGAGATACAAACACATGGACAATTGTGCTCACAGTGACAAAAGAACCACCTACCGTCCAATCAACACCACCCGCCCCTCATATCAGCAGCTCACATGCAGCCTGGGAGCCAAAGAAATATGGTGTGAACAAGAGGAGGGGCACTAGAACAGAACATCACTGGCAGATTGTGATGAGATACAGCCGGTGCTTATTATAATTTGTCATAGTCACCATTATTTCAGTGTTGTGTATCCAGGGACACTTTTTTATTACGTAAAGGGGACAAATACTGTGTTAAGAGAGCAAAGACAAATGAATTGTATCTTATCAAGCAACATCATCAGAAGGCCTTTTCTCATTGACAGAAGCAGTGTTTTCCCATTTGCACTTCTTTCACTCCCTGGATGACTTTCACTACCTCAAATTTTTCTTAGAACAACATAAACATAAACATGAACAATCTGAGACGTATCACTGTGAACTGCTGAGGGCCTATCTTCATCGCACAGCAAAACATGTGCATCTCCATACGTGGTGTGAAAATATATTTCTTACTTATAGGTTGAAAACAGGTAGAAACTGTGTGAATCCTAATACAGCACCCAGCTTCTCTATTTCAGGATCAGTTAAGATTATCCAACTCACTGTTCAGAAGCAGTGCAGTCAAGCATCAACCGCTCAATAAGCTCCCGATAGTTCAGCTTCCTTGAACAATAGGTTGATGCAATCTCACAAATAAAACAAACTTACACTCAGCCCATTTAACAGTGTGCTATTTCTCCTCAGGGGATATGGGACCTTTCATACTTATTAAACTTTTTAAACAGCAACATTTATCAGGGCAGAAAATCAAATTCAAAACACTATTAGATTTAGTCCATGTGTATAGATTAGAGTTTGAAGGCTAGAGACATGTTCTTACCAAACCAACACACTACTGAATAATTCCTACCAAAATTTCTAAGGATTAAATTGTGACTGTATTTCCCTTTCCAAAATAAATGAGCAGTTAAAAGAGTAAGGACACTGTATGAGCTTCATTCATGCTTGATGCATTCACTGACATAAACCACTGCAGACTGTGTGCACCTGATAAAATCAAAATGCTTTAAAAACGCATTAAATATTTTTATACTGTATAAAATGTATTTTTATATACATTCACCAAACTCCAGTGTAGTGTTTGGATATTTTTATGTAGTGTATAAAAGGTACTAGACAAATATATTTATTGGATATAAAAAAAAATCAGACATGAACAGCTGATTAGCAGTTGAGATGCTTGTTTGTTTGGTTATTTTACATAAATGAGTGGGTACTATGTAATTGTGTTAGGCAAATTTGTGATGTGTAAACAAGGAAATGAGTAAAATATTGTTTGAATTATGAACTAAAGCCTGTGTTTTGCTAATGTGTTTTTTATTACTACTTTTTGTGTCATGACATCAAAAAGGAAACCAAATCAAAACCTATTAGTAGAACAGAAGAACATTATTATTGTTTCTTACATTTCAGTGACAACCAAGGTTATTTATACACACACACACACACACACACACACACACGTTAGGTTTCTGTGTTGGGACTTTCCATAGACTTTTATTGTTTTTATACTGACCAAACGCCATTTTCCATTTTCTTAACCCAATCCTACCCCTAATCCTACACCTTACAGAAAACCTGTTTGCATTGTTACACTTTTAGATAAACATCATTTAGTATTTTCAATAATAATACCGCAGACCAGTCCCCACAATGTCAAAAATTTCAGGTTTTACTATCCTTGTTATGACATTTGGTCCCGACAATGTACCATAAACAAAAACACACACACACACGGGATAGTTCATCCAATAATAAGAAAAAATCCTGTCATCATTTATTAACTCAAATATTGTTCCAAACCTACATCTTTCCACACAAAAGAACATATTTTGAAGGACACTGGGTAGGGACCAAACAACATTAAACCCCATAGATTTTTACTGTGTGGAAAAAAAAACACCCAAAAATAATTTCTTTTGTGTTCTGGAGAAGGAAAGATTTATAGTACTGTATGAGTGCATATGTTTATGCTCCTGAATACTGAATAAAATGTCCCTACCAACATTAAAAACCAACCTACACCTACACATCATGACTACAAAACTAACATCACTAGCTAGTTATGAAAAGACTTGAAACAGGGACATTTAGCAAAAAGGAAACCCTTCATCACTGACTTCAAAGATGTCTAAACAAAGCCCCAAGAGACACATTCCTAAACAAAATCCACATGCTTCACCAAACTGTAAACATACTGGGTCCTTAGCTACCTCTCGGCCCCATGACTCAATTTATCATTGTCAAATACCTAAGAAAGAAAAAAAATCTCACCCTAATCAATCTACAGACAGGGTGATGACTCATACTAAGCACATCTCTGCCTCTCTGTTTGATAAACAGAGATGTCGGGCAGGTCTCAGACCCCGTCACTGCTCTCAGCTCAGTCTAATGTCGGCTGCTAATTGCCCTGCTGATGGAGGATTACCTTTCATCGTACCAATCATCTGTCTTTGCCCATCGGGCTCCTCATTACTCTCATTAGCTATGGTGGCTGAGGGAGTGTGTAGCATCAAGTGCACAGCATCAAGTGCACATCGCTGAATACTGAAGAAAATGTGAACGTGTCCGTCACAGTCTGTGTATGCTGGGCGTGTGAAGGAGATTGGAGGTATTTCTGCTGTTATGATATCTGTGAAATTGATTTTTTAAGTTTACACTGAAAAATTGTAGGTATGTCATGAATATCAAGCAGTCAAGGTTAGCTAGTTAGCATGGGCCAAGTAGCATCTGCTGAAAGATGACATAACTAGAGATTTTTTTTTTTCTGCCAAAAAGTATCATTTTATTTCAAAAGTGAATTATATGGTTGTGCATACTTGGCTTCCTTAGTTGGGCTTCAAAAGTCACTTAATATTCAGTTTATTATTATTGATTTGACTGCACTGAAATCAAATAAGAACAAAACTTGAAATGAAATGATGACACTATTGTCTTTGTAAAGCTGCTTTATAATGGAATCAGATTTGTTCCATAATTGATTAATTTTGCAACTTCGACAGTTATTGAACTGCACTGAATAAACATTGAACTGACTTGAGCTGAATAACGAAAATGTTGACTTTTCTAGACTGGCTTACAGTTGAATGAACTTAACACAGTTATTGAACTAAACTGAATCAACACTAAATTGACTTGAGCTAAATAATAACACTATTGTCTTTTTAGAGCTGCTTTACAGCAGAATTTGAATTTCTCTTATATTTGTATTATTGATTCTGTTTATTACTGTGAAGCTGCTTTGAAACAAACAATCTGTATTTTATAAAGAGCTATATAAATATAAGGGACTTAACTATTCTGATGGGGAAAAATAATATAAAATCAGAAACATTTCAAAATATTATAAAGTGATCATTGTATATGTATATTGACCATTTTGGAGGGCTCTTAAAAGCATGAAATTAATTTTTGGCTTCATAGTGATTATAAGATCAATGATATCATAAGCTCAATGAGAAAATATGGCAGAAGACTCATGAGGGGTGACGTGCCAGCCAAGGAACTGCCACTAAGATAAACGGGAATGCTTACAGATAGCTTTGTCCATGGATTCTAGACCTCCTGATTACATTTGATAAGAAAAGTTCATTCTCAGAAAAACTTCTACATTGACAGACAATTTAAACACAACCTTCTGACCCTACACCGACTCAAATAACCTCCATTTGACTTGTGACTTTTGGATAAGAGGAAGGAAGAAAGGATAAATAAGAAATTATTGGCAGAGCTAACACGTATGGACTCTGAGCTAGCTTAACCTGTGAAATCCCCAAACATCTAAATTGGCCTCGCTGAATTAATGGATAAAAAAAAGATTAGACGGGCAACTCAGAGAAGGCGAGAGGTTAGAGCCTGTTCACATTGCTGACATGCTGGTTTAGCATCCTGCCCGCCTCTGCGGCACAAATTAGTATTTAGTCTGCAGCACCTCTGCGACAACACATCATTTATTTTCAATTATCTCTGCCCGGATGAGACCGGGACAGCGTTGTTTTGATGCGGTCTTTCTCTCTGTCTTCCTTGGAGTTTTTTTTACTTCTAGGACATCCATTTTGTTTTGGTTTCTGCCACACCACTTGCCCACATCCTGGAATACTCACCTTAAGGGCAGAGAAACATCAGTCTACTGACAGTTTAAGGTGGATTCATTTACCTTTCTATCTCTCTCTTCTTTCTCAAATGTTATCTCTATTTTGCATCACCATTCCTGTCTGCGTTTGCACGCTTGGAAGGAAAAGGGTCTGGACCTCTACTGTCTTTCTCATTTTCTCTCTTGCATTCTGCCTCATGGCATTTTTATGGCTTGTTAAACTAAAAGTGAAAATGACAGGACGATTGCCCAATGAAAGCCCATAAACGCACAACAGAATTAACATTCAAGTCTGGGTTTGTAAGCCTTCAGCAAACCAAAAACATGGTGTTTGTTTTGTACTTTGGGTCTTGACTTTCTGCTCTTTTCTCCAAGCAGCTTTGATAAACAAAAAAGAGGAAGGTTAGAGATTGCTTTACAGCCAGGAGATTTAACAGGGGGATCTACAGACCACAGAGGTTGATTTACGTATCAGAAGAAAACCCTTCCCTGTCAGCCAGCACAAAATGCACAGCCACAGCCGTATCTGATTAAAGCCGTACAGCAGCCATTTGTCCTGTCTCGGTGCAAATATCTCATAAGTGACTTCTCCACCCTGACCAGACGCTTAGCTCGCACCATCCAAACAAACCCTTGAGCTGTTATTGTTGAGGCTCCAAGGGCAGAGGCAGCCACGGCAATCCCTGTATTCTGTTATTCACAGACGGTGGATCTATTCAGGGGAACATTTCTTAAACACCAGGAGTAGGTATCGCTTACATGTTCATTTGTTACTATTAGCTGCTAATCCCTGAGAGGGTTATGATAAACACACTGATCTATAGGCCTCGACTGCTGAGGGCGGGGAAGGTTCCTGTAAGAGAATCAAGACAAAGAAAGGCCAATTAGAGAGTTTCCAAAGAGTCACAAAGTAAATCCAGCAGCTGTTTCTGGGTAAAATCAAAATAATTAGCTCTTTTTTTTCCCCCAAAACTCAAGTTTTAAAGGCCTTTAACATAAAATTGTAGAATATAATTGATTATAATAGACTAAAAATAACACTAAAAGTATAGTATTCTAGTAACTGTGTACTTTCACAATTAACAGATAATGAGTAGGCATGAACCGAGTATTTTATCATAAATTACCTTACATCTTGTGAATTATTTTTTTACAGACTGCATTACAAGCGGCAACCTCCCGCTCTCTCGTGAAACCAACACGGAAGTGACTAAAACTGCAATTCATCGACTGGCCGCTAGAGGCTGGCTCCAAAAGGGAGTCAGTCCCATAGACCTCCCATGTTAAAATGCCCAACTTTACAGCAGAAAAAAATACGTTTACAGCCTGGTACAAAAAGTGGTTTTGGTCTATATAGCTAATTTTGCCCTTCATGACAACTGTGAGGGGGGTGAATTTTTTTTTAGAACTCATCCGTTTAAATTATATTAAGCCTTAAAGTTCTGCATAATTAAGGGCGTGGCCACTTGAGTGACAGGTGGATTGCTGCTTCTGTCGCCACCGTCGAGCTAGATGGCCGTGGTTTCAGCAACCAGCTCCTGCCTCTTTGCCCATTTTCGATTATCCGGGAGTGACGCGTGGTGACGCGCTGCCAAGATGGCGACGGCCGGCTCCGCCCACTTTGAGCTTCAAAAACGCTCTTCAGAAACCTATGGGTAACGTCACGGACACTACGTCCATGTTTTTATACAGTCTATGATTACAACCAAATGCCACAAAAGAAAACACTACAAAAACTTAAAAACACAAGACTATACAACAAAACACTACACTACAAAACATCAGAAAACACTACAAAACAAAACAACACTACTGACTAGGCATGCAATGAGTATTTTAACAAATTACAGTTTTTTATTGTTAATCTATTGTTAATTTTTTACAGTCTGCATTACAACAAAATACTACAAAACAAAATAAAATACTAGAAACCAAAACAAAATACTACAAACCAAACCAAACACTACAAAACAAAATACTACAAATCAAACAAAACACTACAAAACAAAATACTACAGACCAAACACAAAACAAAAAACACTACTGACTAGGCATGCAACGAGTATTTTATCAAATTACCATTTTTTACTGGTATCTGTTACTTTGTAAAAATTGGTAATTTTTTACAGTATGCATTACAAAAAATAAATACAAAAATACTACAAATCAGACCAAACCAAAACACTACAAAACAAAACACAACACACTGGGGCAAAAGGCAGTGGAAAAGGCTTGGAGGTGTCTGAACTGTGGGCGGAGTAATCTACTGCACCATCTTAAAGACGCATTGATTAAAATGGACTGAGGGCCACAACAGCTCCCAGCGGGTCAGTCAATGATTAACCCACACTTTTCAACTTTTAATCAGTTCCTGACCTCTACAGACCAAAACAAAAGGCCCTGCATGGAGCTCCACCAGAGCAGCCTGTAATGAGGTTCCACTATTATGCCTTTTTTCTACTAGTAGGTTTGCACCATGATGCTGACATCCAGGGTTGAGAGAGAGAGAGAGAGAGAGAGAGAGAGGGAGAAAGAAAGGTACAGCAAGGTAGAAACCGTCACATGACAGAGGAGATCAGAGCATCCTTTGTTCCAGCGTTTCAATCAGGCGGCTCAGTAATGGCCATCAGAGGACTCACCGTGCTGCAGCCTGCTCGTGGAGGCCATTAGGGCTAGACATCTACATCTACAGGAGCTTTCCTTTTCTCTCACCCACAACTGCATCACATCAGATAATTAATCCAGCCATATCAGAGAAAGCTATAGCAAATGACATAGTCCAGATTGAGGTTTGCTTGCCATTGCATGGCTCCGTACAATTCAAGGCTGTAAGATATATGACAGCGACATTAACACATTATGACTTTTATAGGGGCTTCAGTTAAGCTTGTTCTTTACAATTGCTCAGAACACACTAAGATGTCAAACACTAAAAGGACACACACTATAATATAACCCAGCTACTGAATGAAATGAGCAAGAGAAAGGGTTTACTTGCACATGATGGATGCCTCTCATTCTGCTCTGACAGTTACTGTGAGTGAATAAAGTGTCTGTCTGCTCTTGAACACAGGGCAGAGGCCGGCGGAAAGAGGACGTTCTTTCTCTCTCAAGTAAATGAGGAGAAAACAGCAGGCTGAAAATAGTTGTTATATTGTTTGACATTAGCTTCACAATTGGCAAAGAGACCTTGAGCACAAATCAACATGAGGCATCAGATAAGCAGTATAATTCATATTCTACTTAATATAGAAACATAGCTGAGACTCAGAGGGTCTCTAAAGGGAGGGCACTGCTCATCAGCCTTATCTGAAAATGGGGAAATATCCAATGCATCATCCCTATGGAATATTACTTTCCATCTTTCTTTCACTTATTCTTTCTTGCGTTGCTTTCTTTTGCATGCACACATGCACACAGCCCTAAAAAAGACTGTTAGTAGGCTGCTCCAGGGAAAATGTTCCAACAATAAGTGTTAATGATGGATAAAATCACATCATAAGCTCTTTTGACCTCCCTTTTCTAAAATCTCTGCTGTCTTTTGTATATTCACAACAATAATAAGCTCATCATTGACAAGAAAACAAAGAAAATGTCACACCTCTTCTGGAGGTCTACAACCAGCATCGTGGTTGTTTTGCTGCCTATACTATTCAAAAGTCTGGCGGTGACACTTTTTTTTTTTTTTTAATTTAAGTTTTTGAAAGAAGTACCTTATGCTCATCAATGCTGCATTCATTGAATATACCATAAAAAACATGAATATTGTGAAATATCATTACCATTTAAAATAGCTGGTTTCTGTTTTAATATATTTCAAAATGTAATTTATTCCTGTGATGGCAAAGCTGAATTTTCAGCCTACATTTCTTATTATTATCAATGTAGAAAGCAGTTATGCTACTTAATATCTTTTTTTATGTATTTTTAGGATTCTTTGATGAGTTGAAAGTTCAAAAGAACAGCATTTATTTAAAACAGATATCTTTTGCAAAAATGTAAAACTCATTTGATCAGTTTAATGTGTCCCTGTTGAATAAAAGTATTAATTAAAAATAATTACTGACCCAAACTAGTGTACATTCAGGACTTCTGAGAGAACTACAGGGAACTGCGTCAGAGAGTAATTACGAGGTCAGATGACACTGCATAAACTGAACAGCATTTGTTTTGAGGGCATGTGTATTAAACACTAGGCCATGGATCCATTTTTATTAAACAATCTTAATAAACCTGAATCTCTAAGCCCCGTTTCTGCATCTGACCAAAAAGTCATCTCAAAAATGTTGCCATGGATTCGTTTGGTTGACCGCAGACGACAGCGTTCTGTCTGCTGTGGGGGCTGATGAAACTGGCAGAAAACATTGTTGTTGAATGCTCAAGGAACAGACTGTAAAAATGTTTTGTTTTGTTGCTTCATTTGAATACATCTAAATAAACTGATTTTATTCAGCTCAAAAATGTGATTTTATATGACTGAATCAAATCACACAGAAATAGCTCTTTAAGGTTACAACACTGAATTTGCTTTGCAGTGCAACTGAAACTGAAGATGAAACAAGTCATTTCTTTTCAAGAGGTCCCTTCACCAAGACAACTTTTACAAAACCAAAGCTTCTCACAACATCCAAAATAAAACTGATGTTGCTTCTTTGCTTTTATAAGGTGCACTGTTGAGATCTTGCAAATGCTGCATTGTTGGCGTGGAAGAACAGGTCTGAGGTCAGTGGATTTAAGCTGCTACAGTGCTAAGCTCAAGAACATATGAAATGTTCTGCATTTAACTAATGTATCTACAGCCCCAGCCATGCCTCTGACACAGATAAAACAGACTTGACATACGCTCAGAGATCAGTACATGCTAAGATCAGCTCTGACGTATAAGTGATTTCATTCCAGACCCACTTAGAGGATCTTAGAGTGTCCTGAAGATTAAAGGCAGTGGAACCTCTGGGTTTGGGCAGGGATTATAAACATGGATCACTCTGTCTGTGCTTATTTTGCAATGAAATAAACCACAGGAACATTAAGAGCTCTACTAACTGATGATGGGATAATACACATTGGAATATAAACTGGAAACTTTGACACAAATATTTACACTCAATGAAAAGTAAACAGGGCCAGCCTGTGGGTTTGTGGGGCCCAGGGCGAGATCACAAAAATGTTGTAAAAAGTGGTGTCAGTGTAAAAAGTGTCATAAGAAAAAAATGTCCAAAGAACCACTGCAATAAAAAATATGGTTTCTTTTAAACCGTACATGTCCACTGGCACGCAGTGAGTGAAGTACGAGTGAACAATTCCAATTCATTCTTTATGGGAGGTGAGTGGCAGGCTTGCACTGGGGACTGTGGGACTGACAGTGGAACAAAGCAAGTAGTGAGAGCGTCACAAAAATTGAGAAGTGCTGAATCCACAAATGAGAGGCGAAAAACCCCTGGTGGTAGCCAATCTTTATGAAGCCAAGGTCTGTCATAAACATTTCAAAATCTGTTTCTGGTGGATTTGGTGCTGTAATCGCATTGTTACATATTATTATATTTAATTTATATTCCAAATGAAATTTGGATGCTCTCATTGTGGCTTGTCTGTGGTCACATATACACTTTGGGCATACAGAAATACTGTGTGCAATTTTCCAACAACAACAACACATGATAATGTAACTTGACCAGACACTGTAAGCTACAATAAACTGTGCTGAACTGCCACATTTACTTAGACCGATAATTAAAACTGCTTTATATGTTAAAAAAAAACAAACATGTGTCAGGGAAGTTCAGATGCAGCAATGTGAAATAAATAAAGTACTGCTTGAATAAACAATGTATAAAATAAGGCCTATGTGTAGATGCAAAACCCAACAGATGTTTCCCAGCATTGCACCACAACATGAATAAATTATGCAGATTACGGTTACTGTTTATTGTTTAACTGATTGCTGCTTTTATATATGCTAATTCTTGTGTCTGTTGTCACTTTCAGTACTTTTAAAGGTATTCAGAGGTCATCTTGTACTTTCATCTGAAGGTGATAGCACTTTTTCCTATCACAGCATCCCAAACACGCCGACACATTAACATTGGCTCATGGAGTGAGTCTGGGGTGGGACTATCTGTTTTTTCAACCAGAATCCTTTATGAAAAAATTTTTTTTTCTATTCTATTTGATGACACCAGTGTTAAAATTGAACAATATATTTAAACATTTATGTTGCGCAGGCCAAATTAGGACATAAAATGGACAAAATCAGTCAATTACTGAAGATAAAAACAACATTAAATGTAATGTGTTCAAAACAATGTGATTTTGTGTCCTATATTTCACTCAGTTCTCCTGTACTCTTAAACCACTCAGAGATCACTATGTGCTTCAGTCTGACTGAGCTGATCACAAAGGACTGTTTTCCCTCTTCTCCTTCTCGTCTTGACAGCGACCCCTCAGAGATTCATCTCCAGACTGAGGAGAATGGCAGGACTCTCTCCTGTCTCTCCAAACAGCTTCGCTCCAAACAATAACACTATTTAATAGAGGAAAAGGGTGGAGAATGTGTAGGACACTAGCGTAGCCCCAAAACACCAGGCTGTCAAAAAGACAGATGTATGTGTGCGCTGGTGAAGAGGGTGTGCTGTAGTCCGAGAAAAACAGAGAGCGCAATGAAAGAGAAGGAGAAAATGTAAGCGAGTGAGTGAAGGAGAGAGTCATTTGCTCTGAGGCATAATAAATAGCTCCTTTCACAGCTCTTTCATTAATGAAAATGACAGAGAGTGGCGGCATTATTTACAGGATTCTAATACCCCAAATGCCTCTGAAACAGCAGCTCTCCCCATTCACTCAAGCTCCCACAATCCCCTTTGTCAGAATGGATGAACAGAGCCATTACTACGACTGTACTTCATGAGCAGAAAAAATTGCAAACCTGTGTGACTACATTAGCAATCCTAAATAATGGTTCCTTTGAGAAAGAATAAAACATATGAACATGGAGACTAATTTAAGTGTGTGCTTGGCTTTCCAAGGACGTGCTGATAAAAAGCAGCAGAGCTTGAGATTTAACTGTTTGGAGGTCATGTTTTCATGTTTCAGATCATTACAGCATTTATGCTGATAAGCCTTAATGGATTATGTCTGTATAGTATATTTAGCAGGATTAGTCTATATATAAATAATTACATTATTTATTTAACAGACTAATTTAGATTTTTTGGGTTACATTTTATTTTCTCACTATTAATAAACCATCAACTTTGACTTTTGCCTTAATAAACTCCTAATTTGTGGCTTATTGATAGTTGGTAAGGTAGTTGTTAAGTTTAGGTATTGGGTGGGATTAGGGATGTAGAATATGGTCATGTAGAATATGTGCTTTATAAGTACTAATAAACAGCCAATATGTTAATAATATACATGCTAACTAGTTGATAGTGAGAATTGGTCCCTATACTAAAGTGGTACTGCTTTTTTTAACACAGCGTTTCTATATGAGTTATATAAGGGAAGAGAAAACATCCATCCAGTAAAAAATATAGCCTAGTATATTGGCACAAATTCATCTGTAACTTGGTAGAAGTTGACAAATTAGGCAGATGTCAATATGGACATGAACTCATCCTCAAAAACTATGAACAAAAAGTCAAAATGTATAGATGAACATTGATTTACTTCTTGATGTCCAATATAAAATCTGAGTTCTGAAGCTAAAACCAGATGAGAAGAACTGCGCTAAATAATACAGACAGCATTACAAGTGTGCCAGGATTCTTCCCATGAGATTCTGTCAGCGAGAGAAAGGGGGCAACCCATTATAGAGGGCATTCACACAGTTACACACACACATGGAAATCCATGAGTAACAATGTACCGCAAAACAGCAGTAAAAGCAGCACTGGACCATCTGCCAAGTATGTAATGACACACAACATGACATGAAAACACTGTGGAGACTATGGTTAATGACAAGATAATGTTCAGCATGAGTCTCAGTGTCTAAGGATCCTGGGGTTGTGTGCCAGTGTGGTGGCAATATTAAGCTTTAAGTACACACTAAAATGGATTCAAAATAACTACACCCTTTAAAGGCTCACTGCTTTGTTTGAAATGAACCTCCAGAAGAATAAACACCATCAATGAGACCGCACTCAGCTCAAGTCAGAAACAGAAAATAGCTGCAGTGAAATCAGTGCTTCTCTGTTTTCTGACTGTATTCACATACGGAGCCTCTAACACAGAGCTAAATGTTTATATTGAGGAGATTCACACACTGAAGTAATGTATGGCTCACTGTCACTGAATCCATGTGAGAAACATGTCCATCCCTCATCCCTGTCCATCTTATGATGATGAGTAACAGAAGTCAGCTGGGTTATAAACAGCAGGGTGTTGGAACATTAATATTGCAAACAGTAATCAACAATAATACTGCTGGTATTTCAGAGATATGCTCTACTGAATGACAAAACAGTGTCTGAGTCATTATAACATGGAATCAGAACTGACTTGATTTACTTTCTTAATCAAAGATCTCTGTTCTTAATGTGCATGACTCAACGTTCTTTGTTATAGAGGAGGAAAAAAATGTTTTTTTCAAAATCTTTCAATAAACAAAACAACTTTCTGAGTTGTATGTTGATGAATCCAAGGCAACATAAGTATAGGGGAAAAATGATAAAATCAAATCAACAGTCCAATCAAATTCTGATGTATAAAATTAGGTTCCTTAAATACCTTGCAGATGCTGTTTCAGGTTGTTTAAGTGTGCCTGTAATTAATTGGGTTCAATTAAAAGATTATTAACATGTGATGCATTTGATGATGTACACACTGTAGAAAATGTGCAGTTAAAAAACAACAACAAAAATCACCATCTGTGGTTGCCAGAAGTTTATTGTAAGAAATATGGTAGCAACTTTTTTGGACTGAACTTCAATTTACTGTAAAAGAAAAAAAAAAAAAAGAGGAAGTAGTATATTTCATTAACTGATGTAATGTTAAAACAATAATATATAGGTGTATGGTGTGAAAAAAAATTCATGGTAACACACCCATACTAATACAATAAAATAATCATAAAACCTCAATGAACATAAGAGAAGACTAATAAGAAACAAACAAACAAACAAACAAAAAACATCAAATGTGAAGTATCATGCAAAGAATTCTGGAAATGTTAATTTATGGTTGTTCACTGCAAAATGACTGAACTGACATGTAATGTCCCATTAGATTTATTACAGTTTCACCATGCATTTCAGTGCACTTTACTTACTCATTCACCTACTTTCCTGCTCTCTCACTCATTCTCTCAGTGCTCAATTTAAGTAATGAGTCAGTGAACCATTATGACCCACCTTCTGACCTCAAAATAGATTTAGTTCAGGGGTCCCTACTATGATCAATACACCAATCTGGTTCATGTCTTCATGACTGCCTGAGAGATCAATATGAACTGTTTAGGACTTCAGGTCTATCCACCTGCCTTTCCTTACCAGTATGTGTGTCTGAGAACAAGAAGTGATGTTTATATCTGATTTTGACATAAACATGCTTTGATTATATTGACCAAAGGGCTTTTCTGGGTGTTCATAATGATCGATATAACAGTAAACACTAAGTATCAGTTGTTGATATACAGGTATGTCAATGAGCTCCAGTGCATGTTTCTATTCCATCTTCAATCACTATTAGCCAGATTTAAAGAGAGCCATTCATTCTTTCATAGGTAAATAAGAATGTCCTTTTATCTTTATCTGAAAAAGAAGTAAAAACTGAACTAAAAAACACCAATGAATAACTTATCAGAAGGACAATCTAGAGGTTACTTGTGAGTTGTGTTTAAAACACAGCGATGCATTATCTAGCTTATGGGTGTCTTGCAGTGCAAGGTTCTAATCCTATAAGAAATCACATTGTGAATGCTGATCGTCTTCTCGGCTGTTTGCCTTTGACTCTGTGTGATTATAACGCTTTAACACAGCCGCTGTAATCAGAACCGCCAGGCTGCCCTCCTCCACCTCCCTCTGCTTAATCAATCTGACCCAGCCCAGATTAGCTAAATCATAATCAACATCCTGCTGTTGCAAAAAAAATCTACCGCCCACTCCCTCTGGCACACTGGACACCTTGCGGTCACGGTGACATATACGGACCGTCCTGCTATCAGGGCCTTCACACACAAACGGTCCACTGAGCTGCAGGGAAATGAAGCTTTATTCACCTTGCATGTAATCAGAGTGGACCAGATACTAATTGCAGCAATTATGCTGGATGTGAGAAAGCGAGTGGATAGTACAGCGCTCTATTCCAGAGAGGAACCTTGAGGAGGATCTGAAGCCCTTCAGGGTTTTATTTCTCTCTCTGAGTGTTCTAATTAATTTTTTTGGCACTTAAGACAGCGACTTCAAAAAATAGCTGTGTGCCATAGGTGAACCATCACTTTCTCTGTGTGTGTATACAGTAGAAATGAGTAGGAGTGAGAAACAGAGTCTGTGAAATGTTTCATGTTACTAATTTAATTTGCAGAATGCACATCGCAAAAGATCATAGGCTATAAATGTATTGTTTATCCAATAACGAATATCATTAAGCTGCTGAAAACCTTCTCAGACAGGGCAGTGCATTCAATCTGATACCAAAATATCTATCTATCTATCTATCTATCTATCTATCTATCTATCTATCTATCTATCTATCCAAGTTTGGTGTCGGCAAGATATTTGTAATGATTTAGAAAGAAATCATCAAGGGTGCATTTATTTGAGGGGGGAACACATAGCAAAAACAGCAATGTTGTAAAATATTATTAAATATTTATCTATGTTCAATACCAATAAGTTTTCAATTTAACATATTATAAAATATATTACATTTCTCCATTAACTCAGTCTTCTAATATGCTAATTTGGTGCTGAAGAAACAATGATTGCACTGCATAATACTTTTGTGGAAACCTTTTTTTCCTCTATTTTGTTTTTATGTATTTATTTTTTCAAGATTCTTTGATGAATAGAAAGTTCAAAAGATGAAATAAATTCATCAGAAGTGACAATGTAAAGACTTTTAGATTATTACAAAAGATTTCTCTTTCAAATAAATGCTGTTCTTTTGAACTTTCTATTCAACAAAGAGGTTTCCACAAAAGTATTAAGCAGCACAAACTTTGTCATATATACACATACACACATATATAAAAATTCAGTTTGAGAAAGTAATTTAAACATATAAGATGCTAATACAAGTCTATCCTGATTCTCTGTTTTATCTTTTTTTTTTTTCCTCTCTAGGGCATATGACTCGGGTAGCAGCATGGAGACAGAAAAGCCTTCATGCAAGTGGACGACTTACAAACACCCCACTGTCAGCGTGCTACTCCATTCGTGACAAGTGTCAAAGCACAGTGTAGAAGGGCCACCTGCTGCATGAAGATCACATCACTCCACGGTGAGAGAGGAGAGTCAAAAAAAACCTCTGTTATCTGCTCTTGTTTAGTAGAACAAAATAAAGATTCATTACTGCAGTATTCACAAACAAATGATTACCCTAGAGAATGGATAACAAACCTACACTGGTTTAGTATTCAGTAACCAACTATGAATAAACAAGAAGAGAGAAGCAGATAAGAGGAGTTTTTAACAGCATACGCAAACCATCATCTGTTATTCTCATTTATAAAAGTCATAATTTGAAGAGGGATTCCAGGAGGCGGAGGAAACGAGCATAAATGAGACAGTATTCCCAGAAGGCTTAGGATGAGCTGTAACACTGTGTGTGGGTGTTTGGGTAATTATCTAAAGGAGTCTGCTGTTTTTGTTAACAGTTATGAGTGTCTGCTAGCTGCTGTCACGGAGTGCGAGAGAGAGACATATTTGACAATAAAGATTTTGACAGTTCTTACCCAAACAAGCCAACCTGAGAGACACCTGAGTTCTGTAAATATCTATAGGATCACACTACCTCTTATTGTTATATGTTGTTTACACCACAAATACATTCACATTTAGACCAGAAGCATTTGCTTTAATTCAGAGAGGCATAAGTACAAACACACACAAGCACATGTGTGCATGAACACACAAAGGCACAAATAACTTCTCATGTCATGTCAGAAACATTTACCGGCGTGCCATGCACACTGTAATCAGATGCGGATGAGAGGGCGGTGACAGGTTGAGGCGGAGTGTGAGAAAGTGAGATGGAAAAGGAAAAAAAACAGAGTTAGAATGAGGCTACGATACATGTGTCAAACTTTGTCACAGTCGAGCTGTGATTGAGGCTTCGGAGCTGCCCTAGATATCCAAACATCCATTTTCAGTGAGCAGCAGAAAGCTGAGGAGAGCAAGCACACATCCAGCACAGTGATTTTCCAGGTGCTTCAAGCTGATGATCAACCCTTTGCAAGACACTTTGCAAGTGTAAAATGCACTAAAATAGGCATAAACGTAACATTTGTTAGCTTTTAGTTTTCATTTTTTTTTTAAAATAGTTTAAAATAAATAAAATAAAATAAAAAATAATTTTAAAAAATAAATGTTTTATTCATTTAGAAAAGTCTCTGCCTCTAAATCATTTTGTGCATCCAAGTTTGCTGACATTTGATAAACATTTTGTTTTGAACCAAGGGTGTGGTTAGCAAATGGCTGAAGTTAGAAAATGTTTGAAACCTGTTTTAAGCACCTTTAAGTGTGTTTCACAAGTTCACCCTTACATCTAATCTGATAGCAAATAGTAAGCATATTTTGGCGTGCTGTCCTGGGGGAGGGTTCCGAGCCTGGAATATGGCCCGAACCCAGAGAACTCCCCCTATCCCTAATATGGGATAAAAATAGATTAGGGGTGAGGAGTTGGGGTGGAGGAGGGATGCCGGAAAACTGTCATTGGACAGAGGTAGGTAGGCTGCATCTACATATACGTATTGTGCTAGTTAGGATGGTTAGCTAAACGAGTTGCACCTGTGCCAAATTAGTTGATTATCTGATCGTGCTCCTCCCGAACCTTGTTAATAAAACATCATTTCACGAGTTCACCCTTACATCTAATCTGATAGCAAATAGTAAGCATATTTTGGCGTGCTGTTCTGGGGGAGGGCTCTGAGCCCGGAATATGGCCCGAACCCAGAGAACTCCCCAAAAGAAGCTTAAAGGCATGGGACAGCAGCCAGAGAGCAAAAATTTTAGTTGCCCCCAAAATATGCGTGCTGTGAAGAGATATGGGTTAAAATTTGCGAAGAAAAAGGAGGCAGGGCGAACGGAGAGCCCGTGCAGTGCTCGACGGGAGCTGCGGCTTGTAGCGTCAGACTGGCGGGCCCTACAAGCCGCTAAAAGAGGAGCACGATGGCAGATATCAAATGAGGGGCTCTCGCTGCGTCTAAAGGGAGCTGCGGCTCTGCTGCACCGAAAGGGAGAGTCCCCCTTTTCCTCTGAATATGAGGCGCAGTTTAATGTCTTGGATGGAGGGCTCTCACAGCGTCCGAAAGAGGTCCGCGACTCTGCTGCACTGGGAGTGAGAACCCCATCCGCCACAGAGCGCGCAGTGTAACTCGAAATGACAGACGCGGTTTGACGCGTCGGATGGAGGGCTCCCACACAACCGAAGGGAGCTAGCGGCCCTGCTGCACCGGAAGGGAGAGCCCTGTCTGATGCTGAATAAGCCATGAGATTCGAAATGACAGCCGGAGGGCTCTTACGGCGACCAAAGGAGCTGACTTATTGCATTGGAAAGGAGAGCCTCCGATTACCCGAGTAAACAACGAGATTTAAAAATGAGTGGTTTTATAAATTTATTTATTTATTTTTTTAACTGATCAGGCCTATATGGGCTTCCTTTATGTGGAGTTGATTAAACCTGATGTAACTTTTAAAACCATCTGATTACCATCGACCGAGGGTCTGAATCTGATTCTGTGAGTGGCCATTTTGAGCTGCTGTAGTTGCTGCTCCGATGCGAAATGAGTGGCTGGAAATTATTATTATTATTTTTTTTTTTTGCGGGTAAGCCTGATTGAGTGAGGATTAGTTTTAAGTGTTTTTTGAAACCAAAAACGTGTAACAGGGTGGTTAGAGTCATCGACGGAGAGAGGGTCCAATGCGGATTAAGCTTGAGTGTTCCTGAGTTGGAAATAAGAAAAGAGAGCCTGATAAGGTTGAATTGGAGATGGAAGGTTAAAAATGTATATGTAGTGGCCTTTTCTTTCTTGGTCTGTCTTACTTTGCTTAATAAAGTAAGCGATAGTTTTGCTATTGAGTATGGATAAATCAGAGATGGTCAGATGGAGTTTGGGGTTGAATTTAGAGGTTATTGCGCTTTCTGAGCATCTCAGAAAACCGAAGAGAGCCAATAAAGACATGGCGTTGAGGATACGAGCAGTATAGATAGAATGGTACCCTGTGCGGAGATTTTGGATACATTTTGTAAAGATGTCCAGAGTTATAGGTTGTCTGGAATCCGGGCTTGATGTTTGAGAGCGCTGAATTCCTCTGATTAGAAGAGAAGTTTGAGAATTATTTATTTCGGGGGAGGGGAAGCCGTAGATTAGTTTGTGAAAAAATTAAACGCCACTTAAGTAACCTTTAATAGACCCGGCTTGGAGGTTCTTAACGGAATTGAGGTGGGAAATAAATTAAGTAATTGCGAGGAGACAAAAATCAGGGTATGGCAAGTTATAGGAGAGGTGAAATGCTTTGAAACATCTCCAAGCTGTTAGATACTATATGAATAGATAGTTCTAAGTGAAACTGCTTGTAGGATAGAATCAAGTGACGCATTGAGGAGAGGTTTTAAGGGATGAGTTACGGGAATATGAGTTGTGAATAGTGAGGTACTGGGGTTGACGATGGATCCGCCTCCGGAGCCAGCGCTCTGAATTTCTGAAACAAAACAAGATAGAGATTCAGCAATTTGATTTTTGGATCCGGGAATGTGCTTAGCAGTTATAATAAATTGATCACATGCTGAAATCCAGATTAGACGTCTTAGTAGTGGCATGAGAGCGAGGGAATGAGAACGGCCTTTATTTATGCAGTGAACGGTCGCTTCGTTATCGCAGTACACTAAGATGCTGCTTGACGTCCAATTATTATTTTTTTTTTCTGATTTCATTACGACATGCCTGATTTATGATAATTTGATCGTCTAAAGCATGCACGGAAGATGCGAGTGCGAGAATCTGAGACTTGATGGTATTAGGCACAGGGGGTGTTTCCAGAGTGGTGGCATTCGGTGGGGTAGGTAGTGGGACTGCTGTGAATGAAAGTGTATTGAAGTTTAGATTGGAGAGAAGGGTTAGAAGGACGATAAAGAGGGGCCATAACCGTTTACAGAGGCAGCCTCACTCACGGATTAGCCCATGGTGCTTGAGGAAGCATGTAGAAAGAGGTAGAAGGAAATGAGGGAGGGACCGTAACCATTTGCGGAGGCAGCTTCACGCATGGATTAGCCCCTGGCCATTGATAGGGAAAAGGAGTAACGGAAGGGTAAGAGTAAGATGGCTGATCTTTAGCGGCCAGTAGAGGCAGCCTCACGCTAGCGTCTGCAGCCGGAGGTAGAAGGAAGGGAGTGGGAAGGATAGGAGGTTGGAAAGCCATGCCAGTGGGCGATGTTGCGTGCGGCGCTGTAGCTGAAGGCGCCGCAGTGATTGGTTGAGAAGAGGAGGGAGGCAGTGCAGTGTGAGGAGCGGCCGAGTCTGGGGCGTGGCCCAGGCTTGCTGACGGCCTGCTGCGTCTTGACGCTCGAGGGGAGCTGAAAATTGATCTGGAAAAAGATGACATTATTTTGAATGAAGTAGAGAGCTGTGAGGGAGAGGAGCATGGGAGGATGCTCAGTCAGCGAAGGCAGCCTCACGTTTAAATTGGCCTCTGGGCTAGTGTCTGCTATGGGAGCTGGAGGCCACTGAAAAGGGGGTTATTAGTAACAGGAGGAAAAGCCTGAGATGTGCGGGCCTGAGTTGCAATCAGAGACAGCCTCCTGCTTCCTTCGACTGCTGTAGGCCAAGGGAAGGGAGTGGGGTTTGTGACATCCTGAAGAGCCTGTGTAGCCTGCACAGCTAGCGGAGGCTGCCTCATGCTAGCGTCTGCTATGGGAGCTGGAGGTCACTGAAAAGGAAAAGAATTAGAAGTAACAGGAGGAAAAGACTGAGATGTGAGGGCCTGTGTTGCAAGCGGAAGCAGCTTCATGTTAGTTTCAGCTGCTGTAGCTGTAAGGCCACGGGGGCTTGTGACATTCGGCGGGCGGGAAATGCTGAAAAGCCTGAGTAGCCTGCAGTGTTGCCAACCTAGCAATTTTGTTGCCAAATCTAACAACTCCTCAGACCATCCTGGCGCTTTTTTTTTATTTTATTTTATTTATTTTTTTTAAAAGCACTAGCAACGAATTTAGCTATTTAAAAAAAAAAAAAAAAAAAAAAGCCAGCTAAGCAGCACATCAGCTGGTAGAGACTGAGAGGTGCCTAGCAGTAAGCGCATCACATGCGAATTAGGTTGTTAGTTACACTTGTTCAATAATAATAATAATAATAATAAGTTTCTATGATACACCTTAGTTGTTATTTAACAACTTTTATCAACAAACAACCTGCCTTTAGCGACTTTAGCTAAAACTTAGTTTGCAACACGGCCTGTGCCGCTAGCGGAGGTAGGCTCACGCTAGCGACTGCTATGAGAGCTGGAGGCCCGGTTACATGCGGCGCTGCGGCCGGAAGAGCCACGGTGAAAAGTTGAGCGGAAGCGGGAAGCGAGTGAGGTTTTGCTTCTGTGAGAACTGGGGCGCATTTGAGGCTTGCCACTGCGACCCAACGCTCGAGGAAAGCCGGGTCTTGTGCGGGACGATGGTGGTGTCGAGCGAGGCGAGTTCGGGGCTTTGCTCGATCTATTGGCCACCTTGGTGGCTGGAGTGGCTTTAGGAGTGAGGTTGGCTAATTTGCAGGGTGAAATAGATCGTACAGATCCGCTTTGTTTACGCTCCACGAGAATGGTTCGTCGGAATTAAACAGTGCTTGCCTCAGGCTTAAATACCGTCCACTTTCCGATCGGAGGATATCAAGCGTGTGGCTGGTCGAGCAGAGCGGCGGCCACAATGAAGCCTGGTGTTCGGCGGCGGAGAAGGAGTGAACCTAGGGCCGGCAGATTGCGACGGAGCATCCGAAAAAATCCCCAGTACAGGTCTCGGCGTTGTACAGAAAAAGTTGCGTCTGTGATATAATGGCCAAAGGAGCAAAACCGAATGCCGGAAAACTGTCATTGGACAGTATTGTGCTAGTTAAGATGGTTAGCTAAATGAGTTGCACCTGTGCCAAATTAGTTGATTATCTGATTGTGCTCCTCCCGAACCTTGTTAATAAAACATTATGTATTTGTTGTAGTAAATCATAAAAGTGATTGTGACCATACTGAATCTGAAGTAAGATTCTGTGGTTGGAAGATTCACAACTGCGGCGAGTCTCATCTGGTCTGGGGCTCTCCTGAGACGCTAGAACCAGAGAGGAGGACTGAGGTTACACCGCTGTACCGTAAATACAGCTGACACACTCATTTACTGCAGCCATCACTGCTGTTCTCTGTAGGCAATCAGACACACATGCCTCTCAGTGACAATGTTATTTGTTAATGAAAAAAAATCCATCCGGGCTTTGTTCTGTCACTGAAAGAAAACACCAGATGTAACTCTCCACCCGAGAAAAACACAAAGAACAATAATTAAATCAATGCTAGTGCAATTTCATCTGTCTCTTAAAAGGGATCCATTTCAGCCATTTAATAAGCATATTAGATTTAATAAACAGCCAAGTGGTCTAAAGTCCAAAGCCAGGCCCGAGGTTTCCTGTTTTATACGGGAGCTCGACCAAACAAGAGCTAATGAATACAGCTTAGCTCACAGACACTTTGCTTGACTGCAGAACAAGGCCACCCTACTGTGCTGCCATACTGAGGCAGGTCTAATACACTACCCACATGCACAGCCAGCCAAAAGTCCTGGAGTTATGCCACAATAAATCTAATGAGAACAGTGAAACACAAATTACACTTCAATTCCAACAGGAAACACCCAGCTCTATTCACCTGTCAATCTTCCATACAAACTCCTCCCCCCGTGTCCGAGGTTCTAACTGCAGCCATGGCAGCTGGGGGAGAGAGAGGCCTCTGTGACTGGCATTTGCACTGCTGGCTCAAACTGCTAATTACTTCATTTTACTAGTAATTAGCTGATTAAAATAACTATTTAAGACCAGTGTCAGGGCTTCCGGAAACCACACGTTATGGAGACAGGAGGACAGCTGCCGGCTGTAAAAGTCACAGGGAAAGACTGTGATTGAAGCAGAGCAGAATGCCAGCGATGTGCTTTTTACGCCTACAGAGTGGTAAGATCCGGGGTAATTGACTGTTAAATGATCAAAATTGGACCCCACTGTGAGTCAGATGTCTTAAATAATTCAGGAAATGCATACACGCCTCCTCATCTGTTCTGTAAAGAGGCGAGAATTACAACAATGCTGCAAAATGCTGGACTGAAAGGGTTTTGCAAATATGTTGCTATTCAGAATACTACAATAAATCAAATCCCCCATATAGGTGATAAACAAAAAAAATAGGAACAGCTGCTGTTAGGTTTTGGAGCAACACAGTTTTAAGTCTACGGCGAGTATCTGGAGCCCTACATATAATGTAGATAGTATTTTAGGACAGTTCCAAATATGAAAATTTACTGTTTTAATATTTTTCTTACTATTAAATATAATTTCTTTGGCTTCAGAACCAAAATAAATAATAATAATAAAAAAAAAACATTAGAAAGAAGACAATTACTTTAATTATATTTTTTTTTCCATTGTAATGTATACACGACTGATCAAAAACAAAAAGATCAATTTTGGTTATGGAAATTGTCACAAGGACCAATATTTTTGGGTACACTCTAAGAAAAAAAAAATCTATCACTGAGGCAGTATCCTTTTAAAAAGTACTGATCTGATCATTTAGGTACTAATATGCACATTTTAGATACTAAAATGTAAAAAAATAAAATGCTTTTGTACCTTTTTTGTGTCGAGTTATGTAGAGTATAGTTTATAGTTTAATTACTTATCCATAAAAATGACATGCATATAATACTGACCAAAATGTTTAAGAAAATTGTGATGCAAATTTTTGCTTATATCTCCTACCCCTAGTTTCTATAAATCAAAATATAGGATTTGTTAGAAAAAAAAGAAACTACTAACATCTCAAACAGTCTATCTATTATAAATCAACACTTGTTGCCAAAATATCCTAGTGAAAATAAATATACTTAAATGTATTTGAAATGCATTTATTTTGTACTAAGTATACTACTAATACATTTACATATTCATGTGCTTAATAAAAATACCCTGCAGTTGTACTTTTGGTATACTACACTGGTATACTTAAAGTATGCTAATTTGGAACAACTAATTTTGTGCTTAATGCACTTCAATTGTGCAGAAGTACTGAGGTTCAACTAAAGATATACTTAAGTATAACTGATTGTGCTGAAGTGGAACTATTTCAAGTATACATCAGGTACACTTTAAATATCTTGCATTTAAAAACTGATATTATACAGAGATCATACACTCCTTATTAATAATGATATTAAACCACATTTTAGGCATAATATTAAGATATGTGCATTGTGCAGTAAAGAAATACTCCAAATAAAGTTTAATTACAATTTTATATCAGTAAGTCTTAAGTGATATGTCAATAACTATGTTAATGGATTTGAAGTATACTTAGAATGAAATAAATGTGTTTTAAATAAATTATGGCATAGTTTTTTTTTTTTTTTTTTAACTAGGGTACAACAGTTACAACAGAAGGTCATGGAAAATGTTCATATATTCACACTGCTGTCTTAGCATGATAAGAGAATCTCATCAAATTGACATCCATCTAACATAACATTAACGGAGACTCAGGTCAGATCCTCCACTTGGCCTGGTTATCACACCCTCCTCACCTCTCCATGTTACCCCCTATGCTTCCACTGGTCACTGCTTCTCAAAAGGCCCCTGAGGTGCTTCTGTGCTAAACCAACCCTGACAAAGCTTCACACGCTACCGTGATAGACGATGCTCAGAGCATTTATCTCAAAATCACAATTTTGAGGCATTTTTCAGCTGCTTCTGAATCCCAGCTGCCAGCTTGACCGATAGAGAGGTGAAGATACGCTAAAGCCTCATAAGCTCTTGCCTCCAGCTGGACATTATGAATGCTCTTGACTTTTTGCCGCAGGGTTGCCTTGGAGACAAGGACAAATCTGCACTGGGCACACGGCGATATTCAAATGCTCCCTCTGAAGCAGAAAAAGAGAAATGACTAAATTGTTTCTCTTGGCACTCTCACGTTCACGTGTTGCACTTGTGTGAATGGGGTGGAAAGAGAGAGGCACTTAATAAACTAAGAACAGGAAACATGTTGGCAGATTCCAGCACTGCTGCTTTCCATCAAACGAGAGTTCAGCCCAAAACTGTGGTAAAACTTCATTATTTAAACTGCAGAACAGTACTAAGAAAGATATTAGAGTGATTCATTCATAGAGTGAAAAACCCTGAAGTGCTGGGTGAAAAAATAAATAAATAAATATATAAAACACACACACACACACACACACGGTGTCACTCTATATGTTTTCAGCACTGGGCAAACAGCAATCTCTTTGAATGGAAGCTTGTGGGTTACATAATACTATATTTTGTATTAAATATCAATTTTCCTGTAGTTGAGATAAATCATGCTGCTGCAAGAGCCTCAAAAGTCTCTTGATAGGCCTTTTGCAGATATGAGTAAAATCCCTAAAACTACAGACACATAGACATAGTAACATTTAGAGGTTTTGTAATCCAATTCAAAAATCATCTTGCATTTATTATTGCATCAATTTATTTATAATATAATATTTAAAAAATTATATCTATTTTGCTAAAAAAAAATAAAACAATACAAAAAAGATTTTTTGAAAGAAATTAAAAACTCTTTCATTTAAAGGGGTCCTATTATGCTCATTTACAAAGTCTTGATTACTAGTGTACTAGATCCTGTACTAGAACATGCTCTCATGCTTGGTGGTTCGAAAAACGCATTATTTTTCACATAATTTACATTATTACAATACCTTCCACCCCAGCCTGACATAAACGGCTCGATTAGTTCCGGGTTTGATGAAGGCCCGCCGTCCGAAAAACAGTGCGTTGTGATTGGCGAACAGCTAGGCAGAATGACTAAAAGCAAATTCATTCTCTGCCAGCGGGAGGCGCTGTTGGAGCGGGAGAGAGCGAGGTTTCCCCGGTAACGCTGAACACAAAGCAGAGCTCCGCTCACAAACGCTGCTTTATCATACATTACATGCAAGATGAAATGAAAATGACATCCAAAATTTTCTGAAGATATTCGGTTTCCTTCAGAAATACAGTGATATAAAAACACTCGTACCGGGTTTCGATTTTGAAACGTGCATTCGAATTTCTGGAGGCGGGATTTATTTTAATGATATTCTAATGGACCAATTTGTGATGTCACAAATACAGGAAAACAGCTTTGTAGTCCAAACGAGCAGTTCGTTGTAGTTCTTGAAAAGGGATTTTTTAAAAACGAAATATCTCCCTTTGGAGTGGACTTTGAGATTTGTAACTTTGTAGATCTTTTTATGCCCAAACATACACACTACACACTGACTAAAATTCAAAAAGTGAAAAAGCATAATAGGACCCCTTTAAATTGATCAAAACTAATGTTAATGTAAAATAAATGTTACAAATGTTTATATCAAATAAATTCTGTTCTTTTGAACTTTCTATTCATCAAAGAATCCTAAAATAAAATGTATCATGGTTTCCACAAAAACTCAATCAATCAATCAATCAATCAATCAATCAATCAGCACAGACAACCGTTTTCAACACTGATAATAATAAGACATGTTTTTAATATGGACCAAATCAGCATATTAAAATGATGTCTGTCTTATGCGAAACTGAAGACCGGAGAAATGGCTGATGAAAATTCAGCTTTGCTATCTCAAGATTTTTGAAATACATTCAAACAGTAAACAATTCTTTTAAATTGTGATAATATTTTACAATACTATTGATATCACTATATTTTTTATTAAATAAACACAGCCTGGCTTAGCATTAAAGATTTATTTGGAAATGCGAATTAGATATGAATTTGAATAATATTTATATTTTTGTAAATTTCCATAGTTATGTTGCCTACAAACAGTTTGAAAACTACTGTTGTACACAGTCAATAATGGGATACTCTTTAGGGCACTCGTTCTCCTCCCTCAGGATAACACAGTACTGAACTCCAGCAATACATTAACAGACAGAATAAGCGGGGATAAGCCAGAGAAAGAGTAGCTCAGAAACTGAACAAACTCACTCTACCAGGAAACACTCCACTCCTGGGACATATATGCAAACAAAACACACACTCTCTGGCAGCGCTCCATATAACTCATCCTTACAACAACCCCAAACACTATAAAAAATTAATCCAGGACCTCAGGTTCAGTTCTCAAAACATCTGAAATAATATCAGACTAAAATATAAAAGAGGTATTGAATCCCCAAGTCTCACACTGACAGGTAAAATTCTCCAAACAAAAGACAAGATCCCAGATTAACAGTCAGAAAAAAGCAAACAATTTTCAACCTAGTCAACTGGACCAGCAGGAGGGAGGAGGCTAAAACTCCACGCATGCCCTTGAGGAAGATTGTGGGAAATATTAAAGGAATGTTTAGGATTACAGCATATGGCGCAGGGTAAATATCATAAGGGTCAGGAGGAGTTGAGAGCGGTTGAGGGTTCTGAAAGTAATATCACGACAGTCTCAGAGCAGCCCATAGGCATCAGATTAATCACATGGTACTCAGAGAGATGCACGTATGCGGCTGGAATCTGTCAGTGGAAAGGTTAATGAATGCAAAAGCAGAGAGGAACATGGGAAAAAACAGCAACGAAAAGTCATTTCACAACATGCATGCTCCATGTTTCTCTCGGCAGTCAGTATAGTAGATCTATATACATACATACATTCAGTATCATTGACCTCATATTAAACATAACTGGCCTCACATGATCTTTCATGGCTTCTTGTCTATACTGCATTACATCAGATGGAGACTGGAATTATTACTTCCTGTAATTCTACTATACTATACTAAACAGAGTGAATTCATACTTTGAATTCTCTCTTTTTTTGTTTCGTTCAGATGTTTTATGTAGCATAATTTCACAAAGCTAATGTCAGACCATTTGCTTCAAATTTCAAATTTATACAATCTAATTTAAATAAACATCTGCTGATGTTACATGTTTGCAGCATCTTTGGATTGTGATTAAATTGCAGTGGTTGTTACTTTCATTTGTTTTTTTGTTTTTTTTTGTTTTTTTAATTTAGTTTTGCTATTTATTATATTTCAATTTCACAAAGAAATGTGCAGCATTTTTCTGATAATAAAAAAAGAATATTCTCTAAATAATAAAATGACAACTTTTCATTTATAATTTGTCTTAAATCTAATTTTGTTCAAAAAATCATGAGAAAATTGTATCGTGAAATCAGTATCATGAGTTCAGTGAATCGTTACATCCCTAGTAGAACGTTTTAAATAGAGTACTATACGACACAGGGATGCACTGATATTAACATTCTGGCTGATAATTATTTTCATGTTATAAATGATAACCTGACAAATGGCTGATATTTAAATTCTATTCTATTTTGTCAAAATAAATGAAAAATAAAACATGAAAACAATAATTTTAAACCGTGCCAAAACTCAACTCAAATGTTATATTATTTATTTTGATTTTTTTTTTTTTTTCAGTTGTTCCTCCAAATCCAGATATTTCTGGTGTATATGCATTTTGTCCCTCAACTACTGGTGTGTTCAGCATACATGCCCTACCAAAAGAAATCAAATTTAATTTAATTGTGACCAAACTTCACAATTCACTAAGACATTTAGAGGAAAAAGCACATATTTGCACCCCTAATGAAAACTAATAATTGATGAGGAGCAGAGCTGGGCCTCTCTACATGCCTTCAGTCCCACTAGTGCGTCATTCTTACCCTCCAAACACACAAAATGAATCTAAATCAATTCAGACAAACAGGACACAAACAAGCTTTAAAAATTCATGAACCGGGATCTGGGTTCACTTTAACCACAGTTTTATGGCGATCATTATTGTCGCACATTTGTGCAAAGTCATAGATCCATTGAAGGGCTGCTTTGCTGTTTTCATGGCTTTGTACGCCATTTAGCTGGCATTTCTCTGTTGACTACTCAGAAAATATTGATTTAATGCCACTCTACATTAAATACTCTTTCAGATAACACAGACTTGTCAATGAAGTCTACAGTCAATGTCCTTTCAAGTTCATTCATCCTGTTTTTCATTCAAGGTCATCTTTTTATAGGTGTCAGAAATGTCCGACTAGCTACTGTCCTGCTGCGCCATACTGTGCCGAAGAAGAGACTGTTTATTTAAACCTCAGTCGATGTTAATACTGTGTTCTCCTGCCATTTTCATTTCCGCAATAAATTAATGTGGCTACTCATCTGCTCCCTCCCTCTCTGTCAGACACCTTTAAAAGATGATTAATTCCCCCCTCCGCTAGGTACGCAGGAGGAGAGCCTCATCAATCTTTCTCTACCTTGACAGCATTCAACTGTGCCACGCTTTCCCGTGTTACGGGACTGAATGGACAGAGCCCTATTGATAACTCAATCATCTGGAGACACTTGCCCCCACGAGGAAAGACTGTGGAATTCACCGGCTGATCGGTGATCCCCTGAGATCAAGTTCAATGACAGTCCCTGAAGTCAAGAGAAAACACTCCGGATGGCACACTTGTCAGTCCTGTACACTTCTTTGCTTTCAATGCTGTATTAGGCTACAGCTGGGAGGGATTCCTCTGGATGTCAGCCAGTCGTGATCCCTTTACAATGCTTGTCCATCAGACCACTTCTCCATTTCCTGGACTGCAAGATAGCATATGTGTGCAAAGTGTTTTGGTACATTAACAGCAGAGGCAATTTAGTCAAATGCCCAGGCATAGAATTAGAGGACAATTTTCAGAGAATTCCATACATGTGTGCAGTGTGTGTGTGAGGAAATCATTTGTGCAGATGAACAACAAACTACTCAAGCGTCCGTTCCCTCGTGCTGACGGAGTCCGGGGTCTGCTGCTAAACTACAGTACTTCATCTTGGCCATAAAATGCCGTGTTTACCAGAGAGACATCTCACGCTGTAACTCATCTCATTCTTTGATCTAGACTTGTGTACTACATCTAAGAGAGAGAGAGCCAGAGAGATAAAGGGGATCATACAGAGAAAGAGAGAAAAAGAGACTAATAGAGTGAGAGACAGATAGCGAAAGAGAAAGATAATCATCTAATGAGATCTTTATCTCCCCAGAGTGATAGACCAGAGATGAGGAGAAATATGATATTATGTGACTACTATACAAATAATACAAAAGAGGAAATAAGCTGAAATAAGCTAAAAGATAAAGGGCGTAATCATCAGGCTTAGAAGAACAAGTCAGGACAACAGCAAAACATGCCACATCCAAATGGGAAAAACACCAATATTGGTATATTTTCAGCTTAAAATAATAATGCATCACATCAAAGCAGAGTTAATATGTTGCTCCAACTCTTTGTAAACACTTCTTTGTTTCCTAGAGGCATACAAGAATGTTTAGTCTGAATCAGAGCAGTGCTGGCAGTATTGATATGGTGAAAAAAAAGTTGTTCAAAGGTTAGTTAAATGTATAGTTCATCACAAAATAAAACATGTCTTTTTCTTTTTACATAAAATGTAAAACATGCTGTTCTTTTGCATACAATGTTAATGAGATTTACAATAGAAGGGAAGATTTTTGGTGAATGACAACTTAAAACAGAAATACAGTGCACAAGTCATATGGACCACCGTTATAGTGGTCACCTTTCACTTTCATTGAAAGAAAAAGAGCAGTGTGAACATCCTACTTAACATCTTCTCTTGTGGTCTATGGAAGACAGAAAATCCTTTCTAATGACATGTGGGTAAGCAAAAGATTATTTTTGGCTGAACTATCCTTTTAACGTACAGAGCTGTGTCTGCCATTGCGTGAACCGCTGAGAGCAATTGTCTGTGTGTGTATGCATTTGTCTTACATGTGTGAATTTGTGTCAGGGTATGGATTTAACAACATCCCACCCATTTTGCAATCTGTGAATTTGTATATTCTCCATTAATGCTCCCTCCGGAGCCAGCCGATCCCACAGAACAAGAGGCATGAAAAATTCAGCCAGCGTGCCCAATCCCTGCTGCAATTATGCATGAGCAGAACGGCTGGCTGAACAGAGCAAAACCCAATGCATATACTTTACATCCCATTCTACTAACTGCCAGTATGGATCTGTGCATGCTCAGCTCAGATGTTCACACTGTCTACAAAGCACTACATGACAGGCAATCAGAAGCCCTCCAGCTCCTTCCTGATAGTGCTCACTGTGATAATGCTTTAGCATCACACAACCGAACAAATCCACTGCAAAATTCAGACAGGGCAGAGGGCAAAGAGAACATTAGTCTCTTTAAGTCCAACATACATGTGCATGTCACGTACTGGTAACGGTATATAACGAATGGAAGAAACCGATCACTAAAGACTTTGTGCCTTCGAGAATAAAACTGAACATAGAAATGATTTATGAATCCCAAAAGATGTAACAGCATATTCAAAACCGGGGGTTGCTAAACATTATAATTTAGGAATGAACTGGGGATGCACAATCTACTATTGGCCAATATTAGACATATTAAATTTTTATCAGTATTTGATTGTATATGTTAATTTCCTCTATTGTTAAATTGTTACATTAATATTCAAAAATGCTAATAATGTAATGACACTGTTAAAAGTCATCTTTAGCGAATCTCAAAATGAATATCCATTCTTCATACTGTAAATAAATTCATTTCAAATGACTTAAGATTTTAGCAGTTGTTTAATTTATTTTGACAAACTAATTTTAATAAATATTAAAAGTATTTCAGAGGGATCATGTGACACTGAAAGCTGGAGTAATGGCTGCTGAAAATTCAGCGTTGTCATAACAGCAATAAACTACATCGTAAAATACATTAAATTAGAAAACAAGTTATTCTAAATTGCAATAATGTGACAATACTAGTGCTTTGACTGTATTTTTGATCAAATAAATGCAGCCTTGTTAAGCATAAGACCTCTTTCAAACTTCTAAAAAGAAAAAAAAAATCAAATCACAATTATTTGAAACTTTGGCTTTTTAGTGTAATTATTGTTGTAATTATTGGCTTATCATATCAACCAGAATTTTAATATTGTGCATGGGTATCATGCATATCAGTTGAGCAATAATGGTGAATATTGGGGGGACATGCACACATACACAAAAACACTACATGCTTATTAGTATATTATACTTTATTCCTTACCACCAAAGAAAGGGGCCTTTTCCATGACACCACTCCGATCAGTCCAGACAAAAGTACCTGAAACAGAAAGAAAACATCTCAAGCATTACAGGAGACAGAAGGACGTGAGCTCCATCACAGGTGATTTGATCAATATTTCATGTGCAGGGAGTGATATGGTCATCAGGACGGCAGGGGGAATTCTGCTGATATGGAGATGTTAAAAAAAATTGTGATAACACGAACACTTTTATATTCTCTGCAGTACTTGTTCTTTCTTTCTGTTCTCTGTCTTTTTCTCCTTCACCATTCATTAACCAGTAGCACTCCACTCCGAGGCAGTCTCTCTCTCTCTCTCTCCCCCATGCTCCTTCACCCTTTAACCTCACAAGTCCAGCAGGCCTCTCTCCCTCATTCACACTTTTTACCCATGGGACCACGATGCTGCACTATAATCACAGCGCCTACAATCACATCTCGCATAAACCAACAGGAGCAGAGCATTAAATGCAATATGCAATGGGAATGAAATGTTAGCAATGAAACTGATGCTGTCAGCAGTTTAGAATGTAAATTCAGGTTATGAATAATGTTCCAGATAGAATTAAAACGCTTAGGTATATATAGTGCTTCATGTGTAGAAGGAGGTGAATGCTGAGTAGAGTGCATGCTGACTTATTCTCAGTCACTGAAATGTGTTGGCTGGCAAAGAGAAAAAGATCAGTGAGACTGAGGAGTCGATCGATCTGAAGATTATAGGATTACGCCATCGTGTGCAATCACACACAGCTATGGGATTAACAACCACCAACATAAAGGAAAAGTGCAGAAAAACAAAGAAATCTGATCAATGTGTGATTCACAAAGAAAATAAAAGCAATGAAAAAAATTCAAAGAGAAAGCTTTTGCAAGGGCTTGTTAAACATGATTTGGTCTGCTAATTGGTCTGGCCAGGTCTCAAAAAAAAAAAACCAAAATCACTAAAATAACAAACATTATATTAGTGCAGCAACGATAGCAAAACATAAAACACAATACATACATAAAACACACTGTATTTACAGAAATTATGCATGGGCCATTATTAAGACATTTCTTCAACACAAATACATTTCTGTAACAAGTATGACATGAGATTATGTTTTATGAGAGAGAGTGTGTGTGTGACATGTTCAGAGAGATGATGTGAGAAACAGTTCACATTGTATTTGCTCTCTTGAATTATTGATCCTCTTTCAGTAGCAATTGAGAGGAAGAAAGAGAGGGAGAAAACTAAACCAAGAGTGAGGAAAAAAAAAAGATGCTGAGAAAGAGTCAGTTAAAGATAAGATTGAAAGAGAGGCAAGGCCTGGCTGGTGTATGTGTGGAAAGATCAGCAGCACAAAAGAGCTCACTGAAAGGAATATTCAGGCGTTGTGCAAAATCCTATTCCCTGGCAAAATCGCATCCCCCTTTGGGCACCTAAACGATTCTATTGGCTGAAAGATCTTTTGGGGGTATTCTATTCAGTGTCTGATTTAAAATCACACAATATTGCCTGCTGATGCATATACAATTAAAGTCGCATGAAATTGAAATTCACCCTGTCTATTTTATAAATGCATTTTAATGAACTTATTGCAAACAATTTACCCAAAAAAAAGAAAAAAAAAGAAACAAATTTATGAGTCTGAATCTATTTTATAAATGTATCTATTTTTATAAACATCTATTTCATAAAATATATTTTATGGGCACATTGTAAACAATATTGTTTTTTATGACTATGTAATTTTTAATCAAAATGTCATAATTCAATCTAGCTACAGTGTCCTGTCTCATAATGTAACAGAAGTGATTTCATACTTTTTTATTATATTGTGTATTATATTACTATATTATAATATACAATATTATTATAACACTCTACAATTTGAGCTACAGAAAGGTGCATTATAAATAATACAGGCCCTCCATCACCCAAATATGTTTACCTTTATCTGACACAAGGTTTATAAAAATGTAAATTTACGTACCAAGGGATGTCAGAATGTTTTTCTGTGGTAAATGACAGCATGCCACAGATACTGTCAGAAACACATGCACACACACACACACTCACTTACGAACAATGCCATTAACACCAGATACCGTTTGAACCCCCACTGACAACTATTCCTTATTATTCTTAACTCTGTGCCTGAATTAGGGCTCCCTATTGACTCACAGTACATTTATAGCACATCTAATAACATGCTGTAGAGCGAGTTGAACTGCAGAGGGTCAAACTATAGCACTCCATAGGTTTGTTGGACAATGCACAGGAGGAGTATATAGTTTAGGATAGAAGTTATGCTGTTCAAACTTATCTGGTTTTATTTGAGGATATGTGTGTTAAATGACAGGCATAAAACATCTGCAACCATCCAATATTCCCTACTTCTCCAGAGGTGCAGTAGAGCACATATTATGCCCTGGGTGGGAAGTCTTGCCGGTGATTTCCTGCCTGTGTGGTTGAGTCTGCGGTGAAATTGTTTTCTGGAAAGAGGCAACGATAGCAAGCAATAATCAAAGAAGGATTTCACCCTTGGCTGCGCTCTCAACAGGATTAAGACACACCACTCACTGACATTAGCCACTAAAGCCTTTTAGCTCAGTCAGCAGTGCTATGAGAGGAGAGAGAGCCCTTCAGTCAATTACCAGAGTACAGTTGCTCCGTCTAATATATGTACATGTCATACAGCCCCTATCGCAAACACCACAAATGACAACTTGACTCTAAGGACCGGATTCAGCTCAAGTCCAGTCTGCTGAAACTGGACTATTAGGAAAAATCTGAGAGAACACAAACTGTCAAACAGTGCTGGATCAAACAGTGCGGTTTGAGAAATTGCTCTTGGCTGTCAAAATAAAGACTAAACTTGTAGTGGTTTGCAAATTGAGTGAGGTCTGCAGAATGTGAGGGTGCAGTGGGTGATTGGCTACCTGGGGGACGCTCTTTAATCACACTCAACTGTTTGCACAGCAGTGATATAAAGCTATGAGTAGTTAAAGGGCCACCTGGAGAATTGTCCTAAAACAACAAATAATAATGTGCATGTCTGCGTGAAAAAAAAGTGGAAAAAATAAAGAATAAACAGGGATGAAATAATTAGTGGTCCATTAATTATTTTCTGTTATTTTGAGGAAGAAATATTTGGAAAAAAATAAATGCAGTTCCGCAGCCAAACAAACAAGTGTGTTTGTTTTTGATTACTTAAAAATAACTGTTTCATAAGCGTCATTTGTTTAGAAATTAATTCGACTACGCAGGTCGCACTGTATGGTTTTGATTAACTAAAATTAACCAAAATTTCAAAATTCATTCAAATTCATTCAAATTCAATTTCAAAATTCATTCAATCAGGAATCAGATTACAGAACACTGGTCATGCTGTATTTTTAGATGATTAAAAATAACAGACTCATACAGTAAGAGTAATTTGTTTGGAATCGGTTAGGTAGGTCATGCTGTATGGTTCTGATACACAACAAAGGACTGATTTATAAGAGTCATCCTTTTGGGAATCAAACTACATTGGTTGTGCTGTATGGTTTTGAATCACTAGAAAGAGCTGTCTCACAAGAGTCATTCGTTCAGGAGTTGCACTATAGATTTAGTAGCAGTGTTGGAATCCCATTGCACAGCAGTGCAGGAAACACTGTCACAGTATTTTAGTATTGGCAGAAGAAGAATGCACATGTAAGAACTAACTGAACTGGACTATATTCGGTTGAGGTACTCTACCGTTCAAAATTCTGAGGTCAGTAAGAATTTTTTAAGGAACATAATAATACTTGTATTCAGCATGGATGCATGTAATTGATAAAAAGTGACAGTAAAGATTTGTAATGCTGCAAAAGATTGGGGGGGGTGGGAGTTTCCACAAAAATATTAGGATGCACACAAAAGTGATAATAATGAGAAATGTTTCTTGAGAACCAAATCAGCATATTAAAATGATTTCTGAAGGATCATGTGAAACTGAAGTAACTTGGCTGCTAAAAATTCAGCTTTGCCATTACAGAAATAAGTTACATTTTACAATATGTTAAAATGAAAAACAGTAATTTCTGATTAAATAAATGCAGCCTTTGTGAGCAGAAGAGACTTCTTTCAAAATCGTTAAAATATCTTATAAACTCTAAACTTTTGAAAACAAAAAAAACAACAACAATAAAAAAAAAAACAATTGTGATTGTCTGTGCAAAACGTAAATAAATAAATGAATACACAGATATTCATTGAATACACCCAAGTTTAAACAGTCTAAAATCAGCAATAAAAAAATGCTACAATGTTCAACATGCCCTTGATGGAAAAACTGAACAAGCAAAACTAGCTAATGCAATTGGATGATCTTCTAGTCTCAGCTCTTTACCAATAATCTCCATGATCTTGTATTCTCTCAGACTGATGTTTTTCTTTTACGTGATACCCCAAGGGTGCAACGAAACTATTCAGAAGCTGAGCATCCAGCACAAGAAAAGACAGACAGAAGACAGAAGGCCAAACATGATCAAATCAAAATCAGAAAACACAAGAACACGCACCACAATCTGTCAAATCTCTTCTACTCAACAGACTCCACCATACACATCTGTTTAGACAGCTGCTGCTTGCTACTATTGTTCCGGCTGCAGGAAGGACACCAGCAGGCCTCTGGTGATGGCAGCAGGATGGTCAAGTAAGTGAGAAGATTTCAAACGGGGTCATATGTGGCTGAATTGATGTCCATGTCATGTGTTTGGAGAGAGCGCAAGATTTCTCTTTGTCTCCTGCTGGTTTGTGTGATAAGCACACATGTTCTCCTGACATCCTCATGGAGAAAGTGGGGTCCAATTGGCTCAATTAAGAAGGAAACTGTGATTAGATATATGTACTATTAGATATAAATAGAACGCATACTCCCACTGCTTACTGCAATGCCTGCGAATGACTTCAAGGCATATTTCTCAACCATAGCTTCCCTCACACACATACTAATGAAGGTGTGTGGCCTATCATCTTGATTTACATACATATTTATGAAGGTGCATGCATGCTTATGAAAGCATAAAGCATCATACTCACATATACACTTATGAAGGTTTATGGCTCATCAGTTTTATATCATAAGGCTTGAATCGAGTTCAATATGTGAAACATTTGGATGTATCCATAAGCGTGATGATGATGATGATCATCAAGGCTACGTGAGTGACTGAACGAAGGTCCTGGAATGAGGACACACCACACTTATACATCACTCCCTAAAAGGGAGGGAAAGAAAGAGAGCGACAGAGAGGGGCGGATGAGAATGGTGGTTCTGTTGCCGTGGAAACTCCTTTCTGGACACTTTCCAAGCTTTGTAATGATTTCCCATTTACCCCTCAGAGAGGAAGAGAGCGAAGTGACTCCTTCAATATCAACATGCAACACACACTACGCTGAACAGAGCTTCACTGCGAACCCCTGAAGATATGAACACTAACATAAGAACCATGTGATGTAAAAATGCTACCTTCGCAATTTTCACAGGAGAAATGTCTCCGTTCATTCTTGAATGTGGTGGATGTGTAGTAAATCGATTCTGCTCACACTCACTCTAGCACCAGAGAACTGAAGTCAACCACTGACGGTATCATTGAGCTCCAGATGGCATTCAGAAGCTGAACTCTTGGGCAGCTTGTGTTGTTTCCTCTTTAAAGTGATCACCTGCACCTTGCTGCAGATTCCCTTCTGTCTAATAAAATTACAGAACCATCACTGTCCTTGTCATATCTGTAATCGTGTTACAGGGGCACTCTTATCAGGTCGAACATATCTCTCTGGAGCAGCTAGCACATGCCCTAAAAAGACGTCTTTGTGCAGGTTACAGGGAAGCTCGACTCAGGGTCGTGTGTTCGCATATATGAAAGAAACACATTTTTAGCAAACACTATATATTTATTCATTGATGCATTATGAAAATATGAAATTTAAGAAATTAACTATAATTATTTTCTAAATAAACTGATTCTTTTATTTAGCAAGGATGCATTAAATTGGTCAAAATGACAGTAAAGACATTGTTACAAAACATTGCTATTTCAAATTAATGCTGTTTACTCAAAGATTGTCCATCAAAAAAGAGCCTGAAAAAAGACACTCCATGGCAGTTTCCATTAAGCAGCTTCATTAAGCAGCACAACCATCTGAGCACCAAATCAGCATATTAGAATGATTTCTGAAGGATCATGTGACACTGAAGACTGGATTAATGGCTGCTGAAAATTCAGCTTTACCATCACAGGAATAAATTACATTTTCAAATGTAAAACTGCTATTTTAAATTGTAATAATATTTCACAGTACTACTCTTTCTCACACACCTCTTTTTTCTCTCTAATGCATTTCTAAACTAGGTGTGGGCGATATACCAGTAAACACGATTAACCGATAGAAATTTGTCAACCAGTAGAGATTTTGGATTATCATCTCTATCGCCGTTACACCCTCATGTTACGTTACTGTGCTACATGGTCACAAAAACTTGTTTGCACACATTTTTTAATTGTGGTTTAATAGAAAGTGATTTTTAGCTGTTGAAATGCAATACTAATAAACAAAGTAGATCTTAAGTGAAAGCAAAGTAGCTAAGAAAGAAAGCACATGTGTAACAGTATATTGGATCCGGGCAGCATTTAAAGTGACAGCAGTCTGATATTCCTGCTGTGTGTCATTCAGGTTAATCAAAAAACCAAAAGAGAGAAAATCTCTTGCTGCTCATGACTAAATCACTTTCGCAACTTTAATAAGAAGAAACATATATTTAATGTACACAGTGAAAAATATGTATGTAGCATTTCTTATTTATTTGTTCTACTGTAGTTTTTTTTTATTTTATTTATTTATTTTTTACTGTTCTGTTGCTTGTAATTAGTTTCTTATTCTTATTTAATTGCTGACTGTTTATTTGTCTTCAGTGAGGTTGAGTTTTAGTTTATTATGTTTTTAGGCTAGTATTAGTTTTTTGTGATACTGACACTGGTGACAAGAATTATGAAATTTCTATGGTATCAAAAATTTTGATATCATAAAGATCTTATTTAAAGTAAAAAAAAATAAAATAAAATATATTGTGATATATATTGTTACTGTGAAATAAATTTACTCGTATTGTGATATAAGATTTTGGTTATATTGCCGACTCCTGTTCTAACCAACTTTTCTCATAGGAATAGCAGTTTTTGAGAAAGTACAGTAGTAACATTTCACAACAGTGCTTTTTTCCTTAAACTCTTTTAGTATCGATCCCTAGAACACCAGTCTACAAATCCAAACCTGAGTGTTTATGGAGGACACACATCCAACTTTGGGACACATCAGGGAGAAACGTGTGCTCCTTTTTAATTAAATTGAACAATCCAGGGATTAAAAGAGTGTCAGTGTAAATCCGCTCCTGAAGACGGTGACATTCGGCAACTCCAGATATATCACATGGAAAAACTGGCAGCCGAGAAATCCTTCTAGCTCGTTTCAAAGCAACCAGATCACATGACTCGCTGTGTTCAGTCTAGAAATTGCGTTCTGCCATCGCAGGCACACCTTGCAGATGAATAAAGCTGTACCTGTACGTACGGTCCTGTGCCAACAGCAGAACATTGCTCGAATTAATTAGAGTCAAGAGTCATACGTTTTTTGGACTCAAAATGTGGAATGAGAAAACTAGAGGAATACAGGATTCTTTTGTTGGCTGGGTTGTGCATGTGTCTGTATGTATAAGACGGAGAGAGAGAGCTTGTGTTTACACCATGACCTCTCCATCACGTTGGCTTCAGCTCCTTTTGGGCTCTTGAGACACAGATCAGAGCTTCTCTCAAATTAGACTCCGCCACCCTCAAACAGCTCTTAAGCTGCAGTTTATTCCAGCACTAACAATGGAGCTCACAGGAGAAGGTCAAAGCCACTGTGATGGGCTGAGTTCTTTTAGCTCATTCAAAACGCAATACACACAGACTCATGGTTGCCCTCGTCTAGTCACTCTACCTCCGTCATTCACCTCCTCTTCCTCACGTTCTCTCATTCTACAAATCATAATTCCCTGTCTAACATCTCACACGGTTCTGAGCTTACAATAAACAGCTCATCCTCATCGCCATGGAAACAGTGGGACAACAGCAGTGTTCCCTGGTGTTACTGGGGGTTGGGCATCTCAATTATTCTTTCCCTCTCTCTCTCTCTTTCTCTCTCTCTCACGCTGTTATTCACGTTCATCCACTTTCTGCACACAGATCCTCTCTGGAGACCCTGCCAGTATGCACACAGAGCTCCTCTGATAACTACAACACCGCAATAACCACAGAAACTGTTTGGAGCCTCTGTTCTGACCACCGATTGTCTTTAAGAACTAATTCGTAGGTGAATCTCACTAAACCTCTCAAGAACATGTCCAGTTCAAATTTCACCCCAAAATCACAAGGGAAAAAAAGGAAAAAGGAAAAAAAAAAAACAATAACAAAAAAAAAAATCCGTTCTGAAAACAGTGGGGAAAATAAAATGTGTGAAGAAAAAAAAATGTGTGGAAAAAAAATGTGTGTGCATCAAGGTGTAGTAAAATTTCAAAAACATTTTGAAGGTAAAATAAAAAAAAATGGAGATTTCTGTGGAGGAAAAAAAGACAAAATCTCATACTATTTTTCTTACATTGGCTGGAATTAATTTTTTTCTGATTTTTCTTTAAAAATAAAAAAGGGAAAGGGAAAGAAAAGAAAAGGAAATGGTCCTCATAATCAACTTGAAGGATTAGTTCACTTCCAGAATAAAAATTTCCTGATAATTTACTCACCCCCATGTCATCCAAGATCTTCATGTCTTTCTTTCTTCAGTTGAAAAGAAATGAAGGCTTTTGAGGAAAACATTCCAGGATTTTTCTTCATATAGTGGACTTCAACAGGGATCAACGGGTTGAAGGTCCAAATTGCAGTTTCAATGCAGCTTTAAAGGGCTGTACACAATCCCAGCCGAGGAATACGGGTCTTATATAGCGAAACAATAAATCATTTTCTAAAAAAACAAAAATTTATATACTATTTAACCACAAATGCTCATCTTGCAATAGCTCAACCTCACGCATTACGTAGTCACATTGGAAAGATCACGCAAGACGTCCCTGTTAAAGTCCACTATATGGAGAAAAAACCTGGAATATTTTCCTCAAAAACCTTAATTTCTTTCGACTGAAGAAAGAAAGAGATGAACATCATGGGATGACATGGGGGTGAGTAAATTATCAGGAAATTTTTATTCTGGAAGTGAACTAATCCTTTAAAAAATAAAAGTCACATTTGAAAGCAGCTTTGCAGTTTTATAAAATGTTTTTACCATTATTTTTGGATAATTTCTCTAAATTTGTGTTTAAAACAATCCAAATACAGTTGCATTTAGGCACAATTTTGCAGATGGTCAATTTAGAGAGAAATTTGCTTCATTTTCATCATAATAATGTCATGTCACGTCACAATTAAAAAAAGGTCCTATATGCTTCATTTCCCTTTCTTAAGCTTTAAAGAGGTGTTTTTAATATTTCAGTCCCACTACTTTAATACGTTATACACACACAAACGCTGCTGAGCAGTGGGACATATCTGGTGACATTCTCTCAGTGGACAGCACTGTCCCTCCTCTAATAGGCCTCTCTTGTCCAGCTCTTTGAATAATTGCAGAGCAACAGAAATTGAGACCGCATTAGATAAACAAAGCCAACCGAAGCATCCCCCATTACTCCCTGTCTCAAACTATTACAGCATAACAGTCAAAACTACACAGTGACATGCTGCGGACTACAGTGGCATTAAGAGAGAAAAAGAGCTTTTCATCAGAGCACTGCCTTACATTCAAAACACAGCCACCAATCCTTTTTACATGGTAGTAGAATATGGATCATGATGCTGATGATGATGGAGGGTGTGAGGAGGAGAACGAGAAAGATGACAAACAAAGACTAATTAGGGAAGTTAAAGGGGGAAAGAGAGAGACTGAGCGAGAGAGATGGAAATCCTGTGCAGCAGGGACTTTTCCTCAGTAATTGAGATGGATTGTAGTGGGCAGAGAGGCCAGATGTGAAAAGAAGAGACTCTCACTGCGGGAACTATTCCCCCTCTCTCTCTCTGTCTCATACATTTTGTGCTTTAGAGATGACTTTAGCCAGTTTAATCACTAATGATTTCTAAATTAAATTTAACTCAAATTAAAAAAGCAAAATCAAATAGGAGACGGAGCGTGTTGTAAGCACTCCTGCGGATCGCTCTCTTAAAACAGCTGAAGCTGGCTTTCTCACTTTATTTTTTTTCCACTAATAAGATGGATTATTGCAGCCTCCTGAAATGAAGCCATGACAAACAATCTCTATGTAAATTTAAATTACAATTTCATGTTGTATTGCCAAGGTTGAAAGTGCTGATACGCAGAAGTGCAATTTTCAGTCCAAATAGCCCCTTACAGCCTCAGTGTTTCCTAAAAAACAGTCAACGTTTGATTCAAATGACAGCTAGTGGAAACTTCCCTCAAAAAAGAAAAGGAAAGTGTGTCAGTGGCAAAGACAGCAACACCTCACAATGGACACAGATGAAATGATTTCACACCGAGGAAACTCTTTTCTTTTCTTAAAACACTGAATAATTCCAGGTTGCTTTAAAGCTTAATGAAATGAAATGAAATGCATCACATCAACAATGTTGTGAACATATAAAAATTGCAATTAGGGCTCAAGTGCTTCCATAATGTAATTATCTTGAAATGGCAGTGGGCTTTATCAACACAGTATAATGTGAAGACATCTAAACACTGTTAAGCAATAGCCTCCTTTTAGCAGTGACAATGGTGCTCTATTTTCCTAAATTATATCACTGTACTGTAGGGCAATTTATTGGACTTAATCTACAAAGATGAATCCTTACTGGTGGAGCAAAACAAGGTATCAAAGTGTGTTTTTTTTTAGCATTTAAAGGGCAGGATGTTCACATGCCACAGAACAAACATGCATAAAGGCTCCCATCACAGCTGGCAACCAGAGATGTGCATTGAAGTTGATAAGCCTGGCTTTAATTCATACACTGGTGGCCAATCAGGGAACATTGGCCCAGCTTAACCACACACACACACACACACACACACACACACACGTTTGTTTTTGTGAATTGTGGGGACATTCCATAGGCGTAATGGTTTTTATACTGTACAAACTGTATGTGCTATTGCCCTACACCAACCCTGCACCCAGAGATGGGCATAATTGCATCAAATTGTATTTAGTTACAAATTACAAATACTTACTCATCAAATGTATTTAATTTAAAATACAAAATACTGGTGTGAGAAATGTATTTAATTAAAATACAAGTAATTTGTAATTTGAAAATACAAAAATACAAACAATATTTACACGCAATGAAGTGCAAGAGACAGTGCATGCCATTACATTTAGATACACATATAAGAGAAAAATAAGTGCTTTCCCCTCCTTGAACAACTTATGAACAACATATTTATAAACAACATATTCTTTAACCCTAACACTAAACAATATATCCAATATATTGATCCATATTTCTTCCATTTCTGTTTACTTGAATACCATCAAGCATTTCTACACTTTATTTTTTCATGTTTCTTTATCATTTCTTTATAAGCATGTCAAAAATGAAGCAGTCCTGGGAAACTGTAAGGTCATACCACCTAGTCCTACTCAAGAACATGGCTCAAGCTATTTCACTGTCAACAGTAAAGATTAACTCCTGAAAATGTTGATATTTAGCTGTTAAAGGGCTCTATGTAGAATACAGAAACCCTTGTTATTAGTGACACAGGTGGCTGTTAAGTAAGCTGTGGTCAGTAACTTATTGCTCATGCTCTTGCACACACTCCATAGTAGACCTAATGCGAGCGAGCAACAGCCAGTGGGATTCACCAACATCATGCCGACAGATGACGTTCATTAAAATTACACTTTAATGACAGTTTCCTTTGGATTTGACATATGACATTGGCAATAATAGTTATTTTAAATTTTAATACTTCAAAATTTTCAGTTTGTATTTAGAAACAAGTAGCTGACTTTTGCCTGTAAAAACATTCAGTGAACAATATCTGATAGTATATATTTTAATACATAGTTTACACTGAGCACCAAAACAGCTTCTTTCATTTTTTTTTTTCCAGTTGGAAGATGGAACCATGGATTAATTAAAGGTTTATTTCACCCAAAAATGGAAATTCTGTCATTAATTACTCACATTTGTGTCATTTCACACCCATAAGACCTTTTTTCCCCTTCCGAACACAAATGGAGATCTTTTTGATGAAATCTGAGAGCTTTCCCTCCATAGGCAGCAGTGCAACTTATACATTCAAAGCCCAGAACAGTAGGAAAGACATCGTTAAAGTACTTCTTGGTTTAACTTCAATTTTATTAAGCAACGCAAGTGTTTTGTTTGCACAATAAAACATAATTTACAACTGTATTTATGAAAATATTGATTTGCATTGTGTTCACAAGAGCATTAAAATGCATTTGTGTTGTGTTCATGCGATAGAAGACTCGTGTCAACACAACGCACATGAGTGAGTGTTCACTAGAGTACCACAACACATCTGTTTGCATAATATTTTCAGAAATAAAGTGGTAAATAATGTTTTTTTTGTGTTGAACTAACCCGGATCCAACAGGATGTCATATGATTCACTTGCATTCACTAGCCAAAAACTATGATAGGCTATAGTTGGCAGTACTATTAACACAGGTGAAGAAAGAGCCAGGTATGTTTACTCATATACGGAATTTGTGATTGTGACAGAGGCTTCCACAGCACAAACAGAATGACAGTGACAAGACAAGGAACAAACAATTTTTTGAAAAAACACAATATATAATATAAACAATATATGGTATCTGTATATACAGGTGTGTTATGTACAAATGCAAGGAAATGTAAATAAGAAGCATGGTGTGTTAAATAAATACATGTATAAATAGTGTTGTGCTTTTTTGTAAAGAAAGGCATTGTATTATCTGAGAATAAAATGAACTCCTTGATTATGTATTTTGAGTATTTCAAATACAAAATACTGTCTCTCGAAGTATTTAATTACAAATTGCATTTGATTTTGTTTTGTCCAGCAAAATACGTATTTAGTAATTAAATATGTATTTCAAATACATTTAATTAAAATACTGCCCATCTCTGCCTACACATAACCCTACCTCTTACAGGAAACTTTGTACATTTTCACTTTCTCAAAAAAACTCACTCTGTATGATTTATAAGCGTTTTGAAAAATAGGGACATGGGGTAATGTCCTCATAAGTCACCTTCTCCTTGTAATACCTATGTCATAGCCATGTCATTACACAAATTTGTGTCCTCATATGTCACAAAAATGCGCGCACACACACACACACACACACACACAGAGGCAGGATCACAGGAGCCAGTAAGACTCTCTGCAGGCTGGTTAGATCAATGGCAATAAAATACCATTGCTGATTGTTGCAAGATTGAATAAGTGTAAATCCTATTTGAAAATCAATACAGATAAAGAGCTACAACTGCAAAAATTCATTGAGATACTTCATTTTTAAAATCTCTCAAGCACAAACCCGAAACTATAAAATACCCAGCTCTAAATATCAGCTACATAAAAAAGAAATAACATAAAAATCTAATGTTTTCAAACCTGTAATTTGATTCATTTTGATTTTAATTTTGATGGAAATCTGATTAATTTATAAAATCCCATTTAATTTATGTGCCTAGATTTTACATTTTTTAGTCATTCAGTAAAGTGCTTAATATTGTGTGGAATTCACAATATTAGCACAACACAGTCTTCTTATTCTCACTTTTTCTTTTTAGAGTTAAATATGTGGAATTCAATGTGTAGTGACTAGACCCTGCAAGTTCTACAGATTGGATATAAAACCCAAATTTAGATTTGTGTGTGAACAGCTCCTGTGCCAAAGTATACTGATAGAACCAGGACTGTACTGGCATTGCATTTTTATTGGCATTGGTTGTCCTAGCACTTGATTGGTATGCCCACTCTGGCTATCTGCTGCTCACAATAAAATGTACACATTTTCTTGGCAGTCTGTTCAATAGCAAAGTATCTTCCAAGAAAAAAAAAAATACTGAATGTTAATCAGGGAATTGTTCTAGTAAGTAGAGCATTAGTTGATGGAAGTGATCAGTAATGTGAGGGTTATGTTCTCATTTACACATCAGGTTGGATGGCTGGGAGTGTAGTGAGAGAGAGCAGGGCCTTGTGCATCAGGGACTGGAGAGGAACAGACAGCCTCAGTCACCCACAGGCTACAGAACCCATCTGAGATAAAGCAGAGCACTAATGTCTGCTCACAAGCACACATTTTGCTAACACATAATGGTTTTACTATATTAGATGCAATGGTTTGAATAAGTAGGGTTAGGGTTTAGAAAATGAATATACAGTTTTTACCAATAATGACATCATCAAAAAGAGGTTTTGTTAGATTTATCTCACTTCTGGGTACAAATTTGTTCTCCAAATATGTTTAAGTATACTACCCGTCAAAAGTTTTTCAACAGTAAGATTTTTAACGTTTTTTTAAAGAAGTCTCTTCTGCTCACCAAGCCTGCATTTATTTGATCCAAAGTACAACAAAAACATTACAATTTTGAAATATTTTTACAATTTAAAATAACTGTTTTCTATTTAAATATATTTTAAAATGTAATTTATTCCTGTGATTTCAAAGCTGAATTTTTAGCATCATTACTCCAGTCACATGATCCTTCAGAAATCATTCTAATATTCTGATTCGCTGCTCAAAAAAAAAACATTATTATTACTATGTTGAAAACAGCTGAGTAGAATTTTTCAGGTTTCTTTGATGAATAGAAAGTTCAGAAGAACTGCATTTATCTGAAATAGACATCTTTGTAACATTATAAATGTCTTTATCACTTTTGATTAATTTAAAGCATCCTTGCTAAATAAAAGTATTAATTTCTATAATTTCTTTCCAAAAAAAAAAAAATATATATATATATATATATATATATATATATATATATATATATATATATATATATAATGTATAATGTTGCAAAAGCTTTTTATTTCAGATAAACGCTGATCTCTGGATCTTTCTATTCAAAGAACCCTGAATTTTTTTTTACTCAACTGTTAATTGATAATATATTGATAATAATAATAATAATATTTCAAAAATTTACTGTTTTTGCTTTTCTTTGGATCAAATAAATGCAGGCTTAGTGAGAAGAAGAGACTTCTTTAAAAAAACATTAAAAAACGTACTGTTCAAAAATTTTTGACTGGTAGTGTAGGTACATACAAGCACACACACACACACACACACACACACACACACTCATTTACATTTTAATGCTCATTTCAGTGTTTTGTTACATTTTTTTAGGTCAGGTATATTTCATGAAAAAAAAAAACACCTCAGGAACTGACATTGGGTCTTCCGTGTAATTTAAATGCAAATCACACACATTAAACAGGAAAAAAGTGCAACACATAACCCAAAAAGAAGCGTCTGCAGAAAACATCAAATGAGAACAGTAGCAATCAGGTTCATCTGAGTCACTCTGAGTATGTGTGTGCAGCGATCATTTACAGCTGGAGACACTGGGGCAAGTTGTCATGTCAGTTATATATCAGTAACTATAATATTTTGAATCCAATATGCTGACATGCATAAATCTGTGATCATTAGCCTCACAAGAACTTTTCAAAATCAAGAACAGCATGAACAAATGAATGCATTCGTCCTATCACCAGCGAATCCATCTCTGACACTCCAACTACAGACTGATGAAGAGGAGTAATGACCCGGACACACAGAGCATCTAATCCTGCTAATGATCTATAGTTTGTGATGCTTAATCACGAGTGTCTTTGGCAGAGACAGATATGCAGGTAATTAGCAGGAAAAGTCCAATTCTGTTCATGCAAATTCTGTTTATTTACCAGTGTGAAATTCTGGTTGATCGGGCTCAAACAAAAATGATTGTTTTAGTCTATAATGAAAACTGTGTAATACTTGTGCTTGATTAAAAATTCATTTTTAATTTCGCAACATTTATTCTCCTCAAGTCATGGCGGTTATTTTATAACATAGTGAATGTCTGAATTTGAATTTTTGTCTCTTGTTTAACTAGTACAGAAATAATGATAAGACATTGTCAATTCATCTTGGCTCCTGGTCTAGGCCTTGTTATTCTACGTGCTACTTAACTTGAACTTGCTCCTCTTTAGAAAGGGTATTTATGAGTGAGACTGCAAGAGAAGCATGAGAAACATGAAGGAGTGTGGGCTTTATGAGTGTTCGTCTGGCAGTAGCACTAAGGGCCATATTTCACCTCTCTCTCCCCAGAGGATTATTAATAGATCTATAACAACCCACCTCCCTCCCTGCTGTTAATCTACCAGTCAACATGTGTTACATACACAAATGCATGATTACACACATCAAAAATCAGTAAGAAATGCGTCTACATTGAAGTGGCTTTCCATTTAGTTTATTGGCAGACACTTCCTGACCAAAGCAACCAGCAGCAAACAGAAAATTGGCACTTATTATTTCAGCATATGTATAACAAGATAAAGCCTAGATGTGCAAATGCTTGTACAAAATGTGTATAATATGTTTTTTTCGAGTTTATAAAATTATATACTATAAATAATAATAATAATAATAAATGTAATATATTTTTATAATATAGCATAATATTTTTTAATGATGGCTAAGATAACAGAGAGCAAATACACACTGTATTCCACTAAACACATATTAATTACTACAACATGACAAAAGAACTATGAGTGACTCCTTTTTCCATATAATAAAAATAAAAATCTCACTTCCTGAAGCGAAAGCAGAAAATGAGATAATGATTAAGAAAGTCACACCACTTCAGAGGCTAAAAGAAAAAGTGATGATCTACAGAGAATCCCGCTGAGTGTGAGCACAACAAAGAGATCCACTCATCTTATTCTAAAGCTTTATCCATCACACAGATGTACATAGAGACTTACACAAGACGAAAAACACACAAAAAACACCTGCTCCCATATAAAGCGTTACTAACCCTCTCAATTTATAAAAGTGCACCACAGATCAATAGGGATTAGGTTCCAGAAAACAATATTGGTAAGACGACAGATTTTCATTTCAAAAAAGAAGTTATGATTGCTCTTTTGGGAGCAATCAATCCTGATCTGTCTATCGATCAGGATTCTGGACAGATCTGAAATTGTCTATGGCACTGTAGATGTAAGTTCACAGTGAAATACAGCCAACTGATATATTTTTCAAAAACAAAACAGAGAGCTATAATATTTGCCAGATGGTCATTGTTGGAAATTAGTTTTTTATAAACATGGGAATGTGCGTTTTTCCTCAACTAAGGCAGGGTTTGCTCTGAACTGGTTTGGAAAAATCATGATTAATAAAAATTGGAAATGGAAATCATGCTATGAAAACACAGAAAACTGTTTCAGTTTATTTACAGTCTTATTATTATTCATTTTGCCTGTAATGAGACATCAAAATTAATTGTTTTCCACCAGCAAACAAACCAACGTTCATTAAATCTAAATAGGCATACATTTTCTTTCCAATAATAATGAACCATGTGACACAAACATAAAAAAATGCAAATTAATATGTGTGTGAAACAGAGCTGTGCATAATACTGGTCTGGAGAAAATAAATAAATAAATCTTGTTCAGTGGTTCAAAAGTCCAAAAGGAAATGTGGGGTGTCAGTCATGCACTCTTTTTTTTTTTTCCAGCTGACCACATAAAAAAATCTGCAGGTTTCATTTTGCAAAGTTGAGTTCAATTGCTTGAGTGTAATGGGACACATGACCCCTAATTTCACAGATCAAAGGAGGAGTATGCATACGTCAGCATACAAACTGAGTGAGTGAGCAGTCTTTCAATCCTCTCTAAGCCACTTTAAAGACCTTTAAAGAGGCAGTTTGCCATGAAATGCTGCATTACGAATCAGTTCTAGGCTCATGAGTAAGAAAGTGACAGAATGGCATTAATATTATCTCAGTAAAAAGGGATGAGATAACTGAAAGATCAACGGAAGTAATTCCAAGTCATTACAAAGTGTGGATTTATCTTATAATAATGCAAAAAGCCGCAAGACACATGCTTTTAGGCACAAAGCGGAGAGCAAAAACCCTCAACTACAATAAAATAAGTAAATACTATAAATAAAATAAACCATTATAATTACTACAGCCACTTTTAGCTTATTCATTTTATGAAATTGTGATATGATAAAAGAAAAAATTTCAATAAACAGATAGTTCTCCCCAAAATTAAAATTCATTTAGTCAAAAATGTCTTTCTTCGATTGAACACAAAGAAGATATTATGAACAATGTTGGTAACCAAACAGTTTCTGGCTCCCATTGACTTCAAATAGCATTTTTTCCCCATACTATGGAAGTCAATGGGCTGGTTACCCACATTCTTGAAAATATCTTCTTTTGTGTTCAGCTGAAGAAAAAACTCATACACGGTTTGAACAACTTAAGGCTGAGTAAATGATGACAAAATTTTCATTTTTGGGTGAACCATTCCTTTAACTATGGTCTGAGGGGGGAAAAAAAGCACTTTCAAGAAGTAAAAAAAAAAAATGTCTACAACTAAAGTGGTTAAAAAAAAAGCAATTAAAAAGCAAACAAAACAGAGCTGGACTACACTATGGAAGCTTTTGTTTCCATCCAGGATTCTTAAAGAGCCGTTCAGATGATACATACTGAATATTTTTCATCATTCTGTCATTTATTCACACTGAATGCAGGATACATGACAAGCAATATTACATTTTGCTATTCAGCCAAACGGCTTTTCTGGATGAATGCCAATGACACTCTCCAGCACCTTCATTTAACGGGAGGATGAGGGAGCATAAAAATACTCATGTCAAGTTGAAACTCCTCATTGTCACCACCATTAATCAATGGCTACATTTACAAATGATGTTTACTGTTATTATAGCATTAAGAATCCATTACTACATTTGTTAATGCCACATATGTAATCAGCTGTCAACTTCTCCTCTCTCTGCTTTTCTCCATTGCCCTGAGCGCTTCTGGATATCCGCTGGTCTTCATCACTGCCGCAATGTGGGTGCTATAGATTTTGCAAAGCACAGACACCTTCCTTAAGGATGAACAACGTCAAAACTATGACAGTCAAAACCCTGCAATAAACCATGACATGTCAGTTCCAAAAATAGCACCTTAATGATACTCACCACCACAACAGACCTCAAAACCATCCATCAAGGACCTTCACACTACAGAGACACTTTCACACAAACAGGCCTATTTGAAGATATTAAAAGACATTCAAAGAGTAGGACGTTATTACACTCTTTTTCATAATACGCAAGGAGACTGTACTTCAACCTGGCAGTATGACACCTCACTTAACACCCTGCTCTTGGTGAAATATACTGTAATTATACACACGCATGCATTACTTTAGTTGGCCATTTATCAAAGAGATTTTGCAGTGCTGCAGAATTATTAAAGCATTTTGAAGGTATAGATATGTCAGATTTGCGACTCAAGGTAGAATGAACTATATTTACTGCACTTCAAAATGGCACTCTCAGTTGCATGAAGGTTCATGTAAGAAACATGCAGTGGTATAAACTATCCCTAGTATTTATCTCAATACCAGCCATCCACCATTATCATAATGGTTGCAGTAAATTGCCAAAAATGTGTTTTCTTGCTCAGTAGTTTTGTCTTGATTTTGTCTCACTAAAAATATCTAAACATCATTAAAACAGACAGACTTAATTGAGAAGTAAAATGTGGTTTAAAAAGATAATAAGGCTTGTTTTCATAAATACATCTTGAAAGAAGTTTACTACACCATAGGCATTTTTTTCCATTTTATAAAAACCTCTTCCACATTTGTGGAGAACTAAACTGCCAAATAAATAAATAAACAAACAAAAATAAAATAAATAAATAAATAACCTGTATTTTTAGATTGATTGATTGATTGCTAAAAGTATCTATATATCATTAAACAAAGACCAATCTACTTGAGAAGCTAAATTGTGGTTTAAAAAGATAAGGCTTGTTTTCAAAAAAATATATCTTGTATGAAGTGTATTTATTACCCCTTTGTCTTTTTTTCTTTATTTTTTTGTTTGTTTGCTTTTTTGCGTATAAGCCTCTTTATTTTTTAGATTTATGCTAAAAAGTAGAAAACACAATTAGGACTTAAAAATAAATTTAATTTGGGATATATTCTCTGAGCAAGTATTAATATCTTATGCAACTTCAAGTAAATTAATCCTATTTTAAAAATGTTTTGCTACAATTACTGGAAAACAAGAAGAAAATACACTGCTTAGGAAAATATTTTTTATGAAATACAGAGAAGAAAACTACTGTTGCTCAGCAGGATCACTTGCAGCATGTGCCAGGCAGTCAATCTGCATAAAATCTAAACCCTGCTTTTTAATCACACAGACATGATATTACCCAGCTCACTCCAACAAGAGCACCAGAAGTGTGTGATTGCTACAGCTGAGCCACAAAGGACAGCAAAAGCCCAGTGTGTCCTTCAATCCATGAGATACCAACAAAGCATAAATGGGTAGCACTAGGTATATGTAGGAATTCAGAATATAGAAAATATAAGAAGAGTCTCAACTGTGGCCACATCTGTGGACTCTAAATCTGAGATGAGATGGATCATTTGCGCAGTTTCACCACACAGCTTTACCCTGCCAATGACAAGCAAGGAGAGATACATCTCAAGAGAAAAATACAATAGAAAAAGTGGCAGAAGGAGATACATAGAATGTGAGTGTGCACTGGGGTGAATGTGAACACTAGGACAAACCTTTTTCCTCCCCAGAACAGAATAAATGACAGGAGGATGGATGCAGGCTCCAACAAAGATACAATATTGAGGTATCCATCATCTCAGCGCTTCTGTGGACCTCATATATCTGCTGCTACTTCAGGACATATGCCTCTTACCGTATGCTGTGCTACAATAACAAACGCTGTTTTTCCTTCACGCCTTGATTCGTTTAGGGGACCCCATCAAAGGCAAAACGCACCATCTCTACTCATCCACTCCCTCCCGCTGTACCTTTGGTGTCCCTTCAGAAGATGCTTCAAGGGAAGCTTTGATGCTGTGTGTCGCACATCAAAAGAAATAGCAGCGGATGTGATCAGCAACACTGTGTTACTGAGGACCGTTTACTTGCACTCCCTCCAATGCCAAAAAACACATGAGATAACAGGGATATCTCACTGAGAGATTGAAAAAAATAGAAGATGGAGAGTCGGTGGTGAGTATTGCATCATGATAGCAGACATAGTGCTCACACTTTATATTGTCTAGACTGCGTAACTGAAAATGACTAAAAATGGCTGTTTTGAAGTCAGGTCACCTTTGGGGATCTCAAATCAAGATATAAATGAATCTTGCTATCCATGCTAACAGAATTACAGCAGTCGTCATGAAAGGGACCGCTAATGAAGGGGACGTGAGATGTGATGGCGTCTGGAAGTATAAAAATCATTAGTGCCGGGATGCAGCTGGATCTGTGGCCTTATGCGCACCTGTGCATTTGTGTGTGTCAGTAATCGAGTTTTTCCCTCTTTCCTTCCTGTGTGGCCGTCCTCTCTTCTTCTCCACCGTATCTGAATGCTACACACTCTGCTTTCACAGTTATTTGGCATCTCAGGGTTCCCTCGGGCCTCTGCGCTGATCTGCACCAAGCCCTGTGCTAAGAGCGCAGGGATCCAGGCATTTCCCCATTTTCAAACCAGCAGCTGTCAGGGAGCATATGATTAACAGCTGAATGACGCACGTCACGAGTGTTGAAGCAGGCCGCTTCTCGGAAGAATTACAATTAGACTCTGGGTGAGCCAGCGAGAGAACAAAACACAACCACAAGAGTATATTGACATAAAGAGATTGAGATTTTTGGGGGGTTGGGGATCCATGTTATCGCCCCTCTCAGAGCTACCAAAGTTATTTTTGTATAGAAAATGCTTATCAAATACCCATAGGCCAGAGGGCCTAATTTCTTTTCGAAAGTAAAAAAAAAAAATCACAATTTAATTTTCTATCCTAAAAATGTTTAATAATGAAAAATAAGCTGGATCTTTCAAATGAGAAAAAAAAATTAGCCTACAGTAATGTTAAAAGTTATTGTAAGCTGTTGTGAAAACTTGAATTATATTAATTTTCTTTCAGCTTACGAATAAAAATTTTATTCAGAACTAATTTAAAAAAAAAAACTCTCTTGCATTTACACTGTACTGCCTACTATGTATTAAAATTACATTACCTTTCAAAAGTGTTCAGAAATTAATACTTTTATTCAGCAAGGAAATGTCAAATTGATCAAAAGTGACAGTGAAGACTTTTACATTGTTAAAGAAAATGCATATTTCAAATATAATTCAATTAATCCTTAGAAAAAAAAGAACTATCACTGTTTCCACAAAAATAAGCAGCACAACTGTTTCCAAATTCATAATAAAAATGTTACCTATGCCCTAAATCAGCATATTAAAGTAATGGAGTGACGGCAGTTAAAAATTCAGCTTTGCCATCACAGGTATAAATTATACTTTAAAATATAATTAAATAGAAAACAGTTTTTTTAATTTGTAATAATGTTTTTTCAACATTACTCTTTTTACTGTATTTTTGATCATATAAATGCAGCCTTGGTGAGAATAACAGACTTTCTTGAATCTTACCTTGAATCTTACTGAACCCAAACATTTGAAAAGTACTATATCTGAAATTAGGAGTGTAAATCAGATATCGCTATCGATATTAATACAATATTTGCGATACCTCAAAATATTTTATGATACGATTTTGATACAATTCGATTCAGGAGTATATTGACCGATTTATCAATATTACGATATTATGTATGATACGGAAGCAGAAATTTATTGGCAGCAACTGAGCAGATTGGAAACTTTACATATGATGCAAAAATGAAAATGTTTATTAGTAGTGTACTATACTGTAGACACCTTGGGGATTGGGGGTTTTTCAACATGTACAACTCGGAAAAACAGGTCTAGGTAAAACTTTTTCCAACGTGAGAAATCGATTTAACAAAATGCCATGTGTAACTGTAGGATTCAACTGATAAATTAAACATGCATAATTTCCCCAGCATTCATCTTCTGATTGACAGGGCGAGTCCTCCATTAACATTCACAGTTGTGCGTACTCCTGACTCAACTGAAACACCGCTTGCCCAGTGCTATTAATCAGGCATTAGAAGCAGCAGCACCATCAGCCTCGTCCTCACAGGTCAGACAGTGTGAGAGCTCAAGAATGTGAGCTACATGCTGCTCAGCCTCAGGTTAGAAAGAGCAGGTGAGAGCGACATGCAGACATCAGAGCAGACGCATGACCTGACACCAGAGAGAGGCGACACACAGACAGACAGAAACTGGGAGGAAAAGGCTCACGCAAGTTACAGGGGAATAAAAAAAGTGTTTTATGCTAAATTTACTTATACTATGAGGAGGCCCAGACAGTGTCTGCAACATCTTCTGTACTGATTTTGAAGGAAATATGGTATATGATAAAATGCTACTGGCAACTGGAATCATTATCAAATTAGTCAAAATATTTCATAAACAAAACAGTGATGGACGGCTGATGTGCAAAACCTCGTGAATGACAGACCAATTTCAATTCTGTGGAAATCTGCTGAGCTTTCTCTGTTTTTTTGGCACAGATGCCGTGTGGGCCTGCTTGTGAGGGATGTTGTCATTTACAAGGTAATAGAAAATGTGTCCTTTTAAATGCCTTCCTCTCCCATTTTTGCTCCTGTTCCCATTCTATCTGTCTCTCACACACACTCATCTTAGTCTCTTTCCGCCCTCATCTATCTTAATCTCTCCTCCTCATCATTCATCAGACACCCTCAGCAGTTTCCACTGGTGCTTTGGACAGAAAAGGTTTTGGCCAGGTGGTTGGTGCTGTAAAAGGTCAGGGCCAGTGAGGACAGTCACTCCTGCAGAGCTGCTTTCCTCTCTTCTAGGTCCTGGCAGTACTGTACGTCCGTGTTTTCAGCCAAGAGACAAAGACCAACAGCATCTCTCTGTAGTTCATAACACGACTGCCAGGACCAACTATTCTGTATCATATGTTTACTTCTCTTTCATGATGAATCTTTCACTTAACCTCTTTATTTAAGATCTCTTCACTTTTTCTGCATTTAAAGAGTGACATCCATTATGGATGTGAAATGGAGATTTTAAAGCATCATAACAGTGATGGACTCAGACTTTTTTAGATACACAGTGTATTGGCAGGATCAAGCACACTTAAAAGCAGGGTTATTATAGCTAACTAAAACTAAAAACATTAAAAAAAAAAGTTAAATGAAATCAAATAAAAAATAAAATTAAATTAAATAAAAGCTTATTTTATTTCAGCTAGTTGACAAGACATTTTTGTTTAGTTTAAGTTAAAGTGCTAAAATAACTAAAAGTAAATCAATTAAAACTTAACTAAAAATACTATACACATATATAAAAAACAAAACAAAAACTAATAAAAATGACAAAAATACACAGCAAAATTACTAAAACTTTAAAATTAAAGCGAAAACTAGAAATATGAAAAATACATTTAATTCAAAATATTAACAAAAACTATAATAGTATATCAATAATACTAAAATAACACCACTGAAGCCTCAATTTCATGAAAATTACATCTGAAAGCTTGTTTTTTTGTTTGTTTTCTATAAGCAAAAAGTACATTTGGGAAAAAAATGACATTGAAAGCAACAAAACGTCTTGTCAGCAGAATCACAAACTTTTTTTCTTAATTTAGCATCTCTTCTTCTGTCACTTCTGCATTGTAACATTTAATTTTCTTTGCCAGTGCTTTGATGCTGGCATAAAGACGAGGCTTCTTTGATTTTCGTGCGAACATGAGATGTGGAAGTGAAGGCCTTGAAAAAAAAATTATAAACACCGATTGCCATGTCAGTCTGATTAATTGCACACCACTCCAGAAAATACACTTGAATCATGCTAACTCTAATATAGCTGCCCATCTCCCTGCCAAGCCAAATTTATGGGTGAAATGAAGGAAAAGAAGAGAGAGGTGAGAAGTGCAGAGAGGTGGCTGTATAATGCCCAAAAAAGACCTTAAGCTGATGAGGTTATGCTGAGGATTCCCTGGTGACCTTTTCTATTTAAATTTAAGGTTTTTGCCACGTTATTGAAAAGACAGTAAAGCAGTGATGGAAGAGAGCGATAGAGAGAGGGAGAATGTGACTGGGATAGACATGAAGCCTGGTGCTTGACATGTGGAGCACGTATGCTAAGCGCTAGACCACAGCTCTGACCTGGGACCTTTTTCTTATTAGGAAGCAATAATGTGTCCGGTCTGTTCCTCCCACCCCATGCTGATACCACACGGAGCCTTTAATGGGACATCCATCTTGGCTCATCACATCATTTCCTTCCGCTCTTCCCACCCTGGAGCTAATCTCCTGTTTAGAGAAATTCCAGAAACATGGGCTGCCTAAACTGAGTTTACTACAAAACTTACTTTAAAAGGTACTCTTGTTAGATTCTTTATTACAAATTAATTTTTAATGCAGGACATGTGGGTCTTTACAGTATGGATGTCTTCAAGAAGTCATTACTCATCAAAAAATAGTAGCAGTAGTAGTAGTGGTAGTAGTAGTATTAACAGAAACTTCCGTTTAGAAGTTTGAAGTTTCAGATTTTTTTTTTTTTTTTACTTTTATTCAGCAAAAAATTTAAGCAGAAGCATTCATTTTTGTGTAACAGTAGAAAATAATAAAATAAAATCTAATAAATAAAAAATAAAATCTTGCTATGCATTGTACAAAATTATTATTAAATGAGGCCCAGTGTTCCTCCACAAGTAACTTGCAATTTAATGTTTCAACACAGATGTGCCCATAACGCCAGCAGTCATGAGTTCTGACAGTATATGTGTATAATATCTGGCCACTTTCGAATATTATTATTATTATATTAATTATTATATTATTATTAATATTATTATATTATTAATGGATAACCGATTGTCCTCTTGACCCACAGTATGTATCTCCTCGGCCTTCAGGGCTTGAATGCATCCATGTGTACAATCACTCTCTCCAACTTGACAATCTTTCTCCATCTCTTTAATTACAGCAATCTCTGAATGCTTGAGCTTGACTGTCCTGCTATAATTAGAATTTTCCGAAACAAAACTCAATGTGAACATTTAAAAAAAATCTGATACTTCTAACTCACAAAAATGAACAGCTTTATATTGTGTATCTTTTCACCATCATTGTTCTGACAAGGCCATACCTCAGTGCACTGCTGGTATTCAGACCACAGGTCACACCCTTTCCCAACAAGCCCACTTTACTAATCGGAGCACAAAAGAGCGGCATACATCCAGCGTGCCATTGATCTGCCTTTGTAAAGGGCCACGCTTGGCTCATAAAGTCTCTTTGTATCAGAAGGAAGTGGAGTGAAAGTATGGTGGCAGCATGTGGAAGCAAATTTGATTGTTCACTCATTTGGGATGAATACAGCATACCTCCTGACCCGGGACAGTCTGTTTATGTGGCGTAGGTTACGCTCGCACACAGCGCTGACCTATTGACCTGGTCCTGGTCCAGGAGTGTTGGCTGTTTAACTGAAGGGATGTCTATTTTGCTGTAATAACCTGTAATATCTCCGGCTCAAAAGATTTTATACTAGAAAAAAATCTGCTTGTTTAACAAATACACTACTGTTCCTTTCTAAATAAGAAATCATTTACTTACCCTCATTCACCAGTTCTAAACCTATATTGATTTACATATTTTGTTGAGCACAAAGTCAGATATTGTGAATAACGCTGTGCAATATAGTTTTCATATACTGAAAGCACAGTGAACAAGGGCTGTCAAGCTCCAAAATGAACAAAAGAGCACCATAAAAGTATCATAAAAATAGTTCACACCTGTATGACTCATGCATTCCAAGTCGTTTGAAACTATAAGACAGCTTTGTGTGAGGAAAATTACGATCTTCTAAACCATGGTATGGTGTCAGAAGATCTGAAATATACTGCATAACACATATGAGACTAACACCATTCCAATTTTGTATCTTTATTTCTGTTTCACAGAAGAACAAATATAACACAGAGTCTGCATACATAAAGATGAGTAAATTATGATTTTCAGTTTGGTGTGAACTATTCCTTTACATAAATGAGAGAAAGAGATACACCTTTACTGTTAAACATGAACAGACAGAGGAACAATATAACACTCCATCAGATTTATATAAAACTTCATGGCATCTTTTCTGTGGTGTGAGAGCTAATGGTGTGTAAAAGCTCTCTGACATACACGCAGTCACTCTGACATTTTGTGAACATTTGTTTCCATATTGCTCATACGCCCAACTGCACAGAAATTCCCTTTTTATTTGAAAAAAGAAAAAAGAAAAGAAAACACAGTAGTTTTTGAGAACAACAGCATTTGTACAGCAAATAAATAAAGGTGTATGTAGTTACACTACATTTAAAAAGCTTAGGGTCAGTAAGATTTCTTTAAAGAAATTAATACAAATTTAAAAAATATAAATCTAGTCAACAAAGACAATTTAAATGAATCAAATGTTTTTATTTCAAATATATTTTTTAAATCACAGAATACCACAAAAATATTAAGCAGCATATAAAATATTATCAGCATATTAGACTGATTTCTGAAGTGACACTGAAGACTTAGTAAAGGCTGCTGAAATTCGGTTTTACTATCACAGGAATAAATTAGAATGTAAAATATATTAAAATAGAAAACATTCATTTTAAACTAATAATATTTTACAATATTACTGTTTTACTGTATTTTTGAACAAATAAATGCACCCTTGGTGAGCATGAGCGACTACTTTCAAAAATACTAAAAAATTCTTACAAATCCCAAACTTTTGAATGGTATTGCAGATTATGCCTTTATTCAGCCTGTAATCCATATCTGAAGTATTACACTGTCAACAATGAGTTGCCTAAAAATATTCTGTCATAAAAAATCTCAAACACATACAGACACACAATACTGACTCACATTCACAAATCACTGCTCCATTTTTACCAGCCACAGGAAGAGTATGAGACACACTAAATACAAGAGGGTGAACACAACAGGTCATCCTGGACTTCAAACACACAAATCGTTCACAAGCACAAACGTCTGTATGTGTGAGGTCCGCGTTGTGTGCATCTGTGGGGTTTAAGGAGCAGGAGAAAGGGGAGTGTACTCATTAACACATCTGCAGTCCACGACAGGAAAATGTCTTTTATAGCCTACGAGATTTATCTCTCCAAAGCTGCAGCGCACCACAGGCTGCTGTTAAAACTACTGCCTCATAACAGCTCTGACTCATCCCCGAGCTCACATACAGACACAATACACAACTCTTTAAACGCTTAGCTTCAATCTTTGCACTGGGAGCAACAAAAGTTTGAAGTGGATTTCCACAACAAGAGAAAAATGTGTCTGTATTGGTATTTGAGAGCAATATTTCTCTCTCTTTGTCTTAAAACATTCCGTTATCTCTAATAAAAGCCTGAGTGTGTGCATGTAGAAGAGATTTCCACACTAATTACAAGTAGTATCTTTCATCACGTCACTCAGGGTCAATATTCAAAGCCACCAGTGATGTAAAAGGTTGAGTGTGCTGTATGTTGCGTTTGATCATCAGAACCCCAGTGCAGGTGCGCTAGCCAGATCCAAACACGGCTTAATGATGCATGACAGCCTCGGGAGCAGATCACTTTGACAGCAGACACTGGATGCAATCCTTTAACTCAGATCTGAGAGGCAGTAGGCGTCTGCAAAAAGATCTGAAATGTTTTATCCAAGGCGCAGGCATCCAAAGCGCCCACTGCAGACGGTGGCGAGCAGCAGATCCTAGCCCTTGGCCTGGATTTTTGACGGACAGCTCACCAAATGGAAGCTAATACCTCCGGAATAAGGCTAACCGTACAAGTTGATCTTATTATGCCAACTTCTCGGTTACGTCTTGGCTGGAGCTCAAGCTTTTTCATGCTAAAGCTCATTAGATTTATATTCATGCCCTTCGGCGTAGATCAGCACACTGTATATCTCTTATTTGGGATCAATATGTCTTCTATGGTTTACAGAGCGAGGTGGGAAGCTTGTTAAATTGTTAATCCTCTTCTTGTCTGCAGGTTTCCTTGCATAAAAATGATCTTTTGCTGTTTGTTAGAAATTTATTCAATATATAATTGAGGTTTGCTTGCTTAGATTTTCATCAGTAACACAATAGGCTTCAGTAAACAAACTATGAATAATACTTTAACTTTTTTTTTGGCGACAATTTTAATTTTTGGGAAAATTGATCCTTATTGAAAAGTATTAGACTGTACAGGAGTGTCTGACAGGCAGGGACAAGAGTCATGATGGGATGGACAGTATATGTTACTTAAGTGACAGAGAGAAAGTAACAGTAGCAGATGAGCAATGAGACGAATATTAGTGTAGCAAGGATAGTCTGAGTCCCTGGAGATGAGACGCTCAAATGATAGGAAAAATGAGTCTACTTATAATAAAGAATTGCACAATGAAAATGAATTACTACTGACTGACGACACCTGAACAGCTTGCAGGATCACAGGGGAGCTCGTAACGTGCAGTGATTTCTGGGAGTGCACAAAAAATGAGGTCACCGCAAAAGATTAATGACTAAGGCAGACATTACAAAGCTGCGTGATACACTCAGACAAAATAACCAGGCGGAAAAAATACATGCAAATCGAATCATTGATCGGAATCCATCTAATTAACTGATCTAGCACACTTTGTCAGAGATGGGTGATTTAACTGTGAGTGACGTGAGAGCAAATTCAGTAATGGAGTCTCCAGAGGGAAAGTGATTGATCCCAGGAGTGTCCAGTGAGTGTAGGCATGAAACCAACCGGCATGGACCCTTGAGCTCCTGAATGAACTCATCCTTTCCCTGAAACCAAAAATGCTTTCACACACAAACTAATAAACAAAACCATCACATCCACTCAAAGAAAAGTTTACGGCACTGAAACTGCAGATTTGTTATCTGTTGTATTTATTTACCCATTCTGTCCCTTAAAAATGGCTTTTTTGGCATTCTGGTTGATCAAATAAAATGAAATTATACAGTATTTTTGACTTGAATAACACCAGTTACTTCAGAAGTTCATTTTTAGGTTACCTAACTAGTGGTCGGGCGATATATCGGCCGATATTTGGCATTTTTCAAATTTTCAAGTTTTTCTGTTTGGCCGATGCGTTCATGGTAGGACATTCATTTGACGGCAGGCCTGTCTTTTATTTTGACGGTGCTGAGAACGGCAGTGCTCACATTCCTCTTGTTCACTGTCATCGTTAACAGTTCTGTCTAAAGCCCGAGACACACTGCACGATTTTAGCAATCCTATAAAATCATTGCATGTCACACTGTGCGACATGGATCTAATAAACTTGGCTACGACGTGTGTGGACTGTACGACGATGACACCTATTGACTCGTAGGCCACGACGCACGTTTCTATAGAAGAATAAAACATCATCAGCATGTGCTAGTGGTAAACAAAGAGAGCAAGATAAATCACACTTTAGCAGTTGTAGTTTTTATGTGTGTTGAAAAAAAGTGGAAGCGGCGAAAGAGGAAGGGATAAGAGCTTGAGGCAAGCAGTTTTATGTTTTAGTGCCATGTCGCATTGATGTCGCATTTTTATTGGTTGGCCAGTAAATGTGGATCGTAACAGCAAACACACTCTGCGATGATCATGCTGTATCGTTGGCTATCTTTGGTCGAAAGACCGTGACAACGGCCCTCTTTGAACCTCTCTCACTGTATGACACAGAACCACCGATTAGGAGCCACGATCACCGAAATCGCCACGATTGTTTCACGATGCCAACCTTTCGTCTGGGACAGCCGAAAATGGTGCAGTGTGTCTCGGGCTTAATACAGATAGAAGTCTGTCTAATAATCAGATAGAACTGTTAAACAAAGAAATTAAAATGTATACAAAAAAGTATTACCACGATTGCTTTTATATTATTAGTAATATAATGCAAACATTATAATGCATTTTCGTTTGCCGTCAGCATTCAGCCAATACGCATTTATATCATTTAAACAAATCTTTGAATGACTAATGAACATTTAATTTCACAAACCTTGCAAAGTTGGATCCAGCTGTGAGATAAAGTGTGCATTTGTATCCTGCATGATCGCGTGTGCTCTGCGTGACGCCCTTGTGAATTGAATGCGGACAGGAGGAGAGTTCAGCTTCACTGGAGATGCGCAATCGACAAACTTTAAACTCGTGATTTCAAATTATGCTCCGCTTCATGCTTTTTCCCACTGTCATATTCATGTCATTTTCACTGTGAGCTGTATGTAAAATGAGTGTTATCTTGGCTTAATTTGAAAAAAATATGATTCTCAATGCACACAAACTTCCCAGAATTCTGAGTGCCCTGTTGGTTACAGTGTTTACTTCCTTTTTAATTATATTTTTATTAAATATTTATTTATTTGTGAAAAATACTTTGTCATTTAAAGTATAAGTATGTTTATTTTACACATTTATTTTTTAATCCATTTTCAAATGATTTCAAAATTCTTAAATATTAATTAAAATAAATAAAATTATATCGGCTTTATATCGGCCACCCTGCTTTCCAAGATATCAGCATCAGCTGTCAAAAAACCAATATCAGTCGACCACTATACTTGACAAAGCATTTTTCCATTTTTTCACAGAATGAGAATGAAATTTTACTGAAATTTTTCAATTTTGCATGTGTTTCAAAGCAAGCACTTGTGGTACATTATCCCGCACCACTTCACAAACAATGAATGGAAAGAATTTTAGATCGACAGTCATCTATTACAGGTGCATCTCAATAAATTAGAATGTCGTGGAAAAGTTCAGTATTTATTTCAGTAATTCAACTCAAATTGTGAAACTCGTGTATTAAATAAATTCAATGCACACAGACTGAAGTAGTTTAAGTCTTTGGTTCTTTTAATTGTGATGATTTTGGCTCACATTAAACAAAAACCCACCAATTCACTCATCTCAACAAATTAGAATACTTCATAAGACCAATAAAAAAAACATTTTTAGTGAACTGTTGGCCTTCTGGAAAGTATGTTCATTTACTGTATATGTACTCAATACTTGGTAGGGGCTCCTTTTGCTTTAATTACTGCCTCAATTCGGCGTGGCATGGAGGTGATCAGTTTGTGGCACTGCTGAGGTGGTATGGAAGCCCAAGTTTCTTTGACAGTGGCCTTCAGCTCATCTGCATTTTTTGGTCTCTTGTTTCTCATTTTCCTCTTGACATAGATTCTCTATGGGGTTCAGGTCTGGTGAGTTTGCTGGCCAGTCAAGCACACCAACACCATGGTCATTTAACCAACTTTTGGTGCTTTTGGCAGTGTGGGCATGTGCCAAATCCTGCTGGAAAATGAAATCAGCATCTTTAAAAAGCTTGTCAGCAGAAGCAAGCATGAAGTGCTCCAAAATTTCTTGGTAAACGGGTGTAGTGACTTTGGTTTTCAAAAAACACAATGGACCAACACCAGCAGATGACATTGCACCCCAAATCATCACAGACTGTGGAAACTTAACACTGGATTTCAAGCAACTTGGGCTATGAGCTTCTCCACCCTTCCTCCAGACTCTAGGACCTTGGTTTCCAAATGAAATACAAAACTTGCTCTCATCTGAAAAGAGGACTTTGGACCAATGGGCAACAGTCCAGTTCTTCTTCTCCTTAGCCCAGGTAAGACGCCTCTGACGTTGTCTGTGGTTCAGGAGTGGCTTAACAAGAGGAATATGACAACTGTAGCCAAATTCCTTGACACGTCTGTGTGTGGTGGCTCTTGATGCCTTGACCCCAGCCTCAGTCCATTCCTTGTGAAGTTCACCTAAATTCTTGAATCGATTTTGCTTGACAATCCTCATAAGGCTGCGGATCTCTCGGTTGGTTGTGCATCTTTTTCTTCCACACTTTTTCCTTCCACTCAACTTTCTGTTAACATGCTTGGATACAGCACTCTGTGAACAGCCAGCTTCTTTGGCAATGAATGTTTGTGGCCTACCCTCCTTGTGAAGGGTGTCAATGATTGTCTTCTGGACAACTGTCAGATCAGCAGTCTTCCCCATGATTGTGTAGCCTAGTGAACCAAACTGAGAGACCATTTTGAAGGCTCAGGAAACCTTTGCAGGTAGGGCTGACGCGATAACCGCAATATCGCAATACCGCGCTATTGACGAGCATAACTGCTGAGGAATGCAACAACCGCAGTAACCGCGATATTTGCGTGTTTTCTTTTTCGTAAGGTTACGTTTTACACGTTTTCTCGTTTTACACTTCGTGCATGTGTACTGAATATTAGTGATGATAACATAATGTGTACCATGCTGATTTGTACAGAGGCTCAGTAAATTTGCACTTAACAAGCCTAAACAGACAGCGAATGAGAGAGAGATCGACTGAGCGATCTCTATGTCTCTGCACATGCACAACCTGTCAATTCTATGTCTCTGCACATGCACAACTTTCGGTTTCCAGTTTGGTTTTCAATCCGATCAAGTGTTTACATGTCCTACCGAACGAATTAGAAAATGTTTATCCCATTCTTCTCAACCTGGTTGAAATTTCAATTGGTTTGGGCATTTTTATTCCATCTGAGATGTCTACATAGAGCATTTTCATTCGGATTAGACTTTTAAACCGACTGTAATCGGAATACAATGCTCCATGTAAACACACCTAGTGATGCATTGAAATTTCGAAACAAAAATTCAAGTTTCATTTAACCTAAAAAACAAAACCTAAAATAAAGTTCAATTTAACTTGGTGTAATGTTCAGGTTGTCGTGTTCTTCAATAATTAATAAAAGCAACGAGCCATCTTTCATTATTTCAGACAAACAAATTTTTAAAAATCTTGGTACTCCAACATCATTTTTGGTCATGGTGAAGTGCGTCCACACTGCTGACATGTTTACCTGTTGTAGCTTGTGAGTACAAAATACACAATCAAAATGTGTCAAAGTGTATCCTGCAAAACTATTTTGGCCGGAACTGAATTTTTTGCTGTTACTTTTGTTTGCTATTTTGGTGCATCACTAACCGCTAGTTCAAATCAAAATTATTTGACTTTACGCAGCATCCAGGAGCCAGGTGCATCAATCCGTGTGGAAAAGAAGGTGTGTTTAAAAAGTACCAGTTTGATATAATGACAACATGTCCTTAAAAACCACATCAAAAGAAAATGAACTGTGCTTACTCACGTTACACCTCAATCATATATTCTCTTACTGTCTAATTGGGCATTTCTAGGGCAGAAGAAACTAAAACTGAACTGGTAACATACAGCAGTGCGGTTCCATTCCCTGGAAAGAAATGATCATAGACACAGTCACTGTGTACTCACATGTAACTATCTATTTAGTGTTAGTTGTAGCTTTCTACAGTGAGAATTATTGATGTGTTTGGTAGACGTGAGCAAGGAAGCATTATTCTTTCAAGGTGTAGGTTATTGCACACCTTGAAAATCTTCCTTTAATGGGCTGCCATTTGCAGGAATTATGGATTACACATGGACTGCTCATGGAAATCTCGTCTAAATATGGCCACCTGCGCCTGAGAAGTCTCATTAAATGAGATCCATCTCACCTCCTCAGTCTTTAATCATGTTTCATATTCAGAAAAAAATTATGCAAGGCAATTTAGCCAACCCAGGAAATGAACAACTCCCATCTAGGCCTTTTCTCTCAGGCAAACTTGTAATTTACCAATTAGTATGCAAAGAGATTTTAATTCTGCCAGCTCCACACACAAACCACAAAGGCGATTTTTCCTCTTTAACCCCACGTCTGAACCATTAATCACTAATCAAAGCTTTTAATGACACAGAGACAGACACTTGAATATGTACAACAAGGTTCTGCAGCTGGAATTATAGTCCTTTAATGGTAAATCCTTATGGATGGAAAAAAAAAAAAAAACAGAATTGCTCTTGCATTATCAAAACAGCCCTTGTCTTTTTAAGTAATGTAACTGATAAAAATGTACATAATTATTCGGAAACTATGATTTAAAATAAAATAATTAAATTTGATTGGAATATTGAATTAATTTTCCAATTTTTAGGCATAAAATACAACCTGGCAAAGAGAACAAAATCTGTCCAGTGAAAAGCCCTATCACACTGCAAACACAATGCGTTTCACCCATTCATTTTGTGCACCTCTCTCATCACAATGTTCCAATGAGGCTTCTGTATCACACTTTACAAAGTCTCTATGAAACAAGACGATAAGTATGATGTATTGAATGCAAAGCATGGGCAAGGATCCAAAATAGTGAGTGGAGACAACAGAGGCTCCTCCTTTGCAAAGTATGAGATGAATTCTGGGATAGTGTAAACAGTGGTGACCACAATGAAATGAGCTGATTAAACTGAGCTCGGGAGAACTGACAGTGTTTTTATTTGCGGGTATGCTGGCATGAAGAGGAAGGGAAAAGACAGGGATGGATTAGAAGAGCTGAAAGGAAAAGTTTAAGTTCAGAGCTGGGATGGGAGAGTTCACTCATTTGGGAATTCTGGAAATAAACCCAGTCTTGCGCTCATTATCGAACACTCACATTATCGCATGCAGACATACTAAAAGCATAAGCTCTCCCACCCATCATGATTAACTGTCTAAATTAGACCACAGACCAAATTAGTGGTTTCACACGCGAGGCACATGATGCCCACCCAAGCACTCCTACATACTCACTGGTCACAAATATACTAACATGGTAAAGAAAAGCTTAATGTTTGAAAACAGAACTTTAAATTATGAGCAGTGTTTTCTAAAAGCAGGAAGCCTGGAGTTTGATGTTTTCCTCCTGTTCTAAGTCTCTATGGCTGTGTTACACGAGTCAGCTCCGATGCTTGACTAATATGCAGCCCAGCTGCAGAGCGTCTCTACAGCAGAAGCACACACTCAGCCAGATGAGAAGCTGACATCAGACATTTGTGAATGTGGGACTAATTAACAAAAATGTGAACTTCTGTACAGAGCCCTACGTGGTATTAGGGATGCACAGATACTGAGCCAGATATTATGGTTGATGCTGATTCATACTCTGGCCAATAAGCCACAAATGGACAATATTATAAACCTATATTAGATGCGATGCGACGAAAGACAGTAGAACTGACAGTATGAAGTGACAAATACCCAACAGTAAACTGATTCCCCATTCTATTTCTGACGTACTACGCCACTATTGCACAACAACAGTCGTGTCCAGTGTAAAAACAGTGTTAAGACAACATGCACTCTTCAAGTGAGTGTTCTTAAAAGTGGTAAATCTTTTATTTAAATAATCTAATGAGATGTCTTTGTGCAATAGGTGGAAGTGATTAAAGTCACAAAGAAACTGAAGTAGCAACAGATCTTTTGTTCTGTATTGTGACGTGCATTGGAGCTTAATGCATAGGGATGCAACGATTCACTCAACTCACAATGCGATACGATTCACAATATTGATTTCACTATCCGCTTTTTAAGTCTGACGTCATGCGTCACCGGTTCCGCGTCCAAACGCTCTATCAGATACCACGAGAAAACAACAAAAGGTGCTAATATACACTCACAATGTGATATAATGCTACCAAAAAAATTATAATCCTAACCTTTAACTCCATACCCAAATCCCAGATAGCCAGACAATGAAAATATAAATAAATAAATATAAAAATTATTTGTGTTTGGGATGCTGTGAGCATGGAGACTGTAGTGTACACTGTAAGTTTGAAAACGTTTAGCTTAAAATGTTTGATATGAATAAACAGTGCTCATAAACGGCTGCTGTGGTAGTATTCTCAAGTGAAGCGAGTTGAGGTTTGGACCCAGAAATAACGTCTCTTAGATCACCACTTAACAAGCGGATACGATTTTCTCACTATTTTTTTTTTTTTGTTTTTTTTTACAAAATGACATTTAAGACAAATTATACAGTAAATGAAAAGGTGTCCTTTAATTATTGTTTGGACAAAATGCTGCACGTTTCTTTGTGAAACTGAAATATGTTAAATAACAAAACTAAATTGAAATTTTAAAACAAACCCCAAATATATAAATTATATAAAGAAATCTCTTCATACAAACAAACTAAGGCTTTGCCTGTGCTCTTTCCATTTAAAATTTAGAGGCAACCACTGCATTTTACTCATGATCCAAACAAAGATTTTAGCAGTTTTTAAATCTAAATTAGATTGTATAATTTCGAAATCTGAAGCAAAAACAGAATAGTATGACTTTAGTTTTGTGAAACTATACATAAAACATATCTGCACGAAACAAAAGGAGCATATGGGCTGAAGAAAAACACAAATTCACTCTCTGTCAGCAGGTGGCGCTTATGGAACATCAGCAACAGCGTTTCGTGGGTTACCACTAGGGATGCAAGATACCACTTTTTCCAGTACTTGACCTATACCGATACTTTTATTTTTGGTACTTGCTGATACCGAGTAACGATACTGGTATTTTCATTGTATTAGGTACAGAAACCAAAAGAATATTTATAATGTTAATTGGTTAACTTCATTTATCAAATAGACATATCCTTCAGTTATTTTCACACTTCATTATGCCCATTAAAATGTATTTTACAAGTTTTTGTTACTTTCACTGTTCATTTTTTTGCTCTATGGTACATCTTTAATAGCATTATAGGTGCTCCAATGCAGCGGCTCAGTACTGTAATCACGCGTTTTGCTGTAATAATGTAATACCTCGTTATAAATATTACTGTGATATTTTCAGAAATATGTCACTTTTTTTTAATCTGAAACGTGCTGCGATTTATATTCCAAAGCGACTCATATAATGCAGAAACTCCCATGAAGCAAGCAAAACATGCGCAACGTGTAAAACCTGTATTTATATTGGTGCAGAATGAGAGGGACAAGTACAGTACAGCCTAGCGCATTTCACATGGTCAAATAAAAGAAAAAGAAAAAAAAGAAACATAAAATATAAGAAATATACATGGATGAATTGTATATCATAGGGAGAAAAAAAAATATTTTATGCTGACTTTAATTATCCAATACCAGCCAAATAACTTTTAAAAAATTATGTTCACATTTGTTCACAATTCTCTGATGCTGGTTCATGGTCACATCACATGAAGGTAAACAAATCTTTATGTCAGTGTTGTTTTTTTTTTGTTTGTTTGTTTTTTTTAATGATTGAATTATTATTATTTATTAGCTGCAGTTCTTTTGTGAAGCCCTGGGGGTTCATGAATCCCAGTTTGGGAACCCCTGTTTATCACTTGTATGTGAACTTATTACACAAATTAATAAATAAATGAACAACCAAATGTACGAACAAACATTTTACGAATCAACAGCTGATGTGATATTTGAGTACTTGCTCCTCCATCTCGCTCACTAGCTCTGTGGGAGTTTGTGAGGAGGCAGTTGAATAAAACAAAATTCTGAATCAATACACACATCATCCTTTTGCTCAACCTCCTCCAGTAATGCCTTCTGAAGCACTCAGATCTGAAAGATCTCAGTGATGTAGGGCACATGAAAGCGACGGAGGTGCATTCAGAGGACACATTAACACACTACTGCAACCAACCTTTGCCAAACAATAGTACATCTGTTTACACCATGGCACACCCCTTGAGAGTGTTCCTGTGTAACTGTCAGTCAGGTTTGCCCTTGTTGCTAACTCCCTCTCCAAATGGAGCACTGCAATGAATTTCATCCCAGAGTGACCATCCAGAGCAGCAGGGCTACTTCAGATTGCCTCCTCTCTGTGGGGGATAATGGGAAAAAGGGCACCTCTGGATAGCCCTGCAACAGGATTTCCTCTAAGCTGCTAACTGACTCAGGGTTTATACGGAAAGTGAGGGAAGGTTTTTCGGGATGCTTTGCTGGAAATTCACTAAATGCTGTTGCAAACATTACAAACTACAGACATTCAAACATACAGTACACACTAAGAATTTTTTTTGCACTGAATACCTGTTCAAGCCACTGAGGCCAATTGCAGTCTGGTTAATATGTGTATAGTTCAAAAGTGTAGGGTATGTCTCTTAATCTTCTCAAGTCTCTTAAACATTATCATAATCAAAAATACAGTATAAAAAAAAAGGATTTTTTGAAATGTAAATATTTTGCAACATTATGAAAGTCTTTAGTGTCACTTTTTATCAATTTATTGCATCCTTACTGGAAAAAAAAAGCAGAAAAGAGCACGTTTTTATGAATTTTGATTAAATATCACAAGGTCAAAAAAAAAAACATTAATTTGTTAATAAACAGATTATTTTTTCACAATAAGACAAGTAGCATGTAGAAAGCAGGGTAGATTTTGATTTTGGTTTGATAAAAAAAAAAATGTTTTGACTCACTGAAATCAAACTTTTCAAAGAATATGTGGACATACTTATTGTATCACTCACTCTCAAACAGTTTTGGTTATTTTTTCAGTTCCAGTGTTGCTAGATTCCGCAGGAAACAGTTCAGGTCTGCGTGGAATGTGATATGACATAGGGTCATTTCATATAAGCCCGTCAGGACTCATTTTGTTACCCTAGTGACATGTCTGTTTATGGCTGTCAGAGTTCCAACATCCTTCTGCCATATTCCTACCAACACTGAAGATTCTCTCCTGCAGACTGTGATGAGCCTTGAGTGAAAGGATCTGTGTTTGAACAGAATAACAAAATGACTTGTTGCATAGCGAAAGAAGGAGAAGCACGAGTTAAATTCTCACATGAAGGTGGATTAACAAAATATTTCTGTGCACGCACACAAATTCAGAGCTCTCCTGCTGATCAGGCCTCCCTGCTGTGGTCAGAGACTTGATGCAGGCTTTCTGTGTCTTTCTGATGTTACAGCAAAGAAATAGGAATGAGAGATGAGGGGGAGGTGGGGGACATGAGGAGCAGAAAGCTGAGAGAAAAGATGTAGGGGTTCTTAACATGACCTCAACTGTTAACCTAAAGTCTTACCAGAAAAAAAAGATGTGTTTTTATCTTTTTATACCCTTAGTTCCTCAGCCTCTGCTCTGTTATCTGTTTTTTAAAAAGTACAAAAATTTTACCTTTCTAGTCAATGGGGCAGTATACTCAAGGTACAACTTTGTACCTTATCACCTTGTACGCTACTAGTATGTACCCGTAAGATACTAATATGCACCATTTGGGGGTACGAGGAGGTACTTTGAGGGTACTGACCCAGTGCCAACTAGGTACAGCTACTTCTTTTTTTTTTTCTGACAACATTTCTAATTGTTTTATATAAATAAATACACATGCATTTTAGGAATTTATATTACTATAGAGACAGAATATTTCCACTTAATTATTTTAAAATGCCTCAAATTATTTAAAGGGAACTGCAAAAAAAACAAAAATTATGGGGGGAAAATAGTGACCATTTTAACCAAAATTAATACTGATGATAATATGGTCCATGGCACTTGCCAACTACATTTCTATGGATGCATGATAACGAAAACAAGACTGAGGTGGCAACTATGTTGTCATGTTATGACTGATTAGCAATAAATGTCCTCTATTCTATACTACTTTGTTAAAAAGTAAATTATAAAATTGTACAGTTTGTATGATACATGTGAATTTAGGCACAGCAACATTACAAAAGATCTGGGTTGCCAAGTCCACCACTTTACCGCAGAATTGGACTACTTTTACACTGTTGCTGCGGGTTGTTTTTTAGTCTGCGGTCTAAAGCGATCTAAAGCGAAAAAAACATGATTAAGGTAGTTTTGGAGAGCAAAAACTACCTGGTTGGTTTTGTTTCACAGACCTGGCAACCCTGCAAAAGATGGATATATATTTATTTTGAAAATTGCTTGCTCAAAGTAAACTGTCTGAAATACAGTTTATCGATTATCAGCCAATATTGAAAGCAATATTGGTAAAAAAAAAAAATACATACATATTATCCATATACTGTGCATGCTAAAAAGAAAAGATTAGTGCGATATTATAAATCCAAATAAACAGAAAAACAAGTAACTAGTGGTAACATAGGCAGGGCTCGCAAAATCGCTAGCCCGACGTCCCGGGGCTATTGCGTTTTCCAGTCGGGCTACCAAAATGTATCACTGCCCTGCCCGACGGGCTACCTTAAATACAGGGTTACCACGGGTCCTTAAAAACTATCAATTTATTTATATAAAATTTAAGGTCATAAAAAGTTTTATATATGTTAAATGGTATAAGAAAAGTCTTAATTACAATTTCAAGAGGTCTTACATTTGGGGACGGAGAGACAAGAACCGCGATACAGGTGGATTAAACTTCAAAAGGCAATGAAGTCATTGAATAAATATGAGTGTTGCACATTTCAAGTCAAAATCCGGCACAGATGTCTTTATGTGAATGTGTCTCTGAAGGGAACCGTCTGTCCTCAGAAACGTGTTGTTGGCATTTTCATTTCATCTTGCCTATAAAATGCCCAGAGGTGGGTAGAGTACCCAAAAACTGTACTCAAGTAAAAGTAAAAGTACTTGAAGAAATATTTACTCAAGTAAAAGTAAAAGAATTAGTCTGAATAATTACTTGAGTAAGAGTAAAAAAGTATCGGATAAAAAAACTACTCAAGTAGTTAGTTACTAGTTACTTTGGATCATATACTGAAAATAGTCTATTTTTATTTAGATATATAAATTTTATCTAAATATCTATATCTCTCTCTCTCTCTCTCTCTCTCTCTCTCTCTCTCTCTATATATATATATACACACACACACTGCCATTCAAAATACTTTTAATGTTTTTTTTTTTTTTTTTTATGTAATTTATTTCAGTGATGCAAATCAGAATTTTTATCAGCCTGATTTATTATCAATGCTGTTCTTTTATAGCTTTCTATTCATAAAAGAATCCTGAACAAAATGTCACAGGTTCCAAAAAATATTAAGCAGCAAAACTGTTCCCTGTTGAAAAAAACAGCTTTTGCTGGTAAGGTATGTTTTGAAGCATGGGATGCTGGTTTGAGCTGATTTAAGCTGGTCCTTTGCTGGTTTATGCTGATCCTTAGCTGGTTTAAGCTGGACATGTGCATGACCAGCACATGATCAGCTTAAACCAGCAAAGGACCAGCATAAACCATCATCCCAGCTTCAAAACATACCTAACCAGCAGATGCTGGTTTTTTTCAACAACACTGATAATAAATCAATATATCTGAATGATTTCTGAGGGATCATATGACTCTGAAAACTGGAGTAACAGCTGTTAAAAATTCTGATTTGCATCACTGAATTGAATTAAATTATATTTTAAAGTATATTAATTATGTATTATAAATGTATATGTTTATAACCTCTGACACGGAGAAGAGTGAACAATCCTCACATGACCGCTACAGAACATCTGAACATAACGAAACAAAAGCACACTGACGGATCTTCTTACGTCTGTTCTGCAAAATGTAAACAAATGTAGCCTTTATTTCTGCAAGCGTAAATATTGTGAAAATATCAATATTAATTGTGTCTAGGCAAAGGCATTCCTCCTGGAACTAACGCGGGTTTGGCGGGTGTTCATTTCATACTCTGTGACAGTTTATTTAATGAATAAATTATACATTGTATTTAATGTGTAAGGTACATGTACAACAAACTGGTAATGTCATAGTGGTATCGTGTACTGTAATTGAATCTATACCTGTGGAACCGACAGCACACACGGTGTTCATCTAATAAAGATCTTCATAGCTAGCAAACCATAGCCTTTGCAGATTTGCTTTCAACTGACTGTAGATCCAAAGCCACGTCTTCAACACTCTTGATGTTACAACTCTGAGTGAGAACCGCTTCAGACGATCAGCGCGTGCGGCAGAACTGAACAAATCATTCAAACTGATTCGCGAACCGATTCACTGGTTTACCGATTGGTTTGATCAAGCCTTCGAACAGAATTGACTCAAAAGAATGAATCATTTGCGAACGGGGATCGCTCATTGCCCAGAAAAAAGAAGACGGTGCGTTTGGAATAAATTGAAGGATTTTTAACTTGTGTTACATTAAGGTAACGAGAGGAGCGTCGCCCACAGTAACGAAGTAAAAGTACCGTTTTTTCACTAAAAATGTACTTGAGTAAAAGTAAAAGTACCCATTTTTAAATATACTCTAAAAGTATTAGTTACCCAAAAAATTTACTCAAGTAAATGTAACGAAGTAAATGTAACTCGTTACTACCCACCTCTGAAAATGCCTGATGAAGCAGCGTATATGAGCGCAGTCTTTGTGTACAGCCGTTACCGGAGAAGTCGCTATATTTGCTCCTAAAGCGCCACCTCGTGGCAGAGAGTGAATTTGCATTTCCAGTGTGCCAATCTTATGTTAACTCAGATCAATGCGAATATCGACCCATGTTTTTATGCAGTAAACATAGAGTTGTAAATGTGAAAGAAGTTAATGTGCCTTCTAAAAATCTAAACAATTAAGACAGTAATATTTATTTTAAATTAATATAATAATATGTTTGACTTGTCCCTTTTCATAAAAATGGTTTAAAAGCTGAAATGCCATTTTGTAAGATTTTATTTTGTATGAAAACTTGTATCTAAACTGTAAATCATGTCATTTTATGGCTTAAAATGTTACCATAGACATTGTCCAACCCCACTCATACAGTGTTCATTTTACTTGTGCAGCTCTTAAAAAGGTTCATAAATTGCCTTAAATTGATTTTTAAAAATTCTGCAGATACCCTGTAAATAGTGAAATAAAATTCTTTCATTGATATTTGTGTATTGAAAATGTTTTTGATTGACATCTAGACTTATCTGATTTTCTATATTTAAAAAATTGTCTTTTTTTATTTGGGCTAGTTAAATAAGTTTCGGGCTACCAAAATCTGAAGAGTACCTGGCCGAAGGGCTACCAGGGATTTTGAAATTTTGTGAGCCCTGATTGGATAGGTTCTTTATTGGCATCTATGGTTCTATATAGAACATTTAACATCCATGGAACCTATCCAATGCACAAAAGTTTCTTTATAGTGGAAAAATGTTCCTTAAATTATTAAAATGTTCTTGACACTAAGAAAAAATGGTTCTCTAAGAACTGTTTATTGAAAGGTTCTCTGCAGAACCCAAAATGGTTCCTGTATGGCGTGAACCACTGAGTGTAGGTACGTGATGTAATGAAATGGCGGCATAGTTACATTTCGAACACTTTAAATCATTACATTTCCCCCCTGCACAAGGACAAGCACACATGCTGTTCATCCTCCTGCTCAGCTCACTCAAGACCACACCATTAATCCAGTCTCTGATTGGTAAGTAATTCTGCAGAGCTGTATTATGCCCCAGCCGCTCAGCCCACTCCTGTGAGGAGCACAGCATGTTCACCAGCTCTCTGGAGCTATGACCTCAGGCCTGGACACACCGATCTGCCCCCACCAAAATCTATCCCAACACCCTATTACATATTTAAAACCAGCTAATCCTCCGGCACCTTCAGTATACATCTACATGAAAATCCATGAAACCATACTGATACAAGAAGCAGCTGAGCTTTCTCACAGCCATGTTTCCTTATCTGCTGCATGCAATACGTTCAGTGTCTAGAGAATGATCAGTGAGCCCTGATGTTTGACCTCTGACTCCAAGGCTGGTTATCTTTGCCACCACACGTCCCGTCCCATCTATATTACACTTTCACAACCATAATTAACACCACTGAGCTTTTACATACGCCTTCTACGGGAAGAATATTTACTGATTAAATTTTTAGGTGTTGAAAATATTGTCCTACAAAAGTTCCTTGTACAGTGTCCTGTAAAGATGAATCAGACGGTTGTGCTTATGAGCTACTTTGTTTGTTTGTTTGTTTGTGTGTGTGTGTATAATTCCTGTACACACACACACACACACACACAATTAAATGTTATTTCTGTGTTGAATGACAAATGCACTGTAAACATTTTACAGTGTATTTGAGGATGACAAAATGTGATGTATCCAAATGCACATATCCAGACATCTTAGAAGTTAACATAAAATAGAAATTAAAATAATGTTACACACTGCTAAACACAGTTAAAATCACACTGGGTTTTACTTTAACTAGCTTTCATCTCCTAAATTTTGGAAGTTCTTTCTGAGTCTTTATTATTAAGGTATCATCTCAATCTAAGAATCCACAAAAATAAAGCATGTCAAGTTCTTCGAAATGCAATGCAAGAAGCAGTAGGGTATAACAACAATCACATTTACAAAATATGGGCAACATGCCAGTTATAACATACAAAATCCAACATTTATATTTACATAAAACAAGAAAACTAGATTAATTAAAGATGCATATCAATTTCTAAAGTCTGTACTGCTGTCAGACACTGCGGAAAAGATGTGCTCTTATTGTGATTAATGAACAGAATTATTCCTGTCTGAAAATCTAACAAAGATGCATTAATCAATACTAGCCAGAAACTAACAGCCTGTTGAAACACTTTCACACAGAATATCAACAGGCATAAGTGAGGTGAAAATTAATATGCCTGATCTTCTCTAAGCATTTGGCTTCATTCTGCTGCATTATAAGAGGCAATTCACCAACCACACAGCCTTTTATAGGTGAGCTCACCTGAGCCCAAGCAATAAAGCAGCTTCAAAGAGTCCCTCTGCCCCCCGAATTATTTATAGGCTACTTAATTTCGCATTTGGTGGATATTATACCGCTGGCTCTCGATGATGAGCAGAATTGAATTATAAACTCAGAATGAGGCGAGCGTGATGTGATTGCTGACTCTGCAGTTGCTGGGGGTCACAAATGGCGCGTAATATCAGCCCTCTGTTCAGGGGAAACTCACAAAAATACATTATCGTTCAACAATAAAGGCAACTTACCGAGAATCCAGCCCAAAAGGGACACGAATGTCTCACCCTCGGAGACGTAGTGAGGGCCAAAGCGGCGAAACTGACAGCCAAAATCAGACTCCCGAGCACCATCTGTGAAACTCCCAGAGAAAGCATGATGCGAGTCCGGGTTCGAAACTCCCTCAGCCGCGAGAGGCTGCGGGACAGAGATACCGGGCTCAGAGACCGACCCCTCGGCATTGCACTGACGGGCATGGTCACGACTTAACAGTTTCAATGAAACCAACACTTGGGTTAAATCAGCGGGCTTCGGGTTTACAGGACACCTCTGGGTTCAGTCGCTCCGACACACACAACGTAAAACCGAATTCATAGCGTGTTGGCAAGACGCGCAGACCATCATCCCGTTACACGAGGAACCTCACGATGTCCTGCTCTCAGTGTAAGTGAGCTGTTTTCAAGCAGGTGTTTCAACTACCGTTATCCAAAATCATTTCATTAAGACAATGAGGTAAGCTTTGCGTAAACGCGCGCTGTATGGTCGCCAGCTTCGAGGAAACGCACGGGATAGGTGATCCATCAAATCCGTTCACAGCCGTGACAGTCCGTTAATGAAATCTCTCACGGCTCTGAACAGAGAACGTCTAAATAATAAAGCTCGCATTCAGAGGAACGAACTTCACATCGATCGCGCGTATGTGACGCGGTTTGAGGTTCCACGACGCGTTCGATTCCAGAGTAACAACGTTCGTTCGAATCTTGACCCGCAGCAGCCGCCGCCGCAGCCTCGCGCTAGTAGTCTGTCAGTTAGATGTGTGAGCAGGTGCTTGAGGAGAGGAGAGGAGAGAGGAGATGGACTGACGTGCCGCCATATGTAGATTCAGATAGATGGATGCGGGCAATGAACTCATTCATGGAGCCATAAAAGCCAAGAGTCCGTGAATGGATATAATGAGCCTACTCAATCTTTCTTATTATTCATATTGTTACTTTTCATTAAACTCGCTTTAAGACTGAGCCTTTGCGTTCGGTTAATATGCCATTTAAATATGTCACAAGAGGAAGAGTGCTGCTGTACCTACTGAATATTAGCAAGGCTCTCATCAGATTTTCTGTACTATTGTGAATGTGATGAAGGTTTTATACAAGTTAAATTAGTAACTAGTATCCGGCAACCTTCGTTTCAGACCCAAATGTACTAGTTTAGTTGGGATATTCTCTATAAAAACAGAAGTCAAAAGCTTCATGTTTCACCAAGCAGCGCACAGACTGAAAGCAGGTTTGGAACCAAGTATGTGAATGGAACGGAGCGACTGAGATTTTCCTTCCTAAATCAAGGCGATCTGTATTGATTCCGCTGAAATTCCATTCCTGGTTTTCCATTTTTCACTCCTCAAAGTAGAGAGAGAAACCCGTGCAGAGCTATCATGGAGCGAGAGAAATGCCAACGCGCTCCTCGTTGTCGATTTGTTAGATGAAACATGATGTTTCGACTGGAAAAAAAGCTATTCACCGACCTACTCCTGTCTAAATTCTCATAAACACGGAGAAGCGATACAAACACTAACGACCGTCTCTGTTGGTGCCCACTGAACAGCCAATCAGATTTGCGGACGAGAAAAGTTGTATGACAATAAAATGTATTGAATTCATATAATTCCACCAGCAACATTTATGACCAAAATGTAGCCTACTTCTGGGTTTGCATTAAAAAAATAAATGATTAAAAAAATCATGTATTTTACACGAGCTCTCTATACATTAAAATGCAGACTGTACTGATTTAATGTGAACATTTTTTATAGGGTTAGAGAAAACAGTCACATGACCCGTTTTAATTCAAGTTTGCCCTTCTGAAAGATCATGCCTATGCCAAAGCTCCTTAAAAGGAAGGATGTTATAAACGTGTCGCAATATACGCTGATCCACATTACCATATTTGGTTCATGTAATATTTACAAGGTCTATAGTTAATATATTAAGATAGCTCTGTCTCACATAAATCATTACATATATAAACAGCAGTCACAGAGGAAAACCCAGAGCCCCATTTTCAATAATTAACTTTTAAACTATAAAATTGTAGCTTTTAAAGTATGACACATGAAACGAAAGTTCGAAGAGATATACATTTATCATTCCCTTTCTCCCACAAATGCCCCATGGTAAAATAATAACACGTTATTTTTTGAAACGTTCTATAGTGTTGAGCAATTCTGGCTGTAATGAAACGCATACTTCAGTAACTTTTTATTTCTTTAAACAAGGCACGCAGTTTCATTGGGTGTTCAAGAAGTAGATGTGACCACTTAGCTGAGCCTGATTTAACCAATCGATTAAGGCTACAGTATCATTACAATCAGTTTTATAATCGCCAAAAGCAATAAACATTCTGGAGTGTGCACAATAAAGCATTTGCGCCATCTGCAGGCCACAGAGTGTCACTACACATTCTACTGCAGCGTGCTGTCGCAATGAGACACATTTTCAAAGTCACCTTGCTCCTATATAACGGCGCACTGTAAGCTCTGTGCAAAATGCTTTTTGTATTGCAGCTACAACTACTAAAATCTGCAATAAACAACAACAGTGTATTTTAAAAATGATTTTATTTTTTAATACAGTGGCATACTGGAAATTGTGTTGAAAAGGGAACAAACTGCCACATGTGAATAGCTAATGACCAATCAAAGCTGTTATATTGTCTGAAGAAAAAAAAAAGTCTTCCGGTGTGCCATAATAAATCGTCTATTAGTACAAAAATACATTTCAGGACACACAATATAGCATCCAGTATCACAAATAAATGCGTGGGACACATTTCGAGCACACCGTTGAAAAGAAACAGGTTTTGAGAATAGTTTACATCAAGCACTTTCTTTTGTAAATAAAGAATAAAAAGAAGGTTATCATTAAAAATGCTTATATTTAGTGTATCTGTAGAAAAGGTGATATTATTACTGCTAAGTACACGTTCCAAGGCTCAAGGGTAGAACCAGAATACAAAGACAACCGTTTTCATTTCATTCATCCTCTTTTATAAACGTTTCCCCCCTTAAGTTTTATACAAAATAAAGACATACAAAAAAAGTCATTTACAAACCAATAATGAAGGCAATATGCTAGCTTTATGTACAGCCAATTGTTCTCCTTCCATCTCTTATTTATGTTTCTCTTCAAAGGTCATGTGCATAGCAGATAAAAAGAGAAAACCTGTTCTTATCCTTTCATGCTGTTACGCTTGTGTGCAACACCAAGGTTTATTTGTACAGCGGGCTGACAAAAATGGCAGAAAGACAACTTCAGTTTCTTCATAATTTATCATTACAACAACTTAGCAAAAAGAAACCACAAAGGTTTTTGTTATTGAAAAAAGTGTCGTTTCAGATAAGGCATCACTGTTTTAGATGGAGTGAGTGAGTGAGAGAGAGAGAGAGAGAGAGAGAGAGAGAGGAAGAATCTGGGAGAGAAAGAGAGAGGGGAAAGGAGAGAGCAGCGGTCTTCACACCTGAGTCAAAGCACGTGCATAGATCTCGACACAGCAGGAATGTTCCAGTGCTCAAGTTCACAGGTCTGTGAGGAGGCTAGTGGTGTCTACAAAGGAGCTATTTAAAAAAGGTGAGCCTTAGGTGACACGTCCTCGGCTAGAAAACTTCATCCTGTATTATTCTCAAGATGCCGAGATTCTCTCCGACACTCGCGATCGTAACTAGCACTGATCCTGCACCTTGACATGATAAAAGTCAATGTGTCAGATGTACACTTCAACTGCTCGATTGAAAAGCCTAGAACTGGAATTCGATATTCTAGAAAAGTTGCACTATACATTAGAATCATAACATTATAGTGTGCACACTATATATGAAGTTAAAATACATTTGCAGATTAATATAGTCTATATGTTTAAGTAGCCTAGACTGAATGGAAGAACCTAATAAATCCTTGAAAAAATAGACAACACAACTTAATGTGTCGCAAAATATTACAGTTGGCTTACAGTGCGAGTATTAGTTTGTCAGTGGCACAGCGCATGCAGTCCATCGCTGGTTAATGTCTGTTTTTGTTATCCTCGAAAGCCTTTAAAAGCACTTAAAAAAAGAAGAGCAGGAAGAAGTAAAAATGAAGAGGACGATGAGGAGATTAAAACAGCACTTCATTGAATGTAACCCTCCCTCCGGTCTCCGAGGTTACCGTAAACAAAGCCAGAGCACAGTCAGGAGACCCTTCATTTAGTGTCGCGTAGCGCCTTCATCTTGTGGAAGTGTGAGTGTGTGTGTGTGTATTCATAAGGGGAATGGTCCTCTCTCCTTAAATCTGGTTCCACATTCACTAACGGGACCTGCTGTTGCCCTCCTCAGAAATGGTCAATAAGCACAGACACACAGTTGGCTCCAACCAGGTAGTTAGGATCCCCAGGGAGAGATTTGTTCTGCCAACTCTTAGGATCACCTGGATAAACAGAGAAAATGTAGATGAATATGATGAACGAATGGAGAGAAAGATGAACCACCGCATTAAAAACATTTGGAATCTTTTTTTTTAGTAAGAAATTAATGCGTTTATTCAGCAAGAATGCATTAAATTGACCAAAAGTGAGAGTGAAGTCTTTTTTTTTTTTTACCAAAATTAATTAATTAATTAATTATAATTATAATTACATTTCAAAGAAATGCTATTCTTTTGAACTTTCTATTCATCAGCAAGTACCGGGGAAAAAAGTAAAAGTTTCAACAAAAATATTACACAGAATAACTGTTTTTATCTTTGATAATAATAATAAATTCTTAAGCATCAAATTAGTATATTAGAATGATTTCTGAAGGATCACATGACACTAAGGACTACATTTTAAAATAAATTAAAACAGTTACTTTAAATTGTAATAATATTTCACAATAATACTGTTATTACTGTATTTTGATCAAATAAATGCAGCCTTGGTGAGTGTAAGAGGCTTCTTTCAAAAACACTTGAAACATCACAGTGACCACAAACTTTTGAACAGTAGTGTATTATATGTTAGGTACATGCATAAATTACAGCAAAATGTTTTAATTAAATGTTGAAAAAGGCTGCATGCATGCTTGCTTTCTAGTCAGATCCACTACTCTAAAACCAATAAAACACTACTAAAAATCTAACATAAAACAAAACACACATTTGGAGAAACATGACCTTCATAAAAAATATTAAGTTACCTCACATTATTTTATAGCATATTTCAACAGCTGTAACAGCATAATATTGTGCTATTATTTTAGCCCTTGGTTTGCTTGAGGAAAAGAGAGAAGCGTAGCAGGACATTTAGAGATAAGACAGGCTCTCAGCATGCATTATTTGTTCTGACAGAGATAATCAACAGAGCCAGAGCAAGAACCAATAAGCTCATAGCCTAAGGTGCTGTAATGCATAAGAACAAAGTTGTTTTTCCATTCATCAAGGTGAAGTGTGTAATTTCGGCACCACTAGCGGCACTAAACAGGAGCGAAAAAAGGCTGATTGTCAAACACAAACAGATTATAGTTCTGCTTGGTTTTGTGGTACAGAAATTATACACTTTATTCGTTAGAATTAAAATAATGGTTACACTACAGTTAGCCATATACTTAGATGTTTTGTAATTCATTTATAAATCGATAAGGACCTGAGGATTTCAGTGCCCTTTTGTACTCCACTGTGATCTCCATCAGAACAACATCTTTGTTAAATCAGTTAGGTAAACGCTCTCTTTCCAGGAAAGTGCAAGGAAATTTGCCTTGAGCTACGGATAAACATTAGCCTTGTTTTCAAATATGCAGATTAGAGGCACAGGCCTGTAATGGTTTTGGATGAGGCAGGATTGTCCGATCTCTCCACTGCACAATCAGAATGAGAGGTTCATTAGGAGGCTAATTGAGGACAGTGCCAGGTTTACCAATAAGAGTTATATAGAGACGAAAGAGTGAAAAGAGAGAAAGAGAGAGAGATAGAAATGAAGACCCATGGAAAAATATTTGCTGTTTTCCATTAGCGGGATGAAGGTAATTCCAGCTTCTCTGCATATTCAGACATTTGGGTGGCTGTGTGAGAATCAGTTCAAAGTACAAACAATGTGAGTGAATTATGATTAATAGATGTGAATTCCCATTGATGAAATCATGAGAGCCAAGTGAAGATGGAAAATCTGCAGATCTGTGATTATTCAACTAATCTCGAGGGAGAAATTGAGTGATTCATTGCCCTGATCAAGAGAACACAAAGGCCTAAAACATAAATCTGCCCAATGAAAATTTTTAGAACGTTTCAGAACTATTCAAACTGAGCACAATTTGTTGGGCCCTGCAAAATACAAACCATCTGCCAAAACAAATTTACTTTCTCTAATGCAAAATGTTCATTCATTACAATGTAATGGATATGTTGTCACTCATGACTGGAACAATTATTTATTTTTTTAATATTTAGATTTAAAAAATGTGTAACTATTGGGATTGGCCATTTATTCCCTTATAAAATACACAGAACAGTTCAAAAGTTTAGGATCGATTTAAAATGATTGTCTTTTATTTTTATATATTTTAAAATATAATTAAAAAATGTAATTTATTCCTGTGATAACAAAGCTGTATTTTCAGCAGCCATTATTCCAGTCTTTAGTGTCACATGATCCTTCAGAAATAGAAAGTTAATAAATAGAATACAGCATTTATATGAAATAGAAATCTTTTGTAATATAAATAAATTTTCTGTCACTTTTGTTTAATTTAACGCATCCTTGTTAAATAAAAGAATTTTTCCGAAAAACATCTTACTGATCCCACATTTGTTAATGGTAGTAGAAAAGTTCTACTGTGCTTTTGAGTGAATTGTCACACAGGAAAATTTATTTGATTGTCAAGCTAAAATTGACACTTGGTTTAAATATACCTTAAGTAAACCACATGAATACATGAGCAGACTGGAGTGAGTGAGTCAGTGAGAGTAGAAAAGAAAATAAGTAGAAAAGAAAAAAATAAGTAAACAAAAAATTTGCGATATGGAGTTGTGAAAATAAGAAAATGCATAATGAAAAAAGGCCCACAACCAAACAAGATGTCACAAAGCCATCCCAAACGACCCCAAAAAGGACAGAGAGAGGACAGCGTACCCGACGAGGAGTCGGAGGATTTTAGAGCAAAAGACCAACCATCAGGGGTCATAGACGCACAGTGAGGTAGGCGGAGCTCCACTGGCTTCAGAAACTTCAGGCCGTGAGGACCACACATCACCAGAGGACTCAGCAGAGTTTCACCTGGAAACAAAAACACCTTCCTTTAGCATTGGCATAACTACATATGAAGTACAAATCAAACACAAAAACATCCCATTTAGTACTGATAATCTCACTTGTATTTTGAGTATGAAAAAAAAAAAGGCTTTAAAAAAAAAAAAAAAGATTCAGTATCAAACTCTGTATTACCAAGCTTTTTTCACAGACCAGAGGAGAAAGACATAAATGTCAGAATCTTCTGACCCTCGAGTTAAAAGATGTGTGACTGACCTTTCTCTTTGTCCAGAGGTGGCAGGATGCTGTTATCCCGACACACTTTGAAGTAGATCTCTTGCTCCACAGCGTCAGGAATGGCTCCCTGAGGGATAATGATGCTCACTCCCGTCTCAATGGAGCTCAGGACCCCGCCGTTACAGTTGAAGATGCCTCGTGCCGTCGCCACCACCGTGTGGCTGTCATCATCATCATCATCCTCCAAAGCACTCGGGCTGGAAAAAGAAAGAAAACAGATCAACCTTATTTTTAGTCTGATTTTCAATTTTCAGATTTTCTTTATTAAAAAAGATCCAGCTATAGCAGAAAATTAATATCAGTAGACAAATACAGTATCTAGTTCTACTGATAGTGATAATGGACAATGTCTTTCTGCTCTTTGTTCGATACTATCCTAAATGTACTTAATATTCAATATTTGTTTAAAAAAAGAGTTACATTTTTTAGAAAGAAAAAAAAACAACATCATGAATAAAATGTCGTCTTACCAAAAAATGTAAACATGTAAGCTTTACAATTGCGGAGCTAGTTATTACTATACCTGACAGGTATTGCCTTGGGTACAGCGTTTATGTTGTTCTGCTGGTATTTGGGTTTCTGGTCCATGGGGCGGGTGATGGTGTCCAGAGTACTGTCGTGGTCTATCGGCTGGGGCGAGCTCTGTGGTTTGGTTGTGGTACTGATGGGAGCTTTCACATTATCTGTCTTATTTTGAGAGTCATTAGGCAGGAGGTTGTGGTTGAACTTGGGGCTGTCAAACTTGCGCTCGAAGGGTCTTGCAGAGGTTGTGTACGGCTTGGGCACAAAACGGTTGTAGCTGGACATGGCAGTGCTGTTGGTCTTTGGAGGTTCACCGGTGCCGTTAACAGGAGATTTCTCTGGGAAGCTTTTCTGAGGCAGATAAGTGCTCTGGACTGTGTCTTCATGATTGGGAGGCTTCATTTTAGGAGATCCGTGTGGGTCGAGAGGTGGAGTCACTGTGTGTGAGAGAGTATGTGAAAGTATGTATTATGTATAATGTTTTGTTTTATTGTAGGAGAGAGCATATACAATCATTTTTCCATTAATGACGTACCTGCGGGTTTGGGCAGGATCGGGGGTGGGACAGCAGGGTTAGCTGGAGCAACAGGGTTGATCTTCTCCACTGACTCTGCCCTGTAACAGACAGACAAACAAACAACAAAGAGGTCAAGATTCAAACTTGAAGATACATATTCCACCATCATGTTTAGGGGTGGGAGAAAAAAATCGATTCTCCGATGCATCGCGATTCTCTCTTCAATGATTCTGAATCGATTCTGAATATTTCTGAGCTTGTTTTTTTTCCCCCATCATATGGCACGTGCGCGCTAGAGACGCGGCGGGCTTCATTACTATTCATAACTATTGTCTGTAAACTTTCAGATACTTAAAGAACACATTTTAAATAAGTAATTGTTTTAAAAAGTAGCCTGCTTATATAATAATAAAAAAATAATAAAATAAATTTTGCACAAAATAAATTTGATTTAAAATTTATATGAAAATGTAGCCATGTGCAGTAATATTGAAAACTGAGAATGTGACGCATCGTGATATTGAGTTGATGATAATCGTAATTGAATTGAATCATGAAACCAGTGAAGATTCACACCCCTATTTTTAAGATGGCAGTACTGACACACAAAGATTCCAACTATAAACAAAAAGCATAGAAACTGCACTTTTGGTTAAGATGTAAAGTTGTAAAGATCTATTTGCACAGCAGAAGACTTAATTGGGGAAAAAATGTAGATCAAGAATCGTTTTGGAATCGGATCGTGACTCCCAGAATCAGAATCGGATCGGATCGTGAAGTGCCTGAAGATTCACACCCCTAATCATGTTTACTGTCATCTAAATTTATATTACAAACCCAAACAAGAAAAGAAAAGTCTAATTTAATGAAACATGACAGTTTACCTAAATGCATATATACACATTTCTATATGTACAAATACATAATTTGCAAAAACAAAACCTAAGTTGCATTAAGTATGATTAAGTATTTGAAGACGTACCTCGGGTAGTACCCTGGTTGGGTCTGGGGTTGGGTTGGCTTGATGGCAGGTGTCAGCTGTGCAGAGGGTTTGCTGTCAAAGCTTCGGCGGTCAAAGTAAGACAGCTGTTTCCTGTAGAACTCCTCATCCTCATCAGGGTCATTGTTATTCGAACGAATGATATCCTCTGTTGCTTTAGGCTGGGGCTGCTGTGGCTCTGGAGATCTGACAGAGGAAAGAAATTTGTGTATCTGTTAAAATGCTTGATGTATAGAATACTGTTGAGGTAATGACGATGTCAATAAAAGTGCACTAATCTGAACCTCATATAAAACTTTTCAACTTCAGTGTGTCAGTATGTGTATGTTTGTTAATCACAAGAAAGCCTAGTGCATTAAGAAAGGCCAAATTAAGCCTCATCATGGACATTCAGAATCAGACTCTGTATTTGACTATTTCACCACTAGATGGAGATCTATGATTAACTTAATTACTATGGCTAATGCCACTGGGTTAAGTAAGATTTTTTTTAATGTTTTTGAAAAAAATAAAAATAAAAAAGGATATTATGCTCACCAAGACTAAATTTATTTGAGAAACAAATACAGTAAAAAACAGTAATATTATGAAATATTACACTGTAAAATATCTTTTCATATATTTTAAAATGTAATTTATTCCTTTAATGGCAAAACTGAATTTTCAGCAGCCATTACTCCAGTCTTCAGTGTAATATGTTCTTTCAGAAATCACTCTAATATGCTGATTTGGTGGTCAAGAAATGATTTCTTATTATTATCCATGTTTAAAACAGTTGAGCTGCTTTAGCTTTTTTTGGAAACTTTTATAAATTTGTTCAGGTTTCTTTGATGAATAAAAAAAAGTTTAAAATAACATTTGAAATAGAAGTCTTTTATAACATTACAAATGTATTTACAGTCACTTTTGATCATACTTATGTATCCTTGCTGAATTAATTTAAATTCATTAAAAAAAAAATTCTTTCCTTAAACTTTTGAACGGTAGTGTATGTTGTGGTTTAAAAAATGCTTTCTTTATATAGATACAAATAAACTGTATGCTAATGGCATACAGATTTATACTTTTTGTGCTAGTTCATTACCTAAAGGCCTTCTCTTGGTCCAGGTTACTTAAAGAATTGGCTTTGGGCACGGAGGCAGCGCCAGGTTTAGGCACCATGTCCACAGGCTAAAGGAAGCAGAAACATTAATTATCCAGTCTGTAGTGTATATTTAGTTAGTAGAAATACAGACTATGTCAACTCACCCGAATACCAGAGTCTGCAGACTCTCTTGCTCTGTCCACAGACACGGATCGCTTATTCTCAAACATTTTAACCCTCGTGAGCACGGACTGGGGCTTCATGGCTGGGTCATCCTCTACCTCAGCTGGAGGAGGAAGAGGAAGCGCAGGCTCTGCTGGCGGTGAGATGGACTCAGGTTTGGAAGGGGTCACGGAGGCCTCAGAGTTCATGTAGCCCCTCTGTGGTGGCTGAGTGTAGGAAGGCCTCTGGGATGGGTCGTAGTACTGTTGTTTGGGGGGTTCAGGGGAGCGGGAGGAGACTTGAGTACGAGGGAGTGCTTCTTGGTCATATTGTGGGCGCGCAGGGGGCGGTTCATCATGTCGGATCGGTCCGGGGCTGGGTTTGCCATAGCGAGGTCGACTGGAGTCATAGCCTGTGTCATGTCGCATCTGAAGGTGACCGTACATGCGGTTCAGACCGTCCTCATAGGGCATATAAGGGTCGTATCCAGATGTTTGGTCATACGGGGCCCACTGCTCATCGTACGGAGGAACGCTGCTGTCAAAATGTAGGTGAGGGTCAAAATTACGAGCCTTTGATTCCATGTAGCCCCCATCGTAGCGGTAGGGCTGGTGGTCGTAATCTCTGTACGGCTTGTCTTCCTGGTAGTGGGGCTGCTGGGGGTTGAAGTTGGGCTGCATGGGGTTCTGGTTAACCTGCACCGGCTCGTTGTTGCGATAGATATCCTTCTTGTACATCTGTTGATAAAGCCAAAAAAGGATACTTATAAACGACTTGTACAAGGAATCATAACTCTAAACCACAGCAATCAATTGAATTGAATGAAACGGCAGAAACCAGAAGTGATTAATATTCAGATAAAAAGTTGAAGAATGAAGCACAGAGTCAGCAGAGAGACCTGCAATAGAGGAAGACTCAGAGTGGGCAGTTAATGAACAGGTCAAAATGGAGGCAGCCATCACACAAACAGTTTCAGAGTTTAAGAGAAATTAAATGATTCATGACACGCCAAGCTGCAAAAACACTGGGGTAAAATCAGACAGAAAAAGTCTCACTGAAAAAGAAATACACAAAAACAATTTGCTTTAAAAAAAAAAAAAAAAAAGTATTTTGAGACGTAGCCTTTTAGGATAGATGTAATAGTCCAGTCTGTTAGACACAGAATCACAAAAAGTAAGCTTTTAAATTTCGTCAGTGATAAAGAGGAATTAATCAAACAGGGCAATATTTGAACTGAAACGAAAGAATGATTTATAATAAAATGTTGCCACAAAGTCGTGGAAACCCATGGCCACAAAATGTAATTTTTTTTGTTTTCCATAGTTTAATTTTGCACTTTTTTTCAATAAAATGTTTTTGTCAACTAAAATTAGATGGCCATTTTAATCAGAGCAAAACTGACAAACTAATGAATATGAAAATTAAAATTTAAAGAAACAATATGAATAAAAAACTGTAAAAATGAAAACTGGTTAAGTCATCCTCGTATGCTGTAAACAACAAGGCTACCTTTCAAAGTCATAACAGGAGGGGGAAAAGATTCAAAGTTTTAAATATAGATCAAATAAATTTTTTAATAAATTCATCACATTCATTGCATCACTAATATTCACTAGCTCTACTTCAAGCAAAAGCTGAAAATTAAACCCATGCAAGAGTAGGCAAGCAACAGTGGGGACCTGAGCTTGCCTGAATGTACATAAACTGATCTGATGCAGCAGGCCTCTGTCGTACCCACTGTTGTTTAAGAACACGCACACACACATTTACAGAGGGAGAACGGACGCTCTCTTAAATAGGCACACAGCGCACATGCAAGAGCTAGAGGAAAGCACTGCAGCACACAGGCAGGCTAGACGGCGATAAGAGAGGGCACCGGGCTCGGGCGTTAAGTGGGCCGGTTTCAGTCCAGAGCAGGGTGGCTAGCGAGGTACCTTGGACTCTGACCCGGGATGTCCGGATTGGTTGGGGTCGGGAGACGGGGGTTGAGCTAGCTCAGGGGCAGGTGGGAAGAGAGAGCCAGCCTCTGGGCTGAAATCCCCCTGAGTGAGGGTGACCGGGAGATCCTTGGCACTCAGGGCCCCTACATTTACATGAACAGCAGGGGGCGCTGTCTCTGTCAGCGGCTCAGGCTGCGTGGGGAGAGCAGCCTCTGCTTTCTGTGAAGGTGTTCAAAAATGTTTAATACATGTGGTCAAACCTCACCACTGCACTTCAGCTGAGCTTCATGATTCTCTTCTGTCTCACCTGACACCAGTACTTTTCTACTAAGGGAATGTTCCAGGTTCACGATGTTAAGCTACTGACAGCATTTGGAAATAATGCTAACTGAAAATCAACATGCATAGTAGTGCAATTTCAAAAAATTGGAGATTTTTCTGTATTATGATGTACATCTGAGTAAAACAGATTATCAATAAGAAAAAATGCCAATAAGACTAAATGATTGAAATAATTGTCACATGAGAGAAGTCACCAGATTTCACCAGATTGAGCTATAACATTTAAATTTTAAATTACAAGGTCAAAAAAAGATTTACAATAAGATAAATAACATGCATTTAGAAAATAATGTAAATTTAAATTTAATTTAATGCTCTTTCTTTAGTAACAATAAATAAACAAAATATTAAAAAATACATAATTTGATCTGATAAAGTTATATATAGTTTTTTTATTTAATTGGCTTTTATATATTATATGGCTTATTTACGTTATTGGCTGTTATTAAATATTTAACTGTGCAGGCTCATTTCACCCATTTTTTACATTTAGATTACTTTTGCTATTATTTAATAACGGACTAATCTAAAAACATTTACTAGGCTCTGTTAAATCTTTAGCAAATCAATAAATATCCATTTTTCATACTGTATATTATGTTGTGATGCAAAAATTCACTTGTAGCATTTACAACAATTGTTTTTAGTTTGGGATGTTTTAAATTTAGACAAACTGTATGAATTGTAATGTCCATTTAATAGTTACAATAACAATTTAAATCAATATTTCAGCCAAAATTGCCATCAGTGCATCTCTAGTAGCTATTCTTTTCAAACATTTTAAGTCTTTCCATTGTTAGTGCCTTAACTGCAATATTATGCCACAAATGCTGTTCACTGAGCTTAACTTGTATTGAACTAGGAACATCCCGCTAATATACAGAATAGCGTGATTCTGGGAACCATGTCATATAATAATTTACAACTGGACAAGGTTCTGTTTTTTACGTTAAGTCTGATGTCAGTTTAATTCTACAGTACAGTACAATGTTTTGGCTCTCTTGTAACACAAGATCTAAGACACTTTGGATATCATAGTGGCCACTGGACCCATATAGATAAAAACATTCACAGTAATATATTTAACACTGTAAATCCATCATGCACATAATACTTTATGGTAATGACATCATTTTTCATGACAGCAAGGGGACAGCTAGACCACAAGGATGGGGCAATCATTTCACATACTTAAAGATTCAACGTCCTCACTTCCATCTCCATTGTGATTGTACTGAGATAAGAGTCACAGCATATATGTGAAGTATAATAGCCAAGCCATATTTGTCACATACACACACACACAGACTTCCACACAACTACACGCTCACAAATACATATAATAAATACGTGGCAACAATTATTACTTGGTCATTGTCACTTCTCTAGTACTGCAATGATACGTTTTTTTTTTTTTAAAGCACTCCTCCTTCAATAGCGCAGCTAGAACACTTTTCTCACGCACACCACGGCCTCCAGACAACAGGGAAGGCGAACGGCTCGCAGAAACGCTACCTGCTGAGGTGCGGGGGCCTTGAACCCTGCGGGGTCAATGCGGTTCAGCGGTTCGGGCTGGTACACTCCGTATCCAGGGGGTTCCTGGATGACGGGTGGGTCCTCCCGCACGGGCTCTGATGAGCGAGTGATGGCGGGTTCGCTGGGCGGTCCAACCTCGTCATTCAGGGTCTCGTCTAGTTCCTGGTCTGTGTAGGCTCCGCCCTCTGTGTCAGTGTCTTCATAGTCTGAGGTGTGACGGCTGTCTGTGCTGTACATACTATACTCACTACCAGGGGCAGATACATAGGACAGACGGTCATCGTGAAGATCCAGATCATTGTCAGGTGCGCCGTCCGCCTGCAGAGATCCAAAAGAATTCAATGAGAGAGAGAGAGAGAGAGAGAGAGAGAGAGAGAGAGAGAGAGAGAGAGAGAGAGAGAGAGAGAGAGAGAGGAAGAGGAGAGAACAACATGTAGAGAGAGATGACAGTGTGAACAATTAGTGGAAGGTAAAAGAGAGAAATGACGTTTAGGTGAAATGTGTAACATCCGATAATCTCACAAAATTATGTTTTGCATTAAAAAAAATAAAGCCTTCATTTTAGATTTTTCATTATATTCAGGATAACTAACCAAATTTTACATCAAATAGTTTTACCATCAATTACTGTATTAATCTTCTACTGTCACTATTTCTATTATTTTCATGCATGATTCTTTCATGATACTATTGTAAATTCTTACAATATTGGTAAAACAACACTGTTTTAAAATTATTTAAAGAAAATCAGCATAAATGAAAGGCATTTCTTCAAATACTATAATGATTTATAAGTACAATTTAAATCACAGCCTTTTTCTACATTACCATAATATGAATATGAAGAATATGAGACAGTGTTAATATAATATTATTTTTATGCCATCATAATACTTATATTTTTAATTAGCTTTTATATTTTCAGTTTTCATTTTAATTTTAAAGTTTCTAAAATTCTATTTAGCTTTTCAGTTTTACTTTCAATCATTTTAGTACTCTCTTTTTTAGTAATTTCTATTTATTAAATATTTTTTATTTCAGCATTATCTCAATTAATGAAAACAATTAATAGCTTTAGTTAACAATAATAAAACTGCTATAAGAATGAAAATCTCTTTCTTTTTCTTTTTTTGCTTTATACTACTAAGAATATGAGAAGTTTTTTCTCATTACGATATTGAGAATTGAGGGTGTGTTCTTCATTGTTGTGAAAATCATTTCATAAGCAAAAAGTTTAAAACACTTTAATTTTTAGAGTGAAATACATCAGTTTCTGGTACATATTTCATGAGTTTAACCTCATTATGGTGAAGCATCACAAAAACAAAACTCAATCCACTGGGAGGAAGAGAGGAAGAACAGATGTTGATCAAATGAACCATGCAGTGGTCAACATGAATGTTGTGAGCACAACAACAGATGCATGGAAAACAAACTATGCTCTGTAAATATAAACGTGGAACCAAGAAACCAGACAACCATGAATGAACTCTGTCCCTGAAACCTCAGCATCTGCTGTGGAATTGCATTATTGTGGAAAAGTTTGATGAAACTTACCTTGCCCTCTGAGACCCACACCAGCTGGTTCTGTTGCTGCTGAATGGTCTCCTTCAACGCTCCATACCAGCCATCATTCATGTTGTTCATGTTAATGGTGGCTAGAGGACAGTCACAGGAAGGAAGACATCAAATCACTCAAAAGAGAATCCAGCTGAGTCAAGTTTTTAGCAAAAACAATGATTTTTTTTTTCGTTACATTTAGCAATCTCACTGCATCTCAGTGTCTGGCCGCTGCACACAGTATGCAACATCACTCGCTTATGTGCTCATTAATTCATCGAAAGGTGGATCACTGTTGGATTCTTTCACTTTACAACTAAGCGATCTTTCTGCCCTGTTACATTTACATTTATGAGAGGCCTTTATTCAAAGCAATTAACAAACGAGGAACACTATAACACAATAGCCTTTATAGAGCTCAGCTAGATACAGTGTGCTTGTCTTAATAATTCCATAAAAGTTATGACTAAAACTTGAGATAGCAGCCAGGCTGCTGAGTGTGACCCATCATGAAATTTAATGTGATGTACAGTTTTATGAACAATTATTCCAAGTTATTACTGTGAACTACATTTTTAGATTCACACTAAAGAGGTCATAGTGTGTATGTGACGTGGAGTAGTATGCTGTGTTTGATTCATTGTAGCAAATAGGCCAATTTGGAAATTTGGATTAATTTAACTGACACAAGACATTTCAAAAGAGTTCCCAAAAATGTCTTCAATTAAAAGAATTCCCAAAAAAATAAAAATGTGTGTGTGACATTTTAGGTGTTTTTAGTAATAAATATAACCAGTTTAGGTATAACAAGTAGTTTAACTATTTATCACTGTTGATTAAGATATACAAATCATTTATATTAGCAATTAGTATACATTTAGATGGTGCATTTTGTGTGTTTTTTGGATGTGTGTGTATATATTCTATTTTATAACATTCTATTCTAGTCACTTACAGTCAATTAATGTCAATTAAAACACTTTACATAGTGCTTATGTTCAGCAGAAAAGAAAAGAACAATTCATTCATGAATTGAACATCACTCTTGCTTGTGTATGTGTGGATATGTTGCAAGATGTGGTCAATGTTGCTGTGTTTTTATAATAAACTGCCTCATTCAGCAAGTCTGGGTCCGTAGTTACTATATTAATACTATCATGCTTTGGGAACAAGGGTCTGCTTTTTGCATGTGAACCAATCCTCAAGGTCTCGCTCAGTCTTTTCCAAATTTTTTTTTTTAAATAAAGAAAACACAACCTTAAAACATCTGTGTTTACCTGTGAATAGGTGGTGGTTGTTCTTTCTCAGTTTGAGTGCACGCTCATGGAGTTTCCTGGCACTCTTCCTGGACTCAGGACACAGTCTGGTCCTCATGGTCTTCACACCCTGCTTACTGTCAGGATTCAGGAACACCACGATGGGATACCACTGAGCATAGTTCAGCCGATCCACTGCGTTAGGAGTAATGTCCAACACTGCATGCTTGTCCTGCAAAACACATACAAAGACGCCTATTCATGATTTCATGGACCCTCAAGTGTACGGCTATTTAACATGTTGTTCCATAATCCACCAGAAGGAGTCAGTAGTGTTATTCAGAGAGAGAGTGTTCATGCATTGCATGTTGTGCCTTTGTACAGTATGTGTGAGTGAGATCTCACCCGGTCGATTATCTGTTTGATAGTGTGAAGGCGTATGATCCCCGAGCTGCGCTGGTCAGTGCCGGCATCTCTGGGTTCACTCTCTACACAAGAGAAAACATAATCCATATTAGTGTCCACATATACTTCCTGTGCTCCCTCTCATGCAGTACCTCAGCATCTTCCCCCCTCAAAAGCATACAGTGAGGAGGCAATTCAACATGGATGTGCACATGCGCCCGCATACACAATATGAGCACCTGCAGACTGTTCACATGTTCCATACGTGTAACATCAATGTGGTGCGATGCATTTTGATTAACTACAGATATCCAAATAGGAATATTTGTTATATCAAGTGGAGGGTGGAGGAGCATCTGTACACCACAGTGGTCTGGAATATCTGAAGAACATTTAACATTAAAGAGTGCAACCAGAAGAGGGTAATGCCAGTGTGCTTTGACCTTTAGAAGCCATTGGTGGCTCTTGACATCAATACATTATTGGAATAGTTCACCCAACAATGAACATTCTAGCATCACTTATTTTTCCTCATGCTGTTCCAAACAAAAAAAAATCTCTCTCTTTCTGTACAATTAAAGTCAATGGGGTCCAATGGTGAGTAAGTGATGATAGAATTTTTATTTTTGGGTGAACTATCCCTTTAAGACAGCAAGCCAACATCTGTATCCTTTACTATATCATGGGTCTAAAATAGCAGCAACTACGGGAAGTCTTTTCAGCAAAAAAGCCCAAAGAATTACACAATAACACAGGAAGCAGGTGCTTGGGATGGGGGAAATCAAAGAGTAATGTGCCTTCATCTCCTCTCAAGCATGACTGAAAGGTTGGGGGGGTTGGAGCTGTCGATAGCATGAACACATCTTAGATTTTTTCATCGTTAACATTCCAAGCGGTGTCGATTTTGGTGTAACTAAAATAAGGGATGCCATAATAATGCACAGCCTCTAGTAACTATGGTTACTGATGGAGTGAGCTGATGTGACTACTGTATGCAACGTACTTTCCCTTCCATCTGGGTGCTGTGTCTCTGAAAAGCAAATACAGTCATACAGGAACAATGTTATGTAAATAAAGCCAGTGGGCACTCATGGAATCAGTTCACAAGCTGAATTTTAAATGCACTACTGAAACTGGGAGAGCAGGACAGCACAAGTGTGCTGCACAAGTAGGTGGATTAGAAAATTGAAGCGCTGTCTTGTCAAGGCATATGTGTTAACAAATGGACACTCACTTGCAAGCTCAAACAGGTCAGGCACCTCTCTCGCCAGTTTATCTCGTGCCACATCTGCGATTGGCCCGAAGATCACAATGGGTCTCAGGAACCCAGCTACAATGAGAAAAGGACAGCTCTGTTTTAGTTTAAACAAAACACAGAAATATAGCTATTCTCAGATCACTGAATGACAGATATTAAAGTTCTATGCTTTTTCTAAATAAAAAAATAAAACGAAAATCAATTATTTTAAATGCTTTTTTAAAAAATAATTGAATTTGGACATCAGAATATTAATATACAGTATGAAAAAAAACAATTATATTCGTCTTGAAATTGGTGTTATTAAATTATTAGTGTTTTAAATTTAAGTGATTAATTTAAGTGACCATTAGATGGCGGAAAAGGTCTTTTAAATTTAAAAATGGGGGAAATTAGCATAAACAATTAAATTTACAATATCAGTCAATATGCATCCAATATCCATACTGATAAATTACAAAAAAATTTAATAAATTAAATTCTCCAATTTTGCCTGATACCTGATATATTGCATCCTTATTTAAAGATACACACACACCTTCTCTAAGAACCACCCTCTCATATGCAGGGAACTTAGTCTGAACAGGCTGAGCTGACAGATCTTCTCTGCTCTTCCGCAGGTTCCTCTTTGAACTGCGCAGACCTCTGAACCTCCAGAAGTCAGCTCGGTCACCGCCTGCCGTTTTGGGGAGTGTATACTGTACGCTTGATAACTGCTCCGCCCTGATGAGATGATGGCAAAACAAGCTTTAGTTAAAAGTATACTGAATTTTGATTTTCTCTAGGAGCATAAAACTTTATAGCGATCTATATATGATCTATTAATCTGTATACTACAAATAAAATGTCTACAGCAGGTGTTTGTACACTGCTGGAGCTTTACTGAGTGGTTACCTGTTCTTGTTGGGAATGATGCCTCTTTCCACCTCCTGGTGGTTCTTCCCAATGCGGATGGCCAGCCAGGAGCCCAGTTTGCCGTTGTAGAGGGTGTCCACCACTCTGAACACCTCTCCCTTATTAAAGCTCAGCCCGTACGGAGACTCTTTCTCATACTCAAAGTGTGTTCTGATGTAGAAGGAGTCGCCCACATCAGACTCCACTATCCGCCGGTACACTAGAGGACAGAATGATTGAATTTTACTTAACTAAACAACAGGACAAGTATTATAAGAAAGAGAAAACATAGTGAGGTGGTCATTATTAAAAATAAATCTAGATGAGGTGACGTGATGCCAATATGAAGCAGAAGGGTCTTATATCACCCTTAAAGGGATCCCTGGGTATTAAGACTTGTATGGCTTAATATAATGTTAATGATGTCTCTTACTGAAATATGTAGTAGAAAACCCATGAAAGATTTACGACGCAGAATGTACTGTGTGCAACAAATAATGGTGCCCCCCATAGTCCAAAAACGATGTCGTTTTTTTAAATAACATACATCTTTCATGGATTTTCTACTACATATTTCAGTAAGAGACATCATTTACATCATATTAAGCTACATGTCTTAATACCCGGGCCAGGGATCCCTTTAATAACTGGCGTACTGCACATTATCCCATTTATTATATAAGTACTTACCAAATAAACAAAGAAATGGACATAAAATGTTTCAAATTGTTGATTCAAATTTTATTATGTGAGAAAAATAAGGCAACAGAGTGATATGAGAGACATGATACTAGTTCAGCAATGTGAGAAACATATATTTGATTCCAGAAGACATTTGACCACAGAATGCTGCAACGGACCAATAAGAGTTAAATATTCTAGACCAGTAGTTCTATACCAGAGGGCCAGGGCCCACTAAGGGCCCTCAGCCAACTTTCAGGAGGCCTAATAAGGCATGAGAAGTACCGGAGGTACACATTAGATTAGATAGGAGGGCTTTCAAATATTCTCTTGGATAAGGAGTTGGGGATCTTAGAGTCAAAAAGAACCATATAAGTGAACACCGGCAAACATAACTGATACATGAAAAGCATCTGCTCACCATCTTTCTTCCTCTGAGCCAGGATGGTGACCTCTTCACCTCTGGGCAGATCGAGCAGGAACAGCACTGCTTCCTCACGAATGATGTTTGCAAAGTCAACATTGTTAACCTATGAACAGGAGGGAGCGCAAGAAGAAAACAGGCTTTAGATCTCTGCGGTGCAGTACCCTAACAATACACTGTTTATTGACAGTGGAAAAAGAAATAAAGAGAAGCAGAGAGAGAGAAAATCCACTTTTTCTGTTTCTACTTTATCTTAAAGTCACAATCTTAGGAAAAAAAAAAAAGAAAGAGTTGAGTTGAACACGCAGTCACCTCTGACAAAATGGAAAGGGAAAAACAATGAGCTGGGAGTCTCGGTGTGGGGCAGGGCTTGGAATCTAAGGAGTGCGTGTTTGTGCAGCAGGGACGGGAACTTTCATACATGCGTTTGTAAGCACACTGCTCTGGGACTAGTGTGGGAGAGACACAAAACTATCCATGTTTCATTAAAATGTGCTCAGTGGTAAACAAGCCTAAATGAGCCTGACTTAGAGTCTCTGTATTACACATAGCAACTGACAATAGCATAAGACCACTGGAGGCTTGAGTTAAAACAATGAGCGCCATTGTGTGGCCGAAAGCTAAACAAAGGAAAGCTGGAAACAGAGGAGAGACAGGCACTGAGTCAGAGCAGGAGTATGTCATGATTATTTTTGCCCACAGCCACAGGGGTCACATAGTGTCTTCATATTTTTCTGAGAAAAAGTGGGATGTTACACAGTGTTACAGCACAGAGATTAGTCAACAGCAGATGTTCAGTAGCAAAGAAAAAAAATCAAACACATGCTTTCTTAAGATTTCTTTGATATGATTAAACATGCTACTGTATCTGCTGCACACGTGATGTTTTCACACACTGAATGTCAATGGTTAACAATGTGTAGATTTAAAGGCAACAAACAACTGAAAGAAAGACAGTTTGGCTCCAAATAGTTTGACATTTGTAGCTATGTTTAATTTGATTATATGTTATAAAATTTAAAAAAATAAACAACTACATTTTAAAAAAATGTTAACAAAATTAATTTACTTTCATGACATTTTGTAATTTTTAACAAAATTATACAGATTTCACCTTTAACTAGGCAAACACTAGGAGGACACTAGGAGGAGACTGACACAGAAGAGAAGAAATTGTTGAATAAAGTCATTATTTTTTACTTCTTTGAGCACAAAAAGTATTCTCGTAGCTTCATAAAATTACGGTTGAACCACTGATGTCACATGGACTATTTTAACGATGTCCTTACTACCTTTCTGGGCCTTAAACGTTTCAATTGCATTGCTGTCTATGCAGGGTCAGAAAGCTGTTATATTGTATATAACATAATATAATATTGTGTTCCGAAGATGAACAAAGGTCTTATAGGTTTGGAACGACATTGAGGGTGAGTAATCAATGACAAAATTTTCATTTTTGGGTGAACTGGAGTGACACTATCCCTTTAAATTGAGGCTAGATTCATATAGCAAGACCTCACTTTAAAGCCTTAAAAGATGTTACTTTTATCTAGTAGTAAACGTAAAATATGGTCCTCACCCTGAGTATCTGGTCTCCCTCCTCCAGGCCTTCCTTAGCAGCAGGA